>OZ004712.1:4685641-5885641 GCA_963924515.1 Vespertilio murinus
GAACATTTAAAGGTGACCCAAGGGGAGAAAGCAAGGCTTTCCTCTGACGGGTCCTCAGCACTACCGTTCACAACCCACACAGTCCTCTAAAAACGAGCCACGAGACTCGCGCTGGAGCCTACCAGTTCCTGGCATTTTCACCATCTGTAGGCTATAGGCATCTATAGATGCAAGGTAGGGCCTTTTTAAATTAAATTCAAAATACCGTGTCAGTTCTCTGGTTAAATTGTTGGCGCAAGATGTGAAATCCCCAATTCTTTCTACCTTAGTGCCTGGCGCTGCGGGAAGCTGTGGTGAGGGGCGGTGAGGGGCTCTGACACGTCCTCGCTGTGTGGTCTTGGGCACGTGGCTTAACCTTGCTGTGTCTCAGCTTCCTCATCCACAGACTGAATCACACGGAACCCACCGTGTACAGTGTGTGAATTAAGTGTGTCCCCGACAGCAGTGGTTAGCACAGGCCCGGCCCCAGGTGACACCTACCGAGGGCTGGCAGTTCTCAGTGGACAGCCGTCAGTGAAGAGCAGCACTGGTGCCGGGTCAGGGTTTGAGGCACGTCTTGCTCCTCGTTTGGGCTCACATGTGCCGGGGAGTAACTCTCGGTTTTCTTCAAGGCCTGTCACTGAGGAAGGCAATCTTGTTTCTCAGATGCCGTGTTCGCGGGCGCCATGCCGACCATGGCAAGCATCAAGCTGTCCACGCTGCGCCCCATCGTGAACCACCCGCATTACGAGGACGCAGACCTGAGGTTGGCAGCGGGTGGGATACTCCTCTCTCTCTTTCTCTCTCTCATCCTCGTAATGTGTCACATCCTTACTGCTAGCCTGTGTGTGTGTGTGTGTGTGTGTGTGTGTGTGTGTGTGTGTGAGAGAGAGAGAGAGAGAGAGAGAGAGAGAGAGAGAGAGAGAGAGCTGGCCACACTCTTCCAGCCCCTGCTCTGGACTCAGCCCCTCCACCTGACTTACGAACCTTTCTCCATTTTACTGAGGGCCAATGGTGAGCCTTTTTTTTTTTAAAGAGGAAAAGTACATGAAATTTGCTGTACATGCTTTTATGAAAATTTAGGGTGTTCTTTTGCTAAGTGGTTTTGGGACCTCGAGTTTCCATTGACATCTGAAAATTATGTTTTTCTTAAGTGACTGATTTTCAGAAATTATTTTAATCATTCTAGTAATTGTCATGGTAATCTTTGCCTTTTCATATACCTTTGGCTTATTGTTAAAGGTAAAATTTTAAATTAGTTAAAGCTTTATGTCTGGCTGTGGAGTTTGGGCATTTCATATGCTCCAACTCCTAAGCAATGCCTAATACATAAATGGCAAATCAAACTCCCAGGCAGGGCTAAGCCACGTATTGTACCACGTTTTGGTGTGCATCTCTGCTTCCCCGCCTTCTGTGAAGGTGCTCTGACCGCTACCCTAGGCACCCACTGAGCGAGTGTTCTGTTCCCTACCTTCAGCTTCAACTCGTGTGCTTTCCAGAGCTGCTATAGAGGAAAGTGGCTACTGAAATCTATGTTGTCACTCCAGTTAGCCTCTATCGGAATGTGTTCCATGAGCCAGAGTAATTACTTTACGAATTATCCAAAGCAAATTTTATATTCTGAAGGATCATCCTGTTCTCCAACTCTAGACCCTAAACGGGTTTATAAACAAGCAGCACATGCAAGATTCAAACCGCAGTACGTTTTAGCGTGTGCAGAACAGGGGTGTGGGAACTGCCACCCTCCCCCCCAAGTACTTCTTGCTGTTGGGGGTCATATAAATATGCCCCATCAGCTGAAACCGGTTTGGCTCGGTGGGTAGAACGTCGGCCTGTGGACTGAAAGGTCCTGGGTTCGATTCTGGTCAAGGGCATATCCCCAGTAGGGGGTGTGCAAGAGGCAGCTGATCAATGATTCTCTCTCATTGATGATGTTTCTAACTACCTATCCCTCTCTCTTCCTCTCTGTAAAAAAATCAATAAAAAATATGCCCCATCAATGAACATTGAGATTTTAATTTGCTAGCAAAATTTCTTTACTCCATTCTATTACCATATATTAAAATTAATTAAACCTGTTTTTAAATTTAAAGGGCCCGAACAAAAATAGTTTATGCTGCATATAGTCGAAAAACTGCAAAAGAAGTGTGGGGTAAATTGTATCAGTTACATGTGAATTACTACGTTTTAGAAGAGGCGTGGTGTGTTGTGAGAACTAAGTGAGTATGATCCTATGATATGTTTTTAAGCAACAATGATTTTACTTTATTAAAGTAGTCCTGATTCTTGAAGAATTTTTATTCTAAAAAATAATTTTATTAAAATGTTTTACTGAAAATTATTTCTTGTAGGAAAGTAGAATTTAATTCCAATAGAATTTAATTTCAGAAAATTGGGGTATTTTAGTATCCTGCTTTTTAAATTTTAGTGGATTATATTAAATGTTTTTTCATGAAGATTTTAAAAGTTTTTATGATGATTTTAATTAGTAGATGTGTGAAGTATAAGTTTGAATTTATAGCCGAGGAGATATTAGCATTTTCTACCACAGGTGAATTACATTGAATTTATAAGATTATGAGAAGTTTCACATACGGTAGCTTAAAAGGACATAATAAAAAGATTTTTAAAAATATATATTTTATTGCTTTTTTTACAGGGAGGAAGGGAGAGGGATAGAAAGCTAGAAACATTGATGAGAGAGAAACATCGATCAGCTGCCTCCTGCACATCCCCCACTGGGATGTGCCTGCAACCAAGGTACATGCCCTTGACCGGAATCGAACCTGGGACCCTTGAGTCTGCAGGCTAACACTCTATCCACTGAGCCAAACTGGTTTGGGCAATAAAAAGATTTTTAATTAAAGTATTTAAATTTATGAATTTTGAATCTCTAAAAATCATACAGTTAAAAATGTTTACTGGGTAACTTGAGGCCTTTTTTAGACGCCTTGTTCTAAGAAGTGCTTGATTATATTAAGCCAACATCGAACATGTTCATTTCTCCTACAGGTAACGGAGAGTTAGGTGTACGAGTGTTGACAAGCTAAGTGCAGAAGTTTAAGTAGCTTGTTTTCATATGCCATTTTAACACATAATAATCTGGCTACTCAGGGTATGTCCTATATAATAAAAGGCTAATATGCAAATTGTCCCCTCAACCAGGAGTTTGACCGCAGGCAGCCTGGCCAACTGCCCATGTCCCTTCCTCCTGGCCAGGCTGGAGGGACCCCACCCATGCATGAATTCTTGCACCGGGCCTCACACACACACACACACACACACACACACACACACACACACTTTGAGTGGCCAGATTATTATACATTCAGAGATCATAATAATACGGCCACTCAGTGTATAGTCAAGTAACTAAGGAAAATATTGTTTAGTGAAAAATACTACTACATTCAGCCCACTCATGGAGCCACCAAAATGGGAGAGGGTCGAGGGGAACAAACCTGGCGTGAGAGCGTCCCTTCCCATCTTGTGTTCTGTGTTTTCATACCTTAAGCTCAAGGATACGAGTTTCATCAGCAATTACTAACTTTTTAAAAAACGTTTCATTCCACTACTTATGGGCCTTATGTTTAGTTGGTTATATCATTTAGAAAATGTATTTATTTTGAAAATGAATTTTTAAATATATAGTTCTAAATGTATATGGATCCTTTATTAGATTCAGTAACATATTGATTACGTGGAAAGTGTGATTTTTTTTTTTTTGTCTCTAAATGCTGCACTTAGGCTTTTTGAAGTGGTGCCTTAAAATCTTCAGTTTATTGAGAAAGGAGTGTCTCCAAATGTAGGCGCTGCGTGATCTGTGTGTCCTCGGCTGTGAGGGATTGCTAACGAGGCTTGCTGTGCCCCCTCCAGGCCCGGGTGCAGCATGCTGGAGATCTGGGACTTGGAAGACCCTTCGAATGCGGCCAACGTGCCCCTGTGCAGCGCCCTGCTCCGGGACGCCCGACCCTACTTCACCGTGGTGTTCCAGAACAGCATGTACCGGGTGCTGAGGGTGGCCTGAGGCAGCGGCCGCGGGGCGCGAGGAAGTCGTCGGGCTCCATCACTCTGGCTTATCTGCATGCGCAAACATCACCATCTCTAACAAGGGACCCTCGAAACAAGACAGCAAAGTGATCTAGTGTTTCTGATTGCTACAGGGCAAATTATTTCATTGTTTCCGGTCGAACGTCAGCCTTGTTAAGTTTGTCATTTCAGTAATTAAATGGTTTCACACCATGTGGACAGATGGTCATCTTAACGTTTTTAAAAAATGGTATGTGAAAGAACAATTATTTAATAAATCAAAGATATGTATGTCCTTTTGAATCCAATGAGGTGAATTGCTTCTGATTTTCTCTAGTCCCAGGATACACTGGTGTTCACTCTCAAACCACGTGGACAGACTGAAGCGGTTCCTGAAGTGACACTTCAGGTCCCGACACCACGCCTTCTTACCGCTGGGGGACGGTGCTGGTGACCAGGCCACTATTGGGATGTCTTCCGGCTTTTACTAGCCCTCAGGAAAGGTCTCCATCGCTTTTAATAACTCCCTGTCATTTCCTCTGAAGTATTTTTAAGAAACAGCTTGCTTGGTAATGTTCTGAGCTTGTCGAATTTCTTTATCCAACCAGATAAGTATTTTTTTCACTGGTTGTCGGCCTAAGTTCAAGTTACTAATCTGTCTTTAGGACCCATTGGTTTTTCTTTTTAATATCCAGATAAAATAAAAATTGCTATCACACATGACATGATTTGGGGTTAGACATAATCAGAAAAGAAAATCCAGTTGGGGTTATCAAATGAGATTTTCAGATTCCAGATCTTGAATGAGGCAAAGGCATAGTTCTCATCACCCTCTTTTGTAATAACATATTGTAAATTCTCATTTATCTTTGGTTTGCAATGAGGAAGGTGGTGGTTTATAAATTCTCTCCCCAAAATAAAACCTACCCAACAATAATGCTTTGAAAAGGGGTAGTGATCTTGAAGATATTGTTGCTAAATGCAAACATACATAAACACACACTCTGCTTGATGTTAAATATGCCACATCTATAGTGTTTTTAATGTGCATCTATTTTAAATTAACACCTTGGAATTTTTGTAATAGTTGAGGTAACAAAATGACTTATTTCCATAGATTAGTTCGCATATAGTAGGTAGGAGATTATATACAGGAAAGCCAATAAAATTATTTTTCAACTTATAGTTGTAAATATTTTAATACAGGATATAAGGAAGCTAAGAAAGTATGCCTTATTTCAGCTCTGTCAAATAAATTGTTTTGGAATGTGGGGCAAAGCAGGAAAAGACACCTAACATTTATGAAATTAACACAGTGGCTGATGTTTTCAAAGGAAACTTTTAAAGTTGGCAGAATTCAACAACAACAAAATGGGACAAGTTGTACTAACTCGTGAAATGCTCCATGTAGATATAATGTGTTAATATGGATTTACATTATTTTCATGTGCTATGTATGTTTAAAAATTAAAAATCTTGAAGATTCTCTGTGTGTCTTCTCTTTTCCCTCATCCTTGACCAAGCGTATGCCCTGAAATTGTTTTCGAAAGGTAGAAACCCCAGGCTTCTGGATTTATTAACCACGCGTACATTTGGCAATGATACTTCTTAGCTATTTTATTTTTTATATAATGATTTTTTACAGAGAGGAAGGTAGAAGGACAGAGAGAAACATTGATGAGAGAGAAACATCGATTAGCTGCCTCCGGCACACCTCCTATTGAGGATGTGCCTACAACCAAGGTACATGCCCTTGACCGGAATCAAACCCGGGACCTTTCAGTCCACAAGCCAATGCTCTATCCACTGAGCCACACCGGTTTCGGCCTCTCAGCTGTTTTAAAACAGTCACCTAGTCTCACACACAAGGCAGTGTACGTGGTGGGAATAGTATGGGCTTTGTAACTAGGTGGGTCCCGTTTGAATCCTGGCACTTCATTCAAAAGGTATTTATTGAGCGCTTACTGTATGCCCGGCACCATGCTAAGCTAGGCCATGTTTCTTGACTTTGAGCTGCTGTTTTTTTCCTGTAAATCAGAAGTCACAGCACCACCTGGGGAGGGTCTTTGTGAGGATGAGGAAGAGTGTATGAAAGGACTCCACAGATGTTCCCTCCCTGTGCTCCCTGTCCTGGCTCACCGAGCAGCCGGTTCAGGAAAGCCAGTTACATGGTGGTTCTCTCTGAATTCAAAGTGGCCCTGCCTCAATTCTGTGTCCGTAAGCACGAAAGCTGGGCTGTAGCCCCCACAGCATAAGAATTCTGCTTTTGCAACCAAGCACGTCTGTGTATTTGATAGTTTTTGTATATCAAACACCCAGGTTCTATTATAAATAGGAAAAATACAAATGAGGTTCTTATTTTTTTTTAAAGTGGCCGTTTTTACCCGCTCGCAGCATCCACTGCGAGGAGAGGGGCAGTGGCTACGAGAGGCTCTGCCTTCCCCGCAGTGCCAGAGCCTCGTCTGGTTTCAGAGCTGCCGAGGGAGGCGAGTCCGTGGAGAAGGGCGGAGCCCAGACCTGCACGCCTGAAGGTACCGTGTGCACACACCGTGCACACGGCTATGGAATGGCAAACACGGAAGCTGTCGGAATCACTCCCGCCAAGTCCAGTGACTGTCAACGAACGGCTGGACTCTTTTCACAAGGTTCTAAAAAAGCAAAACTATCTTAATCTGAAATGCAGTTGTTTATGACCATACTTAGTGAAATGATGTGCTATATTATAAAAAAATTCTTTTAGAATGAATAGAAGGATACCAACTAAAACCCATTAGTGGGGCCCAGCCGGCGTGGCTCAGTGGTTGAGCATCGACCTAGGAACCAGGGGGCCCTGTGGTTCGATTCCCGGTCAGGGCACAGGCCTGAGTTGCAGGCTTGATCCCCAGTGGGGGCCTTGCAAGAGGCAGCTGATCAACGATTCTCTCTTATCATTGATGTTGCTCTCTCTCTTCTCCCTTCCTCTCTGGAATCAATAAAAATATATTTAACAATAAAAATAAAAACCTTTAGTGGGCAAAATATTTATTTTATGTAGACTTGGCGCCACCTGCTGGCTGTGTGATGTAACATTTGTCATGAAACAGGAACAGAAAAGTGTGGGACTAGTTTGCATATTTTAAGAGAAAACAGGAGCAATCCAGAGAGAGGAAGAGAGAACTCAAGGGGGCGATCTGCACTTCCTTTGTGTTGCGATGGTCGCTGCAGGCAGTAACAGATCAGTAACCCCTGGTGCTTCCCTTTCTTGCCCACCACATCTCCACTCTTCCTTCCACGTCTCCTTCCTCTGACGCCTCAGGAGGTTCTCACATGGGTCCCCTCCCCCTGCTCTACAAATAAGGCGATACCAAATTAATAGCAAGAATAGTCTGTGCGCTCGCAATGCAAACCTTTTGGCCCCCCTGCACCCCTCTGTTCCAGAGAGAAACCACGTGCCCCAATGGCCTCACTGGTGCCGAGTCCTTGATCACCACCAGGCCTCAGCTCAATAGCCGGCCTGATCGTCTCGTCCTCTCCCAGAAACGGAACCTTAATGAGACTGGGCTCTCCTGGTCAGCAGCAGCGAGGTAGCCTGTCTGTCATACAGGCCTCCCGTGCCCCGTGGGAAGGAGAGGGGGTCTGCCTAGTAACACCCCCCGAAAGATGCTACAATCTAAAAACAATCCCTTCTCCTCTTCAGTGACCAGCTCCCTGCCCCACCCTTCTCCCCGTGAAACCCTTCCGCTCTGACAGCCCCCGGAGCGCCCTTCCGGCTGCCGGATCGATGCTGCTCCATCTACCAATCGCCTAATCAAGTCCATCGAGGCCTTTAAACCTCCTCGGAGGGACTCTGTCCTGCAGCCGCCGAAGGGGCCTCTGAAAGGGAACGGGGGGCGGTGCCTGCAGCCACACAAAGCCGGCGTGTCCTGGGGGCGGCCCTTTGCTCGTCCCCTTGTGGTTCTGGCTCCAGTCGGACCAGCTCTGAGTGTGGGGACGGGGTTCCTCTTCTCCCCGCCATCATTTGTTCCTTCTTCAGGGGCCGACTGTGCCTCCCAGAGTCTGTTACCACCGGCCGTTGGTTTGGGAAGCTTTTACTGATGTGCTACCTCTCTGGTGAGGAATTGCTTTGATTTCAGGTCCCAGGTGCCAGAGGGAAGCCGGTGCTGGCCGGGTTGGCGGGGTGGGGGCACAGGGAAGCCTACTCTTGCATGAATTTCGTGCATCGGGCCTCTAGTGTAAAGGAAAAGCCTTGGAAAATAGCATGAAATGGCCTTGACCGCACGCATACACCAGCACACTGTAAGTGCTATTTTTTTTAAAAACTAAAATACTCATTTAAAGCCATTGTGGAGCAGCGATGTCCGCAGGCCGCACGTGTGGTTAATTCGGCCGGAGAGGCGGGAAGTCGGAAAGCCTGGTCTGCGGCTGCCCCTGCTCAGGAGTGAAGGTGAGCGGTGGTCCCCGTGAGGTCGGAACTGCCTCGCTGAGTCTGGGTGACTCAGATTCCCCCTTCCATCTATCCACGGGGATGCATACATAGCTCTTGGTTGGATGGAAAGACATCTGGCCGCCTGGGTTTAGCTTCCTGTCTCAGAAGCGGAGAGGATTCTGGGGGACCACCCCCCACAGCCCTGGGACGCCCACGTTGCCAAAGCGCGGACCCTTATCTCGGGCACCAGAGGCCCCGGCCAGCAGGCTGGCTCTCACCCAGCAGTGAGGTGTCCTTGTTATCAGGTCTGTCGAACAAGCCAAGAAAAATGCCGTCACACGTGCCAAGAATCTGAAAGTCAAGTTTAAGGCAAAGTCAAACAATTGAAAAAAGAGTGGTCGCATTCCTGCTCTGTGCCCGAGGAGGAAGGAGCTCAGAGCAGAGACGCATCCTCTGCCTCTCGAAGCCAGTGATGGCACTAGCGTCACAGGGAACGGTGGCAGGAGCAGTGAGGTAGTTTCCAGAACACAAACACTGCTTCTGCGTTATGCCAATGAGACACAGGTGCACTCACAGGCCGCGCCCCTGGCATGCTCTGGGCACCTCTCCCAGAGAAAACACAGCCCCGTTGACCTCACCTGTGTCCACCCGTGGGGAAGCCCCGGAAAGACAAGGCAAGAATAAAACCCTCCCCCCTCCTTCCTCTTCTTCCCTCCTCCTTCCATCTCCTCCTTTTCTGCGTGGGAACGCCTCGATCTTCTGCAGTAAATGCCGTGGCTTCTGGGACCGTGTCCTGTAGTCTGGGCAGGTGCGGGGCACCGGAAGCTTACCTGGAACTCCAGTGGGTTCCAGGCGGGGCTGCATCCCGCTGTGCGCGGGGTGACGTGGGCATCGGGGCCCGAGCCGAGTGCTGGGGAGACGCAGAGGAAGGACTCACTCACACGGAGACGCAGAGGAGGGACTCCCACGGAGACGCAGAGGAGGGACTCACGTGGAGACGCAGAGGAGGGACTCACGTGGAGACCGGCACCGTGGCCAAGGTCTGCTCTGATGTGTGAACGCCACGCCTGCGTTTCCGTCAGACCAACACCCTCATTCCCTGTTACCATTGTGTTTCCTTTTTACTGGACAGACACTGTGCAAAGGAAAATTAATGTATGTTACTGAAATATGGTAGAAGTCATACTTTGATAAAGCCTGCTGTTTGAATTCTAACTCTGCTAAGTCTGATTAAAACACAGGGTACTTACCTCAGCTTCCAGGTGGAGACCTGGAGGCTGAGGCAATTATCCCGGGCCTGAGACCAGGACCAGGAAATTGATTCCCACTGACTCAGTAGCTTCAGGGATAGAAATTGTAGATAACCTTTAGGGACTAACCGCTGAGCTCTGCTTTGTTTTGTATATGGGCTATACTCAACTTTTGTTTTGTGCATGGGCTATCACAAGATAGGGCCACATTCCAATGTCCCGCAGGATGTGACTGGGAACCCACCCTGCGGGCTGTCCCCAGCCTTTAGAATTCAGCCTTTAAAATTCAAACGAA
The DNA here is from genome assembly GCA_963924515.1 of Vespertilio murinus. Classification (NCBI taxonomy): domain Eukaryota; kingdom Metazoa; phylum Chordata; class Mammalia; order Chiroptera; family Vespertilionidae; genus Vespertilio; species Vespertilio murinus. The sequence goes on from OZ004712.1 coordinate 4,695,600, forward strand.
GGAAAATCCCTGTGGTTTGAGCCTTTAAAAAGACTTGCCTACCCCTAGAACAGTGCAGTCCTGTAGAGTCTACCTGTGTGTAGTGCTCTTGCGGCTGTCCTGCCAGTTTTTTTTTCTTTATTTCAATAAACCTTTGCCTGCTTTTTAAATTCATCATCAGCCTCCGGCGGTCTTATTTTGAACCCAGGTTTTTACCCCAAACAGTTATCAATCCATCATCTAGCCCAGCCGTGGGCAAACTATGGCCCGCGGGCGGGATCCAGCCCGTTCGGCTGTTCTATCCGGCCCTCGGAGCTGAAAGAGCAGAGGGTTCTCTTGCTCTCCCCTCCGCTCCTTCCCCAGCAGCCCAAGAGGAGAGTGCCAGCATGGTCAGGTTGTTTTTGTTCCGGCCCTCTGGTCCAGTTTAAGAACCCATGGTGGCCCTCCAGTCAAAAAGTTTGCCCACCCCTGAGCCAATGCTAGTAGAGAGGCTTTTCAGCTTCCCCCGAAGGGGGAAGGGCCTCACCCCCTGGCAGTCGTCACCTGGGAGCTTCTAAAAGGCTCACACGCCCTTCCTGTCTGATTCCCCGGGTCCGGCGAGGTCTCAGCATCCGTGCTTGTGAAAGGCTCCCAGGTGATGTTAACGTGGCCGGAGCCCCCGGGGTGAGACCCGGAAGGCCTGTGGGTCTGCACTGAACAGCTGTGGGGGTCCCCTCACCTCCTCCCCCACTTCCGGTTCCGAGGAAAGGGCCAGTGGCACCGGAGACGCAGTGTAATATATATATATATATATATATATATATATATATATATATATATATATATATATATATCTGTGCAGCATCATCCCAAAGGGCTTATAAACAGAACTGGGCCTTGCTCTCCTGGCAGTGTTTTCAGGACCCGCTCCTAAGACCCATCTTAAACCACTGAAGGAGAATGATGATGCACATCCCATAGCTATTCCTCCGACACCCCACTCCGAAGGGAAGGAGGAAGCCCGCTTCTAGTGAACGTGCGTGCCCACCGCTCTTCCCATTCGTTCTACAGGCCGAATTGGATTCCCCCTCCTTCACCCATGGGCAGGCTGCTAAATATTCACAACAGGGGGATTTGAGCATTGTCTTCAAAAATGCAAAATGGAGGCAAAAGGAAGGAGGTGCTGAGGAGTGTGCTCTCCAGACACTCAGAGCTGCCCCGTTTGGAGCCAATGCATCTTAAACCACCCCCCAGGCCAGATTTTTCAGAGTGCGGTCAAAACCTCAGCTAGACTTGCAGGTGACTGTGGCCTCACCCCAAACTCCTCCCTCCCTAGGGGCGGGACCAATAATCTGCATTTTAAGCAAGCTTCCTAGGTATTTTGCTTGCCTTGAAATCTTTTAAATATATATTTTTTATTGATTTCAGAGAGGAAAGGAGAGGGAGAAATAGAAACATCAGTGACGAGAGGGTGTCATTGATCGGCTGCCTCCTACCCACCCCACACTGGGGATGGAGCCCGTATCCGGGCATGTGCCCTGACTGGGAATTGAACCCTGACCTTCTGGTTCATGGGTGGGCGCTCAATCACTGAGCCATGCTGGCTGGGCTAGACTTGAATTTTTAAAGGTGCAGAGCCATCTTTAAAATAAGAGTGTCCCCGGGATCCTGGAGGAAAACTGAGGAGGGTGGAGTGCCTCCGTGACCAGGCAGGTCGGGGTCAGCAGCGGCCTGTGCTGGACGCTTCCCTGCCGTTCCACACGCAGCTGCTTGAGAGACCCAAACCCCTGTGTCCTTCCTCAGTGTCCTTCCTCTCTGCCTCCCCCTTTCCCCGAGCCGCCCACCTTCCTGTTCTCTCTCCATCCCAAGGGCCTCAGTCCTCATCTCACCATCGTATTCATGTGCTGACTTTCAGATACATGCATCTGTCCTATTAGTCATCGAAGACATCTAGAACACAGGAGGTGGCAATAAGGTGGACTCATTCTTTTTTAACATTTGTGGGGGTGCGTGATGAGGTGGGGTGAGAGGATAAGTTGTGTGTACATCCCGGTGCTTACCCTGGGGAATAAATGGGGGCCGGAGCGGGGGGTGGGAGGGGGCGGTGCAGGGACCGCCTGACTCTTCCCGGAAGGATGCTGGTCACCTGCTGAGCCTGGGCGCCCCCCCAACAAGCTGTGCTGTGGCCCCTCCCCTCTCTGATACCGAGAAGTGTGCTGGGCCTGCAGTTCCGCTTTCAGCCCGAGCAGCCACGGCCAGACCAGAACCTCACCCGCAGGCACTTCTCCAATGAAGAGGCCAGTGACCGAGGCCGAGGAAGTGAGAAATGGGCGCCACAGTCGGGGCTCTCCTTTGGCTGTCTGTCACGGGGTAGAAATCTGGGAGTTTTACTGAGCATCGACCTATGAACTGGGAGGTCATGGTTTGATTCCTGGTCAGGGCACAGGCCTGGGTTGCAGGCTCAATCCCCGGTGTGAGGTGTGCAGGAGGCATCAGTCAGTGATCCTCTCTCATCATTGATGTTTCTCTCTATTTCTCTCTCTCTCTCTCCCCCTCCCTCTCTGAAATCATTAATATATATATACTAAAATCCCGTGTGCAGAAGAAGGAAGTTGGCTCCCAGCATGGTCTTCTCTTGGCCTAACTGGGTGTTTCCTTCCCATTTCACAATATTCTCTCCTGTGCTCTCTCTATCTTTTGGGAATTTCCTTGTTTGCCCCTCTTATTTTAGGCTCTCCATCTTTATTTTATGCTCACTTTCCTCCTTTTAATCTCCTCTCTCTCCCATCTCCAAAGTTATTAAAAATTGTTTTTCAGTTCACACAAAAAAAAATTTTTTTAAAGCTTCAAATGCCCAAAGTGGGGCGTTTAGTGAGAAAAGGACTGGGTTTGCACCCTGGGCACCAGACCAGGTCCTTCCTGGCGGGGCCCGTGCTGGGAACCCATGTAGTGTCTTAGCCCAGTATTTCGACAGTCACGTGAGGAAACACCTTCTCCGTGTGCCCGGAGCTCCCGCAGGGAAGGAGGTCAGTCATGGCCGCGCTCCATCTACAGTCACTGCAGCCTGGAGCCAGCTCCTAGGGTCATCCACACGGTCCCCACGCAGTGTGAAGTCAGCCCTGGGTTTCTGTTCCTCTTTCCCCGAAGCCACCACTAAGTGGCAGGCTCTGGCCGAGGAGACAGCTCCGAGTAAGCCGCCGGCTGCTCTGCTGGAGCTCAGTTAAAGACCAGACGAAATCCCACATGTGACCTTCTGTGAGGGTTCTGCTTTCTGCCCCACCAGCCTCCCTGTGTGTGAAACCTCCCCCTTTTCCGGGGGCTGGAGGGGGGGCTGGAGGGGGGAGAAGGGCAAGGGCAGTGGCTCACTGTTTTGTCCAGGCTTACCGACCCCTGGCAGCCTCAGGCCCGGGAGGGCCAAGGAGCTACCTACCATCGTCCTTACGCTCCATCCACTGCTTTGAACATTTACTGAAAAATTACTTCCATGGAAGTAATTGTTAGGTAGGCTTATACATTGTCGTGTTTATTTTTAAAAATATATATTTTTATTGATTTCAGAGAGGAAGGAGAGGGGGGAGAGAGAAAGACGAGAGAAACATCCATGATGAGAGAGAATCATTGATCAGCTGCCTTCTGCAAGCCCCACACTGGAGACAGCCGGCAACCCGGGCATGTGCCCTGACTGGGAATTGAACCATGGCCTTCTGGTTCATAGGTCAACGCTCAACCACTGAGCTAAGGGTGGCCAGGCAATTGTCTTATTTAATTGATGCGAATCTGCTGTGGAGATGTTTTTATGATGTTCATTTTAGGGATGAGGAAGCCGACACTCAAACATATCTAGTATGTTGGCCAAAATCACAGGGTTATTACATGTCAGAGGGAAGATCGGAACGGGGGCCGAAAGCTCTCATGCTTTTTAACCAATACCCTGCCCCGTACTCTCTGGGATTCACTACTTGGTAACCAACCCAAGAAGAGGACTGGTCAGCACTGGTGGGACTGAGAAAAACCCCACTGGGAGTGTGTTCAGTATGGGTGTGACTCTCTCCATTCAGTTCGGCTTCAGCAAGCTGCCACGGCCAGGTCTGGGACAGGCTCCGCGGCACCATGTGACGCTGAGTGAGGAAGATTCTTTGCCCTCTAGAAACTCAGACCATGGGAGGGAAGGGCGAGATGAGACTTTCTAGTGCAGTACCGAACACTGCCTAATGAATCAGCATTTGATTTTTTTTATCGCCTGCATTCCATCACTCAGTCTCTCATTTATTTGTCCAACAAGTGTTTTCTCCGGTCCACTAGTACCAGCTGAAAGGCAGTCCCTGAAACCTAGGCTTCCACGAGTGTTCTAGTTTCTGCCCCATCACCCTCCCTGTGCGTGAAACAGCCTTCCACCACGCACAGGAGACAGATAAGCCATCCAGTACTTCAAACGGTAAACCTCGCTTCCACGTATTTTTTTTCCAAATAAAAAAAAATTAGTCAACAAATTATTTGTATTACATTTAGTAGACATTAAATTAGGGCTCTTTCCTATAATGGTAATACATTCAAATTTAATCCAAGAGGGTAACACTGGATCCACCTGACACATTAAAATCCAAGCATTCTGCCATAGCACGTTCAAATCTTTCTTTACAAGTCTCTAAAAATAGTTGTTCCTTGCTCCAAAAAAACATATCTGAAAATCCAAGTCCACAAAATGTAGCGTATGCGGCGTTATTAATTAGCATGCAAAAGAAATCCCCTTTACACAATGATGCATTGTCCCTTAAAAAGGGCATCTTAGCGGATGCCAGTTAGTAACTTCCTCAATGAATAAACCCGTGTGAGGGGGAGGGTCCACAGGCCCCTGAAGACCCTGGAAGCACAATGATAAATCAGAACCATGTGGCTTGGGTTACAAAAACTGCGATTTAGGTACCACTTTTGGGGATAAACCCACTGGGCTGTTTCCCAGGAGGTTCAATGATTTGCACGAAGGACGTGGGGGTGGGAGCGGGGAATGGGGGGGGGGGGTGGAGGGGAGGGACGATCCTCATCCGCCCGGATTGTCCCAGCCCTTAAGATTCCCTTCCGAGGCTATGACAAAAAACAAACAAACACGTTTTCGATTAAAGTTTTTTATTTTATTAGCAAATAAAGTTCTTGCTTTCTTTTAAGCCGCAAGATTACAGCCCGTGACACTGGGAATGCCGCTGTCTTTGTAAGTCGCGCTGCACCGTCCATCGCAGGGGCGAACCCGGGGCTGCCCGGCTGCGAGGCCCCACGGCGTGGACGCGGGAGGGGCTCGGCCTTTATCCACTCGGCCCGGAAGCCGCGGAGCCCCGCACAGCGCCCCCGCGCGGCCGTCCCCAGAGCCGCCCCGGGCCAGCCAGCCCACGCCGCGCCTCCTGGCCACGCGGGCTCCGCGGGGCTCCACGCGCAGCCTGGATCCGCTCAAGCCTCGGACCCGCGGCCCCTTCCCCGGGGCGGGCGCTGCCTCCCCGCCACTCCCAGCGGGGCGGAGAGCCGCGCCCGGAAGGCGGTGCGTGCGCTCGCCGGGGCCGACTTCCGCGCGGGTCCCGGGCCGGACGGGGTCGCCGGGCGGCCACGGGGCTGGCTCCGGCCCGCGCCGAGGTCTGCGCGTGCGCGCTGGGCGGCCGGGAGCGCGCGCCCCGAGGGGCGGGGCGGAGGGGGCGGGGCCGCTCGCCGGGTGGCCCCGCCCCTCCGCCCCCGGCGTTCGCCGTCGCCGTGGCAACCGGAGCGGGGGCAACGGCGGCGGGCGCGCGAGTCCCGCGCCTCCTCCCGGCCGCGCCGCGCTCTCCCCGCCCCCGGCCCGCCCTCCGCCGGCCGCGAGCGGCGCCCCGGCCGCCGCCGTCCGGGCGCGCGCAGCCAGAGGGCGCGACGATGCCAAGATGGTCCTGCAGGCGCGGAACAGGCACCGGGAGGCGGCCCCCAAGCCGCCCGCGCCGGCCCGCGCCCCGCAGGCGCCGCTGAGGGGGGCGCCCGGCGCCGGGGAGCCCGGGCCCGAGCGCGCGTCCCCGGCCGCCGGGCGCAAGGGCGCCGCGGGCCGGAGGGGGCCCCGCGCCGCCGAGCCCGCCGCGCCGCCCTCCGGGGGGGGCCTCGGGGGGCGCCTGGCGGCCGCGCTGCGCGGGGCGCTGGGCCTGCGGCGCGCGGGGCGCGGCCGGACCTGGACCACGCTCCTGCTGGGTGAGCCGCCCGCCGCGCCGCCGCCGCCGGACGCGGAACTTCCCGGGGTCCCGTCCGCTTCCCGCCCCGCTCCCGCTTCCCGCTCCCCGCTCCCCGCTCCCCGCTCCCCGCTCCCCGCTTCCCGCTCCCCGCCACCGGCCCCGCCCCCGGGCCCGCCACTCGGCCGCCCGCTCAGACTTTTCCCGGGACAGCCGCGTCTCCTCCCCTTCCTCCTCCTCCGCTTCCTTCTCCTCCCCCGCCTCCGCCGCCGCCCTCCCCCGGCCCCGGCCGCCGGCTCCCTCCCCTCCCGCGCCGGGCTCCGCTTTCCAAACTCGGCCCCGGGACCGACCGCCGCGGACTGGCCGCTCCGCGCGGGGGGCCGCTGCCCGGAGGTGCTCCGCTTCGGGTCAGGAGCGGCCCGTCCGGCCCAGAGCAGGAGCTCGCTCCCCGTCCTGGGAAGTTGCTAAACTTACTGCATTTTAGCCTGCTTTTTCCTCCTTGGCCGCCAGCTCCGCCGGGGGCTCTGGGTTTGGGAGTCCCCACCCGCAAGCCACTGTCCGGGGCGTTCTGGGTGCCCGAGCCTCACTGCCCTCCTGGGGCCTGGGGCCTGGGACCTGGGAGCTGGGACCTGGGGCCTGGGGCCTGGGACCCGGGACCTGGGACGGTTGGGGGGGAGGCCTCGGACCTCCCCCCCCCCCCCCCCCCGGGGCCAGGCAGCACGAAGGACGAAGGATGGGGTGCAAGGTGCTGAACAAAGTGAAGTGGCCACGCTGGCTGGCTGTGTGGACCCGCGTCAGCTAGCCTTTGTCTCGTGACCTGCGTCCCGATGGGCGAGTCAAGCACACACGGTGTGGACGGTGTGGACGGCAGGCCGGGTTTGTCTAGCCAGCCGGTGGCGAGCTCCGAGGCTGCAGCTCCGGGCAATGCCGCGGACGGCTGGGCTCTGGCTCCTGCATTGTGTAACGGCGGTGATGTATCTCTCATTAACCTCTCCGGCCCCCTTAGGGGAAGCCGAGGAATGTGGAGCTCAGGATAGGCCGAGACACAGAACCCAGCAAAACCAGCTTCCCCTGAGCGCGCTCAACTCATAAAAACACAGACTCATTCGTGTGCGTGTGTGTGCGTGTGTGTGTGCATGTGTGTGTGTGTGTGTGTGTAGCGGGGAGATGCTCGCTAGTGATGGGCTCAGAGACATTGCACAGCTACCCGGGGACTTTCTTTCCCCTGGTGGACTCAGCCTAGAACATCTGGACGCAGCCCTGTCCACGGCCCGTCTTTCCAGTGGCGGGCTGGGGAACCGGGGTGTGCGGGCGGGCTGGGGGGCTCACCGGGGGAGGCAGCATGGTGCAGCGGATGCGGGGTCTCCAGGCTACCTGCCCTGCCCGTGGGTGGTGAAGTTTGGTTTGAGTTTCAGGTCACCTCCTTTGTGAGCCTGTCCTTCTCTCTGGCAAGAGAGTATCCCCTCCCTGCTCCCCGGGAAAGTCCCGAGGAGCGGACCTGAAGGGTGGGCACCGTGCGGGGTGTCCCCAGAAACGTTTAGACACGTCTGCAGGCGCTAGCTCAGTTTTGAACATGGAATATATGTTAATAAACCCTGGCTTTAAGATGATTCCACGTGTGTGTATATATTTTTGGGGAACACCCTATCTGTGGAGAGGCACTTGGTGCCTAAAGCATTTAGCACGCTGTAGTTGCTGTTATGAAGACCTGTGTGTGTGTTACTACCTGCCTTCTGGTGGCAGAATGAGCGGCATTCTTCGTGAACATTCCGTGTAAATGTTCACCACTTTATAATGAACTAGGGCCATGGTGGGCAAACTGCGGCCACACTCTTTGGCCCCTTGAGTGTGGATCTTCCACAAAATACCACGGCCTGGGCGAGTCTATTTTGAAGAAGTGGCATTAGTGGTTTAAGTTTAAGAAATTTGGCTCTCCAAAGAAATTTCAGTCGTTGTACTGCTGATACTTGGCTCTGTGGACTGATGAGTTTGCCGACCAGTGGGCTAGGGGAGGGCGGTGCTTCTCCAAGGAGGCCCAGTGACAAGTCAGAAATGATACCCGTTGCCATTTTCCTGGGTGCCTGTTTTCTCGTAATTGCATTTTCTTGGGATCTTGTCCTGTCGGGTCGCCTGTGTTTGGATTTGGCGGTGCCGGTACCTGAACACAGTGCTGTGTCACTGTAACCGTGGCCGCTGTCTCTGACTCAGCCCTGCGGCCACCAGGAGGCTCAGAGAAGGAGCCGTCTCTGTTCTTGGGTTTATGGTGGCCACTGACCACCAGGTGAGGGGAATTAGGCGACTAGACTCAGGTCTGGAGACTTGTGTCCTTGCTAAGCATCTAAAGGCCACAGGACACCGAGAGATGGCTCTGGAGGACCTCAGGACCTGGGGAGTTGGTTTTTCCCTGGCCTTCTACTCTCCGTCCTGCAAAGAGGAGCCGTGCACAGGCGTTGGAAAGCCGCCTCGTCCCCTCGCCCCTCGCAGAAGGAGGGAGAGGTGGGCTGACCTGTACGGGCTTTATCTGACTGTACAGACTTTGATGTGACAAAAATGGCTTCATTTGTGTTTAGGAAGAACATTTAAAACTTGCATTTCCTTGATAAAACTACACATTTTTAAGGGTTAGAAACTGCCTCGTGGTCCTTGAGGCAGTTTCTCTCACCTCCTTCATAATGCTGGGTGCTCGCTACCCAGGGGACCCTTCCACAGGTGGGCAGGGTTAAATATCGTTTAAAAAGCCATTGTAATAAACACATGCGTTTTGCACGTGGGCACATGCTTAGGACCTATGGAACACCGACAGTTGTGAAGAAGGGTCCTTGAAATGTTGTAGACGCCTCAGCCAGGAGCTTCCTGATCAGCCAGGGAGGCCGGGCTGCTCAGACTGCAGTGACCTCAGCCGCAGTGAGCGGCGGTTTACTCAAAGCCAGGCGCGCATGTCCTGAAAGCGCACCCGCTGCATGTAGCATGTGCTCCTCTGCCTGTGTCTGTATGTCGGGCGGGAACATCGGACACGGGCTGTTTTCAGAAGCCTGGGCAGGCATGAGGAGTCCACAGAGGGTCCTGAGCCCCAGGCACCGAGCACAGTGGGAGGGGCGCAGTCAGCAGCTGCACCCCAGGAGAACTGCTGGGGAGCAGGACCCCGAGAAGAGTGGCTCCAGACGCTCCTGCAGCTGCAATCTGCTGGTGCCTCTCCCTGCTCACCACCCGAACCCTGCCCAGGGCCCAGCTGAAGGTGGCAGGGCCAGCCTCCGGGTGGGGTCAGCCTCGGGTGGGGTCAGCCTCCAGGTGGGGTCAGCCTCAGCTGAAGGTGGGAGGGCCAGCCTCCGGGGTGGGGTCAGCCTCCGGGCTGGGAACGGGCCGGGGAGAGGAGAACTCTCTGGAGAGGCGCACGGGGAGGAAGCACACACGTGCACATACTCAGCAGGGTCATGTAAGAACACTTACCCCACCCACGTGTGGAGGACACGCTGATTTTCTGTCTGCCTTTTAAAAATGCTGTCTATAAGCCATTAGGTTGACCCACTGCTCTGACCCGTAGTTTGCAAACGCTGCTGGAAGAGCTGCCTCTGCCTCTACCTGTTTCAGACCAGGTAGGCGCCTGAGCACGGCGGTTAGCCTCTCCGAGTCTCAGTTTCCCCCTGAAGAAGGAGGTGTGGGCCGGACTGGGGTCCTCGGCCTTAGCTGGCCCTGGGACTGGAACTCCGGGGAGCTTGGCCAGCGCAGCCAGAGGGCCGGGCGGAGCGGGGGGCATGGCTGGTTCCCGCCTGGGCCCCGCTGCCGGCCTCCCCCGGAGCCCTCCTCAGGGCACAGTCTCTCGGCCTCAGGGGCTTTCCTGACTGGGCTCTGAGCTCCGTTTACCGTCTGACGTGGCTTTTCTGAGTGAGGGTGCGAAGAAGAGTGGCAGCATTCTCGCCCCCTGCCCCTCAGCAGGCGGGAAGACAGGCCAACCTGAGAGGCTCTGTGCTTCCAGAAAGGGGAACGGAGCTTTCCTTGGCGGAAGTGAAGAACGTGAAGCAGAGCTTGTCTGCGTGAAAGACCAAAATGTCAGATGCAAACATCATAAAAACCGTAACCTACCCGGCCGGCGTGGCCCAGTGGTTGAGCACCGAGTCCCGGTCAGGGCTCAGGCCCGGGTTGTGGGCTCGATCCCCAGTATGGGGCGTGCGGGAGCAGCTGGTCACTCACTCTCTGTCATCACTGATGTTTCTCTCTTTTCCTCTCCGAAGTCAGTAAAAACATATTTTTAAGAAGTAAGCTGAGTGTGGAAAAGGTAGCCAGTGGTAAACTGCTGTTTCCCCCCTTTACGAGTCCTTCCTCTTGCCCATCCCGGGGAGGAGAAGGTGCGAGGAGGGCGGAGGTGTAGCGGGCAGCATGGGCCACTGTGGGCAGCGTTAGCATGTTGGAGAGGAGAGGGTGGCGGGCACCGGCATGAGATGGGCACAGACAGGTCTCCTGACGGAGCTGGGCGTTATTCCTAGTGCGCCGGCAGCCACCGCGGGTCCGAAAGGGGACGGGCTGGAATGAAAGGTCAGGCCTTCCGTCTTCTCTCGGGCGTGCTCCCTGCGGCGTTTGTGCCATCCGGTAGAAATGTCAAGCAGGCCCTGGCTGGTTTGGCTCAGTGGGTAGGGGGTCAGCTTGTGGACTGAAGGGTCCCGGGTTCGATTCCGGTCAAGGGCACATGCCTGGGTTGCGGGCTTGGTCTCCAGTAGGGGATGTGCAGGAGGCAGCCAATCAACGATTCTCTCTCATCTTTGATGTTTCTACCTCCCTCTCTCCCTTCCTCCCTGAAATCATTAAACATATATATTAAAAACTTTTAAAATGTCAAGCAGGTGATGGGACCTCAGAGAGGAGGTCTGAGTGGAGACAGGCATAAGGTCATCGGCAGTGGGTGGTATTGAACGCGTGGAGCTGTCACAGCGTCTTTCCTGACACGGCTACTGTGTGCCCGGCATGGGTCTGAGGGTCTGAGGGGCTGAGATGAACTCACTTGTCTGAAGCTCACGTCACTGCTCACTCACTCACTCACTCACTCACTGTGACTGATCTACCCAGGTGGGGGTCTGAGGCCCACAGATGTTAAGTAATGGACCCAAGATCACCCCTAGAATGTGGGAGGGCAGGGCTTGAACCAGGTGACAGGCACCAGGCTTCAGGCTCTGTCCACCGGGCTGTGTTCACCCCCTGCAGGCGAGCATTCGAGGAAGAGGACGCCCAACCCTCGGTGCCCCATCGAGTTACTGCTCTCCCTCCCCCAGGGAAAGGGATCCACCCGAGAGCGGAACAGGAGCGGGAAGAGCACATCAGGGGCGCGGGGGCCGGGAGGGCTGAGGGGCAGCCGGGAGCCACGGCTGGCGGTGGGCTGGCTTTCAGAGGCGGAGCGGAGGTGCATTCCTAAGGAGGTGTCGGACCTGTCCATTTCCCTGCAGAGCCAGTGAATAGGGTGGGAGCTCAGGATTTAAAGAGGTTTTTTCAATGTTTAAAGCCATTTTTTCTCTCTAACATAGACTTCTGGTTAACTCTAAAGAATGTTCATATTCACTTAAGCATAGTAAGAGGTACAGTTAGAAGGACTTTGCACCTGACGTTCATGAGTACTCAAATAAATAACAAATGTGATGAGCTTAGGGTAAATGTGAGGATATATTACCAATTTGTGTTTGATCTGTGGTCATACTCTGGCATCAATAGTAAAAGCAGATACAATTTTATTGTATCCATATGCATATTTGGATGTTGCTAAATCTGAACGGTAGCCGTTTTTATAAGTTTTACACACTGAGCTGTTTGGCTGTATTAATTTCTCTTAAAGTTTATGTAAATGTGCCCTGGCCAGTCTGGCTCAGAGGATAGAGCATCAGCCTGCGGACTGAGGGGTCCTGGTCAGGGCGGTCAAGGAAAGGCACGTATCTCAGTTGTAGGCTCCCTCAGTGTTTCTCTCTTAACCTCTCCTCCATTCTCTCTAAAAACCAATGGAGAAATATCGTTGGGTGGGGATTAAAAAGAACTTTATGTAGATGAGCTGCATTAACATCCGGACCACAGCCTTCCTGTCGCTGTTTTCTTTCGTTACCATTCTAATGATTACCAGTCATCAAAGTTAGTGAACATTACATCTGTTTCTAGGAAAAGACCATTATGTGGGTGTTCAATTCCATAAAAGGCGGTCTCCTCTCTTAGGAAAGATCAATTTTGCATGGATGACCTTTCGTAACTCAAGAATCATTGAATAGGAATCAATGTAAAAAGTGGAAGAAATTATTTTCAGAGCACATAGATCTATAACTATCGAAACTTTTTTTTTGCTTTGCTATACTGTATTTTCTCAGCATTTTCACTGTTTTTTTGAATGCATGTAAATTAATAGTTCACATGTCTTCATGTTTGTCTGTCATGTGTCCTCTTGTCAGTTCTCTTGCCAAAGGAGCCGATTGTCAGGTGTGTTTTTCAGCCCTGTCACTGCGATGACATCCATGTTCAGGCGGCATGCTGTCATGTCAGTTCCCAGCAGCCAGTGTCACCCGAGCAGGCAGTCACCGGGATGGAGCCCAGGGTCCGGTGACTCTGTGCACTGAGCGGGGACGCGGGGGCTCGTCCGTAGCACCCGCTGGTCTGAAGCACGGCGGAGTCACTGGACTGACTACTTCTGAGCACTCGCCGTCGTGACAGTTTCTAACGTGAGCAGATGTCACACTTGGGAAGAGCGAGGCTTTGCTCACGTGCCTCCAGCAGCTCCGGCTGCACGTTCCCTGCCGCGGACGTCCTGGCCCTCGTCGCGGCTTGTCCTGTGAAACCTCGGGATGTGTCCCGCATTTCAGTTCTGATCACGGCACTTACGTAACTGGCACGGTGCTGCTGTTTGCCACGGCGTTTGACATTGTTCAAGACCTCTTTCTCACTCCTTTCCGGTCTGTGATCTCCGTGGAGATTGCGTAAAGGTCCCCCCCTGCGGTCCCGGGAGGAGCGGTGCCGGTGCGGCCAGGTGCGCCCGCGTCAGCGAGAGCTCGCCGCGAGGGGCGGACTCAGCTTAGCGCACCTGCCGCCGTCTGAGGGCCACATGTGCTCCCAACATGGCAAGTCTTTTAGGAAGAGCACTGTTTTGCTGCCTGCTGCTCACATAAATACTGAAAAAATGGGAAAATTCACTTTGTCTTCGTTTACTTGCCTACGTGTATTCTCTCGGGTGGAGGCACAGTCTCTCGTGCTCCCTGCGCCTTCCCCGGTGCGTCAGTCACTTCTAAGGGCTGCGCTCCTGCGGCAGTGCATCCTTGGCTACCGGGCTCGGCGCTCCCGGCCTGGGCGCTCTGCCGATCCCCCTCCCTGTGCTCATGCTCTCTGAGCTGGACACTGAGTGCAGAGTGGGCAAAGGTAGGTTCACAGTCACAAACAAACAATACAGTAAGAATCAACTTTCTCGTATGCTCAACTGTAAACCTACTTTGCCCACTCCTGCATATGGTGAGTGAGATGCAATAAATGGTGTCTCATTATTGCCATTGCCATCTATATTCCGCACCATCGCTGTGAGGGATGGAAATTCCTTTTACAGCTGTCTTCTTTTCTGCCCTCTCGCCGTAAGCCCCACCTAGGTTGTAATCACATCATGAGAGCTCCCCGCCCCCAGCCCCCGCCCCGGCCCCGGTGATAAAGCTGCCCCACGAGGTCGTTGCTGACTGGCCCACGGCCTGCGCCGCTTCCCCTGCCCCTGTGTCCCCGTTATTTATGGCCTGAACCTCGTCTCAGATCGGCTCTCCACGGGCACAGGCCTTTCTTTAACCGTCTCCTCGCTTCCTGGGAAAAGGTGTGAGAAGTGGTCAGTTAGGTATCTGCAGACTTTAAAGCGCACACAGATCTCCGAGCTGGAGCGAGGGCGGGGGCGGAGCGTGGTGCGTGACCGCCGCCTCCTTCCCAGCCCGCCCGAGGGTGCCTTCACTGGTTGTTTTCTGCACAGAAACGGGGCTTTGCTTCCTTCTAGACATGACAGCCCAGAAGTGTTTATTTCAGTGCATTCTCTGCTTTTATAATGCACTTTTCTGTCTTTAATGGGCTTCGGGCAGTTGCAAATGCTGAGACATTGCTTTTAGGTGTTCAGGCTCTTACTGAATCGAGTGCATGCTATAATTTCTCCTACGCGGTGCCGGCCACTTAACATTCTAACCCCGTGCGGGGCCGGCGCCGTGCCAGGAGGCGGAGATGGTGAGGTGGATTCACCAGGAGCAGCGGCACTTGGCACTTTAGGGGGCTATTGCCCAGGGCCCGGCCGAGGGCTGCGCGGTAGGGTTAAGTGGAAGTCGGCCGGTCGAGGGGCATGTGAGTCCGGGGCTTTTCTAACAAGGGGAGGTGCCAGGTCTGCACACGCAGGGCTGGACCGTGTTCTCCGGGATTGAACTGGGGCAGGGATGCTCTTTACTGGTGACTCAGCTTCCGGAAAGAATCATTTATTTTATTTATTGTTGACATGACTGTCCCCCATCCTCCCATTTTATCCACCTCCAATCAGCCCTCCCCTTCCCCACCCCTCCCTCTCCGAATGGATGCTTGGGAACAATCAGAAGTTGTTAGCCGCAGAGGGAGGGTTTGTGTGCAGAATTGTCAGGCTGGCTTGAAAACCTTGCCTAAAAATGGAAGGGATGTCCTTACCCTCTTTTTGTCATTTTGCCACTTGAGGTTTAGGGAGGCTAAAATTCTTTAGAATATTTTAAGCATGGATTAACCTCAATTTAGGAATAAGTTGTATTTTTAAAATTCGCAAGTCTTTTGGACTTAGAGTGCATTTCTCCATATTTCGGGCTGAGAATGTATTTCTCCACATAAACATCGTCACTCGGTGAGGCCGTCCTGTGTCCACAGATGGGGAAGGAGGCGGCGCTGTCCGCTGGGAGGGGAGGCCTGGTTCCCGTGCTGGCCCCTCACTGCTGGGTGCCTGGGGAGATGCCCACCTCTGGGTGCCTGGGAGAGATGCCCACCTCTGGGTGCCTGGGAGAGATGCCCACCTCTGGGTGCCTGGGAGAGATGCCCACCTCTGGGTGCCTGGGAGAATGCCCACCTCTGGGTGCCTGGGAGAGATGCCCACCTCTGGGTGCCTGGGAGAGATGCCCACCTCTGGGTGCCTGGGAGAGATGCCCACCGCTGGGTGCCTGGGGGAAATGCCCACCTCTGGGTGCCTGGGAGAGATGCCCACCTCTGGGTGCCTGGGAGAGATGCCCACCTCTGGGTGCCTGGGGGAAATGCCCACCTCTGGGTGCCTGGGAGAGATGCCCACCTCTGGGTGCCTGGGAGAGATGCCCACCTCTGGGTGCCTGGGAGAGATGCCCACCTCTGGGTGCCTGGGAGAGATGCCCACCTCTGGGTGCCTGGGAGAGATGCCCACCTCTGGGTGCCTGGGAGAGATGCCCACCTCTGGGTGCCTGGGAGAGATGCCCACCTCTGGGTGCCTAGGAGAGATGCCCACCTCTGGGTGCCTGGGAGAAATGCCCACCTCTGGGTGCCTGGGAGAGATGCCCACCTCTGGGTGCCTGGGAGAAATGCCCACCTCTGGGTGCCTGGGAGAGATGCCCACCTCTGGGTGCCTGGGAGAGATGCCCACCTCTGGGTGCCTGGGAGAAATGCCCACCTCTGGGTGCCTGGGAGAGATGCCCACCTCTGGGTGCCTGGGAGAGATGCTCACCTCTGGGTGCCTGGGAGAGATGCTCACCTCTGGGTGCCTGGGAGAGATGCTCACCTCTGGGTGCCTGGGGGAGATGCCCACCTCTGGGTGCCTGGGGGAGATGCCCACCTCTGGGTGCCTGGGAGAAATGCCCACCTCTGGGTGCCTGGGAGAGATGCCCACCTCTGGGTGCCTGGGAGAAATGCCCTCAGGGCCTTGTCCTTACTCGCCAGTTGCTGTCAGAATCCAGGGAGAGCCGGGAAGGGGCCGGGTGTTTAAAGCACGTGCTCGTTACAGGGTCCCGGGTTGGGGAGAAGGAAGGCGGGTCAGGGAGAAGGGAGGGGGTCGGGGAGAAGGAAGGTGGGTCAGGGAGAAGGGAGGTCCGGTGGGGAATGTGTTGGCCAGGAGGGCATGTCGCTGGCCGCGGGTAAGCACAGAGCGCCCCGGAGACGCAGCCCACCCTGGCTCCGAGTTCGAGTTCTTGCTCTCACTCCTTGAGGAGGAGGATGAGAGAAAGGACTCAGCTGCAGAGCACTGGGCTGAGGAAGCTTAAAAATGCAGATGGTGCCCGGCTCGCGTGGCTCAGGGTTTGAGCATTGACCCCTGGACCGGGAGGCCACAGTTGGATTCCTGGTGAGGGCACATGCCCAGGTGGCAGGCTGGATCCCAGCGTGGGGTGTGTTTGCAGGAGGCAGCTCATCAGGGATTCTCTCTCATCATTGACGATTCTGTCGCCCTCTCACTCTCTCAAATCAGTAAAATGAATTTTTAAAATGCAAATTGCAGGGCTCTATTCCCTGGTCATCTGTGGGGTGAGGTGGGGCGCCTGGAGAGGACCCAGGTGGGGCGGGGAGAGTAGGGGGCTCAGTGGGCAGAGCCTTGAGATTGGTCAGAAGGAAGGGAAGAACCCGCCCCTTTCTTTCTGGGTCCCTGCCATCCTTCTGCTGCTGGGGTTGCCCAGGCAGTGGGCGGCCTGTGGAGCCACCAGGGGTGAGAGCGAGGCCTGGCTGGCCTGGGGGCTGCGGCAGGAAGGAGGCACCGGGGGCAGGAGCGGCTTGAGGATCCCAGGAGCCCATCCGGTGGAGCACAGGCCTGCTCCCTGCTCCTGGTCCCCAGCTCCACTCCTGGTCCCCAGCTCCATCCCTGGTTCCCAGCTCCATTCCTGGCTCCCAGCTCCATTCCTGGCTCCCAACTCCATCCCTGGTTCCCAGCTCCATTCCTGGTCCCCAGCTCCATTCCTGGTTCCCAGCTCCACTCCTGGTTCCCAGCTCCATTCCTGGTCCCCAGCTCCACTCCTGGTTCCCAGCTCCATTCCTGGTTCCCAGCTCCATCCCTGGTTCCCAGCTCCACTCCTGGTTCCCAGCTCCATTCCTGGTCCCCAGCTCCATTCCTGGTCCCCAGCTCCACTCCTGGTTCCCAGCTCCATTCCTGGTCCCCAGCTCCATTCCTGGTCCCCAGCTCCATTCCTGGTCCCAGCTCCATTCCTGGTCCCAGCTCCATTCCTGGTCCCCAGCTCCATTCCTGGTTCCCAGCTCCATTCCTGGTCCCCAGCTCCATTCCTGGTTCCCAGCTTCATTCCTGGTTCCCAGCTCCATTCCTGGTCCCAGCTCCATTCCTGGTCCCCAGCTCCATTCCTGGTTCCCAGCTTCATTCCTGGTTCCCAGCTCCATTCCTGGTCCCAGCTCCATTCCTGGTCCCCAGCTCCATTCCTGGTCCCCAGCTCCATTCCTGGTTCCCAGCTCCATTCCTGGTTCCCAGCTCCATTCCTGGTCCCCATCTCCATTCCTGGTCCCCAGCTCCACTCCTGGTTCCCAGCTCCATTCCTGGTCCCCAGCTCCATTCCTGGTCCCCAGCTCCATCCCTGGTTCCCCGCTCCATTCCTGGTCCCCAGCTCCATTCCTGGTTCCCAGCTCCATTCCTGGTTCCCAGCTCCATTCCTGGTTCCCAGCTCCATTCCTGGTTCCCAGCTCCATTCCTGGTTCCCAGCTCCATTCCTGGTTCCCAGCTCCATTCCTGGCTCCCAGCTCCATTCCTGGTCCCCAGCTCCATCCCTGGTCCCCAGCTCCATCCCTGGTCCCCAGCTCCATCCCTGGTCCCCAGCTCCATCCCTGGTTCCCAGCTCCATTCCTGGTTCCCAGCTCCATTCCTGGTTCCCAGCTCCATTCCTGGTCTCCAGCTTCCGGCTGCCAAGCACAGAAAGAGGGGGCTTATTTGCACCTACTACTCAGTGGTGACTATTTTTAAAAGAAAAACAACAAAAAAACAGAAGCAGCTATTACTCGCACGTGTGTGTGTGTGTGTGTGTGTGTGTGTGTGTGTGTCCATCAATCAAAGTATATTCAACTTGGGGTCCTTATATGGGCATGGTTTAGGGTGATTTCATCCCCCTCCCCCCAATGATACCAAGTTGTGCGCATTAGCTCAGCAAACACTTGCGTCTGGCTGTGTGCTCAGCTGAGTGCTCTAGGAGAGTTCAGTAATATTGTATTTTGTTTAAACAAGATCCTGATAAGAGAAGAAGAGGCTGCTCAAGTCCCAGAGGACTGAGAATTGATAAAATGCAGCCTATGACCGGGGACAGCATTTTTTTTTTTATCAGAAAGAGGAAAGAGGGTCCGCTGTTTCAGAGTGTTGGTGATACATGTGCTTCCAGCAGAACTCAGAGCTTCACATTTCTCAGCCATGCTGAATGAGACCACCAGGCAAACCTTCTTTCCTTGAGCACCTTGTTGTTGCTGAATAGGTTTAGGTTCTGATTTAAAAAAAAACCACAAAAACAACTTGCTATACTTACTTCAATACCTTGGAATGACAAGATATAGCACATGTATTAAAATGGATTATCAATTTTGTGACACTTCCAAAAAGGGTATAAACTGCTTTGATAATCACTAGAATAAATTTAGAGAAAATCAATTTTAATCTCTTTTGTAGGCAAGAAGGAAAAGAAAGGTTCTTTGGGGGCCTTCAGAAGTTTTTATCGCTTTATGTGTTGATGCTTAAATTACATGCTCACAAGGCCGTATCTACTTGTGCTTTCATTTTGAAATGACATACATATAATTTATTTCAATTTTTAATAAATGAAAGCATAGCCCTACATTTTTATATAAAAACCAGTGGCCTGGTGCACAAATTCATGAACATTGAAAGGAAATTAATTAGAAGGAATATTTTAATATCGCTCCTTGCCCTTTCTCTGTAATAGAAGTGTCAACTAAATTTTCAACCGACAATGACAGATGGAAACACATGCATGCGATTGGCTCCAGGAGAGCTTTACATGTGCCGCACATGTGTGAGACAACTTATAAAGACTGATATACATGGAGTAAACTTGCTTAATTAGACCTGCTTTCTGATGCAGCTAAACTTTCTCCAGCCCAGGGAAGCACCCCAACTTCTCTTCCAGGTAATTGTCAGCAACTCAGCAGTAAATATCAACACAAAGCAGATTATTACTGTAGGTCACGCAGGGAGAACAAGGATAAAATACTTAACTGCAGCAGTGTTTGACTGTATTCTGTGCAGTGAGAAAGCCTGATTGCCCCTAACTGTCCCCACTGCTGGCCTGGTAAAACCCAACTGCACCCCCTGCCAGCCTAGTCACCCCCAACCGCCCTCACCCCTGCCAGCCTGGTCACCCCTTAAATCGTCCCCCCCACCCCCCACCGGCCTTATCATCCCACGCAGCCTGCTGTTCAGTCGTTTGGTCGTCCCTCATTAGCCTGCCTGCCAGCCTGGTTGGCCCACACAGCCTGCTTTTTCATAGGCAGCCATCTTGTGAGGACGTGAGAGTTAATATGCATATTATACCTTTATTATATAGGATATCTTCTATAAAACATACTGCCTATATCTACAGATGAACTGCAGCTTTTCCCCTTTTATATTTAGTGTAAAAAAAGATGGGGAAGAATAAGATACTTGACAATAAGGAGGCCTTTGTCTCCCCCACATCCTAGTCCCCTCGCATGGCTCTGAGGTCACAGTCCCTGCCTGCAACTTCCCCTTCTCTGTTTACTGGCTTTGTTTCCTTGGGCAAGTTACTCAAGGTTTCTGGGCCTCAGTTTTTCATCTGTAAACTGGGACGATATCTGTACCTACCACATAGGGTAGCTGTGAGGATTTATTGAGGTAGCTCAAGTAAAGCACTAAAAGTTTCTGGCCTGTAATAAGGATTCATATATTAGCTGCTTTATCATGTTTTCTGCTACATGAAAATGAACAAAGGAGTTCAAAGTGCTTAGCACATTATTAATGGGCCCAGAGACTGAAAGAGTGCCATTCAGACGCCAAGAACTCCAAGAATTGTTTACTCTAGTGCTGAGGACTGAATGACAGGCATTGCAGAAGGCATGTACCTCCCTCCTGCTCCCAAGAAGCAGAGGGAGATGGCCTGGAGGAGTCCTGCCCTCACCGGGGAATTGTGGGGGTCAAGGCCCACTTAAAGGTACAGCGTGAAGTGCAAGCTGTTAGTAAAGCTCAGGATGCACTCTTAGAGAATCGTTTAGTATTCTACAGGTTTATTATTGTCAAATGGGAAGAAGAAACTAACAGTCAAATTATAAAATAGGAGCAACGTTAGTTATTATTTTCAAATAATAATGTTTAAAATGGAGAATTGAAGATGACAAACCAAACTCTACGAATTAATAGTTTAGTAAAAAGGCCACAAATATATGTATTACAAAATAAATACACTTGAAAAATAAATACATTAACCATATCTAGTGTATATAATGAAATCATGATTTTGTGGACATTAGCAGGAAAAAAACACGTTAATTTCCCAGGAAGGCTTAATAAGAAATATGAATTGACTATTAAATATGTATTAACTCTGCTGATAGGATTTTTGTCGAGGGCACTTGAAAAGCAAGATGAATAATGGAGGGTATATATCATGTGCATGGATGTGAACATAGGCAATTATACTGTAAACATGTGGATTCTTCCAAAAATTAATTTATAAATGGAATCCCAATTATATTCTCAAAGGGATTATCAAAGTGTGACAAGTCTTCAGCATGATAAAGGTGGCTTTTGCATTCTGTGAGAGAAGAATGGTTTGTTCAGAACACTGTGGTTATTGAGATCATTGAGAGGCGAAGCCTTGAAACGAAGAGGAAGTGGATGGTGTTTGTCAACAAGAAAAAAATCACAATTTCCAAAGGTCAAAGTGTCATGTACAAACAAATGTCAGATGACAAGCCTAGTTCAATATTTGCAGGTTCATTGATCTAGAGAGTAACCCTTTATCTTTTATAACCATTGATATCTCCTAGGCAAAGTGTATTATTTTAAAGAATATAAACACTTCTCTAAGAATCAGGCAAAGATCTGAGCTATTTTCATTGTTCGGTTCCTTAGTAATTAGTAATCAGAAACCTGCACTAAGGCGAACGTTGAGATATAAGAGATTTGAGTGGTATTTTCTAGATTCATCTTAATAATGTTCTTTGTACTTGGACAGATCAAACTATTGATTCTGTTAAATAACAACAATTCAAATGAGTAAATGGTAAAGATGGAATCGGCTTTATTGAGTGATTCATGCATTGGGCCGCCTCCCCTCCAGCAGGCAGGCAGGAGCCCGCTGGGCTGTGGACGGGCGGGTTTTAAAGGGGGAGGGAGGGATGCCGATGGTGGGTGGTGGGTTATTAGCCAGGAACGCATGGTTTCAGCTCGGTTCCCTCCCGGGGGGCGGAAGGGCCCTCCTGCAGCCGGTAGTTCTAGGCTGACTGGTTACAGGCTACGTACGCCCCTGCACAGGCCGAGGCTGCAGTTACCTTGGGCATTGAGTCGCGGTTTGCTGCTGGGGGCTCAGCTCCATTTGGTCTGTTGGTTAACAGTTCTCATGCCCTGATTTTGTTATTAGCCTGTGTTCTCTCTCTTACCTTTTCTTTATTCCTTTTTCCTCTCCACCTCTTCTTTATTTCTTTATTTCAAGTTTGTTTAAAAATAGTAAATTTTATTAAAAAATTCAGGAATTACAGCAATATATATATATAGTATATATGTGTGTGTGTGTATATATATATAGAGTCACAGTTCCCTGTTTTTATCCGCCCCAGCCCCTCCGGAAGTGAGCGTCTTTCTGTATTCCAGGTCACCACTCAGCACTGGCTGTGTTCCCCCTCTCCCAGTTCTGTTGGTGGCGATTTCCCTCAGAGGCTACCATGTACAGGTTTTGGCACATAACAGGCCTTCGTATATTTTGTTGAAAGAGCCAGTGAAAATTGTAGACATAGCCTTAATTTGCTTGATTCCTTTGCAATTCAGCCAACTGGCATTTTAAGCAGAGTCTTGGGCTTCTTTTGAAGAGACAGTGTTCTTCTCCCGGCCCCTAACGTGTGCATCCCTCCCCGTGCGTGCATGTCTCTGTGAGGGTTTCTGCTAAGGTGGAGACATTTCCTTATGTCAACATAGTAATCTGTTTTTTCTTTCCCTTCCAGCTGCCTTTGCCGCTGTGCTGCACTGGTAAGACCGCTCTCCTCCTGGGCCCTGTCTCTCTCTGCAGGTGGTTGTGACTTAGCTTCGCTCTCAGGGAATCATTTCAGTCTGATCAGGGGAATGTACATGATCACATGCAACACAGGCATCTGGAAAAGTAGTTTAATTGATAAATCAGGTCAGAGTAATAGAATTTTTTAATAAAGAGATACATTATTGAAGAGGTTATATTTGAGACTCTATTTCACTTAACATTAGTATAGTGTTCATGTTGCGAAGAAGATTAATTTTTTTAATCTTCTGGATAGAGAGAAATATGAATTCATTAATCAGACATTTCTGAAATGGTAATTCAATGACATTTATAGTTTACAAATTTTATTGTGCTTGGCTTAAAGCATTTCCTGGTTCATTTTACATTTAAGATCTAACTGGAATGTGTGTTCTTGCAGAGAGAGATTTTAGTACAGATGTGAGGCATACTGAGCAGGAAAACAAATCTGGGCACCATTGTATTTGCGTGTTGTTTCGAAATTATCTGCAAATTATTAGATAACTTTATTTCTGTATTTCGTGTTTCTTTCAAAATACTGCTTCGTGTGAGTTTCATTCAGCACGGTGCTCTGTTGCTCTTTCGTGTTTGCAGGAGCCACATTACTCACCTCTTTGAAAATGACCGGCACTTCTCTCACCTCTCAACGCTGGAAAGGGAGATGGCTTTTCGCACCGAAATGGTTAGTTTTCATGTGGTATTTGATTGGCATATTTTAGAAATCTCAACATGTTAAGCTTTTTCTTATGGAGATTTTCAACCATGTTCCAAAGTAGAAAGAGTGGGACCTCCCACCTCCCACCTCCCAGTGTCAGCACCTCGGACACAGCCCTTTTCTCCCTCCGCACCTCACACCCCTCTCCTCAAAGGACCCGCAGCTTGCATCATTTCACCTGGAAGCACTTCCATGTGGATCTATTGGGAAGGAGGTTTTTCACTCTTGGAAATAATGAACAGCAATTTTTAATAACATTGTCAATCCCTGTTTTAAAAAAAACAAAACAGTATGTTGGTATGTTTGAATCAGGATCCAAACATTGCATTTAGTTGATGTATCTCTTAAGCCTTTCAATCTACGAGTTCCTCTTCCATTTTTGTGTTTTCCTTGCTATTTATGTTTTGAAGAATCCTGGCCTTTTGTCCTGTAGAATTACCCTCAGTAATTCATGTATTTAATTTGTTCCACTGTCCCCGATGTCCTGAAAATGGACAGATGAGTCTCGATAGCCGGAGGTTTGAGTTTTGGGGGGCGGGGCGGGGATCCTTCAGAAGTGGGCTGTGCGCTGACCGTACCATGCGAAGGGCACGCGTCACTGGTCGTCTCACTTCCTGTGATGCTGGGATTGACCAGGGCTGTAGGTATTGTCATAGCCGGCCCTCGCCCTGGATCAGTTACTGCATTGGAATTTCCAGGCGATGACTATCTATTACCTTTTCTGCATTATTGACTGTAACTCCTCTATAAAGGACTTTTCTATAATACTTACTTGGTTTCTCTGGGGTGTACCTCATACAGATAAGATGGGGTTCTTCTTGATTCTTTCTAGATACCACTTTTCGGAAAAATTAGTTGGTTCTCCTGCATCTTCTCATTATGATCTGATGGTGTTTAACAGGGTCTATAAGCTTACCTTCTGTGGGTGCTGAGGCCTTGCAGCTGGCTCTCTGGCCCCTTGACCCGACTCACTGCTGCCCTGTAGCGTCCTTACTTTCTGGTTCTGTGGACAGTTGTCTCCTGACCTGGAGGTGTCCGGTTCCTAAGAAGCCCTGATTCCTTTCAGTGGCAGATGGTATTTAGAGACCACAATTTTGGTGCTAGATTGCTCATTGCTGCTATTTTTTGTTAGATTGGCCTTTTCAATAAGTTAGAATTAGGAAACAGTTTTTTAAAGAGAAAATAAATCGTGAATTTATGTTCATATTTTTAAATTAAAATTTAGGATTTCATGCCTTTTACTTATTTTATATTAAATTTCTATCTTTTCGCTGAAACCGGTTTGGCTCAGTGGATAGAGCGTCGGGCTGCTGACTCAAGGGTCCCGGGTTTGATTCCAGTCAAGAGCATGTACCTTGGTTGCGGGCACACCAGTGGGGGATGTGCAAGGGGCAACTGATCGATGTTCCTCTCTCATCGATGTTTCTAACTTTCTATCCCTTTCCTCTCTGTAAAATATCAATAAAATATATATTAAAAATTTAAATTTCTATCTTTTATGTTAGCCTGAGAATCTTGATTTGACATTATTTACTTTTGAAGAATATCAATGCCACTGGTATTGTTAAAAATGTGATTAAAATATGATATCTGAAAACAAGTTAAGACTTCCTTTCATTTCAATATGACCGAAGGGCACATAGTAGGGATGTGCAGTAAAATTAATATATCTTAAAGTTATTGGAACACATCTCCCAAATTAATAGTTAATTTCTTTCTTTAAATTTTTTTGACATATAAGTATTTAAATTTAATTTCATGATTAAATAAGATATTTACAATGGTTCCAAAAGAAAACTTACAGAACAAGAATTCAAATAGGCTGTTAGGAGAGACATTTTTGGCTAGGTACGAATTTGTGGCTCATGGAGAATTTTAAGTTCCATAGCAAACCACTCACCCTATTCATAAGATAGTCTCCTCCAACACTTATATTATATGGTTTTCTTAAATGAGGTATGCTGAGCTATGTTATTTTTTAAATGTAGAAACTATTTTTAAAGCTCTTTTGAGTCCATTTGTTTCAGTTAAGACAAAATTATACTAAAATATGTAGGTTTTTGCAATGCAAGAATTTATCAGTGGTTAAAAACCTGTGAAGTTGATTGTTACTTGATTGCTTTGTTTTTCAAACACAGTATACTTTACATTTTTATTTTTAGCTAAGAGGCAGTGTAGTAATTATGTACTCTTTATTATAACTATAATATGTGCTTATTTCAGGGGTTGTATTATTCCTACTTCAAGACCATTGTGGAAGCACCCTCGTTTTTGAACGGAGTGTGGATGATTATGAATGATAAGCTGACCGAATACCCCCTTGTTATTAATACGTTAAAAAGGTTCAACCTTTACCCCGAGGTAAGTTCCTTTTCATTTGTGACTTTCTTAAAAAGAGAGTGTTATTTGTATTAACTGCTAATTCTAAATCTAAGATATGATTCAAAAGAAATTGTATTCCATTTTAAAGAAGAATATAGTATCTCTTCTTGGAAAGGCATGTGAAGGACAGCATTAACTTTGAAGGGCTTTAACAGATGGGGGGACTGTTTGACTGCGGGCTCAGGAAATGTGCAGATTGTCCGGGTGGGGTGCTTGGGGGGATTATAATATGGCAGCACCATTCATGTCACATGCCATTGGCCAGTGCTGCTTCCTTATCTGGGATGCTTCCTTCAATTGGAGGCGTGTTCTTCCGGTGGCCGACCGCAGGCGAGGGGGGAAGGCCGTGCCCTCAGTGACTGGTTTGGCCTCTCCTTACCATCCCTGCGTCCTCCAGGGCGCAGCCAGCCCTGCCTGCCTCAGTGCTGCCTCTTGGCCTGATGGCTGGCGCTCCAGTTACGCCACTTCCCCTGGGTCCCCCCCCAGCACAGCGGCTGCCAGCAGCACGGCGATGCCCGGGCGGAGGCTTGGTCTCTGCAGGCCCCGCCTGGCTCAGGACCAGTAGGAGCGGGCTCCCTCCCTTCCCCAGTGGGCGAGAGGCCTTGAGCCTGCAGGTCAGCGAGTTGGCCCGGCTGATTAAGGGCAGACGGAGGCCGGTAAATCACCACCACGGCCCAGTGTTTCCTGCTTCCCGACACCTGTAACCACGGACACGGCCGCTTTCGCAGAAAGAGGATCACAAGAAAAATGGGGTCACATGGCACGTTTTTAAAATAAATGCCTTTTGTCTTTTAAGACTATTTATAACGGTTTCCCTGTGTCATCTTCTCTTCCGTAGCATCCTTTCTAATGGCTGTGTGCACAATGTACCATTGTGTGTTTAGTTCATCTTTTATGGAAATTCTGCTTGTTTTCAACTGTTTAAAGTATCCTAACACTGCAGTCAGCGTTTTAAACTCAGTCTTTGCACGTATCCTTAGTTTTGACTCTGTAACTTGTTGAGGTGGAACCCTTGAATTGAACAGAATACATATTTGAATGATTGTACATGTCACCAAAGTGGTGCTTTCCGGGTAGGTTGCAGCATTGACACTCCCCTAGCAGTGTTTTGGGGAATGCTTGTTTACTGAATCCTTGCTGCCTTGAGCAAACCTTTGCTGTGTGTGTGTGTGTGTGTGTGTGTGTGTGTGTGTGTGAATTTATAGAAAAAATGCATTTTCACTTTAAAAAGTGCATTTTCATGCCCTTTGTCTAAATTGCCACTGAAATTTTAGAAGAGCTCATTTATTGTGGGGAGAATGTTGATACTGTGTTATATGGATAAACATTTCCTCCAGCCTCCTCTTTGCCTATTAGCCGTGTGCATGATGTGTATGTATTATATCTGTGAATTGTTTTAATTTATTACTCTCTTTTATCCACACATATAAACAATCCTCTTTTTAATTGTGATAATTATGTTTGTAAGATTTGCATTTCTGGTTTGTCTGGAGCTTGTCTTAGTGTCGTGTGGGGTAGGAGTGTAATCATATGTTTTCACAGTGGTCGTCTGTGTGACCCAACACTTTGAAGTGTGCTCCATCTTCTCTCCACATTCATTATTATATACAACATTGTTATTCATTTATGCTTCTGTTTTTGTTTTTGTTTTTTTAAATATATCTTTATTGATTTCAGAGAGGAAGGGAGAGGCCAAGAGAGATAGAAACACCAGTGATGAGAGAGAATCATTGGTCAGCTGACTCCTGCACGCCCTCTACTAGGGATTGAGTCTGCAACCCAGGCATGTGCCCTGACCGGAATCGAACCGGGACTCTTCAGTCCGCAGGCTGATGCTCTGTCCACTAGTCAAACCAGCTAGAGCGCTTGCTTGTTTTGGACTTTGTATTCAGTATGGCCTTAGGTTGAGGTCCAGAGGCGGACTTGGAGATTGAGATTACCTGCAGGATGTGTGTGGAGGGGGTGTCCTTGGGGTCAGTGCCTGGAGGGGAAGAAGGAAGAAGGATGAGGCAGGAGGAGGAGCTGGGTGGTGATGCAGTCAAGACTGCAGCCAACCCCAGGGAGCCCTGGAGCGGGGAGGGCTCTGCACAGTTGTCCTGCGTTGAGGCCAGGGCTCTGGCACTAGTCCGTCAAAGGATGCAGTTGTCCTTGGGCAGTGAGTGTGACCTTGAGCAGAGGGTAGTTCCAGAGAGGGACTCGGCTGCGAGCTGACAGCTAGTCCTCCCAGCTGCTGGGGCGGGAGGGCTCAGCCGAGGTCTGGGTGGCAGTCCACCACCGCATGGGGCGCTTTGATCTGTTGGCTGTTCTTGTGCCAGGACCACACTGTTTTAGTTGTAAGTAATACTGTTATGTGTGGTAGAACAGTCTCTTCGGTTATCTCCTTTTTGAAATTCTTCTGGGTAAAAGTTCCTGACAGACACTTGACATTATTATTGTTTTATGTGTATGAATTAATTTGAGGGAGAATCCACATCTCAAAAAATTAGATCTATTCAGGAAGACATCTTTCTGATGTCTTAGTGGAGTGTTACAGCTCTTGACCATATGAATCTTGCATGGTTCTGGTTATATTTTGTTCTCGCCAGAGGGTGAGTGTTGAGGGCTGGCCAGCCAGGAGTCTGTGTCGGGGAGTGAGGCTCGTCCCAGCAGACCGCAGATGCCGAGGAGATGGTACCAGGAGGGGAAATTGGACAATGATCAAGTATCTTCAAAATATTCCAGTAATGAAACTTTTCAGGATAATATCTTTTCTCATAATGTCTCCATTTTTTAAAAATTAGGTCATCTTAGCCAGCTGGTACCGGATTTATACCAAAATAATGGACTCCATTGGCATTCAGACCAAGATCTGCTGGACAGTCACCAGAGGGGAGGGACTCAGTCCCATCGAGAGCTGTGAAGGCAAGTTTCTCTCCGCGGCCTTGTCCAGGTGGCTGCGGCCCAGTAGACTTACCCAGACTCGGGGTCTGAACAGCCACCGTTTCATTCTGCTGGTGGATGCGCCGAGTCAGGAATGTGGGCGGGGGTACGGGGCTGGCCGTTACCTCGATGTGGGGCCTCAGCTAGTCCCAGTGGCTGGGAAGACTGGTGTCACCTGGGGGCTGCTGCACTTCCCTCCATGACTGCGTGACTGCGGGGCTGGGCTCAGCTGGGCACCTGCCCCTCCCTAGCCAGGCAGCTGGGCTTTTATGTAGCATGCGCCTCCGGTGGCCTCCCTGGCCTCGCCTCCGCTTCCCGCAGGTCCCGTGGAGTGTGGCCCTGCCTTCCCTGTGGCAGTGGTCACAAGCCCAGGCAGGCCCGAAAGCTGGGGGTAGACCCTGCACTCCCACACGAGCTGTGTCTGTCCACCTGAGGTCCGCAGTAGAGGTGTGTGTATGGATGGAAACCAAGGCAACCATTTGCAAAATAAGTGTGTTCACTATGAATCTCCAGGTGCAAAAGTAATTTCTAGAGCATGTGTTTTGTTCACTTAAAGGATTGGGAGATCCTGCTTGCTTTTATGTTGCTGTCATTTTCCTTTTAAATGGACTGATGATGGCATTATTCTTCATTTATGGCACATACTTAAGGTAAGACTGTTCACTGAGAATATTTTAGTTTGTGTTTTAATAGTGTTTGCTAGAATAATCTAAACAGTGAGAGTGTCATTGAAGTGTGGTTCTGTTTTATAACAATGCATTTCTGGTATATCTGCTTGTCGATATAAAATGACTTCCCATTTGGGTGATTTCACCATTGTCATGGCCAGCCAAACTGAAAATCATTTTAGAGGTTTACATACAACATGGTGGGCGTATGCAGTACATGTTAGGTATTCATAGCGTTTGAGCATGAGCAGTATATGTTATTTACATACAGTGTAATGGAAGGACCACTGGTTACCGGTGAGGTCAGTGGCTGTCCCTTTACTAGGAATGTATTTTGCAGGTATTTACTGTCCCACCTGATTTACTGGTGATTGAGCAGCAGTCCTAACACTGAAAGCTGGAGGATTTTCTAAGGCTTTTTCTGTATCGCTTTTTTTGACAAGTCTCTACACTGTTTACTTGTTGAACTATTTTGCCATGAGAGTCCCCTTAGAATGTTCCTTTTTTCTGCTTGCTGATTTCTTCCTAGCACGGGAGTGTGGGCATGTATATGCATGCTTTCCAATTGGAGTTAATGGGTTCGAATCTGCTGTTCTCCCATTGTCTGCTTTGCTCTGGAAGTGCGGCATTTCATTTTAGTGCCTCTGTTGAGTTCTTAGCTCACTGTTTGGGTATAGAGCAGCTACCCAATACATATTTATCAAATGAGGTAGCAGGTAAATCAGTTCAGAATATATTTGCATATAGATTGAAGATACTTGGATGCTAAGCTTTAAGAAAGTATTTTTAATGATTTAATTGGGGAGATCGAAATGAAAATACATGATTAAAATGTGTGGAAAAAATTTTGAGACAAGACAACCTAACCCAGAGTGCATGGCGATCAGGAGAGGAGGCTGACTCCGGGGGAGCGAGGCCGTGTGTCTTGGGAGCAAGGAGGGGGTGGCGTTGGGGCCTCCTGCCGAGCACTGCCCATCTGTCTTACGAATGGCTTTATTACATTTGGGAGATTGGATTTTAAGTAAGGAAGTTAAAATATGGAAATGACATTACTGCTGAGTCGCTAATCTATAGCCATGCTCTTTTTTCATTGCAAGAAGGATTTCTGCGCATTTATTAAAGTCATCATTCAGTATAATTTTCTTAAGTGCCTCTTATAACCGTTGCTTCAGAGGCTGAAGGTACAGTACCCACTGCAGAGTGCCCTTAGCTGTCCATCGTCCCAGGCTGGCGTGCTGAGGGCCGGAGGGCAGACGCGCTGTGTGGACTCTCTGAGAAGGGTGGGACCCCTTAACATTGAGTTTTTATGTTATTTGAATAAATTACAATGGGAAGCAAGAGTTACTGCCAGTTCTTTGGTTTGCCTTTACAACATACATACATACACACACACACACATACATATACATACATATACATCCATACATATATACACACACACACACACACACACATACATATATATTGCAACAAAGGTCTTTCAGGGCTGGGCATGGGTGAAGTGTCTTTCCGGGTAACCGAGTGGCAGTTGGATAGAGAAGCATGTTTAAGAAGGGGTTGGGTAGGAAGGAGACCTAGTAAGTTAGGAGACACGTCTTCCATGAGAGAAGAGAATAAGGTAAGATTTGCAAGGCACCAGAGAATGCCTGCCCTCAGAACACAGTTTTTAACTGAATGAAGGGAATAAATGAAGGGTTGCCATGTATGGAACACTGAGCTCAGGGTTGTCATGTATGAAACACTGAGCGCAGGGTTGCCATATATGAAAGGCACACTAAGAACATGCTATCTATCACACAAACTTCATTGGCATTCACTAGTTTGGGAAATATTTTTCCAATGGACTGTCTGAAGCTTTCCCTCTGTAGATTCTGTTCTTTCCTTAGAGCCAGTTGCTTACGGAAGAAATACACATATTAATCCTCAGGGTTAGCCCTGTGAGGTCCGGTAACCATTTTATAGATGAGGAATCGGAGGCACAAGGACATTAACTAACTCTCCCGAGGTCACATGGCTGGTCAGGTGCAGGTGACTGCTGTGAGTCCATGCCACTGAAAGGTGTAGAAAAAAAAAAGAAAATTATAGGGTTAGTATCAGAACTGAAGCGTCTACATTCTTACCCCCTCAATTTATATCTAAGGAACTCCAGGCTCAGAAGGTGAGTGAGATGTATGAGCAAAAGTGGTAGATGTTTAGCAAGCTCAGAGCGTTTACAATTTGCACCATAGCAGCTTTTGTATTTTCTGACAGTTAGTGGTCATATTGCAGAAGAAACTTTTTTTAACTACTAGGGATGCTGAAATATCAACTATCAACTGTAACGGGAGAAAATCAATTTTAAGTGTTCTGGTTAGCACATCTTTTCTGCGCAGCGAAATGAAAGGACCTCTGAGGTATTTATTCTCCGAGGACGGCGGGGAGAGAGGAAGTGCAGGACGCTGTTGTGGAGTGATTGGGGGTCACATGTGTCACAGCGATTGTAGCGCAGCCTTTCTTGTAGAAAGGCAGGGCATCAGCGCCCCAGGAGCCGCCTCCTGGCCGGCCGAGCAGAGCTGCCTGCTCTCATGGGAGATGCTGCACGCCACCTGGACCCCTCAGGCTGTTACAGAGAAGGGGTGTGGATGGCGTGGCGTTTTCTGCAGAGTTCACATTCATGGACTTGGCTGGCTCATCCTTAGGCCTGTCCTGCAGAATGAAGCACCAGCATTGACACGTGCAAGGGTGTTCATTTAAACTTATTAAAATTATTACAGTAAGGAGTTGAAAGATATCTGTCCAACAACAAAAGGGCAGGACAAACTGCAATTCATTTATACTCTGATAGTTGACATCTGTTCAAAGGGTGCCTTGGGTTACATGTATTGATCAGGAATAATCTTCATGATAAGTGAATTAGAAAGTTCCAGAGGCATGCTGATAGTCTGGTCACGTTAAAGCCTGTTTGAATGGGGCAGAGGAAGACGTGCAGGATGGACGCACGCCGTGTTTCAGGCCGGCTGGGCCTGGCGGGGTCTGTGGCCTCAGCACGTTCTCTCTCTCTCTCTCTCTCTCTCTCTCTCTCTCTCTCTCTCCCTCCCTCCCTCCCTCCCTCCCTTCCTCCCTCCCTTCCTCCCTCTCTCTCTCTCTCTCTCTCTCTCTCGCAGCGGCAGCCGGTCTGGGGGCCTGGTCACCGTGCTGTGCTTCTTCTTCAACCACGGAGAGGTAGGCGCCCGGCTTGTCCGCAGTCCATGGGGGGGGGGGGGGCGCGGCGGTCGGGGAGTTTACTTCTAGAAATACAAAGTTTATTCTGTGATAATCAAATATTTTTAAAATGTTAATGAAATTTTACTTATAGAAATGCAGGTTTCTTTTTAAAATTTAATGGCTTTAAAATTTATGGTAGCATTCTTTAAATGTTCGACCTTATTTTGATTGAAATTTTAAACACTAGCGTTTATTATAAGTTAACTTTTCATCTTTTATGTGGTGCCTCTCTTAGTGGTGAAGAAATCCTGGGTCTCTATGGATGCTTTATGTAACTTCAGACTGAAAGCGCACGGTTAGCCATTACCGACATAGCCAGCCATGGACGTAGTTAGCTTCCTGGCGCAGGGTAACTTCCTCTTACAGGAGCAACAGCACACATTTCTGTTTTAATGTGTGTACAGTAAGCTCTGATAGGCTCTAAGTATCCTTCGTATAGCATTTTGCTTTAGTTATAGATGTGCAAGTGCCCAGGGCTTTCTCAGGGGCACATGCCCAGGGCTTTCTCAGGGGCACGTGCCCAGGGCTTTCTCAGGGGACAGCTTGTAGAAAGCACGGGCTCCGGGCCCGCCTGTGCTCAGACCCTGGCTCTGCCATCAGGTGGCTGTGGCTGGACGGTCACTGCCTCTCACTCGCCTGCTTCCTCTTTGTACCTGGGCATAAGGGGCGACCGTCTCCTGGGGCTATCGGGCGTCAAGTGAACCCAGATGTGCACGGTGCCTAGGACCATCTCTGACACATGGTAACTGCTCTGTAATCGTTAGTAACTTAGATTAAAGTGTGACGTAAATTCAGGGTGCCAGAGAAATACTTCCACTAAATCAGAGTTGTATTGAATCCCTAGTAATGTACCTCTGACCAGTTTCCTTGCGTGTGAAGTGAGAGAGCTTCTCTCCGATTTACACACCAAATGCTGCGGTCTGTGCAGATGGGCACGGGCGGGAGCCCTGCCGGAGCCCCCGGACCTCCCAGAGCAGCCCGGGCGGACTTTAGAACACCGCGGGGTTACTAATGGATGTCGCATCAACACCTGGCTAGTATTTAGAATCACAGAGGTTTAAAGCTGGAGTGGTCGAATTTGACATGATCACAATACAAACATCAGTTAATTGGTTTGATCTGCATTTTGAGTAAAAACAAGGAATTGTTTGGTTCTTTTTTACTGTGGATGCTGCTCAGTGTCAGTGTGGGCCATGACACACAGAGCCCGACTTCTGAGCGAATGACCAAGACACAGAACGCATCTGCCAGCCCGGCGGAGGGAGCCGGCACTGAGAGTCCACGTGGCCGCTGCAGGAAGGGGCTGCAGACACATGCACAGTTTTATTAGAGTGTCACCCCCCAGATTCAGTAAAGCGGAACCTCTGAAACCAGGGTGTAAAGACGCTGTCTGTCCGGCGTTAGGGGTCACTTCCGGGCCTTTGTCCGTCATGTGGTGCTGATGCTCCTGGAGCAGGTCATTCCTTACAAAGTCTTTCTGGCTTTAACGATGCCACCCAGACCGTTCAGTTCCTCTTCCAGGCGGGTAGCTTTTCGCTTTTCAGCTACTTGCCATCGTTACTTGGCTATGCCGAGCTATCACTTTCTACTTAGGAAGAGTTGAGTTGACTCAGTGGGATTCGAACTGTAGTTTTACTAAAATGGTCCAGGCAGTCATGGTACTCACACCAGTAAGGAAGGGTAGCTTGGAGTAGAAAAGGACCATTTTGAGTAATGACATATGTTAAAATTGAGAGCATACATTGAAGTTTTGGGTAAAATAATGGTGATAACTAGAGGAACTGAGAACTATTTTATTACAATTTTATTTTTCAGGTTGTGAGATTTTCCAGACCCTTTGTTTTCTGACTTATAAACATGTCACCTAAAGTATAGGCTTGCTGTGTGGGGAGGGGTGTCTACTCCAGCCGTGCCAGTCCCTCAGTTAGTGAACGTCCCCCAGGGTCACGTGCTCTGCCCCTGGGCTTGCTGGGGGCTTGCTGATCGGGACCCTTCTTTCTTAGCAGAGCTATTTTAATCATGGAAGCCAGTGGTTTATGTGCCAACAAGTCGTTGTGAATTGTTACTGGCTTTTAAGTTCTATTTCCATTATTTAGTTTGCTCTGAACTTGAGTCTAAGATAGTGTATGGCATACATTTAAAAATAATCTCTCTCAGATGGTTTTTACAAGGGAAATTTTTTGCCTGCACAAAGGAACTACAAAATGTATGAGAAAGGATTAACCCAATTATTTAAAACAAATTTAAGTCTGAAACGTGAACGTTCAGTAGAGGGGCTGTTATTGCTGAGCGTAATGATGGATGATATTGAGGTTGTACATTTCACAATGAAGCCACGCAGAGGACTTCCTGTTTCTTCCCGGGTTGGCCCTGCCCCCGTGGAGCGCTCTGGCTGAGATGCAGGCTCCACTGCTTCCTCCTGTGAGACACGCTGTGTGCGCGTGCTTGACCCTTAGCCTGATGCCATTGAACAGCACTGAGATCACATGAAAAAAGTGAACATTTTTGCCCAGTTTGACTGTTAGGAATTTGTAATATGTGAAATAGGTTTGTTTTTTCGTGATGAGATTTAGAAACTTACTCTCAATCATGACCAATGTTGTTTTATATAAACCATGTTCACAGTTGTGAAGATGTGCACATATGAAAAGGAAAATCTTTTAAAACAAAGAAATTCAAAGTATGTAGAGGGACTGCTTAGAGCCATATCTGATTACCTTTCCTGTTACCTGTCACATTTTTCTGACCTGTATTAGTTCTTTAAATATTTTTTAACTGAACTGAGATGAAAATGTTAATATAAATGTATTTATTTCTGATTACTTATTGAAGTAGTTATGTTATTTATATAAGATTTGGAAAGAAATTCTCAGCACACTGGAAATAGTCTCAGAGTCCTTAGAATGTTCCTGTCTGGCAGATAAGCAGTAAGTGATAATATTCGGATACACATGAAAATGGCAGCTCTTTGTTGGGGACACGTCCTGATGTGAATATTCCCGGAATCTGGGCTGTGTGTCTCCTGCTCGCTAACATCTCGCACTTCCCAGTTTCGCTGCTGGTGGAAACTTGGTAGCGTGTTTGGCAACACACGATCTAAATCACGTGTGAAAAAACTTCTCTGTGGTGGAAACGGCAGCTTTCACATGTGTGTCAGCAAGTGTGGCCAGCGCACCTCACGCTGTGACTCTCTCTAGTGCACCCGGGTCATGTGGACGCCGCCGCTCCGCGAGAGCTTCTCGTACCCGTTCCTCGTGCTTCAGATGCTGCTGGTGACTCACATCCTCAGGTAACGCGGACTTGTCCGGGTGGCTTAAGCTAGGATTTTTAATCTCCCATAATAAAAACAATATCCTATATAACAAAGAGGTGATATGCAAATCAACAAACACATCAGCACAAGATGGCTGCGCCCACAGCTGAGGCGGAGTTCCCGTAATGAGCGATCAGCAGGGACCTGAGGCTGCGCCCCCGCCTAGTGGGGCTTGACTAGGCACCTCAGATCGTCCCCCCCACCTGGTAGGGCTTGACGGGGGACCTCAAGGTGCACCCCTTATCCCGGTGCTGGGCTGGGGGACCTGAGGTTGCACCACCCACCCAGTGGGGCTTGATGGGGGACCTGAGGCTGTGCCCTCCACATGGCGGGGCTTTATGGGGGACCTGAGGTGGTGGTGGTGGGGGGGGCGTCTGGGTCTGGATCTTGCCCAATGGGGGTGGGGCCAGCCAGGTCTGGGTCTCATGCGATTTCGAGGTGTGTGAGGGTGGATGGGGACTTGACTCTGGGTCCCGTGGTGCACCTCAGACTCTGACAGGAAGAAGTTTTCATATATATTTTACCAACTTTCTTTCATCTCTGACACTTCTATTATAGAGAAAGGACAAGTAGCAATATTAAAATATTTCCTCCAATCAATTCTTTTAATGTGCACGGGTTTGTACCCTGGGCCATTAGTAATACCATGACTAAGATGATGCTGATGCTAGGTGAAGGGCAAAGGAAGTGGGGAAATGCTTAATTTAGATGGCGGCTTTCATCTTTTGACTATGATCTACAAGACAGAACTGAATTTTACCTCGTGACCTGGTACACCCCAACATGAGTGAATGAACACAGACAACTCAAACGAGCTCCATGGAATGGAGCCCTTGTTGTGTAGGATGCAACCGTGTGTGTTCCTTCCCCCTCCTCCGCTGTGGCCGGTTCTTATCTAATAGGTTAGTTGGTGACTTAGAGTGGCCTCCTGGGTTCGTTAAGCGCTTGTCTGGGGGCAGCTGGAAGACAGGGTTGGACAGCGGAGCGCAGAGGGGTCCCGGGGGAAGGGGTGCTGGGGGCCTGGGGAAGATGGGCAGTCCCTGCCCGGTCTAAGGCTCCTTACTTTGCCAGGGCACCTCGTGGCTCAGGATGCTGACATGGACACTTCACTTCGCCAGGGTGTGAGGGGGGTGGGAGCTGTGCATTGGCTCATCGTTTCAGGAGGAAATAGTTCTTAAAACTAACATGCAAGATAAAAACACCTCATGCCCCTAAAAACCCCAAATTACAAGTACGGCCCGGCTTTGCGTCCTCTTGTTGGCGTTCTGAGCAGGGCCAGTTTTTCTCCCACATCTTCCCCAGCGTCCCTCCCCCCCCCCCAGACCCCCTCCCCCCTCCTCCCTCCCCCCCAGCTGCCCAGCCCAGTCCCCGCAGGACCCCGGCACTGCACGTGCTGCCCGTGCTTTTTCAGGCCCCCAGTCTCTCCAGAGGGGTCTACGGGGCATTACACGTGTCTGATTAAGAATTTGCCAGACGTAGGTAGAGAGAGTTCAGTGGCTATGCCACCCAGGTGTGTCTCCCCGGCTGGCTTTGTTTTTGTAGTAATGATGGGTATTTGCTGCTCATAGAAGGCGGTTGTAATTGAGTGTCAGGAGGTATAATTTCTAACCCATTGGCTCACTTTGCCCACCCATGCTAGAACCAGATCGTGTTTAGAGATTCTAATTTGCAGCAGTCGGGAGCCACGCTTGGATGCTTGTTAATCTCACTGATCCTTGTTCATCCTCTCGAGGGCCCCGAAGCTCTATCGCGGGAGCTTGGTCGCGCTGTGCATCTCCAATGTGTTTTTCATGCTTCCCTGGCAGTTTGCGCAGTTCGTGCTTCTGACTCAGGTAAGAGCTTCTTTCTCCAGATGACTTACGTGTGGTGTGTTTGATCACGTGCACGCATTTGTATAAAATTGTAAAACTGAGACATTATAGGATTCTAAGTTCTGAATGTTTTTTGTTAATTCTTTTCAACCAAGTTCAGAGTAGAGGAACACCTAAGATTTACTTATAATGAGTGTTATTTACCTGCTAGTGGAATGCATTGATTATAGGAATGCCTATCAGCGTTATTCAATATTCCTTAGTCTTTAAAAGAGGACCCGGGCTCTAACTTTAGGTATTTCTCTTAGGTGAATGTATTTCTTTATGAAGAGTTGTGCATTCTTACACCTGGGACACATACACAGAGGGTAACACAGGGCGGGTAGCTGAACAGTTTGTGCCTTGTGGAACTCCCCTAGGACCTGTGATCTGTGTGTCATCTGTCTTTCCATGCCCTCGTCTCCCTTGCCGTTCAAACAGAAGTCTGTAGAACAAGGTCAGGCTCGCTTGTAGAGAGGGTCCCCCACCCACACCCCCACCTCTCCGCTGTTACTGGGTCATGGCGTCACCCGGCAGCGCAGCGTTCCCGGGGACAAACCCGGTGAAGGGAACGTGGGTTTCTTGCTGAGAGGAAATGTGTTGTAGGTTCTTTGGAGATGAACCACCTGATGAATGGAACTGATGTCACGTGTTCATCAGTCTTTTACCCTGATTGTGTAGGAGGAGGAGCATGGAATTCAATTTGAATTTCTTCCTCCACGAAGGAGGGCGGAGCGGCGTCATTTGACATACTAGCTGCACTTTCTTGGAGGTGCGCTTTCCCCATTCAATCAGATCCTCGGAATAACCCGGCATTCTTAGAATTCTTGGTAACTACATACACAGTTTTCCTCAAATCTATAAATAAAGTTTAAAATACCTTTGTAGTGAAAGTACTTCTTATTTGAAACTTGATAAATTTGATAACTACCACTAGAATATTTATGAAAGAGAACATTAATAGATATACTTGTAAAGCATGACTAACAAGCAGAACTTAATGTATTATATGCATTACATAATTACTTTTGAGTTTAATGTACCTTCTTCAATTATGTACTAGTCATAGTGTATTAATTAAATTTTAATATTTTTTGATTGGGCAAGGCACGTTGTAATTTTACCTGTCGATAATAGAGTAACCCTGACATTGAAATGAGTATTGTTTTGGTTAACCCAGAGAGTAGGTAATTTAAATGGTTAATTGAGAGTGCTGTGTATGCAAAAGAGAAATCAACTGATGTTTGCTATATTAACATATTAACCCATATCCTATATAATAAAGAGATAATATGCAAATTAACCCTCACACCTTCACAAGATGGCTGCCTATTACCAGGCTGGCAAGAGGGTTAGTGCAGGACTACCAACCGACTGAACAATCAGGCTACATGGGGTGACCAGGCTGGTGGTGGGGGTGCTTTGAGGGGGGACCAGACCTTTGGGGGGGGCAGTTAGGGGTGACCAGGCAGGCAGGGAGATGAACGATTAGGAGCAGTGCTCCAGGATTGTGAGAGGCATATCTGACTGCTGGTTTAAACTGGCAGTCAGACAACCCCCAAGGGGTCCCAGATTGGGGAGGGTTCAGGCTGGGTTTAGGGGACACCTTGTCTCCCGTGCATGAATTTCGTGCATCAGGCCTCTAGTTCAATAATAAATTGATAGGTAAGAGGGAAAGTAAAGAACCTACTTTCAATAATAAATATAAATCTATTTGAAACTTGAATTGTATATATAATTTTCACTCATTGTATATATTCATTGTATATATAATTTTTATTTTTAACTTAATTTTTATTCAATTTCAGATTGCCTCATTATTCACAGTATATGTTGTGGGATACATTGATATATGCAAATTACAGAAGATCATTTATATACATATGGTAATGGTTCTTAAATTTGTTTTTCCCCCTTGACCTCAAAACAAGCTCCTGATTATTATTTGATTTGTTTATGGTTAAAACTCTTTGTTCCATGATTCCATAACTAAAACAACTGTCCTTCAAAAACTGTGACATAATTAACAGACCTGTTTTAAATAGGCCACCCAATAGTTTTAAATCAGGTCATATTTCTGATTTGAGGCTGTGTCTGACACACGTCATCTGTAAGAGGGATAACTCATGAAAGAGAAGCACAGAATGCTTAATTGTCCTGGGCCTCTGTCCCAATGAGGAGGGGTGTTCACTGGCTGAGCACTGCCTGTCTGGTGACCTTTCAGGTGTGAAGTGTGGCACAGCCCCTGGGCTGTGTTCCCTTTTGAGCAGCTTGAATTTTGTTTATTGTGGGTATGTGCAAATTCCAGAATAATGATAAAATTTCATTTTGTTTTATGTGCATTAATTATATTTTTCTTGGATTTTTCCAGATTTCTCTTGCACTTTGTTTTGTTTTGATGTTTGGAAACTCAATGTTATTAACTTCTTATTATGCTTCCTCTTTGGTGATTATTTGGGTAAGTGCTCTGTAAGTACACGGCTGTTTTGAAATTAAGGAGTATCAGTTTCTTTATCACCGGCTCGGGATTTGCAGGGCTTTTCTGTGAGAAGAATCTCAGCGAATGCACCTGTGTGCGTAGAACACCACACAACAGAGGCTGCAGTTGGAAAACCTGGCACTTGCCTCGTGGTCTCACGTGCCCTTCCTCCTCCCTCCTTGTCTGTCCCCTACGCTCTGGTCCCAGGGCGAATTTCTTCTCTATCCTGTTGTCCTCTCCTCTCTCAGGTTTTTGCCCGATTCCTGCTCCACTCTCCGACCCCCTTTCCTGCCCGGGGCTTCTCCCAGCAGTCTCCTCGCTCCACGGGGTCAGAGGCTCGAGGCCGTGGGTGTTAGGGTTCCCCGTGTTGACTTGTATGGGATGGTCAGGTAGTCTAATTCCGTTGGAGTTTGCTAAGTCACTACAGGTTTACCTGATCAGGACACCATGGTGGGGAATCAGAAAACAGGGAAAGGCCACCCCAACTCCTGTGCCACTTCGGTCAGGTGACTCTAAATATAAACTTTGCTGAATGGAAGGGCTTCAGAGGGGCTTATGCCTTTTTTTTTTTTTTTTTTTTTTTTAATCAATGGATTTCCCCAATACTGAGTTTTGTAACCCTAAGAAGAAAGAAATCATTCTGTTTAGTCTAGGTAGGTTTCGGGAAGACCAGCACGTATTGTCCTGTCTTAAATGAACTGTGTTCTACTTCTTGAACAATCATTTAAGGTTCAGGGCATTTGGGCTTTCTTGATTTCTAGGACCCATTAGCCAATTTGGAACCTCCTATTTCTTTGTCCCAATTTACAGGTAACATTTATTTAACATCTTACTTCCCAAGGATGTGCTTCTCCCCAGTCGACCAGCACCCTTTCAGGCTGTGTGGCCTCAGTATACTTAGTCACAGGAAGTAGCGGTGAGCGTGAGGTGATGCTGCGTTTCCAACAAGGACCAAGAACA
Organism: Vespertilio murinus; assembly: GCA_963924515.1. Lineage (NCBI taxonomy): Eukaryota > Metazoa > Chordata > Mammalia > Chiroptera > Vespertilionidae > Vespertilio > Vespertilio murinus. The sequence continues at coordinate 4,736,414 of OZ004712.1, forward strand.
CTCATTACCTGAGTTGCTGCGCTCTGGGATCAGTGATAGTTCTTATAGTTAGTGAAGGTGGAAACGTGCCCAGACCTCATTTTACATGTGTGCATGGGCTCACGCAGGCTGACGTACATGGCTCCTGGCACTTGGCCCAGGGAAGCCACTGAATGGGAGATTGCATGCCGGTGACCTCCAGCCTGCACGTTTGCAGGGAACTGCTCTTCCTTCAGCTGAGCCCCTGCAGTGGGTCAGGCCTCGTGCGAGGTGCTGGGCATTGAGGTGCGCCGTAGGTATGAATGATGCGTGTTTATGTATAGATAGTTCATATTTTTGTTGAATAAAAACACGTGATGCTAACAGTTATAGAAAATAGCACGTTTTTGCATATTTAACCATAAACAAACATTTCCCTGTTTTTATTTATAGTTATCACTTTGAAACGTGAATGTTAACACCTTTTGTGTTTGCAGATATTCAGAAACTTGTGAAAAGACTGAATTTGGTTCATGCGTTTATGTTCTGATCTCTAAGCTTATTTTTGCCACGTTTGAAGGAGAGTTAGATCACGATAGGGGATTCTGTTTGTGGAGTCTGTCATGTACTTGGGCATGTTTATCCTAAGAGTTAATAATATTTAACTTAAGAAAAATCTTATGACTGCAAGGCATCTGTCTGAAATTCTGAATTTATTTTACACTTCTTGATTCTTAGGTGAGTCAGAGATATGAAATCACTCATAAAAATTAATACACGGTGATTTTTTACAAAGGCCTAACTGACCTAATCTACTTTGGTTGAAAGGGGCTAGTTCTTGAGCTTGCGGTGATGCCATGTGGAGCACTGACAGTGGGCTGGATTTTAGAATCTTGAGAGTTATTATTTAGAAGTATTTCCTGGCGTTTGGGTTTATAAGTATTCACTGTACGCTGTATTATTTTCTCCATGCAGGGTGTGCTGGCATTGAAACCACATTTCCTCAAAATAAATGTGTCTGAACTTAGTTTATGGGTAAGAATCAATCTATTTCAATGCATATGTTTTCCCTCCCTAAAATATGCCATTGGTTTTATGTTTTACTTTTAAAGAAACGATGTATGCAATGCAGGCGATCTAACAGTTTTATTACACATTAGGGCTCAATTTCATGTACTAAATTGCCCTCTCATGACCCAATTTAAGGTTAATATTTGATAGGCAGTTAGAGCATTCCAGTTGTATTTATTGTCCATGGTTTTTCCTAAGGAGGGGTGCATGTGGAAGAAACTGTTGGTAGAGGGGGGCTTTAACTGCAATTGCTGTATAAATCTTCTGAATAGTATATTACTTTTTATAATAAGTTATACATTTATATTTTTAGTGATTGCCCCTGGATTTTAGAGGATCATTATTTTAATTCAAGGTGCATTTTTTAAAAAACATTTTCTCTTAGATGCAGTTATTTATTTAGCATGTGACTACAGCATTTTTTTCTTCCCGAGCTGTCTCTGAAATGGCTATGTCTTGGTTTTGTTGTGTTTTTCTTCTGTAGGTCATCCAAGGATGTTGTTGGTTATTTGGAACTGTCATACTCAAGTATTTGACATCTAAAATCTTTGGCATTGCAGATGATGTAAGTGCATTTTGACTTAAACTTGAAAGACTTGAAAAGAATCAAACAGGCCAAAAACAAATTACTTGAGTTTTGAAAATGCTACCATTTAAACCAGAGTTCAAGATGAAGTCTATTCATCTTTATTTGATTTATTTATTATAGTAGAAGGTTAATGTGACTATGTATAGTCAGTATTCTTTGCAATTAATTTCTCAATAGGATTGTTACATTGGTCTTTCCGTATCACAAAGATTATAATTTTTAAAATTTACCTTTATTGTTGAGACATATTTTGCAGATGTTCCCCATCTCCCCTCCGTTAACCCCCTCTTCCCAGCTCCCGCCCAAATCATAAAATGTTAAGGTGAGAAAGTGCTAGAGACGTGCGCTCACGTTCTGAGGTCAGTGAGTCCTGGCTCCTCACTGGTTCTCTGTACCCCGTCACAATGCGACGCTGTCTTCGGAGCATCTCCCCTGCTGGTCATGTTATAGTCTTTTCTCCCCCCTCGGTGAAAAGTTTATTTATGAGCCTTTATATGTAATTCATTCCACGTTAGTTTTATTAAGTGAAGTTTTTGTCGTTTTTTGTTTTGGTTTTTTGGGTAGGAGAGAAAATAAAAGGAGAATTTTGCTTTATAACGTAAATTAAGGACCCTTTATACCATAATTTTGCTTTGGCTATTTTACTTTGCTATTTAGTAAGCATATGAATTAAATTTTAAAAGAACAAACACAAGAACCAACATGGAAAGAGGAAAAGTAAGCCATACATCTCTCTAATTATTTTATCGGCTGTCCTCTGTCCATGGTTCTGGAACTGGCTCTGTGAAGTCCTGGAGCCCATCACTCCCAGTCCCCCTGCCCGGCCCCGTCACTGGGCAGTAGCTTTCAGCTCTGACACATTGTACATGGGTACAGGTTCACATGAACAAGGGAACTTGTCGTTGAAAAAAGATTGAAAACAATTAGGCTATTAATGGGAAAGATTTTTAAAAGTATAGCACTGTAGTCTAAAATGTGTTCGTGCATTCAGTCTGTACCTGCTGTGTGGCTGGCAGGAGAGTGCCCCCTACAGACACAAAGGTGACAAGACATGGTCTGGTGGGAGGGAGGAGCAAGTCCTCGCTGCTCGGACACAGTGTGGCTGCGGGAGACACGGTGTGGCTGTGGGAGACACAGTGTGGCTGCAGGAGACACGGTGTGGCTGCGGGAGACACGGTGTGGCTGCGGGAGACACGGTGTGGCTGCGGGTGACACGGTGTGGCTGCGGGAGACACTGTGGCTGCGGGAGACACAGTGTGGCTGCGGGAGACACTGTGGCTGTGGGAGACACAGTGTGGCTGCGGGAGGCACAGTGTGGCTGCAGGTGACACAGTGTGGCTGCGGGAGAACGGTGTGGCTGCGGGTGACACAGTGTGGCTGTGGGAGACACAGTGTGGCTGTGGGAGACACAGTGTGGCTGTGGGAGACACTGGCTGCAGGATACACAGTGTGGCTGCAGGTGACAGTGTGGCTGCACCAGCAGGGAGACACAGCGGGTCAGGGAGGCTCTGAGCAGCCAGCGGGGCGGTGGAAGCAGAAGGTGATTGAGCGGCCAGCACGGGGACAGTGAGCAGGGAGAAAAGTGAGAGCCCAAGGCAGAATTTGCGGCCTCACGGGGAAGACAGACTGAGGTGTTGATTCAGGTTGAAGTTTTGCATATGCGTGAAGTGGTCTTTTCTGTTTTACTCAGATTCCTCATTTGGAATTGGAATTGACGTTAGGTATTAATGTTTCCCAGCACTACCTCCTCAGCTTTGTTGTGTTCCCCTTTGTCACCCATCTGTCAGCCTCGCTGCCGTGGCCTGTGCTGTCGCCTTTCCTGACGCTCCAGGGAAAGCGTGCGGCTCCTCTGTTTGCAGCCTGTCTGGTTTCCCATAAACGCGGTAAAGCTGTACATCTCCACACCGGCAGTGCTTTTTGTGTCTCTTACAATGAACTCTTTTATGATTCTCTTTTTAACCTCGAGGTTAAGTTTTATGCTATTTAATTTCTAGCCATCAGGATTTTTAAAGCCCTTTATAGTTATCATTTTCCGATTTTATTGTATTTGTGATAAAAAATACAATTAGTACTATATGACTGAAATTTATTACGGCATACCATGAGAACTTTTTTGAAAACATTTTATTTTTATTCAAGGATAACATGTATTCTCTCTTTGTGAAGTTAGTATTTTATGTTTGTGTGCTTATTAATAGCATTATTAACGTTTGTCTGCTTTTTCTATTTTAGACGGAAATATTTAACATTTCTATTGAACACTGTCCACTTACCTATTTCCTCTACAATTTTTAGTTTGTTTTTTTTTAAATATATTTTTATTGCAGTCAGAAGGGAAGGGAGAGGGTGAAACAGAAACATCAGTGATGAGAGTTAGTGATCGGCTGCTTCCTGCACACCCCCTACGGGGATCAAGCCTGCAACCTGGGGCACATGTGCCCTGACTGGGCATCCAACTGTGACCTCCTGGTTCATAGGTTGATGCTCAACCACTGAGCCACACCAGCCTGGTGGTTGTTTTCTTTTTTACAGATTGAATCCATGAAGTTAACTGTACACATGCTCATGCTCGTATGATCGTGCTTTGCTGTTCATTGTGTCGGTGTGTGGCATCAGCCACTCTCTCCCATACAGTCTTGCTTGAATTCATTTTGGTGAGCCGTCACGGTTGCTGGCCTAGGCTCCTTTGGTTCAGCCTCCGGTATGGCTTGTTCTCTTCTGTGTCCAACCTCCCCGCAGCCGCTGGTTAAGTGTGTCTTGCGCAGACAGTATAACATGGGATTATTTCCCCCCTAAGCCCCATTGAGCAGCTGTTCTTTAATTAGCGAAGAAAGCTCTTTATTTCTGTGCAGACAGTTATCATTACAGCTGGGCCTGTTTCTTGCATTTTATTTGAGATTTACCAACTATTTTCCTTAGATGTTCTCTCTTTTTCATTGGACACACGGTTTTCTTAGGCTGTTTTAGGTGCTATTTGTTCTCCTGTTGATTTCTCAAAGTCACAGCACACATTTCCTCCGCAGCACAAGACAGTGCTGTGAAATAGTTGAGCATGCCCTAGCACCCTCAGTTCCTACTCTCCCCGACCCCGCCTTCTGGACACCACGGGGATCTCAGTTAGGCTTTGTTCTAGAGTAGCTTCCCCCTCTCCTCGTTACCCCTTTTGAAGACAATAATGAATTAGAAGTTGGGGAAATCTCTCATTTAAGTGAAAGTAACCTACTTTGCTCGCATGGCTTTGTGGGAGGTGAGGGGAGGTGGTGAGAGCACTTGGTAGCATGAAGATTACCCAGATGTCCATTGTTGGTCTAAAAGCACAGCTGTTCCCAGCCTGCCGCCTTCTGCTGCTGGCAGGAAGTCTCCGGCCCCTCTCAGAAAGCGGAGTGGAGTGCCTTTCCTTTGCTGTGTCCGCCTGTCCGTTGATGGTGGCGGGTGTGTGTTACCAGGCCGCGGTGTGCGGTGTAGGCCCAGGGTTAGCTCTCGCGGCAGGGAAACCGGGGGAAGGCTTGGGTGTGCGGATGACTGACTTTGGCAGCAGGTACTGTTGGGGCTTCCACTGGCAGGGAAGGAGAGGGCGCTGGCGGTTGGGGTGCAGCGCTGTGTTGTTTCACCGACGCCCGCTCTATGGGGACAGGAGCTCTGTCAGCAGTGACAGCTACTTCCAGTACTTTTAGGAAGCAAGTGAATTATCGCAATAAATGGCCTACTCTAAGGGCACCTCGTTTCATTCCCTAGGCTCACATCGGCAACTTACTAACCTCAAAATTCTTCAGCTACAAGGATTTCGACACGCTGCTGTACACGTGCGCGGCGGAGTTTGACTTCATGGAGAAGGAGGTAAGGCAGGCTCCTCGTCCTCCCCGCAGGCTGTGGTCCCCGCCTCTCCTGTGGTTTGGACTCTGCCGCGCTGTTACCCCAGTTTGAGGGAAAAGGAAAACCTGGCAGCTTAGGGGCAGCTGTTCTAGTGACATTGGCACGGCTCCCTGGCTCTAGGTCAGGGGGGGGCAAACTTTTTGACTCGAGGGCCACCATGGGTTCTTAAACTGGACCGGAGGACCGGAACAAAAGCAGCCTGACCATGCTGGCACTCTCCTCTTGGGCTGCTGGGGAAGGAGCGGAGGGGAGAGCAAGAGAACCCTCCACTCTTCCAGCCCACAGGCCGTAGTTTGCCCACGGGCCGTAGTTTGCCCACGGCTGCTCTCGGTCCTCTCTCACCTGACAGCGCAGAGCCTGCCCCAGACGGCTGGTGAGGAAGCAGCCCTCCTGCCGCCGCCCGGCCTGGCACGGCGCCGAGGGGACGCTCAGCCTCCCGCCTGCACTCCCTCTGTGCTGCCGGTCGATACAAATTTCTTATCCCTCATCAGTTTTCTGTTAAAACTGCACTCAGCTGCTGAGGAGGGAAGCAGAGTAGTGCAGTGGATTGGAAGACAGGCCCGCAGGATCGCTCAGGTTCCGGCACGGAGGACTGCCCTCCGGTACCGAGCTTGGCATGAGCAGCCTGCTGCGGGCAGGGACGCGCACAGCGGAGCTCTTTGCTGTCTTAATGGTGTTTTGTAGAAAACAGTGTTTGCAGTACCTTGTGAGCTGGTTTGGTTCAGCAGACATGCATATATTTGTGTCTTTTATGCCACCCATGTGGCCCTGATTTATGATATTTTATTATCTACAAAACATGTTTCTTTTTTTAAATAGTATAGGATTTCTCGTGAGGGAAAGTGTTGGTGACAAGCAAATCAATTGCGATTTAGAAATTTCAAGTTGAGGATTGTGTAAGACTATGACCTCAAATTATCGAGCAGCGTATAGGATTGCAATGTGCCAGGCTTGGTTAGTGAAGTTTTCCCAGGAGTTTTTAAAATCTGTTATAAAGGAAATGCCAACATGTTTTATTCTTCTTGTAAATATTGGTGTGTGTGTGTGTGTGAGAGAGAGAGAGACAGAGACAGAGACAGAGACAGAGAGATAAGATCGAGGTTAAGGTTTTATTTCTTAAAATATATTTTTATTGATTTCAGAGAGAGGAAAGGAGAGGCAGAGGGAGACAGAAACATCAATGACGAGAGAGAATCATTGATCAGCTGCCTCCTGTACACCCCGTACTGGGGATCGAGCCCGAAACCTGGGCATGTGCCCTGAGCTGGAATCAGACTGTGACTCATGGGTCATCCAGAGTCCGTGCTCAGCGCTGAGCCGGCCTGGCTCAGGTCCCCACGGCCGCCCAGGGAAAGCGGCCGAAGGAGGCGCTGCTGCAGGTGCCGGCGGGCGGCCCGGCGTTAGGGCGCTGGTGCGAGGGGGGAAGAGTCCTCTCTCATCACGCCTCACTCTCCCCGTGAGGACTGGCTCTGTTAGTGTTTTCAACTCAACACTTTGGGGAAATTTGTTTCTATGGAAACACATTCTCATTTGTATAACGGGAGGCTGTGGTTAGATTAGACCCTAGCTGGGTGCGTGCTCATGTCTCCCTTCCCTTAGTTCATCATTTGAAGTGGAATTTTTTTCCTCTGACGAAGCATCCCTGTGAATTTCAGACTCCACTGCGGTACACGAAGACGCTGCTGCTGCCCGTGGTCCTCGTGGTGTTCGCTGCGATCGTCAGAAAGGTGCGTCCGCCTCTCACTCACGCCTGCTGGCCGGTTCGGTGGACCTAGGGAAACACAGTCTCTGTTTCTTACTAACAGCCTCGGACGAACATTAATGACCCTTAAAAAATCCCGCTGTCTGCCCGCTCGAAATACACCCGGGAAAAGGTGGCTCGGGCTTGATAGGCTTGTATTTGAAAGCCAAGATCAAAGAGGCGGATTGACCCAGATGCAGTGGCTTCCGCCGTGTAAATTATCACCGACTTGCCTTAACTCCTAGGCAGTGGCTCCCTAATCTTTAACACGTGCCTTTGTGAGTCATCTGCACAGTGTTCACTAACTCCTGGGTTGAATTTATTATTAATCAAAAGGAAAAATGGAATATTACCTATATATTATTAAACTCAGTAAAATGGTTAGACTCCACCTTGGCTTTGATGTTGAAGCTCTAAGCCCAGATGTAGGTCAGGGCCGGGAAGTTGCAGTCTTTAGCAAAGCGCAGGCGTGATGGCCTCTCTTTCTCCTTGAAGAGCTGGTGGAGTTAACTGTAGGCATTTTAAGAGAATGAGCTGAGATTAACCTGTAATAGAATTACAGGGGTAGACCCTGACAGTTTTCTGACCTGGAGCTAATAAGGTCTGTTTTAATACAATGTTGCATATTTGTAGAATATTCTGCATTATAATTGTCAGTCACATCATGTACTTGCACTTCCCCAAAACACATCACGTGCATTGTTTCAGCTGGTTATTGGACACACAGACGTTACTGTCCCCATTTGGACAGATGCGGACTCGGAAGGTCTGAGAGGCTGCTCCCAGCTCCCGCACGTCCACGGGAAAGCTGGGGCAGCGGGGAGGGGACCGCACCCCTTCCTCCCAGCGGCAGGTGGGGGTCAGCGTGGAGCCTCACAGCCGGCCACGTGTGGTCGGTTTAGGTCCGTCAGTGCCCGGTGGGCCAGGTTTGCCTCCTTCGCACTCTGTGCACTTGATGTGGGTCTGCACCAGAAGGAAGTAAAAACACTGGATGCTGGCAGCCCAGAGAGCGTGTGTGGAACAGACACCACCGGGATGGCTGCAGGCCACGGAGACTTAGGCTGGGGCGAGGAAGCGGGGATGTTTGATTTAAGAAGGAAGATTCGGCTGGAAAGAGGATCAGTATTTCTCATATTTAAAAGCTGCCACTTGGAAATCAGGTTACATTCATTTGGCTCCTTAGAATTATGGCCGACTCCAGGAGGCAGGCCCTTTGACCAGAGCTGATCCAGATGATTAGGAGAGTGCGGCAGCCTCAGAACTGATCGGATGATTAGGAGAGTGCGGCAGACTCAGAACTGATCCAGATGACTAGGAGAGTGCGGCAGCCTCAGGCAGGGCCGGTGGCTCTTCCAGGGCTGGGTTACCCGGTGAGCGGGGCCTGGGGGACATCTGGGGGATGGCAGTGCCGCCCAGGGACTGCTCAGCCTGTGAAGGCGGCCGGAGGGAAGGAGTCCCCGAGTGTGAATGGGGAGCCTGTGAATGGGGAGCCGGAGGGCCGGTTTGCAGACCCAGGAAAGGCTCCTCCCCTGAAGGGCCGGCGGCTCTTTCCGGAGCGAGGACCATGAACCCGCCTGCCTGAGGGTCTGCTCCAGAGCTCTGCAGATACACGATTGTGTCCTAGGAATTATTACTTTCTGAGTTATCTCTTCTCCTCACACTTTTATTTAAGTAAAAGTTTGGAAGTTCAGAAGACACTTGAGTTAAAATTCTGCTTTTTCCCAAACAGCTATTCTGAAGTGTTTGAAATCTTTTTGCAGATCATTAGTGACATGTGGGGTGTCTTAACTAAACCAGAAACACAACTAAGGTAAATATATATTAATGATGTTCTACTTCCTCCATTTATTACAAAGTAGATACAGTGTGCTAACCGCATAGGTCAGTGTTGTATCCAGACATTTGCTAATCTTGTTTCCCTGGTTGTCATCCTTCTTCCTTTCCTGGTTATTTCTTACCTGTGCCAGCCCCGCTCCTCCCAGTCCACACTCCAGCCCCACCTCGCTCTGCCCACAGGCCCCGCCCACGGGCCGTGCTCCTGGGCTGTGTGCTGAGGGCCACAGCGCGGTGCTCCGTCCGCAGGGAAAACGGTTCTGTGGATGGTTCCAGGACCAGACAGGGGCAGGGAAATATGAAAGTGGACCCACACCGCACTTTTTACATTTCAAATGGAACAAAGATTCAGGGGGGAAAAGGAAACCTCAAAAGTAACGGAGAATTTATATTCCTAATTTCGGATTAGAGAGGCCTTGTGAAGTCACATAAAACCTGTGAGCTAGAAGAAAAGGTGACAGGGCTGACCGGGTACAGACCTGGGTGTGGGGAGATATGGGCATCGTTCAAGGAAAAAGACAAGTTGGGGAAAGTATTTGTAACATATGACGAAGGACTAAGGGCCATCTTATATAAAGAATTTCAGTAAATTAATAACAAAAAGGATAAAAACCCATTACGAAAATGAGTGAAGGACAACCATGTTCAAGGTTGCTCTGGGACTGGGAAGGCTTCTGTAGGGTGGCCGCAGGGTGGGTCGGAGGGGGGTGTGAGCCTGGAGCACACCCTCCTCAGGGAGTTCCAGCTGGCAGAGCTAAAGACGGGGCTTTGAGGCTATTGTCTGCCAGAGCTGCCGCTACAGTGACCTCCCGTGTGGCTTCCTAAATTGTCTCCAGCAGCTGCGGTTGGGGGCTGAGGGAGCGCGGGGAGGGGCGGGTTTGGTACGGCTCTGCCGGGCCGGCCCCTGCCTCCCTTGCTGGTGACGCCCCTGGCCTCAGACCTGCGGCTCCTGCAGCGTCGCCGTCTCTTCCCAGTAAACTGTCTTACGGCCGTAGCCGGTTTGGGTTTATCACTCTCAGTTATTTGGATTTACGTAGATGCGTCCCGAGGGACCATTCCGGGAGCCGTAAAACTCACATTTGTACCATAAAAATGCAGTTGAGGAAGTGCTTCCTCGGAGATTTAATAGCGGTTTTTCTTTTCCCATTTCAGAAACCACCAGTGTGAGCACGGAGAGGTATGTGTGGACTTTCTCCTGCCCACCTTCCAGTTCACCATCAGGGTCACTCTCACCTTCACACCAGGCCTCGTGTGTGGGGTGAGAATAGGACACACGTGGTCGGTCTCTCCTCTGAGACCCCACGCGACAGCAGTCATCTCTGGCGCCATCAGAGGCGCAGTGTCTGGCTGATTGGAGGTTGCTTCCCCTCGGCTCCCTTGCCCGGGGCGTCAGAGGTGTGACCGCTGCTACTCCCGGCTCCTGGTGACTCAGCCTGGGTTTCCCTTCTTTCTCTTCTTTTTAAATTGAGGTATAATTGCCATATAACATTATATTATAGTTGGAGCTGCAACACATAATGATTCGAATGTTTATACATTGTGAAATGATCACCACACCATGTCTAGTTAACTCCCGCCCCCCTCCCCAGCTGCAGGCATTGCCCTTTCTGCCCTCTGGCGGCCTCTGCGCCCTCAGCACACGCGGGGCCAGGCAGCCCGATGCCCACTGCACAGGCTCCCCCGGGCCTGATGGCTGCGGGCACGGTGCGGGCTTACCCGCAGGAGCCCTCAGACAGTGGAGGGTTGGACATTGAATGTGAAGACTCGTTTATTTCAGAAAAGAGAGTGTTACTAAGAAACACTACCTTTTCTCTGGGTCCACCGTTTTAACGCCGTCCTCACAAATGCCACGAACAGCCGGGGTGAAACTCTCCTTTTCCTTCCAGCTGGTTTACCACGCGCTGCAGCTGGTCGCGTACACAGTCCTCGGTGTTTTAATTATGAGACTAAAGCTCTTCCTGACGCCACACATGTGTGTCATGGCTTCCTTGGTCTGCTCCAGACAGGTAAGGCGTGGCTCGCGTGGTAGCCGCTGCGCTAACGTCGCAGCCTTAGTTGTTGAGGGACCTGAGACCATAATGAATTACCCAGAGTTCTTTCAGTGATCATCATTGAAGCTCTCCATGGTTTTGTACTGATTATTCCTATAAAGCCAAAGCTGATCATGTTCTGGATCCTAACTTCTAGAATAGTCCTTGACAAACATCAGTCAGTGCCATGAATTCGGGAATGATTACTTCAGATGTTGATGGGAAGCAGAGTTAAACTGTAGGAATAATTTGTTTGCTTTGACATTGATATCATAAAGAATTCTAACAACTGATTTTGTTTGATCAGTACGTTCAAGTTACACGTTCTCTCGGTATTGAGTATCTTCATTGCGTCCACATGTGCGTACAGATGTATGCCTACTTCCGTGCTTTCCCGTTTACAGTAGCCTGCGGGGTATTGGCTGCTTCCTTTGCCTGGATACCCGCCTCCTCGCTCTGTAGTCACAGATTTATGCTTCCACCTAGTTAGCTTTTATTTTATTTTATTTTTTAAATATTTTTTTAATTGATTTCGGAGAGGGAGAGAGAGATAGAAACATCATTGGTGAGACAGAATCATTGATCGGCTGCCTCCTGCACGTCCTCCTGGGGATTGAGTCTGCAACCCGGGCATCGAGCCTGTAACCTGGGCATGTGCTCTTGACTGGAATCGAACCCAGGACCCTTCAGGCCAATGCTCTATCCTCTGTGCCAAACCGGCTAGGGCCACAGTGTCACCTTTTCGTCAGCCAAGTGGCCTGGGTGGCAGCAGTACCTCTTTCAACGTAGCAGCATTTACTAGGCGTCTATGGCGCGCTCTGGGGATGAGGGCAGAGCAGTGGGGGGAATACCTAAAAGCACCATTTCGGTGTGTGTCCTCGGAAGCCATCCTGGGAGAGAATGGTAGCGGCACGTGCTGTCACGGAGAGTGAACTCTGAATGAGGAAAACACCAGCCGGCCTCCGTTCCCAGGCCGAATATCATTAGGTGTGAGGCACTGCTTCCCGGGCCGATGGCGGGAGGCTGCTGTTCCCGCCCCTGCAGCCCGCAGCCCGGCGGAAGGAGGCTGGTTGGAAGCTTCCCCTGCACCCCCGTCCTTCCATGCGCCCTCCCCCACAGTGAGCCCGAGGCCCAAGGTACTGGGCTGGCATCGGGCAGGTGCTCCGCGCACAGCCAGCTGGGGAAGGACCCTGCACCTGGGGTCTCCTAGTCTTCACACAAGGGGCCCATTCTCATCCTGCAGTGGCCTGGCCTGGCCTCGTCTGACTGGGAGTAGAGAGAGCGAGTGAGAGAAGAGCTTCTTAAAGCTCGGTCCGCTAGTGTAAGGGCTGGTGGGCGAATCCTCTGGTTCCCCCGGTCACTGTGGAACTTTTCCGGGGGTGATCCGTGTTTTATCGGGCCGCGCAGAGGCTTGCTCTCCGGAAGAACGTGAGCGTGCTGGAGATGCTGCTTCTACCGACGCTCACCTGCCTGTGCCTTTGCCTCGTTTCAGCTGTTCGGGTGGCTCTTCTGCAAAGTGCACCCGGGTGCCGTTGTGTTTGCTCTGTTGGCAGCAATGTCCATACAAGGTTCCGCAAATCTGCAAACCCAGTGGAATATCGTAGGCGAATTCAGCAATTTGCCACAAGAAGAACTAATAGAATGGATCAAATACAGTACCAAACCAGGTAAAAACAAAAGTAGTGTCTTTCCCAAATTTTACCTGCACTGCAAAACCCCGAGCCCCAGTAAAGGCCAGCAGCCGTACTCTTTCTAGTCGGTGCTACTCGTGGATTATCCAGAAGAGAGATTTCAAGGTTTTTTTTTTTTTTTTGTTTTTTTTAAATACTTTAATTGATTTCAGAGAGGAAGGGAAAAGGAGAGGGAGATAGAAATATCAGTGATGAGAGAGAACCATTGCTCGGCTGCCTCCTGCACACCCCACACCGGGGACTGAGCCCACAACCCTAGCATATGCCCTGACTGGGAATCTAACAAGGACTTCCTGGTTCATAGGCCAACGCTCCACCACTGAGCCACACGGGCCGGGCAAGGTGTCAGTCTTGCTTAAGTGGTTTGCAAAGGAAATGCGAGGCTTATTTTTTTATTAATTAATTTTGCTATTTTCCATAAATTCCAGGGTGTTTTTTTTTTTTAAGTTTTACATGCCACAATTTAAAAGAATTTTTATGATTGTTTTCTTCATGAATTTTTAATCTTAGCCAAGTGAACTCATCATCTTGAAATGAACCCATGGGATCTTTATGTTTAAAGAGAGATTTTGTCATCTGAGTGTCAAATGACTGAATATGAAGTCATCTTCATAATTTTGGTGCTATAAAAGTTTCTTAGTCAAGTTGATACGTCTTTCCTAGAATCAGGAAAGCTATCCACGACATGTACAGTAACAGAACACAAAACCCTCGACAGGGGGAGGTGAGGCTGTCTCCCGAGGAAAGGGGCTCCGGGAGCTGGCGGCGGCCGCTGTGGTATCAGCCCTCGGGCTGACTGCGGCTCTTTCTGAGCCGTTACGTGGCCCCTCGCTGGGTGCGGCTCCTTCGGGGGGCTCCGCTTCCTCGAGTCGAGCGCCCTCCTGAGACGTGGCTCCTGCTTTGCAGACGCGGTGTTTGCGGGTGCCATGCCCACGATGGCCAGTGTGAAACTCTCCGCCCTCCGGCCCGTTGTCAACCACCCGCATTATGAAGATGCAGGACTGAGGTACACGGCTCCCGCCCGGAAGCAGTTTTCACACACACAGAGCGGGGGCAGCTCAGTGGCCAGGGCTCAGCAGGGCCTCAGTGAGGAGGAAGCTGGCGGTAGATGCTAAGTGACGCCGACGTGAGGCTGCACGGGGCAGTCAGCCCAGCGTGTCAGCCGGCCGGTCACGGCTCCCCACACTGCTGTCGCTCGTCCTCCTCGGGCTCCCGGGCGCCTTGGCCTGCAGCTTCTGGAAGGCTTTCTCATGCCCATGTTTATGGAATTCCATCAAAGAGGCTTTTATTCTGGTTTTCACCAGTATAACCTGTTAAAATGATACTTTTTGTCTTTTACTGTTGTTTTTTTTTCTTCTTAAAAACATAAAAGTATGCTTTTGAAAAGGAAATAGACTCCATTTCCGTACAATTTCTAGGGCAGGTCAAGCTATTCCTTTCCTAAGGGACTGGGTGAATCCTAGCAATAACAGTGGAATATACATTTTATAAATAAAAAGCTTTTCATTATATATATATAAAAAAACACATTCCTGGCAAGCTGATTTCCAGAGCAGCATGGGTGGATGGTTTCAGCTTTTGCAAACCTAGGGACGGATCGGAGAGCCGCCGCCGCTGGGGCAGGGCCGCCGGGCCGCAGGAGAGCCAGCTTGTGCCCGGGCCGCGCATCCCGCCCCTCTGGCTGTGGGAGTGACGCGTTAGAACAAAACCAGCAGACAGACGAAGCCCACGTGGGGGAGCCCCTCTCCCCATCTCCTCGCCTCCTCCTCCCTTCCTTCTGCCCTCTTCCCCGGCCCTAGGTGGGCTCCTGTGGGGAGCCTCCTGGCGCCTTCTCCAGCCCCTCTGCATCTCCACAATCTTCCCTTACAGAGCCAGGACGAAAATAGTGTACTCCATGTACAGCCGCAAAGCCGCCGAGGACGTGAAGCGGGAACTGGTCAAGTTGCAGGTGAATTACTACATCCTGGAGGAGTCGTGGTGCGTGCGCAGATCCAAGTGAGTGCCCGCAGCTCAGCTTATGTTGGCCGCCGGGGCCGGGGACCGGCGGCTCCTGGGCGCGATACGGCATTCAGCCAAGCAGAAGTGGGAAGTGTTTGTAAGATAACTGTTTGAATTGGCGTTTTTTCCTCCCGCCCTTACAGAAATCTGTGTCTTTATAATGATTGGCACATGTACTTCCTTAGAGGCGTTGTGCAGGCGCTGATGGATAATTTCCCAAACTGTTAATATTTGCCCGTGATATTTTTTTATCTTTTATTTCAAATTGGATGTCTTTTCTCTCCGAAGACTTGCGGAGGCTGAGACCACGTAGCGGGGAGTCGGGTTGTGATGACGTGGTGAGGCCTGGGCGTCAGGGCCTCCTTGGTCCACCGGCCCTGCCACCGCGGCCTCCCAGGAGCGGCTTAGACAGAACTTTCTCTCTAGCCATTTCACGCCGTATTTGGTGGGGACATAGCTAACCACCCTGACCCCTGTGCTCTTGGGCTCACCGTTTTAAAAAATGCCTGTTTTCACGGAGCCGCTCACTAAGAGTGTAGCAGCAAGAGTCAGTAAGACCCTCAAAGCTAAGGTGGCTGCTCAGGGGACCGTCCAGGCTGCGCTGGTGACCGGGCAGCGGGGACAGCATTGTGCTGCTGAAACACCACGCACTGGCTCCGGCCGGCAAGGACGTGAGCGTCTGGTCAGAAATCGGGTTTTATGGCATGCCCTGTGGCTCGTGCTCTCTGCTCTGCAGCCAAACAGAATCCGTCAGGAGAGGGCTGTCCGCGGCTTGGTCATACTCACTCACATGGATTTCAATGTGCACAGGGTGTTAGGACGGAAAGTTAGATGGGGACGTAGGCGTAAAAGCAGTTCTGGGACACGGTTTGTCCGAGTCGCCCACCAGGAAACTCCAACAGTTGTTGATTGTTGATGGTTTTTCTGTGAAATGTCCCATGTGAGTTGTCTTGAATCAGGATTTATGAAAGATATTATTGTTCTTCAAGTCATGTTTTAGAAAATGCTTGAAGTCCTTTTGAATATAAGAATGTATATGAAGTTCATATACTCATCTTCAACTTGGATACATTTAGGACAAAAAACTCTTAACTTTTCTCCTACTTTTATGAGGCCTTTGTAATAACTGGATAGGGCTGAAACCTGCTGTCAGAAGTTCTCCTTTAAAAAAAAAACCACATATTTTTATTGATTTCAGAGAGGAAGAGAGAGGGAGAGAGAGAGAGAAACATCAGTGATGAGAGAGGATCTTGGACCTCACGCCCCACACTAGGCCTTGAGCCCGTAACCTGGGCATGTGCCCTGATCGTGGATCCTGGTTCATAGGTCGATGCTCAACCACTGAGCCACACTGTGCAGCACTCCTTTTTTTGATGGCTATTTCCATGCTTGGCCTCACTCCAAGGCTCTGCCAGCCTGAGACAGCTGTAGGTTCTGGGGCAGAAATGTCATGTTTCATGATCCTCCCGCCACCCAGGCCAATGACCAGCCTCGGTCCGAGAGTCTTCATGTCCCCTGGGCCCCGGCAGACTAGTGTGGCTCGGTGCTGAGGTGGGCGCGCCCGGGATGTGTGGCATTTGTAGTTCACATACTACCCGCAGAGCACTGCTGTCTGTACGTGAGGGGTGAGAAGACGGCGTTAGGAATTTGGTCAGGCAGTTAGTTAACCTGCTCCCTGAACAGTCAGCAGTGAAGACCCATTGAGACAGCTGGGTGCCAGCACCAGGACTCAGAGCCGGATGCTGGCGTGCTGGCGTCCCCACGGGGACCTCCAGTTGCCCTGGTGTTTGTCAGCAGAAGCGGGGATGCAGGAAGCGAAGGAAGTGACTTTCTCTGACCCGTTATCCCCACTCCGTTACTAAACCAACACTCCATCTGCTGCAAGATTTCAGCCAGACTGATGGTAAATCTCAGGACTGCTCAGGACTCAGTCCTTGAGGCAAAACGCACACTGTGCCTTCCGTTCTGGCAGGGAAACACGCAGGCGCTCAGGGGAGGGGGAGAAAGACTGCCGGGAGGCCTGAGTAGTTTCCTGGCCGACTTTCCTCCCGCACTGGGATCTTCCTCTCCCCGCCTGGCCGCTCCCAGCTCAGCCACGCCGGCCTGAGGCACTGTGTGCCAGGGGCCAGACCAGCGGAGCCACGGGGAGCTCACATGCCAGAAGGAAGGACAGAGACTGATATTTATCCAGTGATTGGTTCCTGCCGGCACGTGGGTGAGCCCTAAATTATACGATCTCTTTTACAAGTGGCTTAATTGTGTGCCTTGATTATTCCTTATTACACTACACCCCGTGTTCCAATAACGTATGAAAATACACTCAAATGCAAGTTATAGATGAGCTTTTAATTAACTGCTCTCAATTCTCCGCTTTCTTTCTCATTAGTCCCAATAATACAGTTGACATGAAATTAAAATACATGAATTCAGGAGAAAACTACTCATGAATTCAGGAGAAAATTCACTGATGCTGTTTGAAGATGTAGCCGGCGGCCTGGGAGTCTTGGGGACTCCACAGGGACTCACGCTTGGGTAGACAGAACTCCCCAAGGCAGCTCTGCCCTCTTTCCCCCTGCAAGCGGGAGCTCGGAGCCGGGCGTTCCTGCTGGCTGTGCAGTGCCCTCCGCTGCACCGGCCGGTGTGCCAGCAGCCTGGCCGCGGCCCCTGGGGAAAACGAGGAGCACACAGCCGAGCCCAGTCGTGGTGCTCAGTGTCAGAATCTGGGGTCAGCCCCGGTGTGCAGAGCCGTGCCCCGAACACTGCACCTGCACACTCGTGGGAAACCCTCCCGTGGAGATGGTTTGACGCAGGCCACGTGGAAGTCCCGTGGCCTTTGTCACGGTGATGGTGCTGCTTCCCTAAGTGGAGCTGCAGGAGGAGAGGCACAGGAATGCTGATGCCAGCGTGGCTTTATTATGGTGACAGGGGAAACGGTTAAATGTCCCCTGTGAGAGAGCGGTTGCCGAATGCATAGGAGTACTCGAGATGATTAAAGAGTAAAGCGGGTCTGTATGTAATGAGATGGGAGCGGCCACGTTTCACTGGCCCGGGAGGAGTCCAAGCGGCCTCGTGTGTGTGTGTGTGTGTGTGTGTGTGTGTGTGTGTGTGTGTGTGTGAGAGCAGCCTGGGCGTCAGAGACACACCTGCCCGTGCCTCCGCTGCGCTATAATTTCTCCTTTTATTTTTCTGTCATTTTTATTTTTTAAATTTCTCAAAGCAATTAGAAGATTGTGAACTTGCGTTCACCTTTTCTGTTTAGGGACGGGGCCAGTGTCGTGTAGCACGTCCACTCGTGGGCTCGCCCCGCGGCCTCAGGACTGGGTTCAGTTTGGCAGGGAAGCCGTGTCCCTTAGGAGTGCACGTCCCTCCGTTCCGTCACCCGGAGGCTAAGGCCCATCATGTGTGGAAGCATGTCCCGCTCTCCAGTTTAAGGAGACAGCTCTCCTTTATGGTTAATGGGAAATCTATAGAGTGGTGCGTAGAGGCCATTTGTTCATCCCCTTTCTCAACAGCGTTTCACCAGATACCTTTTGTATCCAATTTTTATTCCTTGCTGATTCAATGATTACTTTAGTGCTTTTAAGTATTAAGCAATATAGATTTGAAAATAATGTGATCAGTAGGTAGGTGAGGATGGATTTGATAAACAGTAATTGGACCAAGAGCTACTGGGAAAAAATTAAAATCAAATCTATATCTCACATCATACAGAAAAATTAATTGCAGATGAGTTCTAGGTTTAAATGTACACAGCAAACTTAAAACTTTATGGGAGAATACACAACATATGTGTTCATGATAGTGTGGTATGGAAGAATTCTTTAAATAAGACAAAAGTCATGAACTCTACAAGAAAAGACTGACATTTTGGAGTATAATATAAAAATCTTCAATATATAATAGCAAAAAAAAAAAAAAAAGGAAATTGTGAACCCCTAGCCAATAATTCTAGATGTAAAATAAATGTTCGAGTTATCTCGAAGACCTTAACCTTATTTGGGCAAATATCACACAATACCAATTTCACTTCTATTCTTTAAATAAATATGTCCCTTTCTAGATTGAATTATGCTTTCAGTTAAGATGTGAGTTTAACACTACTGCATTCTCTTGAAGTTGGCTCTCTCTGGAATACAGTGTATGGAAAGTTGCATAAATATGAACCAAGTAAACTTGCCAATTAAAATTTGTAAAATTAATATAATAGGTTACCTTTTCCAATGTGCTCAGTCCGATGCTAGATACAGTGTCTCTATCAATCCTCATGCACAGCCACGCCAGCGCTATTTCCCATTTTACAAATGTGGGGGTGAGGCTGAGGGAACCGTCCAAATGCACGTTTTGGGAAGTAGCTGAGCAGAGGTGACCGGCTCTTTCCCCATCACTGCATTCCCGTACTCGGTAGGTGTGTTTCCTTAGCGCCGGCGTTGCAGTGTTCCCCGTGTTCTACAGAGGGCTTAGGGCGCTCACACACTGTAAGTTACTCTGAGGGTTTTTGAACTCAGCTAGTTGAGGTGGAGCAGGGGAGGAGGGAGGCAGAAATACAGTGTGTGCTCTGCTTCTCCTGCGCTTCTGACCCCTGGCTCCGTCTGCGTCTCCAGGCCCGGCTGCAGCATGCCTGAGATCTGGGACGTGGAGGACCCCGCCAACGCCGGGAAGCCGCCCTTGTGCGCCCTCCTGGTGAAGGACTCGGAGCCGCACTTCACCACCGTGTTCCAGAACAGTGTCTACAAAGTCTTAGAAGTCATCGAAGAATGACCCGGCCTCCGGGGACATCATGGTTTTAACGTTTTGCTAGTAACTCATGCCTTGTTTTTAAGCAGACCCCAAAAACTTTTATAGTCAGCTCTTTTCAAACGGGAAAATGTCTTATTTGGTCCATTTGAATGTCATTCTGATTGTAAAAGTACGTATACCACTATGAATTGGGTACTATTTCAATGCACCCCTTAAAATTTGCTATGCAAATGAGTATGTGCTTGTATTTGACTTAAACATTTGTGCTAAAAGGAGCAGAGCTACCTGTCTACAAAATAAATAGGTGATAACAAAGACGATATGGAAATACGGTCCGTTCTGAGCTCTGCGGGCTGATTTCACAGCTCATGGACTAGGTGCCCTTGCTTTGGCGTCTGCCTCCCGCTCTCGGGGACACGCCAGCGATGGCGGGAGCTCCTCGGTCCTGTGGGTCCCTGTCCTCTGGGTAGACGGGGTAGACGGGGCTGCCGTGGTGGTGGCTGTGTGGAATTTACCTGTTTACTTCCCTCTCCCTGTTCTTTCGTTTGTTGCTCTTGTTAACGAGGCATTTCCTGCCCCCATTGCTGTGCCAGCCAACAGTGAGGGGTTCGGGGTTCGAGTTCTTCTCCCCTCCTCCCACTCCCCATCCCAGCATTCTTTGTCACATAAGTGGTATTTACTCATTTAGTTCCTTATCAAGTACTTATCCTTGGGTTAAAAATATTTAATGGCGAGTGTATATTTTCTCATTTTTAAGTATTATTCAAATGTGTATATTTTAATACCTTTAAACCACTTTTAAAATTTTTCATGTTTAATTGTAGTTTTAAGAAAAACTATTTTGAACAACCTCAAATGTAATA
Source organism: Vespertilio murinus (assembly GCA_963924515.1). Taxonomy (NCBI): domain Eukaryota; kingdom Metazoa; phylum Chordata; class Mammalia; order Chiroptera; family Vespertilionidae; genus Vespertilio; species Vespertilio murinus. Next base: position 4,756,798 of record OZ004712.1, read on the forward strand.
CATCCAGAAACTAATGTATATTTCTGTGGACATAATTTGCAGTGGAACAGTAGACTGTAGTGTGTGGCCGCTTTTCTGTTACTATTAAGATATACTACCACATGACTAATTTTTCTGTCAGAAAGTAAATGAATAATAATACTGAATGGAGTTTTATATTTTACTTTTAAAATTGCCTGTCTTTAATAAGACAAAGCCTTAAGCCTTACCATTTTGGTTCTAAAAACCATTTCAGTGTGAGGGATGAATATATTCAGCTTTCCTCTTTATATTTTTCTTCCTATTTATTTTTATTTTGAAAAATTTCCAAACCTTTGAGTTCTTATTATGAATTTTTGTTTTCTAGAAGTGTGAAATGAGATTTTTCAAAACAGCAAATCCTTGTAGCTCTGAGAAGCAGTTTTAAGATTCTAAATTCTAAGCAAACTGGGCCCCTGGCGGACGGACCGCCCAGGGAATCAGGCAGCGTCCTCGGAACCACCGGCAGGTGGGCCTCCCTGAGCCCGAGCCCGAGTCCGCTGCGAGGGTGGTGCCCCCCGGGAGCCAGGGGTGCTGGCTGAGGGCAGACCTGAGGGTGCGGCCCCACCCCCAGTCTGCGTCCCGGAACCTCCTTCCAGCCCCCCCCTCTCCCCCGTTCTGTCTCTGTCTTTAGGTGCTAGGCGCCCCTCTTTCCACTTGCTGGGTGACTTACTCTCGGGAAGTAGCGGGCAGTTGTGACTGAGGAGTAGAATTTTAGCAAAGCTGCAACGGTCCAGAAAAATGGGACGAGGACCCCAGAGCCCGGAGGATGGGCATGCGGGGAGGAAGGGCTGCAGGGAGGGTGGGCTGCAGGGAGATGGGCGTGCGGGGCGGCCAAGGGGTGCCCTCTCCTCCGTCTGCAGCTATTTCCCACCCAGAGGTGGCTGTTCTGTGTATTCAGTGGTTCCAAGTCTTTTAAAAAATGGTATTCTCTGTTCCTCCCACCCTCCAGGAATCTCCTTCCTGGGAAGTCACATGTAGTGGTTGCACATTGAGCACGGCGGCGGCTGCTGCCTGCGGGAGAGGGAAGGTGGTCTGTGGGTGTCATTCCAGAAGATCGCAGGTCCCGGCGTTTGTAACGCGGCTCCCGGCGGCTCTGCCGCTGCTTTTCGGCCGACGGTGCGGGCAGGCCTGGGCTGTGCGGGCAGGCCTGGGCTGTGCGGCCCGCTCGGTCACGGTCTCGGTCACGTCGGGGGCAGCCGGTGCTGCAAGTTCTAAATCTCTTTTTATGGCAACACAGCATAGTAGTAGGTTTCATACATGTGACAGAACAGTATTAAAGTTCAGTATTTTACAATTTTTTTTAGCATTTGAAGATATTTTTGCTTTAGTGTGAGGCAGGTGAGGAGGGGCAGGGCGGCGGGAAGACAGCTGTGCTCTGAGGGGACAGCGGGCTGTGCTTCTGGAGACCGGCCCCTGACAGTGAGGGGCCGCCAGGAGGAGGGAGGCTGCGGCAGGAACGGAGCGTTGTATTTTTATGACTGTATGGGAGTGAAAAGAACAGTTTGGGGGGAATGTGTCCCCCCAAATTCATGGGCTGAAATCGTCCTAGCCCCTAAGGTGACCGTTGGAGGTGGGCCTTCGGGAGGCGATTAGTCGTGAGGACGGAGCCCGCGTGAAGGGGGAGCTCCATTTCCCCCTCCACCGAGCTCACGGCTGCCAGGTGCCTGCCGTCCGCACCAGTATGTATTTTTATGTCCCAGGGGAGCGTTGTATTTTTATGACTTTCATGCCGGTTGTTTACATGTACTATGTATGTTAAATAAAAAAGATGGTGAAATTACGAAGAGTCTGTTTGCTTACTGTTCTTTTCACTCCCACCGGCGGGATAGGGCTGGGGGTGGGCACGTCCAGCCTCCTGTGCGGTCGGATGACCGAGGGCTGGGCTGAGCTGCTCCGTCTGGGGGCGCTGGTTACCCCCCTCCTCTTGACCTCTGGCAGCACACAGGTAGGTGGTTCTCTCATTGTCATCAAGGGACACAGTCGTTCTTTAAAGCCATGGTTTGGGGATCATTCCAGAGCCTCTGCGAGCTTTTCCCTGTACATGACACCAGTGCGGGCACGCGGCATTGCCTCCATCGCGGCACGGTGGTTTTGCCTGATGCAAGCGTCAGCTGTACGCGCCGTCTGCCTGCGGGAACTGGTGGGTGGTTCACGCCTCGGTAGTCATTTCTTGCGCGGTGACACTGACGTCTTGGGTGGCCTGTTAGAATACAGCGGCTCTCAGATGTAGTGGTGGAGTCCACATCCCGGAGGCTTGTTGCACCCAGATTGCTGCCCCCCTCCCCCCTCCTCCCTTTCCCCCCACCCCCACCCCACCCCCACCCTCACCCCTGCAGAGGCTCCGATTCAACGGCCTGCGACGGGGCTGTGTGGCCTGAATGTGTCCCCCCAAATTCATGGGCTGAAATCGTCCTAGCCCCTAAGGTGACCGTTGGAGGTGGGCCTTCGGGAGGCGATTAGTCGTGAGGACGGAGCCCGCGTGAAGGGGGAGCTCCATTTCCCCCTCCACCGAGCTCACGGCTGCCAGGTGCCTGCCGTCCGCATCAGGCCCGGCTCTCACCGGACGGACACCGACCCGGCCAGCGACGGGGTCTCAGATCACCTGCTGCTCGTCTGCCCCCTTCTCCTCCACCAGAAGTTCCTCGTTAACTCAATAAAATGGTTCCTCATGCAAAAACAGCAGAGCCGCTTTTAAACGTCCTCACATCCTCCCATTGTCTTTATCGCACAGCGCCTGTTGTCTTGATTTCACATTTCACAGCGCCGTGTCGGCAGACACGCTTTCACAACGGAAGTCCACGGGGACGTTAGGGCATTTGCTTCCCTGGCAGCCGTTCTCCCCAAGGGAGATCTAGACGTCTGCATGACCGAGAGGCCAGCAGACTTTCCCTGAGGATTCCCAGTCCCTGGTGGACTGAAAAGGTGGATTTGTCTTTTTTTTTTTTTGCAAAGATATTGGGATGGTATTGATATTGGCGCTGTTTCCAAAGCCATGTTTTCTGTGCTCAATGGGCTGTGACCTCAAATTCTAATGAAACAAGCAGCGTCTTCTCAGAATGACTGTCGCGTGAGTGGCAGTGCACAGGGTATTATTCTGTGGAAGCGGGCATGTACCTTTTAACTCAGCATGATACAGTTTCATTAATGTTTACGTACCTGACCTTTTTTTTTCTGCATGCAAATTTAATATCTTGAAAGAAGGTGGAATGTAGCAAAATCAGGCTCATTGAGTTGCCGTGCTGATTGCCCTTAAAGCTCTAGTACTTACCCATTTCTAAAACTCAGAAATGAATATAAGAAATGGCCGATTCTAAGTGGATTTGGCACCTGTCCATCAAAACTGATATAAAACAACAACAACAACAAAGGAGGCTGAAGGCCAGATCCTCAGCTCAGCTTTCTGGCCAGCCCAGGTCTCTGGTTTTGCCCCCTGGGCAGTGGTGCCCGGCTCAGGCCTGCCCCCTGACAGCGGTGCCTGGCTCAGGTCTGTCCCCTGGGCAGCGGTGCCCGGCTCAGGTCTGCCCCCGGGGCAGTGGTGCCCGGCTCAGGTCTGCCCCCGGGGCAGTGGTGCCAGGCTCAGGTCTGTCCTCTGGGCAGCGGTGCCCGGCTCAGGTCTGCCCCCTGGGTAGCGGTGCCCGGCTCAGGATTGCCCCCTGGGCAGCGGTGCCCGGCTCAGGTCTGCCCTCTGGGCAGCGGTGCCCGGCTCAGGCCTGCCCCCTGGGCAGCGGTGCCCGGCTCAGGTCTGCCCCCTGGGCAGTGGTGCCCGGCTCAGGTCTGCCCCCTGGGCAGCGGTGCCCGGCTCAGGTCTGCCCCCTGGCAGCGGTGCCCGGCTCAGGTCTGCCCCCTGGCAGCGGTGCCCGGCTCAGGCCTGCCCCCAGGGCAGCGGTGCCCGGCTCAGATCTGCCCCCTGGCAGCGGTGCCCGGCTCAGGTCTGCCCCCCGGGCAGTGGTGCCCGGCTCAGATCTGCTCATTGAACGGAGTCCAGACTCAGAGGCCGGCCTCTGGCCCCAGAGCGCCCTCCTTCCGGGAAGAGCGGTCGGCAGCCCTGCCAGCCCTTTACATGGGTGACGCGCTGGGCCTTTTCTAACAGAGACCCCTTGGGGTGGTCACACTTAACCTTGTCCGCACATGGGACGTGGTTGGGGAGTTTGGGGAATACTGAAGCCTTTCCCCATCCCCCGAATTCGGGATTCAATCGTTCTGCGCTGTGGCTTAAGGTCTGGACCTTTTGAAATTGTCCAGGTGACATCTTAGGACGGCCTCTCTGCTCACTTCCCGATAGCCCCTTCCCACGCCGCCACCCAATCCAAGGGGGAATGTGAGCGTGATTCTCTCCCCTCACACTCTCTTTTACTAGTAATGGCGGACTGGTCTGCCTTCTCGTACTAATCATGGAGCCCGGCGTTGAGCAGCCTCTGAGGAAGGAGTCCTGTGCCCAGGGGGAGATGTCCGTCCCGGGAGGAGGGCACAGGTCGGAGGGGCAGGGTGGGTGCCACTGACTGCAAACGCTGATTAACGTGCCAAGAAGAAATGGGAATGCAGCAGTGAAAACAATAACAAAAGGAAGTGAATCACTTTGAACGTTTACTATCGGTGCGGAGAAGTAGGTGTCTTCTCTGTGGGTATGCTTTTCTCTTTTGTCTGGAATGTGCTTCCTTGAGCAGTTTTCACTTCAAGTTACAACTCGAATGTCACCCTGAATTGGAGCCCTGGATCGCTCCCTCTGCGAAGCCTCCACTGACCTCCCACCCCTTGGTGGAGCGGAGCGCACTGCCCCCGCTGCCCACGCCCCTCTGAGCCCGGCCTTTCACACAGACAGGAGGACTTTCTCTGCTGCTCTGTGTCCTCACAGACAGGCTGGGCCTATGCCTGCTCCATTCCCCCGCTACAATACCACCTAGCAGTGCCAGCAAGTAGCAATGCTTCATGGTTTTTGCAAAATCAGTCTTTGTGCAGCAATGCAGTGAACTCCAGGGGCACCCCATTTATTTCTTAATGAGGAGAAACGGGGATCATGTGCTCCAGCCGTGGTGATGATGTAACCAGGAAGGCTGAGATGAACATGCACTGAGTGGCCAAATTCTGATGATCTCTGACCGTATAATAATCTGGCCACTCAGTGTACATCCTATATAATAAAAGGCTAATATGCAAATTGTCTCTTTGACCAGGAGTTTGACCAGCAGGCAGGCCAGCCAACTACCCATGTCCCCTCCCCCTGGCCAGGCTGGCTGGACCCCACCCATGTATGAATTCATGCACCTGGCCTCTAATATAGATATAGATATATAGATATATAGATGTAGATATATAGATATATAGATATAGATCTGTATCTATATCTATATCTATATCATCTATATATCTATATCTATATATCATCTACATCTATATCAGTATGTCTATATCTATATCTGTATATATTACACACACACACACACACACACACACACACACACACGAGTGGCCAGATTATTATGCGTTCAAAGATCATTATAATCTGGCCACTCAGTGTATATAGGAGAACTGTGCCCTTGATAAACAGCTAACAAAAGTTAAGCTCGGATCCTGATTAGGTACCTTGGTACATTTGAAACGTGGCTGGTAACCAAATAACTATTGGGGATCACCATGGCAAAGACAGGCGTCTGTCGAGGGACGACTCTCGTTGGTCTGCTTAGGGCTGTGTGGCCCAGGGTATTATGGTGGCCAGTCCTGGACCCACCCTCTGCCAGCCAGGAAGCAGGGAACTCGGGGTGAAAATCGGGTTAAAGTCTGGGAGAGGGGCATTCCCCAAGGATGGGAGGGACTGGCGTGTGTGGCTAGACGAGGATGTGGGACACAGATGGCAGCGGTCGTACATTTACTATGGTCAAAACTGAGACGGCTGGCTGGCTGCATTGGAACCCTGGATCCCTCCCTCACAAGCTTTGTGAGATGAAATGTGTTTCTTAACTTGTGAAAGCCTTTTCTTATCTTTCCAAAGGATGCGCCTCCTAGGGTGGTAATTAAAAACGAGAGAAATAGACCTGCACAAACACAGCGGGGGTTTTATCAGACCTCCCGTAGGGACCAATAGCAGAAGCAGGCACGCCATCAGTAAGGATATATGTGATGTGAGAGATAAGACAAGCAACCCTGAATTTATGGTCATACATAGACCGTCCAACCCTGAAATCAGGGTCACACACAGGAGAGCTCATGCTGTTCTAGCACGTAGGGCATCTCCAAGAACTGACCATAGAGTAGGAACCCCAGGAAGGCACGGTTTTGGCTGCTGTGAGTGCCAGGAACACGGGGTGCCGAAGCACCCCAACACCCTGATCTCAGGGCTCTTGTCTAACCTTCTTATCCAGGTTATCCACTCCCGGGGGGCTTCCCGTTCACAGTCAGACATGCCTGCCAGCTATCTCCCCGCCAGCGGCCCAGGGCTTGCTCTGAAAGGAATTCTCTCTCAAACCTAAATAGCAAACAGCTTTACAAAAACAGCATCTTTCCCCCACCTCCCACCCCGTTCCCCTTCCTGAATCACAGGGGCCGGGCAGGTGAGCAAACGAGTGTGGATCTGAGCACTAACCGTGGCTAATGCTGACAACCTCTGAGGGTGTGTGTGTGTGTGTGTGTGTGTGTGAGAGAGAGAGAGAGAGAGAGAGAGAGAGAGAGAGAGAGATCCCAGGTGTCTCTCCATCCCCTCCGGAATAATTTCCTGCTGTGCCCCTTTGCTCCTCGTTGTGAAATAGGAATAATTCATCCAAACAGAAGGAGGGGAAAAGGGCTTTGGGACGAGGGGGGAGAGAGCCAGTCCCCGTCAAAATGGTCTGTCTCCACATCTGTCCCCGTCAGTCACGCAGCCTTTGCTTCGGGCGCCACCGGGCGGGGGGGGGGGGTGGCGGGGGCTCTGGGCCCTCCCTGCTGCCGGGAAATTCTTTTATTTGCTCCCCACTATCCTCTGCACCTCCATTCCCTCAACCCCACTCCGTCTTTGTCAGTATGGCCTTCCGTTCTTTAAAATGAATGAAGATTCCTTCAAGGACCCCCCTCGGCTTCCTGAGTAAATGTATTCCTTCCTTTCCTTCCATCTAGTTGGAAGCTTAACCATAGATATTCTGTTGGCCCTGGGGTTCTATCTTACTAATTTATTTTGCTTTGATCTTTTACTTTTCATCATATTTTCTGCAGATCCTGATTCTTTTTCCTGTTTTTATCATTATTTCACTGTGAATGTGTGTGTGTGTGAGAGTGAGTGTGAGTGTGTGTGTGAGTGTATGTATGTGTGAGTGTGTGTATGAGAGTGTGAGTCTGAGTGTGTGAGTGTGTGTGTGTGAGAGTGTGAGTGTATGTGTGTGAGTGTGAGAGTGTGTGAGTGTGTGTGTGTGTGTGAGAGTGTGTGAGTGTGTGTGTGTGTGAGAGTGGTGTGTGTGAGTGTGTGTGTGTGTGAGTCTGTGTGTGTGTGTGAGTGTGTGTGTGTGGCAGTGCTGTGGACTAGGACCAGAGACCCACCAAGCAGCTGTCCTCATTAGGAACGAGGTGGCTGCTCTTGAATCCCGGGTCCCATTGGCCTCATCTGAAACACCAGTCATGCCCAGCACACTGGTTCTGCCAGCCTCTCTGCTCCCTGACGGGGGGAGACCGGGCAGCGCCGGGCCTGCAGTGCGGGCAGCACCGCACAGAGGAGACCTGCGTTTGCTTAGAGTTCCTCAGGCACCATGGCCCGCACCTTTCCCTCCGCATCCACTTCCCCCGGCCACAGCAACCCGTTCCCCACACGCAGCGCCTTCAGCAGCGGCAGCTGGTCCTCCCGGGGAGCTGAGCCTGAGTCCGAGGCCGGTGTCGGTGGTGGAGGTCACGGTGCAGACACACCTGGGCTCTCCGTGGGGGGAATGTCAGGGGAGGCTCAGTGTCTGGGTGTCCCTGGGGTTCGCTGTTGGACGGGGCGCCCGCCCCGGCCTGGCAGCGGGAAGGCGGGGCTGCGTTCCCACCGGCTTTCCCCTGCGGGCACCTGGCCTCCTCCCGGAGCTGGCCGGAGAGAATCTGGGAAGGAAGAAAGCTCTGTGGATCCTGAGTGGACCCGGGGCTTCCTAGTGTGGCCGCCCTTCAGTGGTTTGACCCAGAGCCCGCCCCACCCGATTTTCACCTTCTAACTCACTCGGTGGGGACCTTTGGGCCCTCGGGCCAGGTAAGGCCCAGGAAGTCACGTGGCCTGGCCCTGCCTCGGCATCGGGGCGGCTGAGTTAAACGTGTGGGCAACCAGCAGCTGGCTTGTAAGTGGGGAACTCTGTAGGGCTGAGGACGAAGGAGGCCATGATACCCAAATGGCCCTGGGCAGAAAGCAGGTCCCCTCCCCGGTCTGACGGGCAGTCCCAGGCCCACAGGCCTCTCTCTTTTAGCCTAGGCACCTCAGCTGATTTCCCTCACCGCCCCCCCCCCTTCCTGAGGGCTGGGCCCCCTCACAGCCTCACACAGGCCCTCCGGAGGCCCGCTCTGGCCTGGCTGGGGGCTGGGTGAGGTCCTCGTTAGCAGAAACGTGGTCCTGAAACACTGGCCTCCCCTTGGAGCGTCCAGAAATGCGAGGCTCAGGCTGAGCCCCGCCTGCCTTCCCAGCCCAGGTGAGGGACGCGGATGCTCTCGGCAGGGTGGACGCCCCTCTAGGGGGTTCCCCATCCCAGGCTGCCCGGTGCCCGCACTCAGGGCCTGACTCCAGTGGAGAACAGAGGCTGCCGCAGCAGCCCCATCACCCGCCCTCCACCCCATCGGCCTGGAGACCCCGAGGTTCAGGTAGGGCTCACGCCCCAGCGCTTCCTGGGGCCTCCTGCGGCGCGGTCTCCTGCTCTTGGCAGGCCCGGCTGCTATTGTTGGGGAAGAATGGGGACCGTGGGCAGTGGGGACAGAGGGAACAGTGGGGACAGTGGCACTGCCCATGCTGGCTGCAAGGACCGGGCCCCATCTGCACTTGGGACCCGAGGAAAGGGGCACAGTGGCTCTTTATTCGGGGGGTGTTGCAGGATTTCCACGGCCGGAGCCCGCGGGTCGGCCAGGGGCTGATGGGGAGACAGAAAGCCGGGCACTGTGTGCCCACAGCCACTCTGGCCCAGAGTCCGCCGTCACAGCCACTGTCCACGCAGCCCCCGCCGCCCGCCTCCTCCCTCCGAAACGCTGTGGGCCTCCCACACGCCCGTCCATCTTCCCTTCTCAAGGAAAAGGAGCCGAAACCGGTTTGGCTCAGCGGTAGAGCGTCAGTCTGCGGACTGAAAGGTCCCAGGTTCGATTCCGGTCAAGGGCATGTGTACCTTGGTTGCGGGCACATCCCCGGTGGGTGTATAAGAGGCAGCTGGTCGATGTTTCTCTCTCATCGATGTTTCTAGCTCTCTATCTCTCTCCCTTCCTCTCTGTAAAATGTCAATAAAATATAATTTTTTTTAAAAAAGGAAAAGGAGGCGGGGCTCTAGCAGACTCCGAGGGCCTGGGAGGGCCGCCGGGGACGGGAGGTGAAGGGGCCAGAACAGGTGGGACTGAAGGTGACAGTGAGGGTGAGTGAGGTCAGAGACACGGGGGATCAAGAGGGATGTGGTGCCGGGCTTCGAGGGGAGGAGAGAAGGGAGAGGGCAGGGGAGGGCAGGAAGATGTCACCCCCGGTCCCCCCCCTGCGAGGGGATGTCTGGAAGGCCAGATTCAAACCCCTCCCCACTTAGGACGCGTGGCTTGGGCATGCTGCCTGCCCTTCCGGAGTCTCATCCTCCGGACATTTCTGAGTCTCAGATTCTGACATTGGCCTATGGGGGCATGTGACCATGAGCGTCAATGAAACACAGCACAAGAAAGCAGCTAGCGAAACACATAAAAGCACGACCTCTAGTTCAGAAAGACGTTGCCTTCTGTTACCTGTGGACGAACAGACCCCTTTCCCAGCCCTGAGGGTGAGGGGTTCCTGGGGTGATTCCCGGAGCAGAAAGGGGAGGGTGAGGAACGGCTGTAGCAGTTAGAGGATTACTGCAATTACGCCCGCAGCGCTTCGTTAATTACGTCTGCGCCCAGGTGGGGTGGAAATGGAGGGAAGGCAGCATACTAAACAGGATCTGATGTCACCAAATCTGCATTTTAGAATAATCACTGTGAATGCATGAATGGGCCTGTGTTTCTGCCCTTGAGATATGTTATTGTTCCACTTGAATTGCTTTATTGTCCTGTCCCCGTGTCCCTGATTTGCCTTCACCTGGTAATGAAGGACACTTTCTCCCCCGGGTGCTGGGGGGTGTCTCTCAGGGGCAGTGCCATCTGCTACCCCGTTGTCAGGCCTGTGTCGGGAGGGAGGGAGGATGGGGCATCTCCTCCCATAGCCATAACAGGACTCATTTCCTCGGAACCGGGCCTTACATGCTAAGCGGAGGGAGCTGTGTGTGGGCCACCTTTCTAGTTCCTTGCGAGACGCTGGTCTCAACCCCAGGGGGAGCCACATGTAACCAGAGTTAACTATCAAAGAGACTGTATTTCTCAGCTGTGCCGGGGAAAGAGGTGAATTCGGATATTGGTGAGGAGCAGGGGTTCTAATTCCAGAGCTCATTATTTGTAAGCTTTCTCACCTGTATGTACAAGCCACATTTACTAGTAATAAGGGTGTTATTTCTCTCTTCTGTCATCCTTTGTTTTACTTTATAACTAGGGGCCCAGTGCATGAATTCATGCATCTTGAAAGGAATTGTGGGCTGAGTGATTGAGGCTGGTACCGGGCATCAGCAGCAGGTTCCAGCACTGGGCTGGACCATGATTCATGGGAGCAAATAATTTTCAGTAACCACCAGAGGCTTGCCTCAATGATAGCGACTGGCACCCCGTCTTGGTTTGGTGCCCCCACTCACCTGCTCCACCATCCTGCCGTGGCCGATGACCATCATGTTCTGTGCTCTGCCACTTGCTGCCAACACCCACCATGTTTCGCATGTGCCCCCTGGTGGTCATAATGACTGGTTGTTCAGTTGTTCTGCCATTGGGTCTACTTACATATTAGGGTTTTACATATATAGATCTGTTCAAAGCTCTCATGGGAAAGAGAAAGGCTATTTTGGACTCCTGAACTCCAACAATTGATGCATGGCCTTGCAACACTGAGAAGCAAAATATATGAGTTGAATAACAAATTGGGAGGAGATTTGGATTCCAGTTTTCTTTGAACCCTAAATCACAAGGGAAAGAGAATACAATTTTGGGCTATAAATCCTTTGGACTTGAATAATCTCTGGACTTTAACTTAATTGTTGACTTTAATCATCAAACTTAATTTCTTGCCAGAAAAATTAATGTTGAGAAGGGGTTGATATTCAAATTTAGAACATTTTGTAATTGGTATTTTATTGCTGGAATATGTTGACATCATTTAATTCTATTGTAGAACATATAGTGGTCTATATTTAGAGTGGCCATATAATTTATTGTCCAAACTAGGATAGTTTGAGAGAGAAAGGAGGCCCTATTAATAATGCTGGGACAATAGACATAAACCTGGTCTATTTTGGGTAAATTGGAATGTATGATTGTCTAGCTTTATTGGGCAATGTGGAAAGACATAATTAGAAAAATAAATGGAACAAATGAATTTCCAGTAATGAATATAATTAATGAAAAATTTCTGACCCACATAAAAGCCTTTCGGGCATTAATTCAAACTTGTCTACCAGTGGTCCCAGGTGGATCCACAAAGGAGCTATATCTGTCCTTTGTGGATCCACCTGGGGCCATCCAATTAGGGAAAGAGGAACCATAGTAGGTATTTCAGACAGAGGGGACTCAATACAGGGAATTGGGTACAATTCAGTACAGGTGTTGGAGGGCTGAGAGAGCAAAAAGGCAGAGTAGCATATAGCTTACTAACAACAGGAAGCTGTTAGCATTGCTATGACTGGGGGTTTGGGGGTGGGCAAATGGAGAGAGGTGGAGTTATCCCAGGAGTTCATAGGAAAGCCCCAGGTAGATGCTGGGTTTCCCAGGGCAAGCTCCATTCAATTGAGGAGAGGTGAGACCTGGCTGCCACTTGTAACTCTGAGTAGATGGCAAGGCTGGTGCTTGGGGAACAGGAAGGAAGCCCCCAAGCTCTTCAAGTTGTGTCTGTCCTTCTAATCTCCTGCCTGTCTCCGTTTGGCAGACCTTACCCAATAGAGACCAACAGTCAAGGAGCCTGGGGGGTGTGGTTGGCAGAGGTCCCAGCCCCAGTAACAAGAGTGGAGTCTAGGGCGGGCTCAGAGCTGGAAAGAGTGGGGATGTGAAGGACCTAGATGCGGTGGATGGCACTGGGAGAGTGCCTGCTGAAGGAGGGTCTTGATAGAACTGCCCTCCTCCTCTGAGGACCACCCTGCTGACCACAAGCACAAATGGGTTGAGAACTAACAATGGGGAAGTCATGGTGGGTGATTCTTCCCCATTCCTGATGTTTCCTTCCATGTGGAGATGTCCGTGCCCAACTGCTATTTGTGTCATGAGTTTGGGGAGCATACACCAGGCATTCAGATCAAGGCCTTTCCCTTCCCCGGGGGGGTGGGGGGGAGGGCAGGCTGCCTGCAGGAAGCTGTTCCCCTCTGCCTCTCCGTGTGTCAATCCTACCCTTTCATCAGAACACTAGCGTTTATTGGCACTCATCCATATTCCAGGCCTTGTGTTGGTCCTGGACCTACAACCGCGAACAAAACAGATAAAGGTCCTTGTCTGATGAGACATATGTGCAATAAATAAATAATAACCCAAACCAATAGCTATGCTGTATAACATATTGGAAGATGACAAGTGCTAGTGCTGAGGGGATGGGGACCGCTGGGTTGCAGTGTGGTCTGGTCCGGGAGCCTCACTTAGCACGTGCATTGGAGCAAATGAGGGGCGCTACTCGGAACCTTAGCAGACCCCATTGCTTACCTCCATCCAGTTGCCCTGGGACCAGCGGAGGTGAATGTTGATGATTCTGTTCACCAGCCCAGTCTCTGGACATGCTGAGTGGCTTGTCTGAGTAGGACCATGGGCTTTGGTCCCCATGGAGGCAGGTTCATCACCAGGGTCACCTGAAGAGGGGCTGTCCTGGAGCAAAGCCTCAATCTGAATTGCCTGTAGTTAGGGCCGCAACCAGCTTTGCAAACAGGTGCAAGGGCGCCTTTGCCTGCCCACCTCGCCCTGCCTGAGCTCTGCATCCAAGAGGGCAGCGGTCCAGCAGTGGCCAATGCTATTGGCAAGCAAATGAGCAGCTCTGCCTTCAGGCAGCGGCCCTCAGTGTGGTCCCGAACCTGGTGGGTGGAGGGCCGTGACTTTGAGGGGGCTGGGTGGGTCTGTGAGGTCAAAGCTATTTGCACAGCAGCCTGAGGATGTTATGTGCCTTTCTGTCTTTCATCCTCTCATATGCACGGTGGAATTTTCCAGAGGTTGTATGTCATGTAATAGCTCAACAGATTGACTGCAGAATCAGATTAAAATACTCCTTTTCTTCTAACTACGTATTTGCATGAAGCCTGATTTTCTTTATGTATTTCCATCAAAACAACATACTGCAACAGATTGCGTGCAGAAGACAGGAAAATCCAGCTGCCTGTGAAGCCGAACTTAAAGACGTTTGCAAAAAAGTTCAAACAGTTTCTCTTCTTGCCAGATTATTTTTGGAGAAGTATAGTAATTTTCCACAGAAAAGGATATGTATGTTAATGTGCAATGAGTTTATTGCTGTGATTTATAAATAACTTCATAAATATTACACATTTTTTTCAGTTTTCATTTTAATGTAGTTAATATCAATGGATATAATCCACGTTAACAAACAGAAAGGGTCCTGAGACCAAAAGGTTTAAGTAAGGCTGCTCTTGAGGATTTGACAGGATGTCATATCCACATGTTGTTATAGGCGCCAGACACCTGCTCAGGGCATCCTTCCTTGTTCCCAAACATCACAGACACACGTGGCCAGATTTCCCCTCCTGGCTCTCTCTAGGGTATCTATAGACATGCGAACTACTTTATATGAAGGTCTGCTTTAATGGAGAAGAAGGTGCATTTAATCCAGAGTGGGAAGAAGAGGAACCTAGAGGTGTCCTGGGTGTACCTGCCAGATATCGGGACCGCTGCAAGGTGGCCAAGCAGGCTCTTAGGAGAACACGTTAGGCCTCAGGTTGGACCCAGGACACCTGGGTGGAGGTGAGCAAAGGGGGTCTGCCCACTCCCTGGCCCTGAGAAATTTGGGCTTTAACCACCGGCATGCTGCTGGTTGCTGGCTCTGACACACCTGCCCAAGGAGAGTGGCATCAGAATCACTGAGTGGCTTATATATGCACAGGTTTCCATGTTCTGCCCAGAGCCCAATGAGGCACCATCTCTGGTGCTGGGGAGCTAGAAATCTGTATTTTTAAAAACTCCTTGCGTGATCTGCAACGCAGACAAGTTTGGGACTGTTGGGTCAACCTGCTTGAGAGATGTGTGAATCGCCAAGTATTTCTCTCAGCTGCCTATCAGCCCCAAAGTCCCTACCTGTGGGGATTTAGTTCTTTGGGGGGAGGAGGGGTAGGCTGCACCATCTCCAGTGTTCCCTATTTCCATGTAAACCTTCTCCCAAGATTGCTGCATTTAGGTGGGTTCCGGGAGTAACTTCTTAGCAGGTGTATTATATTCTTGCTCCCCCCCTGAGTCATGAGAAAGGGCAGAAAGGATGGGGACAAGGAGGGGGAAAGCTTTTGGGAAGACATGAAAGTGGGAGGCCGGTAGCAAGAACTGAAGGACCCCAGGTCCCCTAGACAAGCAAGAGGACAGAGGACCGTATTGATTTCTGCTGACCTGACTCTCAAGGCAAGGAGTCAGCCAAGCTGTGTCTGCAGATTGTGAAGAACGTTGGCACGCTATCCCTGGCGCTGGATGCTAACGGTGCAGAGGCGGGGTCCAGAGGACTGACCCATCAGCTGTCACCGCTGTTTTGAGCTTGTAACCGAGACCCTGCTCATGACCTTCCTGTTTGCAGTCCGGCTCCCCTTTCTACACTCCTCCCAGCGTAATCGTCCCAAAAGGCTTTAGAAAAAGTTATAGAAACACTTTTCATTGTGACCTAGAACACATTCATAAGATGCACAAAACGTAAGTATATATAGATGAACAGGGAATTAGAAAGGGGGGCACCCTGGTAATTGCCCCCCAGAGCGAGGACTAGAACCTGCACGGCCCCCTGCCAAACAGCTCTCTTCCTCCACACAGAGGGCCTGATCCTGGATGGCATAAAGAGGAATTTTGTTGCTGTGACTTAGAATGTTACCACCTGTCCATGAGGGCATCACCCAACACAGCCATTTAATTTGGGCTGATTTTGAAGTTATGCAAATGAAGCCATCTAGTATCTTTTGATATCTATCTTCTTTTACCATATGTTTTCAAAGACATTTTGCATGTTGTGGCAAGTAGCTGTGTTGTTGCTGTGGTTGTTTTTTTTTTTTTTTTCATTTTTGTTGGTGTAAAGTAGTCCATTGTAATCACAAGTTAAAGCCATTAAAAAGGTGGGGAAAAATAGGTGAAGATGTTGCTTGGTGAGATTAAACTTAAGTTATGCTTCCCACAAGCCCCGAAAGCAGAGGAGTTTTAACCATTCACCTTTAAGTTAGTTCAGTAGAGTGGACACACTTTTCTACAGTGTGGCTGTGCCCGAGGACGCATGTCAATGTAACTGAGATTTCTTCCTTATCTCGGTGTGGGGAGTTAGCCTCTTTGTTTTACACCCTCTGACCAGGACCCAGTTGGTCCCCAAGGCTACCAATAGTGACATGGCAGCATAAGCTTCCCACGTGCTCCTGCCTGGGAAACCAGGTCTCTCTGACATCATAGTGATGCTAGGGAAGTTACATGTTCCAAAGGGCAAGTGAGTCAGGGCCGAGTCATCCAGTCACTGAGGCCCCGGGAAAGAATCCCAGAAGCTCTCTCAGGATGTGATGTAACTCACTGTAACTCATTTCAGTCTCAGAACCCGTGCCTGTGAAGGACACACTCCATCCCCTGCTTCAGCCTCATTCTGTTCTCATCTTGTTACTGAAATGGGGACTGGCCCTGCGCGGGTCTGCCTTGGGCGGCTGACAGTGTGTGGGCTCTTGCCTTCATGCGGGAAAGATTTCACAGATGAGTCCAAGTGATTCTGAGAGTGCATTTATTAGAGCGGGGCCGGTGAAACAAGGGCGGGCGTAGGGTGGAAGAAGCAATGGGAGAGCAGAGGCGGGGCTGCGTGGTGCACTGGAGAGCCAGAGGAAAGGGGGCCTTGGAGATGGGTTCAGGGGCTTTGCCAGGGACGAGCTGCTGCCACCCGTGGCTCCCTGGTTGCAAGTCTTGTGGGATTCCTTAGAGCAGTGGAATTAGTCAACAGAGCCAAATATCAACAGTACAACGATTGAAATTTCTTTTGAGAGCCACATTTTTAAAACTTAAAACTTCTTCTAACGCCACTTCTTCAAAATAGACTCACCCAGGCCTTGGTATTTTGTGGAAGAGCCACACTCAAGGGGCCAAAGAGCCGCATGTGGCTCACAAACCGTAGTTTGCCGACCATGGCCTTAGAGTTTAGGATACGCATGCTTGTGGGGGAAGGAGAGGAGCAGGGGAAAGGGTGGGCATGAGCATGTGAGCTGGGTCCTTGAGGGTCTTAAGGTCTGGGGGATCAGGGAGGTCTCAGGGGAGGATGGGTTTTGATCTCTAGTGATTGGTCAGCACCAGGGCAAGGGTCATTAGTCAATGCAGCTGGTCCTGGGGTTCCCCGCCTGGTTTTACTGCTTTTATGGGCTTGGAGCTGAAAAACACCTGGTGCCTAGATACTCTCTCTAAGGAGGAAAGGTCTGGATCCTACATTTCATGACCAGTGATACCGGAGGTCAGCAAGTCAAACCCACATGGCCAGTGACAAGCCAGGGAGGAAAGGCCACCTGGGGTCGATGTCTGGCACCAGATTTATCCCTGGTTAGACACCGGGGCTGTCCACCCTAGTGGCCTTCTGCATCTGCTGCACATTCCTCCGCCAGTTTGCTTAGCTGCCTGCCTCAGTTTCCCCATTCCACTTGCCAAGGAATCTCCCCAGTTTCTTACTATCCTGCCTCTGTCTGACAGACGAGACCGTTGATGCCCAGAAACATTCACTGAGGGATGTGTGCAAAGTCGTAAGGACTGGCCATGACCAGGGTTCTCGTCACGTTGAAATCATGCTTCGCCAGGCTCAGCGAATCCATGGACATGAGGATTCCAGGGTCCACGCCGATGTGAAGCAGGCCTCAGCTGAACGGCAGCTTATTCTGCACCCGCACCACTGTCCGGCCGATCTGCAGTCTTCCGAGGGGATGGGAGAGACAGCACTACAACCACAATGCCACGTTCAGGGCCGCTCCAGAGCTCAAAGCCCTTCCCACTCCCCTTAACTCTCAGAATGGACGGGTGGGTGAGGTAGGCAGGCCTGAGCTTGACGGAGATTGACAACTGTCAGGAGGCCCCAGGCCGCCTGTTCTGCCAGCCAGGACGCCGCCCGGGTTTTGCTCTGCTCATTGGCGCCCATGCAGGCAGCTAGATGAGCAGCGATTCCGTGGGTCTTCCGGGGGCCATCTTGATTGAAAGTGAAATGTGGAAAAGTACTTCTCAGCCCCTCCACGCTTCCTGGGCTGCTCACATTGAGGTCAGTGGGGGGTGGGGGGGGGTGGGGGCGGGGGCAGCCTTCAAGACTCTCTCTTAGACAAGTTATTCAGGCTCTCAGGTTCAGAAAATAATTCTCAGGAAGGTAGTGATGGAGGAATCTGATTTCCGCCTAAAGAGAGATTTTCCCCAAGGCCACATGGAATTGAAAAGAGAAATGTATGGGAAAAATGCCACTGTGACCTTAAACACGCCATCTCGGGGTCCACCCCATACTGAGGGATGGAGTGCCATTAACATATACCGCACATGTTAATGACTCCACCAGCAGAAGAGGGGGGAAAAAATAAAGTAAAAAAAGTTGAGCTCAGAGTCATTCTGGGAAGGAGGATTCTGCCAAGGAGATTTTAATGTCAAGAATCTACGAGAGGCTAAAAATAAGACGCTCACGCGCATCCCAGAGCTGTGGGCGGGGATGTATATATAATCAAATTAAATTCTTCCTTTTCCACTTATGGAAAAATCCAATGGTAAAAGTCGACTAGAAAACATTTAGTCATATTTCACTTGGATGGTGCTTATAAATACCAATCTCCAGACTTGTCAAAATAAACCCGCCAGCGCTTCCTGGCCGAGGTGCTAGGTAGACAATAGCAGCCGGCGACATGCAGAAGCCATGAAGAGCTTGTGGAGACATCGCGCCTGGGAAAGCCTCAGGAATCGGCCCAGGTTCCATGCACAGGCCCAGGGGGTGAGGGGGACCCGGGAGAGCTGGTGGGTGCAGCCCCCCACCCCCCCGGGGGGGGGTCTAGATGAATTCTGGCTTGGACACAGCCTGCATTTCGTGCCTCTCAACCCTCTCCCGACAGGTGGTTCTGGAATCTCGTGATCTCCGCTCCCTAGAGAAAGGATAAAGCAGAAAGGGAAAATAATTGGACTTAATGGGAAGGGGAGCGGGGACTTGAAGAGGTAATAGTTATGAAGAATGTGTTAGGGGTCAGGCACTGTGCTAAGCACTCTCCGTGTCATACCCCTACTCTTCCTTCCCTACCAAGTACGGCCCTCCTTCCCTCAGGTCAACACCAGAGCCCCGTGAGCAGACAGCACTGGCCAAGAGGTAGGCACCACTGTTAGCTCCATGTTACAGGTGAGCAAACAGGTTTATGGATGTTAGATAACTCATCCAAGGTCACGGGTAGCTATGAACCCACAATGGCAGGATTTGGACCTCAGCCACTGGGATCCAACCCAGCCTGAAAGCATCCTATTATTCTATTTCCTCTGAGTGTCGCCTCCTATTCCTGTAGTTTGTGTAGGGAAACAGCTGAATGAATGGAACTGTGGGGGCTCTGCCTCTAGTCATTCCCCTGAGCTCAGCAATGCCACTCGACTGGGTGGACCTCTGTGTGCCTATCTGTGAAGTGGTGGTCACACTCCGCGTCCTTCCGTGTCTGGGGGCGCCCCCTGTGGACATGCTTGGCACAGGGAAGGGTCGTCTCTGTGGGACCGGGAGGATGTTCGCTGCAGAGGGCTTGTGGTCTAAGGCAAAGAGCAGGGCCATGGCCTGGGCCTGGCTTCACCTTGTCCAACTAGTGACGTGGCCGGCACCCTTACCGGCGGGGGAAGCAGACGTTGCTGCTGAAGGCGAAGTAGACCAGGGGGTTGATGGCGCTGTTCAAGGCCGGCAGGTTCTGGATGATCACAGATGCGTAGAAGCGCTGCTCGGTGTCGGGAAGGAGGCCGAAGTTGTCCAGCATGTCGAAGAGGAAGTACGGGCTCCAGCAGCAGATGAAGGCTGGGGAGGAGTGAGCCGTCAGCACCCCGCGAGGCCCCCACCCAGGGACCATCCTTAGTGCCTGGGATCTCTCAGAAATATGTAAAACCATCGTGTGCGTGAACCTTAGTGTCATGGTTCACACACACACACACACACACACACACACACACACACACAAACTCACACACGTACACATACTCTCACACATATACATATACACTTACATACTCATACACACACAAACACTCTCACACACAGGTACACACTCACATGCATGCACATACACGCATGTACACTCACACACATACATATTCTTTCTCACACACATGTACACACACTGTCTTATAGGTACACACTCATACGCACATACACTCACATACATGTACATACTCTCTCTTTTTCTCTCTCTCTCACACACGTACATAATCTCTCTCCACACAAACACACCCCCCCCCCCCCCCAGATACATTCCTGGAGCTTCTCTTTCTGGAAAGAGAGCATCTGATTGGTCCACTGTTGGGACTCCTTACTGGAAGCCTGGGTACTGCTGGGCATGGAGGGGTGAGATTGCCTTCCGAAGCACTTTGACCACGTGTGTGCTGTTGTATTTAAGGGGGATGGGTGTTGGGTGTCTGGTTCTGGTTTCCCAAGGATGCCAACCCCTTGCCTAGAGCAGGGCAGTCCTACCATGTCCCTTACATCCTTTGAGTACCCAGCTGAGCCCTCACATAGCAGAGAACCGTTTATAACCACCCAGTGGAGAAACCTATCTTTTGACCTACTTATAGGGTAGGGCCAACCTCAGCTTACTAAAGGTCTGCTCTTCACACCCTGCAATGACCTTTTAAAGTTCCCAGGGCACCTTGCTTCATCCTTAGCTCAGGATGTCTGACACACACATGTCCCCTTTCTGTCCCAGAACCTCTCTGCAGGCAGCGTCTGTCTCACAGATGCTGGAGTCCCTTACATATGTATGTATTAATTTGGTTCTTTTCTCTTGCTAATCTCATGTCAATTTGTTTATGAGACAAGCCAGAAGAACCTTGAGGGTAGAGGAAAGTTTGTTCCTCTCCCACAAGGACACCAGGGGGGAAAATTACTTTGCAGGGGGTAGGAGAGCATGCCAAGACTTCTGGCTTTCTATTGCCTATGATAAGCTTATTAGAAATACAAATACCGGTTAATAATGTGGATTTTTTTCAAAAGATGGAGTTACACATATGTTGATATACATACGATTTGATATGTATGCAATTTTGTTGTGTTGACAGCAAGCTTAAAAACTTCATATGTCAAATTTGCTGAAGGTGTTAACATCATAGATATTTTTACACTTAAAAATGTTGAAGTTTGTGCTAAAAAAAGAGCATTTGCAGGAAGTTTTAATTCATTACTTTATTTTGAAGAAAAAGTTATTGTATACTTTGGGAAGCTTATGATGAACATGCTGCATTTCAAGATACTTGTGAACACTGGTTTAAATGCTTTAAAAGTAATGATTTCGATGTGAAAGACAAATAATACCCAGGTCAACCAAAAAAGTTTGAAGACCAACAATTACAAGCATTATTGGATGAAGATGCGTGTCAAACTCAGAAGCAACTTGCAGAAAGATTAAACATTGCTCAGTAAACAATTTTTAATCATTTACAAGCAATGGGAAAGATTTTAAAGGTAGGAAAATGGCTGCCATGTCAACTGAAAAATAGACAAATGGAAAACCGAAAAGTCATCAGGAAAATGTTGATTCAATGGCACGAAAGAACGTCTTTTTTTGCATCGAATTGTGACTGGCGAGGAAAAGTGGATTTATTTTGAGAATCCCAAATGCACAAAATCATGGGTTGATCCAGGTCAACCATCAACATGGACGGCAAGGCCAAATAGCTTAAGAAGAAGACAATGGCCGAAACCGGTTTGGCTCAGTGGTAGAGCGTCGGTCTGTGGACTGAAAGGTCCCGGGTTCGATTCCGGTCAAAGGGCATGTACATTGGTTGCGGGCACAACCCCGGTTGGGGGTGAGCAGGAGGCAGCTGGTCGATGTTTCTCTCTCATCGACGTTTCTGGCTCTCTATCTCTTTCCATTCCTCTCTGTAAAATATCAATAAAATATATTTAAAAAAAAAAAAAAGAAGACAATGCTCTATGTTAGGTGGGATCAGGAAGGTGTAATGTATTAGGAGATCTTGACTGGGAAGTATTAACCCACCCACCATATTCACCAGACCTTTTTTCTTCAGATTACCACTTGTTCTATTTGATGGTACACACACTTTCTGAGCAGATCTTAAAAATGTACGATGAAGTGGAAAATTGGGTCTCTGAATGGTCTGCCTCAAAACAAGAAAAGTTCTTTTGGAACGGTATCCACAAATTACCTGAAAGATGGGGGAAATGTGCAGCTTGCGATGGACATTACTTTGGATAAAGCGCTTTTGACATTGCTCTTGAAATTATCGTGATTTCTTTGATCACAAAATCCACATTATTAACCGGTACACCCAGTAGAGCGCTGAAGTAGAAATAATAGAAATAACTCCCAGGCAAAGGAAGTGGAGGAGAAACTAATCAAATGTGGCTTAGCAGTCAAATCAGATGAAGATTGACAATCATCATTGGCATTTGGAGGTTGCGGGGACCTTGATAAGGGTGGTTTTCCTGGGGAAATAGAAAAGAAAGCGGACAGAAATGTGCTCCTGGGAATGAGAGGTACAGAGTGCAGAAGGGTGCTGGCAAGAGCGTGGTGAAGCGGGGCTGTTCCGAAAGAGGCTGCCCAGGCAGCTGTTTCATATGTTTATGTGCCTGCGACCCAGTGGAGGGAAATCTGTGGGGGGGAGGAGAAGATAATTGGGGATACACGTTCTTGAGTGAGCAGGAAGGCGGGATGCAGGCTCAAGAGAACGTTGTGTCTTGGGAGGAAGCAGTGCCAGTGTATCCGCAGCAATGGAGAGAAGACATTGGCACCTGATGGAGCTTCTTCCCCCCGGTGCCTGCGAGGGCAGGAGAGGGAGGAAGTTCCATTCTGCTTGGTAGTATTTCTCAAGGAAATAAGAATCAAGGTCATTAGCAGAGAGGGCCTAAGGAAGAGGATATATACATATATATATATATATATATATATATATATATATATATATATAATTTTTTTTTTTACAGAGAGGAAGGGAGAGAGATAGAGAGCTAGAAATGTCGATGAGAGAGAAACATCACATTGACAAGCTGGCTCTTGCACACCCCCTACTGGGGATGTGCCTGCAACCAATGTACATGCCCTTGACCGGAATCGAACCTGGGACCTTTCAGTCCGCAGACTGATGCTCTACCACTGAGTCAAACCAGTTTCGGCAAGAGGACGTTTTGAAGGTTTGAGGATCACAAAGAGCACACACCAATCTGACACAGATTAGGTGCACCCGAAATACCCCCTTTTTTCCTGAGGTGAGGTGACTTTATGAGTCTTCAGAATAGGGGCCAAGGGAAAGAAAAGGGAAGGAGACAGGAGAGTGAGAGAGAAGATAAGCATCCGTTAGGGAGGAATTTATAGGAATTATTAGTCATCCAGAAAAAGCAAACTGCCACATCTGTCTTCCTCGTGCTCATCCACCTCAGCCTGGGGGAGAGGAGGCAGTCAAGAAGGCACCTGGGTCAATGGGGTGATGGTGAGCGTCCTCTTCAACTAGTGATCAGCTTTTCTCCAAATTGTGCACCCCAGGGCCTTGGTTAAGAGCAAGATTAATGAAGAGAGAGATCAGGAACCCAAGGTAACCTTTGGAAGGGCGACAGATAGACTGAGCAGTTTCACACATTCCTCTCCCAACCAGACAGCGGTGGGTGTGCCTGCAGACAAACCCCTCTCTCCCTGGGCTTGCCACCAGTGCGTCCGGGTACCAGCTTGCTCTTGGAAAGTCCACGCGGAGCTGCAGCACGAGCGGGGGCATTGCTTACCGAGGATGATGACCATGCTGTACTTGATGGCCTTGATTTTCGCCTTTGAGAAGAGCCCTCGGTTGTACCTGGTGCACAGCTTTCCATCTGCAGATTCAAAGAGGGAGTGGTCAAGTGAGGTGCTGTTCCTGCCAGGAGGAACATGGCCAGTCAGTCCCGCCGCCGGCACCGGGCCACAAATACCCTGCTCCCCCAGGCCCAGGAGGGCGTCTTGGACACTTTTAGGGTAGAGATGGCTCTGGGCTGGATGTTGGAAACTGCTCAGTTTGCAGCTTAAGATGCAAATAAATGTACTGCGACAGTGGTCGGCAAACTCATTAGTCAACAGGGCCAAATATCAACAGTACAATGATTGAAATTTCTTTTGAGAGCCACATTTTAAAAAAATATATATTTTATTGAATTTTTACAGAGAGGAAGAGAGAGGGACAGAAAGCTAGAAACATCAATGAGAGAGAAACATCGACCAACTGCCTCCTGCACACCCCCCACTGGGGATGTACGCACAACCAAGGCACATACCCTTGACCGGAATCGAACCCGGGACCTTTCAGTCTGCATGTTTCAGTCTGCATGCGAACGCTCTATCCACTGAGCCAAACCGGTTTTGGTGAGAGCCACATTTTTTAAAATTAAACTTCTTCTAATGCCTAACGCTTCTTCAACATAGACTCGCCCAGGCCGTGGTATTTTGTGGAAGAGCCACACTCAAGGGGCCAAAGAGCCGCATGTGGCTCGCAAGCCGCAGTTTACAAACCAAGGTACTGGGACATCCAGACTCTCGGGCCTGGAGTCAGCCTCAGAAGCTGGAATGAGCAATGTGACCACAAGGGGCGATGCTGAGACACCCATCTGATTGCTTTGGCAATCCAGGCAAAGCCATTTTCTCAGAATGGACACCCCAGGCGAACTCATTCATCTAACTCAGAAACTCCAATCTCGACCGAGGCTCAAACCAGGGATATTAAAACAAAAACAAAAACAAAAACAAACACCCCTGAAGGGTATGAGAACACACTGGACTGTCAGCTTGATGGAGACAGGAACTTGGTATTTTCCACTCCTATATCCTCGGAACTCAGTGAGTGAGCAGTATTTGTTGGATGGATGAACACAAACCTCTCTCTGGTTGAGCAGTGGTAACATAAAGAATGGTGATGGGCAGAATGCAGCACAATAGCTCTAGTAAGGGGAGCGGAGAGCCGGCAAATTTGGGGATGGAGATGCTGGATACCAGGTCTCTGGATGTTGGGGAAGAGCTTTTGCTGTGGGCTCCTGTCAGCCCACATGCACCGTTGTGGGAACTGGGGAAGGATGCCCTTTTTCTTGGTCAGAGGCCGTCCCAGGGCAGTTGTCCGCTAGAGGCCAACCCCTGTTCTTAGGACGTTGTTCAGATTTCACGTTTAAAATTTGTTTTCATCTCCTTGGGAGCTGCCACGGTCACCTTCGCACTGTTGATTCTGATCCCTCTCCAGCCCCATCCAGCCCAACCCAGCGAGCCTAGCACGTCTGCTAAGGGGCAGGAACGGAACAGAAAGGCTAAAAGACAAGTTCCTGGTCTCCAGCCTGAGAGATGGCACCCGCCCCACAGAGCTGGGCAGTGTGGGACACCAGAACCAAGTCTGGATGAGAGACAGCCGCCCCCATCAGGAATGACAGGAGCAGGGGGCTTTACATGTGTGATGAGCTGAAATGCTGATTACAATGGATGTTTTATTTCTTAATTTATACCCTGGGAGACCACTCTCAGGCCTTCGAGCTATTCTGTGCATTTCACAGAACCAGCCACATTTCAGGGGGCTAAGCAGGCAGATACTTCACCAGCATTTACAGTGGTTTTCAATTGGGTCAACATAGCCCCCCGGGTCATTCGGACAACCTCTGGAACCAGTTTGGTTGTCACATGGTGGGAGGTTACTCCTGGCACAATGTAGGTCGGAGCCAGGGGTGCTGGTGAGCACCCTTCCATGCCCAGACCGCCTCCCTCCCCACAGAGTTACCGGCCCCAAACACTCAGCGCCACGGCTGAAAAACCCTGGTTGCTAGGGAGGCATCTTGGGAAGATCCAGGCCTCAGAGCCAGACCGGGATACAACCCCGGCTGTACCAATTACCAGCTGGGTAACCAGAGGCAAATGGCCTCCCAGCCTCAGTTTCCCCATTTTAAAAATGAGACATGAAACACCAGGTTCTCAGTTGTTTTGAGGGTTCACATAAAATAATGGAGTCCGGATGCCAGGCCCCGTGCTGAGCATGCCAGTGTTGGTGGTATTTCAGGAGGACTGTGAGCTGCCTTTATGGAAGCCAACAGAAGGCATTCCTGCATTCAGACGGTTTCTCCGATAGTGTTGTTATCTGTGTATAGGAAGTATGCACACCCGAACATTACCAGGGGGGATTAGACCCGCGGGAGGCAGGTCAAAAAGCCAGCAGACCAAATAGTTTCCTGTCCGAGTATCCTGTCTGCTGGGGAGGCAGCGGACTCCCAGGCTGACCGAGCTGGTTTTTCGGAAAAGCTCCCAGGATGACACTTGCGCTCTGAGATCTGCTTAACCTGGAGACGCTCCGGCCTTTGCACAGAGCAGCCACCTGCCCTCCGCTCTCCCAGGGAGATCAGCGAGAAGCACCTTTCCTCCGACCACTCCGGGAAATGCAAAGCCTGCGGCTCCTAAGGCCGGCTCTTCAAACACCGCCAGGCTACAAAGCGCCTTAATTCTCCTTTATTGGGAGATAAAAGGATTAATTCCACCAGCCCCAGCCCCCGAACGGGAGCAAGGAGCAGTTACATTCGCTGTCACCGTGCATTAACAGCTGGGGAAGGCTGGAGGCAGCAGGCTCATTAAACCCTGCAAACGCTGCGGGCTGTCTCAGCTCAGGCATGAGTCCCTGGGGGCCCACGATGGGAGTTAGCCTCCCAGCGGCCACTTCCTGCTCCTCACCTTCCCCACAGCCGTGCCCCTTTGGGAATCCATTCCTGTGGGTTGAACACCAGAAGGGGGGAGGGGAGGGAGGAGGTCAGGGGCCCTTGCTATTTTGGGATTTTAAAATGAGGCAAAATTTATTCGTGGCCAGGACGGAAGCTATCTGTGGACCTATACTGAGTGCAGGTGATTTGTTAACAAGGAATCTACCTAGCAGTATTTTAGAATAAATATTTTTCACATGTTAGGAAGTTTATATACTTCAGGTTCATTTAAATGATTAAACATTTTAAAAAGGAATGTCTGATTTCTACAGTTTTTTTAAAAGTTGAAATTTGTTTTTGATTTCTGACCATTGATGGCCTCTTTGTCTACAAATATAACCCAATCCGCATGTTACATGTTTTTAGTGCGTTATGTCTCACCTGCTTAACTGTGAAACTATGGCTATTTCCGTCCTGAGGGTTTTTTCCTTTTCTTTTTTGACCTTCTAGCAAACCAGAGGCTATGATTAGATAGAAGGAGGTATAACCTAGCTCCGTGGTCTGCAAACTGTGGCTCTCGAGCCACATGCAGCTCTTTGGCCCCTTGATTGTGGCCAAAATACCAGGGTAGCATCCACAAAATACCACAGCCTGGGTGAATCTATGCTGAAGAAGTGGCGTTAGAAGAAGTTTAAGTTTAAAAAATTTAGCTCTCAAAAGAAATTTTAATCGTACTGTTGATATTTGGCTTTGTTGACTGGTTTGCCGACCACTGACCTAGTCCACCTAACAGCCTTTTCTGTTCCTCAGCTCCTTAGCTCAGGCAGAGCCAGGACCCCCGACAAGCCTGAAATCACCGTGGCAGAGACAAATTAGCTTTCATCAGATCCTTTCCCTCGGGGCCCACAGCTAGACCACATTTCCCAGCCTCCCTTTCAGCAGGGTGTAGTCATGTGACTAAGAATCCTTGTGCACTAGAACCA
Organism: Vespertilio murinus; assembly: GCA_963924515.1. Taxonomy (NCBI): domain Eukaryota; kingdom Metazoa; phylum Chordata; class Mammalia; order Chiroptera; family Vespertilionidae; genus Vespertilio; species Vespertilio murinus. Next base: position 4,784,023 of record OZ004712.1, read on the forward strand.
GGCCTGGGTCATATAAAACACCTCAGTGCATGCCATGTGGGTGTTCTGAGAGAAGTTTTACTGCAAGGGAATTGGGGGAGGTTACGTGGCCATCTCAGGCCGGGTCTGCTGGGAGCTGGAGTATTGGGTCAGGGGAGAGCATGGACCCTGGGATTGAAGGCAGTTTTCTCGGTCTGTGGACTCAGCTCAATAGAAATGTCCGCTCTGGTGTTTGGTGAATGGATGGTGTTTTCTTGGACAGTCCTCTCTTGTCACCCGTGTCCTCCTCCTGACCAGGCCTGAGAGAGGCTGGGATCACCCCAGATTCTGGCTCGAAGGCTGCTCAGCAGGTCCCTCGGCTGGTAGTCTTGGCCAGGCTTGCAGTCCCGTCCTGACCCCTGTTTTCAGGGAGGCAGGTGGAGGAGGCAGGCCTGGCTGGGCAGGAAAAAGGAGGGGCGCTTCCAAGAGGGTCTGATCTGCCCGCTGGGCCCTGGTACAACAGTGCAGGCTTGCTGTATCCAGAGCCCAAGCTCCTGTTTGCCAGCGGAAAACCTCGGCAGAGGCAGGGTCCTCCGGGAGTTGGGTAATTCAGATGGGAGGCTTACCCGAGCAGTTGGAAATCACCGTCTCATGGGCTTTGCTTTTACTCCAGATGGTTCGGATCACAATGGCGTAGATGACGCTGTGGAAAGGAGCAAAGGTAGTAAATGGCTGCTGGATGCCCACCGGAAGGGCACGGGAAGAGGGCTGCTTCCACTTCCTGAGTGTGAGGTGTGGCGGGAGGGGTGCTCTGTATTTGCTGGTTGTGGACCCGGCCGACTGCAGCTGAAAGCCGCCAGAAAGATCAGCGGGACTCAGCTGCTTTTTGAAGTGAGGAGGCTGAGGCTGGTGGCCTTCAGTTTCTCTAAGGTCACCCCCGTGGTGAGAGGTACAGTTGAGATTAGATTTCAAACACAGGGCTTAGGGTGAGAAAGATTGAGACTTGTAATTAGCTCTGCTGCTTGCTGGTCGTATGACCTTGATGTTAGTTTTTACCATGGCCCCATGGTTCCTGCCTCCATGGGGCCTCTGTGTGATCCTTTCCATGGGTGTGAGGGGGCCTGTGACTTGCTTCTAATCGATGCACGGGATGGAGGCGATGGGTTGAAGGTGATGGGATGCTCGTGGTTATGTGGGAGTGTAGCATCTGTCTTGCTAGTTTTGAAGAATCATACTGGGGCTGCAGAATCATGAGTCCTCCAAACCCAGGGGATTAGTTCTGCCAAGAACTTGTGAGAGGTGGGGAAAGATCCTTCTCTGATGGACACCCCAGCCGTAGCTGACACCTTGGTGGATGCCTTGCCTCAGCAGATGACCCAGATAAGCCATGAATAGACTCCTAACTCACAAGAACAATGAGATAATGCAGCGTGTTGTTTTAAATAATTAGGTTCATGATTATTTGTTATCAAACAATAGATAACATAGCAATTAGAGTAATATAGTAATAGAGAATGCATGTGTCCCTCCAAAACTCACATGTGGACACTTCAATAACTGATGTGATGGTAGATGAAGGCGGGGTCTTTGGGAGATGCTTAGGTCATGAGGGTGGAGCCCTCATGAATGAGGTTAGTGCCCTTCTAGAAAGAGACCGTCACCATTCCACCAGGTGCGGGCAGAGAGAAGTCTGCAGCCTGGAAGAGGGACCTCACTGGGCTCTGCTGACACTGGACCTCAGACGCGCAGCCTCCGGAACTGGGAGAAATGCATTTCCGTTGTGTACAGTAGAAGTCTGTGGTATTTTGTTGTAGCCCAAACAAACAAAGGCAGGGAGCCCCAGTTGAAATTGAAAAATGGAGTTAACAATACAAACCTCTTCAGAGATTTCTGGGATCAAATGTGACAACATTTAAAGTGCCAAGCACAGTGCTTAAAAATTAGCCGAGACTCAATAAATGTCATTTTTTTGTCCTTCTCTCTCTGCCATTTTCCACGTAACATCACATCTCTCTGACATGATATAATATGTGTCTAACAGGAAAGCAACATGTTCATGACTCAAATGCGGCAACATTTCTATCCTATCTCCCCTTTAGTAAATATTACCATCCACCCCCTTCTTTCATGTCATTTGACATTTCCAATACATTCAGTATCTCCACTAAAAACTTGGGGGGAAAGCACTGCTTTATTTTAACATCCCCCCCCCCCCCGCTTCCCTCTTGAGAACCGCTGGCTAAGAGAGAAATCGGAGCTCCCGTCTGCAGCAGCTGACAAGGCACTAATTGCTTTTAATGATCTTTAGACTATAACTTAATTAATGACTTGTTGAAATGCTCTGCTTCTTAATGCTTTTGCTGTCTTGTGCAGCCAACCCCTCTGAACGCCCTAAGGAAGCGAAAGGCCTTTTTGGAGCTTCCCCCTTCCCCTCAGACAGCTGCCCAGGGATTTTTCTGGAATTTGCATGTCTACATTAAGGAAACAAATGAGAACAAAAATTACTAGTGAGTCTATTCTTTACTTTAAGTCGAACATTTGTTGGAGCAGGGAAACTTTTCCCCAAGGAAATGAAATCCAAGGAAAGTTTACAGCCACACGAGGTGCTGTATGTTACAAGTCCAGTACTTAATTGATCACCAATTCAAATATTTATTAATAATTCAGCAACAATTCAACTATTTATTGACCACCAACCACATACATGGTGGAAATGAATAAAGGTCTTATGTATTAGGGGTGTGGGCCTAAGTCACCTCCACCTCATCTTTGTTTTTGTTTTTTTAAAATAATATATATATATATATATATATATATATATATATATTTAATTGATATTTTACAGATGTGTTATTTCTGCACAGATGCAGAGGCTGGTGTCCGATCTGAACGGTCCTGGAAAGGTATACCAGACGTTCCTGACGGCGCTGCCTCTGAGGAGTGGGACAAGGGGGATGTGGGGGGGACATTTTTCCCTTTCATTTCATACTCTACTGCACGCTTAGCAATTTTCCAAACGAAATAAAGGCTCTGACTGCCGTAAGGAACAGGGACGTAAAAGGGGGTAAGGAGAGATAGGAAGCTATTGCACTGGACAGAACGAAAGATTGTAATAACCCTGGGAGTGTGTTCCACCTCAACTGTCCTTGAATTTTATTCCAAGTCTTGGTGAAATGAATACATAGTGTGGCCTGAAGTTGCTGGGGTGGTGGTGGTGGTGGTGATGAGAATATGCCAGCCTCTGCATGGGCTTCCCAGTCTGATCCCCAAGCCCCAAGCAAAACAAAGAGATTCGTTTCACAGACCACGAATCAGTGCTCCATGCCAAACATGCTTTCATCCACTTACACCTTCGCAGTTATCAGCCGTGGGTCTTTTATGCCTCTGCCCTGATATCACGGAGATGAAAATGAACGGAGAATGAGGTATCAATTAGGTGCAAGCGAATAACCACAGCCAACGCAAAGCATTGCAGCAGGCTGACAGCCTCCCCAGCGGCAGTGAGACAGGTGTGACACGTGAATTTGAAAAACAGCGGAATAGTGTTGACTCAGAAAAACACTGTATTGCCTTTAATGTCACTCACTAGGATTTCAAGTCCTGGGAGCCTGATTGAACTAATGACAGAACAGCTATCTCTTTATTCAGACACAGCTCTCTCATGAGCTTGCCACAGACAGTACAACTCTCTCTTTTCTCCCCTCCTTTCCATCACAGGTATTTATGGAGGATCTACCATTTGCCAGAAATGGACCTAGGCACTAAATGGCCAGAAATATCCATGGTGTGTGTGTGTGTGTATGTGTATGTGTGTGTGTGTGTGTGTGTGTGTGTGTGTGTGTGTGTACACATGCATGCAGGGAGTGTAGCAATATATCCAAATATTTCCAATATTTGGAAATATTGCTATTTACAAAGACAATACAAAAACACCCAAGTCAGGTTGTAGGCAAGTTGGATGAGAAGCCCTGGCGGAAAGAAGCAGCTCAAATGAATGGGGGACACTTCAGACGTGAGAGACCCCCACGGCAGATCTGGCTAGACAGAACAGGGGGAGTTGCTGCTACACGCAGGCATCCGCCCTGCTGAGCAAGCGCTTTGACTAACTTCCTGAGCTGACAGGAAATCAATGAGGAGAGAAGCCAGGACCTGCGGCTGTCCCTGAAATTGATCAGTCAGTTGCCTGTGACAGCCGGAGCCTCTTCCTCCCAAATACTTTCTCGGGGCTGGGGCTGGGGCTAGGGCTAGAACAGGCCTCTCTCCTCAGCCACGTGCCCCTGCTAATGCTGCTATGACTTCCCTTTCATTGGTTGTCTAAATAACCTTCATCTCTCCTTCAAGATCCCTCCCAAATTCATCTTGGTGGGGAGGAGCACCGTAAGTTGAAATGAACTGCAGAGGTTAATGCATTGACTGAGCAGAATGACGGGGCAATCTGTAATCTCAGCCAGGCCGCTGGGCTGGCTTATGGGGATCACTCTGCCCAGTTTGACCTTCTTCCTTCGTTCCTTTTAGCCCTAAGTCTGTTCTTGCACAAAATTCAGCTTTAGTATATTTTTTCTGAGACTAAACGTGAGCAAAGAGGAAGAACAAGAGATTCCCATAATACCAAAAAAACACTTGGACAATGCCTAACCACTTAATGATCAAAGAAATGCATATTGAAACAATGAGATAGCTTTTCTTTAAACTCTATGACTGGCAATATATATATATATATATATATATATATATATATATATATATATATATATACACTAAGTGACCAACTGCTGAGTAATGACATCACGTAGCAATGCCGGCCTTCCCCTTCCTATCTATGACTAGCTCCTTGTAGTTTCTTCAGCCCAGGAACATGACTTGCTTCATAGTCAGGTGCAAACATTTCACACTTTAACCAAGTGTCTGTGAAGCATTTTTCTGTGCCTCATCTCATTTGATCCTCACAGAAGTCCTGGAGTAGGTAGGTAGGTAGGAGACTTGGTGGAATCCTATTTTCTCCTCATTAGCCAAAAAATGGAGATTTAGAAACCTTAGAAACTTGACCCGACTGAAAAGAAGTAAGAAATGTTGGACCTTGAAAATGACTTCAGGTTTTCTTATTGCACAGAATATAGTCGAATACTGCTGCAGTTAAATATTTTACCATCTGTTCTCCCTGTGTGAGAACAAATAATAATCTGCTTCATGTTGATATTTAATAATAATAATCTGCATCATGTTGATATTTACTGCTGTGTTGCTGAAAATTAGCTGAAAGAGAAGTTGGGATGCTTCATTGGGCTGGAAAAGTTTAGGTACATCAGAAAGCAGGTTTAATTAAACAAATTTATTCTATATCTATAAAAGACTAAGTTGACTTGTGCATGCACAATACATATAAAGCTTTCACTGGCACCAATCGCATGCCTGTGTTCCATCTGTCATTGTCAATTGTGAATTTGGTTGACACTTTCATTATAGAGAAAGGATGAATAGCGATATAAAAATATTTCTTCTAATTTCTTTTCAATGTGCATGAATCCATACATTGGCTCACCACTGATTTAATAAAGAAATGGTACCACCTCCCATTGGGTTGGGGGGAGAAAAACCAGAGTTCTTATTTGCTGTTGGCAGGAACCCCCTTTTTCCAGAAGACAGATGATAAATATGCATCAGTCTTAAAGTGAGCATCATCTTTGATCTAGTAAATCCACAAAAAGAAATTAGGAGGAACTGATCAGAGACTCAAGTGATTTTTTTAAGGACAAGAGTTTTTATCATAGCACTAGAGGCCTGGTGCACAGATTCATGCGTGGGCTGGGTCCGTCTGCCCACCCTGATAGGGGTGATCTGGGGTGGGGCCAGCTGGGGGGAGGGGCCATGGGAGGTTGGCCAGCTGGCCCTGCCCCCTTCAAGTGAGTTGACTGGCTACAGTGTGTGACTTAGTGACTGGTCGTTCTGGTTGTTCTGCTCACTTAGCTTTTACTATATATATTTATGCTACCAAAGACTGGTTTCCTTTGCCAAAGACAAAGGATGTGAAACCCCATGGCAGCATGGGGACACTCAAAGGGTGAAGGGTGGCAGGATCAGCATGCCCTGCATCCACACTGAACACCCAGATAGCTCCCTGCAGCCCCACCATGCACTCCACCCTTCCAGAGGTGGCCCTGTCACATGACCAGGTGAGACCTGTCCTGTCCAGGTGGCTGTGGTCTTTTCTGCTGAAAGACCAGCTCTGGCCCACCATTGGCCATAGCACAAAGGGAACATCCTATGACTTGGTTTCTAAGGCCCTTCCAGGTCAAGCCTCACTCCCCCCTAGAAAGAGCTTACTGTCAACTTCTCTCCCACTGGCTCTGCCTGCCTGTCCTTTCCTGTTGCCATACTCACTCTGACCTCCAGTCACCAGGGAGCCAACTGCCCCTCTGCTTTCTTTCCCCTTCTCCTGTCTGAGTTCTTCTATCCTTCAATGGTGGCTTCTGGGAAACGCTCCCTGCCATGACCTGACCTCCTGCACACATACTCTACTTATGTTTTGTGTTGTTGTTGTTTTTGCTCAGTCTTATTTCAACTATCTTTTCAGTGATAAGATCTCTGGAACTGGTACTACGTCTTATACTTGAAAGCCTGGACAAAGAGCAGGGTGTGAAATCAGACAGATCTGGGTATGATGTTGGGTCAGTTATTTAACCTCTCTGAGCTTGAGTGTCATCACTTATTCAATGAGGACAGCAGTAGTGCTTTCAGAGAATTGAAGCGTGGCTAATGGGGTAACTGTTAGCCCAGGGCCTGTCTCATAGCACACACTCAGCAAACGTTAGTGCCCTGCCCCTTGCTCTACGTGGATTAGCTGGGCTTAGCACAAGCTTTAGATAAAAGCGTGTGGCCCAGCCACTTCCTCCAAGAACACGAGGAACAGAGCGTGGGCTGTAGGGGAGGAGGGTGGCAGTTGCCAAACCAGGAACGCTCCCTCGGGGTCTGGCCTGCGGGCCTCTTACCTGATGATGGCCAGAGGGATGAAGTAGACCAGGAAGGCCACAACGGTCATGTACGGGGTCCAGTAGGAGTCGTCGGGCCACAGGGCCCAGCACTGCACCTCGCCGTTGGAGAGCTCCCTCCTCCCGAATATGATGAGGGTGGGCACGGAGAACAGGAAGGACAGGCCCCAGGCCGTGGCGATGAGCACCCTGGCTTGCTTTTCTGCGCAGAGGAAGCAGAGGCAGGGCTGGGCCTCCTTAATTTCAGGGCGAGGGAATACATGGCTTTACACATTTAAAAGGACACTCTGATAGTCATCGCTGCCGTTCCTGTAATTTAGGATGCCGTTCAGAACACTGTACAGTGTCTCCCAGAACTCGTCATCTTTGCTCTGAGCTAAACAGTGGGTGTTGGGTGTTTTTTTTTAACCCGGTGAATATGGGGAAACATGTAACTGACCATGCTCCCCCCTTGGCTATAGATCCCAGGCCCTCCACTTCCAGCAGCTGTCCTGAGACACCCCCAACATGCTTCCTGACATATACTTTCCCTTCTCTAGTATTTCAACTTAAAATACGCTGGTGGAGGTGTCTTTTTATAGACTATATTCACTCCTTCCCGGATGAATTAGTGTATCACACCTTTGTATACATGTGTTGTAGACTGTCTCTCCCATTCCCCTTCATTCCATTCCCTGCTTTCTTCTCTAACCCTAATCCCCAGGGCATGGCAATGCTCAAAATCTTGGTGCTGGACACACACACACACACACACACACACACACACACACTCACACACACACACACATACACAACCTAGAGAAAGCCTATGAAGCAGGTGAACTCAATTACTTTGAATTGCACACAATAAATTGATATGTTTCAGGTTAAAAATTACCTTTTTGCATGTGGTCACTACGGCTTGTCCAACTCTCATTCCCAGAAATAAGGACTCCCTTTTTCTTGCATTCTCTCTTCTGCCTCTCTCTCAGCCATATCTAGCATTGCCTTGACTTTTTCTGTATAATAATCTTATCATTCTGCATGGCTTTCTCTGCATGCTGTTGTATCATGTTGAACATTTTTATGTCAATGCGCATTGCTGCCCCTGGCTCTACCACGCCCTCATTGAAAGAGACAGGATATGTCACAGGCAGCTGAGGTAGACCCACACCATCTGAGTTCAAATCCAGCCCCTGCACCTACTAGCTGTCATGACCTTGGACAAATTACTTTTACTTTCTGAATTATAATTGCCCAGGCTAGAAGATGCAGATAATACCAGAGCCTACCTCACAGAGCTGTTGTGAGGATTCATATGTTTAACATATGTAAGGAACTTAGAGTCATGGATGGCATATAGCATGCAATCAATGTACCTAAGCTACTAAAACATCTTTAGGGTAGCTACCCATTCTTCCACTGAGAGACACCCTGGGTGGCACTGGATTCCTGCTATTCTAAGCAATGCTACAAGACACAACACAGGTATACGTGCACCCAGAGAAGATGCCAAGGAGTAGAATTTCTCTGTCAAGGGCCACACATTTTATATTTAATTAGATATGGTTAAGCTGCCAAAGTATCTGCTCCAATAGTATGTATTGAGTAGTATCTGATGGCATTCATTCTATTTGGTCTAAAGTTCTGCTTGCTCTATTAATTTTGCTACCTTGGGTGTACATTTCGCAGGATGGCATTTTACAGACATCATCTATTTTCCACAAGTTGGGCTTTGGTCATTTGACTACACCTCGGAGTCCAGATTTCATAGCAGGCCTCCGACACAGCAGCTGGTTGAGGCAGCTCACCTCCTTGCAGGAACTTCATGGGGTGGACGATGGCATGGTATCTGTCTATGCTGAGGGACACCAGGACGTAGGTGGAGGCGTAGAGCAGCACGACCTGGAGGCAGAAAGGAGAGGCGCTGCGTGACGTCACAGAGGTGAGGGAAGGCGCCCAGTGGGAAGAGGCGTGCTTTGTGCTGTTTGGATAGCCGGGCATTGAACCCTGGGGGAGATGGGGTTTGGGTGAGGGAGGGGAAGGCTGCCCCCCCATTCTGGGAAGCAGAATGCTGTTCTTGACTCTGGAACTGGCCTTGCTAGTGGTGCCAGTTGAGAATGCTCCCCGCTCTCTGGCTCGCTTGGCTTCTTGGAGACTCCGCATTTCAGAATCAGCCTCTCTGGACACGTGCAGGGTCCATTTGTTGGTGCTTGACTTTTCAAGCTAGATCTAATTTTCTCTGTCACCATGGACACTCCAGAATAATTAAAAACAAAACGTCCCCTTTCCTTTTATGTGCGCGAGTTGCTGAGAGATGATGAAAGGCGGGTTTGGGTAGGAACGGCTGGTGTAAGTCATTTGTCATCCTCGGAGAGGACACTCAGAGCTCCCCTTCCTCTACTTCCCCAGCAGAACTCTTCCCTACGGTGGGTCCTCAGCTCTCCCCTTCCTGCTCCCTACCCTCTCCTTTGTCAACCTTGCCCAGCCTTGTGATTACCCGCGTGCAGTGCTATTTGCATACTTTGCAGAGAAGGAAATTGGGATCTGAGACCTTAGCATCCCTGTGTGAGGAGCACACTCCAGCTGTAATGACAGGAAACAGCTCTGACAGGACGAGCAGGGAGAAAACCCTCAGCTGACTCCGAGCCTCTTTCTACTCGGAGAGCAGCAGTCTCTGCTCCAGAACCTTCGGTTCAAATCCAGAGCACGCAGAGGAGGAAGGGAAGGCTGGGATGGAAGGATGATTATCTGAACTTTTCTCAAATTAAAGAAAATGACTTTGGCAATGAACCTTTGTCTGAATGTGTGCCTTTTTGTGTTTCCCCCTGCTCAGACAAATCCCAAGCAACCACATTGCTGCCCTTGATTATTTCTGTCTTGGTAACACTACCACGAGACACTCATTTTTCAGCACTAATATTTCAGCACTAATTAGTTCAGCACTAATATTTCTCAAGGTGTCCCCGGGTGGGGTTCCGAGGGCTGATCAGAGACGGAAGGCTCCATGAGGAATATAAGGGGGGAAATTCTCCTCTTGCTAAAAAGGCGATATACGGGCAGGAAGAAAAATGGTGGCCAACTTGAACCAAAACATCAGACAGTAGGCTCCCTAGAGAAAGCTGGGATTTCTATGTATGGCCCATGAATTCATAATTGTTAGGGCCGCTGCAGGGGGTGCCCTCTGAGAGGGGATGGGAAAGAGAGCTCTCGGGGCCAAAATCCAGAGGTGGGATGCTGCACGGTGACAAGGTGGGAAGAGCAGGGCCATCGGAGACGGGACTAAGTGAGGTGGCTGACACCAGCTCCGAAATCGGAGCAGGAGAAAGGTCTCTGTGAGGAGCGCCCCGAGAAGCAGGCGATGCTAATAAAACGAGATCTATTCTGAGACACAGTCAAAAAGGGTATTTAATCTCAGGGCTCTCGGAGCATCTAGGCAGGGGAAAGTATTAAAGGTTACTTAAAAAATGCATCTCAAATGGTCATGCTTTTCTTCACAAAGACAAGTGGAAAAGGGTATACAACATGTTCACAGTTTTGAAAGAAAAAATATGAGAACTTTATGAATATATTTTTATGCAAAGGCATAGAATTATTCATATATATATATATATATATATATATATATTATAACATCATATCACCTTCCTGAAAAATCTTCCTTGAGGAAATATTTCTGTAAATTGGGAATTGTTTAAAAATGAAGAACTCAAGAAGAGGGAAGGGGATTGAATAGTAAGAGCAAGGTAAGCAATGAGTCAGAAAAACACAAAATGTTTACAAAACAACTATGAATATAGTTGTGAAGCATTTCAGAAGAAAATCTGGGAAGTTGAGTGAGAAGAGAGGGTAGAAGGAAAGAAGTAATGTTACATTTCTATGTAAGCACTGAGGCGTCTCTTTTGCTTTTTACTTTGATATTAAATTTAAAATTAAAGATAAACTATCCTAGAGTGAAATAAAAATGGAGAAAAAGATTGTATTAGTTTCCTATGGCTACTGGAACAAATCACCACAAACTTTGTGGCTTAACCCAACATAAATGTAATCTCTCGAATTTTGGAGACCAGAGGTCCAAATCAGTTACAGGGGCTCAAAATCAAGGTGTTCCCAGGACCCCCCCTTTTTTTTTGGAGGAGCTAGAGGGGCATCAGGACCTCCTTTCCAGCTGCAGGTGGCCGTCAGCATTCTTTGACTTGTGACCACACAGATCTCATTTCTGAGTTCCTGGTTACAATGCCTCCTCTGTCTCTGGTTCATCTCCCCCCTTATAAGGATACAGATGATTGTAGGGGACCCACCACAATAATGCAGAGTCATCTCCCCATTCCAAGTCTTTTAGTTTTAATCTCATCTGCAAAGATTTTTGTGGTTTCTTTTTCTCTCTCTCCCCTCCCTCCCTCCCTCCCTCCCTCCCTCCCTCCCTCCCTCCCTCCCTCCCTCCCTTCCTTTTTTCCTTCCTTTTTTGCCACATAAGATAAACATGCATAGGCTTTAAGATTAGGAACTGGATATTTTTTGAGGGCCACTTTTAGCCTACCATAATTAGTCACCAAATAGAAAGGATAACGCAAGCAAACAGGAAGGAAGTTTAAGACAGAAAGATTAAGTGAAGTGGCTGAAATAACACCAAACACGACTTGTCACGTTCAATGGAAATGGCTTGAGCCCCTTCTCTGAAACAAACAAGGACTGGTTACAAAACTGTCCCCAAATCCAACTGTGTCCTGTTTGGAAGAGAAACCTCTAAAACCAAATGGTCATCAAAGTTTACAAATGGAGTGATAGATAGGTATGTCAAGCAACTAAAAATGAGAAGGAATCATTCATTCCAAAACTACTATCCAACAAGTTAAATTTAAGGCAGATAGCACTTCGTGAGACAAAGGGGTTATTTCTGTTAACAAAGGATACAAAACATCATGGCAAGAAAATATCAATAAGCTTATATTAATAACGTAACACTAAATATAAACTACTAAAATGTTCAGAGCTTTACAGAGGAAAAAGTACAATTATACATAGATAGAAAAAAACCCCAAAATTTAAGAATAATACACATTATTATAAAATATCAAGGTAACATTTCAAAAATTGGTCATAATGAAACTATATATATGAAAAAAAACAACCCTCAATAGATTTCAAAAAGTGACACTTGTGCAAATTTACAAGCAATAAAGCTGACATTAGTATTATGATGTTTTTTTTAATACCACTTGGAAATTTAAACGCCCTTATAATTAACTCGAGTCAAGAAGGAAATCAAAGTACAATTATAGTCAATTCATAAATGTCAACAATGAGAATTCTACACATCAACAACATATGGGATACCATTTGGAGCGCAGACGGCAATTTGGGGACATATGTTTGAATTCTCACTACCCCACCCCTCAATTCTGACAAAAATGACCTGGGAAATATGAAACCAAATAAAATCTTGTGGAGATGTGAGACTTAAATAGAGGAAATTTAGAGAAATTTTATTTTTAAAGATGCCAGATTAGATTCATTTAAAGGAGGATTCCTGGACTGACTTAAAAATATTTAATGTACTTTATTTCTATAGAGCAACTGTAGATTTACAGGAAAAATTGAGAAGGTGGTACAGGTTGACTGTGGGAATCTGTTTCTGGCCATTGATCTACTTGTTGGTTCTCTCACCAATTCCATGCTGCCTTAATTACTGTAGCTTTATTTGAAGTCTTGAAATCAGATTGTTCTTCTTCTGTATTGTGTTGGCTATTCTGTGTCTTGTGCCTGTCCATATAAACTTTAGTTTGTCTGTATCTATGAAATAACTTGGCGGGATTTTGATTGGGATTGCACTGAATTTTTAAATTACATTGGGCAGAATTGACATCTGAACAATAGTGAGTTTGCCTGTCTATGAACATGGAGTATCTATCTACCTATTTAGATATTCTCTCATCAGAGTTTTGTGGTTTTACGATATTTATCTCGTGTGTATTTTGTTAAATTTACACCTTAGTATTTCATAGTTTGGTGCTACATACATGCTATTGTGGTTTTAATTTTACATTAAAATTTTATTGCTAATATATGAAAAAAACAATTGACTTTTATATATTAACTTTGTATTCTGTAACCTCACTGTTTCCATTGAATAGTCCTATAGGGTTTTCCTCCCATTCTTTGGGATTGCTTATATAGACAGTCCTGTTTGTGAACAAAGTAGTTTTTATTCCAGTCTGTTTCCTTTTATTTGTTGTCCTTGTCCCGTCAGATTAGTCGGCACTTTGAGTGCAGTGCTGAGTAGGAATGGTGAGAGGGAGCATCCTTGCCTTGTTCTCAGTCTTAAGAGGAAAGTTTCTGGTTTCTCACCATTAAATATGAGATTATTTAAAAAGTTTTTTTTTGTAGATATTCTTTATCAAATTGAGGAAGGTTCCAACGATCAGTTTTCTTAGAGTTTTTTTTTAAATAATGAGTGTTGAATTTTGTCAAGTACTATTCTATTGATGAGACCATATACCTGTTTGATATAATGGACTACATTAATTAATTTTTTTGCACATTTTGTAATTGTCCCACCGTTCTTGGATATGTCATTCTTTTTTTTTTTTTTTTAATACACATCTTTTAGAGTTGTTTTAAGTTCACAGCCAACCTGAGTGGCAGGTACGGAGACTTCTCATAAACTCACAGCCCTCACTTGGCACAGCCGCCCTCATTATCAAAATCCCGCACAGGAGTGTCACAGTCAATGGACAGATGCCTGGAACCGGTGTGTCTTCCAGTCATCGCAGAGAGTCTGTGTGAGTGCTGGGCATCATTTTGACACAGCCAGACAATGGCGACCCTGCCTTTGCCTCCATTTCCTGCTTGCACAAAGCTCTGAGGTCAGGCAAAGGCGAGAGGTCAGGGCCTTCTCTCTTTCTTCCCTAGCACGGGTCAGGCAAATCCAATAAGGCAAATCCAATTCTTTTGGATAAGCAACCCAAAAGAATAGGAGGAAAACCCTATAGGACTATTAAATGGAAACAGTAAGGTTACGGAATACAAAGCTAATATATAACAGTCAATTGTTTTTTCATATATCAGCAATAACATTTTGAACTTAAAATTAAAATCACAATAGCATTTATGTCCAAACTATGAAGTACTAAGGTGTAAATTTAACAAAATACATGCAAGATAAATATTTTAAAATAAAAAAATTCTGATGAGAGAAGTCAAAGAATGTCTAAGCACAGGCATTGTCCTGAGTGTGCCCTTGGTCTTTTAGATTCTCAGGGCTCTGTCAGAGGTTTTCTAAGCCCCTATGAATATCTCATTACTAAGCTTATTTTTAAAAAATATTATATATATATGTGTATATATATATATATATATATATATATATATATATAATTTTATTAAGTTTATTACGGTAACCTTGGCTAATAAAATTATATAGGCTTCAGGTGTACAATTCTATAACACATCATCTGCATATTGCATTGTGTGCTCACCACCCAAAGGCAAGTTAGCTTATGTTTATTTTTTACTAGAGGCTCAGTGCATGAAATTCATGCACTGGGGGAGGTGGCAGGCCCCTCAGCTCAGCCTGCGCCCTCTCACAATCCAGGACATCCCTCTCACAACTCGGGACCCCTTGTTCCTAAATGTCCACCCGCTAGCTCCTAACGGCCCCTGTGCTTGCTCCTTACTGCCTGGCTCACATCTCCTTAGCGCTGCTGCAGAGGCAGAAGAGGCTCCCGCCACTGCTGCTGCGCTTCCCAGCTGTGAGCCCGGCTTCTGGCTGAGTGGCACTCCTGCTGTGGGAGCGCCCTGACCACCAGAGGGCAGCTCCTGCGCTGAGCGTCTGCCCCTGGTGGTCAGCGAGTGTCACAGTGACCAGTCATTCTGGTCATTCCGCCCACCGTAAAGGTTACTGGGCTCTTATTATATAACACACTATTAGAAGGAATATTATTGGCATGAATAGCTCTGGGCCAAAAGGACATTGTTCAATTAGTAATTAGAAAAGACATAGCTTATCGTGTATTTGAAAAATGTGAAGGGATGTGTGGCAGCCTGTCTCCAAGGTGTGCCCAATGATCCTTGGCTCCTGGTTGGCTCCTTTGTGGGTCTTTTGTTTCCATTCTGAACCAGGGCTGACCATGTGACCCGTGGAATAATGTGGGGGTGATGACGTATGATTTCTGAGACGAGTTCATAAAAGATGTGCCTCTCCCATGCTCCCTTGGGTAGCTGATCCTTGGGAGAGCTGGCTGCTAGGTCGTGAGGCCACTAAGGAATATTTGTGGAGAGGCCCGGGCGGAGAAGACCTGAATCTCCTGTCAAAAGCTGGCACTAACTTGCCAGCCACGTCGAAAGTTAACTGTGTGGTCCAGATCGGACCTCCCAATGACGGCAGTCCTGGGCAGGAGCTGATGGAGCTCTGTGATAAGCCGTTAGCTGGATCCTCCAGGCCAACCTGTTTCTGAATGCTCCACTAATGGAAACTG
The DNA here is from genome assembly GCA_963924515.1 of Vespertilio murinus. NCBI lineage: Eukaryota > Metazoa > Chordata > Mammalia > Chiroptera > Vespertilionidae > Vespertilio > Vespertilio murinus. The sequence goes on from OZ004712.1 coordinate 4,799,423, forward strand.
TGAGATATTAGATGTGTATTGTTTTAGGCCACTAAGTATTGATGTGGTTTGCTTCTCAGCGATTGATAGAGTACGCAGTTGAAAATATTTATCTGCTTACTCTATCAATCCTCAAGAAGAAACATGGAAGCAAAAATATCCTTAAGAAGAACTACACTTTAAATATTTCCACTGAGAAAATACTAGCTCTGGCCAGTACCAGGGGCTCTGTCACATCTCAACTCGCAAGGTTGGGCGCAGAACACAAAAGGAGATTTTTAATTGTAATGACTTTCTATTTTCTGAAGATGGAGTAATTCCATTACCAAGATCTGAAAATGATCGAACATCTGAAAATCATAATATCACTTATGAATATAGATGCAAAGATTCTAAAAAAAAAAAAGTCATACTAACAAATGGACTCTAACAGGATTAAATTTTCCCAGAAATGTCTTATACCTCTGTAAAGCTACAATAATTTAGATCTGAAGTACTGGCAACAAAGGTAAAATACATTAATGGGAAATCATTTTAAGAACTCAGGAATAGAACACATCGATCCTAACACCAGTTATAAAATGGTCCATTCTTCCCATACTAAGTTCAATTGTGTTTATTGCTGTGGCTTAATCTATGTTACATACATGGATGATGTGTTAATAATGAAATATATATGTTACAGAGGTAATATTTTACACCCAATATATATATATATTTTACAATTATATTTTATATCAAAGCATATTCTACAGGCAAAGTGTAAATATTTTTAATCTAAAAATAGATACTATTGATACCTGAGGAAATAAGTATGCTGGTTATAAAAGATTTTAAAAAAAGGATAATAAGCAATTTAGAGAAGAAATTCAAATGCCAATAGATATTGTAAAAGGTTGAATTTGGGTAGTAATATAAGAAATACAAGTTAAAACAACTGGAGAGAATACCTATTTTCTAAAAAACTGCCAACATTTTCCAAAAACAACAGTAGCCAGTGTTGTTGGGTTAGTTTGAGGAGAAAAAGCAAAAAGAAATTGAAAATTTTTCTCTAGATTACTTAACTAGTGCTATGTATAGTATGAGTGTTTGCATCTTCTCCAAATTCACATGTTAGAATCCAAAAACCCAACTTGATGGTATTAGTAGGTGGGGCCTTTGAGATGTGATTAGGTTATGAGGGTGGAGCCCTTATGAGTGGAATTAGTGCCCTCACAAAACAGACCTTAGAGCTCCCCTGCCCTTTCCACCACAAGGACATAATCAGAAGTCTGCAGCCTGAAAGAGGGCTTTCCCTGGGCCATGCTCGCACACTGGCCTCAGACTTCTAGCCTCCAGGACTGTGAGAAATAAACGTTTGTGTCTGTCCAGGCTGGTGTGGCTCAGTTAGCTGAGCTTCATCCTGGGCACCCAAAGGCCACAGCTTTGATTTTCGCTCAGGGCTCATACTCATACTCAGGTTGTGGGGTCCATCCCCAAGCGGGGTACATATGGGAGGCAACTGATTGAAATTTCTCTCTCATCAGTTTTTCTTTCTCTCTCTCCCTGCCCTCTCAAATCAATAATAACATTTCAAAAATTTTTAATGTTTGTTTATAAGCCCCTGCTCTGTAATATTTTTGTTACAACACCCTGGATGGATGGAGACAGCCAGACTATGTCAAAAGCCTTGCCATTGACCTGGGCATTTTATTTAATGCTTTAAATATGAATTTTGATAATTTTATTATTGCTTATTTGGGTTTTATTTTGTTAGCATAATGCTCTCCATGTTGTGAATGGTAAGAGTTTCTTCTTCTTCTTCTTATTCTTTTTTTTTTTTTTACAGCAGCGTTGTATTCCATTGTGTAGATGTACCATAGTTTTCTGATCCAATCATCTGTTGATGGGCACTTAGGCTGTTTCCAAATCTTAGTTATTGTAAATTGTGCTGCTATGAACCTAAGGGTGCATATACCCTTTCTGATAGGTGTTTATAATTTCTTAGGATATGTCCTAGAAGTGAGATTACTGGTTCAAATGAGAGTTCCATTTTTAATTTTTTTGAGGAAACTCCATACTGTTCTCCACAGTGGTTGCACTAGTCTGCATTCCCACCAGCAGTGCACGAGGGTTCCTTTTTCTCCGCAACCTCACCAGCACTTGTTCTTTGCTGATTTGTTGATGATAGCCATTCTGACAGGTGTGGGGTGGTACTGCATTATCATTTTGATTTGCATCTCTCAAATCAAATGGTTAGTGACTTTGAGCATGTTTTCATATGTCTCTTGGCCTTCTGTAAGTCCTCTTTCAAAATGTGTCTATTGAAGTCCTTTGCCAATTTTTTTGACTGGATCTTTTATCTTTTTGTTGTTGTTATTAAGTTGTATAAGTTTCCTATAAATTTTGGAGAGTAAACCCTTATCAAATAGTTCACAAACCTAGAAAAAACTCTCTAAAAATTCATATGGAATAAATTAAAAAAAAAAGACCCTGAATAGCCACAACAATCCTGAGAAAGAAGAACGAAGTCTGAGGGATAACAATACCAGATATCAAGCTATGTTGCAAAGCCACTTTCCTCAAAACTGCTTGGTATTGGCACAAGAACAGACATATAGACTAGTGGAAGAGAACAGAGAGCCCAGAAGTTGACCCAACCCATTATGCTCAATTAATATTTGACAAAGAAGCATGAGCATACAATGGAGTCAAGACAGTCTCTTCAATAAATGGTGTTGGGAAAATTAGACTGATACATGCAAAAATATAAAAATAAAAATGAAACTAGATCACCAATTTACACCACACACAAGAATACACTCAAAATGAAATAAAGGATTTAACATAGGATGGAAACCATAAAAATCTTAGAAGAATCAATAGGCAGCAAAATGTCAGACATATGTCGTAGCAATATCTTTACCAATACAGCTCCTAGGGCAATGGAAACGAGAAAATAAACAAATGGGCCTACATAAAAAGAAAAGAAAAGAAAAGAAAAGCAAAAGCTTTTGCACAGCAAAATAAACCATGAACAAAACAACAAGAGAGTCCACAGCCTGGGACTCTGGGAGAACATATTTGCCAATGTTATCTCCGGTAAGGGTTTAATCTCCAACATGTATTGGGTTTTCTTTTATATAGGTCTTATTTTTAGCGTAAGAAAGCAAAAAACGTTTTAAACATCTCACCAATGTTGCCTGTCCTGTCAGCTAGAAGGCGGTGTGCAGTGTGCTGTGTGAGAGTGAGTGTGTATGATTTCCCAGGGAGGACCCCGGAGCTGGTTTTGGTGTCAGTTTGACTCATCCAGTTGGAAAGATGCTACGTACCTGCAGGTAGCGGACCACGCGGCACACCAGGTCAGGCGCCATGAAGTCCCCAGTGAAACGCCAGATAATGTCTGTCAAGATGTTCACCAGTCCTGTGAAAGAGTCTAACAAAAACACAGTGATTAATTTCCGCGTCTCTCAAATTTGTAGCCAGGTGCTGCCGCAGGCATGAATTCCTGGGAGATTTGTTTGTTTTCCTGATTCATCGGGAGGCTATTGAGGAAAAAGGAAGGCGACACAGGAGTCCCTGGACTTTTATTCCTGGAGCTTGCTGCCCCTCGGATGCAGCCATCTAGGGAGGAATGGGTGATGACTGAAGAGGAATCAGGCTAATCATACAGTTGACCTTTTAAGACACAGAAGAGAAGTTTGAAGGGGGTTTAGACCTGTGCCGAAACGAGGATTGATCAAAGGCAAAATTGAGAACAGGAAAATATTTGTCTTTGAGAAGCCCCTCAAAATTCCCTTTTCTGCTCTCACTATTTTATAGCTTGGGCCTCATGACCTCCCGTGAGTGATGTCATCACTGGCTCTTGGAAGAAAAAAGGTTCCTTACCCCTGCCCTAGAGTAAAGTAAAGACAGAAGTCTTCCACCCACCCCTTATGCCTGCCCTGGATGCCCGGATTCCTTTTTTGGTCTATTTATAAGACTACTCTACCCACAAAAGTTGCTTTTATTCGTTTAGAGAACTGGAAAGGTAAATCTTCTCTTTCTCAAACTTCACTGGGAACAGGATAAAGTCCGAGCCTCTCCCCACCCAGGTTAGCATGAAAGCCTTCTCCACCATGTGGCCTTTCCAAATCTCCACCTGGCACTTTTAGATTGGACACCATGTCGATCACAGATTTGTGTATTCAGGTACCCGTCCCCTCTGCTTGGAACAGGCTCCCTGCATGGATCAGTTGATGGAATTCTTATTGACCTGTCAATATCTACTGTCACGTCCCCTCTCCAGAGCGTCTCTTGACCATTCACATGGCCTGGTCTACCCAAAAGGGCACGTGGCCCTCCCAGTCTTATGCCCACATGTCTCTTCCTCTTTGTTTCTCTGTGGTCCCCGTGGGGACTACAGCAAAAGTGTCAGCCTTTGGGGAAGAAACCCCATGGCAGCTGTGGGGAGTCACAGTTCTCCCGAGAAGCTCAGACCTACATAGGGTCTGAGAGTTCTGGGTTGTGACCTGATCACGTGGGAATGTCATGAAGCTTTTCCTGCAGGAATGGACTGGGTGAATGAGTAGAATGGACACTGGAATGACTTGGATATTCTCTCTGGGTTTACTTTTTACTTAATGTAAAATGTGTGTGTGTGTGTGTGTGTGTGTGTGTGTGTGTGTGTGTGTACACACACTAAACTCATATTTCTCTGGCTATATGAACAATTGTAATTTCTTTTTCTCCCTGGAGCTCAACCTGAAATAAACCCATACCTGGGAGGAGTCTCAAAGTAGAAATAAGCATTTTGTTAGCCACGGGATGCGGGACAAATTGTTCAAAATCGGGACTGTCCTGCCAAAAGTGGGATGTCTGCTCACCTTACTTTTAGGGTCTCATGTGCCATGAAAGGCACTTGCCTTTCCCCTGTGCCCTGCGGAGGCTGTGGAAGGTCTGGGTGCTCAGGGATTTATTTAGTTGTGGGGCTGTGTGTGTCAACTGGTAGGCCCAGCAATGAAATCACCATTGTGCTCATTAGCAAACTGCAGACCTTCCAGAACGAGAGAATTCCTACCGAGTGACTCAGACAGGATATAGAGATGGAGAGAGGGGCAGCTTTGAGATGTACGTTATAAAGTAAAACGAGGAGGACTTGGTGCCTGGGGTGTTCATTTCCCCCAAACTTTATATGGCTAGTTCTGCTCCAGCATCTGTGCCCCAAAAAGTCCACCGTGCCATTGGAGGTGACAGGGACACAGATCAGTGGCTGTGTGAGTATGGGCTGTGGGGCTGCCTCTGCATGATGGCAGATCTTAGCAGAAAGCCCATTTGCCCAAAATAAAGGCACTTGAAAGCTACCAGGATGTGGAAACGACTGCGGATAATGGCTTCTAGGCTCAGAGCCCATCTGTCACGCAGCCAACCTGCGTATATGTGGGCCCCATCATACTGGCTCCTATTGTAGGTCTGTGAGAGTCTGCCTCTCTCACTGGAGGGCGGGGTGAGGCCCTGTGGTTGATGTAGTATCAAAGTCCTCTATAAAAAGCTCTGCGGAATCAGTGTTCTTGATCAGGAAACCACTTGCTGGGCATTTTCCTCCAGACCGGAATGAATCATATCTGTTGAGTTTTGTCCCTCGTTCTGGCCAGTGGGGAGCACAGAATGAAACATCCTCGGCTGCGGTAACTGGTAGAGCCTCGGAGCCTCCCTCGGGTCTCTGCAGTTAGAGTTGAGCATTTTCTAGGACCCTCTTGCCCTGTGTTTTTTATTTTGCTGGTTGTGATCTTCCACGTCCAGACGGTGAGGGCAGCATGCGTCCTGGAGCCCGACTATAGGATGCTGGTTCTGCCACGGAGCCCCTGTGCCATCCTCAGCACGTCACTCACCACACGGAGGCAGGCTCTTTGTAAAAGTGTGGTGGTAAGAGCACCCGCTCTGTAGGGCCATTGGGAAGGTTAAAGGAGACAGATCATGTGAAGGTCTTGGTGAAACGCTTGGTGCATAAACCCTTGGTACATCTTGGACCAACACGTACCAAGGGTTTATGTTGGTGCTGATGACAGGAGCAGAGCTGAAGGAACGAAGAGCCATGGGGACTGAGATGAGAGGGCGAGTCTCACCGTAGGTCCTGAGCTCTTAGCCAATGTGCTGGAAGAGAGTTTTCTGAACAAAAAAAAGTATAAATGAAAAGTTGAGGCTTTGTTTAAACTAGATCGGCCGTCAAGACGGGTTATTTTATTTGCTAGAATGCATGCTAGTTAATTTATCAGGGTTGACATTGACTAAGAAGACAGTGGTGGTTACTGTCAAGGTGAAGAGAACCAAACCGGAACTGGAGTGAATAGAACGCAAGGAAGACCGCAGTGATGCGTGGTCCAGGGATCGGACCACTATTGTATTAGCAGAGAGGCTGTTTGTGGGCGATTCTTTCTTAGGCTGCACTGCCCCGTGCGTCTCAGGAAGATCAGCGTCCTTGGGCAGTGGGTAACTCCAAAGGGCCAGGACTGGGTCCCCGAGAATCACCCATGTATGGAAGGACATTTGGGATTAGATTGAGACTATAGCACCCCTAGCACAGTCCTATCCTACACCTTGTCATGATTATGCCTGTGGCCCTTTCACAAATGTGTCCTGGGACATTCCACAAGATAACCTAACCCTACTATTTCTATTATGTCATATAGGCAAAGAGAGACTGAGAAATTAGTCCAGATAAGACTAAATATTCATGAGGACAAAACACAATGCATGACCCAGGGTTTCTTTTGCTCTGAAAGATGTTCTCAGGGTGACTGGTTAAAAAAAAGGTGAAGGGGTTAAGAAAACAACTCATAGACACAGACAAGGGTGTGGTGATTAGCAGAGGGGAAGGGGTGGGGAAGGCGGAAGAGGGTGCAGGGGGATAAATGGGGATGGAAGGAGACTTGACTTGTAGATGTAGATATAATTCTACATCTTGGGGGTGACGAGGAGGATTACATTAAGCAGAGCATATAAGCCAGAAGCAGGCCCCGGTGCACAGCCCCTGCCCTGCTCGCTTCCCGGGGAGAGAAAGGGAGCTGGGAAAATAGGAGTAATGTGCCAAGAGCCACGGACGCGGTTGTAGAGCTCAGATTCAAACCCTGGTCTCCAGACTCCCTCCCTCCCCCCCGCCTTGTTTTTGTACAGTTTTTAAACGAAGAATGGTTTTTATAATGTTTTAATGATTGAAAGGAATCAAAACACTTTGTGGCACACGGAAAGTCTGTGAAATTCAAATTTCAGGATGGACCAATGAAGTGCTGAGGGGCAGAGCCGTGCCACTTGCTCACGCTCTGTCCGAGCTGCCTCCATGCCCCGGCGGCAGAGCTGGGGACCAGATGCCCCCCAAAGCCCGTCATGTTTAATATCTGGCCTTTGCAGAAAAGCTGGCTGCCCCCGGTTCGGGACCTCAGGCCCTGACCTTTGCATTGCGCCCGCGTGCTGGTGGGCCCAGACTCCTGGTGACCTCGCCAAAGCCCGCGGGGCTCCTAAGAAATCATTACATCCCACGCCGGTTGCGCTGAAGTCCTCCCTGCTGGCTCACACAGGAGAGCTTTGAAGGGACCAGATGGGAACAGATTTCCTCTCTCATCTTAACAAAATTCCTGTCTCTCTCTCCTTCTTGTTTAGGATTTGATTAATTAGGACAGGAAGGGAAGAAAGAACAATCCAGGCTGCTGGGCTGGGTGGGGCTGGCAGTCTGAGCTGCTGTGGGTCCGGCTTCCCCCTCCCCCCCCCCCATTCTGAGGGGCTCCCTTAAGCCCCACCCCCTGTCTCATGGAGGCTGTGATGTCTGGGGTCAGGGGCCTGTGGTTGCTCTGTGGCTCTCCGCTTGCTGTTGGACTTTGGGCATGTGATTTCAACTTCTCTCAGGCTCAGTTCCCATAGGTCTAAATGGGAAGAATGGATGAATCTATTGCTTGGCTAATTTGCAGGATTAAATGAGAAGATATATGTGAAAATATTTTTGTTTGTTTTGCAAAGGATTGGCTGAGTGAGCACTCAGTAAATGTTAACTATTATTATTTTTTTCTGCCTAATTGTCAGCAGGGAAGGAGCTAAATCTTAGATCCCAATTAAAAAGCACTGGAAGGTGTGTTTTTTAAAAAAAATATATTTTATTGATTTTTTTACAGAGAGGAGGGGAGAGGAAAAGATAGTTAGTAACATCGATGAAAGGATGAAAGAGAAACATTGATCAGTTGCCTCCTACACACCCCCTACTGGGGATATGCCCACAGCCAGGGTACATGCCCTTGACTGGAATCGAATCTGGGACCCTTCAGTCCGCAGGCCGGCACTCTATCCTTTGAGCCAAACCGGTTTTGGCCACTGGAAGGTGTTTTAAAAACATATATTTTTAAAAAAAGTGATAATAGCACACAATACAAAAGTTAAGGAACACAAACAATTCAAATATGTGTCTCATGATACAATGTGCCTGGAAAGTTCAGTGCAGTGAGCACTGCTATAATGGCTTTAAACTGGAAATTACTTCCATGCCAGTGACCAGCAGAAGGGGGAAATCAGTGTGGCATGTCCATGCAATGGAATACCCTTCAGTGAAGAGAGTGACAGCCTTATAAACTTGAGGTACGTATACTTACTATGTCAAGATTAAAAGTCATCTAGCCTGACCAGTGTTGCTAAGTGGTTGAGTGTCAACCTGTGAACCAGGAGGTCATGGTTTGATTCCTAGTCAGGGCATATGCCCTGGTTGTGGGCTTGATCCCCAGTATGGGGTGTACAAGGGGCAGCTGATCAATGATTCTCTCTCATCACTGATGTTTCTATCTCTTTCTCCCTCTCCCTTCCTCTCTGAAATCAATAAAAATGTATATTAAAAAATACTACATGTCATTAATTGTTTGGAGCATAATAGGCTCTCAACAATGTAAGCTTTCCTCCCTCTGTTCTCCTCACTCCCCTTCCCACCCCTCCCCTCTTTCCTTAGAAGGTTTAAGAAGAATTTTTGGGGAAGACAGCCTATGAAACAGAGAACTGGAGAGATTCTGAGCATCCCTTGGAGACCCAGGGAGAGGCAAAGGGATAGAGAGGAATTTTAAGACCTTTTGCTGTGTTTCATGCAGTTTATCATCACTGATTAATGCCATGGCCCCTGAGAGATTTTGTTGAGGCTGGATGTTTGGGGCACAACATCAGGCCAAAAATGGCCAAAAGGGGGCTCAGCTTTGTTGAGGTTGCCCCTGTGACAGAGAAATGATAGGACATATTTATCTGGAAGAATATTCAAGATTACAGTCTCGATCTTAGCGTCTATTCCCTTAAGAGCTATCACTTGGGAGAAACATTAGACATCAGACTGACATGGGACTGGGTTCTTTTCTCAGTAATATGTCGATGCCTCCAAGTGGCTTGGATAAGGCCTGTGAGATCATTTGGTCTGGCCAGCCAAGGCATTTGGGGTGAGTTAATTTAATGTTTGATCAAATACAGCAGGCTGATTTTTAAGTTGAGAATTTTGTATGGCTCAAGTCCTATATAATAAAAGGCTAATATGCACATTGACTGAATGGTGGAATGCCCAGTTGCTATGACATGCACTGACCACCAGGGAACAGACCCTCAATGCAGAATCTGCCCCCTGGTGCTCAGTGCGCTCCCACAGGGGGAGCACCTCTCAGCCAGAAGCCCTTAGCTGGGCTCATAGCTGGCGAGTGCAGTAACCATGGTGGGAGCCTCTCGGTGGCAGCCTAAGCCATCAGTTGGACCTCCCCCAAGGGCTTCTGAGCCAAGAGACCCCTCACCCCAAGTGCACAAATTTCATGAACTGGGCCTCTAGTGATGTTATAAATATCCAAATGGCCCTTGGCAGAAAAAAAAAAAAAAGGTTCCCCACCCCTGAAGGGGGAGGCAATTATTCCCTACATTCCTAGAAGGAATTAGGTAAAGATCCTCAGTCTATTTGTAAGGGATTCAGGCACTGGAGTTAGATGGATGCGGTGATCCAAGCTAAGTCTCACAGATTCTTCCTCCAGGATTTGATAATGGAGACTCAGTAGGTTCCTTTCCTGGGTCACCACCCCACCCCTCCCAACACTCCAGTTGGTCTTCTCCCACCTGTGCCCACCCCCAGGTCAGCCCTCCCAAACCAACGAGCTCTCATTGTAAATAAATGTAACTGGCTGAAAATTAGTCCTAATTCTCCAGGGCTAACAGCTAAAGCCACTTATTCTCTTACCAGCATTTTTTATTTTAATGAGGGCATCACACCTTGGCCTGGACAGCCTCTCTCATGGAAAGATTCCAGGAAGTGGGGAATGCAGAGAGAAAGGAACAGAATGGGTTGGCAGCTCACCCCCCAGGTCACACAGCAAGGTGGTGGCAGAGCTGTGAATAAAACCCAGCTTCCCCAACCCTCATCTCACACAATTGCCCAGCCTGAGGCTGCGGCTTGTTTGCTCACGCTGGTGACTGTCTGCCTCTCTCTCTGCTGTGTCAGTGACTGTGGCCCAGCCTGACTGTGAAGAGGCCGTGATGCGAGACCTGAACAGTCCTCCTCCCTCACCCCTTAGTGCCAGAGCTGAGCGTGAAAAGCAGTAGGAAGCCTGATCAATAGATATTATGAAATGTCTAGAGCAATAACATTCCCTTCCATTACTGAGCTAACAGTCCCAGTAAAGAACATGGCTGGATGCTGACAGTTTTATTTTTCCTGATTTGTCAAACTGAAACCAGGGTCTAACTGATGGCCATATGAAAGCATAAAAGGCACATGACTGGCAGAGGCCCAATTCCTTTTTCTCTGAATTAGAGGCCCTTGCTCCAGCAGCTGGCCAGGGTCCAGGCTCCGTGCACATCAATTATGCTCTCTGGCTGAGAGCCTTGCTGAGCAGAACAAGGCAGTAAAATACCTACAGCCACAATGAGCCTCAATTTGAGATGAGGTCCCCAAAGAGAGAAAGCGGTGAGGTGGTGGTGCCCAGATCTCTTTCCTACACCCCTCTTCACATTCCCCCACCTGTCACACCGGCTAAGGAATCCTAGAATGTAAGCATGCGTTACACTTTGGTTTGCAGTTGTGTAAGAAAAAATATGTTTCATCTTCTAAAACTGAAATTAATTGCTAGTATAAACTCCTACTCTGCTGGATGTCAAAACTGTAATTGCAGACAAAAAGAAGAGCTATAAACAGAAAAAAATAGCAAAATGGCAAACATAAATCTTTCCTTGTCAGTAATTACTTTAAATGTAAATGGATTAAACTCTCCAATTAAAAGACAAAGAGTTGATCGAAGTATTATCCAACTGTATTCTGTTTAAAGAGACTCATTTCATTTTAGTTTTAAAAGTTTTGTTGTTGAAAGTTTTACATATGTCCTCTTCCATGTGCTCTCATTGACCTCTTCTAGACCACCCCGTGTCTTCACCCTTCAGCACTCTATTGTCTGTGTTCATGGGTTATACATATATGCATACAACTTCTTTGGCTGATCTCTCCCCACCTACCACCCACCCTCCCCTCCCTTTCCTCTGAGATTCAACAGTCTGTTCTACGCTTCTATGTCAACAAGTCTCACTTTAGATCCAAAGACACAAATAGAATGAAATGAAGGGAAATAAAAATTATTCCACGCAAAAGAGAGTTGGTGTGACATCACTAATCCATTAACTCAACAGATATTTATTAAATACCTACTATGTGCCAGGAATCTTCTAGGTGTAATAAATAAAACAGATAAACATGTTCTTCTGATGATGTTTACACTCCAGGGCTGGGGTACAGACAATAAACACAGCATGCGAGGAACTTATTAGGAAACCTGAGCTCCAGAGAGAACTCCTGGGGCATCATCAGCATAGAGATGTTTTCGGAGCCACGAGACAGGATGATGCCACCAAGCGCAGAGCAAATCATGGACCTCAGAGCTGAAGACATTCTGTGGAAGTGAGGTCAGAAGTAAGGGAAGGAACCAACGCAAGCAGCTGAGAAGGAGCAGTCTGTACAACAGATACAGAACCAAGAGATGTGGGTGGCTAGAAAAAGTACGAAAGTACAAAAGTATTTCCAGGAAAAGGGAATGGCCAGTTGTGTGAGATACCGCTGTAAGCTCAAATAAGTGGAGGCTTGATAACTGGCCCCTAGGTTTAGAACATGATGGTCATGTAAGAGACTTAACCCAAGCAGTTTTATGGGTATGGCATGGGCAACAGCCTGGCTGGCATGGGTTTGAGCAGGAAGGGGAAGAGAGGACTTGGTTACAATGAGTACAGACAACTACTTCAAGAACTATTCCCACCCAGGGATATTTATGGACACAGAGTGGTAGCTGGATGAACACATGCGATGAATAAAATTTGTTGTCTTTTTTTTTTGGTGTGTGAGAAACAACAGCATGCTAAATGCCCATGGTACTGTCTAGCAGACAGGGGAACACAATCAGGGTGGAAGGGATTTTCTGGAAGAATCAACTGGAACTCTGACATGGTGTCTGTCTAAAGCAGAAGCAGATGGGCTAGTTGGGGGTGCAGGGAGAATTTACCCGCATTCCCGGGGGGAAGACAGCAGCTTTAGAGGGTGATGTTGGCGGAAGGACATGGGCTGCAGGAGAAGGAGGAGGAAATGCCTTACTACTATGTTTTCCGAGTGGAACAGGAAGCAAAGGCATTTGGTGGGAGGGGGGATGGGATAGAAGGTAAGGGAGCGTTTAGGAGACTGAGAGATGTAGTTAGCATGAGATCCAGCTTTCTTATCATATAAAAAAGTGCAAATATTTCATCCCACTGCAGTCTTTGGTAGATATTTGATATTTTTATTTGGAGAATTCAGTGAACCATAGGGGAATGGGCATACTGTTGCTGGGCAGAACTAATGGCTCGTGTGAGTGCCAAGTTCCTAAACTAAAGAGAGTCCCCATCATGCTTTTTTGTTTTTTCCAGCCTGCTTTACCTAGAGATGGCAAAGACACGGAAAAGGAGATTTTGCCACGGTAGTGGTTTTGCCGAGCGATATGATAAAAAGAGGCAGGGGAGAGGGGATTGAGGATGTAAGAAAGATTAATTAAAAGCCTCTGTGGCATTTACATTTTTATTTAGCTGGAGTTCATTGTGCACATATACCTTTCTGTCTTGCTTTTCACTTCCTTTATGGCATTGTTTTCTATATTATTACAAGTTTATTATTAACATTATTTTTAATGGTACATTAAAAATGCTTTGAGGGGATGTAGCATATGTAGCATAAGTCATTGGACTGTTCATTCAGTGTGGGCTGTTTAAATTGTTTACAATTTTCTGCTGTTATAAATAGCCCTGTGATGAAAATCTTTGCACAAAAAGCGTTACAAGCAGTTTTAGATGACTTCCTCAGGGTAGATTATAAAAACCTTAACTACTATGTCAAAGAAATAAACGTTTTTAAAGCTCTGTCTGTGCTTTTGGAAATCAACTCATTAAGCAGTGCTTTCCACAGCCCATTCTGTTTTCTCTGGATCCTAGGTGGAGAGCTGCCACGTTTTCAGCTCTTATAGTCCCATAAACATTCCATTTATATTTTAGAGAAAAGAAGGAAGGCTGGCGTGGGTTTGCAGGAAACATATTTGTTCATTCATTCATTTATTCATTTATCAAAGTCAGCAAAACAGAGGCGAGGAGCAGGGCTCTGGGATAAGAAACAAGAGGAACGGCCCTGCCGTGAATGGCATAAGTTGGCCTTCTTTCCAGATTTTACTTCTTGGGTGGTCTTTTCCCTGCTGTCCCCAGAGCCTCCCCACGAAGCAGGGCCATCTCTGCCCCCACACGTGGCTGTGCATGGAGACTGGGGAGGGAACACCACTCCGTGGACCATTGCTGGTGTCCACACAGCCATGGTGAGACTCAGGCAATGGGAAATTGAAGACCCACTGACGTTTTTACTGGTCACCTGTTGTTCTGCTTACCCCACATGTACTTCTTCTTGGCAGTATCTCAACCATCCTTCCCTCACCAGGTCCTCATCTACACCATTTGGGCGGTGTTGACTCAGTTCCCCCCACCTAGAGTGCACTCATGACCCAGGCCTTGACGACTATAATTGTCTGCCCCATGGCCGTAGTGACCGGCCACTAGCTCTCAGGATAACCGAGGCCTAATGCTGCTGGCGTCCTTTGTGGGGAGGTCATGACATCTCAGAGAAAAACACAACCACTCAGTGGGCAGAGAGCAGCCAGAGGGAGGCAGACGAGGCCAGCAGGAGATGACAGAGAGCACACTGCCGGTGGACATGAGTTTTCAAAAAGATGTACTCTCAGGCATGGATGCCTTAGATAGAGCCTCTGTGAAGTTAAAATTAATGAAATGCCAGGACTCTGGTGTGGGTACCGGAAGAGTTCTAAAGCCGCCCTGGGGCTCTGAGATGAATAACCAGAAAGTCCAAAAGCTACCCTGGTGCCCAAGCAGTCCTCTTCTTGCCGCCCCACTTCCTTCCTGCCACCGAGGAGCCTGTCTGTCCCTTAGCGCAGTGGTCGGCAAACTCATTGGTCAACAGAGCCAAATATCAACAGTACAACGATTGAAATTTCTTTTGAGAGCCAAAATGTTTAAACTTAAACTATATAGGTAGCTACATTTTTATTAACTTAATTAGGGTACTCCTAAGCTGACCTTTGCTAAAAACTCAAGGAGCCAAAGAGCTGCATGTGGCTCGTAAGGCCATAGTTTGCCAACCACAGCCTTAATGGATAAGAAAGTTGAGCAACAGAAGGACACACTCTTGACCTGTCCCGGGGTGACAGACTGGAGAAGTGAGTTCTTTTCACTGACCCTTGCTTTGCAAATTTCATCAAAAACAGACCAGGGAGTGTAAACTGAACCCCGTTACAGGATAAACTTTTAGAGTCTGTTGTAAATTCTGCAAAGTGAGAATTCAAGGGGTCACCTGTTTTGGTTAGGACACTCCCGTGCCCCATGCTGTCCTCTCTCTGCATAGTCTACTCTTCTGCCTGTAAGTGCTTCCTGCCTTGGCCACATGGAAAACCTCCACTGGGACTTCATGATGCATCTGTGCGAGGTTACCGCGCATCCCTGGCCCAAGTGATGGTAGCAAGCTCCCTAAAAGTGTTACTGTTACATGATATTGGGATGTCCCTCTGGCTTTTGGGTCTTAATTAGTACCAGTTTGGTCTTATAAGCATTTTCTCTGTTTAGAATAGGAGTGATTTGGGGAATGGTTATGAAAATTGTATCTGCACCCACCTTGCGGCAGGCTAGTGGCAGTCCACTGTCCTGAGAGCTCTGCTCTTCGTGCTGCAAAGGTTTTGGTGGGCCCTTTCCCACCCTTCCCTTCCCTTCATTACTCGTTTTGGAAGTGGAATTTACTAGTACTGGCTCATCCACTTGGTAGTTGCATGTGGTAGCTTGGTACCATGTGTTGTCAACACTGTCAGATGTGTCTCATAAGACAGTTGGGGGTCAGTGTTTAATCACTTCTGTCCCCTAAAATGAGGGCTTTGCTGAGACTATATACAGCACTCTCTGGTTTGTGCTTTGCATATAATCTAATAATGATGATAATTACTTTCATTTATCGATTACCTTCTATAATCCAGACACATGCTAAGTAAGCATGTTGCGTCTATACATCATCTCATTACTCTTTATATATTATCATCCCCACTTAGCAAATGGAAAATGGAGACTTAGCTAATTGACTTGACATAGTCTCCCCATTGGTGAGTCCTAGAGTTGGGGTTTGAGCCTAGAAAACCCTATGACCCCATGTTCATAGCCACCATGTGCTCACGCTCGCGTTCTGGGTCCCATCCTGTCTTGAGTCAGGCAGTCTGTTCTCTCCCTGTTTCTGAACACCCCTTGCCCCACAATCGTTTTACACTATCAGAAGAAAGAAACCTCCCAGGTCTGGGAGGGGAGAACAGAGCCTGGGAAGTGTGGTCCAGTGGGCTTCCTGGTAGAGCTGAATGAGTTACAGCCAACTGTAAACAGAGGCTGCAAACAGTAGGGGAGAGGCTTGTATAATAGCTTTTCTTTCCCTAGAGTTCCCTAGCTTATTTTTCTGAATCTGTTTCTGTGGTAATATAGCTATGCTTGTTTAGCGGTGTTATTTTATGTTAGCTTTACCATTTTCCCAGTTCTGGAAAAGAAAGTCCACATTAATTACATTTTTTTTTTTTTGAGAAACCAGCTAGTAATTCAGATTGGACGACTGTGAGGGCAAAGGTCAATATGAAAGTATAATGGTTCTTTCCAGATGAGAGCATCCTCTTTAAATAAAAGCCTGGCTCCTCCGTGAGGGAAGTAGATGGGTTTTGGTTCAACCACATGGATAACTTCTCTCTCTGACAGCTGGGGAAATTGGATTACTTTCTTTGCCGGGATATGAAGATTAAATGAGGTATGTTCATAACAGGGTCTGGCAAACCAACAAATGTTCATATTGTTTTATCATTATTATTGCCATAAATTATCACTGGTGAGAAATGTTGAGTAGATCAAGAGAAAAGGAAGTCTTTTGATAAAGAACTTCAGTGAAGATTTGAAATGGAAATCCCAGTGACTAGTCCCACGTCGAACTTCTGCTAAAAGTAGGTCGTCACAGGCCACGTCATTCTGTGCCGTTGGGAAACGTTTGCCCCCTCGCCCTTCACATGAAGGGGCGCTGTGGTCCATCCGCAGGGAGAAGCTGTCAGTGTGATGAATCTCCGCATTCGGACAGGAGCTCAACCCGCTAGACAGTGCTTCGGAGCAGGTCCCGGGGGAGGGGACACTCGTTCCCAGTGAAGGTCACAGAGATTACGGCGGGGCGATGGGACCTTGCTCTGCTGGTGTAAGTCATTGGAGTCAAACGGCAATTTCCCAGAAACAGTCACTGCGCTGTGCTTGGCTGGTCCGGATTCCCAGGAGTTCTCCACTGGGGAGCTAATGAGGCACTCAGCCGAGACACCGCGCTCTGCAGAGCTGCTTGGGCCGCACTGTCTGGGGACTGACGGCTGGAGCCAGGACGGATGGATCGCTCTGACTAATGTGCTCAGAGCTTCCGGAGGGAATGGTAGTTGCCTCTCCCTTTGGATGTGATGATTTAAATTTGGGGAGTGTGTTTGCCGCTTGGTGGGGAAAAGCCACTGTGAGTGGAAGTAACACACCTGTTACAGGTCAAGTAACACACCTGCTTGAATGGCCTTCCCCCCTCTCCACCTGCTGGCTCTTCCTTCTAGTTTTTAGCTCAGTAATTAGCTACGGCCTCCCTCCCTCATCTCCAGCCTCATCACTTCCTGCCTTTGGACTCACTTCCGGGCCCACTTGCACCCATCCCCACGGCCATTTCTGGCCTCCAGCTGCCACCACCCTTCGCCTCATTTGCTTCATTTACGTGTCTCTCCTGGCCCTGCAGTCCTGTCTCTACCCCTGAAAAGCGAATTATGTCACAGTGTAGTTTATAGTTCTTTCATGTAACTTGCAGAGAATCTAGGAATTCCAGATGAGCCAAAAACAAATCAACATATGAAACAGAACATAACAAACACGCCAAATCTTGCCATCCAGCTATAACAACTATTAACATTAAACTGTAGAAATTTCCCGACTTTATTTTCTATTTGCATGCATATATATATATTTCCCCCAAAGTAGAATTATACTATAAATACTGGGTTTTAACTTCCCCGGTTTTTAATGGCCACATATCCCAGCTTATTACCCTACAAATGGATTTTATCTACACTCTTCTATTGTATTTCATTATAGGTATACATTATTGTTTGTATAATCGATGTCACCACTCTTTTATTCTTATTTTAAATTTTCAACTTTATAACTAACATTCTAAATTATAGCCTTATTTAAAAACCATTATACTCATCCTTAAATAATCCGTTGGGAAATTTTTCTACTAAGAGTGTTTTTGAGTTAAGAGTATGCACTTTTACATCAATTCTTTTTCTCATACACTATTTGATGTTTATATTTTCAGTGTACAACCACATGTGCCAATTACATATGCTGATCTATATTGAAATTATTTCAGGACTTCTGTTCAATGACTTCTTCCATGTTAGGCGTGTAATTCTGCTTGAGCTTGTAGAATACACATAACTATAGATTTAAACGTTCACTATCAATGCCAGGGTTGTTAAACCCCAGCATATCTGAGCAGGCCATTTTGTTACCTTCATGCACAGAAGGCCCCTGGGCAGCCCATGGAATCCTGGGCCACAAACGACCCCTTTTAAGACCACAGGTGACTTCTCACAACATTCCCATACTTGGTTTTGCAAAGAAACCTCAAGTCTCTGTGGGTATTGTGAGTAAACAATTTTGTCTTACCTAAAACGTTGGGACTTTTTCCTTTAACCTCTATAATGGCACACCGAATAAGTATTTGTTTATAGTGAGTAAGTAAAAGGCTCCGCTAAGATGTGACCAGATGGTGGGGAGGGGGAGGCTGAAGCATCTTTTCAATTGTTTTGCCGAAAAACGAAGGCTTGGAATCTATCTAGGCGTGGCCGAGAAGGGCTCCTTGGCTGCTCAGTGTAGCTCCATCTGCCTCACAGGGAGTGTTAATTCCTCTCTGGGTCTGACTGTCTGTCAGTGGTGGTTTTCAATAGTAACAGGAGTTGCCATTTCCCCCCATCTTTTTAAAGTGAGAAAACGGGGCAGGTGGCATTGAGGGCTGTGAGCCTGACACAGGCTCGAGCTGGAAGTCCAGTGAGATTTGTTGCATGAGGGATGGAAGCAATCTGTGATTGAGGAACGTTTGGTGGCGGCAGGCTGAGGATACACATTTAATCCTCGTTAAAAAATCGGGCATGAAATAGACATTTATTAGGTCATAATATTGTTTCCCATAACATTTCTGAAACATCTATTTCTCTGCACATGGAGACCGGATGTCACCCTTATCCAGGGACAGTGTTATTGTTTTTCCTTAGGGCGGATCTTTTCTCAGACATCTGCTGCTTCAACGGCTCTGAACAACCTAACACACTGACCATCTGATCCCATTCTCTTAAGCCCGTCCTGACAGAGAAACCACTTTGCCATGAATTCTGCCAGCATCGGTGCAGGGGTGGGGGTTCGCATACTGGGGGCATTTCCTCCCCTCCTCAGCCCTCTGTAACCAGCCACTCATTGCATTGACATCTTCCCCCACCCCCCGCCCCATGCAATGCAGTTCTCAGTCTCACACACTCCTGGTAGTCACCACATCATGCCTTGGGCTCTGGATAAACTTCCAGAACACACTCCATCCTCCACCCCTCTCTGACCCCTGTGACCCTGGTGCCTTCTTGCCAAGCCAACAGGGCTGGGAAAAGCATGGTCTTTGAGGTCAGGCAAACCTGGGCTCAAATATGAGCCATTGCTTTGTGCCTCCCGGTACTTTGTCGGGACAGAGGACTCATCGATTGCATTTATTCCTGTCCCCCCACCCATCCAGCCCTGACCCAGCTCTGCTTCACGACTGGGTTTTGGATGGGGAGCCCCATGGACCCCCACTTGGTCAGCCGGGGCGTTCACATCCCGGTTCTGCTAAGTGGGTGCCTACCTTCCCTCTGGGTTCATCTTCCAGGGGACCTATGATCGTTGGGAACTCTGAGCGAGTCCTGTGGGCACTCTAATGCGTGGGGGTCCTTCTAGGGAACAGCTCTGTGGTTGCTTCTGATTAGCTTGTCATCCTCTGAACCCGTGTTTCCATTCATACTGGTATTTCTACAACCACAGCCAAGTACTGGCAGGTGGCCCCAGCCCAGCAGTGTGGTCATTAGTCTCCAAAGACGCCTTTCCGCCCCCATGAGCCATGTTTCATGTTGTTCCTTTTTCATGGGTAGTCTCCTCCTCTTGAATCGTGGCTGGGTTCTAACTCATGCTTGACCAATGGAAAGGGGCAGAAGTGATGCTGCATAATTTCTAGCCCTGGGCCATGGAACCCTTGAAGCTTCTGCCTCATGCTCTTGAATCCCAGCTGCCACCCTCCCAGGAAGCCCTGGGAAGACCCACGTGAAGAGGAGCTGAGGAACCTTAGTCCTTGCCAAGCTCCCAATAGTCACCAGTGTCAACACGCCAGCCATGCCGCTCAGGCCATTCCCTGCTGAGCCCCCGACATCATGGGGCAAAGAGGAGCTGCCTCATTGCACCCTGTTTGACGTCCAGATCCTCAGAAACGTGAGGGGACATCAACCAATGTTTGGAGTCCTTAGCATCTGGGACTGCTACAGAGCAACCAACGACCAGAAGAGGGAGACTTGTTTATGTGAATAATGTTCCTCCGAGTTGTCCATGGATGTGGGGCTTGGCACGTGTGTGCAATGAGTTTGGAATCCTACTTTTTGGGTTCCTCTATATGGAGGGACTTGGGACAAGGCCTGAGCAGATGGCTTGTTTCCAGCCAGTGGGGAGATTTTCCATTTCCCAGTCACAGACTGTGCAGCCAACACCCCCTCCCCCCGTTCCAGCTCTTTCCTGAGAGTAGTTCCCTGCTCTAGTCCTGCCGTATGGACTTCCCCACAGAGATGTGAAAACACAGCTCCTAAATGTTGTACTTAAGCCCCACTGTGTCCTGCGCTCAAATCCTGCCCAAGTGTTCGCTCTTTATTTCTGGCAGCTGGAGGTTTATCTTTCTCGCTTTGAGCTAAGATGTTCATTATTATTGTTTTATTTTTATTTAAAAATATTTTTATTGATTTCAGAGAGGAAGGGTGAGAGAGAGAGATAGAAGCATCGATGATGAAAGAGCATCATTGATCGGCTGCCTCTTGCATACTCCCTAGTAGGGACTGAGCAGCAACCTGGGCATGTGCCCTGACTAGGAATCAAACCATGACCTCCTGATTCATAAGTCAACAATCAACCCCTGAGCCACACCAGCTGGGCAATTATTGTTTTAAATTTTTCTTTATCTTCTAGAAGTTATAATGTGGAGTGGAGGTGAGGGTGGCATGCAAAGGTGCGGGGTGGGGGGGCGTGGAGGGGGGATTTCAGAGGCTGCTCCATTGGACTTTTTAACTTGAATTCCCTACTTCTTTCTAAATTATTGTTGGGTATTTGTGCCCCTACATCTCAAAACTGTGCTAGCAAAGCCATGAACGTGCTCACTCCATAAAAAGATGCAAATTCACGCAGAAAACTGAAATCCTGTAGTAGATTACTAAATTCACAGTTGAGTCCCATTGTTCCACCAGGATGGATCTGAGCATTGGCAGGCTGTTGCTATGGGGACTCGCAATGGAAGCTACTGATGAGGCGGGACCTTCACGCCCTGTGCCTCTCTCTGATAACCTCAGAAGGGCTGTGTCCTTTGGATCAGACCCTTCAGAATCCACCTCCACTGCAGACTAGGACTAATGGGGCCAGACTGCTCACATGGCTCACCCAGGCAATGCAGAGGGATTTCCCACCCCCTCTTGGATTTTAACAAAACTGGCAGATGGGAATTCAAGCTGTAACATTCAGCAAGAGAATTAATACACTGAAATGTGACCTTTGGCAAATACTAAAATGAGTCTAAGGCTATCGGGACAAGTGCAGGGAGAAAAAAATAATTATGGAAAAAAGGAAACTGGAAACAGAATGAAGATAATTATGTAAGTCTTCTGAGAAATGAATAAATACGCTCTCATAAGTAATTAAGTCTCCCCCTTAAATCCACACACTGTATTTGGCTTAGGCACTCAAACACATCCCTGTTTGAACTGTGCCTTTGCTCAAAGACTTCAGCGATGATCTAGTGCCCTAGATTATTACACTCCAACGCCTGGTCTTGGGAGGCTTCTACAGCCTGGCCTCACCCTACCCCTACAGCAGTGGTTCTTAAGCCCAGGTGGATTTCTGAATCCCTGGGACATTTGTAAGTTCTGGCCACCTTCTCACATACACAAAATAGATAGAGGGTTATAATTAGCATGCGTGTTCATTTTTCATGGACTATGATACCCACCACCAGATTCAATGATGGATTTGGATTTTGAAAAGATCACTTTGGCTACTGTGTAAAGAAAGGGCATAAAATCAAAGCAACCGCAATAAAAATATGGCAAGGAATGTAAGTGGAAAAATATACTGGGGAGGTTGGAGAATTTCAGACAGGCACCTGTGGTCTCAGACACTTAATTAATATTTTTGAAATATATACATCCCTCCTGGCATCCTGTTTCCTAGGCCCATCTTTCTCTCTGGGAAACCCACCCATCATTGAAGATCCATCTTTTTTAGAATGGCCTGAGTTCTCCATGAGACTATAATCTAGAATGGCCTTTCTGAGTTATCTATGCCTTTTGGACTTCTCTGGAGAATATAATTTCACCTTCTTTGAAACCCTCTTAGCTATTGCCTTGATGAATTTTTTTCTCCTGACATTTTCCTCTGTCTTGTGTCAGTTCAATGAACAACTTTGATTTCTCCCTGCTACAGGAAAGTCCCCAGGTGAAAGATTATTTTCTACTACTGTCACTCTTCCTAGCCTAGAAGAGGATTTTGTGTGCAGTAGACCCCAAATTAATGTTTCCCTGTTGAATCTGTTCACAGGCCAAGGAGAGCTTCTCAATGACCCAATATCAGGCCAAATAGAAAGTTCCTTGTCTTTTTGGGTGGAGGTTCTGACTGTTCTCAGCCATTGAGACTTTGGCGTAGGAAGCACAAAAGGCAGTTGAGTCATGAACAGTGGAATCTAAAAGTAGGTAATTCACAGACAGTGGATTTCTTGCCCCCTTCCTCGGCTCTCTCACCTTTCTCAGAAGGGAGGACATTGTCTAATTATCTCAGGATCTAAAAGGACTTGGAGGTGTCCTTCCCCCACAAACCTACTGCACTTGTCAGGTTTGGTCAGAAAGGGACCTTTCTAGGTCCTCCAAGTAGCAAGGGTTTGGATAAGGGAATTAGAGACTTAGGACAGCTCAGGGAAGGGGTGGGGAAAGGTGCAGGGTGCAAGCCAGAGAGAGAGCCACCCATACCTTCATTTTAGAGATGAGAAAACAAAGGCTTGGTGAGAAGGTAAGGGCCTTTCAGGGGTCACACTGTTACTAATGGAGGGTCAAAGGCAGGGAACAAAATGAAACCCAATTTCTCTCCAAAAGGAAAAGATTTCCTGAGAGATGAGTTCATTCTTTTCTGTGAAGTTATTCTAACATTTTGGACAATGTCTTCTGTTCCTGGACAATCCCTTATTTTCCTGCTGAAGAACAGTGGGTTTCCTTTCAGAACACACATCTCTCCCTGAGCTGTGGACAATGTGTGTGCAGCCAAGGCGACGATCTAAATGAAAGGTGTGTGCATGGACTCAGGTGTTAGCCAATTAAACAATGTTTGGTGGGAAGAATGAGTCACAAGGTAGAGGACTTTGTAGCATTAAGTGAGTAGAAGAGAGCACAAAGATATCAGAAAAAGAATATACATCCAAAAAAACCTTCAGTTTGAGAAATGTGCTCAAATTTAAAAAAAATATGTTTTCTGATCTTTTTTTCATCTTATGGAATAAAAAGTGAAAGATAACACAATAAGATATTAGACAGTTGTGAAAAGAAATACTGAGAAACTGACAGAATGAAAAAAGGTACTAGATAATATAAAGAATGAATGTTTTGAAATGATTATGGGAAAAGCAACTTTGAAGATATTTTAGAAATAATAAGATTAGGGTTAATAATAAGTTATCTGGATAATAATGGAACTACAATAAAATAAACGTTTAGGAAAAGCTTAAATAATTCTTCCAAGTACTGAGCAATGAGACCAAGATATTCAAATAATGACAGAGAAACACCTGCGTTACTGATGTGCGAATAGTTAGTGCTCCTGAACACAAGATCAGAACAAATGGGAGATAATACACACTCAGTCATAAAAAAAAGAAAAGAGCTAAGACATCACTTTAATCTGAAGATTAAAGGAGCTCACTTGGCAAATAGCAGAACCAATAGAACAGACCAGGTAACAGTATAAATCCTCAAAGGAAAAGAAATAAAAAAACAAAAGACAAAACTTGATAGCCTATAAAGGAAGAAATTCCAGGTTGACTTTAGACCTCCCCTTTGGAAGATTAAATTCCAGAGCTGGCAGCAACCTCAATGGAGGTTTGAGTTGTGAGTTCAATATACGTATGCACATACAACCAACCAATATGTGACAAGAGATCGAAGAATACTCAATGGATAATGATTATTTGGCATATTCAGTACATGGTGCTGGGAAAAAAAAGATATTCACATGCAAAAGAAGGAAACTGGACCCCTATCTTACATTGCACTAAAAATGAACTCAAAATAGATTAAAGACAAAGGTAAGACCTGAAACTATAAGACTCCTAGGAGAATACATAGGGAAAAATCTCCTTGACATTGGTCTTGGCAATGATTTTATGGATATGATACCCAAAGCACAAATAAAAACAAAAACCAACAAGTGAGACTGCATCAAACTACAAAGCTTCTGCAGAGCCAAAATAATGACCAACAAAATGAAGAGGCAACCTATGGAACAGAAGAAAATACTTATAAACCATCTATTTGATAAAGGATTGATATCCAAAATACATAACGATTTCACACAACTCAATAGCCAAAATATAGATAACCATTTAAAGAGGACCTGAATAGGCATTTTTTTCCAAAGAGGAAAATGGCCAATAGATACACGAAAAAGTGCTCGACATCACTAATACCAGGAAAATGCACATCAAAACCACAAGGAGATATCATTTCACATATGATAGAATGACTATGAACAAAAAAATGAGAGGAAACAATGTGAGTAAGGAAGCCTTATATGTTGTTGGTAGGATTGTAAATTGGTGCAGCCACTATGGAAAAACAGTATGGAAGTTCCTCAAAAGATTGAAAATAGAACTACCATATGATCTGAAGAAAATTATACCTCCATCTTTACGAGAAATCTGCACTCTGATGTCTGGCAGCATTCTGTACAGTCGCCAAGACATGAAGACAACCTAAATGTCCATCAACAGATGAATGGATAAAGACTATTTGGTATATATATGTGCAATGGAATATTACTCGGTCATAAAAAAGAAGATTCTCCCATTTATGACAACTTGAGTGCAATATATCAAGTAAAATCCGTCAGAGGAAGACAAATACTGTGTGATTTCAACTTGTATATGAAATGTTAAAAACAAACAACACATCCCTGGACTCATAGACACACAGAACAGACTGGTGGTTGCCAGAGGCGGGGTTAGGGAAAATGGGTGAAGCTGGCCAAAGGGTACAGACTTTAGTTATAAGATCAATAAGTTATAAAGTATAACACAGCGACTACAGTAAACAATACTATGTTGTATATTTAAAAGTTGCTCAGAGACTTTTTAAAAGTTCTTAACACACATAAATTACAACTGTGTGCGGGGATGGATACTAACTAAAACTATTATGGTAATCATTTTTTTTTAATACATACATATTGCTTTGGACACAGGTTCTGTTAGCTTTATCTCCATAAAGGTAAAAAATAGAAAAATGAAAAACGGAAGGAGCAAAATAAAATAAATAAAAGAATTAAGTATGCAATTCGAAGACTCAAGGAAAGAGAAATCAGCAGAGAAAAGTGATATTGAACTCCATGGGCCTTGAACAGCCGACGCTCCCAGCCTCACCTTCCTGGCTAAGCCTCTCCACTCTGTTTTCGCATCATTAACAGGAGGGTTGAGGGTGAAGAATTCCTTAGTTCATTAGTCAATTCATCTCCGGAAAGTGCTCAGAGGCAAAGCTGATTTCTTTTACTAATAGGAAAAGATTGGCCCTTCCAGAAGGAGGAAGTTATCTGGATGTATGCCCAAAAATATGTATTCTGTCTTTCAATGCTCAGTGGGAATTGCTCTCATTAGTTTCCCTTCTTTATTGCCTTTGGATAAAAACAGAGAAGCCGTCTTGATGATGATAAATGACTAATAAATTTTAATTGGCTCTTTAGCGCAAACATACAAATAGTCATTAAATTCAACCAGAAAACTGTCAGTATCAAAAGTGCTAAAGTTGCAGAATGTGCAGAAATAACAACTTCAAGATTTTCTGGTTTCCTTCTATTCTTGAAAGTAATCCTCAGTTCAAATCCCTAATGGATGTAGAAAAGAATCAGTTGTGTGTGTGTGTGTGTGTGTGTGTGTGTGTGTGTGTGTGTGTGTTTTGAATGGGCCAGAAATGTGGAGAAGAGGAAGTGAGTTAAAACAGGTACAAAAATGAAACACTTCCTCCACTCAGTATTCTGGTAAGTGATGTGGTCTCTGTTTTCACAAGCACATGAGCACTGTTATAATCACTGCAAGACAAAAAAAGACAAAGTAGGTTTGGACTCTTCTCTGGCACACTGGCAGCCATGGAAGAGAATGCTCCTTTTAAAATAAGCAGCTTGTACTTGAGTATGTGTAAGAATCGTATCACTCACGGATGAGCAGAGAGAATCCCTGCAGGAAGCAAGTGGCTAGGATTTCACAGGTTTCAAAACAAAATCCCATGTGGGTCTCTGTGGTGGCTTCCAGAGCATTTGTCATGACATTTTCCATCATCGGTCAGTCCTGGGGGACCTAAAAGGACATCGGCCAATTTGAAAGCCACAGAAGTGTCTTTTTTTGATGCAGCAAGTCCACGTCTATAAACTTTTCTAAGTAATAAATAACGCTCCCAGGATTTAACTATGAGAGAATATTCATTGTAGATTTGCGTATAATAGCCAAATTTGTTTTGGAAAGATAGAAAGAGCCAACAATATAAAGTCTAACACAGTGACTATAATAACAACACTATAAGTATATTTGGAAGTTATTCAGAGAAGTTTATTTTGGAAATTTGTTTCGGAAAAAGATAAACAGCCAACAATAATTTACCTATATAAAGAGGCAATCCTGTAGGGCAGTGGTGGGCAAACTTATTAGTCCACAGAGCCAAATATCAACAGTACAACAACTGAAGTTTCTTTCGAGAGCCAAATTTTTAAAATTTAAACTTCTAACACCACTTCTTCAAAATAGACTCGCCCAGGCCGTGGCATTTTGTGGAAGAGCCACACTCAAGGGGCCAAAGAGCTGCATGCAGAACTCTGCACGCAGCTCACTCCTCTCCCACCTGCGCGGCTACTTGCCTGTGATGGCCAACTGGGTCTAGAAGGCTTCGCCCATGTATGAGAGTGGGTAAGGGCCAGCCTGCTGAGATAAGGAGCCAGGAGAAGGGAGCCCGGCTCCTTGGAGGAAGCACCTCACAGCTGGGGGATGGGTGGTCAGAGACACTCTTTGTCTAAATGTCTTTCTCAATGGGAGTATGAAGGACACTCTATGCCAAAGATTGCTGCTTACCTCTGCTCTCTTATTCTTCCCTAGGATTGCATTCTGACCAGTGGGCCCAGGTCAAAAACAAACAAACAAGCAAACATGCAAGCTAACAGCTTGTACTTTGGTTAGAGATGACAAGTGAAACGCAAGCAAAAACTAATGGGTTGGAGTCCCAGGAATGCCAGCTCAGAGGAAGACTCTTATTCTTCCTCCCTGCTCTTTCTTCCCATTGGCTGGAATTTGGGTGTGATGGCGGGAGTTCCAGCAGCCACCTTGAAGCAAGAGCCATCTTAACCAAGAGCTGAACTTGAGGCATGATACGTTCACACTTCAGCTGCACTGGCCTGTCCGCAAACCCACATTTAAATGTCCGGATCCTAGTTATTATATTAGGACCTTGTAACACACCCTGCAGTGGTGTCGCATGTCCCTTACATTTCAAAAGCAATGCCCTCTGACTTACGTCTGAAAAGTACTTGAGACTTCACATGTGTTATTGAAGAGAGATAATTCTGGTCCATTTTCTGGGCTCTCTTCTTTAAGCTCATAATGTGGCATGGTATTATGTTACCACCTCAGTGAACTGGGGAGGCTGCAGTGTGTAGAGAATGGAACCTTCTAGAACCCCTTGGTGGCACCGATATTGGTATTTTCAACTTTGTTAGTATAGTGAGTTGTTTTAGAGGGGGATCTTATGGATATTTCATTGTGTTAAATTTTCTGGAAGAAACATTCAAAACATTCAAATATGCGTTTTATATCCCCATAGCAATTACTCCCAAATTGGCTGATGCCTTTGGGGAGAGAGCCTGCCATTGCCTTTGGCAAAATGATTGAGAGGAAGAAGCCTTAGGAACTCTGCACGCAGCTCACTGCTCTCCCACCTGTGTGGCTACTTGCCTGTGATGGCCAGCTGGGTCACAAAGAAGGTCATCCTGGACTTCCGCTTCCGCCTCCATGTGGAGAACAGCACCATGGAGTTGCCAACGATGGTGAAAACGAAGAGGACCCACAGCGTAATCAGCTGCTCGGTCTGCGGGAAACAAGCAACAGGAAGCGGCGCTGTGAGGACCAGGCTGCCCTGCACAGCCCGAGGCTCCGGCTTCCGGCTGGAAGGTCTTCCTCTGCCCTCATGTGCCCACTGGCCAAGCTCTACTTGAAGGTCTTCCTCTGCCCTCATGTCCCCACTGGCCAGGCTCTCCTCCCAAGAGGCCAAGACCAAGACCGTTTGCTCCCAGGGAAGAGGATGGTGCTGGGGGTGGGGCCTGTCTCTGGTCCCGGGCAGGATGGAGGAGCTGCGGTGTGGCAGCTCAGGCCTGCACAGTCCTGCGGAAATGCAAGTGAGGGGTTTTCCAGGCTTCCCCGCCCCCGTCCCTTTCGGGGAACCCGTTTCAGAGGAAGAAGCATTTCCATGATGCATCCCATCCATTTATTTTTTGCAAATCGAAGAACACGGTGTCACGGCCACACATTTCTCTGCCTGGGCGGTGGTGCGGGAGTGGTTTGCTTCCACACTGTCCAACACTGAGCCGATCTCTGCAGGGCTCTTTCAGCCTTAGAGGAAGAAGGCGCGGAGTTAGACACCGTTTTCCTTCCCGACTCCGTCTTCTCCAGCACCGTCCCTGGCCCTGCAGGCTGCTCCTATCCCTCGGCCGGGAGAAAGCAGCGGGCAGCGGCTCCTCTGTGAGGTCTGAGCATGCGGTGCACCTGCAGCGGAGATCTGCTCCCTGGACGCTGCAGAGCGGGACCCCTGTGCCAGCCGCCCCTTGATGGTGCTCAGGGACACTCTCCACATGAATCTGCACAGCAAGCGTGTCTGTCTGCCTGCCCTGCACTCAGAACCTCTGCACCTTCACCTTCTAGAGTCCTCCAATTTCCCAGCAGGTTGGGGGGGGGCGGGGCTAGAAGGGGGCTGACCTCACCTATTTTCTATTTCTCACAGAAAATTGTTTTAAACTAAAATGGCTCTGAAGGCCTTTTGGATGAGAATCAGAAAGAGGAGACGTGATCAAATAAACTTGGGGACTTTTGAACCAGAAGCTATGTTGTTTTTGTTTTGTTTTTCCAGGTTATTCTCTCTGCATGCTGTTCTTCACTAATTGCCCGTGGTTTGGTTTTTAGGCCACATTTCCAGAAAACAACACCATAGAAAGTAACTACCGTGTTTCCCCAAAAATGAGACATCCTCTGAAAATAGACCTACTTACAGGTTTCCTTCTAAGTGAAATATAAGGTACCCCCCTCCGAAAATAAGGCCCTCAGGCTCTGTCTCAGAATGAAAATTAATGTACCATAAACTGGTCGCTAGGGCCGCCCCAACTGGCATCCAGCAACCAGTGACGTGACGCTGAGTCCTGACGTCATTGCTGTGCGAATGGAGACAAATCAGCATGGAAACTTTGTGAAACCTAAACTGCAAGAAGTTGTGACTTGGGTGAAGAATTCATGGAACAAAATCACTGACAATTGCATTGCAAATGCACTGCGAGCAGGCTACCTTGACAAGAAGTACTCATTGAAAGACAGTGCTATTGCTAAGCATGAGAGATTTGGTCCACTGGTTCTGAAAGAAATGGAATCACAAGAAATTCACCAGGAAATTCAGGAATTGGATTGTTATGATGATGTTCCAGAAGATGATGACATGATTGTCATTGAATAAATGAGTATTCACAGTTTGTCTGGTTTGTGTTGACAACTACTGTACTACCGTACTGTATACAGGTAATAAATTTCCTTTATTTTCATTTAACAATAAATGTGTACCGTATTCTTCTTCATGGAAAAATAAGACATCCCCTGAAAATAAGACCTAGCACGTCTTTGGGAGCAAAAATTAATATAAGACATTGTCTTATTTTCGGGGAAACAGGGTAGGTTTGAGAAGATATTTGTAAAGAACTCACAGCCTTTTCAGAATGAAGCTCAAATTCACCCTGTTCATCCTGTTTTCCATGGGAATTTCCCCTGAGCCTATAGGCATCCCCCTCCATGCCCTCTACCCAGACACTGATGGCGGCTTTTCAGAACCACTGCAGAAGCTAGTTGGGGATGAAGTGCTCCCTAGTGGTCACAGGAGGAAAAGTTCCAGCCAGGCGCTCAGGGTTGAGTAGAGCAGGGAAAACTGGGAAATGTTCAATGACGAAAGACTAGAGTGTTTTTGACTTGGCCACATGGTTGTGGTTTCATGGCTAATTCGTTTCAACCTCAAGTTATTGAGGCTCTGCAGGGGCGTCAGCTCTCTACAGACCAGAGAATTCCTACCTGGGACTTAGAGGAGTGAACTGACGTGTTCCCTTGGGGATGCTGGGGCTGCCACAGGCAGATACCAGGGAATGGCTC
Source organism: Vespertilio murinus (assembly GCA_963924515.1). Lineage (NCBI taxonomy): Eukaryota > Metazoa > Chordata > Mammalia > Chiroptera > Vespertilionidae > Vespertilio > Vespertilio murinus. The sequence goes on from OZ004712.1 coordinate 4,829,949, forward strand.
TAAGGATTAGGTTTCTGAGGCCGAAAGGATGCCCACGGGGGCAGGCATTGGGTCTGGGTCGCCACTTCCTGTAGCAGGTGCTACATAACCATCTGTAGGAAGGCTATCTGATCAATGACAAGTGCAAGGGTACTTAGAAATATCCTAGAAAGGTTATTTCAAATGGGAATGAACTCAGGAAATACAGGACATTTATTCAGTCAGGCAACTCTAGTTGGAACTGGATAGGTCACACCTATCTGGAGAGGAAGACGTGATTTCCCCCAACCCGAGGAATGAGGATCGCCTTTCCCAGTGGAGTCCTGGAAACTGGGAGAAAAAATGTCTGGAGGATCTGTGACAATCTTACGGGGGATGGGAACTGACATTATCTGAGCGACTCCATTCACCTAGCCCCCGAGCTATTCAGTTCGCACTGTACGGTAGGTGATCGATAAATGTGTGCTGCTGCCCGATTGCCCGGTGCCGCGCACTGTACGGGACGCCTTACTTACTGTTCACTTCGTCCTCACCGCCTGGCCAGGGAGACGCCGCTGTCCTCAGAGGGAGAGGACATGGGGCTCAGGGGGTTACCTAACTGGTTGGTGCACCTGGTTTAGAAGGGATGCAGCTGAAGTTGGAATATATATATATATATATTTTGCTAAACTGGGAAGCCCATCACCTGCTTACAATTTGGGGCCAGAGACATTGAAGTTGCCTCATTTGCTTTCATTATCACCATTGCTATTCTGATTCCAAACTCGTTTGAAGCTGGGCTTCTGGAACTGGATGGGTTTTGTGACCATTCCCTTCCCCTCACACCCAGGCTGAGCCAAAGGGCGATGCTCAGTGTGTGTTTGAAGGGACTGACTCTGGAGCCGCGTGTGGCCTCCGCAGCGCAGCATCCCGAATGTCCCAGGAGACGCAGCCACGCCACCTGGCCCAGGGCATCAGCGCTTCCCACGCGCCTTACACGTTCATGGTTCCTTTGCTGATTAGCGTTATTCCTGTGATGTTGAAGATAGCATCTCAGACCCAGGACAGAGCAAATGTATCTTCCTTCCCCAGAGAGGAAACGAAGTCTCAGAAAGGTTACGATTCAGCCTCCGTCCTCGGCGAGCTGGCAAAGCAGCTGTGCTGCCTTGGCACCGGGACCCGGTGCCACCTGTCCCTCACACACCGGCCTCTGAAGCGGCTCAAAGCCTCATTGATGCGCGGAGGTGGGCTGGAAATATCAAGAGCCAAGGTCTGAAAGCATCTGACTGCCCTGAGGATGAGTCACCGTGCAGACAGGAGCCCGCGGTGTAAAGCGAGCCCGCAGGAGCAGACTGCAGGGCGCAGGTTCCGTGATTAGACCCGGGGCGTGTGATCCAGGCAGGGGCTCCGAGCCTCCTGGGAGGGAGCGCGTCTGAGCCGGTGGGCACTCCGAAGGCTCGTGTCGTGCCCCACCTGCTGCCTCAGAGGGCATGGCCAGGTGGCAGCAACCGGAACAGCCAAGCAGGCAGCGGGGAGGACGGAGCTTGCTTGGGGGGCTCACCTGGCTTCTCCCCACGGCCACCTCCTCCCGGTGAGGCCGCTCTCGAACATCTGCATCTTCGCCACCCTCCCCTGGAACCCGCTGGGAGACACCCTTGAGGATACAGTTAAGTGACTGTCCTCACGCCTCCTCTGGGCATTCACCTTTTCTAACTGCTTTACTGAGAGCGATGGGGATTCTATCTTGAATTACCCAGGCTAGTCTTCATTTCCAATATTCAAGTGTAAAAAGTAGTTAACAGCCGAAACCGGTTTGGCTCAGTGGATAGAGCGTCGGCCTGCGGACTGAAGGGTCCTGGGTTCGATTCTGATCAGGGGCATGTGCGTTGGTTGTGGGTACATCCCCAGTAGGAGGTGTGCAAGAGGCAACTGATCTCTCTCATCAATGTTTCTAACTCTCTATACCTCTCTCTTCCTCTCTGTAAAAAATCAATAAAATATATTATTTAAAAATCAATAAAATATATTTTGAAAAATAGATGACAAGACATTTTAATGGATTGCTGTTACAAAAAAGAAAATGATGTAAAGCAACATACACGTGGGGACGTGAACGCAGGTTTTACGTTTTGGTAAGGCTTTTCCTCTCGTTACCGGCATGAGGAACAGGGGCTGGTGGGACAGGCTGACGGGGGCTCCTGTGTGAAGAAGCGAGAACAGGAATGGGGTGGATACTGTCAGAGCCTGGCTCTGTCGAGGCGGACACCAGGGCTGTGGACCCAGATAGTTCCAGATAGTCGTGGAGCAAGACACGGGGTGGAGCTGGCCACGGCGGAGCTCGCCTATCGTAGAGGATTCGGAGGGAGTGCCAGCTGTGAAGCAGAAACGGGCAGTCCAGAGCAGACCTTTAGTAATGATTCCACTGAGCGCGGCGAGCAGTAATTTCCTTATGCACAGCGGGAGGAACTCAGGGTGAACAAGCCGAGTGGAACTAATTAGAAGCGCATGATGTGTGTGCCAGACCCTGGTGATAACCTGCAGCAGGTACGCGGGAAGCCGAGGGGACCCGGGGCTCCTGGGCGCCAGGCAGGCATCACTGATGCTGCTCTGGGGTCCAGGGCAGGAAGGGGGAGCAGCCAGTCCTAGAGGAGGGTTCTGGGGAGAGGAAGTGGGCAGCGGGGAGCCGAAGGTGGAACCACTGACACTCAGCAGGGAGAGTGAGTTCTTGCAAATAAGCCGGTAACTAAATGCAGTGACAACACGCACAGCACAGTACACTCAGTTTCTTACACCGAGCTCTTGCTCTAAGCCCAGGGTGAGATATCGGGGCACGGGGTGAACTGGAGTTTGCTTTGGTGACATGAAAGGAGGGAGGATGTGTTAGGAAAAAGGACAGTCGGACTGCAGGCAGGAAGGAGGAGCAGAGGAGGGGCAGGCCCTGTGGCCAGTGACCGTCAAGCACCAGGAGCCGCCATTTGCCTACAAACAACAGTCAGACTGTGTGCCGTTTGCAGCTCCTCATTCCGGGAATCTCTTCACAGATGGTCACCAGGTAACAGCTGGATATCCCTGCTTCTCCCCTCAGCGAAGAACCAGCAATAAAACCGAACTCATTTGCATTATTTTATAAGTTAGGCAATTTATGAACCGAGTCAGGTTTCCCTCCCAGTTACTTTGAATTAATTTTCCATCATTAGGAATCAGAGATCTGGGAAGCCGTGCTGGCGAATTCCCCGGCAAAGTTAAAGGCCATTATGAAGAGGCTGTTATTCCACCTTTTCCTTCCTCGTGGACGGCTTCATATCCAGGCTCCCTGCTTACTTTCTTGAGGGACAGGTCCCCTCCTCCTTGCAAACGTCCGGCAGATTCTTTTTATTTTTATTTTATTGATTTTTTAGAGAGGAAAGGAGATGGATAGAGAGCTAGAAACATCGATGAGAGAGAATCATCGACCAGCTGCCTCCTGCACACCTCCTACTGGGGATGTGCCCACAACCCAGGTCCATGCCTTTGACCGGAATCGAACCCGGGGACCTTTCAGTCCACAGGCTGACACTCTATCCACTGAGCCACACCGGTCCCGGCCCGGCAGACTCTTGAAGCCCAGACAACCCCCAATGCTGGGGCTCAGGGCGTGAGGAAGTGAGCCGGATGGGACCTTGAAAGTAGGAGAAACCGGAAGCTGGGCAGGAAAGCAGGGCCTGAGCTGAGGACCTTGAACCCAGGACCGCACGGTGTTATTACCTGAAGTTCATGAGCAGGGTGGGGAACCTTTTCTCCGCCAATGCTCCTCGGATCGGATATTTATGCCATCATCCACGGCCCATACGAAATGATCCGCTTAAACACGAGCGGCTCTACTTGGTCAAACGTTTAGTGAACTCACCCCTATAATGCCTCGGCAGGGCCAGACCAAATGATTTTGTGAGAAGCGCCCTCCTACCGAGGCTAACTTAGGAGACCAGGCATGTAGCGGAGGCAGACAGTCTAATGGCTGCCCTGCGGTGGGGATGGGCTCCCTGGCTCCCCCAGGGACCAGGGTCCCCTCCAGGGTGCCACGACTCATCCCACACCCCACCCGCCCGAATCGATCGCATACCCTGGCCACGTGGGCTTAGGAATGGGATGCGGATGCAGGGAATGTGCCCGCAGAGAAGGCCCTCCGTGCGTACGGGGGCAGAGGCCGGGCAGGCAGGGCTGACACACAGGCCCCCACTGCCGCCCTGGAGAAAGCATGTCTTCTGTTTCCCGGCCTGACAACAGGTAGGCAACTGACAGAAACAGAACCCCACACCCCATCTCTGCAGGAACTGGCTGTTGTGTATCCCCAGGTCGCTCCTGGAATCCAGAGGGGGGACCAGTCAAGGGGGCCTCTCCAGAGGAAGCAGCCCAACAGGAGCCTTAAAGGGCGAGTAGGACCTCAACACGGATGAACATGGGAAGCAATTCCAGGTGGGGGGATTCCCACGAGCTGTGGGAATGAAAGGAGACGCTTCACAGAAGCCACTCAGAAGGAGTCCTGTCACCCAGGAAGCCCACGAGACAGAGGGGCATGGCTGCTGTTATTCTGCTGCTCTATTTTGATGACATTTTTACTACTTTTGGTCAAGGCGATGGGGATTCAAAGTGCACTGGTAAGCAAGCACAACTCTGACCTCCTCCTTGAGATGCCTGTGGGATCAAAGCAACCCGGTGAGCGAGGGTTTTTTAAATTGTATTTCATTTGATCAGCACTTCTTCTGCCTCAGCAGTGCCCCCAAACCGGAAGGCCATGGAAGAACGTTACACTGAGCTGGGCTCCCTGAACCACCACCACCACCACGGACCGCGTGGAACTGAAAATCACCGCCTTCAGCCCGTGCCCGCACCCTCACAGCCTGCCACGCCCAGTGCTGAGCCGGGCCTGTCCTCTGCCCTCCCCGGCCGCCGGCTGGGTGAGGGCACACACGCCAACGGGAAGGAGACAGCCAGGAGATTCCTATGAGCGCCCTGGGGCGATGCCGCACAGACACCGGTGGAGAGCGAGCCGTGTGTCTGTCCACGTCGCCGGCACCCCCTCCGGGAGCTGTGCGCACACCACCGGGCACACAGGCTCTCCGCGCACAGTGCCTGCGAGGGAGAAGGTCGCTCTGCGGTCCCACTCTCCCATGCACTCCCTGATGGCTGCTGTGTGTGCCCGGATCAGCCCTGATCAGCCCTGCAGCCTTGGCGTATAGGACGGTGCGGTGCCCTAACCCGCTGAGCCACCCGGCCAGGCCCGGCTGAGAGCTTTGATGACCTGCGTCTCAGAACAGCCACCTCACTGCTATCATCCCCTTTGCCAAGGCCAGTCTCTCCGCTGTGGGCTGTCACACCCTGTGACTCCCAAAGCGGTCGCGGAGGCGGCATCGGAAGCATCACCTGCCTCTCTGAGCGGCAGCCCCGGGTCAGGGTGCATTTCCTGCTCAGTCCCCGGTCCGGGCATCGTGCCTGTGGCCGCGAGCCCCGGTCTCTGCCGTGGGGCCGCAGCGGGCGGTGCAGGCTGCTCCCGGGGGCTGCGGGCTGGGCCGGGCAGCCTGCCCAGGTCACAGCGTGGTGCCCAGGGACAGCTCTGCTCGCGGCCTTCCTCTGAGGCCGGCGCGGAAGCAGAGCTCCGGGGGGGAGAGGTGGGTGGTCTAGGAATGCTACCTGGTTGGGTAAAACCCAAATCGTTTCCAGAGCACCAAGGGGGTTTCCCACTGAACTGCTAGAACTTTCCCTGGAGTGTTTTCCTTCGGGGGTCAAAGGACCAGTGTGAGACCCGGGGATTGGTGTCGTGACCGAGCGCGCCAACGGGCAGCGTGTGCCATACCCGACAGCCGGCACCCTGCCAGCAGGCGGGAGGCGGCGGTGGCCAGGCGCCCGGGCAGGGCCACAGCGTGCTGTCCCGGGGGAGCAGGGGGGCCTCCTAAGAGCCAGGGCCTCCCCGCGGCCCTGGGGACTCCCAGGGGAACCTCGGCACACTTGGATTCCTGAGGGCACACACCTGTCGCTGACATCCCAGCACCCCTGCCGTCCGGCCTCTGCTCTCCCGGGGCTCAGTGCAAAGTGCAGGCGGCCTTCCCTCCCTCCTGCCGTCCTGTCCCCGGGGACGGGGAGGCCAGCTGTCTGCTGTCCCCGGGGACACTCACAGCACTGCCCCTTGCAAGACACAACCTCAAGCACAGCCAAAGGACTCATTAAACGTACTTTCATGCGAGGAAAAGGGAGAATTTTTTTTTAATTGTCCACTCAGATGCACACGTTGCCAGCAGCAGCAGCAGCAGGGAGAAGAAGAGCCCTATTCATAAAAACGACAGCCGGGCCCTCGCAGGCTCTATAGAAACTCTCGCCTGAGCTCACCAGTTTGGTTTCTCCGGTTCTCCTAAGGACAGGGAAGGAGCTGCCCGCACAGGCTGGCCAGGTGTGCGGGGGGGGGGGGGGGGTGTCTCTTAGATCACGCTCGACCCCCCGCTTTCCCGTGGGCCTGGGGGTGCGGCGGCACTCACCCTGAAGGAGGAGTAGAAGGAGCCCCGCTCCTCTTCTGCCAGCGCTCCCGTGGGGAAGCAGGGAGAATCCGGGGTCCGCGTGGTCCCGCTGGAGTTGGCGCTGCCCTCGGTGAGGTTGGCCCGCATGGCTGGGGGCCGGAGCCCAGGGAGAGCGTGCAGGTCCTCCGGAGAGCCGGGAGCCGCAGCAGCCGCCCTCCGGGCTCCGGGCTCCGGCTCTGGCGGGAGCTGCGCTGAGCAGAGGCGCCGAGCCCTCGGAGCCCACTTCATTGAAGAGCCGCTGACGGCAGGCAGGCAGGGCGGCCACGTGCTGCTCTCTCCTCAGCCGCCACCATCCGATCCGGAGCTGCAAACTCAGCTCCCAGCCCACCAGGCCAGGCCTCCCGCCCAGGTGTGCTTTCCTTCCAGAAGGGACCCCTCCCTCCCTCCCACCCACCCTTTTGCTACAATTTGAGCCACAGAGGAAGTTAGGCTGATCACAGGGTGATTAATTCAGGTCATGTTGGCGCTTTCTGAAACCCGATCGTAATTATGCATTTGCTTCAGCCGAGGTTGTCTTCTGACTTACAATCCCCCGTAGCCTGCACATCATTTCAGTAAACAAGCGCACGTTTGTCTGTCGCACCCCCCCCTCCCCCCCAGGCTCGCACCCGGCAGCTCTCCGGAAAGCCTGCGTCTGTGTTTGCCAATAAGCCACGTCCCGTGATGACTGGGGTTGGTGTCTGGGGAGTCCTCTCAGCGCCTCAGCGTCCTGTCAGTGACATGCAACCACTCTGTGAGGCAGGCAGAGCGGTCTGTACGCTGACATTTTCCCCGGGAAAGTCTCAGAGGTGGAGTGACTTGTCCAGGGCCCCACGGCTGGGGATGGGAATGAGAGGACAGCCCATGTCTCCCCAAATTCCCAGACAGGGTGCTCTCACTGTGACACACACTGAGATGCTCCAAATCCTGGCATGAAGTTTCCCCGAGTAAGGGTGGCAGGCCAGCTGGGAAACAATAGGACATATGATAGCAACCAAGCATAGTCCTGGCCACTTACACAGAAAACATGCAGGGGCCAAGGCCACCTGGTAAGAGGCAGCAGGCCTGATGATCATAAGAGACTGTAGCCCTCCTGAGGGCTCCTGGGGAACGTTAGCAGGGTGCAGGAGCCCGGGACGCATATGCTGTGCTAGAGGTGAGATGTTAAGTCTACAATGAAGGGGCAGCAAAGAGGAGGAAGTTGTGCAGAAAAACGTGTGAGCTGTGGGCTCTTAGAGAAAGGGTCAAAGCAGCAGAGAGCGAAATGAGCAAAAAATAGTCCCGCAGGCAAATGAACGTGAAAAGATGCCCAGTAATATTGCAAACTGAGGGAAAGCAACCTAAAACAATAGGCAGAATTCCTGCCTATCTGGGTAGCAAAACGAAGGTGTGACCCCACCAAGGTTGACAGAAATGGGTACACGTTTCCACTTCCGGTGTGAGAGTTAGTTCCATGGTCCCTTTGCAGAGCAATTTGGTGGGATTGGTAAAGATGAAATTGCCTGTTCTGTAAGGAATGCATCACTCCATTTCTCAATGATGGTAATTCTCAGCTCTTCACCTGGGTCACTTACATACAATTTAGGAAGATGCATTGCACTACACACTGAAAATGCGAGTGCTTTTTTTTTGTAGGTATGTTTTACTTCAATACAGATTTGTAAACAAAATCTGCGAGTCACTTCTGGGAGAGGACAGACGCTGGTTACGTCATATTATGATGAGGGTGGAGAGAGAGGACATGATAGATGCGTGGATGGGAAATAGGTGGAGAGAGCTTTCTGGATGTGTGGTTTTCTTCCTACTCATGGTCCACATGGTCACTTCTTGACCTGTGGCTGCCCAAGAGAAACATGTATGTCTATGTATAAGGAGACCCTCAGAAAATTACCTTTGCAACATCATTCTGAAACAAATCAGAAGCAACTCAAATATTTATGGTGACAGTATCAACAAGACGCTCCCAGCTGGAAACTGCCCACATGCCCATCACCAGTAGCTGGATGAATACATTCCATGTGGTCACACAATGAAATAGTGTGAGAAGAATGATCTGCAGCAATATAACAGAATAGCTAAAACTCACAAATGTAGTATTAAATAAAATCCATATTTTTCAATAATATAAAGTATCACCGTATATATGTGTATATATACTTGTATACATAGTATACATATATACATGTATATATATTCACACATGCATACATATATATTTACATACATATTCATTGTAGAATACTATACAGCAGTTAAAAGGAAGGGTTGCAGACAAGATGGCAAACTAACATAATATGGCAGTTACTTTATGTATCAAGTTGACTGGGCAGCAAGGTGCCGGGACATTCGCTCGGACATTATTCTCCGTGTGCTCCTGAGGATGTTTCTGGGTGAGATTAACTTGTGAATCAGTAGACTGAGGGGAGCAGATGGCCCTGTCCCATGTGGGTGGCCTTATCCAATCATTTGACGGTGTGAACAGAAGAAAGTCAGATCCTCCCGCAAATAAGAGAGAACTCTTCCTGCCTGACTGCTTGGAGCTGGGACATGGTCTCTTCAGGCCTTTGGACTTGAACTAAAAATCAGCTCTTTTTTGGGTCTCAAGCCTGACAGCCTTCACACTGGAACTACACACCCATTTTCTAGCTTGCAGACTACAGATCTTAGGACTTAGCTTCTGTAATCACATGAACTGATTTTTAGTAATATCTATCTATCTACCTATCTACCTACCTACCTACCTACCTACCTACCTGTCATCCATCCATCCATCCATCCATCCATCCATCCATCTATCCATCCATCCTATTGGTTATGCTTCTCTGGAGAATCTCAAATAATGCATGTAGCATCTAACTACTCCTCACCTGAATTCATCCCTAGAGATTCCTTCCACAAAAATGAGAGGGGCATTGATGTGTCACAGGACCCCTGGGAGACACGGTGCGCTGGTGAGGACGTGGCGGAGGAGGCCTGTCTACACGGCTGCAGTGATATCCGTTGGCACTCGTGCTTTGGAAACTGTCTTGGCAGCATTATCTAAGGCTGAGCATATGCATATTCTACGACCCAGCGGCTCCGCTGCCAGAGGAACAGAGCGCTTCTGCTTGGCACTGCCCCCAGCTGGACACTCCAAAGTGCTCATTCCCAGTGAAGCAGGTAAAGAGCGTGTGGCGTGTTCAAATGATGCAAAACATACGCTGATGTGGATGAATGGTCTGTAGAAATCTCACAGTCATAAATGTTGAATGATAAAAGAGTTAGACACAAAAGAATGTGTGGTGTTTGATTGTATTTATTTTATAGGTGAGTAGTGACTGGAGTGGACTTACATTTTACTGTTATTTGTTTAGGTTTTGCTTCTCTGCTCTGGTTTCACACTTGCTTAAGTCATTCACTTCAAGGTCTCTGATCTCTACGGTCCCTCTAGAAACTGAGTGGTGGTGGTGGTGGTGGGGGGGGTGTGTGTGTGTCTCAGAGTCCTGTGTAGGACAGGCTCCCTCCTTGCCAGGTCCGGCGTTCTCAGTCCTGCCTGCGCCCTAGAATAACCGGCTGTGCTTCTAAATAAATACTGGGGCCAAACCGGTATTTCGCCCGTGTAGACCTGCGGAGTGAAAGGTCCCAGGTTCGATTCCGGTCAAGGGCATGTACCTTGGTTGCTGGCACATCCTCAGTAGGGAGTGTGCAAGAGGCAACTGATTGATGTTTCTCTCTCATCGATGTTTCTAGCTCTCTATCCCTCTCTTCCTCTTTGTAAAAAATCAATAAAATATATTTAAAAAAAAATAATACTGGGGCTGGGGCCTCAGCCCCAAAAGTTCAGACTAGATGAGGCAGCCTGGCTACTGGGAGTTTCTGAAGCTCCCCAGGTGATTCTAATGAACATCCGGGGACGAGAACCCCCGTCCTGGAGAACAGCAATCTCTAGGTCGCTACTCCCAGGCTGCCATGTCTGCTGCCCGCCTTCTGGGGCCACTGTCCACACTGCCTGGCCGCCAGCCCCGGGGGCTGCTCCTCGCCCTCCCGGGACCCACAGCAAGCCCCACATCCTCCCTGGCTCTCCTTCCTCAGGGCGCAGTTTGAGTCACTGGGCATGCGTAGTCCCAGCAAGCAGATGGGAGGGAGCTTTCCCATTCCTTTATTGTGGGGCCAGAAGGCTCGCTGCTCTCTCTCAGCTTCAGGAAGCCCCAGTTAACCTCCGTTTGGAGACTTCCAGATAATCAATTGGATCACCCTTCGGGGTGCTGCCTTCCTTAAACACTGTCCGCCAGAGCCCGGAAGGAGGTTTCCAGGTAAGGGAGGGAGGAGTGTGGGCAACCACAGCCCTGCTCCCCGTCGGACAGGCTCTGACCTGGGGCGGGGGGGGGGGGGCGGGATATAGGGGACATGAGGAAAGCCTGCCCATTACTGTCAAAGCCCTCCCTTCCTTCTCCTCAGAGTGATGGCTGGCTTATGTGAGTCCATAGTTCTGGGCTCTTCGTCGAGTCTGCCAGTTCCTGAGGGCGGGAGCGCCCCCTGTTCTTGTTGTGTCCTCTGACAACACGGACCCCCAGGCCTGACACGGACCCCCAGGCCTGTGGTCCTGGAGCCCAGAGCGGCGAACCGTTTCTTTGCGTTGGGAACAGCTCACTGCAATGGCCCATGGTTCCCCACGTGGCTCCGATCAGACCCACGGGTGCCCCTCCCCCTGCCGTGACCGTGCCCTCCCCACCTCACAACGATTCTTCCCAACAGCCCGGCGTCCCGAGCGGGTGGGTGGCACCTCCACCCTGCTCGCAGGTTCATGTTGTACTGAACGGAAAATTGTATTGGTGGTTAAAAATCTACTTAGGCAACTGCTCTGGAGGAATAGGTGATGACAGGTGCGGGGGCAAGTTCATGGTCAGGGTGGAGAGAACAGACACACGTGTTCTCCAGGTTCAATCGCTCCGGGTAAATCACAGAAGCCGTAGGTGGCTCCGGCGGCTGAGTGTGACTCATCTCTGAGTGAGTCGGCAAGAGAATTCACAGATCAGAGGAGGCACAGATCCTGGTTCTGAAGTTCCAATGTAGGCGTGGTGCTTTGGATGCCTTTGAAGGAAGCCCGCCACGTGGAGAATGGCGAGTGAGGGTTTAGGACACAGGAAGCCAGGCTCCTGTGGGGTGTTTGCTTTTCCGACCCCAGGCGTGGCCGCTGCCCGCATAGATGAACGCCCAGGTGCTAATGGCGCTCCACCCAGGCGTTCTCGCCCAAAGAAACGAGCTGGCAGCCTGGCCTGGTGCTAGTCATCACGTCTCACGTGGCGCCTGCGCAGCTACATCCCAGCTGCTGCACCTGCACCGCCCCGCGTCTCTGAGCATCAGTGTACATCTGGGTTGGTTAGAGGAACTTAATTATGCAGGTGGAAGTAGAAAGGGATATGGGAGAGAGGAGAGGGGTGCTTGACAGCAGGCACAGCATTTAATTCCCAGAATATTACAGTGGGAGCAGGATTCCCTGCGTTAAAGGTACAGAGAGCTCCTGGCAAAGGAGAACTTCCCAATTAGAGAAACACAATTAGAAACAATCATCGGCTTCCACGCCCGTTAGCTTTCTGCGGCCCCTTTATTGTTGCCCCGCTTTCTGATGTGGAGGGAGGGCGCTCCGTCATTAGTGTGGAATAACAGCCTGCGAGAGAACACGGCTTCTAAGGCAGGGGGGATCCTTGGGACCCCGGAGAAAAGCTAAGCGCGGTATTACATCTGGTAATTGCCTGCTCTACTAGGTACAAGGGGTTACACGTGTTTCGGTGATATACGAGATATACTCCCGAAAGAAACAAAATGCAGTGTTCCATTTTAGAGGGGACACCAGAAGAAATGTGATTTAGCGCTCCGTGCTTTTAGAATCGCATTGTTCTAATTTCAACAGTAAAGCTTGCCTACTCTGAGGAAGCACCTGAACATGCAAAGACAGAAGGTATATAAACTGCTAACTTCTCCTCAGTCCCCAAATGAGGTTGATTATGCACTCGGTTTTGCAAGTTTATATATTGTAGGTTTTTACATCAAGAAATAGAATGGTTATATCTCGTGTCTCTCTATAACGCTCTTAGGTAATGGTGCCACGGTTTATTCCATCATCCCCACGTCACTGAGATCTAAGTTGCCTGGTTTTTCAAACACCAAGCATTGAATGTTCGTCTCTGAGCACTTATCTGGTCATTTCCTCAAAAGATTTTCTTGAGGTACGGTTGCTGTTGCTGCATATCTATTTCTGTGGGTTTTTTTCTTGTCTTAATTTTGCTCTCCTTTATATGACCTCTTGGATTAAATGCTTAAGTTATACTTCCATTCGTTCATGGTTAAGGCAATGAATTTTCCTCTGAATATATTTTTAGCAATGTCGTCTAGATTCTGATACATAGTATTGCTTTTTTAAAATTATGCCCTTCAACATATTGTAATGCGTGTTTTGATTTCTTCTTGGACCAAAGAAATACTTGTGGGTGGTTTCCAAATGTTGATATTTGTGTTTAATCCAATGCAATTTCATATTCAAATTTATTTCTTCAATTATGTTTTGAAGGCAAGATCTGTATTTTGAAATATTTTTTAAATTTTCATATAATTTTTTTTTAGAAAACCATGGAATTCCCTTTATAAGATGATTAACTAATCCCACACACAAATGCTTTCATATGTCAAGGTGTCAGGCACCATTATTAATTTTACTGTATTCTATAGAACCTCAATTTCCTGGCCTATCAGTTGTTGGTTCACATGCTTTTTTCAAAGACTCAGACAATTTTTTTATGTTTCGTATTATTATTGGAATAATATAAGTTTGCCTTGTATTTCCTACAGAGACTCAGATCTTTTTAAAGGAGCTTAACTAGAAATCCCCTTAGTACCTCCCACCTCTGTTTTCTGTTTCATTGGTTATATGGCCTCTTCTATTGAATGACATTTGAGTTAATAAAATAGAAGGTTTCATCAACATCATCATCATCATCATAATCATTGATAAACTAGAGGCCTGGTGTAGGACATTCGTGCACTGGGCATGAGGGAGGGTCCCTCAGCCCAGCCTGCACCCTTTTGAAGTCTGGGAGCCCTCAGGGGATGTTCGACTGACTCCTTGTGGGGAGTGGGCCTAAGCTGTCAGTCAGACATCCTTAATGCTGCCACAGAGGTGGGCTGCTCTGCTTGCCAGCCATCAGCCTGGCTTGTGGCTGAGCGGGGCTCCCCCTGTGGGAGTTCACTGACCACCATCGGGCAGCTCCTGCATTGAGTGTCTGCCCCCTGGTGGTCAGTGCACTTCGTAGTGACCAGTCGTTCCACCAGTCAGTCAATTTTCATATTACTCTTTTATTATGTAGGATAGGGAGTAAATTGGAAAATTTCAGGAGAAAGTGGGAGTCATGGGTGAGCCTCATTTCTCAGCTCCATAGTTTTCTTTAGAAAATTAAAAATAGAGGAATTGATGTATACCACAGATCAGGACATATAAGGAGTTCTATGGAAAGTAAGAGAGGCAAGACTTTTGAAAGAAATAAACCAAGTGACCTAAAAGGATATTTACCCATATTTGATTATCCACATCAGTTAAATATCCAAGTAAAAAAGATTATTTTGTGAAACAAAAGATGGAATGTGCTTTAATAATAACACATGTCAAACATTTGAGCTGCTTAGAACATTTTGAAGAACTACAAATTATTAAACATAGAACGTAATCATATATCGGTTGCAGTTAAATACCATATGTTACTTGGATAAGAATTCATTAATCTCCTGATTGATTTTTAGTTATTTACTCTAATGGGACTGCTCTCCTCCCCATTTTTTATTGATTTAATGGGACTTTAATTGTTAACCATGTGTGACCATTCTCTAGATCCATATTGCCTCAATTTTCTCATTACAATGAAAATAGTTTTGGAAGAGAATAAGTCAAATGGTACATATGTATTTAGTACCTATTTTAAGAAATTTAGGAATTGGAAGGGCAACTTATGCTCTCAGAATCCTATTGGAACATAGAGTCCACTTTATCTTGCATTTGTAGTCTGGTGTCTAGGATCTTCTTGGAGCAGAGAGGGCTGGGAGGGAGCAAGATAGAACTTTTACACACATGGAAATATTCCTGGTCATACATCCATTATGCTAACACACAAATAGAGGGTACATATAGCAGTATATTTTTTCCAACTATTAATTCTGTTTTTTTTGGGGGGGGGGTTCTCACGACTGAGCCAGATGGCAGATGAATTCTCTAATCAGGTCTAGAACTGAAAAGGGAAAGAGGACATAACTACATTTTTTAGATAGACTATCCACTTTGCTTCTGAGAAGTTTGTGTGCCAAGAAAACTTCAACAGGGAAATAATTTACATCTTTTAAATGATAGGAACAATTGTAGTTGTGTTTTCTTTGTCAACATAAGACTTTCTGAGATGGAAACAATGCCTCATCAAAGCTTTTAATGCACAGCCCAGAAGATGACCAGGCCACAGACATGTAAATTCTGTTAGAACAGCAATTGCGATAACAGCTTCACAAAGTGCCTTATTGTGAACATCATCAGTGTCCTGGCTTCAGGACGAAGGCGTGCTTCACATGGAAATCCACGGCTGGCTGGGCGATGTCTGTGAAGTGACTCACACAGAGCTGAGGAAAGAGTGGCAGCTTCTAGATGGAGCTAACTTGGTGCTTCCTGTAGCTTCTTTTCTTTTTTCTAGACATATTTTATTGATTTTCCACAGAGAGGGATAGAGAGCTAGACTCGTCGATGAGAGAGCAACATCGACCAGCTGCCTCCTGCACACCCCCTACTGGGGATGTGCCTGCAACCAATGTACATGCCCTTGACCGGAATCGAACCTGGGACCTTTCAGTCCACAGACCGACGCTCTATCCACTGAGCCAAACTGGTTTCTGCTCCTTTAGCTTCTTTCTTTCTGCTTAGATGTTGCGATAATTCTCCTACTGTCTTTCCAAATCTTTGAGCCCATGCTCTGATAACTGTCAGTCCTTCCATTTTTATTTCTACCCAACAGAGGGAGTGACAGATAATAACCATCTCCTTTATCCAATTGGAAGCAAGACGTATTTTTACGTAGATCTTAGAGTTAGGAGGAAAAACAGGATGTCCAACGACTGTCCAATTACACCACAAGTAGTCTAGTTGTGTTAGTACAGTTTAATGTGTAGCATATTTAGGATAAGGGTTAGACTCTGAATAGGAAGAAGATGAATAAATTCTTTAACCCATTAATTTCATGTTTAGAGGAGTCACCCCAGTACCAGTCAGGCAGCACCCCCTCCTCACCTGCAACCCTGGGATAGCAGTGTTTCCCCTTCACTGTCACCGGGAAGATTGCCTTTGATAGCCAATGGGAAGGTGGGGTGTCAAGTAGGCTTTGTATCCATGTGGTCTCCACTGAAAACATTCTGTTGATGTTTTCTCACCTCTAAGGCTCTGTTTCTGTTTTTCTATCGCCTCTACCATCGAAGATGAATATAGGAGTTTCAGGGCTATTGTCTTCTAACTTATGCATTTATTTCTCTTATATTTATCTTGCTTTGCCTGCCACTATATATAAATGATTTCCAAATTTATCTTAAAGAGTTTGTATGTGCTATGATTTGCATAGAATGTGCTCATTTAGCTCCTTTTTAATGAAATGGAAATGGACATCAGAGTTCTAAGGACATCAAAGAGATAACGGAAGAGAAATAATCAATGAATCCCAAATTAACTTTCAAAACAATTTCCCACATAGCAGATTTTCCCCAGCTATACCTTTTCACTCTTTGGGGATAGATCATATTTTGAAAGTTTTGTCTTAGAGCATTTTTCTCTGTTGCCTTTCTCTCTTCCCCTAGGAGCAAGCAACCTGTGTGCTTTGAGGGTTGTCTAATTTAATTCTTAGGAATAGCGGGGAAATTGGGGTCTTAGTAGCAGAGACAGACCAAAGGGAGGGCAGAAGGGAGGTTGATTGAAATGCTCATCAGCCAGCCTCTCTCCTACTTGATAAGTTGAGGCCAGACAGGCAGAGTGGCCTAATTTCCATTGTTTGAATTCAATGGACAGGAACCTGTGGTGAGGCTATTGGGCTAAGATGGCGGCAGTGCTGGCTCATGAGTGACAGTGTGGCACATCCTCTAGTAACAAAAATTATATTGCTAATGAGACAATCATAATGCTTATTCCATGCCTTCAACATTGGAGGTACTGTGATCAGCGCTTCCTATGGGATTGTTTCATTTAAACATTACTCGGCCTTTGAAGGAGTAATGATAATTATCTTCAGTTGACAGATGAGGATAACGGGGCTTAGAGAAATGAAAAATTTGCTCACGATCACAGGGCCAATAAGTTAGAACAGGATGGTCTCAGCCTTGGTTTCTCATTAATCTTGGAGATAGTTGGAAAAAGAAAATAACAGCAAAAAATCTGTCTGAGCCCCTTTTTACAGATTGATTAAAGAAATTGGATGAAACCCCAGAATGCAAATTCTAATGACAGTGAATTTTGAACTGCCATAGGTTCCCTTAGGAGCAAGGCTGAGGATCTCAAAACAATTGCTGATGTATTAGGTTGGTGAAATATTCACCTTAGTTTTGATTAAATTATACTATTTATCTTTAATTTCCCTTTAATTTTGATTCATTATAATACTTATCTGATTCAAGAATGATTGGTTTACTCTATATGGTAATAAATTATTATGTTAAAAAGAAAGCAGCTTGCATATTCACCCTTTGACTTACTCCATAAATGATTATTAAGCACCTACTATGTACTTGGCTATACTAGGGCTACAAAGACTTAAAAAACACCACCCTTGTCCTAAAGGACTTCAGGCCAGTGGGGTGAGCTTGAGAGAAGCTGAGAACATAATAAACTGACTTGCTGGACAGATTTACTGTTTTGCCCTAACCAGTTTGGCTCAGTGAATAGAGCATTGGCCTGTGGACTCAAGGGCCCCAGGTTCGATTCCGGCCAAGGGCATTCCCTTGGTTATGGGCACATTCCCAGTAGGGGGTATGCAAGAGGCAGCTGATCAATGTTTCTCTCTCATTGATGTTTCTAACTCTCTATCCCTCTCCCTCCCTCTCTGTAAAAAAAATCAAAAAATTGTTTAAAAAAAAAAGATTTACCGTTTTTAGGTAAGATGTCACATGATAACCAAGTAGTCAAATGCCGCACGGTAAGTCCTAGGGTAGTTATGAACAAGAGTTGTGCCACCCAGAGGAGGGAATGCCAGCTCTACCTGGGAGAGTTACTGAGCAGGTAACTCATGGCTGGGTCTTGGGTAACAGGCCAGTGGATGAGAAGAGGTATGCCTTATAGGAGTCTCAGTGCAGTGTCCTAGAGCAGTGGTTGGCAAATCGCGGCTCGAAAGCCACATGCAGCTCTTTGGCCCCTTAAGTGTGGCTCTTCCACAAAATACTATGGCCTGGGTAAGTCTGTTTTGAAGAAGTGGTGTTAGAAGAAGTTTAAGTTTAAAAAAATTGGTTCTCAAAACAAATTTCAGTCGTTATACTGTTGACATTTGGCTCTGTTGACTAATGAGTTTGCCGACCACTTGTCCAGAGTATTTAAAGGTGTGATGAGAAATTCATAGTTACTAAGGCTTAGGGTGGGTTGCCATTGCCAGTGGAAGGACCCATGAGCTACTGGTTGGCAGGGAGGCCCAAACAGCCACCTAGAATCAGCCCAAGCAAGCTGCTTTCATTGGTTTCCAAACCAACCATAGGACTGGGAGAGGGAGGGCAGAAGTGGTTCTCTCCCCAGCGGAATAGTACAAACTGACAGCTAATATGTGTGAGGTCTGTGTTCCAAGCATTTTGTGATTTAACCACTTACTATTCATAGCAACCCTGTAAAGTAGGTGCTATTTTTATCTCTATTTTCCACACATGAAAACTGAGCCATAGCCAATCAAGTAACCTGTTTAATGTCACATTAAAAAAAAACCCCAACAACACCTAAAGCCAGGATATGGACCCAATTTGACTTCATGGTCCACACACCTTGCCACCATTTTTCTCACTTTTGTTCATAGTTGGGTATCAAGTGGCCTAAGGTGAGTGCCTCTTGCAGGTCAGGTACCGGGCTAATCACTTTATGTATAGCCGTGTCTCTTTTCGCAAGTCCGGGGCAGTACTACTGTCACCCCTACTTAGCGGATGAGAAAACTGAGGCTGGAGGACACAGCTGGTGGACAGCGTGGCCATGATGTGAACCTGGTCAGGCCTGTGCTAAAGCCTTTGTACCTACTGGTGGTCACCACACAGTTCTGCCTCTACTTGGGAAATAACCAAGGGACCAGGGAGGGGCAAGGCCCCCACTTTCTGGGTTATGTGTTGGGCTGGGCTTTGTATGTAAAGAAGAACCTGGTCCTTCAGTTTCCAGCAAAACTTGTAGGGAAGAAAACAAGATGGCGCTTTTATCACATGCTAATTGGACTCATCTGTAATAATCTCAGGCCGTTCTTAAGACTCCTCTCCTCTACAAGGTGACAGGGTGAAAGGAGAGAGAGGGAGAAAGAGATAGAGAGAGGAAAGGAGGGAGGGAGGGAGGAAAGCAAAGCAAAAAGAGATAGAGGGAGGCTCCTCAGCTTTCTCTCCCACTGGTATCTCTCCAACTGGGTTCCTGTCACCACCCCACCCCCTTGCTATTCCTGGATTAAGGTCTTGCCTTTTCTTGGATGTTTAGGGACAGTGGGACATGAGTGAAGAGAAGGTACTCTGGATGCGAGAATGTTTCCACCTGAGAGAAAGCTTTCATTTAGGGAGTTTTCAGAAGAGTCTATAAGCTTCCAGAACCCCCTATTACCCACACTTGTCGACTCTGCGGCTGCTGTGATGAATGAAAGGGGATTGATGCTCCTCCAGAATTAAAGTGCGCAAATCCTTTAATTTCATCAGCAATTAGAGATAATAACATAGAGGAGAGATCAGTCTGTCATTAGCACTTGGACTCTGAGTGAGAGAGAGGGCATCTGAGAGCTATTACAATTGGAATTGCAAGTCTTCCATTTACTCTATCTCAGCTGAGCCCACAGGCAGCAAACACTATTCTTTTTTTTTTAATAGAAAGTTTTAAAAAATGAGGCTAGCTATGTTTGTTGTCATTTTCTTTCAAGTGACAATTTTTTTAAATATAAATGCCTGGTTTCATTGTTTTTATAATTTGAAATGCTAGGAAAAGTCATACCAATTAATTGGGGGTGGCGATTATGTGTGCCAAGGGTGAGTTATACCCATGGGTTTATGTTGTGCAAATGAACGTCAGCCAATACATGTGGCCCAAGTCAGAAATGTGGAGAACAGCTGCCTTAGAAGAACCCATTGCATGACGTCTCTGGTGCTCCCTGGTCCTGGGCTTATGGTGGCTGGATCTTGTCACTCTTCTTCTCAGGGAGATGGAAGATCATGGGTAGTCATGGGTGGTCACGGGTGGTGGTGAGTGGTGATTGGACTCATCTGTAATAATCTCAGTCAGTTCTTAGACTGTCCATTCCTCTGTGAAGTGATAGAGTGATAAAGTGATAAAGAAAGCAAGAAAGGAAGGAAGGAAAAAAGGAAGGAAGGAAGGAAGGAAGGAAGGAAGGAAGGAAGGAAGGAAGGAAGGAAAGAAGGAAGAAAGGAAGGAAGGAAGGAAGGGAAG
Organism: Vespertilio murinus; assembly: GCA_963924515.1. Lineage (NCBI taxonomy): Eukaryota > Metazoa > Chordata > Mammalia > Chiroptera > Vespertilionidae > Vespertilio > Vespertilio murinus. The sequence goes on from OZ004712.1 coordinate 4,850,073, forward strand.
CTTGGAACCTGGTTTCTTTTGTGCAGCTCCCTGGTCTGTGACCTGGCACCTTTGCTCTAAGGCCCTCAGCCCAGGGTTGCCCAGCACCCTTGCAGATCCTGCCTCTGCAGCTCCTGGCCCTCTGGGCACAGGCCCTGCACGGGAGAGAGCCCTTTACTGCAATTCTCCTGACATCAGCTGTTTTAAAGCCCAGACCCCTTAGGGGCCGTGACCTCCCAGAGGTTAATGATTTCTTATCTGCCTGTTTTGAACCCTTACTCTGCAGAAAGTGATGTTGATGAGTAGTATATACATGGACAAATGTTGACACAAATTATTGAAAAGTTAAATTCTAAACAACGTCATCAAAACATATCCTAATTTTGCCCCGACAAGAAACTATTCTGATAACTTGACTTCTCACCATCTCAAATATATTACTGATCTCAGATACATCTCTTCTGACTTAATATGTGGCCTTTTTCTTTTCTCCCACCCAGTGTAGTCATGGGGCGGGGGGAGTTGATAGCACCCCCAGTGCTGAGGAGTCTAAAAGACCCAGCTCATAACTTATCCCTGCAGAGTGAAGACCACAAATTTGCAAGTTAACTCTGGATCTTAGGTAGAGCGAAGGAGAACCAGAAGACAAACTTACACAGCCAGAAGATGGGTAGATAGCATGTGCCATTTACTGATTCTGGAAAAATCAATTGTTGGTTTTGGGCTTGTTTGTCCTGCATGTGAGATTTGGTATAATCAGAGTGCTAGGAATTCCAAAAATACTTTAATGAGACCCACTCTTGTGTTTCTGAAGTTTCTGAATCCCTCTTCTTTCTATCCCTGGGCCATTGTATGGCTGACAACATGTAAAAGATATTTTCCCATTGTGATGAAGTTATTTTTCTGTAAGTACAACCTGAATGAGTTCCATAATCAAGTGTTTCAGCCTTGGCTTGACCTCTGCATACTTGAAGTCTCTCACCCCCTTTTAAAAATCAGGTTCATCTCTTTTCCCAGTTGCTTACTTGATGTTTACAATGATGCGGCAAGGCAAAGTGTGTGTGATTGACAGGCAGTCAGGCCTGTTCTACTTTATCACAGTTCATGGTTGCATGGGAAGAAGACACGTCATGATGCAGCCTAGCTCGGGGCAGGATGTGGGGAGCGCTGTCAGGGACCTCACACACAAAAGGAAAGCTCTTTGTGTGGACTCGCTGAAGAAGGCAGCACACGGAGAAAGGAATTGCCGTATGAACGGTGAGAGGAAGGAGGAGCACACCAGAGGAGGCCTGCTTCATTGGGACCTCCTAGAACTGTGGTGTGGAGGTCACTGTGGAGGTCCCCTGGGCCAGTCTTCTAACCCTCGGCCTCCCCAGCCACCACTATTCCTAATCCAAGAAGGCCCCGCAGTCCTCCCTAATGGATGTTCCTCTGTTTGAACCCTCAGCAGTGGGCTCATCCTTCCTACACAGGCAGCCTCTACCTGTGATCAGAGCTCTCCCACGCACAGACGTGCCGCCAGCACCCCTCAGCCACAGCAGCCAGTCTAGTCCTGTCACTGTATGATCCCCTTCAACCATTTGAGGACACGTATTATGTCTTCCACACATCTCCTCTGCCATTTGTTTCCTCAGTAGCTCTCCGGTGACAGTACATTGGTGCCTCACACATCTCAGTTGTCCTCCTCAGGTCTGGGACCAGTGCGCTTGAGTTAAGGATTTCATGAGTAGAATCCAGAACTGAACCCTGAGCCATGCAGCTCAAGTCCATGATGGGCTCAGCATACCCTGGGGCTCTGGCTCCCCTTGTCCCAGATGACACCCAAGAATTGTGGATTGCCCATGACCTTGTAACTAAATAAGCCCAGGCCTGGCTGATAGAGGTTGGCTCCCTGCTGACAGAGTGGTCCGTATGGGACCTCGGCTCCAACCTCTGAACCGTTAACAACCTCTGCTTCTCCTGCTGCGGCAGCCACCTTGGAGCCCTCGCCCACCCCTCGCCTCACCATCTCTGGGCAGGGTGATTAGATCAGCCTATTTTGTCTATCCATGTCCCAGTCATTAACAGAAATATTGACCAGAACAAAAACGAGATCAGAACAAACCATTAAAGGCACTGTTTTCTTTAAAAGTCTATCCTCAAAGGTAATTAAGACAAACTACCAACCGTCAGGCTGAGTACAGACAACTTACTTTGAACATGTCTTACCTTATGATGTTGACCTCTCTGAGAGATAAGGTCTGTGTAATCTTTCAAAACAACTCATTTTCCTCAGTTTTTATTGCAAGAATACGTATCAGGGTAATCTCCATCTCTCTTTCGTTTGCAGCTTTCTTATTATGGTATTTTCTTCAGTAACCTCTTGTGTAAAGAGGGAACATAGTTCTTAATGGATTTTTGTATTATATTAATGAGAATAGAGAATATGTTTTAAGAGTTTCATTGGAAATGTGTTCCTTTCCTCTCCCAAGGAGGTATCTGAATAGAATACAGGTACTGAAACCTTTCGTTTTATTTTGTGGATAAAGAGCTGAGTTCCTAGATGATTCAAGTAGCCGAAGGGAAGGGAACAGTGGGGCCTGGAGCCATTTCTAAATCCAGAGGGGTCTCTGGCTTGAGCCCAACCAAGACCATCTCAAAAGAAATGGTGCTCAGCTTGGCAAGACCCACCCTGTGTCTCTCTCCCTTAGTGCACCAGTCTCATTCCGTGTCCGTCACTGAACCTGAGAGATGAAAGGTGAACCAGCAAGCAGGGAACACCTGTCAGCCCAGTGGCTCATCCCTCCCTCTGTTCTCCAGGTCGGATCAGTCCTGTCCGCCCCAGGCCTTGCTGAGTATCCCCGAGGCCGAGGTGTATTTTTCTGGGAGAAACTTACCTGCTGCGGGGCTTCCTTCTTCCTCCTCCCTCCACTGCAGGAGATGCTGGGGGTCTCCTTTCACCTTTCTTGATTTTCTACATTGAATTTTTTGTGTTTTCCTGATTTTTGCTCTTATCATTTTTATTTTCTCTCTTCTCATTCATTGGGTCTGATTTGCTGATTTTGTGTCCTTATTTGTTTGTTTTTAGCTTGTTGAGATGGAACTTAAGGAGTTAATAATGGGCTTTTTTTTTTCCCTGTCTGGCCACAACCATCTGGTAAACCAAGATGGGCGCTTACAAGTACCACCAGGAGCAATGGAGGAAGAAGCAGGCTGATGTAATGCGCTTCTTCTCAGTGCGCTGCTGGCAATACCGTCAGCTCTTTGCAATCCACAGGGCCCAGCCCCACCGGGCCGGACAAAGCGCGCAGGCTGGGATACCAGGCCCTGCAAGGCTGTGCCATATATCGGATTCATGTGCACTGTGGTGGCTGCAAACGCCCGCTCTGTTCCTAAGGGTGCGACCTACGGCAAACCTGTCCATCACGTTGTTCACCAGCCAAAGTCTGCTCGTCTTCAGTCTGTTGCTGAGGATTGAGCTGGACACCACCGTGAGCTCTGAGGGTCCTGCATTTCTCCTGGGCTGGTGAAGATCCATGGACAAATTCTCTGAGGTTATGCTCATTGACCCATCCCATAAGGCCATCCGAAGATATCCTGACACCCAGGGGATCACCAAACCAGTCCACAAGCACAGGGAGATGCGAGGGCTGACATCTGCGGGCCCAAGAGCCGTGGCCAAGGGAAGGGCCACAAGTTCCACCACACTATGGGCGGTTCTCACCGTGCAGCTTGGATAAGGCGCAATTCTCTCCAGCTCCGCCTTTACCACTAGGATGTTTGTAAAATGCCTATCTAAAAAACAAGTTAGGACAGTAAAAAAATAAAAAGTTAAGAAGTTAATAATTGCCTTTTCAGACTGTCTTCTTTGTGTGTGTGTGTGTGTGTGTGTGTGTGTGTGTGTATGTGTGTGTATAATTCCCCTTTAACCCCAGCTAGCTGCATCCCCCAGCCTTTGCTCTGTCATTGCTTCGCAGAGATCTATAAGGAAGAGTGTGGGGTGTTCACTGTGCATTGTTTGTGGTAAAAAAGGTCCAGGAGGCAATTTAGATGCCCTTCCTAAGAGCTTGGATTGTTATAACATGCTGTGTCATTATAAGAAGGGAATGAGGATTGGAGAGCTAAAAGAAACAAATCAATAAGAAAGCCAAACACAACACACGGTCCTTCCATGTGTGGATGATGTCACTTAAGGTCCCATGAATTGAGGAGTGTGATGAATTCAACACACTTGACTAGCAGTGCCAACACCAAGCAAACAAACCATGCCACGTCCCCTTTGACTTGTGTCTCTGCGTTCTAGTGTTAGTTTTTAAACTATATATATTTGTAGTTTTAAAAACTTATTATTAATTTTTAGAGAGAGAGGAAGGGAGAAGGAGAGAGAGAGAGAGAGAGAGAGAGAGAGAGAGAGAGAGAGAGAAATGTCGATGTGAGGGACTGAGTCTGTAATCCAGGCATGTGCCCTGACTGGGAATCAAACTGGCCACCTTTCAGTGCACAGGGTGATGCCCAAACACCTGAGCCACACTGACCAGGGCGTAGTCTTATACTTTTAAAAGAAAGTTTCCTGAAGTTGAATTGTTAGGTCAAATATTATATGCCATATATATATATATATATATATATATATATATATATACCCAGGCTGCTGCTTTTCTAGCCATTTCAAAACTTTTCCTTTTGCAGTCTGATCCATTTATACTTTTGGTTAAACTTAGAGTGAATTAGTTCTAAAATAAATCCATGAGAATTTTTATTAGAATTGCATTCTAGTAAAAAAAAAAGCAATTTAGAATTACATTAAACGAATAGCTTAATTTAATAGGGTAATCGACCCCTTTTCTATCCAAAGAGATACTTTATAAGCATACATGAAGAAGCCATAAATGAAAACATTAAAATGTTAACTATGTTCTTTTCTTGGGTAATGAGGCTAAATGTGCTTTTTTCCTTCTGTCTAGTTCTCTGAGTGTTCCAAGTGTCTTCTAATATGCATGTTTTAGTTTTATAGTGAAAGCATTTATTTAAAAAGTCAACCATCCATTAATAGGGCCAGGAGGAATGGCTATTTCCACAACTTCCTATTTTTCTTTTTAATGAGAAGGAAGATTTGAGAGCTGTATTTTAAATGTCAGAAGCTGTTTATCAAAGATGGTTGTAATGATTACAAAAGTAGAAACATTGATATTAGAGTTTTAGGTAAGTTAAACTATCCTTATTTATGAAGCTATATTCCCAAACCAAGTGGGTCTCATTCTGTGGCATGGCCCCTAAGAACAGTGCTACCAAGGTTCTCATAATGAAGCATGGAGCAAAGATGGTCACACATATTGAATGCTCAGAAGTTCCCAGAAGGCTGGAGGGTAGATTCTTACTAGGAGACATTGGCAGAGCGATGGACCATAGAGATCGATGCTTCTCCGAAAGTAAAGGAGAAACTTTGGGTTTTACATTTATTTAGAGACAGAAAAACCTGTGTATCAAATATTCAGATTGCTAGTTCTTTCTGAACAAATGTGAGTATCCAATGAAATCTGGGACATAGAAGCAGTCAGTGAGACAGCTTCCCATCTGTGCATCCCAACTCTATCCTAACTCCTCTGTTCAGCATCATGAAGAAGGAGGGAACTGGGTATTGGAAGGGGCAGGGGAGACACAAAAATGAGAAAGCCTGAGAACCTGTTGTAGTGGAAATCCAAACCAATGATCCTTGGGCCTCAGCACTGCTCTGTGGAGTCTGGGAGATAGGAGGGAGAAGATTCAGCCATGGGACTCTCCCTCTACACTGCTCTGGGGAGTTTGGTAGGAGCCATTATCAGTGAAGGTTAAAGGTAATTCTTTTAGCTGAGATGAGCAGAATATGAAATTAGAGAAAATAAATTTTGAACTTTAACAAGCAAGGCTGTTGTTAATCTTTGAACTTTAATTTCTCCCTGGAATTTGATTAAGGGAGATGTTTGAATAATCAAATTCAGGGTATATCTCTCTGGTTGGCAATTTATTCACCTGCTTTTTATTGCAGAACCTCTGATATGCTGACTGGACGTAATCTGCCATGGGAAATGAAATACAAAGCAAATTTTTAGTCTCAGGACCTGAACGACCTTGGAGTTGTCCTAATTAATTAATTAATTAATTAATGTCTGAGCCTTATGGGGGCAAATTATATATTGTCCATCGGCAGTCTTATGAGGAAAAAAGCAGAAGTAGATGCATGGGCAGAGGCTAATGAAAGTGGGGGCAGTTCTTCTCTATAGCTTCAAGGGAGCAGCCATACCCCAAAATCTTAATCTCAATGGACAAGCATAAGGATGATCTAGAAAATCCAAGGATGTGAAAGTAGATGAAATCTCTAATCTGTGGTAGAGTCTAGAAGATTGGTACCTGTTTATTTTGTGTAACGTTCTCCATCTTTCCTCCCTCAAAACTCTTCTGGGAGATGATCTTCCTGCAGAGAGCATGGATCCTTTAACTCTCTTCCATGCTTCCTCTTTTAAAGGTGTTGACTCAATTTGGGAGCTCATTTGATCACAGATAGAGGCTCTGCTCTTCAGTCCTGCCTCTGGTAGCCACCTCCAGTGACAAGGTGTTTGGTGTGTTCTTAGGCTTGTTTTCAGGTGGGATTGGATCCCCGCACCTGGGTGTTGTAGAAGACTACTTACCTGGCCTCTGTAGACACAGGGGTCATGGGGTTGGTGCCTTATTGTGTTTTATTCTTACGATTTGGGCTCTCAGACAAGCATGGTAAGGAGGGGCAATTCTTATTTTTTTAATTTATTAAGGTATTATATGTGTACATAGCTTACCATTGCCCCCCCACCTCAATTCTTGTTAATATCAGCAAAGAAAACAGACAGACATTGTAGATTTCAGAGCTTTTCTCCTGCCACATAAAAGATATTTCCTCTAAATAAGAGCCATTGCAACCTTATGTTGATAGGGTTGAGTGTAGCTTCTGCTCAAACAGCCTCTGACAAGCTGGAGGAAGCCAGTTGGAAGGGACGACACCATAGCCTCAGCGTACTCACCACTCCGCTGATGCAGAGAGTGCAATTAAAGCACGGCTTTGCCTGTAAAACCCACTTTAGTTTATCCCTTAGAATTTTTAGGAGGCATCCACCTGCTAAAGATTAATACTCAGAAAGAAGAGGATTAAACACGTTCACCATTCAGTCAAGAGGAATTGAGGGAAGCCCTTCTGCCTTTTGATTATTGGCTTTGAGGCTGGTGCTTTAATTTCCAACTTATTCAATGTCAAGAAACTTTTTAAAAATCATAATTTATTTTCCATGGTGCAGCATAGTGTCATAGGTAAGAAGAGGAATCTGGAGTCAGAGACCTGGGCTTGAATTTCAACTTACTGGTTGTACCAACTTGAAAAAATTACTTATCGCTTATGTGTCTATGTTTGCTCATCTGTGAAAGCGATGTTTTGCCTCATATGGTTGAGCATTACGTAAGTTAATAGTTATAGGGCTTTAAAGTGGTTCCTGCATATAGTGAGGACTGCGTAAGTATTTGTTAAATGAAATACATTTAAAAAATGAAATATTAATAATAGTACACTGACAATTCCCAGCTATTACATTTAGCAACAAAGCCAATAAAAATCTTTCATGACATTTAATAGATGAAAATCTGGGACATCTAAAGGTTAATCATTTCCTAGAGCTGGGAGGGTAGTTGGATCCTGCAAAGTCTGCTTCTCTGACCTTCTAACTTGTGGTCTGGTGACTATATTTTTTCGCTCGCTTGGACGGAATAACTGTTGAGTTCCAGAGGCTGGAGCCAAGTGATATCCAAAACAAGATGGTGCACCACTCTGGAGATAACACACACATTAACAGTTAAAGAAAAGGAATTCACAATGGATCTGGCCAAATATGGCAAAGTCCCTGGTTCTTCTAGACAAACATTTTCATAGAAGTCCTAAGAACTCTACATGAGAGGCAGGGACCAGCCAAAGGACAGGGTCTGAGCCAAATCAATGACTCCAACTCTTTGTGTGAGAGCAGCTCAGTGGAAATGTCATGATTCGATCCTTTTCTTTGATATGAGCACTTTGTGGGAGGGGGAAAACCCCCCACACATTGGTTGCACAGAAGTCATTTACTTCACTCCCATGCAGTGATTTTTCATTTTTATGACTATAAATCATGGAGGTTCTTTTGTGGCCCAAAGGCGGCCAATGTTGTCCTCAGAGAGCCAGAAGCAGACAGGGGTAAACAGATGCCCTGCTGATTAATGGGCCCTGCCCCATTACTTTGTCTGAAGTTTCTCAGGTGCGCAATTTCTTCATAATTCCACTTTAGCAGAATGAGAGTTAAGGGATCTGGATGTAAGCGCCCTTCAATCATTTCATCAGAATACCTTTCAATTTGTAGGGAGTTGTACCAGGAAAAGGAGGAGGCCAGAGCTTCACAAATTCCTTGAAGGCCTTGTGCATTCTGTAGATACCATGTTGTGGGACGATCAACGCTGTGAAAGAGCGGTTTCTGACTAAATCCACGTTGCCTGCTGTTTTGGTCAGCCTGTTGTCTTGACCATTTCCTAGAGGCTTGTGAGCAGAGGTGAGAGTGGTGGAGTAGATGGAGCAGTGAGTTAGATGTTCGAAGACCTAGACTTGAGTAGCTGTCTGAGCCTCTGGTTCCTGATCTTCAACATGTGGAGTGAGTGAGCATATTTGCACATTCACTATGGTGATACATAGATGAAATAACATCAGGGACAGTACTGGGAAAGGTGCTTTTTTTTTTTAACAAATATTTTAATTGATTTTTAGAGAGGAAGGGAAGAGGATGGAGAGATAGAAACATCCATGAGAGAGAAACATCATTGTTTGGCTGCCTCCTGCACACCCCTTCCTGGGGATTGAGCCCAAAACCCAGGCATGTGCCCTGACCGGAAATCAAACTAGCAGCCTCTTAGTTTTGGGGTCAACACTCAACCCCTGAGCCACAGGATTTGGGCTGAAGGTGACTTTTAAATGCTCACAATTATTACTTGTTTTTCTCAAGGAGAGCTCAAAGTTCTTCTCTGCTGCAGCATGCCCTTGAGAAAGAGTAGTTGAGATTGAAGAGATTAAGGTTAAGGCTGTTTTATTGCTCAGGGATTTTGTGTGGAATGTCTCCATCTGAGTGACAGCACAGCTTCTTCTGGAGTCTCTTAGTTACACTTGCTGGAAAGTGATGGCCGAGGAGACAGCTGTGCTCTCTGTTGCCATCTCTTTCAAGGTACCACTCTTACCGCAGGCACTGAAGCAATTTCTTTTAGAATTTGAGGGCAGTGTTTTTTTAAAAAACTGCTGAAATTTTTATGATCAATATGTATATTTTTATATAAATGTCTGTCCTTTTTAGTGGATCATTACATTCTCAAATAGCAAGGGTGCCTGACTATATGTGTGAAAGCTAAAAGACCAATCCTAACCATTTTGAAGAACAAAGAGTTTCTTTGCAGTGCAATGAGTGCTGATAGGTCAGGGAGTGACGACTCATGCTGACGGGTATTGGAACCAGCAAACCTTCAAAAATATAAGAGAGCTGCACATACTTCAGAGAAAGGCTTCGGAGAACTATGATGAGTAGAGCATTGACTGGGGGCCGTTTAACCATAAATCAGTTCTTTCTGAGCTGAGCCTCTTGCCTGCCCCAATGTCACTTAAAGAGAGGTCCTGTATTACCCGAGAGTCTTTTCTGTGTGCAGGAGTGTGCTCTGCACCCACCCATCCCTGCTGCATACAAGTTGGAAGTGCCAGAGATAGTTCCAGGAATGACCCTCAAAGAGCAATGAAAACTGGTGTCATCCATTGTGGAATTAGGTGGGAGGCACTTGAGCATACAGTGCATCATCTTCATACTTTTCTGAATGATTGAAATGTGTCCTAGTAACATGTTGGATGAGATGGTATTGTGGAAGACAAACCATGGGCAGATACTCACCCTATGTTGTTCAGGAAAAGTGAAGATTACAAAACAATGTGGACAATGATCATAATTTTGGAAATATAAAATGCATATATACATATGTATATGTATGCATGTGTATATGTATATATGCTACACATATATGCTAAGAATACATACACACATAAAGAGACATATAGATAGATAGATACACACATCACTTTTAATACCTCGACCTGTATTTCTGTAAGAGAAAACAATAAACGCATAGCAATTGTTAACTATATAGTGGGCATTTGGAGAATTTTAAAATAAATTTCTATTACTTCTCTATAACTTGTGTAAATTTTATGATCTATCAGTTTATTTGGTCAGATTAAAAAACCAATTATTTACAAGTTGTTTTGAAGAGTTTTTAGAAGAATGGTTAATGATGGGGGAAAGAAAGCTATACCTAGATGTTGCTTTATGATATGATTACAACTGAAAAAACAACTCATGTGATTTTGAAGGTTTTAAGGAGAAAAGGATAAGGGTATATTGGAAGTTAAATCATGAGAGTAAAAATGCTTATCTCTGATATATGCTTTTATGGAGAACTCCCCCCCCCCTTAAAGCATTTTGGATGGCCAGATTTTCTACAAGAACATTTATTATTTTTACAAACAAAACGTTATATTTCAAAGGGAGAAGACCTACATTTCTATTCCAGGGCCAACATGTGATGAGTTTCAATGAGAAAACACTTTTTTTTTAAATGTAAGAATGAACAACTCATGACATATATGAAGGTGGTTTTCCTACAGCTTTTCAAACTCATGCGATTATTTCAAGCATTAAGAATTTGAAACTCTTACCACAAATAAATCTTCATGCTGTACTGGTTCCCCTTTCATGAGACTCATTTTTCATTGACTAGGCAGAGCATAACAAGCTTCATAAGTTATTCTCTAAGTAGAAGAGCCGCGAGAAGCCAGAGCAAGGGAGAGTTTTATTAATCTTGCGCACACAGGGGCTCTATTTCATACCCAGAGCAGTATCTCTCAATAGGAACACGTAGACCACCGGGTGGGCCTGAAGTTGGGTTGCACAGGCAACCATGAGGCAGCTCGGATCCCTCAGAGAGGGTGGTTGCTTGACGTCCATCCATCACATCCCTCCCTGCACACTCACGCCCCTTCTCCACTGAGCCAGGAGCCTACTCCTCCACTCACTTGATTCTGGGCTGGCCTGGACGCTTTGAACAATAGCATATGTAGCAGTGATGTGCCAGGTTTGGGGTTGACCTTTAGGAGGACTGGCCTTTTCTGTTTCTTCCCTGCCGAAGCCCTGAGATGTGTGTGAGAAGTCCCAGCTAGTTTTCTGAAAGGGGAGGCCATGTGTGAGAGCGCTGAGGTGCCCAATGTGTGACCTTCCACCACCTGGAGCATTCTGTCTCTCTTCCTCTGCACGTGTAAAGCACTGACCTGCGTTGGGGAACCACAAGGTCATCCAGGTCTGTTGGTGACCAGGTTGGCAAGTTTAGTCTTTGTCCTGAGAGTCAGTGAGTGGAGGAGATGGTCCCGATACCCCTTGGGCATCAGCTCAGAGCTGTGCTCTGCAGTTGGCAGTAGGGCTCTTGCATTCTCCATCCATCTTTCTACTTTGATTTCTCAACCTAGAAGCGGGGACCAGGGAAGAGGTTTGATTCATGGTGTTCCCCTCAGACCTCGACACTTCAGAGGATCTTCCCTTATGTAATTATAACACTTGCCAGGATGAGTTTTAGCGTGGGTCCTTTGTCATTGGTCTTGTCTGCGTTGCAGGGAGCTGCTTCAGCGCCACACAGATGTCTCCGGGTTGTCGGCGGATGCTGATGGAATTAGCCACATAGTGTCACCAGCTCCAAAGTTTTAGCTAGTGGGGGAAAAAACACACGCATTTTATCCTTAACCTTAATGTGAAAACTGCTGTGCTTCTATTAATGGGAAAGAAAGTTCAAGCATTAAGCTGTTAATATCAATAATGAGTCACGGTAATTACATACTGTAGATAATTATAATCTCTATTATTATGCCATTCGACTAAAATACTCCTAAAGAAAAAGGGATTTGGCTACCAGTGTTTGCCAGGTTTTTTTCTTGTTTTGTTCTGTGTATTTTTGCAAATTACAAGTGATGGCTAAATGTGTTTGAGACACAATTTTGTAACGAATTAGAATTCTGTTAAATGTAAAATGCTGTTGTAACCTTAAAAATTGAAAAAAAAATGCATGAGCAAAATTTGTCACATGCCTCTGAGCTGATTACAACCAGATTCAATGTTGTAGAAGTAAAAAAGAGAGAAAAGAGAATATAAATCTTGCATTGTATAGCAAAAGTGGGTGGTTTATAAATCTGTGGACTTATTGTGTGAACATCGCAAAGGCAGCAGGTGAATTCTTGTATGACTCTGGGTATAGCCTCCGTTCCTCTTTGTCTGATCTTTCCTTCTGGAACATCCGTCCCTCATATCTGTTCTCCATATTCACCACCTTTCTTATGTTGAAATCTCTGTTTATTTCATGAATATTCTGGGGTGTTATCCCACTGATCTCTCCATCATTACCTGTGATTCTTGCATTTCTCTGCTTATTTCATGAAGATCAGCGTTTTCTAAGTGCTTTGCACTAGTGATAATGATGATGCTAAAAGTATATGGATAGCTAATAATGTGCTACCCTAGCGGCCATTGTTTTGTGTCTATAACCCAATGGCAGGGGCTAGGAATTTGAGTCTTAAGAAGGTCATGAAAACCATACAAGCTCTTATAGTTATTAAATAATGGAACTGGAATGAAAAACTTGGTTTTGTTTTTTCAAAGCTCATGTTTTTAATCATGAGATTACATGATCACACAGTTTCTGAAAATGTTACTCTGCATTCTGCCTAGGCCATTTTCATGTATACTGCTTTTCTTGTGTATTTCTATCTCAGGCCATTTTGCTATCCCTTTAACTAATAGAAATCCTAATAGACTTAATAGATGTTTTATCTTTCTTTCCTGCAGAAAACATAAATTTCCTTGCTTCCATTATCCATTTATGCTTAATCTGCCAAACATAAATTAATTCCATTTGTATTTCTTCTTCCCTTTTCATTTGTACCATGAAAGAGCATCCTCATCTTGCCAGCAGTTAATTTCCCACGTCCCATCCCCTGCACCCTCTGCGTCCTACAGCCCTCTCATCAGAGACTTGCTCTGTGATGCTTCCCTTCCTCTCTGCATGTCCCCTCCCAATGATGCCTCGACAAGCCTCTCCCATGTAAAACAAAACAAAAACACCTCCTTCAATCCATGTTTTTCTCTGACCACTTCCCTATCTCTCCTGTCACAACCAACCCTCCTGAGATGGAGTTTTTAAAATTTTCCATCTTCATGCAACATTCCTTCCTCAAGCTTTTTTGTTTCTGTTATATATATATATATATATATATATATATATATATATATATATTATTGATTTCAGAGAGGAAGGGAGAGGGAGAAGGAGAAAGAAACATCAATGATGAGAGAGAATCACCAACCGGTTGCCTCCTGCACATTTCCCACCGAAGATGAAGCCTGCAACCCAGGCATGTGCCCTGACAGGGAATTGAACCCTGACCTCCAGGTTCATGGGTCAACGCTCTACCACTAAGACACTGGTCGGGCCTAAAAAATTCAGGTTAGCTCACCACTGCCCTGTGGTATGTATACTTCTTGCTTATTGTCTCAGATGAACACCTTTTCCTACTTAGTTCATTTGCCCTTAAGTGTTACCTGGGTTTACATACAACCCACCCCCCGAAAAGTCTCTCTCCTGGACTCCTTTCCTTGCACAAACGTCCTTGTGCTCTCTTCCTGCTTCTCTGAGTCTCAATCGGAGCCTCAGTGTCCCTGACCCAGCTCTCACCTGTTCACACGCACCCTGAAGTGCTGCCCCCACCTGCCACTTTCCGTCTGCACAGCCGGAACCTGGGTCCCAGCAGCGGCATCCAGCCTGGGCTCCCCGCTCTGAGTCTTGCACTCCTGCTCATTCTAAAATGTGACTCTGGTCATGTCGCTTCCCTGGTTAACATGCTTTCATGGCTTCTTTGCAAACGTGGGTGACATTCAAACAACTCCCCACGTTATAAACACTTGAGCGGGGCCCAATGAGTGCTGATGTTGAGAGTGAGGGGTTAGAATTCCAGCAGCGTGGCCGGGTTCCATGGAGACAAACCCTGGCTGGTGTGAGAAAGATTGCTGTTTGTGACAGATTTCACCTCTAACCCATGTTGCTGCTGTGATGAGTTTGAGGAGGCTGGGTGACGTTAACTAGTGCATGGTAAGTATAAGCACATCTCTTCTTTACATTAGGGTTTGAGGTGGGGCAGGCAGCCGTCCCCTATTTGAACTTTAGGGACCCCTTGGGGCCTCATCTTTACATGTGTCCAGCTGACAGGAGGGTAAAGAGCACGGGGAAGGCACCAGACCCTGAAACACAGTTCCTGCGTTCTTCCTCTTCACAGTGACTAGCCACTGGGTCATACGCAGATGGAATGGGCTGGGATGTATGGCTTCACTGTTGATATAAAAGGGAAAGTAAAGAAAGAATGATTGAGGACTGAGGTGGTCAGACAGGCAGGTAAAGGAGTGACTGTGGTTGGATGTGATGAGCGTGGTGGGAGGGGTGGCAGCATGCTAAGGGATGTGGGGGAGGTGGTGATCGAGAGGGAGGAGATGCGTGAGCTTATTTTTTGTCACGTTCATCTGTTCAGGAGAGAGCCTCTTTGGACTATCTTGTCATTCCGTATCCACATAGAATAATATTTTGGCTGATCCTGCTTGCCCCCCAACCCCCACCATTTTGTGTTAGGCAATTGAAAAAAATGAAATTTTTAAAAAAGAGAAACATGTCATTCTCTGAAAGAGTCAGTCCATTAAGTGTAATTGATCGAGAGGGTAGGAGCCCGTCTGCTCTGCTCCCTGAGAAATCTCCCTGGACCCTGACTCTAGCCAGAGGGAAGCTCTCAAAGCAGGAAAGGAGCCAGAGGCCGCGGGGGACGGCCTCTCCTTCTCAGCAGTGGCTCTGGGAGAGGGAACAGCCTTCGGAATGTTCCTAGGACGTGTTTATCCACAAGGAGCTGTCCCTGAAGATGGTTCTGCAGTCTTTCATTCGAACACGCAGTGAAATAAGAGCAGAATTAATGCTGTTAAAAACAAACCTATCTCATGCCACCCGACGGGGGCTGAGCATTGAAATGGTGTCTGCCTGGGTCACACCATTGTAGCAGCATCTGCACAGGCGCAGCAAAGCGGGGGGTGATATTGGATGAGTTGCTCTTGTGCTGTGTTTCCCCCAAAATAAGACATCCTCTGAAAATAAGACCTACTTACAGGTTTCCTTCTGAGTGAAATATAAGGCATCCCCCCGAAAATAAGGCCCACAGGCTCTGTCTCAGAATGAAAATTAATTTACCATAAACTGGTCGCTAGGGCTGCCCCAACTGGCGTCTAGCAACCAGTGACGTGACGCGGAGTCCTTACGTCACTGCTGTGTGAATGGAGAGAAATCAGCGTGGAAACTTTGGGAAACCTAAACTGCAAGAAGCTGTGACTTGGGTGAAGAATTCATGGGAGAAAATCACTGACAGTTGCATTGCAAATGCACTGCAAGCAGGCTACCTTGACAAGAAGTACTCATTTCAAGACAGTGCTATTGCTAAACATGAGAGATTTAGTCCACTGATTCTGAAAGAAATGGAGTCACAAGAAATTCACCAGGAAATTCAGGAATTGGATTGTTATGATGATGTTCCAGAAGATGATGACATGATTGTCATTGAATAAATGAGTAAATTCTTGATACTGTAGGATTCACAGTTTGTCTGGTTTGTGTTGACAACTACCATACTACCGTACCATATACAGGTAATAAATTTCCTTTATTTTCATTTAACAATAAATGTGTACCGTATTCTTCTTCATGGAAAAATAAGACATCCCCTGAAAAGAAGACCTAGCGCATCTTTGGGAGCAAAAATTAATATAAGACACTGTCTTATTTTCGGGGAAACAGTAGAAAGGATCCTAGTAATGGCTGTCTCACAAGCTTGCCAGGAGGCTTCGGCAGGACAGCCAGGGGAAAGCCCTTTGCCTGGAAGAGATGCCATAAAGGTGAATCCCTCCCCTATCTCCCTCTCTGTCCTCCTGACCCTCCATCCCTCCTCCCTTCCCTTTCCTGGAAGAGCCGAGATTTAGTGGAGAGGACTGGGGAGATCTAGACTGAGATGAGACTGACTTGCAGTTCTGCACGGAGGAGAGAAAGTGAAAGAACAGGACAAAGAGCAGGTAACGAGTGAGGGGGAAGGGATGTGGCTGGGAGTGTCCTCCCCGGCAAAAGGAAAAGACGGTTTTGCAGTGAGAAAGTGCTGTTTGCCACTGGAGAAGTCTGTGGCTTGAAGGGGTCAACAAAAGATATGACTTACATGCCTGCTGCCACCAGCCCCTGCGGCTGAACACAGACTCCCGGCCGAGGCAGCCTCACCTTTGGTCTGGTTAAGGTTTGACACGCAGAGAGAGAACTAGAGGTGAGCAAGGCCCCGTCATTGGACACTTAAGCCAATAGATCATGTGGGAAGGAGGTGAAGGCCTTAGGCTCCTCTTGACTTCTGCTCTGGTGCCTGCAATCTCGCTGGCTGGCCACCATGGCACGGAGGCTGGCATGGAGGACGGGACTAGGACAGCAGTCTCGGTCGTGTTCTGTACATAGAGTCCTTTCTCCTACATGACTGTATTTCTCTTGCTCTCTCTCACTCCTCCCCCTTGGAGTCCTGGCTTCATAGCCTAGCCACATCCTCCGATGTCCCGCCTCTGTGGACAGAGCATTGGCCCACAAACTGAAACATCCCGAGTTTGAGTCTGGTCAAGGGCATATACCTGGGTTGTAAGCTTGATCCTGGCCCTGGTCAGGGTCTATGTGGGAGGCAACCAATTGATGTGTCTCTCTCACAATGATGTTTTTCTCTCTGTGTGTCTCTCCCCATCCCTTCCAATCTCTAAAAATTATTCTCAGGTGAGGATTAACAGCAATAACAAAAATATTCCCTTGTTTGTATGGACCACGGTTTCTTTATCTGTTCATCTACTGAAGAGCATCTTGGTTGCTTCCAAGTTTGACAATTATGAACAAAGCTGCCATAAACATCCGTGTGCAGGGTTTTGTGTGGACACCAGTTTTCGAATCAGGACATAACTGTGGCTCTTCAAAAATACCTTCCCTACTCTCTTTGTGCTTTTATGGTATATTTCTATTTTTTCCTGAGATAGTTGTTTTACTTTTAAGTGGCTCAATTATTTGCAGGGTAACACTTTCAGAAAGCACAAGAGTCCTTCCATTTCTGAGAAAGCTTAATGATGTTACTCATAAATTATTGCTTGGCTGAGTATAGAATTCTTTCTCCTCAGGAGGCATGCAATTCTCTCCTTCAAAATTGCATGGAATTTAGTATTGAGTGCAGTAAAGAAGAAATTTGGTTTTATCCTGACTTTTTTTTTCTTTTGTCCTCTATCAGTGTCTTCTTTTCTGGTGAGAAGCAAGACTTTTTTCTTATTATTATTTTCAAGGTCATCTGATATTTGACAACCCATTTCCTGGTGAAGATTCCAAATTTTCTTCAGCTTAGGCAACTATTCCATTATTTCTTTGATATTACTCATCTTTGTGCCAATTTCATCCTCCTGGGCTACACAGATCATGGGTGCTGACTCTCCTGGGCCATTTTCTATAGATCATTTTGTTCATCATGATGTCATCTGTAACATTTTCCTCTGAGTTCTGGACCATGTTTTATGTTCAGTTTTTATCAGCTTCTTGGTTTTCTTCATTATCCAACTTGCTAGTGACAACCTCTGAAGTGCTTTTTAAAATGTTGGAGTCAGTATTCATTATTATCCAAACCAGGAGTTTAAAATGTGGGAGTTCAGTAATCATTATTATCCAAACCAGGTTTTCCTGATACTGGATTTTTTCCTCTAACGTTTTCTTCCCATCATGTCTGGAATATGGAACCTAATTGGAAATATGAACAACAAAGTTCGTATTTACCCCAATTCCTTACCCCCTTTCCTTTAAAGTAACAAATACTTCATCTGGTGCTTTTTATTAGTCTATCCTTGCATACAAGAGCAGAAAGGAAGGTCGGGGCCATCTAAAGAATCTTCAAAGTAGAGACACAGACCTTCCCCACACCTTCTTTCTCTGTCTTCAGGAAGACTTCCAGGCCAATAATAACTTTGAGAGATATCTACAGCCTTCAACCCTGGGACACTTCTTGCATCAAGGCCCATTTTCTTTTCTCCTATAGCCCACTCTTGCTTCCCACTCATACCTCTTCTAGCTTAGAATTCTGTTAGTCATTTGCACCCAATATCTCTGGTGAATTTTTCCTTCATGAATGGTAACAGGTAAAGGTTTGTCATCCCCTTGCCCATTTGCCTACTCTCCAGAATGAATTTCCAAAAATGTGAGTAGCACCCTTTTCAGAATCCAAGGATCTCTATTACATATTCTCAGTCACTTCAATGGACAATGATTACAGAGAAGAGCACAATAAGCATAATAAAACTACTACCCCAAGTGGAAATCCTTAGGGTCACTTGTACTAGAGGAGCTCTGGAATGAATTAGACGTTCCACAAAATTTTAAGCTCTCTCTCTAACCAACTAGCAGCATCCTTGAGCTATGATTCTGTGCAGAGATTATCTGCACTGCACCAAATAAGCCTCTAAGATAACGTGGTCCATCTCATTCTACCTCTCTCTTGGCACCATCCAATTTTTACTTGTGTACCCATTGTATATCTATCAGATTCCTGCTCCCAAGCTAATGACACTAAAATAAGAGTCATATATTCTTGCTGGTTTCCAAGCGACTTGGAGATGCTGCCAGTCAGTTTCCTGCATGAACTCTTGTTTTATAATCTGTCCAGGTTTCTGTGCCATCATAGATGCCACTGCTCACTGACTGCCTCCTCCTGAATTGTCAGCCTTCCTTGGTAGACAGTCCCAGGCATGCTGTAAGTCCTATTGTACAGTCTTCTCTCTGTTAAAAGTATTTGACAATCACATCCTTAAGCTGGAGCCCCTGTCTTCTTTCCCCAGAACTAACTCAGTCTTTAAATCATTTCGCTTTCTATTTTCTCCTCTCCCTTAGGGAAATTATTGAGCTTAGAGAAGGAGGTTGAGTGGGGCAGATGCCCTTCATCTTCTAGAGAGAATGAGCTGCAGGCATAGGGGAAGAGAAGAGACAAAGTGGGGAGGGGTAAAACTGATGAATTTCTCTCTCATTGAGAGATGGATTTGTGTACTTTGGCATCCTTATTTGATGAGACATGTTGAATATTTTTAGATGATCTGACTCCCCCACAATCAAACACAAATAAGAGAACTTTCCAAGGCTAAATTAAAATAGTATTTTTGGACAAAATTGAGTTTGGGTTATGTGTTTCAGTGCCCTGGTGAAAATACTGCCCCGTGCATTGAGTTTGTCACAAAGAGAGTTGCAAGGAAGAAAGAAAACTACATTCATTGAGTGCCTCCCAAATGCCAGACATGTAACATGCCTTCCTCTTTAATCATGTTCAACACTCCTTCCTCAGATCTTAACTGGGAATTATAAGCTCTAACATACAAGGTTGTAGGGATGAAGGGCACATACAAGTGCCCATAAATCCAAAGTTGCTCGATAAATGTAAATATCCATCTCCATCCTTCTTCAAAAAAAATGCCTTGTAGTGTTCAACCTTCTTTTCCCTTCCATATGGCTGAACCTCTGCAAAAATGATGGCGCTTCAGGTTCTTACATATGCCTGTAGCCCATGAGGCATGACTCATATCCTAGAACTTAAAAAAAAATTGCAACTGTACAAACAGAGAAAAACATTTTTAAAGGCCATAACAGAGTTTTACAAGCTAGTGTTTAGCTTACTTATTCAAAGGAAGTAATGGTATCCAATATCCTTTCATCACATAGAAAAGGAACTAGTCCATGTGAGGTTGAAAGCCTTCATACATAGTGCTAATTAGCATTGACACTGAGGCTAGAACCCATGTTTCTCCATGTCCAGGCCAAAACCTTTTGGGCACCACATATCTTGAGATGTATGATTAGAGAAAAGTATTCGTATTTTAAGAGAATTATGTTACTTAAGAGATAACCGGATGGGGATATAATGAAGTCCTTGCTAATGCTAAGAGTATAGATCTTTGCAAATGCACTCATCATCCCTTTACTCATTAGCTTCATGCAAGTCTTCATGAATTTATTGCTTTACTTATTCGATACAACTTTTTTTTTCCTAAAGCATTGCAAGCAACAAGCATATTTCACAATTGATAGATGCTAAAACTCCCACCAACTCTGCCAGCTTAGTTGCCATGGTGATAAATGGTTTAAAAAAGTCTCATTTATTTGAAAATATATTTAGAAATAATTGAGTCCCTTGAGAGCAAGATGTCCTAAATTCTTTCCATGGTAGTTCTTGATGTGTTTCCTTCTGGGTACCAGCAGCCTTTGAAGGAAAACTCTCCTAAACATGGTAGCTGTTCTTTTGATTACATCTGGGCTGGCAGGACTTGTCAGGTCATCAGCAAACACCCTCCTTGGTCACAGGCCACCAGGGATTAAGAAAAGTCTTCCCCAGTGGACATTTCCCCCTGTAGTGGTTGTGCATTTGAACCTGATATTAGACACAGGTGATTAGAACAAAAATGACTTCTAGAAGTCTGACAAAGCAAAATTTGGAGAAAAAAGTGGGATAAGCACTTGTTACTTGAGCAAAAGAGAAGAGGATGAGCAGTTTGTGTAGATGTAACCCTCTAAACACTCTCTGGTTTCACGTGTTTTTCTCACTCTTTGTGTGTGTGTGTGTGTGTGTGTGTGTGTGTGTGTGTGTGTGTGTGTGTGTGTTTAAATTGGAGCCTGCTAACATTCCTTTAATTCTTATGTAAAATCAAGTACTAGATCCAGATGACACTACGGATATAATAATAATTGATGGAGGCCATTCTACATTCTAGCACTTCAAGTACATGCATTATTAGTTTCAATCTTAAACAATATAGCTATCCAGGAAATATTATTTTGCTCAGTTTATAGGTTAGGAATATTCTTCCCTTTCCCCCTCCCAGGCACTGGTTCTAAACCCTTGCCTGAGTTCTTCCTCCTCTTCTGTCCACCTGACTCTTCCCTAAAGGACTTGATAACTGGTTGCAAGCTTCCAGGATAAGCTTTTCCTGATCCCCTCTGGATGGTCTTTGAATTTACAGAAAGTTAAGGATAAAAGCTTTGTTTTCCTTTCTCTGAACATAATTTAGATCATAGAAGCAAGGACAAAGCTGAAAGGCTCACTGGGAATTATCGCCCCAATGTTCTTTGAACATTTTCAATTTGAACCGAAATGTGGCCAAAGCTATTATTATTTGGCTGGAGGGAAGTGAAAACTCTACGTAACTGAAAGAAATCGAAGCACCTAATTGCCAGCACTAAAAGCTACCCAATTTTTCCAAGAGGGTGTTGATTAGTTTTTCCTGGCCAGAACTCGGGAGAAGTTTTTCAAACATGGAGCAGTTAGCGGTAACATCTGCTCTTCTATTTAGTCGAACACAGGGCTTTCTGTAAACAGTTCCCTACAGGTTTGGATTGCCGCCTCTTCTGGATCATATCTCCTCAACTTTTCCCAGGAAAATCATGTTCCTGGGTGTCTAACAGAGTAACATAATCAATTGGGAGTTCACGTGTTTCTCGCTTTGTTTTATAATCCAGTTTAAAGAAAGCAATTGCTTACATGTGTTCCTGGAAGTTGGTTTTAGTCAGACCTCCACATTTAAGAGAGAATTTCAGAATGATGTCTTTGAACATGATGGAGATACTGTGCTGATGTCCAGACCTTGGTGATGGGTTTGTGGTGATGCAACCACCATCTTGGCCTTGGCCACGTGCAGGGCCCTGTGACAGTCCAGGTTGTGGCTATGGGAGGAAAAGACTTGCCAAGAGGACTGAACCCACAATGGGGCCTCTTTACCCCCCTTGCTCTGTCCCCTCTCCCTGAATGGGCTCACATATCTCTGTGGAGCAAAGCGGGGAAGCCACTGGACCACAGAGCAGAGGCAGGACTGGGCAACGGTTCCCACCTCAACTTCACCAAAGCTCTTATGAAAGCCACAGAGCCCAGGGCCCCGCAGTGACTAACAGAATTCACTCCAGGGGTGAGTCCAAGAATCTACAATTTAAAAGTATTCCCAGTGCTTCTAATGAACAGGCGGTCCCTGGCCCATGGACTGTGGACTGCTGAAAATAGCACCAGACTTGGAGGCAGACTGGTTTCAAATTCTGGTTCTTGTAACAATTTTTAAAAAATTAAATCTATTGGGGTGACATTAGTTAATAAAGTTATATAGGTTACGAGTGTATAGTTCTATAATACATTGTCTGTATATTGCAGTGTGTGTCCGCCACTCCAAGTCAAATCTTCTGTCATTGTATATTTGACCTTTTACCCTTTACTACTCCCCCCACCCACTTTCCCCTCTGATGACCACCATCACTTGGGCACTACGTGTTTTGGAGCAAGTTATTCAAATTCTCTCAATAACTTTCCCTGAGATAATATCGTCTACTTTTTCAAGTTGTTGTGAGAATAAACATATAAAAATAAACCATACGCAAATAGCACAGTGCCTATTACATTATAGTTGCACAGAAACACAAATATGAATCTTTATTCATTCGTTCAGTTATTCAACAAAATTATTGAATGCTACCAATACTATTATCATCATCATCACTAGTAATAATAGTATAAGTATTATTATTGGTAGTAATTATTCTACACTAAATGTTATTCTAAGTGCCTTAGGTATATTGCCTTACTCAATCTTCATTCTGTCTCAGTAAGATTACACATGATGATTCTCATTTTCCAGATGTGGAAACAAAGGCCTGGATGTAATAAGGATCTTGCCGAGTTTCCATGGAAAGTAAGTGTTAGAGCTAATAGTTGGGTCTATAGTATGAGATCCCACTGACCCCCCTGTGCTCAGCAATGAGGGTACTGTGCAGTGGTGCACAGTCTAGGAGACAGATGAAAAACAATTAACAAATAAGCAATTACAAAGAAGAACAAGCTAAGAAGGAAATTAAAAAGCAGAATAATGAGGTGGGAATGATACTGATGTAGAGAGATAGGAAGCATCATCCCAAAGAAGTACTATTTAGGCTGGGACCTGGAGAAGGAGAGGGAGGGGCCATGTCACAAGTGTTGGAAGGAGAACTTCAGATCAAGGATGTAACAGTGTTCACTGAGGCATTTGGACGGGGAATCACTGTGGCTGTATCTTAGTGCCCAACCTGAGATTAGAAAGGTGGGCAGATGCCAGAGCAGGTGAGGTCTCACAGGCCAAGTAGGAAATTCGAATTTTATTTGAAATGCAATGAGGAGTGGAACGCTTTTAAACCAATTTAGGCTCTTAAAAAATCACTCTGACTTTTGTTTGAAGAATAGATTGGGTAAAAACGAGGCAGAAGACGAAGCAGAGAAGGGAATTATGGCATTACAATGGGGATCAGATGAAAGGTAATGGTGATTTACTCTAGGTGAGATGAAATTAGAGGTCTAATTTTGAACATAGGAAATTTGTGGTCATTATAATAAATTTGAGAAGTGGATATCTAAGAATAAAGCTCCAAAAAGAGAATAAATGTAGAACTCAATAATGAAGAGATGGTCTTCAAAGCCAGGGGGAATGAATGCTGTCTCCTAGAGAGTGGGTCGGGAAAGAGACGAAAAAAGATGAAAAGCACTAGAAGTGAGATCTGAGACATTTGAAGGTTAGGGGACCCAGGGAAAAAAAGACAGAAAAAGAATCAGCCATGAATGTCTAGGAAAATCAGAACATGCCCAAAGTAGGAGAGACATGTGGAATCCATAGGGGGTCATCCTTGGTGTGGGACATGAAGGATGATGGGAATAGGAAAAACCTGCATTTAATAAGAGCACTCCCCCTGCAATTGATCTTTAAAAGAACAGTTTCAGTGTGACCATGAGCAAAATTCAGAATAGAGCTGTTGGAAGAGTGAATGGAGGGAGGTAGAAAGATGAAAGTCTGAGAATTTAGGCTCTAGATTCTTAGACTAGATTCAGATCAGAGAATGAAGCAATTGCTGAAGGGTATTGTGGACATGCACAACTTTTTCCTTTTGCTTTTCTTTCCTTTTTTGTTTCTAAGATGGGAACATGGGAACTGCTAAAGCCTATTTGGATACTGCAGAGCAGGGTCCAATAGGGAGATGAGGATATTAAGGAGAAACAGGTGGCACTGAAGGAATCAAGGATGGATTCGCTTACAGTGGTTCTCAACCTTTCTAATGCCATGACCCTCTAATATAGTTCCTCATGTTGTGGTGACCCCCAACCATAAAATTATTTTCGTTGCTACCTCATAACTGTAACTTTGCTACTGTTAAGAACTATAATGTAAATATCTGTGTTTTCCGATGGTCTTAGGTGATCCTGCTAGTGGTGCTCAACCTATGGGTCTTGACCCACAAGTTGAGAACTGCTGCTGTAAAAATTTTCTTCCCACAGACCAATGCATTTTCTTAAGCAGCTCCCAAATACCATGTACTTGGAGCCTTATATTAAGGATGTGGTGAGTTTGTAACTTAAACAATTGAACCAGAAGGTTTCAATTATAGTAAGAAAGTAAGGATAGGTGTTTGTGATTTCAGGGTGGCTTAGTTTACACTGATGACAGGTCCAAGGTATGGAATTGTGTGGCTAACATGAAGCAATGGAGAGTTGTTTGTGATGAGGAGGTAATGGAATGAAGAAGACAAGGCATTGGCTAGGTAATCCACACAGACCCTGGGAATGAAAGCACAGTTGAGATGGAAGATGAGAATGTACTCCATCTGTTACCATCCTATATAATAAAAGGGTAATATGTAAATCAACCAAACAGCAGAATGACCGGTTGCTATGATGCACACTGACCACCATGGGGAAGATGCTCCATGTAGGAGCTGCCCCTTGTGGTCAGTGCACTCCCACAGGGGGAGCACTGCTCAGCCAGAAGCTGGGCTGAAGGCTGGCCTGTGCAGCAGCGGTGGCAGGAGCCTCTTCTGCCTCCACTACAGCACTAAGATGTGTCCAATCGATGGATGTCCTGCCCCGGGGACTGGGCCTAAGCCAGCAGTTGGATATCCCCCGAGGACTCCCAGACTTCAAATGGGCATAGGCTGGGCTGAGGGACACTGCCCCCCCCCCGCCCCCAGTGCACGAATGTCGTGCACTGGGCCCCTAGTCTTTATAATAGGAAGAAAACCAGGTAATCAACAATGACAGCAATGAGGATGAAAGATGGTGGAAGACTTATCCACAATGGATGCAGACCCAACTATTGAAATGCAAATAATCATTTATCCTGCAGGGAATTTTAGGCTATCTGATGGTGGAGGTTTGCAGTATTGACTATAAAGGACAGGTCATCTTAGTAGGCAGACATGTGGTCATACTCAAGGGTGTCATCCAAAGATGCCTGGGTAGAGCACTCTACATTTATCAGCAACATCCAAGAAGGATTCCCAGAGAAATTAGTGTTTGACTTGACTTTGGATTTTGCAAGGAAGTGAATATGTCAGAGGTAGACTTGGGGAAGGAAGGCATTAAAGATGGAAGGCACCGCATGAGTTGGCACTCAGGCAAGAAAGGATGTGATAGCAGCACAATAAGAGTGTAGATCACTAGGGAGTGGGGAGTGATGAGACTGGAGATGAAAAGCGAGGTCAGATCAGACAGAGAATTGCATGTCATTGTAAGAAAGCTGAGATTTACCCTGAATATGTTTGGGACCTGAAGAAACATTTCGAGCTGTGGTAGATGATGGTCATATTTGAACCCGGAGGCAGTGCTGAGATTTGATTTTCTGGATTTTGGCTGGAAGAAAGATCAGCTAGGAATCTCTGAAATAGTCCCAGCAAGACATGATAGAGGCTCAGAGTAGGGAAAAGTAAGGTGTAGACTAAAAGCATAAGGTGAGAAATTATGAGAATATTTAGAAGGAAAAATGGCAAGATGTGGTTTGAGTAGTATACTAACAGGGTTGAGAAGCAGGAAGAGCTCATGATAACCAGCAGTTCCAGGGTGCCCGGATGATCTGGGTGCTGTTCACAAAAGCAGGAAAGACAGGAGAAGTTTGGTTACAGAGCGGTAGCTTCTGCTGGGCAGGTGTGAAGTCTGAAGTGTTTGGAGGTCACCCTGGATGGTTGGGAGCCCAGAGGAAGAGAACCCATCTCCTCCATTGACTCTCCCAGAAGAACAAAAAAGCGTCTATCTTTGCTAGAAGCCTCTGGCAGATATCTTCCCATGTTCTGTTGACCTAACTTGGACCACATGCCCTTCCAAGATCAAACTTGGTGGCTGGATATGGGATGCACTTACTTGATAAGACAATCTTGCTATCCCTAGAGCTGAGAGGAGATAAGTCTTGGCCAGACTATATGACTGGCTCTTGGGAAAGGCAGTTTTCCAAAGGAAACTCATAAAATATCAGGATATGGAAACCCCACCAGTATCAGGCACAGGAAAAATAGATCCATCTCTGCTCCAGCTCCCAAGGGTCACACAGACCACTGTGGCACAGAGCAGGGGCGTCCATCTCTGTGTAGGAGGACTGAGAATCATTTAATGGCAGATGTGACATCTGAGCTTGGTTCTTCAGGATTGAGCAGAAGGTTGCCAAGCAGAGAAAATGCAGACAAGAGGATAGAGTATTCTGATGGAGTACAAAACTGCTCCGATGCCAGGGGCCCAGTCAGGAGGTCTTACTGTGCTTGTCTGGAAAATCACCCTTGCTTATGATTCAGACACCAGTTTGTTTTGTCAGTCAAGTACCTTGTTTCTCTGTGGAGAATTACATAGCATTGTCTTAATCCATTTAACCTAATTTTTTTATTACAACTCTTTATTTTTTAAATATATTTTATTGATATTTTACAGAGAGAAAGGGAGAGAGATAGAGAGCTAGAAATGTCGATGAGAGAGAAACATCGACCAGCTGCCTCTTGCAAACCCCCTACTGGGGATGTGCCCGCAACCAACGTACATGCCCCCGACCGGAATCGAACCCGGGACCTTCCAGTCTGCAGACCGATGCTCTGCCACTGAGCCAAACCGGTTTCGGCTACAACTCTTTATTTTTTAATTCCATGCAATTTTGACAGTGGAAAAGGGAAGGAGTGTGTGTGTGTGTGTGTGTGTGTGTGTGTGTGTGTGTATGTGTGTGTGTGTTGCCTGGTGAATATGAGGGCTGTCATGATAGGTTTTGCTCTGTATGACTCATTTTTGGACAGAAAAGGGTTTTACGACAGCTGTTTGATAGTATCTTAGGGAACTTGAGAAACATACTTAACCTCCCCTACTTAACCTCTCTGCACCTCAATTTCCTCATCTAGGAAGTGAGAGATAATAACACCTTTGCTGCAGGCTCACTGTTAGGTTTAAACACTGTAATACATGCAAAGTGCCTTGTAGATTGTATTTCTTTACCAAATCAGAAAAAAATTGATTATTGCCATTCTCATGATTATTATTATTGAGGGCCATGGGAAAATAGCTCAAGAGGAACAGTGCAAGACCTTTGGGAGAAAACTTGTCATGATGGATTGCCAGCCAGTGAAACAGCAGGCAGCAGTCTTCCACGCAGGCGGAGTGAACTGGCTCCTAAGTCTTTTTATTATAAAGCAGATAATCCCTCAAATGATTCTGTCAAGGAAAACTATAATAATTGTAATGCAAGCATAGAATACAAAAAACAGGGGTTATTTTAGTGAAAATACAGGTCTGGAGTTAGATAACTGCATTTTAATCTCGGATCAGTCTATTGCTAGTTCCTTTCTATGGAGCAAATTACTTCTGTAACCTCCAGTTTCTTTATCTACAAGATAGAGCTAGTAATAGTACATAGTATTAGTGGTAATAAAATTAAATGAGAATGTACATATAAAGCCCTAAGCAAAAATTTGGTGCATCGTAAGCCTTAAGTAAGTATAAAATTGTTTTAAAGTTATGGGGCAGCTTACCTTTTTTTTTTGTCCCTTTTACAGGCTATCAATTATACTGTAGTAGAGGTGTCCTATTTATAAGGCAGTGAAGGGGAGAAAATCAGAGTGTGGGGACCTAATGGGGTTGTCAGTCATGCTGCTGACAATATTCAGGCTCACAGTCAGAGAGATTCTGACTCATATCAGAAACAGTAGGGAAGTGAATGTCAATGCATACGTTATATGTTATCTTTTTTCCCTTTCTTGGCTCCTGAGAAAGACATATGGCAGTTTAGAGTATACTATAGCATTGTATGGTGGAGTCAATAACACAATAACATATTTAGATTTAATCTATATGTCAACTATAGCACAAAGAATGTGGAGATAAATGGAACTGAGAGAGATAGAGAGAGAGAGAGAGAGAGAGAGAGAGAGAGAGAGAGAGAGAGAGAGAATGAGAATATCCTGGAGCCACACACAACGTCCCGGCTTTGTGACCTTTGAAACATAATTTCACTCTTTCGAGCGCCCATTTTCCATCCAATACAGAGAAGAGCTATACCAACCCACAGCCTTAAAGAACACTGCGCGTGTGGCCTAATGATGTGGAAAAAAAGTGCTCAATGCGTTTGAGGCCTTCTTTCCTTTTCTCCCAAAGGTGACCTTGATGATAAGTAGAGCGCATTTTTGACACCCAGTGGAAAGATGAGCTGCTTCAGAGTACCTTTAAATTAGTTAAAGAACCTGAGACAGTCTGTTGTAATTCCCTCTATCCCAGCCACCATATCAAACGAGTGATCATCTTTTAATATCCGGAACATAAAGAGAGGGTGAGGCTTATCCCTGGGTACAATTAAGATACAAGGGTAAAGGGACCGAAACTGTCCATAATCACAGGCATGACCACCATATTAGCTAGCAGTCACCGAGCCCTCTCTGTGTGCTATTCCTGTACTTGTAAGAACTCCATGAATCCCAATCCACTGAAGAGAGCCTGGGGTTCTGATGGGGGACAGGTAGCGCTCAGTGAGGTGGGGCTGACTGGGGAAGGCCGCTGGCCACACAGAAAGGCCCTTTACAGCTCCTGAAATAACCAGTGTTGTGGGCCTGGCTCTCAGCCACACAGGCTCGTAAAAACACTCAAATTCAGCCCCAAGTTAATTGGATTTGGAAATGCTGATTCAGGCTTAACAACAAAAAAACAACCATCTTCCAAAAGGCTGATGGGTAAATCAGATCACAACTTATCCATTTGTAATAAGAAATCGCTGTCAAGCAAAATAGATGTTTGTGTCAGTCTGGTACGTTCCCTCCCTGCAGGCAACTCAACCAAAAGAAAGAAAAAAAAAGGGAGAAGAAGAAGCCAAATGTTAATTAGGAGGACTCCTGGTGAGCCAGGGAGTTTCTCATCGGGTCACGTTAGTCTAACACATCAATTTCCAGATGGGCCAGCCCTTCCAGATGGGCCTGGCGTCAGGCAGAAACGGATAGGATTAAATCCTGCCAACATTTGCTTCTGTGCTTTTCTATTTGCTTCTGACTGTGGAGACACAAAGCCTTGGGGTAATTCTATCTCTGTGAACTAGAATGCTTTCCTAATGATTTTCCCTGTGACGACTCTACTGCAGGCATCGGCCCTACAGCCTGCGGGTCAGCTCAGCCTGCCACCTGGTTGGGTACTGCCTGAGAACCAAGAACAGTTTCTATGTTGTGGTTAAAAAAGAAACCAAAGGAAGAGTAGTATTTCGTGACGTGTGAAAAATTATAGGTAATTAAAATGTTCATGTCCACACACACACAGAGTTTTATTGGGACACAGCTACGATCCTTCACTTGGGCCTTGTCTGGCTGCAGTGGCAGAGCTGAGTGGCTGCAACCGACCACGCGGCCTGCCACACTGAAAGCAGGTACCACCTTGTGCTTTAGGGAAAAAGCGTATTGACCCTGCCCAAATCCGTTATTTTGATTGTATTCATTAACTTCTCAAAGAATCATCTTCTTTGCCTTATCTTGAGGGGGCCACATAGGATAGCCCATTCCCACCCAACTTACTTCAGGTTACCTAATTTTCTTGCTATGAAAACCTAATTAAAACTGGAGCTCAAATATAAGAATATTTGGTCATCATGGATAACGGGTCATTTATTGAACAGCTATAACATGCTAGGAGCTTTCTGTGAAGCTCTCACTTAATCCTCAGAATCACTCTGGGTGATGACTCATTGCACCTCTTTTTAGGGATGAGGAAACTGTGCCCAGAACTTGACTTTGCCCAAGTTTACCCAGGACAGGTGGCAGAGCTGGAATTTGACCCCAGGCTGCCTGACTCAACACTGCTTTTCTCCTCGCCATCACGCAAGGTCACAGTCATAAACTAACCAGGAGTGAGGAAGGTAACAATCCATTTTTCTGGCAAAAGTACATTAAAAATAGCATCAGGTTTGATTCTCTAAAGTTGTGTCTTTACCACAAGTTCAAGGCTAAGCACATTTTTCTGTCAAGAGTGAAAGAATCCAGTGTCACAGTAGAGGTGGACAATAACAAAAGTAGGTGACTGGGCTCACGTATAAGAAAAATTGTTCAATTTGTAACTGTTTAGTTTCCCATTCTTACACAGACAGGGATATGGAGGATCGCCTTTGAAAAATACGTACAAGCCGCAAGCTCCCGGCTTGTGGTGAAGTAACATCTAAAGGGACAGATGCTACCCAGAGGCCCCCAAATGCTGATGTGATTTAGGAGCTGGGTTTTCAGGCCTTCTGATTTACAAAGGAAGTCACAGAAATCTTTTTCCCCCCCATTCCATCATGTGACTCTTAAAGCTGTACAGGCCAAAACGTGTCTAGCTTCAGTTCCACTATGGCCCATGGGCTGCCAACCTGTGACCTTGGGCTGTAATTGCTAGCCAACACCCCCTCCCCAGACCCCCACATTGCTCTTAGCTGGTGAAGGACGGTAATGGGGTTCCTGCTCACATCACCATCCCCACAGACGGGTTCTTCGTTCTCTCCAGCCCGCTAAGGATACAGGCAGCAAAAGCCAGTCCGGGGCTTTAATCATCCAAATGGCCCTCTTAGCTCTAAGTTCCAGCATCACAGTTGTAGCTAACAGGCTTTTGATCTCCCTCAGGGTACTGCCTCCTGATTAAAAGTCTTTTCTGCCTTTTAAAATTCCTCAGCCACTTCTGATTTCCCTGCCAGCTAATTTGGCTGCCTTTTCCCACTTTCTTCCCAAGTCTGTTGGGAGTACATGCACCAGAAACAGCTTGTTTGCTCGTATTTGTCATCTTCCTTTTCTAGAAGTCTGCATTCCCATCCAGGGATTGGGGTAACCTGTCCTACAAACTCAACCTACTCATGCTCCCACCTCCTCTCAAAGCCCCATAACAAACCCAAGTTCCTCCCTTGGTAACTTCAAGTTTTTTTTAAACAAAAGTAATAAACCAGTTTAAGCTGGAACAAACCTATTTTTTTTGTGGGCATTGAATTTGCCTTCAAAAATCATTTGAGCTGGCCTGGCTGGCGTGGCTCAGTGGTTGAGCATTGACCTATAAACCAGGAGGACACAGTTCAATTCCAGGTCAGGGCACATGCCCCGGTTGTGGGCTCGATTCCCAGTGAGGGGCGTGCAGGAGGCAGCTGATGAATGATTCTCTCTCCACATTGATGTTTCTATCTCTCCCTTCCTCTCTGAAGTCAATAACAATATAAAAAATACACATACTAAAATAGAGTGAGAATCAAAGAACACATTCTGTAGCAAGATAAGGCAGTGTTCTTCTAGCTTTTAATTTTCCCCCCCAACTTTTACAGTTGTCTCACCCATGCCCACTTTTATAGTATTTTTTAAGCTGCGCTCCACTGTCTTTCCAAAGCATTCACCTAAGTCTTCATAGAACACGTCTTTTCTGTGCTGCTGCCTCACCTGTGCGCATTTTTAACTACGTGATGAAATAACAGTCACTGGCATAGTTGGCATGAACAGGCTTGAAAAGGAACACACTGAATCTTGATGCAGTGTGCAGTTTGGCCACCCTTCCCCGAGCACTTGGGGTGTTGGCAACATCGGTCAATGTTCTACAGAGGAAAAGAAGGCAACGGGTGAAGAGGAAGACAATTGTGTATGTAAGAAAGCCCCACACTGCCCACTTACCGGCCACAAGTCCTCTGTGCTACCCATCCACCTAATTTTCTTTGTTTTGCATCTTATCTTATGCTCCAGGGAAAGTCAGGTTATGAAACCCGGTTGGGTAAAATGTCTGATTCCCTGCTGTGCCTAAGGGCTATGGTTTGAGTGGTTGGTCTAAAGAGAAGGCTTGAGGTTCTGAGGTTGACTTTGAAGCTGTGAGTCTTAATACCCTTTTTGCTCCTCACAACCAGGCTTTTTTTCAGATGTGGCTGCATCTACTTTGCCGTCATCAGAACCTGAAATGCCATTGTGCAAGTGCATTTCTGAATAGCCCTCCATGCTCAGCTCTCCGGGTTTTCTGCTAATGTGTTTATCCCAGGGAAATAAAAATAGCCATGAAAGGAGAGACACAGGATTCTGTGTTGACTCATTCCCTGGCCCAGGAGGCCTTTTGATTAAATATTACTCACTGTAGAAATTGAAAAAAGGGCTAAATAAGTACCCCAATGGGGACCACTTACAATTAGATGACTCACACTTTGATTACGTGGAACTAAAATCTCAGCCATCACCTAATGGCATCTCTGGATGAGGCCTGTTGCTAATCCTCTTGGCATGCCAAGTCTTTGGATATAGCTTGGATACACGGTCTTTATAAGTTAACTAGAGGCCCAGTGCATGAATTTCGCAGGGTCCCTAGGATTGGCCGGCAATCAGGGCCAATCGGGGCCTTCCAGCTGCCAGCCAGGGGGCCTGTCTTCATTCTGCGCTGGCCCCTGGTGGTCAGCCCACATCATAGTGAGCGAGCTAACTCCCAGTCTCCCGGTCAAGTGTCCCAAGGGGACACTTTGCCTATTAGCCTTTTATATAGAGAGATAAGTGGGCTGATTTGGAAGAAGTGACTGGGGAATTCAGAACTACTGAGTTTAGTTCAGAAGGAAAATGTATGTGCTATTCCAGACCATTTGGTTGTGTGAGTACGTTATAAACCATTTCCACTGATTGGGTTACACATTAGGGCTGATCCCCCTGAAGCTCACTTATGCACTGAGCTCCATCTCAGTGCCTGAGGTTGGGGGTCTAGGTCAGCATGTGGTTTGCTGACCATGACTCGGGAATGAAGGGAACCTTGGAAAAACGCAAATCGGTGCAGAAAAAAAAAATACAAATACTGTTTCACTTAGATGGATGCTAAGGGAATCCATCACTTTAAAGGAAACCTTGGGTTTTTACTTTGGTGACTCATTGTTTGTTCCATGATAGAACACTGTGGGAAGACAAACAATGGGTACCCAGCATCCGCCTGACTCTCAAGAAATGGAAAGTACTTTATTTCAGGTGCTGCTTTTCTAATAATAGTTGTCCCTTATTTTTCATCACCCGGTATCATGTCAAATCACTATGTCCTTAGACAGTGTTACAAGGGCAAGTACAATGACCCTTGGCAAATAACTTAGACTCTTCAAACTGTATTTTTGTCATCTATAAAATGGGGTAATTGGAGTGACATCTTAGAGTTGTTGGTGAGGGAATATTCTCTGGTTTTCTCTCCTCCCAGTGTTCAGGACTCCTTCCATTATTCTAGGCTCTCCTCTCTCTTTGAATTGTCTCTAGCTCACTCATCTTTAACCGCACATTCTGGGGCCTCCTCTTTATCACTGGTGTCCCCCCCCAAAAAAGCCAGGTCATTTGATAGGAATTATGTGATTGGCTCTTAAGTGAACCATTTTTTTTCCTTTCTTCAAAAAACGTGTAAAATACAAGATGTGGCAAGAGTAGGTTTACAGTTGTTACTATGAAAAATAAAAAAATAATTAATAAACAGAAATACAAGAATAAACTCTGGTCCTGGCCTGTGTTTCTCAGGAATTATAGTGTTGGCCCTGGCACTGAAGGGCCTGCGGCTCAATTCCCAGCCAAGGGCATGTACTTGGGTTGCAGGTTTGATCCCAGACCCCAGTCCCCAGTCAGGGTGCAGTGTGGGAGGCAACCAATCAATGAGTCTCATATAGATGTTTCTCTCTCCCCCCGGCCCTAAAAATAAATGGGAATGAATTTTCCTCCCTTCCATTCTCTCTAAAAATAAATGGGAAGAATATCCTGAGGTAAGGATTAACAACCATAAAAAAGAATAAACTCTGTTTCATGTACTCACAACTGTAAACCTACTTTTGCCCTATGTTTTGTGTCCAAATGGCAGATGCTATTGGCTGGATTTTTTTGGTAAATGGCATTACTTATTTATTTATTTGCTTGCTCATTTTTAAGGAGATTATGGTTTATTGTGTTCTTGCCACCTATTTTCATAGTCCTTCATCCTAGGTTCCTGAGCTGAAATCCATCTGTTTCCACAGAGGAGCCGGTTTTTATCTTCATCTCATTGTGCTTCTGTGCATAGTCTAGAGCTGCAGTGGTGCCCCCTTGTTCTGGATTCTCTTCTTGCTTATCTAACCAAGGTCAAGTGTGATTGGTATCTACTCCAGGCTTTTCTGGACTGACTCTATCCTTCCTCTTGCTAACTTCCAGTTCTTCCATTATCCATATTGGTTCATGACTGTCCATTACTTTAATATGTGGCTCCTTCTTAGCTCATGCAAACTGTAGCTCTTGTCAATAAACTGAAGAAATATAATTATAATACAAAAACATCAAGACTAGGGTCATGTAGCTATCTCATTTGACAAATAATTGTGGGAATTATAGTGTGCAAATAATTGTGTGAGATTTAGCACCTAAACTCTGCCTTCAGTAACTTTATAGTTCAGTAGGAGAATAAGCATATGTGGAGAGAAAATTATAACTTAATTATGACTAAATTAGACATTAGAAAAGGTGTTACAGAGGTACAGTAATGCACTACAGAAACAAATTTAAAGTTTGTGAATTTTCTAAATGACTTCCTGTCACTGTGGATGTTCACCCAGAACTTCATCTTCTGATGAATTGTTCCTTGCTTGGGTGTCTGTAAAACTAACAATGAAATCAAGACAAGGAATACCTCTCATTGATAAAGCTGAGTGCTGCCATTTTTCTGACTGTGAAATCAATAACATCTTTTCCAGAAATTGCATCAGCATGCAAGATGGAAAAAACATTTGAATGGGCTTAAAAAAAACATACCTGTGTGCAACTTCTTTGTTTGCCACTAGATAGAAGCATGACTAATGCACTGTTCACTCATTTTCTCCTCTGAAAGCCCCCTGTGTGATGAGGATAATAGCAGAGTTGTTGTGACCAAACAAATCAGGTGGAAATGGTTCAAAATGTATGAAGCTCTGGGAATTAGGTGTATTATTAATGTAACTAAATGAAAAATCTGTGGACACAAATGAGAAAATGTAATTCCAGCTTCAATCAGCAAAGAACTGCAAAAATGTGGGCGAAAGAGTCATCATTCTGCCCCACAATGAATGGCTTCCTTTCGATTTCCTTGCATCTATCGTCAGGGACAATTTGGTGTTCCACACATAATCTTCCTGCCTTTGTTAGAGCTGCACACAACATTTACCCTTCTCAGAACACTCAGAAGACACAGTTGTTTGCTCATCTTTTGAGGGATCCATGAAGACTTATTTATCTCAGAAGCAGAGAGGATCTCATGAAAGGCACAGGATTCAGTATCTAGAGCCCAAAGAGCCAGTAAGCAGGCCATATTATAAGTAGTGACTGTATTCAGGCTTTGCTTATATACAGTCTTTTCTCTTAAAACACATATTATGGCTATATCATATTTTCTTTTGATCCTGATTATATGTTTGTTATATTGATCAATTGAGAAAGGGTAGGGAATAATTATAACAACTATCATAGTAATACTTTGTACACTTAGTAATAGTTATAAGTAATGGGTAATGTGCTACTATCCAAAATATAATCACAAATTATAGCCTAATATAATTTATAGTCTTTTAAATATGGAACAGTATCAGGTGTTTGTCAGGTTTATCTTAATTTAATTTCAAGCCCTCAAGTCAAAAAGATATTTTTTTCTTAATGCATTAAAATAAGAAAAGGGTTTTATAACTTCTCCCATTGGCTTGTTCAATATTTAACACACACAAAAAAGCACCAACTTTCTCTTTATTCTTAATTTTGGCAATTTTATTTTATATTAGAACTAAAGGCCTGGTGCACAAAAATTCATGCACTAGGTGGCCGGGAATGTATGTCCCTCAACTTGGCCTGCACCCTATCACAAGTCCAGGAGTCCTCAAGGGATGTCCTACTGAGTGGGCCTAAGCTGTAGTCTGGCCTCCCTCTGCGGGAGGTGACTGGGTGTGCGATCAGGGGATGGTCTGTCTCTCCCCCCAACCCCCATTGCCATACCCTCCCTCTGCCCACTGGCATGTGCCTTGGCTGGCCTGGTACTGCCTGCTCGGTGCCCCCCCCCCTCGCCACTGACTGGTTATTCTGCAGTTCAATTGATTTGCATATTGTGCTTTTATTATATAGGATCATAACCAAAGATAAAGAGTAATGGGCTGTCATTATCTTTAAAATACCTTGTAATACATCCACAGATAACTAAATTATTCATCGTTTTTATTGTTCATACTAGAGGCCCGGTGCAGGAATTCATGCACCGGTGGGGTCCAGCCGACCTGCCCTGATCGGGGCCCATTGAGCCTGGCCAGCTGGGGGGAGGGACCGTGGGCAGTTGGCCAGCTGGCTATGCCCCCTGGTCGAACTCCCAGTTCAACTCCCTGTTGAGGGGACACTTTGCATATTAGCCTTTTATTATATAGGATTCTTCTTGACTCTTCTCCCAAGCTCAGGATAAAACTCACTCTTGCTATGACTTACTTTATCTTTTCTTCCCTGATCAGGTATGTGCAAAATGTGTGGTCATGCACTAAAAACACCCAAATCTGCTACTTCCCTAGCCTCAATGTACTCCTAAAAGCCTACTCAGCCTGGCTAATGTAGATATTATATGGAATTTAGTTTTTTAGCATAATTTTTTTGAAATGTACAAAAGTTTTGCTGATATAATCTGCTTATGATCTGCTATTTTAAAAACACATTCTGTGTTTTTCAGGCATTCTCTACCTTATAAGATATATGTGTAAAGTAAAGCCTGCATTTCTGTTTCTGTACCTTTTTTTATTATTATGTTATAGCATTTGGTTAGCTTACTTTTATTCACTTTTGCCCAATTCCCATCAGAATACCTATGGGAACTCAGGAAATGGCTATAATTTGTAACTATATCCAAAGCTGAGGCTGATAGTAAACATATTGCAGGACCATAGGGAACATTTTTGTTAATTAAAAATAGATGAAGCAGAAAAGAGAACTAGAATATAAAAGAGACATTGGCATATGGGTTTCATCTAAGGCAAGGAAAACATTTTTGCCTCAAGTATAAAGAAAATGAAAATTTTTTACCTGACATCTTAGCCTGTGGATCAGAAACTCAAACACAATCAGCCCAAGACAGGGATATTTCTTTCTCTGCTATAGTAGGTTATTACTTTGAAAGAGTGAGACCTTTTACCCCATCCGGCTCCAAAATTCCTCTTAGTTGAGTAGCTTCAGAGACCTCAAGCCTCAGAAAACAATGGGTCAGGCAGTCCCATGGGGGCTCAGTGGTGCTTTTTGCTAAAATGAGCTCTGGAGGGAAATGCCACAGACCACTGGGGCATTGGAGATTTCCTACCAATAGTTCATATTCTCCAATTAAAAAACAGGTAAATACTTTAAAAATCACAGTTAATTAGGTAAAAGGAAAGGCATGCCACAAAACCTGACTGTTGGCTCATCCAAATAAGCCTCTTCTCATCATTTTTAAGACATGGAGGAAATCATGTAACAGAAAATGATTTTATGAGTACAACGAGCTTTCAGAAGCAGGGTCGTGAGGCCATTTTAAGAGAAGAGGCGAAATAAAAACAGAAATTCAAAGGGAAATGGAAACTAGATAAACAAATCCAACACCTGAATAAAAAAAATGCACTTCAAGACAGAATTAGAAATTCAGAATCTTGACTAAGGGATATTAAGGTCAAATTTAAGAAGCTAGCAAAGCAGGAAAAAATGACAAGAACAATGAATATAGAGGTTATCATAGTAATGGGAAGGTAATGAATTGAAATACAATTTCAGAATTTTTAATTTATTGAAAAATAAGTCACAATAATTAGAACAGAAGCCAAAAATCAAAAGATACCACTGAAGAGAATTTAGCTTTCATTGAGAATATAATGCAATATGCAGATGTTAGAGAAGAAAAGGACTCAATGGGAGAAATAAGGCAGGGGTATATGTAATACTTTCAACAATAAAGACTTTTAAAAAACGAAGAAAAGGAATATATTCCTAGAAAAAAACATGACTTGTGGAGAAATAAATACCCTCAGTACATTAAAAAAATTAAAGGAAATAATAAGAAGCTACTATCACACACTTATCAGAAGAGTTATATAGCATAAAAATGACAATATGCAAGTTGGCTCCTGAGATGAGTGTTCAGAGAGACCTTTCACAGTCACCACTGTCTGTATGTGGCCTGTATAATTAAGGGAGAATTTTGGTGAATATAAATACCCTGATTCATATTTTTCTATTTCTAAACATGTTGCTTTTTTTCTAAATTAAAACAAACAAACATGGTCAGGATATTATCTAAATCTGATCTTTTCTCCTTGGTTTTTTAAAATATATATTTTTATTGATTTCAGAGAGGGAGAGAGATATAGAAACATCAATGATAAGAATCACTGATTGTCTGCCTCCTGCATGCCCCCACACTAGGGTTTGAACCTACAACCCAGGCATGTACCCTGACTGAGAATTGAACTGTGACATCCTGGTTCATAGATACACATTCAACCACTGAGTCATGTCGGCAAGGCCTGTTCTTTCCCCCTTAAATAGCATAGCTCTTTGCCTAGATTCTCAGATTGTCTTCTTCAAGTCCTTTGGTTTTAATAAGCTATGTCTCCTTGTTGAAGGTTCTGAGTTGTGTTTCCAAGGTACATGATCTGCCCTTTGAATATGAAAGTTCAAGTCTCCTTTCACTTTAAAAAGGTTGAATTACGTTATTTTAGGTATTTATTCTATTTTAACTGCCTTTTCAGTGTCTCCAATGATCTGAATATTTAATCTCCTTTCCTTGACTTTCATATGTATCATTTTTCCTTAAATTCATTTTATTTCTTTTAATATTTCTCTTTGATTTTTTCTCCCACTTTTCTCCTTTGCTTCCAATACTCCCCTTATATTTCCCACGGTATGTATTCTTTCTTGAGTACCTTCTCATTTGGACGTCATCACAGAATTCTTTTCAAGTCTTTCCCTGTGTGATGGCAGTTCTCATGCACAGTTTCTTGTCACCTAACCATGTTATTTCTAAGTTAATCTAGTTCTGCTCTTTGCCATTCCTTAAAGCTCTGGTCACTTTTAAAAATTTCTCTTAACTTGGTTTAAAAGCTGTTTAACTTTTGCCTGCTGAATCTACTCCTTCTCCAATACCCTGCCTCGCCATCACTCTGCTGGACAAAGTTCATCTCTGGTAGATTCCTCAGGAAGGCTTGATGGGCTCACCATTCCCCAAGTTTTTGTAGCTAACAAACTGTTTATATATCTGTTAATGTTAAAAGGACAGCTTTGCTGGACACAAAATCTTTTCACTGAATATTCTAAAAGTGTTGCTCCATTATTGCCTTGCTTTTACATGTTGACTTTGAAAAGAATTAGTCTAATTCCTTTGCCAATGTAAATATTTTAGCCGGAGACCTGAAGTTATCTATATCTTTGAAATCATTTTACTGGACTATGTCTCAGAGTTAATCATTCTGGTTTAATCTTCCCAGGTACTCAGGGAGCCATTTCAATGTACCAATTCAGATGTTTTTCTATTTCTGGAAAGTTTTTATGACATATCTTTTAATTATTATCTCTCTGCCATTACTTTTCTTCTTTGTGTTCCAATAATATGCATATTTATTGCCTCTGCCAGCCTTTCATTTCTATTACTTTCTCTTTGACCTTTACTTTTCATTTCATTCTTCCTGTCATTTTTATTTCCTCGGTTATTTTCCTACCTTTCTTTAATGCCCCTTATTAAATTTTCATTTGAATCTATTCTCCCTTGGACACTCGCAATTTATTTCTTCATTCCTAAGAAAATGTAGTCTTTTCCTTCCATTTCTTTCTTGAATTCAAGTACCTCTTTTTATTTTCTCCCATTTTTTGACTCATTCTGGTTTAGATTTAGAATTTTTGATTCAAGGTGATTTTCCATTTCCTAAAATGCCTGTGTGTGTATTTCATTGTCTTTGGACTAAAATGTAAAGTTATATTGTGCTCCATCTTGTGTCTTATTTGTCCCCTTTATCTCAGTTGCTTTTGGTACTTAGGAAAATATGTCCTTTAATTGTCAAAGTTCCCATTGTATAAATACTATTTATACTGCCCATGATCTTCTTTCTCTATTCGAATACTTTTACTCTCTGAACTTGTTTTGAATACTGTCTCTTGAATCTATGTATGGCCTGTGCATCAGCCATGGGATTCTATTCTTCTCATTTTTTTGTCCCTTTTCCTCGCTTTTTAAAAGATGCATATTATTCTTTAACCCATGCTCCCATTTTGTTTTAGTCAAGGCTGTACAATTAATACCTGGTCTGTTACTGATTTTTTTCCAGTTGTATTTTGTTTGAATGAAGCACATCCTTTAATAAGTTGCTCAGAAAGGGCACACATATATTGTATTCCCCAAGTGAATAAAAGATAATGAAAACTAGTTTCTTTTTCAATTTCCATAATGTGCCTCTTTTTTTTCCATCAAAGGTAGAGAAAGCGGTGAATTATTCCAAACAGTAATATAGAAATAATAGTGCATTTGAGAAACCTTTG
Source organism: Vespertilio murinus (assembly GCA_963924515.1). Lineage (NCBI taxonomy): Eukaryota > Metazoa > Chordata > Mammalia > Chiroptera > Vespertilionidae > Vespertilio > Vespertilio murinus. The sequence continues at coordinate 4,891,011 of OZ004712.1, forward strand.
CTGCTTCTAGTCAGCTCTCTGAATTACCCAACCCTACATAACTGGGGCAACCAAGACCATTCAGAGTCCTATTCCTTGGAATGTATTTAACCCACATTATATGCTTAGCAAGCAGAGGCAACCAAACATTCTTAGGATGCAAGTAAGCTGTTCAGGGGGAAAACACCCACCAAACTGTATCTCAAATCCAAGGCAAACATAATGTAGCATGTGAATGTCTTAGGTACTGGTTCTCCTGTGGAGCAACATAATGTCAGGAAGGATGTAAGGGTCTGATACTAACTTCCAATAAGTTCCTGCTTGTCAACTCCTTTGAGCATCCATGCGACATCTCTGGTATAATGTCTCTTCTGCCAGCATGATGGGCAGAGCATTGTCCATAGGAAACTGCATATGTTGGTTTTTACACGTGGTTCTTTTCCTTCATCCCATTCCTTGGGCTCCCTTCCATGAGACCAGAAGTGAAAGCCTGGAAGAAGTACTGCTCTGAGGAAGAACCAGATATGTGGAGAAGGTGGGGTATGCCTTGAAGATCATGGAGTGAAAGGGAAGAGAGAAATAAGAAGGAAAGTTGAGGATCTTGGTAATGAAAGAGGAACAAAACACACTGACCATTCTTCTGCCAACCTTCTTCCCAACACTAACGAGCTTGCACAGAGAGCCTAATGGACAGGACAGGAAGGCCCCGACATTAAACACGATAACAAACAGGGAGGGCTAGGAAAAGAACCAGACTGCAATCATACCCTATGCACCGCACAAAACACCAGAAAACAGCCATCTCTGCTGCTATGGAGGTGCTTCACAAAAGCATCCACCCACTGTTTTTTCCCCCCCAACAATCATCTCCACTCTGCAGCTTCTGACGACCAGTCACACCAGGAGCCTTAATGATTCAGGTGTGTTTGACTATACCTCGTAAATAATAAATAGCACCTCCAGACTCGCTGTCCTGTTCTATTAATAAAACACATGACTGGTTCTCAGAAAGCAGCAACTTTTATGACAGTTTCCAGACACTGTCCTCTCCATTTTTTATTCATTTATTTGGATTCCAGCAAGCATCTTTTCTTGCAATTTTGATGAGCAGGGAATTGCAGCCAAACCTCCCATTCCATTGAAGATAACTTCAGAAGCATTTCGCCTTCTTGAAGACCAACTACTGTTTCAGAAGACTCACAGAAATTGCTGTATTCTGTCGGACGGGCAGGGCCTCCTCCCAGCCAGTTCCTGCCCACTGGAGGACCAGTGAAGCAGAGCATCCAAGTGCCCATCAAAGAATCATCATTCATGAGGACCAAGTCACTCCTGAAGCATAGAGTTCCTTGGAGGAATGCTCAAATGGAGAGGACCCAGGACCATAAAGAATAGTTCCTGCCCTGTGGCAGTGGCTCTGTGGTTGGACGTTGACCTATGAACCAGGAGGTCACAGTTCAATTCCGGGTCCTGATTGGAGGCTGGATCCCCAGTACGGGGTGTGCAGGAGGCAGCCAATGAATGATTCTCTCTCATCATTGATGTTTCTGTCTCTCTCTCTCCTCCATTTCTCTCTGGAATCAATAAACATATATTTTAGCCCTAACCAGTTTGGCTCAGTGGATAGAGCATCGGCCTGTGGACTCAAGGGTCCCAGCTTTGATTCCGGTCAAGGGCATGTACCTTGGTTTTAGTCACAGCAGGGGGTGTGCTGGAGGCAGCTGATTGATGTTTCTCTCCCATCGATGTGTCTAACTCTATTTCCCTTCCTCTCTATAAACAAATCAGTATAGTATATTTAAAAATATATTTTTAAAAAGAATAGTTCCTATAAGATCTCTCAAACTTAGACCAAATATAGAACTTGGTACAGTTTTGCAGAGATACTTGGGTCCAAACAGACTCAGAGTCACTTATCCAGTTAGTTATGCTGTGGACCATGGTCTTCCCTAAAATCTCAGGCACCAGCAGAATGGAAGGGGCCAGAGGAAGATGGCTCACTGATATATTTTCAACCTCATGCAAGCTGATAACCGGTTTAATGCAATTCCTACCCAAATTCCAGCAATACTTTTGTAGCTATAGATGTGATTATTTTAAGATTTATATAGAAACACAGAAGAAATAGAGAGAAAAGGTAATACTGAGAAAGAATAATGTATGAGGAATCAGAAAAATCAAGACTGGGTGGTGTTGACCGAAGGATAGACACAGAGATCAATAGAACAGAATGGAGAACTCAGAAATAGACCCACAAAAATATTTCCAGCAGGTTCTTGACAAAATTGCAAAAGCAATTCCATGGAGGCAGGGTAGCTTCTTATGCACATATGCTGGAGCAACTGGGTACCCACAGGTAGCACACTGAAATTCTGGCCACACCTCACACCTAATACAAAAAATGAACTCAAAATAAATTGCTGGTTTAAATGTTAAAACACATAAGTTTTATTAAAAAGCAGGATAAAATTGTCATGATCCAGTGCTAGAAAAAGAGTTTTTAGATTTTCTACCAAAAACATGATCAATATGGGGAAAATTGATAAAATGAACTTCATCATTAACACTAACAACTTCTGCTCTGTGAAGGACCCTGTTAAGAGGTGAAAAAGATAAGTCCCATGGTGGAAGTAAATATTTGCAAGCTATATAGATGAGAAAAGACTAGTATTTAGAATTCTCAAAAAAAAAACCACACAAAAAAACATTAAAAAACCCCCACACAAACCCCCACAAAAACAGTCCAATAGAAAATGGGCAAAAGACACAAAAGGACATTCACTGAAGAGGATACACAGATGGCAAATAAACACATAAAAAGATGTTCAACATCATTAGCTGTTAGGGAAATTCAAATTAAAACCCCAATGAAATAGCACTAAATGTCTGTCAGAATGGAACAAATAAAAAATAATGACAACATCAAACGCTGGCAAGGATGTGCAGGAATCAGATCACTCATACATGGCTGATGAGAATGTTCAACAACACAGCTACTCTGGAAAATAGTTTGTCAGCTTCTTTAGAAATTAAACATATAACAACCATATAACCCAGTGATTATACCACTGGCCATTTATCCCAGAGAAATGAAATCTTATGTTCACTCAAAAACCTGACCCCAAATCATCTTAACAGCTTTATTCTTGAAAGGCAAATACTGAAAACAACCCGGATATTCTTCAACGAGTGAATGGTTAACAAACTATGGTACTTCATACCAAGGAATACTTCTCAGCAATAAAAAGCAACAAATTGTTCATAAGCACAACAACTTGGATTACTCTCTAGAGGATTATGCTGAGTTTAAAACATGCTAATCCTAAGAAGGCACATACTCATTAATATAAAGTCCTCAAAATGACAAAATCATGGGAAGACACAGCAGAGTAGTGGTTCCCAGAGGTTAAGGAGTGGGTAGGAGTGTGAGGAAAGTGGGTGTGGCTACACAAGGCAACATGAGGAATCCTTGTGATGACAAAAGTATTCGGCATCTTGACTGGATCAATGACAGTATTTGGGGTATGACATTGTACTATAGTTTTGCTCTGTGTTATATTGAGGAAAACTGGGTAAAGGGGTGCTTGGGGTTTCTCGCTATGATTTCTTACAGCTGCATGTAAGTCTATGCAGAGGCCTTCATGGCCTGGGGTCAGGCCTGCCTACAACTATGTGAGTGAACTTGGAAACACCTCTTTCATCCACAGTCAAGTTTTCTAAGGAGACTTGCAACTCTCTAAGTTGCGCCGGAATTCCTGACCCAGAGAAACTGGGAGGAAACAGCTGTGTGTTGTTTTAAGCTTCTAAGTTTTAGGGCAACTTGTTATGCAGCAATGGAAAAAGAATGCACCTTGAGATTTCCCCAACATACTGGCTACCCCTTAGTAAACAGTCTTCTCCTTGTCTTCTTCGAATATGCCAATTTGACTATGCCAGCTATAACCTGCTGGGTCATCAATAAAACAGTGTATCCAGGCATGTAAGTTACATTAATACTCTCCTCAGGTTCATTTCACCTAAGGTATTAAGAGAATAATAGGTCATGATTAAATATAGAAATGTTCCTGGATCTTGAGGACCCTAAGTCCCTTGGAAGAATTCTGATTTATTTTCCAAGGTTGGTAGGTGGGGAGATTTGTGTTTTAAAGAATTTAAAAGAAAAAAAAAATAGCTCCCAGCTTTAAGATGAGAAATGGAGGGGGCAGGTGTTGTTCCAAGAACACCCAGAAGCTCTTGAGCGCAGCACAACCAGGGCACAGACTTTAGGCTGAACGGTCAATGGGTGTGTGGTTCCTCAAAGACCCAGCACTCAGTGTCCCAGGCTTGGGAACCTAAGCGAGAAGAGCGAGAATCTCCTGCATGAATTTCACCCTCCTTGTGGGGATCACCAACCTGGGGAGCCAAGATGCCCTTATTGCTGGAGCAGCTTGGAGACGGTGGAGACTCAAAGAGGGACAGTGGCATTATCTGGGGGCAACAGCAACAGCGAACGGGGACCTTCACATCTTGGTTGTGGAAGTCAGACCGTCAAGCCCTTCCTCTTCTCTCCCCAACCTCTTCCTAAGATACCTGGGACTGAGTAAGGCTTCTTTTGTGTTCCCTTTGACAATCCAGGGAAGATAGAGGTGTGGAACAAGCCAAATCTTAAATTTTGGAAAGTTGAAATAAAAGTTACAGTACTTGCACCGTGAGTTATGTGGAATGACTGATACCTGTTATAATTGAAGGTGTGATTAATGTAGAAGAAAGTATGGGAACTCACAGGTGCCTTGCTCCTAGTAGGGCCAGGCCCTAGGAAACCTCACAGGGTGATCATATTCATTATGTCAGCAGACCAGGTACTCAGTACATATTTGCCAACTAAATGAATAAATGGAGAGCCCTAGCTGGTTTGGCTCAGTGGATAAAACGTCAGCCTGCGGGCTAAAGGGTCTCGGGTTCGATTCCAATCAAGGGCACATGCCTGGGTTGTAGGCTCATTCCCCTGTGGGGGGGGGGTGTGAAGGAGGCAGCTGATTGATGATTCTCTCTCTTGTCATTGATGTTTCTGTCTCTCTCTCCCTTTCCCTTCCTCTCTGAAATCAATAAAAATGTATTAAAAATAAATAAATGGGGAGAGAAATATACTGTCTCTCAAGGCAGGACTGCTATATAAAACCACAGTGTCAGAGTAAATATATTCATATTTGTATATGTTACATATGTACATACATATGTATAATTGCATATACACAAGCACACGCACCATAGTAGTAAGCACATAAAGTTATGGAAAGAATGCTGTCTTCTGCAGGTATTTCATATATGCCTAGATTAATAACCTATTGTTTGGTGGGGGTATGAGAGTGGAATAAGGCTACTCAAAGGAGTAAACTCTTTAATAATCTTGGCTGAGAGAGCCCAACACTTTTTTTTAATGGTAGCCCTTGAGCATGGATTTGGAATAGACAGCAGATCCAAAATAAGATCCCTAGTGTTCCAGAAGTTATTATTTATTAACTTGCAATAGACAGTGAGAGGCAATTACTTGATTCAATAGATGGTTTCACTCCAACTTGTGGATAAACATGCATATGATTTATTTATTTTTAAGTTGTCCAGAACATCCCAATTTATGGTTCTAACTGGTATCAGCTGTTTCATCTGCCCTGTCCAACTCATGGCCCTGAACGATCATCGGCATTTTTCTGCCACTGCCAGGCTCAGAAATGGCTGACACCAAGCTAGTGACCTTACATTGTCATTGGCCGGCTGGAGCTGAAAGGCCAGCTGTGATAGGCAACATGATGACCTGAATGTTAGACAGACAGGGGTCACAATTTTGCTTTGGCTTATCATCTTTATGCCCTTTTAAAGACTGCTAACTCAACTTCTGGAACACTGGGGATCTTACATTAGAAATGTAGAGTGGAAATGAGAATACATTTCTTGTAAGGAGGTTGCCAACTGGTATATAATAGGTGCTCAATCACCTGATACCTCTTCCCTCAGACAGAACGTGAGTCTTGGTCCACGTACTCGGTTTATAGTTTTGGTATAAAGACTAAGTAGCAGGGTTACTTGGCCACAAGTTCCTTGAGTTGGAGACTCACCTACCTAGCGTGGTACGTTTGGTCTGAGCACAGCACTTAGCACAGGTAGGTGCACAGACACCGTCTCTGATTTGACTTAGCCTAGGATTTCCCCATCCTCTGGCCACATGGCCGCAAATGTGCCCTCAAACTCCACTCATCCAGGGTCATGGAATCATGTTTTGCTATTAACATTTCTTGGATTTTGCTTTAATGACTGTGCTGTTCAATATCTCCCTCGCCTGACTCAGCAATTCTCAAATGACATACTAAGTGCTCTCTCAAGTACATTAAAAGTTTATTGCTGAGTAAAACTTAGGGTAAGCAAAGTGCTTAAAATCCAAACAAAAGGCGTGCAATTAAAAGTGTTTGCTTAGCTTACAAATTCATGGGAGATTGCTTCGTGATAGAAAATGACTCAAGAAAAGTTCGGTCAACTAATTCTATCCTCTATCTTTTTCCATCTTCTTCCATACAGTTTGATTAGGTGTGAATAAAATAATAATAATAACAGCTAACATTTATTAGTTATGAGTGATTCTGATATTAGGAGCTCCTACTGTGTGCCAGACAGCTTTTTTCATGTTTAACTCATTTGTTCCCATAATAATCTTATGTGGTGGGGTGCTATTATTGTCTCCACTTTACTGGTGAGGAAATTAGAGCACAGAGGGTTAAATATCCTGCACAAGGTCACACAACTAGTATGTTGTATGGACAGGATTTAAACAGTAATCAGGTCCGAAGTCTAAATACTAGAAAGAGTCAATATTGAATATTGCATCCAAAGAATACAAGAACCTACCATCCACTGGGAATACATACTTTGTCCTGTCCAAGTTTAGCCACATATTTTAATGTCATATGTGGCTTTAATTCCCTTCCAATGAAGCCATAATAAGAGAAACTGTACTCTTTAGGCAACACAGAACTGTAGATAAGAAAAATATTGAAAAGATCTGTTATCATTACCAAATACTATATAACTACTTAGTGTGTGCATACGTATTTGTTTCAGACACCTCTTGTTCACTCACCTCTTCAATGACTCTTGGCCTTACCTCTCATTGTAGCTGCCTCTACAGGGACAAGTTCTGCATTGGCTTTCACAGTTTCTTGCAGGTACAACTTCCTATTTTAGTTTTAGGTCCTTCTCACTTCCTATCCGTGGGCATCCCTGGAGCAATTAGTACTCACAGGAGAAATCTGTAGTGGCAGACACCTGTATAACAGCCCTGACCTATGGGACTGACAGCTAGCAGACCCACGCTTCCCCCTTCTTCCTCAGACTTCCTCCAAAGGCTCATGGTATGCAGTGACCAGTCCTCCACTGGGTGGCCAAGTTCTGGTGCAGGCTTGTGTTGGATTCCCCACCTTCCCCACTTCCTTCCCTCATCCCTAGCTTTTCCTCTCCGCAGCCATAAACATTCACCTCAGATATTGCTTTGGGGGACGCGAGGCCAAGACAAGCACAATTCCACTTATATTTTCTCTATTCCATTATTTATTTTATGGCTAAAATATAATACAAATTAGAACTTCCAAAGTAATAGTGTAAGTTTCATTGCCTGTCAGAGGTCATGGTTCCAGTTTATAGCTTTTAAAAAATAAGAACTTTCTGTGGTAAAAGGTTTGCAGGCTGAGAAACATCTATTTCGGGCCAGCACTGGTCTGGTGATCAGAGCTGGCGATATAATGATTTATGTCACATGTGTCTGGAAAACAAATTGAAGTCATTCTCCAAGCCAGATTCCAGTTTCCAGAAAAATTATATGGTATCACATACAAGTCTTCGGGGGGACATTATGACTTCTAAAGGGCACACATTTTATTAAGTGTACAATGTACATATCTGAAATATTAATGGAGGTGATGTTGACTTATTCCACTTTTTTTAAATGAGGAAGATGATGGATGACTGTGGAATGATATATTGTGGTTCCACTATCAAGTGGCAGTTTCTTTTGCTGATTCAAGTTCAAAACCCGAATACTTCTCTGCCTAGCAAGCAAACTGCCGTTTCAAAGTGGCTATTAATAATGTGGGCAGTGGAAAAGGGGAGGGGTAGGTCAAAATGTCACCTTGAAGCATCGTGGTCATCAATTGTTAGGATTCTCTGAAGCAGGGCTTCTCAACTTCAGCACTGTTGATATTCATTCTTGGCTGGATAATTTTTGTTGTGAGGAGCTCTCTTGTGCTTTGTAAGATGCTAAGCAGCATCCCTGGCCTTGGCTGAATAGATGCCAGTGGTATCATCTACTCTGAGGTCATGACAACCAAAAATGTCTATGGGCATGGCCTAATGTCCCCTGTGGAACAAACTCACCCCTGGTTGAGAAACGCTCCCTTTGGGCAATGCACCTGCTGATTGACTGGTGTGGTGGGTTACCTCACAATACAAGACAGAAGGGTTCAAGGTCTTAGCGTGAGGTTCTTCTGGGAGGGTTATAGGACAGTGAAATGGTCAAGCCGAATCCCCAGCATGCACTGAGCAGGCCGAGATGGGTGGCCTAAAGCAGTGGTCCTTAAACTTCGGTGGTGCATGAGTTCTAGAACAGATTCCTGGATCCCAGCCCCTGCGAACTTAATTCAGTGAGCTTGGTGTCCTGATGAGCCTGATTTGCTAAGTCTAATAATTTCGTTCCTCACAGCCTCCGTGGCAATGCTGATACTGTGGGTTTGTGAACCACCCTTTAGCTTTGGACTAGAAGTTAGGAGACGCTGACTTAGGGCAAGTCACTTAAACTTTATTTGTTTCCTTTGAAGCAGAATGAGACAGGTAAGTAGATAAACAAGCAAGAGAGGGAAGAGAGGACAGTGTAGAAAAATATAAAGAAGGCATTGGGGCAACTAGGGAGGTCAAGAAGCTTTTGTGTTGAAAGCGGCAGTATGCGGAGTCTCCTAAGTTGTGAACATTGTTACAGCTGCATTCAAAACATAGCCACTGAATGAATTAATAACGTGTAACTCTGTAGGATAGAGAAGAGAGCATGAATCACAAACACTGGAAATTATAGCAGTGTTGATGGTATTGATTATTGTATTATCTATTAATAATAAATACATTATAGCATGCATCTATTTAGTTTTTTTCTCCCTGCACATTTCATTAATCCTTGGAGACCATGAGAAGCAAAGTATTATCCAAAAGGCACAACAAAAAGAAAAAGCCACACTTATTGAGGTTGCATTGCCATTATAAACTGAGTAAAGCAGGCATCCCATGCCCTCATTTCCCATCCAGGTGGCATTGCTGAGGCTGAGTGTAAGAACGGACACAAGACGACATGTTCTAGGTCAGCTTCTGGTCCAGTGTTGAAGGCATCTCTTGGACCCCTGGATAGGACAGTGAGGTGGTTTGTGGGTTTAAAGGTGTTCCTATCTAGGCTAATCTCATTTCTATTCTTGAGTCCCTACCTATGACCATTGAGTGGGCAAATGGCCCAAGCTATTCCAATCCTAATGCCCAAGTGCCCTATGGCTCCATTAAATGGATGAATAGGTGAGCATTATAATGATTAGTTTTATGTATCAACTTGGCTAGCTAGATTAATGAAACACTAATCTATATGTTGCTGTGAAGGTTTTGGGTGTTGTTTTCTTTTTGAGTCTCAAAACATTTATTGCCATTCAAATATTTCATACAAAAAGGGACATAGCAACTGGGTCAGGATTTATGAAAAAAATATCTGAAAATGCAGGTTTGGAGACATTTCTCTATTTACATCCGGGCAGGCTCTCCCTGAGTCACCCACAGCAGCTGCACTTGCCGGAGGCTCCTTTGCAGACACTGCCCTGGGCACACTTGGCACAGCCCACGGGGCAGCAGGGGCAGCAGCTCTTCTTGCAGGAGGTGCATTTGCCCTCTTTGCATTTGCTGGCACAGGCGTAGAAGCCACCAGTGGCGCTGGAGCAGTTGGGGTCCATTTCCATCAGAGGTGAGGCTTGAGATCCAAAGCAAGAGAAGAAAGGGTACTCCTCCTTGTCCAACGTGTGGTTGTGAAGGTATTTTGTAGATGTGGCTACCATCTAAAATCAGTTGACTTAGCCCTAGCTGGGTGGGCTCAGTGGATAGAGCATTGGCCTATAGACTGAAAGGTACCGGGTTTGATTCTGGTCAAGAGCACATGCCTGGGTTTCGGGCTTGATCCCCAGTAGAAGGCGTGCAAGAGGTAGCCTATCAATGATTTTCTCTCATCATTGGTATTCCTATCTCTCTCTCCCTCTCCCTTCTTCTCTGAAATCAATAAAAATATATTAAAACATAAATAAATAAAATCAGTTACTTTAAAGGGTAACATTTAAAGTAAAGGTTATACGTGGTGATGTGGGTGGACCTCAGTTAGTCAGTGGAAAGCCTTCAGAGCAAAATCTGGGATTTGTCCAAAGAAGAAATCCTGTCCCAAGATTTCAGTCTTAACTCTTGCTGTGTTTCCAGCTTGCCAGTCTAACTCTGCACATTTCAGACTTGCCAGTCCCCACAACTGAGTAAGCCAATTCCCTAAAATAATACTCTTAATATATACACACATATAGAGGGTGCCCCCCGAAATGTATACATGAACTTTGAATAGTTATAAAGGCAGTTTTTATTAAAATACATTTCATTTTCAAAATTGAGCTATCAGCTGTTAAAGTGTATGTATGTATATATATATTTGGAAGTGGGGAGAGCCCTGTTCTAGGTTAGCTGGAGGTCAGCTGCAACCCCTTTCTTCCTGTAACTGGCTTATATGGGCATCCAACTTTCTTTTGGCTTAAGCTAATTTGTAATGTGGTATGTCGCTTTCAGCAAGTTTTGGGGATTGGCAGGAAGTCAGTACTGGAGTTTCAGTTCTAAGGGTGTGTTTTTTTGTTGTTGGCTGGTTGGCTGTTTTGTTTCTGTTTTTGTTTTTAGTCTCTTGAGACAATTTGGTATTAGGATTGTACGTCTTTGAAGGCCATGGGGAGTAATAGCTACACCTGTCCTGGTTTCCCATGTAGAAAAACATACATAGCTCAAACAATCATTGTTCTCATGCTTAAACAAGCGCTAAAGATAAATTTAGACGTAGGTCCTACCCTGTTGTAATGCACATTTCCACCCTCAGCCCCTCTGTCTAAAGAGTCCGGTGTCTATTTTCTGAACCTTACGACTGTCACAGCTGATTGGAGCAAGGCCAGGCATCTTACCCAGAGAGGCACCTGTGCGGGCTGGTCTGTGCCCACCGTTTGTGAGGCCTGCTTCCGAAAGATGAGCTGGGCTACTCAGGCCCCGTTCTCTGGAATTCAGAGGGAGGCCATCGTGAGCCTGAGTTAGAAGCAGGGGGAGGTGGGAAGTCACACGCATGATGCTGAGTTGAGGACCTGTAAAATAAGAGGTATAGTGTGTAACAGATAAGGAAGAAGAAGAGGGAAGAAGACGCCAATTGGTAGAGACAAAAGCATTGAGCAGACGTGCAGTGAGCAGCTGCCACGAGAGGGAGGCTGACAGATGAGTGGGTTCCAACTCTGCTCTCATCAGGTGCAGTGATGCTGAGTGTCTGAGTTCCTCTACCTGAGTCACGGCGAGGTTAGCCTCCATCCTGTACCACCAATGGGCAAGGCTACCTGAGCGCGTTCCATGTGATTGGAAAGTGCGTGTTGTGGACAGAGGCCCAGACTGCGACATTTTAACTGGAAACAGAACAAGAAATGCTTTTAGATGGCAAAGCTTCTTAGTAAGAACACTTTCAAAATGTAAATTCCACTTTCAATATGTAAATTAAAGCATCTGTTAACGTTTATAGAGAACAAACAACTCTCAGAGACCCTATTTCTTTTTAATTTTTTATTGATTTTAGAAAGAGAGAGAGAGAGAGAGAGAGAGAGAGAGAGAGAGATCAATCTGTTGTTCCACTTGTTTATCCATTCATTGATTGATTCTTGTAGGTGCCCTGACTTGGTATTAAACCTGTAACCTTGGTGTATGGGGACGATGCTCTAACCAACTGAGCTACCTGGCCAGGGCAACCCTCTTTCTTAATTAAGTGATTTTTTTCCCCTTTGTGAATACAAAACTTCTATTTTAGATAAATATAACATTGAGGTGTATTGTTTGGTCATCCATAAATCTCATTTATTTATTTATTTTTTTGTGGCAGGAGGAAACTTTGGGAGGTGATGGGTATGTGTATGACCTTGATAGTAGTGATGGTTTCATGGGTGCATACTTAACCCAAATTCATCAAATTTTATGCCATCAATATGGATTTTTACATGTCAATATAAAAATCAAAGTGATTAGAAATATCTCAATTTTACTGTTGTAGATTTTGTAAGGAGAAAAACCCCCCACAAATAATTATTTCTTTTAATGACAATAAAGTTTAGAGAACAATAGAGATTGGTACCCAATGATAGTCAGGCTTTGTTTTTCCTTTTTTTATTATTGATTAAAGTATTATATATGTGTCCATATCCCTCCATTGTCCCCCACTCTACTCCCTTACATGACCTCACCCCTCTGTTTTCTCTATCTATTGTTATGCTTATATGCATGCATATAGGTCATTTGGTTTTTCTCTCCCCCTTACCTCCACCCCTCCCTACATTCCCTCTGAGTTTTGAGCATTTGATAGATGCTTCTCTGTCTCTAGATCTATTTTTGTTCATCAGTTTATGTTGTTCATTATAATCCACAAATGAGTGAGATCATGTGATATTTATCCTTCTCTAACTGATTTATTGCATAATGCTCTCCAGTTCCATCAATGCTGTTGCAAATGGTAAGAGTTCCTTCTTTTTTACAGCAGTATAGTATTCCATGGCATAGATATACCACAGTTTTCTAATCCACTCATCCATTTTAGTTATTGCAAATTGTGCTGCTGTGAGCATAGGGTGCATATATCCTTTCTGATTGGTGTTTCTAGTTTCTTGGGAAATATTTCTAGAAGTGGGATCACTGGGTCAAATGGGAGTTACATTTTTAATTTTTTGAGGAAACTCCACACTGTTCTCCCCAGGGGCTGCATACTATTCTCCACCAGTCTGCATTCCCACCAGCAGTGTACAAGGGTTCCTTTTTCTCCACATCCTCGCCAGCTCTTGTCATTTGTTGATCTGATAATGATAGCCATTCTGAAAGGTGTGAGATGGTACCTCATTGTTGTTTTGCATCTCTCAGATGAATAGTGACTTTGGCAATAGTCAGGTTTCTTTTAGAGAAGAAAGGAATGGTCCTAGTCTTAGAGGAAAGTGAGAAAGGTGATAAAACAAACTCAGAAGGTTAAAAAACATTATGCCATTTCTGTACCAGGCTGTGTTGTCACTTTTCCCTTCAAGAGGAAAGGCAGATTATAACACCAGTCCAGGGACATAATCAGGATTAATCTGAGAGCAGCGATCACTTGCACAGCTTGGGAATGGCCTTTCAAAAGGCTCTTAGTGTCTGGCTGTCCACTTGCGTGAGATGGATGAGTGCAGGTGCCATCATTAAGGCCACAGCATTTGGTTATGATAATGGCCCCTGATGACCAAAGAGAGCCATAAATTCAACGAAACTGCGATGGAGAGCAGGCAGCAGGTGACACAATTAGTTCTAGTCACCTCATTCCAAATTCAAGGCTGAAGTTGTCAGTGCAGGAGCCAGAAGGCAGAGGGAGAGTTTGCCAAGAAATCCGGTCTCTGCCTTAGCTTCCCTGGTGATTTTTGATTGGAGGTGTCAGGGACCCAAGCTTTACAACATCGCACCAGATCGTGGTCCTCCCAGTGGGCAGATTTTCCTAGAGTTTTAAAAGTAAGGGTCAAACCCTGGCTGGTTTGGCTCAGTGGATAGAGGGTCGGCCTGCAGACTGAAGAGTCCTGGGTTTGATTCCGGTCAAGGGCACCTGCTCAGGTTATGGGCTCTATTCCTAGTAGAGATGTGCAGGAGGCAGCTGATCACCAATACTCCTTCATCATTGATGTTTCTATCTCTCTCTCCCTCTCCCTCTTCCTTCCTCTCTGAAATCAATAATATATATGTATTTAAAGAATGGATCAAATGTGGCAATCAGCTAAAACTGCCTACTCCCTTATTTTTTAAAAAATATTTTATTGATTTTTTACAGAGAGGAAGGGAGAGAGATAGAGAGCTAGAAATGTCGATGAGAGAGAAACATTGACCAGCTGCCTCTTGCACACCCCCTAACGGGATGTGCCCGCAACCAATGTACATGCCCTTGACCGGAATCAAACCTGGGACCTTTCAGTTCGCAGACCGACGCTCTACCATTGAGCCAAACCGGTTTCGGCACCTACTCCCTTCTTGATTCCATTAACACGTCATGGCTGCTTTGGCAGTGTGTGGGAAATGCTGTCAAAGTCGCTGTTTCCTGAAGGAGGCCATCTCTTGGGACGCCAGGGGCACGTGCAGTGGTTTAGACACTAGGTGTGTGCTCACGGGCTCCATGGAAACTCTTAGGAGGACTGTCTACATGCAGTGTTTCCCAAACTTTTAACATATGTGTACACCTTGTAAAAAAATGGATGTATTTTAATAACAATCAAAATATTTTTATATTTTTATTTTTTTGGTACATACACAAAATAATAATAAACAAAAAATAAAATTATTCATAATAAAATATAAATAAAAGTTATATCATAAATAACATTTATTTGCACACCGGACCATCTCACACCTCACAAGACTGTCTTGACTTGACACATGAAAATGTAGAATTAGTCACAGCTAAGCACGGTGCAGTGCATACCCCCACCAAACTCTTCCCATACTCCTGGGGGTACGCGTACCACACTTTGGGAAACACTGGTCTACAGCATCCTGGCTGGGTCAGGGAAAGCTTCCCGAAGATGGTGGGGGATCCTTAAGCTACCACAGTCTCTAAGCATTTCATAACTGGTTACCTCCATGCAGTACTTCCATGACTTTACATGTTCCCTTTTCTGGAATTTTCTACGGCCTTTCCTTTTCTTTCAAGGGCCCCACCCAAGTCCCTTCCTTTGTAAAAACCTCATCAACACTTGCAGGCAGCACATCACAGATTGTGCCTGCCTTGCTCACTGTCCTAGTATTGCCAGCCCTGAACATGGAGAGGGAAAGAGGGAGGGAGGGAGGGAGGGAGGGAGGGAAGGAAGGGAGGAAGGGAGGGAGGGAGGAAGGGATGGAGGGAGGGAGGGAGGGAGGGAGGGAGGATGCCTGTCTTTGTGACAGGGTAGGGTCATAAAACAGACGTGATCTTTAGGCAGAGGGGCTGAGGGTGGCAAGACGCATTGTAACAGGGTAGGCCCCGGAGGACACGGCTGGGCCCACCCCCTCTGCCTCTCCAGGCCACGCTGCCTGTCAGTCAGTGCCCTCCAGCCCTTCACTTTCCGCAGGCCCCTGGCCCCTCTGCGTGCTGACAGAGAAAACCACGCATGCTTGCAGTGACTTCTGCTCTCCCGCTGCCACCTACCGAACCTGTGCTGAGGACGCCTGAAGGAAACAGCCTGTATGAACGGGGCAAAGAGAAAGAGGAAAGCCAGAGACCGTGAAGACAGAGCAGACAAAAAATGAATGGCTCAGACAGAGTCCCCACGGCACGAGGTTCATGGTGATTTTCACATTCCACAGAGAATGAGCGTGGGGAGGACTCTGCCTGTGATCCCCATCAGCTCCTCCCACACCTGCCTGTGGAAACCATTGAGGAAACCTGCTGCCCCGGCCATGCTCACATTCCAGGGGCGGACCCGTACGGACAACAGCTGAACACACCCCCACTCTCGCCCCTTTCTGGCAGACCTGCGCTTGGGGCCCCACGCTGGGAAAATCCGCCCGTGTCCGCCAGCCAGCCCCTGTGTTTAGGAGTGAGGGAGCCTTTGCCAGCATCACTTGGAAGAGGCAGACAGAGTCTCAGTTTCATAAATACAGCTCTTTGGCATCTGCCCTTGACAGGAGCTGACCGAGAGATGTGTGTTCTCTGGGCATCAATGTGCTCGAGTGCTCTTGGTGTGACAGGTGCTGGTGACACTCTTGCCATCTGAGTGTGTGGACGTGCTTGCAAAGCCCAGAGTGTTTGCTGGGAGGGAGTGAGTGCACAAACACACAGCCGCTCCCACACACTGCCACTCACAGCCACACAAACACAGAGTCTCACACACATACACCCCATTACACACACACAGTCACACAAACAGTGTCATATACACACATAGACCCAGTCACTCACACACAGTCACACATACATAGTCATACAAACAGACACACATACATATCCCATCACACACACACACACACACACACACACACACACACCAGCACATGCAATGTCACTGGATTGTGAAAGTCTAGATCCGGATCAACCTTGCAAAGTCTTGTTCAAATATTTAAAAGTACATCTTTCAAGCCTTTCTCCCCATAAAATTCCTTCTGCGCCTCAGGACTATTTTCTCCTTTGCCTTATGTTACTGGCTTTCGGAAGAAGGCAGCCCAAATAAAAGGCAATCTGTTGCGTTTCATCCTAATTGATTACACCCATCTGCTTGTCAGGTTTCTCAGAAAACATACACATGCTTTGTCCCCAGTGTCAACCCCAGAGCCTGGCCAGAGTAGGTGCCTAGCACCTGAAGGTGTTTTTGTCAAGATCGTTATTTGTGTGTTTCTGTGGGTGACCGCATTCCAGAGAAGACATGCCCGGTTATCCCTCTGGTTGACCTTTCAGCCTTCCCATTGCCCTCAGAATAATGTTCCAACCCCTTGACAAAGCTCAGGAACCTGCCTGCAAGCCAACCGATCATGATTGGGGCTCCACTAGGAAAGAGTATTAAACTGATGGTGTAGATATATTTTTTTCTGATCCCTGTAATAGTTGTGGTTCACTTGGAACTTATTTTTGTGTTTTCTGAGCTTAAGAGCTTGGTAACTAGTGTTGATGTTTATTATTTTTATTTTCTACTCATTGACTCTCTGTGATGTGCCAGCCATCTATGGGAACGTGACTATTCACTGAGTCTTCACCAAAATAGAATCTGAATGCTATTACTGCCCCATGTTACAGATCAGGAAACTGAGGCTCAGAGAAGGGTAGGGTCAGGGGTGAAACTTCTCTCACCCCTGCCCCTGCCCTGGCATCTCTATTACCTCTCTGCCTTACCAGGTTGGCAGACGTTCCTCACAAAAGTACCATAGTACCAGCCAGGACAGGAGCATTGGTCATCCCTTAAAATATTGCTTTGCTCATTTTAATAACTTGTACTCTATGCTTGATGAACTTTGCCAATTTTTAGGGAAATGTTATAACTTCAGAGCAATTCTTAGTATTGCTGAAGAGCACACAAATTTGAGAGATTTTTAAATATTGGTTTTTAAAAACAAAGAAAAGTTCCTGAATTAAATGTTAGTATTGGCTACTACCCAGTGACCCTCCTCTATTCTGGTCCCCAAGAAAGCAAGCCTGAGCTAGAGACAGCCTTGATGCTGGGAACCCCATTTCCTTTCTGGAGCATGGAAGACAGTGCATTTCCCACATTCTCTTGCAGTTAACTTGTGCCCAGGTGGCTGGGTCTCATCAGTGGAATGCAGGAGGAAGCAAGGTACATGGCCTGCAGGGAGACAAGGCCATAGAACCCCTGACACGGTCCTCCTTTCTCCCTCTTCCTCTTTTACTGCGAGTCTGGATAGACTGAATGCCTACGTTATGACATGTGACTTAAAGGAAAGGGTTGTGCGAACAAAGGAAATCTTAATTATGACATGAGATTTGGGGATTTTTGTTACTGCAGCATAGCCTGTCATACCCTACCTAATACTCTGTCATCTCTTGCCCATCAGACCTGATTCAGCAATGCAGGACTGGAAGCCCTCATTTGCCCAGCTTCCAGCAGTGCGGCCTGCTGAGGGCTTACAGCTAAATTCTTCCCCAGGCATTGTCTTCAGCCAAAGAGAATTGCTTCACCAAGGTTACAAAGGCTTGTCAAGAGCAGCTATTCTGATGATCCGCTGGTTGAGTGCCTGCAAAGGCATGGATTCCTTGCTTCCACTTGTGTCCCCTCTCCTGAGCCATCCCAGCTCTATAGCTCCCCCTAGAGGCTGTTGAAGCCTCCGTAATAAGTGCCTTGCAGCTTAACTTCTGCTCAGTTCCCCTTCCTCTTCCCTAGTGGATTACTCCCTAGTAACCTTCCTGCATGCAAATCTCAGGCAGTCTGTTTCCTAGGGAACCAGCCAGTGACACTTATTCTCGCAATATTCTAGGCTCTCTGTTGTTTGATAACTTTACCTATTTTGTGCCTTTTGCTCCGAACAATTCTGCCTTTCCATACCCGATGAGGCAATCATATCGGTCATTGACATCATCTGTAGTTCAAATAGCATGCCCTCATCTCTTCTGGGGTCTTCTGACAGGTGGACCCAGACAGTTATCTCCTCTCACCTGTATCTCCCCCATCGTAGCATTTAGCCCTGGTATTGTGGTCCTGGCAAAGCTGCCGTCTCTTGGACAGTACACCCACTGACAGCAGATCCGAGCCCTCTCGGTCTCCCAGGGCTGAACACAATGCCTCACTGTTCAGTGCTCATCGCAGCTGGAGAGACCAGCACCGCCCAGTGCTTGCTGGGCTCAGGGGCCTTGGGGGAAGCTCTCCACTGCAGATAACTCTTGCAGATATTAATTGGGATTGGTTCTTTCTGTCTTGCAAGATTTGGAAAGAATGGGAAGTATTTTTACCTTGCTTGTTACGTTATTTAGGTTTTTTTTTGTTTGGTTTATTAAAAATTTTTAATGTTGACATAATTTCAGGTGTCTCCCTTTCTCCGCTCTTTGCCCACCTTCCCTAGCTTGCCTCCCCCTCCCTTGGCCTTTACCACACTCTTTCTGTGTCCATGAGGTTATGCATACATGCTCTTTAGCTAATCCCTTCACCATCTTTATCCAGTCACCCCCACCCGCCTCCCCTTGGGCACTGGCCAGTCTGACCCATGCACCCATGCTTCCGGTTCCATTTTGTTCATCAGTTTATTTTGTTCATTAGATTCCACCTATATCATATGGTATTTGTTTTTCTCTGATTGGCTTATTTCACTATATTATTTTTATTGTCACCAGCATCTGGGCCATTTAGCAGGACTCTAAGTTTCTGAAGGACAGCTGCTCTTCCT
The DNA here is from genome assembly GCA_963924515.1 of Vespertilio murinus. Taxonomy (NCBI): domain Eukaryota; kingdom Metazoa; phylum Chordata; class Mammalia; order Chiroptera; family Vespertilionidae; genus Vespertilio; species Vespertilio murinus. The sequence continues at coordinate 4,910,154 of OZ004712.1, forward strand.
AGTGTTCAACAAGATCCAAACTCACTGGGACTATGCTGTGAAGAGGGGGGGGGGATACTTGGGAAAGTTTCTCTTTGCATGGAAGAGAATGGAAGCAGGGATTTCCCCAGATCCTGGAGTTCAGGGTTCAGTCCCTGGCAGCCAGAAGGGGGCTGGTGTGGTGCCTGAGGAAGACTTGGGCCCAGAATGGGAACCCCTGAGGTGGGGAGAATGCAAGCAATAAGGATTGCTATTTTACATCGTGAAAGTGCAAGGTCAGGTTCTATTTATTTTTTAAGACAATAGTGTCACATTTCTTATATAAGAGAGTTTGTGGTGGAGAATTCAACCTCAATATGCGAATATTCAAACCAAATTAGAATGAACTTTGAGAGTGAGAATATTTCTTTAACTTCCTGGCTCTCTCTTTGCATCCTAGCTAGAGGCCTTTGAAATGGGTAACACTTTCTCAAAGCCTTGACATCCCTCCTTCACTTCCTTTGTTCTCTTAGCTGGACATTTTTCTAATATAAAACCTTCCCATATCCGGCATATTATACTGACCTAGGGAGAACACATCTGGGTACATTTCTTGGAGGTTGACTTACAACCTGCCTTAGCGTTAAAGGTAGGTAACTCTTCATTCCCTGTAGCTTGATAAAAGGAGATTTAGGGATTTCAATGGGTGAATGCTGTTTTCAGATGAAGAAGACAAGCAGATTGGCAGCATCCAGAAGCTCCCATAATATCTGGTATCTCTACCACCTAATCAGTGATGTTGTATCTACACACGTCATCGACACTTGAGCAAACAGTGGTAGCTCCGACTGCTCATGGGCATTAGTGCCTAGGACACAGGAGGATGAGTTAGCGAGAGCAGCAGACAGTTGTGTAATGAAAGCTGAGCCTCTGGAAATGTGGGGCACTGCCTTCCTTTAAGCTCTACACAGGGGGCCCTAAATCTACGTGTGCTGCCATGATAATCAAGGTGTCTGCAGGTCAGTAAAATGAGCTCTCCCAAGATGCTGTGAGGAAGCTGAGCTTTGGCTTCCCTGGCGTGGGCTGGCCTGGCCTGTGGTCTCCTCCAGAGTCATTTCCCACCTTTCCCTGCCTGCTTTGCCAAGGGGCTGAGCTGTAAGAACTGCATCCCAGGACAACTTACACTCTGGGTTGGGGTTAGGAGGAGACATTGGCACTGGCGGAGATGCCAGCAGGTACTTGGGGGAGATAAGGATTGAGGAGTCTATACCCACAGCTTCGCCCTGGATCTGTCCCCTGGTGGTCAGTGTGCGTCATAGAGACCATTAGAGTCAATTTTCATATTACCCATTTTTAAAATATAAGATTACTTATATTAACCAACCTTGGTCTTATAATAGCATTTGTCTGCTTTATTTTCTGAAGGTTTGTATATGTCCCAATAGTCATTTTTAAACTATTAAAACACAGGTGTGTGTTTCTGTAAAAATTAACACATTCCTCTGCATTCTGCCAAATTTTCAGGTCATTCTTTACCTAAATCCAGCCAGCTTTGTTACTCACCATACTTTCTCATGCCTCCATGTAGCTTTCTCATGCCTTTTCTATCTCTCTCTATCTCTTCATACTCAGCTCTGTCTTGCACAGGTAACACATCTCCTATTAATTTGTCGAACCGGCAAATTTTGAATGCCTGCTCAGTGTTGAATGTCTGCTAAATGCTAGACCCCTCAATGGAAGAGATGCATAGGCGCCTTTCCTGAAAGCCCACACCCCTTTCTCCGAGGCCGCCCTCTCCCCTAGACTTCACCCCCTCCCTCCTAGGTTCCAGAACCCAGCTCTTCCACTTCCCTCACCTTCTGTTTTGTACTATGAGTAAGCATTACCTCCCTGCCCAACTTTGCCACTAGATAATGAGCTTCCTGAAGATAGAAAATACATTTGATCTATGCCATCTTCTCCTTAAGAGCCACATGCATACCAAGTGAGTAGAATGTGCTTGGCGAATGCCGGAGGAGTCCGCACAGAATCACCAAGACAGATTACCCAACCAGCAAATGCCCCTAGCAGCTCTTCCTAAACGAAAGCCTGGTTTGATGAGTTGGGCTCTTCATGAGCTATTTCAGAGTTGAGAACCACTGGGTTCTGGCCAATTGGAGCAACTTATAATTAAGATGGTGATATTATCAACCTCAGAAAGAGGGCATTTCAGAGAAAGTTAGGGCAGAGAAGTTGCCTCATCAGAGTGGTCCTGGTCACAGGATAAGTTTCAGGCCCCCCACATCCTCAATCTTGCTCCTACGCAGAGCCTTAAATAACTACCCAGGACAGCTTTCGCAACTCCGAAGAATTTATGTAACTTTAGATCACATCTAGCCCAAACATCCCTCTCATGCTGAGCTGAGTCATTTGCCGGAAATTTGCCTGGCCAGTGAGGAAGAAATAATGATTTGTGCTGCCTTTTAACCCTCTGTCTCTCTGGCTCTGTTTCTCTTTCCTAGGGGCAGAACCTAATTTGGTACAGAGAAAATGAAAAATAAGAAAAGTATACCAGTCAATTTCCATCCTGATCTAACGGGAGAAAAAAAAAAGGTATATGATTATTTTTAAGGCACAGGTGTTTATATTAACCTGTCATTTAGAAGCTCCACCCCTCACTTCACACCCTGCCATTCCCTGACGGCCATAGAACTGTCCTAACCTGATTGCATCTTGGGGTAAAGCCATCGCCCTGTATTGTAAGAAACGATATTGAATGCCACTGCCAGAAGGGGATTAAGAATAACAGCCTCTTGCCCGAAACTCTCAGGACCCCATTCTGCTTTGCTGTGCGGAATAGTTGTGAGTTGACAGAGTCATTGATTTGATTTAGCTTCTGCTAGAAACACCGCAAAGGGTATCTACACTGGATTTGAGAAAAGTCACGGCCAATGCTTGCACCCCAGTTGCAAGGGTGTAGGTCCCTGGAAGAGATAGTTTTTTTTAACCCTCACTTCAGTTTCCATTTCATAGCCATGCCCCTCTCACCCTTTCTTTGTTTTCTGCCTTAATCTTGTTTTGGTATTTTTCTGTATCTTTGCAGGCTGCCTAGATACTGTAAGGAAAATGAAAGGGCATATGAAAAAAAATGTAACAGTCCCTCTATTTCCACTCATTTGCCTCCTTTAAGGCAGGCAAGACGAGTCAGAGTGGGGGCCAAGATCTAGGAACACACATCTTGCCTCCTCATATGCAGAGACCAGATGGAGAAGTGAGAAGCGATCTACAGAAGTCCTCACACTCCCTCCACACCCACCCCCACCCGCCAGAATTACACCGCCTCTATTTTCTCCCAAGCATGACTGGTGTCCAGAGGCAATTGATGTTCTTGACCCACTTTCTATAGGAATGGAGGGTGAGAACCCATCCATCTGTGCATTAAGGAATACCTATGAAGGCGCTTTGATAGTGACTGGCTTTTCCATTAACTCACAATTGAACAGTGAAGTCCATTGATTCTCTCTCGACACCTTACTATGGAGAGCTAAGCTGCACTGGGCACCCCTCCTTATAGCTTATGAGAATCACTAGAGAATCTAGGATCATTGAATGCTAGATCTGGGAAAACCTCTGAAGTCGCCTCCTCTAAGCACAAACACGTATATGTGGCTATTTGCTTTTTAAAACTTAGTTGCTTGATATAAGGATATCAAATTGCCCAGATGTGTAAAAAATAGGATGTAAGTCCTCTCAGCCCTACTCATGCTTCCTGAGATAAGCACTATTAATAGGAGCTTCCATTCATTCATTCATTCATTCATTAATTCATCTATCATTCACTATTCAAACAATATTTACTGACACCAACTGTATGTTCAGGATTAAGACAGGGAGACAGAAAGAAAGGTTAGAAAGAAAGAAAGAAAGAAAAAGGAAAAGAAAGAAAGAAAGAAAGAAAGAAAGAAAGAAAGAAAAAGAAAGAAAGAAAGGAAAGGAAGAGAAAGAAGAGAAAGGAAAAGAGAAAGAAAATAACATCAGTTAGTGATAAGTATGTAAAGAAAACTAAAGCACAGAGCTGAGATGACAAATTATGTCTTTTCAGAGGGAATGTGACCACATGACAAAGGCAGATGCAGACCTAGGCCCCGCCCCAGAACTGTGCTGGGTGTGCTCCAGAAACAGCCACAGGGCCAGTGTAGCGTGCACAGGAAGAGCTTAGAGAGGTCAACCACAGGCAGGTTTCACAGACCCTTGAGGCACTGCGAGGAAATGTGTTTCTTTTCAAACGCCAGGAGTAACAACTGGGCTGTTTTAAGTGGGAGACTGGCACCTTTAATGCCCAAAACGCTTTTGTGAGGGGAGCATGAGCTAGAGGGATGGCTAAACATTAATTTTTCAAGGAGGCACCATCCAGAGAGAAGGATCACTGGATGTGATTGTTTTTGTTGTGTCTATGCTTCTAACGATTTCCTGTGGCATCAAATCCTACAAGAGTATTGGTAGCAATAAAAAATAATAGGCTGGCTTAACAAACTCAGCAAGATCTCCCTCACATATCATGCCAACGCCGAGTTCATAGGCAGAGCATCCAAATGAGGCAGAGGGACGATGGGAAGGTGACACGGGGGGAGCAGGCCCTCCTGCATGTACCATGAGGACAGCGCACGCCTGCTCTTTTATGCGATCACTAACAGCTACCTACTTTTAAATAACATTTTTTATTTAATAGCTACATACTTTTAAATAACATTTTTTATTTTGATTAGTTTAAGAGCATAGGAGTTTCAAAAATAGTACAGAATTCCCATATATCCTCCTCCCTGCTTCCCACCAAAGTATCTTATGTAACCATGGGACATGCCAAAACCAGGACACTGACATCGATAAGTGACTGTTAACCTGAGTACAGACCTTGAATGGATTTCATCCGCTCTTACAGGCTCTCTTTATTTATGTATTTATTTGAATTTTAGAGGATGTTTATTAAAGCTGGGGACGGTGAAAGAAGGAAGGACTGGGAAATGGCCCGGCTGGTCTACAGGAGTGTACTCGTAGCGCCAGGAAACTTTATCCCGTGTGCTGATCCACGTAATTGCCACCTCATCCCGGACAGCCCGTCTCCTTGACACCTTCTGCAATCCTTTGGTGGTAGCTTTTGTTGTTCGTCTTAGAAATACACCCAACCTGGGCATGAAGAATGTTTCCACTGGTGTTTCTCTAGCATTGGGTTTATTAAAATCCATAAATCCACCTCACACGATGCTTCCAAATATTTAAATATCACAAGCACATAAACATGTACGCAGCCTATGAATGCTCTTAAGAATTTAAACCTTGGTTTATCAAATCCAAAACATTCCAATAAGATCAAGGCTGTCGACTTTTTTTAACTTTTAAAATAAACCTCTTATTGTTATAGGAGCAATATATATACACATTACAGGTATAGAAATTTAGGGGACATTTTTAAATTTCACATTGCTGCCCTCCAGAGATAATCTCTGTTAACATTTTATTGAAAATCCTTCCAGATCTTTCTTTGTACACATACATGTCATATTTTAACCAAAATAAAATCATAATATACGTAGCCCACTTTATTCAATTAATGATCTTTATCTTCAATTTTAGTTTATTTTCATATAATCTAATACTCAGACCATATTCTGATTTCCCAACAAATCCCAACATGTTCTTTGGAGGTGGTTTGTCCTCGCCAGGATCACACACTGTCTGGTTTTTAAGTCCCTCTCAAGTCTCTTTTATTCCAGTACGGTTTCCTTTTATGGTCGTTGAAAAGATTGTTATTGTTTAAGAAAGCAGGCCAGCTCTTCTGGAGACTACCCTGCCCTTCCACACTTGCCTATTTGGTTCCTTGCGGTGTCGTTTAGCTTGTCCCTATACCTCCAACATTCTCTGTAACCTTTCCAGAAAAGCTTGATCGGCTCAAAATAGCCATTTTGGCTCAAAGCATTGCACTGTGTGTCATATACTTCGTGTTGGGCACTTTGTGTCACATAACATCAGAACCACATAGGGCCTGATGGCCCGCCATCAGTGTTGCTACACTGACACTTGAGTGAGAGTGATAACAGTCTGATCTCTCCATGGGGCTGTTTTGTTTTCCCTTAAAAAAGAAAAGAAAAGAAAAGAAAAGGGTTTTTTATTGTTGTTGATTTTAGAGAGAGGAAAGAAGAGGGAGAGATAGAAACATTGATGGTTGCCTCCAGTGAATATCCCAACAGGGATGGAACATGCGATCTGGGTATATGTCCCGACTGGGTACCAAACTGGCAACCTTTTGGTACATGGGACCACACTCAGTTAACTGAGCCACTGACCAGAGCTGTGTGTGTGTGTGTGTGTATTATATGATCTTAATTTTTTATTGTTTTAAATATTACATGTCTCCTTTTCCCCCCTGATTGACCCCCCAACCCACCACTCCCATCCCCGAGGGCAAGCTCCCACTGTCCCAGTGTCTGTGTCCATTGATTATGCTAATATGCATGCATACAAGTCCTTTGGTTGATCTCTAACCCCCCTCCCCTGCCTTCTCTCTGAGGCTGGACAGTCTGTTCAGTGCTACCTTGTCTCTGGATCTATTTTTGTTCATCAGTTTATGTTGATCATTATATCCCACATATGCGTGAGATCACGTGATATCTATCTCTGATGGGCTTATTTCACTTAGCATAATGCTCTCCAGTTCCATCCATGCTGTTGCAAATGGTAAAAGTGCCTTCTTTTTTATAGCAGGGTATTATTACAATTGTGTAGATGTACACACGCATCTGCTGATGGGCACTTAGGCTGTTTCCAACTTTTAACTTAATTCAATCACCTTGAAAACAGCAATATCCACACAGGATAATTTCAAATTTTACTTTACTATTTTTTACTTAGCCTAATTACAAAATTCATGATACTAGGGTTTTAACCAACTTTTTTACTTTTTCCCATGCTTACATTGTATCTGTCCAGGGTTATAAGTACCCTTCTAGACTCAGAAGGAAACAGCACCTCACACAGACCCACCAAGGTGATGGGTGTTGGAGTTTGTAGTAAAGAGCTGATTTCTTGTCACAGAATGAGACCTGGTACCATGGGTCTTTCCTGTGGTTTTGTAATTCAAGAAAAGGACGTTTAGTCTAGGCCTTCCCCAACCCCCTTGGGTCCTCAGGCTGGTCCATCACCTTCTTGCACTCTGGAATTTGCACTCTGGAATTCTCTCTCCTCCTGGTTGTCATGAATGAGCACCAAGTCTCCTCAGTCCTTTCCTCAATAAAATTCCTTCTTCTTCCAGAAAGATTTTGTTTGCTCACAGTTCCACAAATGCACTGGGTCCTGCCTACACAGAAAAAAATTCATAGAAACAACACTCACCCACCGGTGTCAACTCTCCCATATGCATCACAATGAACAAAAATAAGCAAATGCAATTACAGTCTCTTTTAATATGTTTCCTGAAATCGCACATGTTTTTAAGTTTTTGGTGATGAAGGTGCCACCGCTTGGTGAATCCCTGCCCCTGTAAACAGCGCAGCTTTGTGCTTTGGCAAAAACAAGATGTTTTACTCCCACACTGATGTTAGTCAAGCCCCAAGACACGGAGTTAGCCACTTTTAATAATTTGTGATTATTATAACTAACTAGAGGCCTAGTGCATGGCATTTATGCATGGGGGGGTGTCCCTTAGCCTGGCCTATACCCTCTCGTACTCCGGGACTCCAATCGGGCCTAAGTGGGCAGTCAGACATCCCTCTTGCACTCCAGGGCCCTTGCAGTCCAGGACCCCTCGACCTTACCACCCACCTGAAGCGGAGGTGGGAGAGGCTCCTGCCAACACCGCTGCGCTCCCAGCCATGAGCTCAGCTTCTGGCTGACCACCAGGGGGGCAGCTCCTGTGTTGAGTGTCTGCCCCCTGGTGGTCAGTGTGCATTATAGTGACCAGTCATTCCCTCAGTCGGTCAATTTGCATATCCGGGTTTTATTGCACAGGATTTTAATATGTGAAATTGCACCCAAACTTTAACCACTTAGAAAAACTGTCAGTAATCCTCTCTCTCTCTCTCTCCCTGTAAATGTGCAAATGGAGGCATGAATTTCAATTTTAAAAATAGTTTAACTGATTCAAATAAACGACTCAGTCTTTACCAGTGGATAAGTGTCAGGGAGAACCTGAAACCAGGTCACTCCACAGACCAGAGCAAGGCTCGGATTTTACGGGAAAGGAGAGGGCTCTCCATCCCGGGGGTCTTCCTGTGGTGCAGTTTTTGTTTGTTTTTATCTTAAATCTCCATCTGCTGCCCAACTGGTGGTGGGTGCGAGAGATAGAGAACGTTCTGGTTTCTCGGGTTCCTTGCTCAGGATTATCAGTACAATCACATTGGAGCACTTGTCAGAGCAATTCTCTCAGGAGCTCTGTGTTTTGTAAAGGTGCAGGGGAGGGTGGGGGCAGAGAAAGGGCAGAGAGCGGGGAGAGAAGGCACAGGTGAAAGCGGGGAAAACAGGGGTTCTGCTGTCATTCACTTACAAAGGTCACCCTAAGTCACTCCATCACTGCATGTGATGTTACCCAAATTTAAAAGAAGAAAGGGGAATAAGCAGAATGTAAACAATTCATAAACCTTTGTACAAATGTTTCTTCACAGCAGAAATATTCCCCCAAATGATCCTTCCTAAGGCTAAGCGAATCCATAATTTTAGAAAATGGTAAAAAGGTCATAAAACCAACATTTTGGGTTTGTGTTCACTTAAAGAGAATCAATTTCCTTCCTGCTAAAAAGAAGGTTAACATTTCCATGCGGCCTCCCACAAGCTTGCTAGCCACGGTCTTATTGCTGTTAGCGATACAACTGGGGACCATCCTGCCTGTTGAGCAGGTACTTTGAGGACACATGTTTGTATCATTTTGTCTATATTTTCTTATGGGCTAGAAATACATAGAATTAACCCTGACCATTTGGCTCAGTGCATAGAGCATCAGCCTGGGGACTGAGGTTCCTGGGTTCGATTCTGGTCAAGGGCATGTGCCTTGGTTGCGGGCACATCCCCAGTAGAGGGTGTTCAGGAGCCAGCTGATAGATGTTTCTAATTCTCTATCCTTCTCCCTTCCTCTCTGTAAAAAATCAATAGAATATATATATATATATATATATATATATATATATATATATATATTAAAAAAGAACTAGCTGAAACCGATTTGGCTCAGTGGTAGAGCATCGGTCTGCGGACTGAAAGGTCCCAGGTTCGACCCCGGTCAGGGGCATGTACATTGGTTGCGGGCACATCCCCGGTAGGGGGTGTGCAAGAGGCAGCTGGTCGGTGTTTCTCTCTCATCGACGTTTCTAGCTTTCTATCTCTCTCCCTTCCTCTGTGTAAAATATCAACAAAATATATCTTTTAAAAAAAAGAACTAAACTTAGGTAAACCTCACACTGAGAATAAAAGAAGGAGACTAACCATCTTCCGATGATGGTAAGGCCTCCATGTGTAGAGGACAGAAGAGAAGTAGGCAGCTATCTGGTGATTTTGCTCAATAGATCAAATTACACTGTTTGGAGGGCTCAGACTAAACCCCGTGCTTTTAAAGACAAAGATGCTTTGAAATCATGTAGGAGACTATAAAAGCACATGCATTCAGGCTTCGTGAAGAAACAAACCTAAACAAAACCCCAGCGACAACAGCAAAACATTCTCCAACAACCCACAGGATTTAGCTTTTGTGCAAGCTTTTCCACCTACAGTCAAAGGCAGAGAAAACGTAATGAAATTAATGATTAATGCAGCCGAAAATCTGAAGCAATTTTGTCTGAAAGTGTTTTCAATATCAAAAAGTATTTTTGACATTTTAAAACATCAAAAGAGAACAGGTTCCTTGAGGAAAATGTTAGAATTATAACAATTTGGAAAAGAAATGTTTTCAAAGAAGCTCCAAGAGTAGATTGGTGTGTAGGTGTTTGAAATGATTAGCAAGCAATAATAATTTAAGAAGTGCAGTCATGGCCTGGCCAGTGTGGATCAGTGGTTGTGCTTCAATCTATGAACCAGGAGGTCATGGTTAGATTCCCAATCAGGGCATAAGTCCAGTTTCAGGCTGGGGTATGCAGGAGGCAGCTGATCTGTGATCCTCTTTCATCATTGATGTTTCTACCTCACCCTCTTCTTTCTCTCTGAAGTCAATAAAAAAAAATGTGTGTATTTTTTTAAAAAGAAGTGTGGGCCCGGCTCTCCCAAAGATGACAAATCTTTGGAATTGTAAGGATAGACTACTTGTAGAACAAACAACACAACGAACTTGATATATGATAAGGCTAGTGTTTCTGTACAACTCTGTACTTGAGAAGAAAGGCTGATTTAATGAGTAACTTTAGAACACTTCAGTAACAGTGTGAAAAAAGAAAACATTCTCATCTTTTTCAAGAGAAAAATAAGGCCCAAGCCTTTGCTCAAGCTGCTCCATCCATGGAGGCGCCCTCCTCCCACTCATGTGCCTGGCAACTCCCACACTCCCCCACAACACTTCCTTGCTTTTCCCTCCGGATCGCCTCTGAAAATCACAGAAGTCTTAGTCTCCGCTCGCACCTCTCCTGGGTGACTCTCTGGGGCAAACACAGTATTGCATTACAATAATGTGCACTCCCCTGAACAACATGTTTACTCAATTCCTTTCACTTTTGCAACCCCAGCATCCAAACCACTATTGGCCCTACATCAGGAGTCTTTGATGAAGAATGGACATCAACATATGGAATAATACGCTCACATTATAATTCCAAGCATGACTTAGCAAAATGTTGGTGAGGAATAAGTTAAAAAAATAGATTGAAAATGCATGTGTACAGTTAGATTACAGCTATTTAAAAAAGTATGGCTTTATAAACTAGAAAATAAAAGCGTTTGTTAGGGCAACTAAAACATTTCTCATTGTTTCATTATCTTTTCAGATATTTTTTTTCTAGTACCATGTCCGCCCTGGGCTTCACATAACCTCATACTTGTTAGGATGAGACTATTCCTGTACTTAGCTTCTTGAAACACCAATACCGTCAATATCAGAAAGACAAAGCAGTCCATCACTGTCCGATGCAGGATTTATAGTTAATAGAAATCCCTAAAATTTTAGACACTGCCATGAGACCAAAGATCTAGAAAGCATCTCACACCTCACAAGACTGTCTTGACTTGACTCACAAGAACATAGAATTAGGTGCAGCTAATCACTGAGCAGTGCATATCCCCACCAAACTCAGGTGCAACACGTACCCCCACCAAACTCTTCCTGTACCTCTGGGGGTACACGTACCATACTTTGGGAAACACTGGCTCAGTGGATAGAGAGTCAGCCTATGGACTGAAGGGTCCCAGGTTAGTTTCCAGTCAAGGGCATGTATCTTGGTTGCAGGCACATCCCAAGTGGGGAGTGTGCTGGAGGCGGCTGATCAATGTTTCTTTAGCATTAATGTTTCTAACTCTCTATCCCTCTCCCTTCTTCTCTGTAAAAAATATCAATAATATATATATATATATATATATATATATATATATATATATATATGAAACTGTACTTCTGAATTGAGAGTGTTTGCTACTTAAAGCAAATGTACTATTTCCTAAGAGTGAAGGGAAATATCAGGAGGCTGCAGGAAAAAGATTACCAGGGGCAAAAGATGACCACCACGGGGCAGCGTTTAAAGGATGGTGGGAGATAAAATTGAACTTGTGTTTTGACTCTAGTCCACACATTGAGCGTGTCCAATATATGTCAGTTGCATAAGGAAAATCGGTCCTTCTCCTTTCTTAGTGGCCCAGGCATCAAAAGAAGTTGTCCAGGTGGAAAAGTTTGTTGAGTTTTGATTTTTATTTTGAAGGTTAGTTAAACCCTCATGAGCCATAGGAGAGCCTACATTTTCATAAGTCTTTGGATGAGAAAGCTTGGCTCATTGAACATAAGGCATGGAAGGAAACACATGTGTCTGACACCCCCCCCTTTTTTTTAACACATAAAATGTAGCATTGAGAGTTTCAGTGATGTGCCCTCAACCCACTGCTGGTGAATAGCAAAACAACTTCTGACATGCCTCACTTCCTTTTCGGATCCGCTTTCAAATCTCCACAGCTACACCCCTGGTCAGAACCGAGTCTGGAAATAGAAGAAAAGTGGGCAGTTCTAACCGTGCTGCTCAGAAGACACATCTTCACCAAGGGACTGTCAGAGGTTCGCACCAAGCAAGCTTTAGGGAGCAGAGCGTGGGAAGTTAATTGCCTTCCTCTAGAAGTCATTACTCACCGTCCTTGTAACCTGAGGCTGTTGGAAGCACAGCTTGTGCTGAGTACATTGAATTTTGAAGGCTTTAGAATGCATATGTCCAAGGGAACCTCTCATCCAGTTTAGCAAGGTTTCCCTCTAACAGGCCTACCGACTTTTAGAGGCTCTCTTGGTGTTTGGTTCAAAATAACAGAACACCTAGGATTAGCGAGAAAGGATGCTTTGATTGGAATTAATGATTCCCTAATAGGTCTCCTTCAAATGAGCATGAAAATGGAGCTTATTGTGTATGTAAGTGGATTCCTGGGGTGAAATTGAGGAGGCTTGCATATACAGGATGGAAGAAAGGATTGTGAGTCTCAGAATAGCCCTTAGCTATCTGTCTCAGCACCATTAGAGGCACCCGTTGTGTTAGGTTAAAACCCCTGTCATCCAAGGATTCTGGGAAGATGCAAACATCACCCAGAAATGAGACAAGAGCATTTCCCAGTGTCCCTTAAGGAGATAGCATTGTGGAGAGAAATGGCAACCAGGACAGAGTCCTTCAGCTGGGGTTCAGTGGGGGTGGGGCACAGGAGAAATTCTATGGGGAACATGGTCACAGAACAGACTGATCAAGCCTGCAGAGAAGCAATGGGAGGCAAGGCGAGCAGAAAGGAGGCAGGAAGCTGGGGGACAGGAGGAGGGTACCAACCAGCTGACAACCCCACAAGCTCATCAGAGGTGAAGTAAATTGGTTTTTGGTTCTTTCCTTCTCTGAGCTCCTTCTAAAAGGTCATGGAATTCTAAGGAAAATTCTTATACAAAAAAAAATACATATAAGGCCTTATATTTAATTTTAATAAACCAGACCTTTGGTTAACAAATATTTACCAAGTATTTATGCCAGGAGCTGTGCTGGCTGTTGGGATAGGATAATAAAAGAAACAAAACTTTTATCCCAAGGAACTTAGACTATGAGGAGAAATATAGGCAAGTCAGCAGGGACTATAATTACATAAGGCTATACTCCTCCTCCATTCCATATTGTACATTTGTCTGTCTGCCATCTGCCTCACAGCTTAACAAAAAGGAGTGAACTTATAACAGTAAAATAAATATGGGCCATTTCACCCCCAAAATTCCAAATGGTACAAAATTGGTCTAATATACACAAAGCTGGTTCTATCTGCCATTTTGAAACAAATACAACCCAAACATTTCACAAAACCCTGAGCTACAAATTACAGGAATCGGACCACCGTAGGGGTGGGGGAATTTCACATAGACTTCAACAGATGTCTTTCTTTTCAGAGATTGGAGGTAAACATTGGTAAGGGTGGGTGTGGTTGGGTCAGGCTGCTTGGAGGCAGGAAATAAGCCTAGACACCATCTCAAGGTTCCTTGTTTTCTCTTTGAAGAATGAGCAAGAACTTTGGTTATTATACAGAAATTCTGGAAAGGGCCTTTTTTTTTCTTTTTTCTGGTGCCGGCGTCTCCTGAGTCGTTATGATGATTTATTGCACATATCTGAGAGTGACACTCAATTTGTCACTGTTCTGAACCCACAAGGCCAGCGATTTAATGAGGTCTTCATTGTGGCTGTGTGGGTGGGGAACGTGGGAGGCGAGGGCTGTGCTCAGGCGAGCACTGTCCAGTCAGGTAGGGCTGACTTCAGCCATTCGTCTGAGTGACGCTCATTTCCTCCGTTGGCTGAACATGACCGCCACACCCTCCACAGAAGCCCGGCTTCCATGCTCCATGGCCATTCTTGGAAGCAGGAGGGTTATCGGTATCCATTTCTGTGTGCAGTTCATATGTGTTGATCCCTGACATGGTGCCTGCTCACTGGGCATTTTTCCCAATGGTGAGAAGGTAGTGTCCACATTAGCAAGTGGCCAATATCTGCTCTCCATGCTTGACATTTACACAGCACTTTCCTATGAAGAATTGAAATTTTCACATATACCCCATTTACTCTTACGGTTGATGTTTTCCCAGCTCTTTAGGAAGCAATGGATCCAAGACCACCAAAGATTCCATGAAAAGGGTAGCCATTGCAGAGATAGTTTATTGAATTCACCGTAGTTGTGTTTTCTCTCCCTTCCTTCCTGTTCATCCTTTGCACAGAGGTAACTAGGGCCTTTGGGGCTTCCTGCTCTTGGGGATTTGGGGAAAGCTGAAGCAAAGACTCCCAAGGCATGATTTTCCCCCAGTTTGTAAATGCCAGAGTTCTTTAAGAAGATAATGTTAAGTGTCCCAGAAGGAGAGCACAGCGATGGAGTTTTTGAGGACAAGGGAGGAGAAGAATGATTGCTAGGACAAGGGAGGAGAAGAGGCACCCCAGTTCCTCAAGTAGGTCTGGGCTTTGTCCCACACAGGAACTCCTCTGCAGGGGTCACTGTGTAGTTCCTCTAGGTGGCTTCCTCTTGCCCATGTGTGCCACAGAAGATGCGGGGCCTAAGGAATCAGATGGTGTCTCCATAGTAACCAGTGGGAAAGCAATGTTGTGGTGTTATGAAAAATCCCTGGTGAAGTCAGTCAGACAGAGAAAATACTGCATGATGCACTTATATGTGGAATCTGAAGACAAAACAAACTAAACAGAACAAGACTCACAGATACAGAGAACAAACTCATTGTTGCCAGATGAAAGGGGGGTTGAGGACTGGATGAAAACTGGATTAAGAAGTACAAATCGGTAGTTACAAAATAGTCACAGGGATGTAAAGTACAGCAGGGGATATTCTATATAATAAAAGGTTAGTATGCAAATTGACCGAACGGCAGAACACCCAGTCGCTATGATGCACACCAACACTCAATGCAGGAGCTCCCCGCTGGTGGTCAGTGAGCTCCCACATGGGGAGCCCTGCTCAACCAGAAGCCAGGCTCATGGCTGGCCAGTGCAGCAGCGGTAGTAGGAGCCTCTCCCACCTCCATGGCAGCACTAAGGATGTCCAACTGCTGGCTTAGGCCCGCCCTGCTAAGCTGTCAGTCAGACATTCCCTGAAGGTTCCCATACTGCGAGAGGGCACAGGCCAGGCTGAGGGACTCGTGGGCACTGGGCCTCTAGAAGTCAATAATATTCTAATAACCTCTAGTGCCAGGTGGGTCCTAGAATTACTGGGGGAATCACTTCATAGATCATAAAATTGTCTAACCACTACACTATACACCTGAAACTAATATAAAATAATACTAAATGTCAACTGTAATTGAAAAGTAAAATAAAAAGAAAGAAAATCCCAGGCCTGTTGACTACATGTTAGAAGTGGGAGGAGATGGCAGCTGAATAATGTCTGAAGTTGAATTTTCATCCCAGTTAGAGGCGGGTAGATACTCTAATTCTGAAGGAAAATTATGAAACACAATTTTTCTTATGCATCTATGGTTGTAGACTAACCACACTAACAAGCAATATAACTTTTTAATTTTCAGAATTGTTTCCTTACCTTAATTGATTTATGCCTTAGAATAAGTATATGGATGAACATGATTATTGCCCTTGCTTTACAGGTAAGGGAATTGAGAATCAGAGAAGTTGAACCATTTGCCTAAGTTAACACAGCCTAGTATCAGAGTCAGGAATCAAGGTCAGATCCATCTGCCCCTAAATTTCGTATTCTTTTCAATATTCCAAGGGGCCTTTATAATAGGAAAACTAAAATTGCTGCTCTCTTTTTTTGTCTATTTCTCTTCTTATCTTCGCTATCACTTCCATCTCTCACCTAGACTTTTGCAACTGTACTCGCTGCTCTCCCAGATCCTGTCTCACTGTAAACACTATCCCATAAAAGCAAAAAGAATCCTTTTAAAACCTAAATCAGTTCATGTGACCCCTGAGTTCTGAACCCTCCAAAGGCTTCCTCTTCCCCTAAAGGAAACCAAAACTCCTTATCTCTGCCCAAGAGGTGTCAGTGACCCTGCACATCTTGGACACTGTCCCATGTCCCTCTCTCACCTGCTTAACTTTAGCTCCAGTTACACCGCATCTCACTGGGGCCTCTATGCATGCTGTTCCTTCTGTTGGTCACTTTCTTCCCCAAACACATCCTCCATCTGCCTTTTGTCAAAAGTCTCAGAGAGGACTCCCTTGTCACCTATCCAGAATAGCCCGAACCTCAGCTCCTTATCTGCTTCCTTCTTTGGATGTATCACAATTTATGACTTTTCAGTTCTTTGCTCTATTACTTGATTGAATATACTTCTACAACAGGATGCATGCTCCCTGGGAAGGGGACCAGGGCAGTCTTGTTTGTTCTTGTATCCCCGGTGGTGAGCACTGACAGGAGCACTGAGAAACCGCTGGATGAATATGTGTTGATACTCTGCAGATCAACAACGGGTAAACATTGGTGTTGAGGTTACAGGACACTTGGATCTTGCTCCAGATTCTATCACCTGTCTAAAGAAGAATGCCATAGACAGGGATGAGGGTTAGTCATAGCAGACTGAGGGTCCATTAAATACAGAGGGGGTGGTATAACTGGACTACACTAGACTGTGGACTACCCTTGAGTTCTTGAACATAGATTCTAGGAAGTTCTGTTATGTCAAATAACATGGATAAAAGTCACTTCCATTTTATGTGTAGTGACTGACACCTATGCTGAAACCTGAAGGTCTGTCATTTCTGACCATCTGTTCATGTGTGATCATGAATGTTATGCCTTTTGGCATCTTCATAACTAGTTCAGGAATCTAGCCCTTCCCTGATCTGGTGTGTGTGTGTGTGTGTGTGTGTGTGTGTGTGTGTGTGGTTTTGCCTTTAACCATTATGACAAAGTCAACTGAGTCTGTTCAAAAATGGTTTGCTGTGACATGCAGCCAATGAGATTATGATTAATGCTTTTAAAATCCACCTTGACCTTGACTCTGTGTGGCTCATGAAATCATGTTTTTCAAGCCAAATATCTGGTGGGGAAGGGGAATGTGCTTCATAACTGGTTCTCATTGGGTTATACTTAGGAGAGCTTTCTAGTCTTTTTAAGTCAATGTACATGCCTATAGATGTTCAAACTTTTATAATGGGCCTGAGTTAGAAAGCTATAGGAGATATTACCTCTTCCAATGTCAAAACTTGTTTAGAAACATGGTGTTTCCATACAAGGGAATGTTCTCAATGATAAACAAACAACATGAGTGAATCTAAGAAGTAAGTACTTCAGAGTGTGAAACTTCTGAGATTCCAGAATGATATTGTGGAAAAGATACACATGTAAGGATAGAAAACAGATCAGGAGTTGACAGTGTTGGAAGGGAAAGTGGAGGGCAGGGAAGACTGATCACCAGAAGAAGCATGAGGGAATTCACTGGAATGATGGGCGTGTTCTGTATCTTTATTATGGTAGTAGTCACACAGATAGCTGTATGTCTTTGTGGTAAGTTTTATGTGTCAACTTGGCTAGCCTGTGGTACCTTGGTATTCAACCAAGCACTAATCCTGGGGTGGTGTGAAGTCACTCTGTAGATGTGATTAACACCTACAATCAGTTGACTTTAAGTAAAGGAGATTGTCCTTGATTATGTGGTTTGACCTCCTCCAATCAGTTGAAAGGCCTTAAGAGCAAAAGGGAAGTTTCCCTGAGTAGGAAGAAACTCTGCCTCTAAATCACAATAGCAACTCCAGCCCAAGAATTTCCAGGTGGCCTGCCTTCCCCAGGAATTTTTGAGTTATCAGTCCCCACAATCGTATGCGACAATGTCTTAGGATAAATAGGTTTATTATATATTTATATGCATACACACAGCTTTTACCTATGTATGTGTATCTATATAATTTTTCCTAATGGTTCTGTTTCTCTGGAGAACCCAACTCATATACTGTGTTTATCACAAGGTATGGGTATATCTAAAGATAGTACACTTTACTATGTGCAAATTATACCACAGTAAACAACAAGAAAAAGACTGATTCAGAATACTAATAAGGATTCTGTTTTGAGCTGGCCAGAAAAAGTGCGTCTGTGTAAATGAATGTGAGTTAGCATGTAGGTGTCTATGTGCCTGCCATGTGTGCCTTTGCAGGTTTGTGTGTTTCTGCAAAGAGTGTGAGGAAGGTGGTGAGTTTTTTTGGGGAAAAAAATCCTTAATCATGAAAGAGGAGTGATAAAAAGGATTTATCTATCTATAGCCTGGGCTGATTCAGAGGTTGTCACAGAGTTAAGGAAGGAAGTCCTGACACGTGGGTAGGGAAATTAAATGAAAAGGAAATGATTACTCATTGACTATTCCCTGTACACAGATGCTGTGCCAGGTGGTTCAATACAAACAAGGTGAATCAAACATGGTTACTGTCCTCTATGTGCTCACAGTCTAGGGGAGACACATATTAACAACTCCGGAAATAACCATAAACCTGGACACAGAATGTTCTGAGAAATCAGCCAGATACAGAAAATTCTATGGAATGTAACGGAGGGGTATCAGACTTGAGTGGAGAGGTCAAAGAGGCCTTCACAAAGTTGTATATGAATTAGACTCAAGAAGAAGAGATAAGATTTTGAGAAGCCAAAGAGAAAGATGAGGGAAAGGGTATATGGGTGGGGGGGAGGGACAGTAACAACAACAAAAAATACAGAGCCAGGAAAACATGGATAGCAGGAATCCAGAGCTCCAGCAAGGCCACAGAAATGTGAGAAGGATGAATTTGATACATTTTTGTTGAGTCCTTCCTGTGGGCCAATTCAACCAGAATATAAGGTGCATGTAAGGAAAGGAAAAGACTTAACTAGAGCCCTAACGGGTTTGGCTCAGTGGATAGAGCATTGGCCTGCAGACTAAAGCGTCCCAGGTTCGATTCTGGTCAAGGGCATGTACCTGGGTTGTGGGCACATCCCCAGTAGGAGGTGTGCAGGAGGCAGCTGATTTATGTTTCTCTCTCATCAATGTTTCTAACTCTCTATCTCTCTCCCTTCCCCACTGTAAAAAAAAATCAATAAAATATATATTTTTAAAAAGACTTAACTGGAAAAGGGAAGGCTAAGGTACAAACACTGGAAAGACAACGTTTTAACTAGAAACAGCTTTAAAATATTCTTTTTGAGAAATGAATGAACCCAGATGTGAAATGGGTCGCTCTGCCCCTTAAGATCTAGCTGAGATTTACACAAGCCATCATTCCACACCCAATTAAATGTCTAATATCCTCCTCTGGAGGCTCGCTCATTCCTGGGGTGCTGCGTCACCCTCACTCTGCCTCTGATTTTCTCCCACCCTCCAACCCTCCTGTTCACACCGAGTCTCAATCCCAGTTCATATGACTCATCCACGCTCCTCTAGCCAACCCTCCTCATCTCCTCAAGAACTGGGCTCCGGCAACTTGCCACTCATTCCACTCATTTACCAACAGAAAGCTTTCCTTCTATGGGGTGCTGGGGAGGCTAGAATTGTCAACTGGCTGTACATCTAGTGTAATAAAAAAATCATAATGATGACAATTGCCGGGAAGCCAAATCTCAATGGATTCAGAAAATGCTCCGGAGAATGGCAGTTTTACAGCTTATTTTATATGTTGGAATCAAAGGAAGAGATGGAAGGGGGGTTATGTGAAATCCATTGGTGGTAGATGAAGGGGGCAGAAGAATGAAAAGTGGGAAAATCTCCAGAATCAGATAAAAGCAAAGGAAAGAGCCACATGTTTTTGCATTGGGGGCTATAGGACGGTGAGCAATTAACATTTGCAGCACAGAGAGATGGAATGCGGGCAGTAGGATGACTAGCAGGGCTCCTGTGGTCTTCCGTTCTGGTGGGAGACTGGCAAAGAAGATCCCTGACATTTCAGAGCGGTGCTATCTTAGATGCACAAAGACCATAGACGGACTCACACGAAGTCAGGGTTGACCTTTGTCAAGGAAGCTGCAGGCCCAGGATGTGACTACCGCCACAACCTGTTCTTAGTGAGGGATTTCGATGTCCAGACTATCCTCTGTGATTCCTTCAGGTCTCCGAGTGTGGAAGGCTCACCCTGCAGGCCTCCTCTGAGCCTGTCCGGTTTCGCATGTGCCCTTTGCTGGTCCACATGGCCATGTGGAAGAGGGAAAGGAACCTGGCTGGGAGCCCAATGCGCTCTCAACAGAATCTCAAGCGAGCCTCAGCCCCACCCCTCTGGGTGAAGGCACCCAGACACTGTGAACAGGAAGCTGCTGGCACCCCTCGGACTGGAGGAACACAGCCACTAGGCCTCTGCTGTGGTTTGGACCCGTGAGACCTGCGCTGGAACCCAAACTGCTATCTTCGGAGCTGCTGGTGCGCCCAGGTCTCCACCACATATGGCAGAAGACATGCCTTCTCCCTCCCCCTGCCTGCCTCCCATGGACAGAATCTGCCACATCCATTCTGTGGACAGTCTCCACCCAGCCCCTTCTACCCAAACTCAGTGCAGGGCTTGCCTAGGTATATGCACCCCCTCATCAACGTTCCCCCTCCCTCGACTGTCTCCTCCCTGCCTCTCTCCACACCTCTGTGATGGGGAGGTGGCTGGGAACAGATGTAGTTTACTTCCTCCATAGTTCTCCTCTCCGACGGCAAAAAATGCTTACAACTTGTTTTGGTTTAATACAACTTCAAAAGATTACTGTTTTGTGCTCTGGGAAAAATATTGAATTAGGAATGTGTCCTCGGCGTGGAGGGTAGGAACGTGTCAGGAGAATCTTCCTGGTCTGAATCAAATAGTGTATTTTCAGGGTAATAAAAGCAAATGGAAAGGTATAGCGTGGCTCCCCTATGTTCTCTAAGCAGAGGTGCCCACTCCAAATACGAATAACAGGACAGAAAGCCAGGTATCCTTCACCTTCCATCCTCAGCCACAGCAAAGAAAATGCTTCCAATTCGAACGATTTCTGAAGTTAGACAAACAGAACTCGGAACAGCGTGTGCACGTTCTTGCCTACTGCAGGTCTCCATAGAAGAGACGCAATTTCCGACATCATTTGAATGCACAGGCTCAGAAGATCTGGATCTCCGACAAGGTCGGAGTCAGTAGCTCCTTTATTTTCTTTTATTCCTGTTTCTTTTTGTTTTTAAAGAAATCTTTATTGTTGAAAGTATTACATAAGTGCCCTTTCCCCCACCCCCAGGGTCAGTAGCTCCTTTAACACCGAGAACCAATCGCAGGACCGGCCATTGCCAAGGGCCCCGCGGGGGCCTGAGGCCTGTGTGGGCAGAGGCGCTGGAAGAGACAGAAGTGGGGCAGAGCAGAGGCGAGGAAATGGAACAGCAAACAAGGATGCTGGAGTAGCATCCGCAGCCGCTCCAGGTGCCTTTTGCAGCCTCCGCTGTGAGTCAGCCCGGCCGCGCAGGGTCGCTAACAGGTGGGGCAGGGCCGGCTGCACATTTCGGTCCATGCGCCGCCCACATCCAAGCTCGTGATTCTGCAGCTGTGCCTTCTCTTCTGGCACTCATCTCAGAGGGCGCTGGGGGAAATGGGGGAAGGTCACTGTAGTATCAGCGTATTAGTCATCACTCCATGTCCTCTTGGCTTCCAAAAATAAGACCTGGATAGTTCCGTAGAGAGTCTTGCTAATCAATCTGAAATGCCTTGCTTAGCAAAAGAAATGGGGCAAATGAGTGGCCGCTGAAAGGAAACTGCATTTCTTATCTCCAGTGAGAGTGAGGCAAGGCCCCCTGATGTCTGGTTTATAAATGTGGGTAAGTCTCCCCCTAGTGGGCAAATGGCTTCACCTTGGACTGGCAAAGATAGCTATTGAGATAGGGGGTTGAACAAACGAAAATTCATAGAAAAGGACCAGAAGAGGAGAAAACGGTGGAGAGGAGGTAAATGTGTTATTGTCACGTATTTCCATCTCGTTTTCTAAGGTGTGTGTGTGTGTGTGTGTGTGTGTGTGTGTGTGTGTGTGTAAAGGCAAAACTGAGTTGAAGTTTTTGCACACATTTGAGAATATTTACCCTTCCTTCGTGTGTTGTTATTAATATGACTCCAGGTCCCACAGGAAGGAAGAATAAGCAGGTAAAACAGCATTTCCTAGGGCTGGTTTGGAACAGCCTAGAGTCACTTCCAAGGAGACACTGGGTTTGGGGACCAGCGAAGAGGTCCGTGGCAAACAGTGATTGGAGAAAGATGATCCTGTTTTCCTCAACAAAATGAATCCCGGTGGCCTTGCCCTTTGAACAGGGCATGTCAGCCACCTCCCCAGGCCGACTGTGACATTCTCCCAAGAGTGGCCTTGAATTAGCGTCCCCTACCAAACCTACCTCGGTTGAACCAGCAGCCAACACTCTTTACTCTTCGGAAAAGACAGAGTCAGTTTGGCTCAGTGGATAGAGCATTGGTCCATGAACTAAATGGTCCCGGATTTGACTCCAGTCAAGGGCATGGACCTCAGTTGCAAATTCAATTCCTGACCCTGGTTAGGACCAATGAAGAAGGCAACCAACTGATATGAACCCTCTCACATTGGTGTCTCTCTCTCTCTCTCTCTCTCTCTCTCTCTCTCTCTCTTTCTCTCTCTCTCTCTCTCTCTCTCTCTCTCTCTCTCTCTCCCTCTCTCTCATTAAAAAAATCAATGAAAACTTATCCATTATCAAACAAACCAACAAACAAAGACAGGGTAATTCATCCAGTTCCAAAATTCTATGAACAAACACCCTGAGGGTTGTGACCAAAAAGAGGTGCATGGTGCTGGAGTCTCCCAAGTCTTCACAGCTCCCCAAACCCTCCCAGTTCTCTCTAAGATAGTTCTGTTCCCTAGACAGTTCTTCCTTGTGTCATAGACCACAGGCTGAAGAACACCAGTCCCCCGGGGACTCCCTGAAATTGCTAAAAAAAATTCAGAGTTTTCAGAAGAGGAAGCTGGACTGCAGAAAAGCCAGACGTGCCAGAGAATCCTAAGGGAGCCTAAATAATTCACTAACTCAAGACAAACCCGGGAAGCACAATGCAAACTTATTGGCTCTAATGTGTCCTTTTGACATCAGAAGAGACACCGTAGGTTAAGGAAAGTCTGGGCAATGTGTTTAGAAGGTAATTAGTAGGGAAGAATGGAGATTCATTCCTTTTCAAAGAAGGTTTTGATCTTGACAGAGGGCAGAGGCAAGTTGCCTCATTTTATCTTTAAATTATCTGGAGACCTGCTTCCCAATGGCTATAGAACATGACCAATGCGTTTGTCTTTTTGACCAAAGAAACCCACATCCCAGAACAAAAGAACAACATTGAGCTTCTGCTGCTCAGCGACAGAGAATTTACAGAGTGTTGTTTGAGGTTCTGGGGTTAATTAAACACTAAATGTTATCTGAGCGTAGCAAGCGAGGGAACAATTTATTTTCCATGAGATTTAGATCTAGTCTAGCTTGCAATAAATTGCAAATGTTACTGCGGTGTCCGAGTTCAAGGGTAAGAATGGAAGAAACTGGCCTGGACACCCCTGAGGTGTCGCACAGATGAGTATGATACTCACTTGCAAGATGCTCAAATCAGCAGCATCACTCTTTCATCTACCCAGTCCCCTGCATGAAGTCCGTTACAATCTTGGACCACTGAGTCTCAATGGGAGGGAAATGTCAGTGTAATCAGAGGCCTTTACCTGAGAGGAAACCATGTCTCAGAAGATGCCGGTGTGGATGGTGAATGCCTCTGGGACATGGCTGGTTGCCAGCCTAGCAGCCATATTTCTGCTTCTTTACTACTGTAAAACAATTCAGTTTGGAAACTACAAAGGAAAAACAACAACAACACATTGGCCAACTTTGTTCCTACTAGGAATGATCAAATAGATGGCCCAATTCAGGCCACTGAGATGTAAGCAGAAGTTGGGAAAACTTTTCCAAAAGGTGCTGAGTCAGCTAATATGTGCCTTTTGCCCTTTGCTTTTTCTCTTCTTTCTTCCTGGAATAGAGGCAAGATGCCAAAAGTGATTGTCCACTGCGAGACATGCATGGAGGTCTCATGTGAGCAATCGATGAACAGAGATAGATGCTGCTTGAGCCGTTGGTGGCTTCATGGAGCCATCATGTCAGTCCTCACTCCTTGACTCCAATCTTTTTGTCATATGAGAAAAAGCACATCCCTGATTATTAGCCGCCAACTGTTTTCTCATACTTTAAACCAAATGCAATTCCTATGGCTTCCATATTCCTACTCTTCTCATGGTTTAAGTTTACATAAGGCTCTTGAAATTTAGATGTAAAGCTATAGAAATATGGTGAAACCATGGTTTTCCTCCCTTGATAACAAAATGAAATTAGGGTCCTGGTTGCTGTGGCTCACTTGGTTGGCCATGGTGCTGTGCACTGAAAGGTTGCTGGTTCGATTCCTAGTAAAGGCATGCTGGACTCAATTCCCTGGTTGTGGGTGCATGGGTGCAGGAGGCAGTTGATTGTTATTCTGTTCTCACATTGATGTTTCTATCTCTCTATTCTTCTCTCTTCCTCTCTCTCTAAAAATCAACGATAACAATAAACTATATTCAAAGTATAGCAGAGAGTTAAGGAGCATGAAGGCTCCTGAAATGATGGATATAGGAATGTGAATTACAAAGAGAAACATGGCCCCTCAGGAAAGTCTCTGTGGTCTGTTATTCCTCAGGCCTATCTAAAATCTCTGCTGCTGCATGCTGTCTAACTATTTGGGCAAGTTGGCACTGTGTGGAAATAAAAGTAACTGCTTTGAAAGTTGGTCCTCATTCTCTGGTGTGTGAAACATGGTGCTTAACAAATTATCCTGGGCCACTCTTGCCATTCCTGTGCTGGTCTTGCGGTAAAAGAAATTGAGCAATCCGAGTTGGTGGCTCTCTAGGAAAGGGAGGAAACTCAAATTGTCAGGCAAACCATGCGAGTGAGAAAGCAGTGTCTCCAAGAGACAGACTCTGGGCTCTCAAAGGCCAGCCTTTAGGGGGTATCAGGGCCCGGTAAGTTCAGCCGTGGGGCTGTGCGGTCTGAACCATCACTGACCTGTCCCTGTGATGGTTACCTGTACTTTTTATTGGCAAAATGGTAAAAATCTAGGAATTTCTTCAGGGCTTATCAGTAAGTAGACATAAAAGCTGAGAGCTTGGTCATAAAATAAATGAACAAATTTGTGGTTTTCGTTTCCGAAGGTGAATCTCAAGCTTTTATGGACTCAGAAGCAAATGGGTAGATCATTCAATGAGATTCTAACCTGGAGCCTGAAGAGCTTTGGACTCTAATCCTGCAACAGCCTAAATCGAGGCAGGAATGGGGTGGGAAGACATGTTTCCTTGAGTGACTGTGGAGAAGGTGAGAATCCCTCTCTCACCTGCTTTTCTATATTGAATTCTGGGTCCTGGGAAACAGCGTAGCTATTTATTCTTTTAAACACTAGGAAGTGTCGGGTCCCAGCCCCCAGTCAGGAGTCAGGATCAAATCTCAGCTATTGACACTTCACACCAAACCACTGTCCTTCTGAAGGACGAAGGACGTCATGGAAGCACTGGTTTCTCATTGAGCCAGGTCGGTGCTGGGCTTGGACTTTTGAACTGGTCTTGCCCGAAGGGAATGTAATCAAGTCCCAGAAGGATGGAGCCTCTGAGCTAAAGAACAAAAGCACTTTATTAAGCACTTTCCATGGACCAGGCCTTCTCTTAATGCTTCACATGTTTTAGTGCAATTAATTCTCCTAACCGTCCTGGGAGAGAGATACAGATATCTCCATTATCCTCATGAGGAAACTGAGGCTCAGAGAAATGAAGGAGCAGGCCCAAGGCTCCACAGCCAGAGATTCGTGTGATTTGAAAGACTAGGAACTTTCTACTTCCCATCATTGTCATGAATTTCAGAGTCTGGGATAAACTCCCCGTTAACTCAGAGAGGAAGAGAAAGGGAATCAGGAGAGCCCCAGATCCCAAGGGTGGGCAAACCTTAGTACTGAAGTGTTCTCTCAGGCGATGCTTTCTCTGTGGCCCAAAAACCTAAACTATGCCCTGAGTTATCATTGCCTTATCTTTCGAACCAATAGCAAAGAAATACATTTGAGCCTCCCTCATTCACTTCTAGAATTAATGAAAATCTGGCTCACACCAGATGCATTAATTAATTTGTCCTACTCAGCAGAGGTCTCAGCGGTGAGACAGGCTCTGGAGGGCATTCCTGAGATGCTCTTAAAACTCACATAATGGTTTATATTTTTAAGCTGAATTAGAAACTGGGATATGGAATTGTATGCCTGAAACCTATATAATTTTATTAACCGAAGTCATCACAATAAATTCAATAAGAAAGGAAAAAATAAATTAAAAAATAAAAGCTATGAATCTATTACTCATGAGTTTAGTTAAATTAATCAAGCAGTTTCTCTCTCTCTCTCTCTCTGTCTTTCTGTCTCTTTGTATCTCTATATCTCATCCCTAGGTTACAGGTGTCTTTCTCTCTGTTCTCTGTTGAAATGAAATTATTTCTTTAGCTTTCCTTTTCATACTTGTCAAGAAGAGATGCCCTCAACACTGAAAACTACTTTTCTCAAAAAATACCAGGCATTGTTGTTCCCTCTAGCAGCACACCTTGTGTTTTATAGACCGGCTCTTGGAGTTTTTCATTACTGAACTTTTATAGCACTCTCACTCTGGCAATTAAATATAGTCCCTTGCATTGTTACTTCCCACCTGCACTTCAGGATTACATTTTCACGGATGACAATAAATCTTTTTCCTTTTTTTATGTGCCTCATCGTTCACACAGAGTTGTAAGACAGGAGATGTTTTTCATTCTTTCATTTCTTCAACAAATATTTATGAAGAATATTCTACGTACCAGGAACGGTACTCAGCTTAGAACTAACCGAGATGAGGGTAACACCGTTCCTGCTTTCAAGATGTGCATGAATGATTGAACCCCCCTCTCAGTCTCTATATAAATGTCCCATCACTGAGAAGGAAAATTAAACCACTTGGGGCCTCAAGTCACACATTCTAAGAAGACAATTCACACAACTTGGACAAACAAGTGGAAATTCTCAGTCTTCTTGAGCATCATAGAGGTTAAAGGACCTGGGCTGGGAATCTGAACACATGAGCATTGGTTCCAGTTCTGCTAAGACCAGTTTTGTAAACGCAGACAACCCATCAAACCACCCTTAACTCTGGTATCTGAAACATTGGGAGGATGGACGAGACATTCTCTTAGTTTCCCTCCAGTTCCAAATTGCTATGAAGAAAGAACAAGATAAAAGTCCTCCAGGGTCTAACTGGAAAACAGAATGAAATTAGGAAAGTTAACATTAAGAGTAGCTGTGAGATATGGTTCCCCTTCCTGGGGGCATAATGGAATGTGGAATTTTTCTCCAAGGGCAGAGGTTAAAGCCTTCTGGCTAAATGAATTAAAAAATAAAACCTCACAAATTTCATGGCACGTGCTGTCGGCATCCTAACACAACCTTTGAAAACAAGAAAATGAAGGGAAGGAAAGAAAATGGAGATAAATGGACTCTTTTCTTACTGGAATATCTATCATTACATAAAAGAAATTTACTAGTCCCCAGAAATATAGCCTTTGTTTCTGAAACAGAATGAAATGATGGTAGGGTAGATTTGCAAAGTGCCCAATTAGACCGACAAATTACAAATAATTTTCCCCAGCCCAGGACTGCCACTTGGAGACACGGAATGCATTTGCTATTTTCTGAAGCATGTTACAGCATTAAGTTAATGAGACACGGGGATGAACAATATGTCAACATCACAACAAGGCTGAGTGACAAAGTCATCGGATCTGAGGGAACCATTTTTGGAGCAAAGTGGTAACAGCTGCCATGAGGCCCAAGCTAAATTGTGGGGGGTCCGTGTAGCTCAGGGGACCCACGGGATTAAGCTCTAAAAAGCAGCAGCAAAAGTGGACCATGAGCCTGTTTTGTGTCAAAGTCCAAGGTCCAGGGAGGCGTATGGAGGACCCAAACTCAGTTTAAGAAAGCAGAGCCTTATTCCGTGCAGACGATTTGCATCATTGGGGCATCACACAGAGAATGAGCGAGTGAGAACAGAATTGGAACAGAAGATTTCCATAATGCTCTCTTACTGCTTTTCTCAACATTCCGTGTTCTTCCTTGGAAATATGAACAGTCCCTCAAGTGAGCCCTCACACAGCTTTGGAGGAAAGCTTGAATTGGGTCCAGACAGGCTGAAGGCAGAGAAATCAGAAGTTGATGCCCAAACACGCAGCCTTGAGTGCGGACAGCGTGAAAGGCGGCAGAGGCCCCGCAGCCTCCGACTGTAAGACCACAAGTTCTCAAACGTGCAGAACTCTGTGAGCCTGTGAGTGAGGCCACAGAACGCTACGTGCTCATGGAATTGGGTTTAAGCAAACATCAAGGTGGTTAGGCTTCTCAAGTCAAGTCAGAAAATTCGAGACGATGACTCCCCCGGTAACAATAGCTCAGATGCCTCACCCAGACATGTTTCACGTCTGCTGGCCGCATTGGCTTTTGAGCTTTTCTGCTTACAAAGCGGCCAGCCCTGAGCTGGTAGGAGACTTACCTCACCAAACCCCAGCAAGGGTGGATGTGTCACATCTGCGTCTGAGGATGAATTAAAATGAGCGCACACAAAAATAAAGCGCAGGGAATGAGAGGATGTTCCCCAGGGCTCTGCTCCAAGGGGATGTTTTAAAGTAGCAGACATGGAAACCAGAGTGTGCTGGACATGAGCAAAGAAACGTAAGCTGAGTCTTGGGGATGGATGGATGGATGGATGGATGGATGGATGGGTGGATGGCCAGGCCAAAGCATCGCCCTTGAATCCAAAACACAGCTGCTCTGTCTGGAGAAGGCACACGTGACACCAGACACCTGGAAGCATAGAAAAAAACAGGGCAGTCAAGAAAAACAAAAAAAGGTATATACCGGTGACTGAATTCTAGCCTATGAGATATGAGCAGAAGTGCAGGTTCTTTTCAAGCCTGTCCTCCAGAACCGCCCTTGACCCTCCCCCTTCTCTGGGCTGGGTTCCTCTGAGCCCAGCAAATTCTGAAACAGGAGCGCCAGCCCGGGTGGCTGAGTGCTGCTGGCCAACTGCAGACGCTCACTGCGCGCTCTGTGTGAGTGAGAAATAGACTTCGCCCATCGTTTTTCATTGAGCCATTTTGCATTTCGCCATTTGTTTATTACCACAGTTGGACTTATTCTAGCAGAAAATCTCTCCAGCACTAAATATAAAAGATTAAATGGAAAGCGCCATAAACACATGGATAATAACTCCACCGAAGAGATTTATTTCCCTCACCAGTATCTAAGCATCAGCAGGGTGCTGAATTTAGGCAGATTTTAGTCTCAGGTTTTTTGTTTTTTTTTTTACACTCTCTATTTCGGCGATATATATATACTTTTATTCCCCCAGAGCTATTCTCAGTAATTGACAGGACATTCGCCTTGCGCATACCTGATGTCCATAGGCAGACAGTGCCTCAGAGCACACGCCAATCACAGCATAATGACTCCAGACAGCGGAGTTAACATGGACCGCTACACTCCCTCCTGGAAATCTTTCTGGTGCAAGTCACGCATGTCAACCGAGCAGGCAATGTAACCCACTTCCTCACGAACACAGAGCAAATATACCAGCCACACACTCTCCCCACAAGGCAGAGACCCATGGGCTTGGAAGGAGGACTTGGCTGTCCCTCCTTCACTGGTGTGGCCAGCAGCTCTGTCCCCATCTTGGGTCACACTTAGGACAGTGGAGGGACCAGGGTCCAAGGCCACCCATGCTCCTGGCACTTCCTGGGAATACAAATGACCTAAGGATATTGCTTGTCTCCCTGGGAGCCAGTCTCCATAGCCTGCCCTGAAGGACACAGGAGGAAAGCTGCCCATGGAAAGTCACTGGGATTCTGAGCAGGAAGCCCCGCCCCCCTGTTGCCCCTGCTACTGCTGCTGGTGTCTTGATGGACAGCTGTGTTGATGCTCCTTTGGCACCATCCCAGGCTCTGAGACATCAGACGCGCTCCCCTCTGTGCTCACACTTCCTCCCCTGCATCCCTCGGCACAGAATCCCTTATGGGGGGCTCTACCTCCTCTTTTCTCTGTGTTCCCTATATGGCTGTGGGATCCTTGCTGGCAGGGAGTGAGTCACACCCATTTTTGGCTTAGCTCGGGGCCACCAGGCACTCACAGACTCAAAAGGTGGAAACAATTCGTTGTCAGCCTGGAGTTTGGCAGATTTCTTGTGTGAATCTCCCCATTCTTAGTGTAGGGTCCAGATCTATGATCGCTGAAAAATCAAACAGAGCTCAGAAGATTAGGTTTATGTTTAAAGAACAAAGAGAAATACTGTGAACTTGCTCTGTAGGGTGGCATCCCCCTGGGGAGTCTCTGGCCTCTTTCCATTGCACCCGCTGTTCCCCTGGCTGAGAACACCACCATCTCTCAGCAGCCCCCAGACCTCCGAGCACCCCACCCTCCCATCCCTCCATAACCTGCCCCCAAAATGAGCCACCCCCAGCACCCACCTGATTCAGAAGTAGTTTGTGCATCTCCATTGGCTGTGGATTAAGGCACAGACTCCGCACATCATATGTTCTCGACACTGTTCACAGCCAGTAACTTCCAGAGAGTTTCTAAAAAGCACATCTTCCCATCACTGGAATCACTTTGCCTGTCAGGATCTTGGCGGCCATGTGGCCGTAGCGAGATGGTTGCCACCGCTTGAGAACACACATCAGAACTTGCAGAACGGGTGTCAGCAGCTTGGAAGGAACCCCAAAGACACAGGGAACCCTCCTCTAAGAAACACCACATCATCGGAGCTCGAGATGGCACAGAGGACAGCGCCGTGCTGAATGCCCACGCGGCTCAGCATGCTGAACGTGATGCTACTGTAGGCATTCTTAAAGCAACTCATTTGACTTTTATTTTCCTCCCTCCTCATGCATGAGAACAGCACATGATGTCTAACTAATTCTTCAAAAGCCCTGCCAATGAAATAAGTATTTTGTGTCACTGTTGAGCTGGCTCAGATCTTTTTCTTTCTAAATGGAGCATGAAATAATAGTGCAGCTTACCGTGGGTGGCGCTTTTCGATTTGATTGAAATGGAATCTATCAATCTAACCCTATTCATTCATCTTTTCTTCCCGTTACCCTTTTATAGCACACCGATCCTCACCACTACTGATTCCTACATCTGAGTAACACTTTTTTTTGCCTTTATTTAATCCATTTACTCTACTGGAATTTTCTGATCCCTCATATCTACCTGTTGAAATTCTGTCCATTCTTTAAATGTCAAATTCTATGTCACCTCCTCCATGGACTCTTTCCCACATCACTATTCACTGTGACCTCCTCCAGTCTCTATCTATCTCCCCGCATGGCTTGGACTTCTGTTACACTTCAGACACAGTATGTTCTTGTGAAATTTTCCTATGGCCTGGGTGAAAAGGTGGGCGTTTTGGTGCATGTTGTCCCAGGCAATCACCACAACAACCTTTTGAGGTAGGAATCATTCTCCATTCTTCAGGTGAGTTTCACTGAGACTTCTAAAGAGCAGTTGACTTACACACTTGCAAACATTTAGCAGGTGGTTAACACAAATCTTTTGGCCCAAATCTTATCATTGAACATCATTCCTTTTCCCCCATATCCTGCCCTCCCCATCTACATACTGAGTACATTGTACTGAATGTGAAATGCAAAATACCATCCAAAACCAAATTTCCTTGAGAGCAAAGTCCCTAATTTATGTGGAAAAAAAACTAAAGTGTTTGGAAATACACCTTTTCGTTATTAGGCTGATATTCTTTGTTAAACTTCATTTGTTTAAGAAAAATGTGACTTACATTTCATTGTAAGAAGAGAACCATTATAAACTTAGCTTCAGAAATGCTGTGAGTAGTTTTCTTGTTTCTTCTGTTCTTTTCTTAAACAGTAATGAAGAATGCTGAAAATTTTATCACAACAGCCAGTTTACATTCACAGTAATATTAAAATACAAGAAGTAGAATTCCCCTTTCTGCTCTGGGGAATAGTCAGCGATAGAACACATAGAAAGCATCTCCTTGCAGAGGGGAGAAAAGGCCTTTCCTTTTCCCAGACACAAGAAACAAGAGAAGTCAGTTAAATCTTAGAATCAAGCAGAGCTGAATCACAGTTCAAGCACTCATTAATTTTCTGATCTTGCACAAAGGACTGAACCTCATCAGAACATCAATATCCTCATTCATAGAACAAGAGTCAATAACAACATGTCATTTTACGACCAACTGGTAATGGCATATAAATCAAAAGCATTATTATGATTGCTATTATTATTATTAAAGATATATATTTTATTGATTTTTTACAGAGAGGAAGAGAGAGGGATAGAGAGTTAGAAACATCGATGAGAGAGAATCACTGATCAACTGCCTCTTGCACACCCCCTATCAGGAACATGCCTGCAACCAAGGTACATGCCCTTGACCTGAATCGAACCTGGGCCCTTCCAGTCCACAGGCTGACGCTCTATCCACTGAGCCAAACTGGTTTCAGTGATTGCTATTATGATATCATTTGATTTCTGTTTTTTGTTTTTTTTAAAGAAACCGAAAACCTCTTTTTGCTGTATAGAGAACAGATTAGAAGGGGTCAAGAATTGGGTAACCAGAAAAAATGGCATAGTTTTCCAAATAAGAGACTAAGGTGGCATGTGCCTGGATCATCACAGCTAAAATGCTTCAGGTGTCTACAACTGAGACAATTTCAGGAGATAAGGTCCCTATGATTTGGTGTTGGATGGTTGTGAGAAGACGTAAAGTAAAAAGAACCAAGAATAACCTCTAGGTCTATGACATAAGCATCTGGGTAGATGGTAGCAACAATAATTAATTTGGGGAACACTGAGGGGAAATGGGAAGGAGGTCAGGTTGAAGGGTGGGAGTAACATACAATCCAACTATAGAACAAAAGTCCCCTTTTAGACATCAACAGTATAGTTTTCCAAACTAGAATTCACATTTGTATCTACATTTGGGGTGATTCTTTCTCTCTGTTTACTAGTACACTCAAAATGGTAATGTAAAATGTTGATCCAAGGTAAAGAATGTTTTCTCCTCTCTTCCCTTCCCATGGAGACGACAGGAAAAGTCACAGAGATCTTATTAGCTTGATTCCTTCCCAGAAACCCTTGGGGTTTTCTTCTCCCTCTTGTGATCATTGATTACCTCAGCAGTTAAGCCAGCCATCTTGACTAAATCTTGAATTTCTTCCTACAGTTTTCCCAGCAGGAGGGACAATTCTGATCCAGGAACTTAGGTCCACAGAATGGGTTGGCTCCGTTGTCCTTGGAAGCCAAGATTCCTTGTAGGGCCTGGAAAGTTTGATTATATCACCTGTCATGCCAACGCACTGCCCAAACTCATACCTTCTTCTGTACCCTCTTAGGATCCCTGGCTCAACAAAGCCCACATTGTTTTGTTTGACAAACTCTTTCCTGATTGATTTATGAACATAAATTCAATTGTTACCTTATGGTCACCATAATCACTGTTGCAATTTAGATTATACCTTGCATTTACAGTAATCACCATTCCCAAACTGCATCTGAGTGTCCGAACCTTCCCCTCCCTGAAATTGTCCCTGTGAAGTCGCTCTAGATGACTATGATGGATGAGAGGTGGATTGGGATGACCCCAAAGTAAACTTCCTTAGCTCAAAGTCCGTGTACTTCTGTGTACATTTAATATTTTTCAGAAAAGCAACAGTATTGGCTGCTCATGTGGATGTTCTAATTTACAGAAGTTTTATAGTATCTCCCACATTTAAGTTGACCTAGAAAGCCACATAAGCAGAAATGGACTCGGATTTACTGGGGAAGAAGCGATCGCTGCCATATTTCCTGTGTAGTTGTCTGGCGTGGGTACCGAAGGCGTGTTTTAAAGAACATCTGTTAAGGAAGTGGGCTGCTGCGGTGGGAAAGACTGCAGCCCTGGGTTGTTGCCTCCATTCTGGCACTAACTGAATTTACACAGGACACCTCATAGCTGAATGTCTTAAACACCTTCTCTGCAGGATGAAAGGCTTAAATTAACCCAGGGCCTCTCAGCCTCTGTGCTGTTGACATTGGGGGCTGGAAGATCTTTGTTGTGGGGGGCCCACTCTGCACAAAGTAGCATGTTCAGCAGCATCCCTGGTCTCCACTCACAAGATGGCATTAGCACGCCCTCTCCCCTGGTTTTGATGGGCATACATACATGTGGACACATGTGTGAGGATATTGACAAAATGTTTTTTAAAATATTTTTATTGATTTCAGAGAGGAAGGGATAGGGACAGACAGAGAGAAATATCAACGATGAGAGAGAATCATTGATCGGCTGCCTCCTGCATGTCCCCTATTGGGAATCAAGCCCACAACCCAGGCATGTGCCCTTGACCCGAATGAAACCCAGGACCCTTTAGTCCACAGGCTGGTGCTCTATCCACTGAGCCAAACCAGCTAGGGCTGCTTTTAAGTTTTTAATGGTTGAAACTAGGTGATGGGTTCTTGTAAATTCTTTATGCTATGCTCTCTAGTTTTGTATATATTTCACATTTTCTAAAACTGTAACTAAAAGGCAGATTCAGTCAGATAAGCTACCAAAATTACAGAAAGGCACATAAATGTATATACATACACTGCAGTCCAGTGAACAATGAAACCAGCCTGAGAATGCAGGAGTCAAGATCCTAGAAAGATGGAAGGCACACTGAGATGAGCAGCTGTTTATTTGTGTTGTTCTATTTGAGGTTTATGTGTTACTACTATTATTTTTTTATTATCCTTTGGGGTATTTGCCCAATTCAATTATGGAGCATCATGGCTGAACCAAAATCAGTGGACTGAACACATCAGTCATCCCTCTGTGGTGAAAAATAAAAATGGTACCAATGTGACAAGGACATGAGGGACCAAGATCCTAAAGGAAAAACCACAGAACAGTGAGCCCCAAGTGTATGTCAGTTTCTCTTGAAGTATCTGTGGTATGTGGAGGGGATGGGGGTCGAGGTGCTAGAGGGTAAGAAACACAGCCAGAAGCATCTTCTGAGAGGCTAAAAGCTAAATAGAAATGTGGGCAGTCGCATGGTCCTGGGAGACTAAAACTGGAATTGGGCCTGTTAGGGAGGTGAGGGCCTTACGAATGTCTTGGAATTTTACCTGAGACCCAGCTCCCCAAAGAGCTACTCCCAAGGGTTAAGCACAAACAGAAAATGCATGTGCCTCACAAAGCCTAACCTCGTGGCAATTGCTGCTTGCCTTAGATGAGCAGCCTACATCCATCTGCCTGCCAGAAAAACATTAGATCCACTCCAGAGGAAGATAAAATCTTCTAAGCCCATATTGTCTTCCATAGATAATGTCTGGCGTTTGAATTAATAGTATGCCAAGAAACTGGACCAAATGACTAAACAGCAAGAGAAAAGAAAACATAAAATAGAAACCGACCATGGATAACCACAATATTGAAGTTCTCAAACATGGACTTTAAAATACATACAACTATTGTGTTTAAGATGGAAAGATAGATAAATTCTCTCGCGAAGTAAAATATCTAAAAAGAGCATTACGTAGAAATTCTAGAACCAAAGATAATTAAATACTAACATTGAGAATTAAATAGATGAGAGTAACAGCAGAATAAAAAAATGAAAAGAGAGGATTACGCATCTGGAAGGTAGTCAGTAGAAGACATCTAGATTGAAGCACATAAAAAAGGAGGGATGAAATAAAAAAGGGTAAGATTCAAATAGAATAATATTTAAATTTTGTAATTGGATCTAAAAAAAGTGAAGATGGAACGATGCAGGAGAAATGTGCAAAGAAAAACTGGTCAAGAATTATTTAAAATTCATAAAAAAACAGGAAGCTACAGATTCAAGAATTTTTTAAACCTACATAAGATAAATACAGAGAAATGTACATGTAGGCACCTCATAATAACAAAGAGAAAACCTTAAAACCTACCAGAGGAAAAAAGACATAGAACATTAATAGAAATACTGGAAGGCACCAGACAGGAGAAGGACATGTTTGCAGTGTAAAATGAAAATGTCAGCTTAGAATGCTATTCCTACGGTAGCAAATGATCTTTCAGAAATGAGGCAAAGCTTTTTCACCAAGAAAGAGAGAGAGAGAGAGGAGAGAGAGAGAGAGAGAGAGAGAGAGAGAGAGAGAGAGAACAAGAATTGATTCCAGCAAGACTCTACCAAAAAAAATGCTGAAGGGAGTTTATTACACACACACACACACACACACACACACACACACATTCCTAGATGGTAACAAGAAATGGATAGCACTAAAATGGGAGGAATTGTTGGTAAATTAAATAAATATTCTCTTTTAAATCTTAAGTAATGTCTTATGAGGGTTCAAATAAATACAGAGTGAAATGAAATGACCATAGCACAAAAGGTGGGAAAGGATATTAATAGATCAAAGTGTTTTGTGATATCCTTGCATTATCTGAGAAGTACTAAAGGTGTAAATTTAAGGTAGGTTCTATTCAGTCAAGAATGCATTATAGTTGCCACTAAGAGAAGAATAAAAGAATATGTAACTAAAGCACTAATATAAATATAAATAAATTTAAAAATACTAGACATATAAAAGTAGGCAAGAAAAAAGAAACAGAAATAAGATAGGACAAATAGAAAACTAATTGTAATGGTATATGTAAATTTAAATATGTCAGTAAGTACACTAAATGTAGATAGACTAAATTATCCAACTACAAAAACTGGGGTGGGGGTGGGGGTGGGGGATAATGTCATACAAGAATATACCTTAAACATAAAAACACAGAAATTTTGAAAGGAAAAGACATGTCATGTAAACTTTAATCCAAAAAAAGCTGGCTAGCTCTGACTGGGTGGCTCCTCGGTTAGAGTATTGCCCTGATACATCAAGGTTGTAGGTTCAATCCCAGGTTAGAGTGCACACAAGAATCAACTAATGAATGCATAAATAAGTTTCTTCTCTCTCTCTCTCAAATCAAGAAATAAAAATTTTTAAAGAAAGTCAACAAAAAGAAATTGGTATTGCTTTGCTGAGATCAGACAACAAAGATTTTAAGGCAAGGAGTGTTACTAGGGACAAAAGACATATTCGTGACAATAAATAGGATGTAAGCTAATAATTCAACAGAAACCTATCATAAGACATAAGTTTGTAGCATCTATTACCAGAGATATATTATACACCTGGGAAAGAGAGCAAACTGTTCCCATATGTGGCAACACGAATGGATCTCATAGACATCACACTGACAGAAGATTCCAGGAACAACAGATTATACCCTTTATAATCCCATTTATGGTAGACACAGCTCAGAGGCAGGCAAAACAGCTCTAAATGAGGTGAGTCTGATGGTGATTTCCTTTGTGGGTCCAGCAGATGCCGACTAGGAAGGGGCTCCAGGGAGGCCTGTGGGTGTTGGTAATAGTCTTGATGTTGATCCAGATGATATATGATGTTGATCCAGATGATATATGGGGTATCATTTAAAATATTTATGGAGATGTACACTTAGGCTTTCTGTACTTTACTGGGTGTATATTATGTTTCTTGTTTGTTTGGTATTTTTTAAATTTAAAACAACAACAACAAGAAAAACATATCTTCAGACATTCTAATGTGGTCCAGGTTTGAGAACCACAAAATCTGTGATACCAGTTGGCTGGTGTTTGCGCTTCAAACCAACTGCTGAATGCAAGGCCCCACCTCCCACCTGCTCCAACTGCAGCCATGGCAAGCCGGGGCCTGTGGACTCCCAGTGCCACTGGGCATAGCAATGCTGACGAGAGCCCTCACCTAAGCATAGAACCTCACCCCTTCTCTGACCTGTGGTGTTTTATAGCCTTCACTCCACCCATAGAACTTCTCCAGAAAACACTAGACTATATCAAACATATGCCCCATTCTATCCATTCTCAAACAAGCCTCAGCTGCTTTCTCCCACGAAAGACAGAAACCTAGAGTTCTAAGACCCGTGTGTGCTACTAAACCACTACAATATTTAGCTTGACCAAAGCCCGACAGCTCTACAGCACTACAGCTGAAAATGCCCGTCTTCTCTCCCATCCACGTTGACTCCTTTTCTTGTTCCTAGCCCCACATCCCTATTGCGAATCACTCACACCACATTGGGAGTAGGTAGACACTTCTGATCTTAACACAAAGGTGTGGGGAGACTGTCTACTTCTGACCACAGACAGGTATTGCATGCGTCATCTGCAGAGCAACGGAATGGGGTTATTATAAAGAGAAATCTTGCCCTACCCAGTTTGGCTCAGTGGATAGAGCATTGGCCTGTGGGCTGAAGGCCCCCAGTTTTGATTCTGGTTTAAGGGTACACGCCCGGGTTGAGGACTCGATCCCCATAGGGGGACATGCAAGAGGCAGCCAGTCGATGATTTCTCTCTCATCATTGATGTTTCTATTTCTCTCTCTCTCTCTCTCTCTCTCTCTCTCTCTCTCTCTCTCTCCTCTCTGCTCAATAAAAGTATATTTTTTTAAAAAAGAAAAGAGTGAGAGAGAAATCTGGGGGGAAAATGCCCCCTTGAGGACCATTTAATGGTCAATGTGTTTAGTTTGTGACTGTAGGAAGCATGGCAAACTTTAAATGGCTTGGACTGGTGCTGTGATTGGACTGTTCTGGCCAATCTTCAAACACATGCCTTCTCTTTCAATTGTAAGTGCAGAATTACAGCAGAGCTGGACCCGTTTCCTCCCGTGATGTGATTGATGCGCCGACTGATGCATTTATACGCTGAAGGTGCCACTGGGTTTTCTCTCCCCATGCCTGAGGACGGGGAGGTTTCCTGGAGAGGAAAAAGTGCTTTGTATTGCTGCTCAGGTTCACTTAGTTATTTATTTCCTGTGCCCTGTGATGAATTGCACTGTGTTTTGGGAAATTGAAATGGTACATGTTACAATAAAAGAACAACCGAGTGCAGGAACACAATTTGGGAAGCAGCTGGAGCACCTCAAGATAAAAGGGGGAAAGAGAAGTGACAGGGTGTTAAGAAGAATTAATTTCCTCCTCATCATCTAAACAAACAGAAATGGATCTTCCAGGCTCCGCTAGGGGAGAGGAGTGTTTGATAGCGCTCCTGTTCAAAGCTGTTCGGTGTGATGGATAGATACCCGCGCTCCGCCCAAAGGGAGCATTGTGGTTCTGCGTGAATGATTTGTTTTTTCTGTGCCTCAGTTTTCAAATTTGCAAAAACAGGGTGAGAAGCACAGAATCAACCCACGCAGAGGGCTCCTCTGCATAGTCAGTGTTCTAAGCGCTTTACATATATTATCTCATTTAGTCATCACGATGGGGTGGGTGCTCTTATGATCACCTCTGCCTTACAGAGGAGGACATTGAGGCACAGAAGAGCTAAGTGACATGCCCACAACCACGCAGCTAGAAAGTGGCAGAGGTGGGCTTCAAGCCTCGGCTGTTGGGCTCAGTGTCATGTTCCCTTAGGCATTAAACTCTACTGTTTCTCTTTTAGGTTTAAGCCTGTCACTTAAAAGGCTCCCCTGGGCCCCACTTGCCATGAGGATAAAGTCCCAGCTCT
Organism: Vespertilio murinus; assembly: GCA_963924515.1. Lineage (NCBI taxonomy): Eukaryota > Metazoa > Chordata > Mammalia > Chiroptera > Vespertilionidae > Vespertilio > Vespertilio murinus. The sequence continues at coordinate 4,949,836 of OZ004712.1, forward strand.
ACTGTATGGAATAGATGACTTTCACAACGGAGCCTGTTCCTACCTCTGCAATCTTCCCTCTTCGGACATCTGGTCACCTCAGCACTTCACCCACCGGCCTAGGGGATTCTCATCCTGTGTTCCCTGGACATCACAGTGCCCTCCGACCCATTAGGTTCTGCTCTTGCTCCTCTGTCTGCCTGCAGTGCCTGCCTCCACCGACTACCCACCCCTCTGCTCAGCGGGCTCCTCTGCTTCCTTCAAGGCCCTGAAAACTATTACCTCTCAGGAGTTTCCTTGACTTCCCTGGCCACAGGTAAGTCCCCTACTTTCTCTGTTCTCTTAAAACATTGCACTTCTTCTGTAGTGTTTATCACTCGGTATTATACTATTTGATGTGTGAATCTGTCTGGATAGAGGTTATTTCCTTTTCCCCCAAGCTAAGAAATTAGTGAGCCCCGTGTTAAGAAGGATTCCAAGGTCACACGTGAGTCCAACAGGAGAATGCTCAGGGCGGACTTCACAGGGCAGAGACCTTGTCTGATGTTTATACCCTGGGATCCCCAGTGCCTGCCTCAACCTGAATACACAGTAGACACTCAATTACTATTTGTATAAGCAAATGATACGTTGACAGTCTGCTGTAGGGAGGGAGGTGAACAGGGTGACATTCATGCGAGGCATTTCCCATTTCACTAATAGTCTCTGAACTCTTCACCAGCATCACCGCCCAGCCCTTGTTCAGTCCTGTATTGTGTTATGCTCACTGTCTCTCCTCTATCATGGCAAGCTCTCTCCCTGCCGAGGGTCCCTGAAAGCCTGGGAAATGGAAAATATGAACAATAAAAGGGTTGCTCCTCATAGAAAAATAGAAGCGGTGTGTTATATCTTCTTTGTTTCTATTGACCTAAATTAGAATGAATTAACTGAATATAATGTGGTGGCATTCTTTGAGACATGCTGGGGATGTCTGAAGCGTCATAAAACCAAAGATAGCTTGGGGAGGGCGAGTGTTCTTCTCTTCTGGTCTCGCTCTGAGGTTTAGGATGCCCTCACCATGGTCTCTGCAGCCGGGCGTGTCTGACAGAACTGCCCGCATTGGTGGCAATGCTCTGCATTTGCACTGTGCAATGTGATTGTCACTAATCACATGTGGACACTGAGCCTCTGAAATGTAGCCGGGGTGACTTATTTTACTCTTCTCTTTAAAATAGGTTTTCCAACGTAGCCGGGTAAATTTTCTCTTTTCCCCATCACGTACACACCCATCTGTAACGTGAAGCCATGTGTAAGCCGAATCTGTCCTGTCCATCCATAACCCCTCAGGGTTTGGGCCTCAGGAGCTGTGCCCCACCAGGAGGGGCCCCAGTGCCCCACATACTTAGCATTGCTTGCCTGGATTAGCCTGAACTCCTGGCACCTCTATCTACCTCTGTAAGGTGAAATATCATCCAAAGAGCTTTCTTAACCCTCACCAAGCCCAGGCTTGTTTAGCCCTGTATTTTGTTATGTTCACTGTCTCTCCTCTATCATGGCCCCTCTCTCCCTGCCAAGGGTCCCTGAAAGCAGCCTAGGAAACAGTTTCATTCAAGTTCCTCATTTAATATTAGAGGCCTGGTGCACAAAATTTGTGCGTGTGGGTGTGTGTCCCTCAGCCCAGCCTGCACCCTCTCCAGTCTGGGATCCCTCTCACAATCCAGGACTGCTGGCTCCCAACTGCTCACCTGCCTGCCTGATTGACCCTAACTGCTTGGGTTGCCTCTAACTGCTTCTGCCTGCCAGCCTGACCACCCTTTAACCATTCCCCTGCCAGCTTGATCAATGCTTAACTGCTCTCCTGCCATCCCCATTGCCCCTAACTGCCCTCCCCTGCAGGTCTGGTCCCTGCAACTGCCCTCCCCTACAGGCCTGGTCCCCCCTACTGTCCTCCCTTGCAGGCCTGGTCACCCCTAACCACCCTTCCCTGTAGGCCTAATTGCCCCCAACTGTCCTCCTTGCAGGCCTGGTCCCTCCCAACTGCTCTCCCCTGCTGGCCTCCTTGTTGTGGCCATCTTGTGTCCACATGGAGGTGGCCATCTTTGACCACATGGAGGCAGCCATATTTGGAGTGATTGTCAATTTGCATATTGCCTCTTTATTATATAGGATAAGGGGGCACCCACACTCACAGAGCATTACCACTCCCTATCAAATTCTACTCAAGGTTCCTCTCTGGTGCCCTCTTTCCCTTTGGGCCTCTTCTGATTGCTCTGTATCCACTGCTAACCCTTCTGGGATGCCTCTAGCCCGCCTCCAAGAGCATAGCTAGGCACAGTGTCTTGCTTTGCTCCATTACCCTTCCCTTAACAATACAGCAGTTCAGAGAGTAGGGACCATTCCTTGACCTGTCTTTCCCCACAGCACTGTGTGTCAGAGCATGTGCTCCATGATGCTGTCAGGAAATGGATGGCAGAGCCTGTCCTGCCCCCTGAGAGGACTTCGTGTATCCTGAAGGGAAAAGCGTAGGGAGATCACAAACATTCCTCCTCCTCTCAGATAAACCATGGCAGAGAAACATGTGCTTATGTTTCCTTAGTGCTTAAAAGGCCACTTTAGACGATGCCCAAGCACAGAGTTAAATATTGAAATTAATTCCAGGATATGAGCCAGTCAATTCAATTTGGCAGATAGTGATCAAATTCAAAAATTGTATACTATCATTTAAAGGACAATACTTTCTTACATGAAGGAGAGGGAGATTAATATGACAGAATATAATTTCACTCAAGTGTTTATTGAATGCCCATCATGAGTCGAAAAATGTGTAGCTCAGAGCTATTCAAGGTTGGTGGCTGCCAAAGTGACTAAGGATCATATTACTCACCTGGTGAGAATTCAGATAGGCTTATATGATGGTAAAAGAGCACGGCTGATAGCGGGGAGGAGGAAGAGGAAGAGGAGGAGTTTCCAGGTTTGGAAATTAGCTAAGCAATGGCTTCAATGTGGAAATGCATGGACTATGGCCGGCGTTGAGGTTGTTTCTTGGGAAGAGATGGGGATTTCCTGATTTGGGTCAGCCAGCCCTGAGCGTGGCATGAGGCTGGACTGCCAGCTCGGGCAGTGGGAAGCATGCAGATCTCTGAACAGCAGAGGACACCGAGGTGTGCCAGTGGCCTCCGGGTAGAGGAGGTAACACACTAGTCCAGGAGTGAACTGTTCCACACTCTCGTTATGGTGGGACAGTGGCAACCAAGAGCAAGAGATTGGCCATTTTAAGAACAGTTGTTAGAACAACTTAAGGGTGTGCTGTTTTATGGGTCAGAAGAGTTTTAGGTGAGAAATGAAAGATTTCTTTTCAAGTTTGGTGATTGGGAGAATGGCGAGATGTTCCAATGAGGAAATAAGAAATAAGAGAGGAAGGGAGGAGGTCGTGTGGTAGGAATAACATATATTGACTGTGACAGGATAATGGACTCTCGGCTAGGGATGCTAAATGGATTTCAAAATCCATTTGAACTAGAAATAGGGTGCGGATAGAGGCAGTGGCTTTCAATTCGAGAGAAACTACCTCCCTCCCCTCCCAGCTGCACATTCATCCTTTCTTAGTAGAATACATAATATTGTCAATAATACTGTAAAAAGTATGCATGGTGGCAAGTGGGTACTGGAAATATTGGAGGGAACATTTTGTAAAGCATAGGACTGTCCAACCACTATATTATACACCTTAAAGAAATACGAAATAATATTGAATGTAAACTTTCATTGGGAAAATAAATAATCAATAAACAAGTGATAAATGAAAAGAATATGGGAGCCCAGACAGGGCCAACGTTGGAACATGGCTGGACCGAGGCCATGGTATCCAGGGCTCTCCAACTTACCTTGCCCAAGGCTTTCCACGTGGTTCAAAGTCAAGCTAACCGTTAGTTGCTTTATAAACTGCCCATGAACAGACAGTCTCAGTTGGATCTGAGAGCTAGATCTTGAAAAAGCGCAAGAGCTTTTGCCTCATGCAGTCATTAATGGGAAGACTGATGGCTGGAAAGTGTAAGTGGGGAAGGGATTACATTTACTTTGTTCCTACCCCTGGCTTTCTACTATGAATTCTAATAAAATAACCCATGTTTCCCAGCTCTTACCTGAGACAAGAGAGCACATAGGTTACCAACAATGGTCTCATTTGAGCCCTCACTACAAGAATTCCTGGAGCTCCATATTCCAATCCATTCCCCCACTGCCCACCGTAAGCACACACACACACACACACACACACACACACACACCCTCACTATAATAATAGTAGTAAGAGTGACAATAGTATGTGAACTCTAAGTGTTTCATACATTTCCCTCCACATTTCCCAGCTCTTTCAAAGTTAATTCTAAGTTTCTCAAACACTTCCCTACACATTTCCCATTTCTTAAAAAAAAAAAAAAAGTGACAATAGAAACTCTACTAAAGACAAATGCTTTCTTTCTGTAACGAGGACCATGTGTTTCAGGACATGTAACCAGCAATCATACAGGATTAGTTGACTGAAGCCAGTTGCCTAATCTCATGTAGAACATATCCCAATTTCCTTGAAATCCCTGATATAAACTGGAAGTTAGTTTAGGATAATCAGTTTCAAAATAAAGATTAAATCATAATTCATTACCCGAGTCGGGTCCAGAAATTCCTTGCTCAGGACTCTCAGATCAGTCATTTCCAGTCATTTGTAAAAGAAAACATGGCTACTTTGATAACCCTGCTGATTGTTTCAAGCTGGCTTTTATGAACGTGAAAAGCATACTGGTTCCAAAATATTATCTGATAGCATAAGAGGTCCACTTTTTCCCCCTGCCAATAAAATCTTAGCTTGGAAGAGAGCAGAGGAAAAATAAATCCAAACTGTAAGCTGTGAGAAAGAGTTGGCCCCATCTCTCTAGGAGTAGGACTGAGCTAGCTAATGATCATCCAGGAAGTGCCTCAAGACGCAGCAAGAGTGAATTCTGATCTTGTTGTGTGACACAGTATGAGCTGTAACAAATGGAAAAACACCAAGATTCGTCATTGGACGCCAATTGGCAATAGAAAGTTCTCTCCTAAATTGCTCTAGAGATTTTTTTTTGTACCCAGGGCATGTCTAGGTACAAAGCAGCTGGCTCATGCTCAGAATTTAAATGCTAGCAAGACTTTTAAATACTTATTTCATCGAAAAGGTCACAGCTTTAAATATTGCTCGGAGAACTTGCAGGGAGAGGTGGCAGGAGAGAAAGAGCAGGGATAGAAAGAGGGGTCAAAGACGGAAACTTCCCAGGGAGGCCCATGTGGCCATCAAGACAGGCACTGGGGAAACTGGAGCAACTATTTGTGGAGCAGTCATATTGTGAGCATTGAATGCAGGTGCTTTGCCACTGTCGGTGGGAGATGAGATGCATTGTGGCTCCGTAGCTGCCTTGAATCTGCGACATTTATACTCTTGTAAAGCCATTTTTATCCCTGAAGTCTCTGGAAGATTCCTTATACACGCCACAGATTTTACCAGGAAATGCATTTGGTCCTGACCCAATTACACGTATACATACTATTCCTAGCTTGTGCAAGACAAACCCCCTCCCCGCCATGGCTAGGAGATCACTCGCCATCTGTTTCTGGGCTTCTCTCCCTGGCTCTTGCCCACTCCTGAGGGTATAAACCTGCACCAACTGTGTTAATGGGAGTAGGACCTGCGCGATGCTGTTTCCTATGTCGTGCTCTCTGCCTGAAGATGCCCGCACCCAGTCAGGGCTCCAGGGCTCCAGCCCCTTCAACTGGCCTGCTTCTCCCCATAGATCTTTGTCAAGGTTTCCTTTGCGTTTCAGCCTAGGGTGACGGTTTCCCTGCAGTAGACCAACCCCACATTGCATCAGTGACTAGCTTTCTACTGCCATGCTCTCTGGAATCGATTCCTGGACCTCCCACCTGTCTCAGTCCTCATGGGGAGTCACTGTCAGGACGACGGGAATGAGGAGAGCCACAACGTTACCCTTCGGATAGGTCATGTACTGCCCCCCGAAAAGTGACAAATCCATCCTATTAGAAGACTCAATGGAAAAAGCAAAATTCACCCTCCCTACCCAAAAGTTTAATATGTGCATTTTAAATCGCAGTGTTACATAGATTCCAAAGCTCCCCAATCAGAATGGCCACAGTTCAATTGGATTCATTTGGCCCATAAAATTATTCTCTGCCATTGATCAGACTTGAGTCAGTGCTTGGAGACGCGGCTCCTCCGATATTTCAAGAGGGATCTAATCAAAATAATCAGGTGTCTTTCAACCAAGAATGCATAATGTGCCACCTAGCTCTGGACAGTGGGCTCAGCAGGGGATAGAGTCACCTGCTGGGGCTGGGGACCGGAGGGCCTGGCGCACCTCCCTGTGGGCTGCTCTCTTCTTATGAGGATTCTAGGGCAGGCACCATGGAAACAGGGGGAGGTGCCAGCTATGGAGCTGGAAGCACTCTCTCCACTCACCCCGATACAGAATCCTGGGGAGAACAGCACTGAAGCAGCTTCGTCAGAGCAATCTTGGGGTAATTAGCTTTATTGACATTAACTGCCTATAAATGCCCCTTGCTGAGTGCTCCTGGAAATGTCTAAATTATGAGACAAGCACTGTTGTCATAAAATTACATTACATGTAACTAACAGAGCTGACTGTCTAAAGTAGGACAAATGTTATGAGCCTCGGGGTTGTTTAGACACACAAAGGTTTCCAAGCCGACCTCCACATCAAAATCTTCACTCACTGGATGTTACCTGGCGACTAATTATCAATAAGCAAAAAAATAAAAAAAAATAAAAAAAAAAATCTGATCATAGTGCAGTATATGATTTAAACCTTGTACTAATTGTATGACACAGATTCTATCATTAGCTGTATGCAAAGATAAGAAGAGGCACAGAGAGGTTGAGTAACCTGCCCAAAGTATACCGGTAGTAAGACGCGGGTGGAGATTCCTTGTTTTAGGGGCTGTCTCTTTAACATAGAGCAACTACCTCTCCTCCAGATCCACATGTGACCCTGGGAGGGTGTTCTGGCTGTGGTGGCAACTGTAACTGCAAAGAAACGTCATTTAATATTGATGGGAACTCAAGGAGTTAACATCTTTTTGGCTTTAGATATACAGTTAATAGGCTTGGTAATTCATGCACGTAGAGAGCTATTGTTCAGGGACTGGAATGTGCGGCTGGACCTTTGTGCCCAGGAGGACACAAGTGACCAAGACAGTCTCTGAGCCATTGTACTCCAGGGAGAGAACATCCACAGCCAGGACTCAGATAGAGAACCACGGGCCAGCAGATGAAGGGATGCTGGGAAAATCACCCGACTGCAGCTTTTATCTGATTAAACCTTTCCCCCTGAATTCTAAAACCCTAATCTACTTTCTCCTGAATTCCAAACCCTTTACCTGCAATTTTCTTCTTCTAAAAGGGTTGGTTTGGGATGAGAGGTAAGACAATCTTTTAGAATATATAACCTGCCATCTTCTCAGATTGCCTGCCATCTGAATAAAATGCCCATAATATGTGTCTCTACTGATTGGTTCTGGTTGTCACAGGCAGCACGGCCGCTGACTTCTCTGGTTTAAATATGACCTTTTGTGCCTTTCTTTCCTTTTGATTCACACTGGCCTCGCCGGCACTCTGACTCACCCGCCTCCTTCTCCCCTGTACCTCCACTCCCTTAATCATCAGAACAAGGAGGTCCTGATCAGCATCGATAATCTTAGGAACAAAGCCTCAGGACCACAGAGTCAGAGTTTCAGTTGAACTAGAAATAACTTCCAGGCCTCATTTGTGTTTCTGCTCCAGGCCCGGAGAAGCAGCAAAACCAGATAAAGCCACACCATGGTTGACATCAGGACTGGATGCAATGTCCATAACCCCTGTCCTAGTATTAGCCATGTAGCTCCCTTAGTCATCATGATTAATGGTTTCCCCCCTATAACCCATCCCCTAGAAGCGTCGGGAAGCCAGGTCTATGAGCGTTAGCTCAACCTGTGACTCTAGGCTGGGCCACCTCCTCAAAAGAAACCCTTACTTTCCTTGCTGCAAGCTCCTGCTCCTTTTTCTTTAAAAAAATATTTTATTGATTTTTTATACAGAGGAAGAGAGAGGGATAGAGAGTTAGAAACATCGATGAGAGAGAATCATCGATCAGCTGCCTCTTGCACACCCTCCACTGGGGATGTGCCTGCAACCAAGGTACATGCCCTTGACCGGAATCGAACCTGGGACCTTTCAGTCTGCAGGCCGATGCTCTACCACTGAGCCAAACCGGTTTCGGCTCCTGCTCCTTCTTACTGAGCTCTGATGGGAGCAGACAAATGGACCCCTTTAGTCTGGTACCAAGCCATCTTGGTGCTCAGCTCTGCCCCTGAATGCCTTGACCAGAGCCCCTGCGAAGCTCACCACTCCCCCAGACTTCACTCTGACCCTGCCCTCGCTGACACGTGGCATCATGTGGGAAATGCTCTCTAGTCACTCACAGCACAATGGCACCTCTCAGGACCTTCCGGAAAGCCACAGGCACGCTGTCACTGGTGGCTGCCTGGCCTCCTCTCTCAGGCTCCAGTGCCCCTCGCCTCGTCCTGGTGGCCTCACTGGGGAGGGAACCCAGTACTTTGTTACCCATCCCCAGAGTCTTATGCAAATCCTCATCTTTCTTTTCTTTTAGTCACACCAAGTGTCTTTGGCCTGCTCTTCTCAGACAGTCCTCAGGTCTCTCAGGTGCCACCCTGAGCCATTCTATAATATATATCTAAATTGTCTGCCAGCGGTGTTTAAACAGTAACTTGGCTTCTTCGGCAATTTCGATATTCTCCCCTATAAATAGTGGGCATTATTACTTCAGTAAGGCAGAAAGAGTGCAAAGAAACTATCATTTATGAGGCACTATTTTCTGTCTATGGATTCTAGTAAGAACAGAGGGGAGAGTAAATCAAACAATGCTTGCAGTTTCTGTTCTTTTCATTTCACCTATTAAGAAAGAGATTCTCAGAGAGGTCAAGCCACTAACACCAAAGTCAGCTTTGCTCCAAACCCATGTTTTATCTCGACAGCTGAGCTTCTGACACCTTCATGAGCACATGCATCACCATGGGAACTTATTAGACTGTAGGGGTGATTTAGAAGGTCTAGGGCAGGGCCCAAGATTCTGCATTTGCAATGATCTTCCAGGTAAAAAGAGTCTGTTGCTTTTTAGGTCACACAAGTTGAGTAGCAAGCTCTATAGTGCTCAGTCAAATTTTTCATCCCAAAGAAAAGGCCTTCCTCAGACCAGTCCCTTCCTAATGCCACCAATCCCATGTCCTGGGTCAAAATGAACATGTACTTAATGAGAAGGTATTTCCTAAAGTATGCTTCTTGCACCGTCTGTAAAGAATTCACTGGAATGCCTTTTAAATGCAACATTCTGGGAATCGCCTGAGTCCTTCTGGACTAAAATCATAGCAGGTGAGACCTGAGAAGGTGCATTTATGGCCAGCTCTTCAGACCCTTAGAATGTGCATTCAAGTTTGAGAAAATATTGGATGGTCCAAGCACTGAATGGATGGAAAGGAAAATGATGATCATGGGGGCTTGTTAAGACAGACCTGCAGACAAAGGAGCCTGAATGGCATCTCCTGGAAGGCTAAAGAAAGCTTTTCCCTCTGTGGTGTGAAAGTGAGGTTAAATCTGAAAGGGTGAGTCATGAAGGTTTAGTGCTGGAAGAGGCCCAGCAGACTAGATATTGACAGACAGATCGCCTGGGAGAGCTTAAGAAAGAAACTGCTCTTCGCTCCTTATGAGGAAGAAATCATAACATCTTTCCCCTTGGATAAAAATTTGAAGGATATGAAATATTGAATTGATATACTACACTTTCGGTGGTGTCTTGGCGGTGCCTGTAGAGAAGAGAAATAGAGATAAACTCTTATTCGCAAAGCACATGGGTGTGTTAGCACCCATGACATGCATTGCCTCAGAGGGTGTGTAAATGCAAGAATTATTCATTTCCCAGCTCACAAGTGAGTGCACCAGGCCCCAGGGGGTGGTGGTAACGCCAGGGCCAATGCTCTGGTCTCCAACAGCCTGACCATACTCTCCAACCAGTCCAATAGCTCCTAGACGTGGCTGTGCCTCAAAACCACCGAGGAGACCCACTCCGGGTCCACTGAGTCCTTTGGGAGGAACTGGACAGCCATCAATCTATTGAACCATATCTGGGAACCACTCAACCACATTGTGGCATGTAAAGAGCTTCCAAGAATCATCTGGAAAGAGAAGAAATAATGGTGTGGGACTCTGGGACCCCTCCTGAAGATCCGAATGGTGGAAGATACATTGTAGGGTCTTCCACACTTGGCAAGTTGGTTCCATAACTGCTGGAGGTGAGAACCTTTAAGAGATGTTCTTTTGAACAATTGGTCAAGAGAAAACATAGCTCAAAACCTATATGGTTTCATCAGCAAGCCCTTCGAGGTTAAGAGATAAATTTAAATTTCTGTAACTGTAAAGTATGGGTGAAGTGGAGGGGGATCCTACAGTGCTGGATTTAGGATCAGCTCTTGTGTTAAGTCCTCATCGCTGTGTGACTTTGACTAAGTCAACAACTCAATGAGGTATTCAACCACCTTCTCCACAGAACATACAAATGTGGTAACAGATGAGTAAAAGAAGGCAACCCATACTAGGTACTCTTTGCACATTAGTTGAAATTGAATGTGAGGTTCTTCAGACGGGTGGGCTGGAGCTGGGACAAGAAGTAGTTGACTCTATGGCTGATGGCCAGGTTCAAAATAACTCAGACTCTACAATCTAGACTTTCATCAGAGGTCTGGCCCTCCAAATTTTTTTAAATATATATATTTTATTGATTTTCCACAGAGAGGAAGGGAGAGGGATAGAGATCTAGAAACATCGATGAGAGAGAAACATCGACCAGCTGCCTCCTGCACACCCCCTACTGGGGATGTGCCCGCAACCCATGTACATGCTCTTGACCGGAATCGAACCTGGGACCTTTCAGTCCGCAGACCGACACTCTATCCACTGAGCCAAACCGGTTTTGGCTGGCCCTCCAAATTGACAGCTGGGGCAGCAAACTGAGCAGTGTGATTAAGGAGTCTCCAGAAAGTTCCTCAGGGATACAGTGCTTGAAATGTTACTCTTTTATTACTTAAGGTCTGCTCCTCTTCTCCAGCTTCTCTTTGAAAAGTGAAAAAGCCCTATCAAGTCAACTTTATTCTAAATTTTCATTGTTCCTCTGACTAGATAAAACACAAGAACATGTGTGTGGGAGAGTGGGCGATGTGGAAAGAGGACACAGCAGGGGAGAAAGGGACACAGGAAAAGGTGTGAAGCCAGGTTCTGCCAGATTCATATTTGTCCTAACCCAGACTTTGCAACATCATACTCCTGAGATGAACTTGAGGTGCCCACTAAAGGAGAGACTTTTGCTTATTACCAGAAGAATATGCCTGAATACAATATAGACAGTATTTTTTTTTGTTTATCATTCAGCCTTTTTTAATGACCTCCTCTACAGATCAGTGCAAACACTTATAAGAGAGAAGGTTGCTGCAGTCAAATCCAAAATCATTTCCACTCCGTGTAGATCCTTGTTGCAAAAGGGAAGTGAAAACCTAGCTTAGAACTGAAACTGATAATGTCACCATCCAAATGCCACGAACATAATGTAATACCAAGAGGAGGAAAAAAATTGGCTCCAGGAAGGGATTGGTGGAGCTGAGATGTACCTTTCACAGAGAGAAGTGTGTGTGGACAGAAAGTGTACAGCACTTTTCCAAGGACACATCCAAATACCCCCAAAACTTGGAGCTGCAGGGGCTGGAGCTGAACACAATCTCTAGCACAGCTGGTGAGAAACCGAAGGTAATGGAGTCTCTTGGGGAGGATGTCAAGGCTGGTGTGGGAAGTAGCTAACTCCCACCTTATTCCCAGAGAGCATGTTTTTAATAAAACACAACAGCCTCCACTGCACTCATGCCAGATAGAAAAGGGGACGTTGCCCATGCTAAGTTTGACTTGGACGATAAATGCTACAGTAGGAATCTCACCGTGCTATGCTTCTGACTCTAGCTCTCTTCCTGCCCCAATAGAAAAGCCACTTACATAGACACTATTTTCAGCCAAATCTACGTAGAGGTCTATCTGAAGTTCCCATCCCCCCTTTGCCTGCACCTGTATTCATTGATAAGGCTGCTCCACAACTTCTAAGTGAAATTCCCTTATCTACCAGGCTGGATCAAAGCGACACCTCCCCTGATAAGGTTAAGCAAAGGAAGAGAAATCGCCCAACATGGTAAGACTTACCAGGTCAAAGCAAGCATACAGGTGAAGACTAAGTGCCACTGGGCAGCAGCCTGATCTGTGGCATGAGCACAATTGGTTCAGCTGTGCCCAGACACATGCCATGTCTACAATAGCTACACCTCGGTCTGAATTAAAGTAGAATCCCACTATGCTATCACTTTTTTGTAAACAGTTAAGATACAAAATGTTTCAGTATTGTTTGTTTCCAGAAGGGAGAGAGATCTAGTTGTTGTTCCCCAGTGTCTCACACGCAAGTGAGACCGCATGCCTTTGATGGGCAGGAGAAACAGGAGCCGGCACACAGATTGAAATTTCAGGCTCTCATGCTCCAGCTATTACCCATGGCTCTGAAGGCAAAAATTCTATTAAAATGCGAAGTCTCATTTCATACGCCATTGTGCCCATGATCATTATGTTAAAGGCTCTGGAGTTTGATTTGAATAAATTAATTTAACCACTCTCTCTCTCTCCTTTATGGAGTACATTAAAATTCCATACTATTTGGTTTGAGATAGATGCAATGACTTTCTAATGAATCAAATATCCTGACTAATAAAGAGCGATCACCACGTAGACACACTGTGTAGGCATTACTAATTTTCAAAGAATTTGAACAGAATTAACTCAACACTAAAATAGTCCTGAAAAAAAAGTTGCTACCTTAGATTCACATACATTGTGCTAGTATAAATGTGTTAAACCCTTTAATTTTAATATAGCTTTAAAAATAAATTGTATTTGATTAATTTTTATTTCTCAAAATTTTATGAAATGTTAAGGAAGGGGAGGAAGAGAGTTGAAGAAAATATATTATGATTTATTAAAATATGAGTCCTGAAATTGGAGTATAAGAAAATCCTCAGTAGAACCTGTCCCTGTAGTTGCCAGCCAGCCTGTAGGATTTCAGAAAAGCAAAAATGGCCCACTAGAGAAAGAAAAAAATCAGGCTCTTCACTAATGGTGTATCATTGATGAGGTGTCAGCATTGCTACAGGCATGATCAGAAGGCTGCTCTGATTAGGTTGAGCCCTGCCTGCTAAGTGAATAGTAGAAATGTCCCAGCCATCATCCCCTCCCCTTTGTCAGTGCCTGGACTACACCAGTTATGAAAAATAGCTTGAATAGCAAGTCAGTGTTTGAAGAGGGTCGGGGTCATCAGCAAAAGTAGGCAAAAGCAGCTTTTGCACTGCATCAGAACTGTGTCGATGAGATGCTTTACGCTATAAATAACAGCCAACTTGGGCTGGCTGAAGCGAAGAAAGGAAGTGGCTTACATAATTATAATCTGGAGGAAGGCAGGCTCCCGGCCATCTGCCCGTGTTCCCCTCTCCTCTGTGCCCATCCCTGCCTTTGCTCCCTTTAGTGTATCGACTAGGTGGCTTCAGCCTTGTCCACAGTGAGAGAAACCAGTTATCCCAAAGGCTCTGTCTATATGTGACAAAAATTCTCTCATATATTCAAATAACCTTCCACTGGAGTCTCTCTCTTTTAAAGAAATATATATTTGTTTATTGACTTCAGAGAGGAAGGGAGAGGGAGAGAGAAATAGAGACATCAATGATCGGAGAGACTCATTGATCAGCTGTCTCCTGCATGCCCACACTGGGGATTGCGCCCACAACCGGGCATAAGTCCTGACTGGGAATTGAACTTTGAACTCCTGGTTCATAGGTCATGCTCAGCCACTGAGCAGCACAGGTCAGGCTACTGGAGTCTCTTTAACCTGCATCGGGAACCCATATACATGCCTAAACCAATCCTATGGTCATTAGTTGGCTGAAGTCCAGGTTTCTCTTTTCTTGTCCTTTTTAATTGATTTTTTTTTTTACAGAGAGGAAGGGAGAGGTATAGAGAGCCAGAAATATCAATGAGAGAGAAACATTGATCAGCTGCATCCTGCACATCCCCCACTGGAGATGTGCCTGAAATCAAGGTACATGCCCCTGACGGGAATTGAACCCGAGACCCCTCAGTCCGCAGGCTGACACTCCATCCACTGAGCCAAACCAGTCCTGGCTGAAGCCCAGATTTCTAAACCAACTCCCGGGAAAGATAATGTGTGTGCCCTAGAATCCCTGGAGGGCTCAGCCCCCAAAGTCTGGTAACTCAGTAGGACTGAGATGGGAATAGAGAATTTGCATTTCTAAAACTATAGTTTTAGAAAGAAAGAAAAAAAAAACTTAGTCTTTTGCAGATAATACTGATGCTTCTGGCCCCAGGATCGCCATCTGGGAACCGTGGGATTAGACCTGTCAGGAATGCCAATTATGGTTTAGGAAGAGATCGTACAGTTCAAACAAACTCCCAGGGGATGCTGATGCTGCTGGCCACACCTTGAGAAGCACCGTGTAGAAGTCCTCGCCACCTTCTCTCTCCTCCCTGCTCATGGCTAGTCCCCTTCCCAGAGCACCTGCCCCAGCGCCAGCCCTGTGCTCCAAGAGCTATGGGAGGAAGACTATCTCCTCCTCTTGAAGAGTACAGAGAGCAGCTCTTCCATGGACGTGGGAGCAGACAACAAAGGGAAGACCTTCCTTAGACGGCCCTGAGACCCACCTTTGGTCGTGAGTGCTGGGGGTAGTTCTGGATTCAGGTGGCATAGAAGCAAACATGTTTCAATGTGGTTCCAGGGTCCCGGCATTCCTGGCTGAATTCTTGGTGCTAGGTTAACCAGAGAGAGTTTCTATCAGACTCTTGCTATAATCATATCTGAACTGAGGGAGAACTTTTTTTTTTTCATTTTAAAAGCATCCTGCATTTAAAAAAAAGGCTTCAATCACACGGCAGTGAGCATTGTGATCTATTACAAAAATACCATGATATGAGTGATCCCTTTACTCCTAATGCTCTGGTCCTGGTCTGGGAGGAGCACCTGTCAGCTGGGAGTGATGTAGGGATTCATCACTGCCCTCAGCCGTTCCCTTTTGTCTATTCTTTGCTTAAAATGTTTTATTTAGAAGCCACAGGAGGCGGTGGATATGAATCAACGCCAAGCTCTCAACGTCGGCGATGAATTACACTCGTGAGAAATGAGCACGTCTGAGGCAGGTGGGAGGGCCAGACCGCTGATGGATGAGTTTTCTGAAGGAGAGAAGGGAGGGAGCACTTGGCAGCCATGGCTAAGGCTTCCTCCCCATCTTCAAACATCACACACTTCCTCAAGAAAGAGGTGAGGGGCCTCCGTGAGGCTCCTTCAACCACGCGGTGTGCTAAAGCCATCACTGACTAAACGGTGCGGGTCAAAGAGAGAGAAAAACAAACCTCGAGAAGACCTGGTTTGTGTACCGTCTGGATGGTCTCCAGCAGTTCAAGAAGCCCCGTGAGCAAGAGGAAACGGAAACAGGGGAAGTGGATGTTGGCTGATAACATGTGTTGAGGCGAATGGCGTTAAACATGTTGGCCCGGTCCCTGCTGTTCAGGAGTAAGCAGAGAGGTCGGGCGTCTGGGTCTATCAATTACAATCCCCACAAAGTGAGGAGGGCTGCAGAGTTGGCTGTGGAAATGGAACCCAAGGAGAGAGGCAGACGAAGGGCGGGAATGGGAGAGGAGGGTGTGTGGACGTTGGTAGCCAAGATGGAAGGCTGGGTGGACCAGTCTTCTGGGACGACTTTCCAGATGAAGCCGGGACTGCGAGGAGAGCCGGGCCCCGGGTGCCAGAAGGAAGCCGGTGTCGGCAGCCGAGGGGAGGAAGGCCTACTCTTGCACAAATTTCATGCATCGGGCCTCTACTCATCACATAAAGAATATAAATATCAAATCACTATACTGTACACTTGAAAGCAATGTACCCTGTTTCCCCGAAAATAAGACAGTGTCTTATATTAATTAATTTTTGCTTCCAAAGATGCGCTAGGTCTTATTTTCAGGGAATGTATTATTATTCCACGAAGTAGGTCTTATTTTCAGAGGATGTCTTATTTTCGGGGAAACACGGTAAAATTGAACATCAACTATATTGCGATTTGAAAAGATAACCTTCTCACTGCCCAGCACGGCAGACAGTGAGGTGGTGCGGTTGAAGCCCAGGGAGGCAGACAGGGTCGTCAGCGAGACAGAAGGCTTCAGGACCAGGAAGTAATGGCCACCTGTAACTAGGACAGTTGTCCTGCAAGGAGCATCACAGCAAGCAAGCATCCTTAACTCAAGAATGAATGAATGAATGAATGAATGAAGAGCAATGTGGGCAACTCGGGAGATGAGAGGACACAGAAGCCAAAAGCACTAGCATCATCAGAGTACCTGACGTTCCATTGACAAAAGCACTAAAACCTAAAACAACAGGCGGGCGGACACTGAAATCCCCCGTTGGTGGCAGTGACAGCATGTCCCAAGCTGAGACGTGGCCAGTTGCCTACAGTCCCCATGGAGTCTCAACTACTTCTCATTCACCATGACCTGAGCACGGCCCAGGTAACCTTCAGCAGTCTCAGAATGAGGCTCCCACAGAGCAGGCCTGAAGCCAGCCCACAGTCTGAAACCCTTCAGCAGTCTCAGAATGAGACTCCCACAGAGCAGGCCTGAAGCCAGCCCACGGTCTGAAACCAAGCCCGCTGAGCCCAGCAAGGCCCCTCGGAGTTATAGCTAACACAAGCCTGTGAGTAAGAAATAAATATGTGTTACTGAGAGGGGTGGGGGGGCGAGGGGGCTGTTTGTTACACAGCATCACTGCAGAATAACCCAGTTAACATGAGCCCCAAGTTAAAGAGGCTTCCCATAATACCTACGAGAAGTTAGACTCAATCGATAATTGCATTTGAGTTCCTAGGACCCAGAAGGGAGTGATCCAGGTGAGAAACTTCCCTCACTTGGTGTTGTCTGAATCGGGCCTGTGTGGCTGACACGCCACTTACTGTGTGAGTAACATGAAGTCCAGGAATGAGGCTGGGGTTTCCACGCGTTATAATGGAGGAAACCCTGGTGGGAGTCATTTACAGGTGCAAGTCATTTCTTTATTAATACGAATGCCACCGCTTATAAAGGGCTCCCTGCCAGGTCATCTGTGTGTGTATATATCTCCATTACACAGAAATGAAAGCACAGAGGGGTTAAGAGAAGCACCCCAAACCACACAAGCGGAAGCCGTGGAGCCAAGGCTTAAACCCAGACAGTGGACGTCCAGAGTGTACGGAACAGCTAGCTGCCTTTGGGAATCGGCGGGGTTTACAGCACTTTGCTCACACCTCCCCCTGACTCCCCCAGCCCCACCCACACATAGCCCTTCCTGGGCCCCTGCTCCTTGTCCAGCCTCTTCATTCAGGATCCAGACAGGGGTTCAAGGAGCCGCCGTGTAAGCAGATCCTCTGCTGTCATCTGTGAGCATATCCAGGGTGACTCCGAAGGGGTCTGGCTCGAGGCAGGAAGCCGGGCTGCGATGGGGGACCCTCCTGGCTGCGGGGGGTTGGCTGCTGCTTCCTTTCCCTGGCGAGTTCCACAAAAAACCACCGCTGATTTTTTACCATGAGGTTTCCTTTCTTTTCCAGGAAAGACTGCTTCTTCCTTTTCCTCTGTCCATACCCAATATCCCTTGCTCCCCGCCCCCTCCTCCCGCCCTCCCTCTGACCATTCAGAGCGCTGGCTGTGTTTTCCACTGGTTACCACCTTTGCTTTTATGCCCTCAACATTCCTCAAGGGGGGAGGGGGGGGGACGGGACTCCATGCATCTCCTCGGGGCACAAGGAAAGGCAAACTTCATTCAGGCGGATCTAACGTGGTCCCTGAAAAAGAAACTGTCCCTCCTGCCGATGTTTTAACACAAGGAGAGAGAAAAGGAAAATGTCTGGGCTATAAAGGTAAAACGTGCTCATGGTAAAGAGTATTGGGAAGCACAGGTAACTCAAATAAATATAAAACTACCCGTTATTTTCCCCCCCTCCTGAGACGACCACTGTTAGTTAATACATGCAGATTTTGATATATTTCCTGCCAGTCTCTCTTTAAAAAAAATTATTGATTTTTTTACAGAAAGGAAGAGAGAGGGATAGAGAGTTAGAAACATCGATGAGAGAGAAACATTGATCAGCTGCCTCCTGTCCACCCCCCACTGGGGATGTGCCTGCAATCAAGGTTCATGCCCTTGACTGGAATCGAACCCAGAACCCTTCAGTCTGCAGGCCGATGCTCTATCCACTGAGCCACACCGGTTTCAGCTCATCAGACCATTTTAGAGGCTGACCCCCAAACACGAGTGCTGTGCGATGTCAAGGTTGTTCCTCCAAAAACGGGATACCAGTTCCATGTCTGGGGAAATGAAATTCAGCAGATTGCTTCACCACTAGGCTTTTCAGATTCTAACATGAACCTCCAAACAGCTCCATGCTGGGGCCCTGTCACAGGAAACATCACAAATGTGCTGCGTCGGCCTGCTGACTGAAGGGTCCCAGGTTCAATTCTAGACCAGGGCATGTGCATTGGTTACAGGCACGTCCCCAGTAGGGGTCTGCAGGAGTCAGCTGGTCGATGTTCCTCTCTCATCGATATTTCTAGTTCTCTGTCCCTCTCCCTTCCTCTGTAAAAAATAAATAAAATATATTAAAGAAAATAAAAATAAAATAAAATGGACTAATGAGGGTCCCAAGGGATCTCCCACCCTGTGCCCCTTCACCTCTCACTCAAGATCACTCGGTGTTCCAGATCTAGATCCCAAAGCTCTGAAAACAAGACATGCTCATTAAACCAGAAGCAGCCGGTGGAAGTCACAAGGAGAGCTGCTAGGGCGCGGGGTTTTCCAGGTGCAATTTGGGTTCCTAGAGAGGAAACGTGAGCGTGTTGATGCCTTTAAGGACACAGTTGACAGTCACACACCACCCGGTCTCCGCTGGGTCCCTTTTGTGGTCATCCCAGTCCATGAGGAGCCCACTTTGCAGGTGGGAGCCTGGAGATGAGAGAGGGAGAGGCTGAGCCCCGACTCTCCGCAGCATGACAACTGGCTCCGCTCTGTCTCCCGCCCAGCAACCCGCAACGGGCACCATAGCATTCACTGCGGAATTAAAACCGCTGGCCCGCAGCTAAAAGGGTCATCCCGGAGCCATTAGCCGTCCGCTGGCGATTTCATTAGGCCGGCGCTCCAGCCGTCCCTTTCATGCTTATCACCCGGCCGCGCCGGCTCGGGATGCGCCGCACGCTCCTGCACATTCGGCTCATGAGCGAGAGCTCTGTCTCATATATTAAAGTCACTTCACTTAATGCATTGAATCCCAGCCCTTTTATTTGGTCCGTGAGAAGATGTGAGGAATGCAAACTCAGAATCCGTCTGAGGATAGAATGCTGAGCAGATCACAGAGCAGCTTCCCCTCAGCAGAGGCGAGCTGGGGCCCAGTCAGCGTGCTCCGGGCTTCATTAGGGCTGGCTGAGGAAAGGCAAAGCTGGACTTCTTTGAACTAGCCCAAGCCAGATGCTTTAGACGCATTACAGTCGGCATGCTCTAGGGCAGGGGTGGGCAAACTTTTTGGCTCGAGGGCCACCATGGGTTCTTAAACTGGACCGGAGGGCCGGAACAAAAGCAACCTGACCATGCTGGCACTCTCCTCTTGGGCTGCTGGTGAAGGAGCGGAGGGGAGAGCAAGAGAACCCTCCGCTCTTTCTGCTCCACAGGCTGGATAGAACAGCCCAACAGGCCGGATCCGGCCCACGGGCCGTAGTTTGCCCATGGCTGGTCTAGGGGTTTCATTAGGGCAGGATGAAGACAAGGAAAACCTAGACTTCTTGGAACTAGCCCAAGCCAAATGCTTTATATTATGTTGTCTTACTTAATCTTTAAAGCCGGACATGAACTAGTAGGAGCGCAGCAGGCTGAGGCGGTGTCCAGGGGGCTGGGGCTGAGCTGAGGGAGGAGCCTTGTGCGCACCTCCTCGAGGCTCGGGTTGACCCCGGGGCCGGCCTGTGGGCCGGGTGGTGGCCCAGAGCCCTGACACGCAGGTTGGCCTCCAGCCTGGCTCTCCGGAGTCCTCAGGAGAGAACGAGCTGCCATGGAAAAAGAACCAAAGAAAACTTTGGACGTGGGAGGACATGGGCCATGCTGCCTTGTGGTTCCAAAAGAGAGCGTGACACCCTCGGGGAAACGAGGTTCTCCCCACGCCCTCGGTGTGGGGCCTGTTGGGTTGGAATGGAGAGCCCCTCCCCCCCCCCCCCCCCCCAGGTCTCCCAGGACAGGGAGGAGAGAGGCATTGCAGCGGTAAGGGTAAGGTGGTACCCGGACCTGTGAGGCATTTGCAGGTGGTCCCCATGGCAACCGGCAGCCAGAAGGCCACCAGGAGGCAGATCACAGGGAGTGAGCCACGCGGGAAGTGAAATGCCCTAGGAGCTGGAGAAAGGGGTTCGGAGGGGCTGGCCCGCCTGGCTCTCACACCGGGAGCTAGTCATGGTCCCGGCATTTGTGACTACGATGGGGACCTTGGGGGGTCCCGGGGCCAAGGACCCAGAGGTCCCTGCTTCCCAGCAGCGCTGTGCTCTGTGCTCCCTGCTGCTCCACAGTGGAGCCAGCCCTCAGCCCAGACCTCTCCACCCTCCCCTGCACTTCTAGAAGGGCCTCTCCTGTTTCCTGGCTTCCCAAAAGTCCTGAGCACGGGAGCCAGGGAGTCCCTGGGAAGCTGGTGACAGGAGGAAAATACTGCTCAGCGCCGAGGAGGAGCGACGCAAATGGTCCTGTGGAAACATTTAATTCGTTCCTGGCACGCAGGCCGTGCGCCTAGAACAACCCGAGGCGCTGGGTGACGTCCAGCACAAAGAGAGAGCCTGGCCTGCCGCTCCCTCCGGAAGCCTGCTCCCGGGCCCGGAATGAAGACACAGAGAACGGAGGAAGGTGAGGCGCTCCCCAGCCATCTGGCAGACCGGTGAGTGACTGGTGCTTGGGCCCGGCGCAGGGGAGAGGCCGGCAGCCCGTGTGCTGCCAGGGGCCTGGCCTGGGGAAACGGCTCTGCCTGCCCCCTTTGGACCCAGCTCAGAGCCTCCTTTTCCTCCGCAGGAAAACGATCTTGGCTCCAAATGTAAGACCCGTGAGGGTCAGGCCTCCATGCCTCCCGACCTCCCCCTGCATGATGTACTCATCATCCCATACATCGTTCACTCCGCGCTGAGCTGGCTGCTGTGGGGACGGACACTGTGAGCACCGCTGCAGGTGGGCCCGGCAGCCCGGAGCCAGGGAGGGGCACTCAGAAGCCTTGGCAGGATCAGCAGAAGCACGGCACATCCCCTTCCTTCGGGGCAGACCCTGTAAGTGGCTCAGAGCCCCCAGCGCCATCCAGATCTGACCTCCTTGATCAACCCAGCCCTGCCACCTCCGGGAGTGGGCACGTGGCCCGAACCATAGGTGCCCTCCAGTCCTGGCCTCCACCTAAGCTTTGCGTTGCCATGGCAGGTGCACCTGGATGGCTTCATCTGGCAAGGGACGAGCGACCAGCCCAAGGTCAGGTGAGCTGAGAGTAGCAGGGTTGGTGACGTGGTTCCCAGACACTTGCCGTGTCCAAACTAGTCCTGACTGAGACCACCAGCCCTCGCTAGCTTGCTCTGCATCATCCAGAGCTTCAGAGGCCTCAGACCACTGGCTTCTGCTGTGGTTCCCCCCGGACCCCGCCCTCAGACCAGACCCCACCCTCCGCCTGGACCCTGCCCCAACCCAACCCCCTGCTTCTGGAAGTGTACCCCCATGGTGCCCTGGTTGCCCACACAGCGGAGTGTGTGCACATAGGGGACTGGCAAGACAGCCTGTGTGTCCTCTGAGGGCCAAACGTGTTGAGATCGACGCATACTGGGTGCGAGATTGGCCTAACTCATCTATGGTAGGGGGAACTGTGGCCCCCGTATACATATTCCTTCGTTCTTCTGCGGCATCACCGTGTGGAACCCCTAGGATATGTGTCAAGATCTCGAAGGAAATGAGAAGACACAAGTGGAAAGACCTGGCCCGTTCCTGGAGGACTCAGGCTGGAAGAAGGAACACACTTGCCTGGTCCTCAAGGGACTTACTTGTCTCCTTCCCTGTGTCACAGCCCCGGAGACTGGGCATCCCGCCTCCTTCTCCTCCCTGCTCCAGAGCAGCCGCCACCCAGGACGTCCCTGGAGGCCCCCTGGGGTGCTGGCTGGGTACAGAGTGGCCTTGGCCAGGCCCACCTGCAGCTGCGAAGGCCAATGTATGGCTTTTATTGCTGATGCTATGGAGAAGCAGCTGGGAAAGAAAGAATAATATGGAAACAGGAGGCCTATTCATCTGTAACTGTCTCCAACTCTCCTGGCCCCTGCTTGGAGTTTCCCACCTCCTCCTGGATAGCACTTGGAGGTCCCAGGACATGTTTTCAACAAATAACTTCGATTTCCCCCCAGCCTCCACCTCCCAAAGGTTGCACATCGTGTCCTCCCCCACAGGCAGCAAACCCCTGCTCTCAACCCAGGTGGCCAGCCCACAGCCCCTCAGCTCCTGGCTTCTAAGCAATCAAGAGCGTGGGAGAGGATCCATTGGGTGACGGCAGAGGAGACCCTTCCACCGGCCGCGCAGTAAATGAGAGGGGGCCAGTGAGAGAGACGGAGGTGCGAGGGGAGGCGGCCAAGGAAAGCCAGAGGCTCCCTGAGAAAGGCAGAGACTTGGCCATCTTGCCTGGCGCCCGGCCTGGCCAGCTCCTTCCTTCCTCTCCTGTGAAAGGTGTGAAAAGCACTCTCTCTTTGATTTCCTGCAGGTTGAGGTAATGAAAGTAGAGGTGTGATGCGGTGGGGCGGGGAGTTGGAAGGGAGAGAGCCCAGGACACAGCCCTTTATAAGGAAGCCTAGAGGAGAGAACACTTGCCATAAACGAGTTTCTTCAAAGCAGCTTTCTGGGTGAGAGACGACATGGTTTCCTCATTAGTGGTTTTTGCCTGTGATAATAAAGCTTCTTCCGGGTAGGATTCCGGATAACCATCCCTAACTTAACGCCTTCCATTCATTTCAGTGGAGACAGGAGAAGGGGGAGGGGCTGGAGGAGGGATTGAATGGAAAACACTTGATCTTCTATGGATGCTGCAATGGGAATAGGAGGACTTACCCAGGGCAGGAACTCCTCGTTGTTAGGTTTGAAAGGAAACAGGAAACAGAACAACAGGGAATTTTAAAGCAGAGTTTATTCCCCGGTAATGGGCGATCCCATCACGGAGGTAAAGAGATCAGAATTGGGGGGGGGGGGGGGGAGAGACAGGGGATAGGACCCAGCCGGGCTAGCAGCCAACAGCCAACAGCAGCAGCAACAGCAGCAGTAGTAGTGTCTTGCCTGGGGTCCCTCTTAAAGGACAGAAAGGGAGGGGGTTGGGCCCAGGGTGGAACAGGAAGGGATGGGCCCCAAGGGCACTCTGGCCCATGTTGATTGGTGGTTCAATGTCTTGGAGATGTCTCTGTGGCAGGTGCCAGTCATGTGTTAGCTCCACCCACCAGTTTGGGAGAGGGGGTGAACCTTACACCATCTGTTAAACTCCACCCACCAGTTTGGGAGGGGGAGAACCTTACACTGGTCATGTGTTAAACTCCGCCCACCAGTTTGGGAGGGGGAGATAACCTTTCACTCATATGCACAGCCAGCACCCCCAGATTCTCCTCTTGTCCGGGGACTTGAATCTCCAGATAAAATGCTTACCACCCAAGCACCCAGGGAAGTCCAGCCACCCCTTCATCCCACCAAGTACACAAGGAAATCATAAAGATTTCATAGAAACTCCCTGAGGGGTTTGTTCTCCAGAGCCTGCTTGCTGGGAGTGTGAGCTCTGGTTAAACTCTCAGCCCCTCTTCACTGTCTGACACCTGCCAGCCATGCTCAGGTGAGGCCCTCCCCCGCATCACCTGTCACCTGTCACCTGTCACCTGGGCTTGTGAGTTCCACGATGGTATGAGGGTTTGGAGGCAACCCGAACACCACCATGAAGTCTCACTCCCTGTTCATGTCCCACCTGGGCGCTGGCCTCTGACCGCATTTTCTCATTCCTCTTTGTAGGACTCATTTGAATACCTTTAACTTCCAGGGCAAAGCTCACCAATGTCTGTGTGTGTAGAATAGAGGCTACACCTGTTTTCTCATTTCTCTGCCATCCAAACCAAACCAAGGACTTTTCACGTCACACTCAGTCCCTCCAGGGGTTTTCCTGAGTAAATAGACCACTTAGGCTCTAAGTCTTAGAGACTGAAGGACAGCCACCCTTTCCCGCTCTCATCACCCAATGTCACTCCCATTAGCTACACTGTCTTTCCATGAGTCTTTCTGTGGTTAACCCAGAACCTACAACATGCGTTTTAACGAAGTCTAATAGAAATGTTTACTCTTTAAAGTTCCCTGGAACATTTTAATGCCTCTTACCTCTTTCTCCATCTTTTCTGTATTGCTGTCATGCCATTGATATTCTCTGTGTTTGTAAAATAAGACATTGTCATTACTGTTCACACAGTCAGTATTTACTTACTCAGAACCTTATCTGCCCACATGAAAACCCTTTCAATTACATCCCCTTTCCTGTCTGACTCTTCATGGGTCTCTCCGGGATCGGTTTCCTCTGTCTGAAAATTCCCGTGAGTGCATGCTTTCTGGCAATAAACTCTCTCTGAAAATATACTTTCAGCAATCCGTTTAGGTTTTATTTCTAAGAATTTTTTTTTCAGTGCGTAGACTTCTAGGTTGGCATTTCTTTTCATACTAATCTTACCAAAACCACAAAAATCCATTATTCTCTGGATTTCTTATTTCCATGGAGAAGTCAGGTGTTGGTCTTATAGTTGTTTATTTCAAAGTCAGATGCCTGGTTGTGGGCACCTGGATATGTCTGCTCTTTAAAAAACAAATCCTGTTAAGCATTTACAGTGCTTCTTATATCCATAAGTGAGTGTCTTTTATGTTTTAGAAAACCTCATTATCTCTTCAAATATAATTTCTACCTAATTACTTCTTTTACTTCTTTTTAAAAAGTATATATATATATATATATATATATATATATATATATATATAATTGATTTCAGAGAGGAAGGGAGAGGGAGAGAGATAGAAACAGCAATGATAAGAGAGAATCATTGATTGGCTGCCCCCTGTGTTCCCCCTACTGGGGATCGAGCCTTCAACCCAGGCCTGTGCCCTGACTGGGGATGGAACTGTGACCTCTGGGGATGGAACTGTGACCTCTGGGTTGTGCTCAAGGACTAAGTCATGCCAGCCAGGCCCTCATGACCTCTTTACTCGCCTTCAGTGAACCAATCCCGTATCAATGTGCTTCATGCAGACTTTCCCATTGAGCCTTGCCGTGGACTGAGCTCCCAGGCCTGACACCTTGATCGCAACTCCTGTGAGATTATAGAAGCTGTGGCTTTGGGATTGGGAGTAAATGGTGAGGCAGAAGTAGATAACTCTTTCCCTCCCAGAAGGTCACTTCTGCCTCTGCAGGGAGCGCCAGGCCCGAGCTGGGGGACTCCGGAACATGGGCACCCAGCTGAGCAGCTGTGGCCACCACCAGAGCCAAATTCAGGAATCTCGTGCCTGGGGCCCTCCTGCCTGAGTCCCAGCCTGTTCCCCAGACCTCAGGCTCCTCCACCTCCCTCCAGTCCTCAAACCCCTGCTGCACTGTTGACTGGTCATGAAGTTTTGCTTGAGAATTATTTCCACAGCTTCTGTGAGTCAGGAGACACCAGCTCACGGTCCTTACTTTTAAATTGCTCTGGCTTGAACATATTTAAGAATAAAGACGAACCTATCTCAGAAACACTTTAATTATTGTCTCATTAAACCCATCCAGGTTGAATTCACCTACTTTGGAAAAGTGGTTCTTAAAGGAGACGTGAATGGGGACTTCATTTGGAAAAAAAGGGGGGGGGGAGATTAGGGACAGGCAAAGGCAAGTATTTTTCTTCTCCTTTGAACCCAAATCATTTAAGGCAATCATAATCCTTTGTCATAAAGGGAAAAGTGTAATGCTATCTGAGGAATTACTTAAAATGTTCCTTTGTTTATAGTTCTATGACTTGAGTTGTCTATGCTTGCTGATTCTCTCCTCCCGTGGGAAGAGAGCTGACACATTTATTTAAAAAAAAAAAACTCACTGTAACAAATATATTACAAAGAGAATGTTGCAGCTACATCTCAGGGAAGCATTTCCATACCCCCAGTGATGGATATCCAGTCACGGTGCTCCATTTATCTAATTTTGGCAGGTTCTAAGCAATCCATCATCCTCTGAGGAAAATCGTTCAGGCTCTGGAACACATAAGGAATGAAAAATCGAGTATAAATCAGGAAACTTAACTTACGACCCAAACTCAGTTGCTAATTAGCATGTGACCATAGGCAAGGTAGCTCATTGTTTGTTGGTCTAATAAAAATATTTATTGCACAGGGTTCTTTATAGAGCTAAATGAGATGCTACTTGCAAAGCAGTGGGCAGAGAGCATATGATATGATTGATACACATACAAAATATTTTTAACCTAAAGAAGCTGTTTGAATGTAAATTGTGTTAGACCTCAGGGATAGTAAAAATTCATTGTATAGTCTTAGATTCAGTTTCCTCACTGAGGAACTTAGATTCAGTTTCCTCACTTTAAACAAATATACAAAATTCAGTGCAATTGTAGCCAACAGGCAAAGTGATTTTTTTTAATGGTTCTTCATAAGTTCATTTGACATTTGTCCAAATAGTGGTTCAGCAGCTCCCTATGCTAGCATAGATCCCACGTGCATTAAACGTTAGAAAAGTGATTGGTGAAAGTACAGGAAGAGCTGGACATCATGTATAAGACAAACAAGAAAGTTCAGAATCATAGACAGGAGAAGGCAGACTGGCTGAGGTCTTTGGGACCCAGTTCATGATGTAAGAGTGAGTCCCTGGAGCTTTCTTTTTTGCTTAATATACCCCTAAATTCGGAGCTGAAGAAGCCCAGCAACCCAGAATTGCCAATAACAGACAAGAGAGCTCTAAAAATGACTGCTCTCTCCAGTCTACAAGACAGGAAACATTCAGGCAACAACTACCCTATTCCAGCAAAATAACAACTATGCTATTTTCTGCACCAGCACCCCCATCAGACAAGTGGTTGGGAAGTATAGTCTTCTGCACTCACCAGGTTGCAATGAGATGCCTAACTCCCCAGCTGGGGTGGTGTCAGAGAAGACTGAGTAGGGAACTGGGACTTTCCTACCCACCTGGTGGTAATAAGGAGCCCCACCTTTTACCCCTTAGGGCAGTGGAAGCCATGCGGGGGAGCAGAAACAGGGTGAGTCAGCAGAAAATTAGAGGGAAGCCTTAATTCCACCCCTCCCAGGAGAACGGCTGCTGAAGGCTTAATCCTCCACACCTGTCTCCTTCCTTAAGCAATTAGCAGGAAGCTGAACTTAGTAGAACGCCCACTTCCTGCAGGCATCCTGTTGGGCTTCAAGGTGGCTGGGGAAATCTTGTAAGTCAAATGGGCTTTTTTAATTCCTGGCTCTGCCACATACCAGCTGCTTATATGTGGGCAGGTCCCCCTACCTCTCTAACCCTCTCCCCTGTAAGGAGCGAGGGCTCCATCAAATGAGTGATGCAGAGTGTGGTCCAAAGAACGCAAACATCTTATCATGGCCCCAGGTTCACAGTAGCTGAGGTGAAAATGTTCTCTGGCAAACAACAAATGCTTCACCCCATACCTAGAATTTTCAGGTGAGTGACAGAAACACTTGGCTTCTCTGACTCTCCTCCCAAAGAACACACAATGGAGAGAAAGCTCAGGACACCTGCGGGTTCCCGGCCACCCCCTCATTGCACCATCCTTCGTTTGGCTCCATGTGAGGCTCTTGTCCTTCTATGACCTACGTTTGCATTTAAATACATTTCTGCTTTCAACATCCTCAGACCTGTGGGAGCTTGTTCTAAAAGAAGTGAGGGGTACACGCCCCCGTGCCATCTATATATATGTTAGCAGAGTTTAAAAATAATCAGGCACCAGCCTGCCAGGATTCATCTCTTGGAAATGACAATAGGCTGCCTCAAGACTTTAAACATCTCATTTGGAAGCGAGCTATTTTTACAAAGGGTGGGGAACGGGGTGGTGGTGGGAGGTGTACAGACTCATTAAAATGCTCATGATGCTTTAATGAGGATGGATTGTCTTCATAGTCGATGAAACAGGGGTTCAGAAAGAGGAAGCAACATTTTCAAGGTCACACTACCTGGTAATGAGAATCCAGAATATAATACTGACTTTCTCTAACTGCAAATCCCATACTTTCTCCAGGAGCCCCACAGACACTCCTGGAAATAAGGAAGGTGGCTCCCAGAATGAGAAAAACAAATCAAAACAAAAAAATCATCCAAGTTATACATGTAGAAACAGCACAGACACAGCTAAGTAGCAACAGGAACATCATAAGCAGACCCTGAGGACAGTCTTATGAGGAGGGCAAATGGACCTCGGGTGGTCCTTCCCACCTCTATCCCAACCCAATTTCAGTTTCCTCCCTATTCCTTATGTCATTTGGAATCATTTGTAAGTCTCCTCCTCTAAGCATAAGAAGCATTCCAAGGGGCAGCTGTAGGTTCTCCTTCAACCTCCCAGGTTAGGGAAGGTCACCTGTGGAGGAGGCACCAACTCCCCCAATACCTGTGGTCCAGCTGTGGGTGGACAGTAGAGGTCTAGTCTGGCCTTCAATGATCACTGGGAGAGAATTTCAGGCTTCAGAATGTTCCCAGTGAATGTTCTCATTTAGTTGATTGTCACTGTAGCCCCGTGCACTTGACAGGCACAGAGTACACTCCCATGACATTGTAATTTATTTTCCTGCTGTTGTTCAGCCAGTTTGTGTTGAGTACCTTCTTTAGGTGAAGAGCTTTTAAATGAACCAAGTCTCACTGAGGGAAGACCAGTTGCTCACAGACATCTTAAGTTATAGGACAGGGACTGGGATCCTAAAGAATCAGATTCTCAGAACATGGCTCTTCTCACTCACTCTGGGGTTGGCAGACCTCCATAAAGGTTCAGCTAGTATATATTTCAGTCTACTGTCTCTGTCACTAATACTCAATCCTGTCCTTGTAGCATGAACATATTTCTAGACAATTTGTAAGGAATGTGTATTTGTAAGGAATGTGTATTTGTAAGGAATGTGTATCCTAAAAAAATGCTGCCCTCTTGCCATGGTTCTTCTACCCTCACACTGTCACCTGCTCTGGGTAGGTCCAATTTGTGTTCCAGTAAAATTTTATTTTAAAAAATGTCAGTAGGCCAGATTTCCCCATGAACCCTATGGGCCTTAGCCAGGTTCTTAGATTGTATGCTAAGTACTTTCCAACCCAACGCCAAGGCACAGACTTACCTTTCCTCCTTCCTTTTTGACAGGGTGGCCCCGTGCATGAAACTGACATCTCAAACCAGGTCTCAGATAATAATTTTACCTCTCTCCTCTTCTAGGTTGAAATTCATTACAGTCATGGAGAAGCAGGTTTGTACAGTTTGTTCATCCCAAAGAAGATAGTGCATATTTGTGCTAAAAGCAACCAAGTGGCCAGAGCTCTTTGAAGAGAATCTCTTGAGACTCAATGGCTCTATTCATCAGATTCCTGGAGTGAAGGAGGAAGAGGCATGTGTGCTCAGGTTCTTTTCGGTGATGGAGATCTTGGTAAGTATACCCAGATTTGAGGTGACCATGTCTAGCATCTTCTTGGCCATGCTGCCAATCTGGCCCCTGCAGGATCCAACATGGAAAATGAAGAACCAGGGCAAGAAGGCAGCGTTTCTCAGGATACGCCAAGGCCTGAGGCCTTCTACCCTCACACTGCCACCTGCTCTGGGTATGTCTAGTATTTAATTAGATTATTTGCCACCCACTTCTCTATAGGATTCTCATTGAGTGCAATTTTTGTCTACAGTGTGCCAGAGACTATTCTAGGCACAGAGATATGTCAGTAAAAAACAAAACAAAACAAAATAAAAACCCCACAAAGTCCTTGCACTCATGAACTAGCACTGAATTGGGGGAGGGTAAGACAAAAGCAAAGGAATAAATTCATATAAATTCAATAAAACCATTCACATGGCTAAAGGATTAGCATTGTGGGAACAGGGAGAAACAGGTGCAAAAGCCTTGACATGGGAACATGTCTGGCAACTTGGAGACAGCAAGAAGCCAGTGGAGACCAGCATCTAGAGCAGAGTGAGAGAGGGGAAGAGACATACAACATGAGGTCAGGAAGGGAGCAAAGGACCAAAACACCAAGGATTCACACCGTAGATCTTAGAAGAGATTTGGAATTTATTCCAGCTGAGATGAGCAGTAATAGTCTGCCAGGCCTGGCGGCACATTGGCCTGGTTGCCTGTACTTTGCAACTCTTGCCTTCTGTCCCAGAACTTTGGGTCCCCGTGGAAGCCTGAGCGATCCAGGAAGTTCACATGGCAGAGCCATCTTCTGGTGATTGGGATTTGGAATAGGTAGGTAACATCAGCAGGTCTTCAGAGAGAGCCGGATGTAACTGAGCCCCCAGGAGCCCATGGCAGAAATCAGTTCAACCTGATGGGAGTTGAAAGGATGGGAGCCCCCTCCTACCTTTTTGGTCTTCTCAGTCCCTCACTGGTGATCCCGAGTTTCCTTGCAGGAATCTTTGCAACTCCAAGCTTACTTCCTTTACTGAAATAAGGAGGCCGTAGGAGGGAGAGGGGAGTGGGTAGGCAAGCATGATGAGCTTAGCTCAGGACGACACAGAGCTCCACGTGGAGATGGCACAGAGGCAGTTGGATGACTTGAGTCTGGAATTTAGAATAGACTGTGCAGAAGAGACAAAGCCACTTGTCTTCCATGGGCCCTGTGTTGAGGGTGGCAGCGCCCCCATATTTACAGACTCTATTCACAGCACCCTCCACCCCCACATTCACATACAATGGTCTTGGAATCCCACTGTTTCCTTGATGGTGACTCTTCCCAGAGCTGACGTTGCAGGGAGCAGTGAAACCACAGACAGCACTGTGACCTGTGTCTGCAAGGACATTCACATTAGAATGAAAGCTTGTCATCAAAAGTCAGCATGGCCACCTCTGCAGAGGTATACTATCTGGTGGGAGCCTTTTCCCTCCACTCAGATCCCCCCTGAGGTCTCAGGAAGGAGAAAAGGAAGTGAGAGGAGACGTGGTTGGGGGGTGGGAGAAGATAGCAGTTCAGTCCCTAGGAGCACCTCTGGCAGTCCCCAGCCACCCCTCCAGCCCCAGGCTCAGTTGCAGAGACACAGCAGAGGCAGGATGGGGTTTTTGTTTTCATTTTCATTTAATTTGCCCAAATGAAAATGGCAATTATGGAGGAGTTATACCTCCCCCTTGCTTCAGAGATGCCGTCCCTGGCACATTTACGATCCCCATTTGGAAAATCACCCATAAAAGCATCAGACTCGCCTGCATTGTGCATGGAAATTGGCAGTGCCATCTTTTGTGCAATGGAGAAAAATCCACCCTAGGGTACCAATGTTAATACGGTTTAATTAGGCCAATTTGTAGTAAGCTGAGGTTTCCGCTCTGCAATTTGACAAGCCACTTGAACTGGTTCGTTTCGTTTTTATGTTTGAGGATGTCCGTATCACAAACAAAAGGTCAAATGAAACATAAAATTCTACCCAAAAGACTACTAAAAGTGTCGTGAATTTCTGTTGTCATTAGCATGTGTGTGTGTGTGTGTGTGTGTGTGTGTGCACGTGTACATACGCACTATGCTTTTTAGAATGTACTTGCTGACAATAAACTACTCTCTGGTAGCCATGGAATCCATCTCATCAGTATAGCTCTGGAGGCCTGATCAAACTGGTCCCCTCTAACAAAGACCTTGCCAGGGGCTCATAACCCTGTCTCCCACAGAGTCTGGGAAAGGATCCACAGCCACCAACCCTGCACATAAACAATAACTAACATTCACTGCATTTGGCTTGAGAGGTAAGCCATGTTGCATAGGGATGACAAATACATTTTATATATTATCATGCGATCAGAAAACTATCTCATTTCAACTTCATTATCTTTGAATATGTGCAATTTATTTTACTGAGATGCATTCTGATGCCTTATTTCTGGAATTTCATCCAGGTCCCTTAGAAGGAATATTCTTGTGACTTTCACTTATATCGCTACTAGTGGCCCAGTGCATGAAATTCGTGCACATTAAAAGGGTATTAAATAGAGGCAATATTTTAATATTGCTATTTGCCCTTTCTCTATAATAGAAGTGTCAGAGATGAAAGAATATTCATAAAATGTATATAAAAATTGTCCTCCTGTCAGAATCTGGAGTGCACCATGAGACCCAGAGTTAAGTCCCTGCCCACCCATGTTTGCCTCAAAATCACATGAGACCCAGTCCTGGCCACACTCCCTCCTACTCCCATTGAGCTAGATCCAGACCCAGCTGGTCCCACCCTTGTCAATCCCCACCATGCAGGGGGCACAGCCTCAGGTCCCCTGGCCCGACACCGGGATGAGGGGGGGTACCTTGAGGTCCCCCATCAAGCCCCTCCTGGTGGGGAATGCAGCCTGAAATCCCCTGTTAAGCCCTTCTAGGTAGGGGTGCATCCTGAGGTCCCCTGTCAAGCCCTGCCAGATGGGGAGTGTGGCCTCAGGTCTACTGGCTCAGTGCCAGGGTAGAGGGAACAGCCTGAGGTCCCCCCGGCTCAGCACCAGGGTGGAGAGCACACCTTGACATCCCCCTAAACCCCCATCAGATAGGAGGTCTGGCCTCAGTTCCCCTGGTTTGGTGCCAGGGGCTGGGGGCATGGCCTGAGGTCCCCCATTAAGCCCTCCTGGGTCTGGGGTGCAGCCTGATGTCCCCCAGCCTGGCACCAAGGTGGGAGATGCAGCCTGAGTCCACTGTCCAGCCCTATGGGGACAGGAGAGGGTACAGCCTTTGGTTCCTGCTGATTGCTCATTAAGGCTCCTTATAGGAACTTGGTCTCTGCTGTGGGTGTAGCCATCTTGTGTTATGGAAACCCCTCCTCCACAGTGGGTGCAACCATCTTGTGTTACAGAACCCGACTGCACACACCACCCCCCCACCCGCCTCCACTGTGGGCACCACCATCTTTGTGGCGCAGTGGAGGTCAATTTGCATATTCCCACTTTATTATATAGGATAAGGCAGTAGCTGAAGCCACTCTTTATGAGAAGGGGGGCATGGGTCAGGACACACAAGAGAGGACAAATTAAATAATACCTTCTTTCTTTTATAGATCTTTGACATCAGAAATTATAGACATTCTACCTAAAAATATAAGAAATGCTTTACAAACAAAAATAGTTTTAAGAAAGGTTTCAAAGGGCATTTGACAGAGCCAGTCCCCTACATAGGTAGAGTCTACATTGCATCTACATTGCTGGGGCAAAAGACTGTCCACCTGCCCTCTCATTTCATATGGTGCCTTAAATGCCCACATTAGAGCCAATCTAATGGTCAAAGATGTTAAATTCCAGAAGACTTAAGATAAGGAAAATATGGTACCTACAACTGATCCTGCATAGATCTCAGAGCATCTCAAATAGATTTTCAATAAAATGATCCTTGAGGGAATAGAAACATGGCCAGCTACATTTTTTTGAAAGTGCTAGGAAAGGACTGGAACATAAGATGCTGCCAGGAGAGCAGGCCAGCAGATCGGGAGGATAGTAGAGAGAAGCATGGGACATCTGATTTAGGGAGAGGAGAACTATAAAGGGGCAGGGCTGAGAGGTGAAGGCAGGGAGCACATACGGAAGAGTGGCACACATTAATAGATGACATGCCAATTTGTTTTGATTCTTGGTGGGAAATCTCAAAAAGCTACATTGTGGTGTGTTTTTTCCACGTGGAAGAATTGTCATTAGCTCTGTATGCTCCAACCCTTCTGCTGGGGTCTTTGGCTAGAAATACTGAGAACCTCTGGTCTTGCGAGGGAGGCCTTTCCGCCCCCTGACAGAGAAGGAGCATGAGCACAAAGGGCAAGGCTATTTCTACAGGCTCGCTAGACCTCTGGTAGGAACCCCTCTCCTGCCATGTATGTACCCATGCCCATGACATGACCTGTGGTGGCCTGCCTAGAGCACCTGCTCACATCCAGAGACTAAGCACCGAGTCAGGCCAGGACCAGGTCCACACAGCTCCCACTATCCAGCCAGCTCATGCCACAAGGAGGCCAGTCCATCTGGAAGTTGGCCCCTACCCCCAACAGCCTAGACATCTGGATGGCAGATCACAGCTTTGATGGTGCTCATTGGATGCCTTGAGACATGGGGGACCTTGCTCCCATGTGTCATAAAAGGCCCATTCTTGAAGACAATGTGGGTCATGCCATGCGGTTCAGAGGGTGAGAATCTCAGAACTGGATTTTATTTGCTTGCATTTGTTTGAAGGCGGCATAGATAAATCACATCTGCATGACTCTTGCGTGAGAGACAGCCCTTGTTGGGGTTGTGCTGCAGAAAGACAGACGTGGTTGTATCTGCTGGGTCTCTGCTGTTGGCCTCGCAGCCTCTCCCTGGCTCCTACTGGGCCTCTTCTTTCAGAGTAAGAGGGACCGTGTGCTTGTGCTTGGAGGAACATAAACACATGAAACGTGGTGCATTACTGATCTAAAAATAATCAATGTTATGTGAGGAAAATAATGTGCATATGCATTATTTAGGCAAGAATTGCCATGCACTTGCTGTCACAAAACAGATAGCCCAAATGAGCTAGCCATATAAACAATAAATCATGGAACCCATTTCAAGGAAAACCAGTATTGCTTTGGAAAATTGCATTCAAATATGTGCACCTAAAATCAACTAAATATGAAAATCTTAACATTCAACAAATGTTAAGAATAGATTAGGCAATACTTGAGTCCAAAGAAATATAAGATTCCCCAAATGTGAAAACTGTTTTTATTTTACCCAAGTTTTATAAGATAATAAGTCAAAATGTGTACAGCATATTGGGTTTTTTTTTTTACATTCTTCCAACCCCACAAAGTAAAACTAACGGAGATAAACAGCAAATTCAGAGAGAAAAGGCCTTTCTGCCCACTCTCTGTCCCCAAACAAAAAGGATGGAGTTGATGCATGCACTCCGACCCCCAGGAACGGCAGGTACTGTAAACGTCTCCCAGCTCAGTTGGACACGCCATGAATTCTATGGGGGAGTCTCAATCCAGTAAACCCAACTGGTTTAGGGTCTACATTTAGTGTTGGGATTAGGGCTTAGAGTTAGGGATGGGAATCAGTACTGTGTGGAGAGTTAGGGTTATGGTCAAAGGCTGGGAAATGAATACTGCATGGAGTTTTAAAGTTAGGATTATAGTTAGGGCTAGGGCTGGGAATTCATACTGCATGGCCGGTTAGGCTAAGATTTAGGGTTAGGTTTAAAACTAGAGTTGGGAATCCATGTTGTGTGTCAAGGATCCATTGACTCACTGTCTTCACAAGTGTTTGCAGAGACCTAACAGGAACCCATCATATCACAAATTCCCGGGTCAGACTTAGGGTTGGAATCCATATTGTGTGGCAAGGATATATTGACTCGCAGTCGTCACAGATGTTTGCAGGGACCAGCCAGGCTTTCTGCTGCCTTCTACGCCCCTTCGTGCCTGTCTAAGCAGCCGAGCCAGGAGGAGTTGTTCAGGGTCTGATTCTTCAAATATGTGCAGGAACACGGTGAAAATGACAACATAACTAATGGTATTTACATTTTTGGAGCCAAAGTGAAGCTTTTTTCTCCTCCACAAACATTTCCAAAAGCCCCAGATTTTACCGCTGAAAGCAACCCTCGGAGGAATTTCTTAGGCAGCCGAGTTCCAGTTGGAGGAAGCGGAGAAGGTGTTGGTGTCAGTTTTTAAAGCATAAGCTGGACTATGACACCAGGTGGCAACAACATAACAGAACTGCTCCACCCAGAACTCCGGGTGAGCTGTTTTCTCAGGTCTTTTGTCTGTGGGTGTGACAAGAGCTGCTGACATTGGCAGGTTCAACTGTTTGGACCTAAGCATCCCCGGCCCTGCCTTCAAGCCGCAGCCAAGTCCATGAAGATGGTGATTAAATGTATTTACCCTGGACCAGTTCTGCTAAAGAAACGAATCTGGAGGGTGTGAAAGATGCGTCCTCACTGAAGGTCCATTAAAAGTCTCTCCCCCACCGAAACCGGTTTGGCTCACTGGATAGAGCGTCAGTCTGTGGACTGAAAGGTCCCAGGTTTGATTCCGGTCAAGGGCATGTACCTTAGTTGCGGGCACATCCCTGGTAGGGGGTGTGCAGGAGGCAGCTGGTTGATGTTTCTCTCTCATTGATGTTTCTAGCTTGCTATCCCTCTCTCTTCCTCTCTGTAAAAAATCAATAAAATATATTTTGAAGTCTCTCCCCCTCTCCTTCCCTCTCTAGATTCTCAGAAGCACACCAGAAACATTCGAACACACCCAGATACAATAAGGAAAGAGAGCTTATCACAAAATGCCAACATTTCCTGAAACCCAATAAAAACCAAGAGAGGCTTGCAAAGATCTCTCAGGGTATGCGAACTCCATTGCCACACACACACACACACACACACACACACACACACACACACATGTCTTTGCAAAGGTAGACTCTATTAAGCCTAATAAGGATCTTCTCAAGAGTCCCCTTCCCTGAACAGCTACTGTGACCTGCCCCTAAGCCGGGGGTGGGCAAACTTTTTGACTTGAGGGCCACAGTGGGTTTTTAAACTGGACTGGAGGGCTGGAACAAAAGCAACCTGACCATGCTGGCACTCTCATCTTGGGCTGCTGGTGAAGGAGCGGAGGGGAGAGCAAGAGAACCCTCTGCTCTTTCGGCTCCGCTGGCTGGATAGAACAGCCGAACGGGCCGGATCCAGCCCGCGGGCGGTAGTTTGCCCACGGCTGCCCTAAGCAGAAATTGAACTTCCTGAGACTCCATGGTCAGCTGTGTGCTGCTCTGGTTTACAAGTCATTCATCCTGGACTATGATTATCTTAAGGGCCATCTCTTAGTCCTAAAGCTCAGGATGTCTGTTGAACTGAACAGAATGCAACCTAAGGAGAAATCTGATTTACAGTAGAAATTCCAGTAAAGCTGCTCCCCCCACCAATGCTCCTCCAGTGACCTACTGGCACAATCACCACCTGTCCCTCCAGCCAAAAACATTCCTATCACCCAATCTGTCACAATCTTCTCCCCTTTTATCTTGTAGTTTGGGGGATCATGGTGTCTCTTCTGGACTGTCTCAGGGGCCTCCCACCTGCTCTTTTGACCAAAAATGTCACCCCACTCAGCTTGTGAGACAATGCTCTGGCCACGTCACTCCATTGCTTATCACCATCCAGTAGCTGGATCTGCCCTGGAGCGGCTCTTCCCAGCCAGCGCTGCAGCCCACCGGGAGCTGTGGGGAAGGGGTGACAGGGCTTGGCATCCATTTCACTCTTGGAGCCGTTGGATGGGACCTAAGATGTCCCCAGAGGTGCTAGCTACAGGCAGCCCTATTTACCCCAGGACCCAGACAAACATTATTTTTGGAATACATGGCATACAGCACTTAGGAAGTATTTCCCTAAGGAACGAAACCCTGCCTGCAACACCCTTCCCACTTGGCTTGGCCAGGCTCACTTGGAATTATCCCCGAGGATCACTCTGCACCGCCTTAATCTTTTCAAAGCTGCCCCAAATTAAGCTGATGGGGAACTCAGGTGAAGTTGGATCCCAAGCAGGTTCATTCAATCAGGTTCATGAAGTCCAATGGAGCACCATGGCTCTCAGGCCCAAAAGGCCCCCTTCGAGGACTTGAAGTCTGGGTCTGCATTTAGGGTGGGCATAAGCGCCAACATTTGTTTTTTTTCTTTCTGTGAACTCATTCTCGGCCACCTGAACCCTGACCTTTTTTCAGAATGAAAATCCTGGATTCTGAAAAGGCTTGTAAATCAGGATTTAGAATCAGAGACAATTTTTGTGTGTTTCTGAGGGTGATGTTTGGAGGAGATAACTGATTAAAATATCTTGGCACCTGTCACCTCAGGCATTCTTTCTCCTACACCAAGAGCTTTCTGGCTCACTTACCCAACACTTGTCAGATCCAGAGAATGTGAGTGACGAAGAGCAGCAAAGTGCACAGAAGCTCAACAAGAAAACACTCCACACGGAGCTGTTACAGCCATGGCTCTTGGCTTGATTTTATTTATGCAGCAAAAATGTACGGACTACCCATCAGGCTATTCTTCTTAATTAATGGGTGTTTGCAACACTAGTCTCTATACCTTTCTGTATGTCTGAAATATCCTATATAATAAGAGTAATCTGTAAATTAGCCATCACTAAGCGACAAAAATGGTGGCGCCCATCACAGACGCTGGCGGCATCACCCAGGCAACGGGAGCCCAGTATCTGCTCCTTGGCCGTGGAGGGAGCAGTGGGGTCTCTGGCCAGAGGACTGGGAGCGGGACACTGAGCTTGTGTTGCCAGCGGTGGCATGAGCTCAGCGTCTGAGCCAGGGCTGTGCTGTGGGAGAGAAGGAGCCTGTGGGGCCGTGAGCCCAGTGTCCATGCCTTGGCTGTGCAGGTGGGAGGGATGGGACCTCTGGGGCCACGCACCCAGAGTTCGCACACCCAGAGTCTGCACCCAGGCCTGCTGTGCTGCGGGAA
Organism: Vespertilio murinus; assembly: GCA_963924515.1. Lineage (NCBI taxonomy): Eukaryota > Metazoa > Chordata > Mammalia > Chiroptera > Vespertilionidae > Vespertilio > Vespertilio murinus. The sequence goes on from OZ004712.1 coordinate 4,988,701, forward strand.
GGAAGAGCCTATGGGGTCGTGAGCCCAGAGTCCAAGGACCTAGAATCTGCGCCCGGCCTGCCTTTTAGTGGGAGGGAAGAGGCCTGTGGGGCCCCAAGCTCAGCGTCCTGTGGCAGGGGAGGAACCAGAAAAATGGATCCTTCCAGTTCCTGATGCTGACAGAGCCCTATGGGTGCCAGGGTCCTCCACCTGCAGCCCCCAGTAGCAGCCCAGCAGCCCCAGTCACAGCCTGGAAGCCCCTTGCCAGCAGTCCAGACAGGACCAGCATGGCATCACAGCAGAGCGGGGGGATGTCCGGCAGGCATGCTACAGACATCAAATCACTGCTTCCGAGGCCACCCCCTCACACACTCGCAGGTAATATGGTACAAGGGGGCGAGTCCTGAGGCAAGGCTCCCATGGCAGCTGATGCGCAGCCAGGCAAGGAAGCCAGACCTGAAAGCCCAAGCACCCATGTACCTGAGCTGCAGGGCATCATGGGCCAGAGCCCTGAGGAGGCCCTAGGATAAGCATCTTCCCAGAGGCTGTGTGGAAGGAGGGGAGGAACCGTTGGCCAGGTGAGGGATGCTGGCATCTTTGCAGGCCAAGGCCAGGCTGAGGGATACCCCACCCCACCCCCAAACTGCCCATGCCCAAATTTTATGCATCGGGTCTCTAGTTTTATAATAAGAGAGTGTTTTCCAGTTAAATGGCTTCTCCGTGTTCAACAAAAGCTGAGACTGAGTCCTTTGGATCCTTCTTGTTTTGTTGGGAGGTGGCCTTTCACAGGCTGGGGGGTCAGATGCTCAGGACACATGCAATTAGTTCAGAGGGAGAGATCTTTGACTGGAAGAGCTGGTGATTCTCATCGAATTTCATAGGTATCACACAGAGCCACCACTTTAATATATAATTACTGCTATCAATGTCAAGGATGCACTTTCCTTCCTCCTTCAAAACTTTTCTTTCAGGCCCTGGCTGCTATGGATCAGTTGGTTGGAGCATCATCCCATGTACTGAAGGGTCAGCGGTTTTGATTCCTGGTCAGGGCACAAACCCAGGTGATAGGTTTGATCCCTGGTCAGCACACAAATGGGAGATAACTGATCGATGTTTCTCCTTGCATCAATATTTCTCTCTCTCCCTCTCCTTTCCCCTCTCTCTCTCAAATCAATGAAAACAAAACCCCAAAACTTTCAAACATAACTATTTTTCATAGGAAGAAAGGAAAGAACTTACTATTCCTTAGCACCATGGGTAATGAGAATCATAAGAGTGCTGGCTCCCTCATCAAATTCAATATTCATAGCTAATAGCATGACCCACATAGGGATTCTATACATGTAGACAGAGCAATATCAACTTCTCTATTAATTTCATTGAGCAATGATTTCATAGGTATCGCAGAACCCACACTAACCGCTAGCCTGAGCTATGTATATTAATGAGAGAAATGGAACATTTTCACTTCACGTCATCTAACTGTGCAGGAGTTTGCCTTTAAGAACCCATGAAAACATCCCAGGTGAATAAAGTGGGCCCTTGGTTAATCTGCATTACAATCAGTCATGAGCCAAAAATCATTGCTCAATTATAGCCATGGCCAATAACAATAAAGGGAAACCAACTGTTGGGCTGATGTCCCCACCCCCCTCATCAGAAAGCTGTTTGACTTAGTAGGCCCAAACTCCCCTCCATCTTCTCTCTTTCCTTCTTCTAAGAACAGGCATGAAAAAAAACACAAAAATTCAAGTTAAACTAAACATTGGAGAAGGTATGTCACACAAACTTGTAATCAAGCCACCCAAATTCATGAAATCTATCCATGAAAAAGGACCTTCATCATTCATCCCCCGGGGTTGGCCGTGATTGACAATATTGAAAAAGAGGCTATTGCGTCTCACTGGGTACAGTTACTCAGCCCTTGGATGAGTCATGAGCAATAAATAAACACCCACAATTTCCCTTCTGCATCATCTTCCTTCTGCATCCCTCTTTCAATAAAGAGTAAACTGGGAAGTAATTGAAAGAGGATCTAAAGGATTAAAAAAAGAAACAGGGCAGATCAACTGATTTCCCTGTCTTCATTTAGCACAGTGTGGGGAGTAAATGAAATTACAAGTAAGTGATTGCAAATTGTGTCTGGGTGACTATGCAAGTCTTCTCAGTAGTGGCATGGGGTTGAAACCCCCTGGTTCTTAACCCTGCCTGGACACTACCTCTCTGTGTAACAGATAAGCAAAAGAAGGTCTCCAAATCCTCAAACAATAGGGATAAGGTGACAAACTACACTTGGAAGGGGTCTCCTAAATCCAAGCTCTCCTTCCACATACAGCACTAATGCAGTGGCATGGTTATTGTGGGTCCCAGATAGTGGGGTGTTTAGGACCCAAGCACAACAATAACAACCACATTCCCTGGTTCCTCAGTCACTGTTACTCTGTGCACTTTATTCTGTTCACTCCAACCACCATTCATGTCCTAGTAAGAAACCCAGTTCATCCCTTAGCAGTTAAGAACATCTGCTAAACACACATATCTTCACAAGTGATGGCAACATGCTGACTCTCAACAATTTGGGATTTTGCTGTTACCGTTAATAATGCTCTTTATAATGCATTATCCTAATATATAAAAAGTAGGGTCCGTACCATCCAAAATGACCAAAGGCTCGACTGACTGCCCCCTGCTGCAGGCACCGCGACCCAGCACTGACTGCTGAGGGGGCTGTGGATCAGGCCCAAAGAGAGGCCTGGAGAGAGAACCAGGGTCTGATCCGTAACCTCTGTGGAAGCTGTTGATCAGCCCTTGCCTCTATTTCTTTTGGGGCCTGGCCAGCAGCCATGCCTTTCTTTCTATAGGGCTTCCACTGGGGTTGGTGATCAGCCCCACCTCTCTGATCAGGCCCGTTGATAGCCTACAGATGCTGACTGGCATAGAAACCGAATAATCAGAACCAAATCTGGGTGAAACATGAGGAGCCAATGGCTGCCTAGGAGTTGGAGTTTTTGACGTGGACTGGCATAGAAACTGACCAATCAGAACCTAATTGCAGTGAACTGGGAAGACAGAATCTAAGGTGGGGGCTGAGGAGGGGTTTTAAGGGCAACAGCTGTTTGGTGTAAGGTGTAAGAAAGCGGTTCAATTTTTTAATGACCAGTTTGGCAGTATATTGCATATGGATGGCTATCACTATAGCAAAAAAGTCCCTCCTGCACAAATGAAAAAGTCCCCCTCTGATGAAAAAGTCCTCCCTCCCCACTTAAGCAACCCTATCCTATATAATCTATCTATACTACTAAAAGGGTAATATGCTAATGATACCAGGTCAACTGGCCATCATCCGGACATCTGACTTCCTTCTGGACAAAGCCATGGTGGTGGGGGCCAAGGCAGAGGCTGTTAAGGGTTATCATGCTGGCAGGGGAGGGCAGTTGGGGTGAGATCAGGTCAACAGGGAAGGGCAGTTGGGGTGAGATCAGGCCATCAGGGGAGGGCAGTTAGGGGCAATTAGGCAGGCAGGTGAGTGGTTAGGAGCCAGCACTCCCAGATTGTGAGAGGGATATCTGACGGCTGGTTTAGGCCTGATCCCTCGGGCCTAAAGCAGCAGTTGGATATCCCCCAAGTCGTCCCCAATTGGAGAGGGTGCAGGCTGGGCTGAGGGAATCTCCCTTCCCCTGCATGAATTTCATCTACTGGGCCACTAGTAGGGTATATAAAATGTACATAAATAGAGCTGTTAAAGATCAAGGAACCTGAAGTTGGTATAGCTTATTTATAAAGTACAGCATAGCACGTCTTGAAATGGAAAATATGTAGTTTTAAATATTAAGCCCTTTATTTACTACAATTCAAAACATGTTTATTTTTAGACATCAGTGGGTTTTGTTTTGTTGACATTTCCACTTATGCAGCTGAAAACAAGTCAGGAAAATCACATGGTGACTAGCATTAACCTATCAGGATAGTAGAGCAAGCATACAGACCATTCTTCATTAGGACTCATGTTAAATCGACAGATCCATAAAGGCTTTCTTTCTGTCTAATAATTATGTGTTAACAGATACCAAATAGCACTGAACGGGGAATCCTCTATAAATAATTAAAGGCTTTCACTTTATAAATGGAACAGTCACAACATGGAGATGGCATACATCGACTCATCGGATTTGCCCATCCTAAATTGTTCAGAGATTCAGAGAAATGGATAGTTTTTTGTAGGCTGTGAAAGTGTCTCCAATATTTGCTCAGGCCCAATAAAACGTACATGTCACCCGGACACTCCTTAATCTCTAAGTGTGACATACAAGTGGATGCATCCACCATACACACACACACACACACACTTATACAATCAGGAGACTCTGAGACTATAAAAACGATGGTAAGAAACCATTTGATTCTTTGGTTATGCTCCAGTAACGAATATATATTTCTTGGCGACCCGCCAATCAGTGTGGGAAATCATGCGAGATCATGACCCAATGACGTCTAAGAACCCAGGCCTTGCTTTCCATGTGCCATCAGGGCCTGTCACCAATCAGCAGCCGTCTCTTCCCGGCAAACATTCCTTTCTCTGCAATCACGAAACACCCCTGGACAGAGCTGCCCTTCCCCAGAGAAACACGCTTCTCATTCAGCTGCAAATCCTGATTCAAAGCTAAAGTGAATGCAGGCAGGCAATTGAGGATTTTTTTTTTTTTTTAGAAAAACTTCCTTCTAAGTGACAACGTATGTGGTGTCAAAGCCATCCAAAGATGTCCGCATGCTGCCTTATTAAATTAAAAACGCCTGGTTTATTTATACAATGTGTCCAATGGCTTACAGATTAGGATTCTAGAAATAATACATGTCTTATAGCAAAAAATATACATATAATAATCCACCTGTAGTTTATATAAATGACGAAATGTTTCTGAATATATCTCTATATCTATATATGTACACGTATATACTCTGTGTGTGCGCGCAGGAGAGCACATGAACGCGGTAGGTAGTCTCTCTCTGGCTCTTCCACGCCAGTGTCAAGGACACCAGCCTCCAAAGTCTTTAGCTGCCGAGCAGAGGTCACCGCTGAGGACAAAGCACTGGCTTGATGCACCTTCCCCGGTGAAGGACCAGGTTGGCCGGGCAGTGGCAGCCCGCCACGCACGGCTTATTGCACGGACCAATCTCATTCCAGTTGTCACAGGTCTTGACGCACCCCGGGCCGCAGGTGTCGTACACAGCCCCGTGCTTACACTGGGTGGCTGGAAGAAAGGAGGAGACAAAGGTGAGATGTGGGGAAACGGCCTCACTGGTTCACCCACAGCCTGATGCCATCCTGCAGGCTCATGTCACTCGCGGCCCAGGCCTTTCCACAACACTGGGTCACTTAAGCATTTTAAAAACCTTTGTTGTTAACAGTAATGCAGGTGTCTCCTTTTATCCACTGTTCACCCCTTCTAACCCACTCACCCCCACCCCAGGCCTTCACCACACTACCGTCTGTGCCCATGGGTTATGCACATATGCATATAAATTATTTGGTTAATCTCTTTTCACCCACCCATCCGCCCCCAGCTTCCCCCACTGAGATTCATACTTTTGCATTTTAACAAAGGAATAATGAACACATATCATCCCATAAACACCCTGGGATCACAGGCATATTAAAAAAAAAAACACATCAAAGATCCAGCTGCTGGGCCAGTGAACTTCAAAATAAAATAAAATGAAAGCTTTTTATTCCAAGATAAGACAAACTATATACACTAGTAAAGCTATAAGGAAATCTATAAGGTCATTGAGTTATTGATAATACTGTGAAAAATGAACTCCAAAGAGTCCTCCAAGCAACTGAGCTGTGATGAATATAAACATTTTGTGCAAACACACCAATATTCAAATAAACACAATTACACAACAGGAAAAAAATCTACCAAAGATATTGGAAATGTGTTAACATATTTTAATCATATTTTAATTATGTATTGAATTAATCAATTTGAGGCAAGTTAGGGCAAGAGTAAAGCTAACTATATCTGGTAAATGGGATTCCTATCCAGACTTTATAAAAAATTCATGCAACTCAACACCAAGAAGACAAACAACCCAATTTAAAAATGGGCAGAGGACCTGAATAGACATGTCTCCAATAGGACACACAGATGGTCAACAGACATATGAAAAGATGTTCAACATCACTGACCAAACGCAAATCAAAACCACAATGAACTATCACCTCACAAATGCCAGAATGGCTACCATCAATAAATCAACAAACAACAAGTGTTGGTGAGGATGTGGAGAAAAGGGAACCCTCATGCACTGTTGGTGGTAATGCAGATTGGTGCATCCATGATGGAAAACAGCATGGTGGTTCCTTAAAAAAATTGAAAATGGAATGGTCTCATGACCCAGTGATTCTGCTTCTGGGTACTCATCACGAATTCAAAGGGATATATGCACTCCTATGTTCATTGCAACATTATTTACAATAGCTAACATGTGAAAACAATCCCAGTACCCATCTGTAGATGAGTGGATTAAAAAGCTGTAGTTCAATGGATTACTCGGCCATAAAAAAGAATGAAATCTTTCTATTTGTGACAGCATGGAAGGACCCAGAGGGTATTGTGCTAAGTGAAATAAGTCATACAGGGAAAGCTAAATGCCATATGATTCCACTTACAGGTGGCATCTAAAGAGCAAAATAAATAAGCAAACAACATAGAAAGACTCGTAGGCACGGAGAATAGACTGATGGTTGCCAGAGTAGAATGGGGTTAAGGGGTTGGATGAGACAGGTGAAGGAATTAAGAAATACAAATTGGTAGTTACAAAACAGTCCCAGGAATGTAAATTATAGCATAGGGGATATCATTAATAATATTGTAGTAACTATACTGCCAGGTGGGAACCTGAAGTATTGGGGAGGGAATTTTGTAAATTATGACTGTCTAATGGCTATCCTGTACACCTGAAACTAATAAAAAAAATAATATTGAATGTAAACTGTAATTGAAAATAAAATTTATCAAAAGAATAAAGCCAAATAGGGGGAAATCAGATGTAGCAACATGAAATGAAAGTAGTACCAGCATAGTCCTGGGGGCTGGAGGTACTTAGAAATTGGTAACTCGCATATTGCTTTGCATTTGGTAATTCACATGCGACACTGGAGTCCCATTGGTCCTTCCTCCCACAGCTAGTAGCCATGTGCTTTGGGTTGGTAGTCACGATACTGTCAAAATCCAGGCTACACTTGGAAAGTCCCTCATTCATTCAGAGTTTCAACCCTGGCTGGCTTCTTATTTGTTCAACTTCTAAGCCTTTTAATCTGGAAAATTTCCCTTCTCTGGGAGTTAAAAACAAGGAAAGAGTGTTCTTCTCATCTTCAGAATTCCAGATGAGTCTACTGAGGGATGCTGCATGTCTCTGTAAATTTCTCACGTACCAGCTGTCAATCTGCAGAAGTTCATAGTGTGTGTGTGTGTGTGAATCTGCGGAAGTTCATTGTGTGTGTGTGTGTGTGTGTGTGTGTGTGTGTGTGTATCTGTGGAAGTTCATGGTGTGTGTGTGTGTGTGTGTGTGTGTGTGAGAGAGAGAGAGAGAGAGAGAGAGAGAGAGAGAGAGAGAGATAATCTGCGGAAGTTTTTACTGAGTGTGTGTGTATGTGTGTGTGTGAGAGAGAGAGAATGTGTATGTGTGTGTGAATCTGCAGAAGTTCTTAGTGTGTGTGTGTTTGTGTGTGTATGAGTGTGTGTGTGAATCTGCAGAAGTTCTTAGTGTGTGTGTTTGTGTGTGTATGAGTGTGTGTGCGAATGGCTCCCCTGCAGCAGCATACTGATGGAGCTCTATTTCACTCAGATGGCTCCATAATTGTAAGTGGGAAATGAAATCTTTCAGGACCCATATTCCTTTTCCATTAGAAAAGTAAATTTAGCTTCTGAGATTCAGCCCCTGAAATCAGGATGCTGACACGAAATGTGTAGCCTTCAAAAGCAATGCGTGTGCTGAAATGGTGCTAACTATAGCTCTGGGCCAGGAAGAGTTCATAGATTCTGTATCTAACACGATCCTCACCGCAGCCAGCAAATCAGCCAAGTTCTGCTGAGCCCAGCGTTTCACCAGGCTGGGTGGAGGGGGCTTGACTCCACATCTGTTATTCATCCTCTGGTCGATGCGAGGGCAGAAGGAGCATTCAGTAGGTGTGTTCAAGATGTACCGAAGGGACTCAGCCCCTCAAAAACATTGCCCCTATGATGCTAACCCTCACCGAGGCTTCAGGAAGAGGTGAGCCAGGGAGTCTCACCTCCAGGAGCCTCTGCCGCAGCTCAGTGCGAGCTATCTTTCACAACATCCACATTCCGCCAAGAGAGGCAGGCAGCACTGAGAGCGGTACTCAGGCTGCGGGAAGTGAACTGAGACATAAAGACTGGACTTGGGTTTGCAGAGGAGGCAGCGCACCCATAGGGGGCGTCAGAGCAAACGAAAGGGCCTTGGTGCTTTGCAAGGACACAGACTTGTGACTGCGTCAGGGACGGCCGGAGGAGGCTTTTGTAACCTCCAAACACCCTCAGCTACTTCCCCAAAGCCACCCACCTAAGCACACGCCGTCACGTTAACTCGGTGGTTTCGCTCTGGCTGCAGGTCAGAGCCCCTGGAAGGTTTAAAAAGACACACGAGGCCAATTAAAGAGCCTGTCTGGGCCCGGGGCCCCGGCATAGGTTTCTGGGTCTGTGTTGTTTTTAAGCTCCCAAAGTGACTCCAAGGTGCAGCCAAACTAGGACCCACTGGCCTAAGCGAATAAGAGATCCACACAATGAAAACACAGCTTCCAGACGATCCTTTTCTGCATCCCGCCAACCATTCTCAGTAAGCGCTTAGTGTAGGTTACCACCGTTGTCTGGCTCTCCCATGGGACCACCAGCACCTCGGTGACAGGGGTCACGTCACCAAAGTGCCCACCGTGCTCAGCACGATGCCCGGGGCGCAGCCATGTTGTGGGAAGTAGTTCACTGGGTGAACCAAGACGTCCGTTTCACACACAGCAAAGAAGCGGATGACCTTGTCTGAGATCAAAGAGCTGAAGCAACTATGATAGACATCTCTCTCGGCAAAGGAACACTCTGCTAGGGTTTGCAGCACAATCTCTATCTCAAAAAATATATATATCACAGCTCCCCCAAAGACCTTAAGTGACTGCATTTGTCCTGAGTCTGCGTTGCCCCACACAGACCCCAAGCACAGCTGTGACCGTCCATGTGCCAGCCAGCTGGCAGCTTGAGGCTGGGGGATTGTGAAACAGGAAATCCTTCAATTGCTCAAACGTGCTCTTCCCAGAGCATCTCTCTTGAGTGCTTTCTGCCCTGCCCCTCGTGGGAAGCCCCTGTGTTTTGTCAAGGTGCCATCCAGCGGGGCCACTGCCGGGATTGCCCTTTGGCCCAGGTGGGATGTGTCCATTCACGGCCCCAAGTCTCCCCCACGGCGGGCCTGGGCAGGGAGGTGAGCTTCTGATGGGGGAGGGGGGGACTGCTCACCTGCACAGCTCCGCTGGGGCTCCCAGTGGACGCCGACGCCCTCGCGCTGGCAGGCCCGGGTGTACGCCAGGAATGACTCGCAGTAACAGTTTTTGTGGACTGGACACTCACACATGTCTGTCACGCAGGACCTGCGGGGACCAAGAGAAAGAGAAACATTCAAGAATATCCAGCACCCTAAACGTGACTTGCAGCAAGGGGCGAGGGGGAAGTGGGAAAGCTTGAATGGCTACTGCAGGCTGCGGTCTTAGGTTGGACGCCTAAAACTGGAATGGCAATTCTGCACGGAACCGAGGCGGGCTCTCTCCCAACAGCAAGGCTGAGAGTCCCTCGCTCCTGGAGCAGGAGGTTCAGCAGGGAAAGCCACGCTCTGGGTTCCCCTCTGTCCAGAGCAGCCACTGTCTCCCCTGATTAGCGAGCATTGGGAATGCATCAGGAGTGACTGAGGGACTGAACTGTTTTTTCTTCATTTTATAGTCAAGTTGTTTAAATTTACATTTTCAAGTGTTTTTTATTGCTGTCAGAGAGAGGAGGGGAGAGGGGGGAAGAGAGAGAAACATCAGTGGTGAAAGAGAATCATCCATCAGCTGCCTCCTACACACCCCCTACTGGGGATGGATCTGCAGCCTGGGCATGTGCTCGGAGCTGGAATGGAACTGTGACCTCCTGGTTCATGGTCAATGCTCAACCACAGAGCCACACTGGCTAGGCTACTTGATTTATTTTTAATTAACTGAGATGTGAATTGCCACGTGTGCGTAGGGGTTATCACGTTGGAAAGGCAGCCCTTTGAACACAGCCGCCGTTCAAGGTGTAGTCCTTTTGTGACTAGCTCTGACACAGGAATGGTAGGCACTACTGCAGGGGAACCAGAAAGGCGACCAGGGGCGAAAGCACCAAATCCCATGGCAATATCTTGACTCTTAGTCTCTTAAGAAACAATGAACAATTAAAAGGTGGTGTGACAAATCCCAAAGAAAGCAAAACATCCGGCCACTCATGAGACTGAAAGGGAAAGAGGAGGGAACCAAGGACTCCTTAGATTAACTTAAAATGTGGAACGATGCGCCAGGGCATAAAGAGAACAGAAATAAAAAATCTGATGAACAATATTAACTGGTGAATATAATAGAATCAGAGGTATGGAAGGGGAGTGGACTGACGATTCTCAGGGAAAGGGGGAGTGGGGGGTGCGAGAAGAGACTGAACAAAAACTGTGCACCTATGGATGAGGACAGTGGGGGGTGGGGAAAGGGCAGAGGGTGAGGTGGGAACCTGGTGGAGGGGAGCAATTGGTGGGGGTGGGGAAGAGGAACACATTTGTAATAATATAAACCATAAAGATTTATTTCTTTTAAAAAAGAGAGAGAACAGAAATATATTTAACACACTCAGCGCACAGGTGACTGACACTAAACTTTCTGTTAAGACAAAACAGGCTGGGTGCTAAACATGCTAAATGCAAAAGTAACGAGTGTTAGGACATGTTAACCTCAAAGACCCAATAATGACCCGCCCTTGGCCTGGGGTAGCACAGCTCACGAGGTGCAGCCTGTCACGGGGAGGCAATAGGACAGCGGACAGTCACTGTTGCTGAAAGGAAGAGGCCCTGTTACCAGTGAGTAGATGCGCCCACAGTCACACGAACAAGTGGCAAGAGAGTGAGTTAAATTACACTTCCTAGCTCTAGCCTGGTGCTCCCCTTTTTATCACACTATACCACCGTCCTCAACCTTCTCCTTCCAGCAAGTTCCCTGCCTAGCAACTCTGACTCAGCATTTATGCAGGAGGCCTCTGAGATGAATAAAATCCAACTACCCTTATTTTGTCAGACTCCCAGCAAAACCTCTTCCTCACAGGACTGAGGCCAAGATGACAAATCGCACAGACAATCTTGGAAAGTGATCAGGATTGACTCTTAGTCTCTTAAGTGATCTTAAGGATGCACCCTCTTAAGGATGCACCCGGTCACCCAGTGTTCACATGTCACCATTTTTTTCCTGGTGGGCCATGTCTGCACACCTGATCAGACAGTGACCAGCCAGCTCTACCGCCTGCCCTGAACAAGAATGGCAGGAACCTCGTGAAAGGACCACAGACTCCCCAGGCACCCCCAAAGTTACTGCAGCCCGACACTCAAGCGCAGAGCCCTGGGAAACATGAACTAATAGGGGCAAGAGAGGAGCAAACCAGAAACCCACAGAGCCTCTCCCACGTCACAGGTGAGAGATGACGTGATGACACGCTAATCAGTACAGAAGCACTGATCTCGCTCTCCCTGTCATCATCAAGGCTGCATTTCTTTCTTAATATATATTTTATTGACTTTTTACAGAGAGGAAGGGAGAGGGATAGAAAGTTGGAAACATCAATGAGAGAGTAACATTGATCAGCTGCCTCCTGCACATCCCCTACTGGGGATGTGCCCGCAACCCAGGTACATGCCCTTGACCGGAATCGAACCTGGGACCTTTGAGTCTGCAGGCCAACGCTCTATCCACTGAGCCAAACCAGTTTTGGCAAGACTGCATTTCTTAATAAGTTTCTCCCACTTGCATTACAGAGATCCTGTGAAATCATGTCCACTGGCAAACCCTTTCTAGGAAAAGACATACAGTGCTGTGTCTTTAAATCTACGTGGAGCCTCCACGCTTCCAGGAAAAGCCAAAGGAAACCGGCCCTTAAAATGGCCTGATGTTTGGGAATGGACCCTCCTCACCACTACGCCCTGTGCTGTTTCCATTTTCATTTCCGACTAACCCGCACCCATCATGTATGTGCAGGCTCAGACTCCATGGTGACACTCGCAGACACTCTGTCCTGAGATCTCCCGTCTAACCCCATTTCTACGTTCCTTCCCCAGGAGGCACTTGACCCACCCTCCTTCCTGGCCCTTGGGGTGGAGGTCCCTTTCCCTTGTCCACAAACCCTTGAGGTGGCATTGATGGAAGGGCGCCTCGGGGGCCTGGAAAAAGGACAGTGTTTGTATGGAGAAGAGCCGGTCTCCGCAGGAGCAGATGCGGCCTCCGATTTGGAAAACCACCCATGGTGGTTCTGTCAAGGCATGTGGATGGGAAATGGATTCCATTTCATTTTTCTGGGCGGAAGGACCAGTGGGGAATGCTTTCCTTCCTTCCTCTTCGTTCCTGCCGGTGTCTCGGGAAGCTATCTGTTCAGGTTACAGTGAAGTGCAGGCAGCGAACTCCCATTCCTGGAGACTGCTGAGAGGACCGGTACAGACACCCCGGCCCAGACCCAACTCACTTTCACACACTCTGTCCTTACACACAATCGCTGATCGGTCTGCCCCGGACAACGGGGAAGGCCAGAAGAGGGGAGCTGCTGGACTACTCGGCGCTCGTGAGGGGCAGCATGGGAGGCCAGAAACCTTTGTCAAAGCCAGCCCTTTGCTCGGAACATTTCACACACTTTGGAGGGTTTAAAGGATGTATTTCATTTTATCACAGACGTTAAAACACAAGATGTCTTTTCACTTGTCAACGTGTGGAAATTGGCAGTGTTATCCTGCCAGCCTGGTGGCACTGTGAGCTCTCAGGCCGAGTCTCTTCTTCCTGGCTGCCTCCCCCAACCCCCCGCCACACACACACACCCTACACACACACACACACACACACACACACACACACGCCTTTGTTCTCGCACAGACCCCCTGAGTGCCCTGTTTGTGGGAGGACGAGAGGTATTGGGCTCATCCAGCCACACACGGCTCAGTGAACACTCGGTGCGTCATCAGAAGACGGGCAGGAATGGCCTAGTGGCCGGTCCTTGCGTCCTCAGCCCGGGACGCTGGGCACAGATGTCCCTGCCTGGATGCCATGGTGGCCACCCCACACGGCCATGGCCCTGGGTGCCGCCGGCCGCAGCCACCTCTGACCTAAGCCGCTTCTCCCAGGGCCTTCTACCGCCAGGTTCACTCTGAACGTCTGGCCCTGCTCTCCTCAGTCCAGGGGGAGGTGCGGTGTTTCCTGTAATGGATGGTGGGGAAAGGGTCTGGATGCGAGAATTCTGCTCTCGCGACACATTTTCAGGAAAGCCCATTCAATATTGTCAGAATAACCTACAGAGCTCCCTGTCATTAGAAAGGCAACCCTCCCATGCTACTAAAATCAAAACATCCAACACCGCTCGCTGCCTAGCAACAGCGTACCGGGTGGCTCTGCCTCTGCTTTTTCTGGCACAAGGGCCACCCTGTCGGGGAGAGGCAGGCACTCAGGCCGTGGGTGCCCAGACACAGTTTGAGCTGTTGGGAACTCTCCACGCTGCTTCTGGGAGAAGAGAAAGGCAAGCAGGAGTGAGGGCAGCAGCCCGCCTGCAGCCAGAGGCCACTGTCCAGGAAGAGCCGTGGCTGGGTGGTGTGAGGTCACCCTTTCTGGGAGCTCCAGTAGAACTGGGGCTGGAGGTGACACACGATCACTGGCGCTCCTTATGGCGTGTTCCAGCGAAGGCCACAGACCCGTGTGGAGGCACCTCAGGCCTGTTAGCACCTGGCACCGATGGGGGAGAGAGGAAGGACCGGAGAGGCAGAGTCCCGCCTGGGTGGACACAGCGTGTTTAACCTCCAAGAGCCTACGAAAGGAGTCACTTATACTTTAACCCTTGGCTTTGTGCCCTGACCTCCCTCGCCGGAGTGGCAGGGAAGTAACCGGAGGGAGTAAGCACAGGAAGAAGGCAGATCCATGTCACATGACCCCTCAGTAGGTCACTGCATCCCTAACTCAGCAGTGGCTGCCTCTGCCTCCTCCTCAGTCCTCTGTGGGCACTCTCACATGCACCAGAAACAGCGCTCCAGTCCTAAAAACAGGGCCAAACGTGCAATGCTGGGAAACGGGGGAGGTCGCTTCATTGAGTTGTTCATGAAGGGGGAGCAAGCCCACGGAGGCCCAGCAAGGAGTCCTTGCTGCCCATTCCAGACCCTCCCGGCCAGCCCCTTGGCACCTCTGGGCTTGCATGTTGGTGAGAACATCCAACAGCAGGCATGGGCTTCAGCCTCGGTGGGCTTGTCCCGTTCACACACTCAGCCTGAGGCAGCGTGTCTCTGGCTGGAATACTGAGCCTACCTGCACCCAGCCTCACCCAACGCCCCCCACAGACACGCGCCAGGCCTCCCGCGGGCCAGCAAGGAAGTCACTGAGCTCTGTTCATTCCCGGTTCGAAGCGAGCCTCTGAGATGAACAGAGCTGGACCCTCCGGGAAAGGGAGATTGTGCAGACCCAAAAAGCCAGAGCCCAAATGACCGAAGGGCTATGACGAGCAGGAAGGCAGTACGACAGATCCTGAGGACTGGTTCCATGCAGGCGGGCAAGGGTGTCTGTCCAGAAGGAATCACAAAGCGGGACACATGGGAGCTGGGTCTCCAAGTGTGGTAGGCGGTCCGTTAGACAGGCATGGGCGGAGCAAGGATGAAGGCCACCAGGACGGAAAGCCCCAGGTGCCCAGCAACCAATCAATGTTTATTGCGTCTCTTTCACATGGATGTTTTTCTGTCTCTCTCCCTCCCTCCCCCCTCCTCCATCTCTCCCTCCATCACCTCCTTCCACTCTCTTAAAAAAGAAAAGAAAAGAAATCAATGGAAAAGATATCCTCGAGTGAGGATTAACAACAAAAAACCTAGGGCTCTCCATTTTTACCTAATCAAGACACTCGCTAGGTACTGAAAAGTATGGATTGCTTTCATCCTGTTAGCCCTCTCCCCAGGAGGCGGCCCCGTTCCTGCTCAGAGAAGCCAGAGAAGCCAGCGTGGGCATCAGCCTCAGGCGCCCTCCTCAAGCTGGAGACCAGTTTGTGGAACAGCAGAGGCATCTGAGGACACAGAGAGGCCGCCTTTCAAGAGCAGCAGCAGCGCCGACAGCTTCCCACAGATGCCAGTTTTCAAAGAAGTCCCTCGGACTTGCCCAGAGAGGAGACCCAACAGCTTCCTGCATTTTCTGGACCTACAGTCTTTCTCCCTCCATAAGGCCGCATATCAGACCCTCTGTGGGGGAATGATCTTGTGCCCAGAGCTATCTTGTGTCTCAGGGCTGGGGAGGGGTGTGCACCGTCCTATTTACCCGATGCTCAGGGGTGATGACTTTTAAAGGGCCAAAGCCGGAGACTAGAACCACCATCCGTCAGAAATACTGCTCCTGGGAGAGGTGAGCTCTCTGCTGGGAAAGGTAGGAGTCACTGCCTCCATGGAGGGGGGTGCTGGTGAGGGGCGGGCCATGATTCATATTCATTTGCTGAGATGTCCCTCTTCCAGGGAAACTCATTTTTCAGTTTGGGCAAGGATGTGGCACCAGCCAGCCAGGGAGAGGGGAAGCCTGGTCACTACCCCCCTCTAGTGGCCAAGAGTTAGAGCGTCAAGTAACCCTCAATCTTACTCCAGCCTTTGCTTCTTACTCTTCACATTTTGGGGGATGCTGGCTGATAAAAGAGAATGAAAAAAAAAATCAATCTCTTTTCTTTTAAAGATGTCCGATTCGCCATTGCCACACCCTCTGTGAAACAACTAGAAGGCTGGGGGGGTGCACCAAACCCCTGCATAAGCCCAGGGGCAGGCACGGGGAGCCTGAGGGAGCTGCACCTGCAGAGCAGGTCGGTGCAGCATCAGCGGGGAAAAGCCTGTGCTTCTCCACTTTCTGTAAATTTCATTTCACCTTTGTATTGCACCTTACTCTGCACTGTATCTAAACCTCCACACTACGCCTAAACCTCCACACTGCACCTAAACCTCTGCGCTGCATCTAAACCTACACATTGCACCTAAACCTAAATCTCCACACTGCATCTAAACCTACTCATTGCACCTAAACCTACACACTGCACCTAAACCTCTGCTCTGCACCTAAACCTCCACACTGCACACTGCGCCTAAACCTCCACACTGCGCCTAAACCTCCACACTGCACTTAAAACTCCACACTGCACCTAAACCTCTGCACTGCATCTAAACCTACTCATTGCACCTAAACCTATACACTGCACCTAAACCTCTGCTCTGCACCTAAACCTCCACACTGCACCTAAATCTCTGCACCTAAACCTCTACGCCGCACCTAGAGCTCAGCTAGTCCCCAACCTAAGTGACAGTCACACTTGGAAAGGTCTTCCAGAAATGAGAGGGAATTTTCTACCCAGAACATCTCAAGGAATCCCTCTTCTCCATGGCGAGCTGTCTCATTAGCTCTCTACCCCACATAGACGGATACACACCATCATGGAGACTGTCCCATTCAACTCACCACACACTCATTGAGTGTCCACTGTATGCAAGGCTCTGGGGGTGGTGAGTGAGGTGACAGGGCAAGACCCGGCAAGGCAGCAGGTCACACGCAGCCAGAGCCCTCAGGGAGGCTCCGGGGAGAGCAGGCTGCCCTGGAGGGGGTGACTCCTTGAACCGTGCTCCAGGGCCCCGCTCATCCCTGCACACCTGACCCCACACAGGCATCCCCATAAGACGCGCTATGTGGGAGCCAGAAGAGGCAGCAGGTGAGGCAAAGAGCACTGCGGAGCTCCCACACCTGTGAACCCCGCTCTCACTTGGGGCCCATCCTTCCCGTTTCCTATGCCGGTCCCGGTCCTCCCTGAGCATCCCTCGTAGGGCTCCAGGGAAAAGTACACGAGGAAGCAGCCTGGCCCACTCCCGCTACCACCAAGCCCCGGGAGGAGAGAAATCCAGCTGCCCGTGGACGGGGCATCGTGGTCTCCTGGCTTTGCCCCGCTCAGGTTCAGAGAAGGCCGTTCATCTTTCCCTTCCTCCCGGGCTAGGGTGGCATTCTCGGGGACATCTCACTCAGTGGTGCCTGTCACGTCCAGCCATCTGCCGCCCAGCGGAGTCAGGACGGGTCTGCCCGCCTGGTGGCCGGCTGCCCGCCGAAGGGCAGTTGTTGGGGGTGTGTAGACACAAGTGGCCATGGGAAAACCATGGGAGAGGACCCAGCATCTGGAGGCCACACCCCAGCCACACGCGGCAGCCGCCACCCGCCCCACTGCTTCAAAGGGCCGAGCCCTCGGAGGCCTTTTTCGCATTAGGCCCTGGACGGCCGCCAAGGCCCACAGCCCTCCGCTCTGCGCAGGAAGAAAGGGCGGCGGGCGGCCGCCTCTGAAGGATGTGGTGCGCGGGTGAGCTCTGTCAGATGCTGGGTGCCTTTCATCAAGCATCAGCCCAGCCCTTTGGCTCCACAATAAACCAGAACTCCCCTCCAACCGCTGCACAGGGACGGGTTTTTGCACCCCATCTTCTGGGAAGCTTGGATGTGCGGGGAAAACTCAGTCCGCTGGACCTCCAAGGAGAGGTGTCCTTCCCCAGGGCCACTCCACCGCCCACCATGGAGGATGGTACTCGGCCATTCTCACATCGCCTAAAAGAGGTTCATGGAGCAGACAGTTCCCAAATCCAAACCACAAACACCGAGGGCTAACCACCTCCTTGGCAGCCTCTGCCAGAGTGGGTGTGCCTCCTGTGAGCCCCTGAAAGATAAGATGCAAGGCCTGTTTCCCAGAAGCTACCGAGGGGACTGCTCAGAGCCCAAGAGAGGAAGAGGTGGGGATAAGGCAACACTTCCTGAGGACCTACTATGTGTTAGGTGCATTGCCTCTGTGAGCACCTATAATCTTGACTGCATCATGTCTAACAGAACTAAGAGCCAAGAATAGAACTAAGAGCCAAGGAAGTCAAGCAGTTTCCTTTCTTTCTTTTTTTAAACATCACATGTTTAGTAAGTGGCAAAGCTAGATCCATGCTCTCTCCCCTGCAACACGTTACCTGCTATAGCACGTGCTGTTTGCTGTTCCTTCCACTGGCATGCTCTTCCACCCCTTCTCCTGTGATTGGTCCCCTCACTCCAACTATCCCACTACACTTCAGGACTCACCACCTTTCACCAGCCAAGTGCAATGCTTGGTCAAGAGTAAATACTCAAAACCTATCTTTCTGAATGAATTGTTTATAGATGCTCATGTAGTCAAGTCTTGATGAGGTGATTACTAAGAAGACAATGAGAATCAGACGGTTAAATGGGCCCAAGAGAGTTTGAAGGAGTGCATGCCATGGACTTAAAATACTTTCAATGGCCAAGAAAAATAAGAGCTGAAAATTGGCCACTACACTGGGCACCTAGGAAGTCATTGGTGGCTTTCACCAGACTGGATTCACAGGAATGGGGGAGAAAGAAGTCATCTGGATGTGTATTAAATGTGAAAAATACGTGAAGCATTGAACAAACACCATCTCTCAGTAGGTTGGCAGTGAAGAGAAGGAGACATGGGCAATAGATTGGAGGGTAGGCATGTGTGTGTGTGCGTGTGTGTGTGTGTGTGTGTGTGTGCGCGCGCGCGCGCGCGTGTGTGTCTGTTAGAATCAAGAAGACTTAAACATATTTTGCTCCAAGAATAAAGAAATCCAAGAGAAGATGTTGAAGCTAAAAGAGAAGGAGGGGGTGGGTGAACCAATTAACCCCTAGAGTAATATCATGAAGAAAGTGAGGATGGGTCACGAATTAAGTAAAAAGATTGCCATTCTCTTCACTTAAAGTTGCAACTAAATCCCTAACTAACTAAATAAATGAATGAAAAAAAAGGGGGGGGAACAACATAAAATTTCCTATTCTTATATAAGACACAGTAGGGAAAGGGGTGAAAATCAAGGTTACCTTCTAGATCAAACATGTCAAACTCAAAGGCTAACACAGGCCAAATAAACAAGGCATGTGGCCTGCGGGCCATGAGTTTGACATGCTTGTTCTAGATACACAGTTGGGTGAAGGATGTCCAAGGCCCCAATGTAAATATCTAGCAAAGAAGGAAGTGGAATTGAATGAAATTTTCAAATGGTGTTGCCAGGTGAGGAAAGACTTCAGACAAGGACAAAATTACCACCTCTAGAGAAGGAGAGTTCTACTGTTCCCCATCTATGGCCTTGGGGACCAAGGGTGAATGAACTGAAATAAAACTGAGCTCCGGTTTTAATCAGACAGACATCTAGTGCTGGAGACATTGACCCTCAGCTCCTATGGAGAGAAGGATACTACGGCCGGCTTTCTAGACCTTATTTTTATGATCTGAGGTTAGTGATGGAACATTCCCTCCCCCCAAATCAAACAACCTGAAATTTAGAAACCACTTTCCTTGTGGTTGGGGTGGGCTTCTCTCTATGCTTTCTTCCTGAATGTTTTAATACTCTCAACTATACAACAAAGGTCGTAATGGGAACCATTGTGGCAACCTATCTTGATTTAGGATAGGGAGGGCTCAAAACTCCAACCAAGAGGCTGGGTGAGTCATAAACAGTCACAGAATCATATAATCAAGAGTCTTAAAAAGACATTGGTGAACATCTACTCCCTGCAGGAATTCCTTTTATAACATCCTGGACAGATGGTCATACATCTGCATCGTCTGTTCTAAGGGCTCAGGAGCTTTTTAGGAATCTCATTCCTGTAATAGACAATTAAAGAAGCTTCCTTGTAGATTAAATGGAAGTGTGTTCTGTAGCTTCCACCATTTGTTCGGGTTCTGCCTTCTGTCACACCGTGGACTGTTCTGTGCTATCCCAGCTTCCCTGTGATATCCTCTTCAAACACATTACAAACAGGAACAATGTTCCACTTAGATGTTAACTTTGGGGGGACTTCTGGAAATATTCGCATTATGCCATTTGTATTAATTCCTGTGCTTCTATTTCTTACACCTGCCAGCTAAAGGACATCTTAACCTTCTTTCCTTTGTATTTGTTCTTTCTACAGAACAGGGACATTGTGCATGCCTCCAAGTTGGAGGCAAAGATGTAGAAGATGGGGTTCCAACTCCAAACTACACAACGTGCTACAATAGATTGTAATAAAAAGAGGAAAATGATGAGTGCTCTACAAAACAGTGCAGTATTACAAAAGAATTTCAAGGTGGCCGGGGAGAGGAGAGAGAGTATTTTGATGTGGAAGGTAGGGAGTGAGAGATTAGGAAAGATTTCGAGGAGGAGGTTTTATTTGAGTTATATCTTAAAAGAAAGAATAAGTTTTACCCAGGCAAAAAGGAAGGAAGGTCTTTCAGAAAACTCATGTTTTAGAAATACTTTTGTTTGAAATGCCTCAGGTACCGGTGGGGGCCTCATGAGCATTAAGAACAGAAACAGAAGTCTTAGGAATTGACTGGGAAGGTAGGTTGTGCTCATGTAACCAAGTGCCGTGTAGGCCAACCTACAAAGAAGCTAAACCTTTTGTGCAGATCAGAGGAGTCACTGACAGATTTGAGCACAAAGCGATAACATACAAAATACACCTCCGGGAAGTAAGCTGATAACAGTGTGTTCGGTGGGCTGAGGGAAGAGGAGAAGAAGGATTAAATGAGGAATTAAGGAGCTATTGCCGATAACCCAACATGAGGTTGTGAGAGAGAAAAAGATACAACCAGAGTCTTATCTGGTGAGGTGTCAACAGAAATTCAGAAATGTAAAGCCCATGGAATAGGAGAGGCATAAGCTACAGAGTCTGAAAAGGGGTTTTATGTTGGGGCTAGAGGGGAAAGTGGGGTCAAAGATGCCGCTGGAGATTTGAGACTAGGTTTGAAGTCTGTCAATGAATAAGAGGAATGCAGGAGGAGGAGCTGGTAGTGAAAAGAGGGAGTGGAAGGACAGACAAAGGGTTCATAGTTAAACATGCTGAGATTCCAGTGAAATACCCAGGCAGGGATGCGATTGTAAATATTTAGCAACTGGCTCTTCGGGGTGTTTGGGAGAAGAGAGAACCCCTGATGTACAGTCTCTGCCAATGCCTGTGGTGTCAATTCTCCTACTCTAGCAAGTTCAAGCTACCAACATGAGGTCACTGATCACTGAACAAGAAGTTGGAAGAGATGCTAACAATTGGCCTCATAAGCCTGCTCTAGCACACCACTGCACCGGGCTGAAATATTTAACAGATGGTGGAGTGGGAAGACAGGAGTTGAGCCAAGAGCATTCCTTATTGTCCAGTAAACAAAATGCGATTCTTTGCGAGACAAAGTTAACACCGTGACTAGTGACAGACTAGAGCGCCCCTACTGATGTGTTCCAGCGCCAGCCGAAAGTCATAAATAAATTTTCTCATTCTGTTAACAACACTCATGTCACCATCATGAAAATAAGTACTGACAGCTACCAATGAGTTTACTCTCATTTTATTTTTCATAATGTCTCAGGAAGATTCCTCTTTTAAGATTTATTATTGTTTTGCCTGTCATGAAATAGTATAATGCTGAAGCGATTTGGCTTTAAAAAAATCAACTATATGCTACTCTTGATTTCTTTCCAGGAGTGTAACAATCTAGCAACATGCCTGATTAATACTGGGGCAGTCCACAATGCCATGAAATTGGTAAGGAGTCTTATGTGAAGCAAGGGATTTAAAAGGTGAGAAAAGTGAATAGTCCCTATAAAGATGATGGTTGAAAGTCATGCACTGGGAAAGAAGAGAGGAAGAGGAATGGTTGCAAACTATTCTAGCAGGACTCAGCAGTAAAATCATTCCCAATCACACCTTTCCAGTGATGCCACAGAGATCATCATGTGCCTTCTTCCAGACTCAGCAGCCAGGCAAGCATGTCCGAGCATACATTCTTCATTCTCTATGTAGAAGCCAAATGTTCTTTTAAAAGTACAAATCATATCACTCCTCTAATTAAAGATGTCTCATAACATTAAAATTATAATCTCTCGGCCCAGCTGGCTTGGCTCAGTGGTTGAGCATTGATCTATGAACCAAGAACTCAGGATTTGATTTCTGATCAGGACACATGCACGGGTTACAGGCTTAATCCTCATTGTGGGGCATGCAGGAGGCAGCAGGTCAATGATGCTCTCTCATCATTGATATTTCTATCTTTCTCTCCCTCTCCCTTCCTCTCTGAAATCAATAAATGGGCTCAGTTCTGGATCACCACAATAAAGCTAACAATACATTGAAGAGAGCCACAAGAATTTTTTTGTTTGTCTCCCAGTACATAGAAAAGTGATATTTACACTGTACTGTAGTCTATTAAGTGTGAAATAGCATTCTCTTAAAAATGAACATACTTTCATTTAGAAAGATTGCTAAAGCATGTTGCCATCATCTTGGCCTTCAGCAGGTTGCTGGTGGAGGGTCCTGCCTCAGTGTTGATGATGCTGACTGACTAGGGAGGTGGTGGCTATAGGCTGGGGTGGCTAGGATGGTTTCTTAAAAGTTTACAACAATAAAGTTTGCCACATCAACTAACTCTTCCTTTCATGAGCAATTTCTCTGTAGCAGGGGATGCTGTTTTACCCACAGCTGGACTTCTTTCAAAATTGGAGACAATCCTCTCAGATCCTGTCACTGCTTTATCAACTAAATATATGTAACATTCTAATCCTTTGCTGTCGTTTCAACAATCCTCACAGCATCTCCCCCAGGAGTGGATTCCACCTCCAGAAACCATGTTCTCTGCTCAGCCATGAAGCAATTCCTTCTCATCCGCTAAAGTGTCATCATGAAATTGCAGTGATTCAGTCCCATCTTCGGGCTCCACTTCTTATCCTGGTTCTCCTACTGCTTCCACCACATGTGCAGGTACTTCCTCCACTGAAGTTCTGACCTCTCAAAGTCACCTTCTATGAGGGGTGGAATCAACTTATTCCAAACTCCTATTGTTAATATTTTGACCTCTTCCTAGTGTTGATATTTTGACCTCTTCCCATGAATTGCAAATGTTCCTCATGATATCAAGAATAGTGATCCCTTCCCAGAAGGTTTTCAACTTACTTTGCACAGATACATCATAGAAATCACTCTCTATGGCAACTATAGCCTTAAAAAATAAATGCATTTCCTAAGTGATAAGATTTCAAGTCAAAATTAGTCCTTGATCCATGGGCTGCAGAAAGATGCTGTGTTAACAGGCATGAAAAACAGCAGTCATCTCATTGTACATCTCCCTCAGAAGTCTTGGGTGACCAGGCGCATTGTCAATGAGCAGTAATATTTTGAAAGGAATCTCTTCTCCTGAGCAGGACGTCTCAACAGAGGGCATAAAATATTCAGTAACCATGTTGTAAACAGGTGTGCTCTCTTCCAGGTTTTGTTTTTCTGTTTATGTAGAGTATAGGCAGAGTAGATTTAGCATAATTCTTAAGGCCCCCAGGACTTTTAGGATGGTAATGAGCATTGGCTTCAGCTTAAAGTCACCAGCTGCATTAGCCCCTCACAAGAGAGTCGGCCTATCATTTGAAGATTTAAAGCCAGGCACTGACTTCTCCTCTCTGGCTATGAGAGTCCTAGGTGGCATCTTCTTCCAACACAAGGCTGTTCTGTCTACATTGCAAGTCTGCTGTTCATGTAGTCACCTTCAAGGAAGCGTGTTGGCTAGACCTTCTGGATAACTTGCTGCAGCTTCTACATCAGCACTTGTTGCTTCACCTTGCACTTCTTTCTTTCAACTTCATGAACCAACTTCTGCCAGCTTCACACTTTTCTTCTGCAGCTACCTCACCTCTCTCAGGCTTCACAGAATTAAAGAGAGTTAGGCCCTTGTTCCACACTAAGCTTTGGCTTAAGAAAATGTCCTGGCCGATTTTCACTTCCCTCTAGGCCAATAGAACTTTCTCCACATCAGCAACAAGGCTGTTTCTCCGTCTTGTTCCTGTGTTCACTGGAGCAGCACTTTTCATTTCCTTCGAGGACTTTTCCTTTGCATTCACAGCTGGACTGTCTGGCACAACAGGCCTCTTTGGCCTGTCTCAGCTTTTGGCATGGCTTTCTCACTAAACTTAATCACTTCTAACCTTCAGTCTAAAGTGATGTGAGACTTCCTTTCACTTGATCACTTAGAAGTCACTGTAGGGTTAAAAACAATTGGCCTCATTTCTACATTGTTGTGTCTCAGGGAGGCCTGAGGAGAGGAAGGAAGATGGGAATGGGCAGTTGATAGAGCAGTCAGAACATACGCAAAATCTATCAATTATATAGAACTCCTTAGGAAGCACACTGTACAAAAGGATACAAGTCACCCTGTCAACAAATCAATGTAACGGAAGTAAGATGTAAAAATGCAAAAGCTGCTCAGCCAGTGTGGCTCAGTGGTTGAGCATGGACCTATGAACCAGAAGGTCACAGTTAGATTCCCAGTCAGGTCACGTGCCCAGATTGTGGGCTCGATCCCCAGCGTGGAGCACGTAGGAGGCAGTCTATCAATAATTCTTTCTCATCGCTGATGTTTCTCTCTCTCTCTCTCCCTTTCGTAGAAGCTATATGAAGCAAACAATAACAAGGACATGTGGAAACCAAGAGAATTTTCCAGGAGTAACATAGCAGACTTTATTTTTGTGTTTAAAAATTTGACATTGGCGAAGTTGTAACAATATGATAAGAATCAAAGTAATAAATGTGAAGTGAATCATTTTTAAAAGTCTCTGTGACTACACAGTGGAAGCTGGGCTGTAGAGGCAGAGCTAGTGTCCAATATGGGAGGAGAAGGCACCTGGGGTAAGACGGGGAGGATCTTGACCCATGAAGAGATACTGATGGCCGTCACCAAGGCAACAGTGGTTGCTGATGCAACCAAGGAACTGGAGTTTAGGTATGTTTAAGAGCTTACATCAAGATGATTCAGAAACTGTCAGAATATGTAAGCATCAGAGTTAAAGGAGAGAGAAGAATCCATCCACATCTTGCACATTCAGCAAATACTTGCTGAGTACCTTCCATGTGCCAAGCACTAAATCAGGCACCAGGAAAGAGAAACAAAGAAACAAACAAAACCAGTTTCAACACACAACAAACCTGCACATATTTCATTATCTACAAACAAAAATCGAATGGAATCCAATTCATGATTAGCAGGAAATTAGGAAGCAAGTATGCTTTCACATTACAGAATGACCAGGGGAGAACCTAAGTTTTGACCAATGGAGAAGAACCTAGAACGACTGGGATGGATGGGCGTAACACTGATTGGTAAATTTGGCTCAAACTGAGCAAATGCATCGGAACCAGAGCATAACCCAAGAGGGTTATAATGCAGAGTGAAATGTAGAAGTGAAAGAGGACCCAGCCTCTGGACCACTGGTTCTCAGCCCTGATTGCATCTTGGAATCAGCAGGGAGCTTGAAACAAAGCGATGCCAGAGGCCACAGCCTGCAGAGATTCTGACTTACTTGGTATGGGTGTGGCCAGGGTAGATAAAAAAAAACAAAACCTCCAGTGACTCTCTGCTGCAGCTCTGAAGAACCCCAGAAATTGGTCCTATCCATATGGTTCACAGATTGCACTTGCCCCCAATTCTCCACAGGAATCCTCAGAGTCCATAAACTCACATTTTTAGGACAGAGCAACTAAGATGCAGTTTTTTAGAATCTTCTACAAGCTAAATAGCTTTTCCATGTGTCTCTTTCACATCGACGTTTCTCTCTCTCCTTCTCGTCTCACCCTCCCGGGGGTGAAGATTTTTAAAAGGGCCGAAGTAGACTATTATCTTTTTTAGGTGCAGAAAGAGTTCTCCCTCTTTATTTCTTGGGTCCTCCACAATGTTTTAGATTTGGCATACTGCAGTGAGTGTGTCAAAGATACAGCTACTTGATTAAAAAGGAAAAGGGATCTTTTCTTCAGAAGGCCTGGGTGATGCTCACTGAATTGCAATCAAGCTTGATTCAGAGCTGACAAAGGTAGATTTGTATTTCATCTGTACTCTAAGGTCCTCCCAAGGAAGGCTGACTCTATAATTCCTTCTTGTTGAATATTTATGACCAAAATCCTCAGGGGGTCAAAGAGAAAAGTGAGTAAGAATGCAAACAAAGACTATACTTCAAGAGTGAAAGACTAAAAATCAAGTCACTTTTAAAAGTATAAATAAACTTAGGGGGAAAATGGAAGGAATTCAGTTTGAAAATATAAACATTAAGAATTTTTGCACAATAAAAAATAAAGAAACCAAAATATTGAAACTAAAATACCAAGCACTAACTGTGTACCCTTGGGCAAGTAACTCAAACTTTTGTTCCTAATGAGAAATTTCAAACAGAAAGGAACAGAAAGTAATATAGCAAGTAAGCTATGTTTCCAGTACTCAGAATGAACAAATGTTAACATTTTACCGTATTTGTTTTAGGTTTCTAAAAGAAAGAAAACATTAGACATATATTAGAAATTCTCTTTCATCCCCTCTATCCCTAATTTCTTTCCTCAAAGGCAATAATTTCACAATAATTTCATGTTTTTACTACATATCATGTTTTTACTACATATCATGAACAATATGTGGTATTCTTTTATATTTTTAATTTTATACAAATGGTATCACACTGTATATTCTTGACTTTTCCACACAATACTATGTTTTCAAAATTTATGTGTGTTGATAATAGAACATCTAGTTTATTCACTTTAACCAATTTATAATTTTTTTGTAAGCCATTCACCTAATCATGTACAATTAGGTATCTCCAATTTGTGTCTACTATTAAAAGAACTCCCAATAAAAATCCTTGTATATGTATTTTTGCTATCATTTTGAAAATTTTAAAAGTTTAATTGTATCATATGTTATATCAATCTTTGGAAGATGTTGAGACTTTTTGAAATCTAATGGTCAATTTCTCACAAATTCCACTTATAAGTGGATACTACAATTCTTGAATGCAGAGTTCTATATGTCTATTAAATAACAATCCTAATTGTTTACATTTTCTATATTTTTTAACCATTTTTCAGTTGACCTAAGAGTAGTGTCTTAAAATCTTTCCTTATGACTCAAAAGTTGCCAAATTCTAGTTGTAAATAGGAAAATTTTTTATGTATATGTGACAGAAATTACATGTGACATCTTCTTAGCATATTGTTTTTAGTATCTTATGTTCACATTTAATTTGATTTTATCTGCTATAGCACTTTCATTAGTTGGTATTAAGATATATTTTCTCACCCCTTTATTTTCAGTCTTTCTGTGCATTTTATTAGGTATTGCTCTTACAAACCACATGTAACCATATATAACTACTATTTTAGAAATCCAAAATGAGTCTATAATTTTTAATAGGCCACTTCAATCAATTCATAATTTTTCCAATTATTGATCTATTTGGATTTTGGTATTCTATCTTTTTATATTTTCTACTTGCAATGGTTTTTCTTCTTTATTTCTCTATTTCCTAGTTTCTATTTCCTTTAAGACAACCAATATTGTTACTGTCCTACCTAGCAATCCCATTACTGGCTATCCACCCTATAGAACAATTAAGGGGTCAGAAAGAACATGTATATGAAGATATCCCATGAAGCATTATCTATAATGTTGGCCTAGAAACATATGTGCGATAATAGAGAACATCATGAAATATTTTATAGCTATGGCTACTTTTGAAGCCTACATAGCATAATGAGAAAATGTTGAATGATGTTCTAGTATTAGTAGGAGCAGAATCCAAAGTTCCATGTGGACCACTATTTCAACCACGTAGAGGTATGTCAGTGTTTGGTTGAAAGATGTCCAGCCCATCTGGTTTCCTTGAGCAGCACTGCCCTTCTCTGCTGTGGTTCCATGTAAATGCCCTGGCACATGCAATTGGAGCATTTGACTCAGCCTGTGCCATACATCTCTGCTGTTTTTCACTCTCACAAGTCCTAGCCAGTGATGTACATACTCAACCAGAAAGTTCTCCTGAACTCACTGAATTAGTCAGGCTTCTCCAGAGAATCAGAACTAATAGGCTGGCTGGCTGGACAGATGGACAGATAGATGGATAGGTTAAGAGAAATTTATGGTATTTATTTTTAAAGAGTTATTTCAAGTATGAAGGCAGTTACGTTCAAAATGTGTAGAGTAGGCTGGAGACGCAGGGACACGGTGATTCTGTGGTTTGAGAAGGCATCCTGCTGGCAGAATTCCCTCTTCTTTGGGGAAGGTGAGTCTTTTTCTATTAGAACCATTGACTGATTAGATGAGGCCCACCTACATGATCAAAGTCTGCTGATTTAAAAGTTGACCTAACCTGGGAACTCTTGTCTAGACAAATTGACACATAAAATTAACCATCACACTACCCTTTTTTTGTGTCATTCATTCATCTGTCCATCTACCCAGCAAATTTTCATTGAATACCCAATATGCTCGGGGCATCGTTGTCTTCTGCTTTCCCAAGACAGTGCGTCCCTGGTGGCAATAAATCCCAGGTGAACAGGCTGCCCTCCCACCACAGGGACTTGGCTCTGAACCCTTCATTCCTTTGAGCAGGGAAGGCCACGTTTAAAAAAAAAAAAAAGACAAGATGCAAATAGAAATATTATTGTGCAGAGATGGTAGAATAATTTATTTTAAATTACCTCCGGTGACTCTTTGCTTTGTTTTTATAAAATGGGATAAGTGAATTCAAGGCTTTTTTAAGAAGAGAGAAAGTGGAAAAACCGTAACAAAGAAACGCATTGAAGGTAGAAATTCGGTTCTCAGGAATTTTCAGAGGTTTATGCTTAAATCTTTAACACGAGGAATAGGAGTTCTGGAAAATGCTTTCTCATCCCCTTAGGATGGCCTGCATTTATTACATTAGCAGTGTCCTTTTCCCTGGCCTTCCCGCTGCCATTCTGGGGCCAAATTGGCAGAACGGCTCCTATCTCAACCTTCTGTTTTTGGGTGAAAAATGATTTTTTGAAGCAAGTTTGGCTTGTGCTATGCAGCCTTTTCAGAGACCCACAGCTTCCAAAGTATTAAATGACAACTGACCCCAAAGAAAAGTAAAGATAATAGTAAATAGGGAAATAATAACAGCACTGCAGAAATACCTTTCTTCTTATCATAAAAGCCCTGGGGTTAACAAGATAGTGATTTTATTGTTTCTCTGCAGAGAGAGAAACTGGATATCAAGAGTCATTGTCCACCGCTTACTCGCCTGGCAGGAAAAGTACTTAGGACTTTTTGACCCCAAAAGGACCTGGCACAGCACAGGGCCTCTTGATAAATTCTTCTGAGGAGCTGGGTTCAGTGCTTCTGACTCAGGGACCCTTGAGACATCCCGATGAGACTGCGAGCTTAGTGCTTTTGACTCTGATAGTTATAAAATGGCTGTGACAAGTGGAAAGAGCACAGTTTTAAATTCAGAAATACCTGTGTTTCTGAGGTGGCCTCCCATTGATGGATGAGGCAATTGGACCCGAAGCTCTGACATTTTACTGTAACATAAATCATTTCCAAAAAACTCAAGAATAGATGAGATTCTGCTTGGGAAGGTCTAACTTCAAACTTAAGAGTCTGCCCCACCAGCTTTTACTAGAGTTATTTCCTATGTTCTCCAGTAATAGTACCCATTAAGGAAAAACAATGACTTAAGACTTCCAATTTGCTTTTGGAAGTTTATGCATGCCCGATTGCTGAACTGGGATAATCGTTTTTGCTATTGTTGTTGTTTGATTTTGTTTAAAAGCCTGAAAACAGCTAAACAGATGACAACAGTTATTTGGAAAGGTAAAAACAATAAAATCTTATGAAAAACTTGGGCTTCTAAAGACTTGAAAAGTCTCTCCTAACTTCCACAATTCTGTAATTCTGGAAAGTGAATAATTCAGAGAAACAAAGAAAATGAGTTATAGAGTTCTAAAACCTGACAAGTTCTCTTTCTTTGTAAATACAGGAATGAGTCAAACTGAATACATCAGGGAAAATATAGGAATGAGACAATAAACTGAATTTAAGTCAAGGGAAAGGCAGATGGAAAAAACTACATTCCATCTTGGAAATCTTTAACTTCATCATAAATAATAAGGCATCCAATCCATCCATCCACTCATCTTCTCATCTATTCTTCCACCCACCTACCCATCCACCCATCCATGCAATATTTTGTTTATGTACAACTGCTGCCTAGTACTAGGTATTGGGCCTGCAGATATGAACAAGACAAAAGGGCACCTATCCTCATAGAATTTATATTCTACTTCATTTTTTAAAAATTATATTTTATTGATTTTTCACAGAGAGGAAGGGAGAGGGATAGAGAGCTAGAAATGTCAATGAGAGAGAAACATTGACCAGCTGCCTCCTGCACACCCCCTACCGGGGATGTGCCTGCAACCATTGTACATGCCCTTGGCCGGAATCGAACCTGGGACCTTTCAGTCCACAGACCGACGCTCTATCCACTGAGCCAAACCGGTTTCGGCTCTATTTCATTTTTAACTTCATTCTTTCAATGCAAAAAGATAGGAGTTACCCACTACTTTTTAACATAGAACAAATGCCATCACATTAAAAGATGCTGGACATCAAACAGTCTTCAAGGAAATGCAAACTAAAACCACAGTGAGATACACTTCATACCTGCTGGGTTGGCCATCATCGAACAGTGAGATAATGGTAAGTGTTGGACCCTAAATACGCTGCTAATGGAAGTAAAAAAAAAAAAAATGGCAGCCACTTCAAAACAGCCTGGCAGATCCCTGAGTGATCGCACAATCCAGCAATTTCACTCTAAGAGAATTGAAACCAGGTGCTTAAATAAATACACATGCATGACTGTTCATTAGCAGACCTATTCACAACAGCCAACAGGTGGAGTCAACCCGAATGTCCATCCACCAACCAACGGATAAACAAAATGCGGAATAGCCATGTCATTGAAGATTGTTTAACTATAAAGGAAGCCTGAGATACTAATACATGCTATAACATGGATGAACCCTATAATATGCTAAGCGAAAAAGCCAGTCATAAAATTACTTGATATATGATTCCATTCACACAAATGTCAGAATCAGAAAATTGATTGAGATCGAAAATATTTTAGTGGTTTCATAGGGCTGGGGTAGAGGAGGAACATAGGAAGGATGTAAGTAAAGCATAGGGGTTTCTTTTTGTTTGGTTTTGTCTTTATTCCTTTTTCTAGAGACAGAGAGAGCAGGAGAAAGGGAGAGAGACAAACATCAATTTTTTCTTGTGCCACTTATTTATGCATTTACTGGTTGATTCTTGGGTAACTCCTTACCAGGGATCAAACCTGCAACTTTGACGTATCGGACGAAACTCTAACCAACTGAGCTACCTGGTCTGCACAGACAGTCATCCCATTTGGGGATATCTGTGCTTGTGTATCTGCACTGCTCTTACTTGTGTTAAAGTGACTTGTACACATTTGTTGTCCCTGTTAGAATGCAAGCATCTGGAGGGCAGAGCTTCTATCTCTGCCATATTTGTGACCCTGAAGCCCCCAGGATAAAGCCATTTACAGAGTATCCACTTAATCCACTTATTGGTTCAAAATTAAGAATTACTTGATTAATGCCAATTTATAATTGGATAACTTTAAAAAACACATGGTGAATGACACTCTTTCCCACCTTACACTTTCTGGACTCCTTACCACTCTTTTTGGTGTGCCAGTTTGAGGACCTGGATCTTTACTGTGACCTCTGCAGCCGGGCCTAGACCCTCTCCAGCCTCATCTCACTGACCCAGCCTCTGCCTCTTGTCTCCTTTCAGGTGCTCTCTGCCGCAGGGCCTTTGCGCTGAGTTCTCCGGCACTGACCTCCCCTGGTTCATGCCCACGTCTCTTTAGATGTCTGCTTCAGGCTCCCTTCCTCCGGCAGGTTACCTTATAGCTTCTCACAACTCCTCTCACTTCTCCAGATCACACTTTGCACTTATCACACTTTGCAATGACTTTCACCTGTGTGGTGACCTACTGTTTTCTCCTCACCACATTTAAACTCAGTGAAGACAGACACCTGCCCTCCCTCCTTTTTTCCCCCCAGAAGCATCCTCAGCCCAGCACAGTTCTTGGCACTTGAGAAATACTTCCCAGTGAATTCATAAATTGAGATTTTGGGGGGTTTTTTAAGTTTTTTTTTTTTAATATACTTTTTGATTGATTTCAGAGAGGAAGGTAGAGGGAGAGAGAGATAGAAACATCAATGATGAGAGAAAATCATTGATCGGCTGCCTCCTGCGCACACCCCACACTGGGACTGAGCCCCCAACTCGGGCATGTGCCTTGACCAGGAATTAAACCATGACCTCCAGGTCCATGGGTCGATGCTCAACCACTGAGCATTGAGTTGCTAATAGTAAATTTAAAAAAACAAACAAACAAACAAAAAAAACACAAAGTGCAGAAAACCCTAAGTGCCCATATGAGCAAGGCTTCATAAATTAACAACTCTCTTGTTGAATCTGGTTTAAAAACCAAAAGCACAAAGGGACGATGAGAATGCTTGAACGGTAACTGCCGGGCACGGGAGCAAACAGACAAACTGTGTGGCCCTCGGCTGGCCGCATGGGCAGCAGTGCTGGCTAAGAGGTGCCTCCCCGGGGTCTGGGCCCCACGCGGATGGAGGTGAACTCCAGAGATCCCGGAAAAGCATGTGCAGATGGGGCTGCTGTGGAGTTTATTAGAGGAAGGGGATGAAACACATGGCCACATGAAGACAGCTGCCTAAAAATGGAAACCCAGGCCTATCATGCAGGAATCATCTCCCCGAAATGGAAAACAGAAAGGCAATAAAAATGCCAATTGTTTCAATAAATGCTGTCAGTAAGGGAAGACGCACCAACGCTCATCCACAGGAACAGCTGCATTAGAGGAAGAATCTAGCAGGAAAGGGAGGGACAGGGACTCTGCCCAGACTACATCCTAGTGGCAGGGGGGACGTGGACGGGAAGAGGGAACCCACAGGGGAACCTGGGATTGTGGGTGGGCAACCATGCCCTTTACCAGGCAATGCCCGGGGGCCACTTGGGGAAGATGACCAGTCAACATGAGAACTACAGGACACTTTAAGTTGACCTTCTTGCTGGAAGCTCATGAATGAATACATGCAAAGCTCTTAGCACTTGACCTGACATGTGGTAAGCAGTTAGAAAATATTAATTTTTAAAAACTGTGATTATTAAGCCCAAGGTGTCATATTTCACTATGTAACTTGCTCCAAACAACCCCTATGGACGGCAGTTGCTCCTATGGACGGAAAGCATTCTGGATGGTTTTAAAAAATGTGGGCTGACCAAAATACATTCCAGATGGATTAGAGATTCAAAATGAAATAAATGAAACCATAAAAGCTCTTGAGTGAAATATATGTATATTTCTATATAATCAGGGAGAAAATAAAACGCATATAAGCATAAATACAAAGGGAAAATCCATAAACCACAAAATAAAAAGATGTATTGACTACCCAAAATCAGAGTCATAGAACAAATGACTCGGCGGGAAGCCACAACAAACTACCGAAGGGTAATATCTTTAATATCAAAAAGAACTCCCCAAAATCAACAGGAAAAAGATGAATGCCATTAAAAATGAGAAATTACTTTTTTTACCTACCATTTTGCTCTGTGTTTAAATTCTCTAGATTTGTATTGTTTATTTTAATGAAAACAATGTTAGCAAGAGTGTTGCTCTTCTGTCGCTGGTTAAAATATAAAATTGGCTTGGCCTTCCTGGTGGCAATATATATCAAAGGCCTTCCAATTTGCATGCCATTTGACCCAGAAACTCCACTTCTGGACATTTAGCTCAAGGAAATAAATATAATCACAACTATTGAAATATGTTCATTGCAAGGATACTTACAATCATCATAAAACACCTTCCATGCCCAACATTGGTGGAATGGTGGTAAATGAACTATGTTACATCTATGTTTATATGAGATGAGTTAATCCCTATAAAGAAGTTTGCCTGGAACATTATATATTCTATATAGGTATTTATTAAATGAAAAGAAGATTAAATAAAACACCATACAAGCATTTACTATAATACTATAAAATCATATTTACTGATATATGAGGATGTGAATGATGTATTACTAGGTGGGAAAAAACAGCTTATGTGCAACATGATCTGGCTGTTGTAAAATAAATGCATATGTGTATACATATATACATATGTCTGAAAATAATAAAAACCAGGCATACTCCTGGAGGTGTTTTTACTTTCTTCACTATCTCTGCTTCCTAACTCTCCTGTAGTAACACAGTACATGGGGAATACATCTTAGAAGCATACTGAGTTGGAATTTTAACTTGCTAAAAGAGTGGATTTTACAAATCTTGCAAACCTGCCCAAGTGTTTAAATGTAAAAATTTATATGAACATTTCTATAGATTCTATCTAAAAATAGTCATATCCATTCTTTAGCAACCATGTAGATAATACATGATATTTTTCTTCTAGGTTCATTTCAGCATTCCCCAGAGGGTGTAATTTTGTCCTCAATTGTCTTCTCTTTGGAGGGCTGGCAGGGGGCTTAGCCTGGGAGCTGCACACAGATTCCCAAGGAAATCTTTATAACATCACCCAATGCCAGCTTAGATCCAAACCAAAGTCTTGAATGCCGATGGACCTCACCTCATTAGCCCCAAATGAGATGAATTTTCAGCAGACCACCCAGCTGCCTCCAAACGCTTGGAACATTCAGGCACCAGCCAATCAACAAAATCTTGACAACCCAGTTGGATCAACCAGCAGCGAAATCCATCTGATTGATTGAGCAGACAAACCGTATCCAGGCAAAGGTAACTGGGGGACAAATTACGTTTGAACAAAAGGAGTTGATGCAGGGCCATGGGTAACTAAAGCCTGAGGTACCTGGAGCTCACCAGGACAAGACCCCCCCTAATAACCCAGGGCCAAAAGGGGATGCTACTGAGTCTCTGGTTTCCCATTTGAAATTCTATGAAACAGCAGGAGATTCCATAAAAGATTAATAAAAAAATAATAAAAAGCTCTCCCTCCCTCAGTAATTTTTCCAAGGAGTTGTTAACAGGCCCATGTCACTGAAAACTAATTTAAGCATCAATCTTCCTTATGGAAATCCCAGCATCTAGCCTCCCTGCCTTGCTCTGAGAGCCTGGCTCAGCTATTAAAAGGAAACCACAGAACCAGAAGGACTTTGTCCCTTGAAAACATTTTAAGAACAGAAGCAATCTGCATCCTCCCAGAGGTTCCTGTGTCTCCCACCCCTTAACCCAGAGTTTTACGATCATCTCAAGATCCTAAGATTAACATTAGTTATGTTACTTCTAAATCTTCACTCTTGTCTGATGATTCAATCTAAATTCGCTTCTCACTTCCAATTATAAATTTTTAAAATAAAATAAAAATCTGTCCTGGATGAGAAAGAATGGCTTCAGAGTGGGAGGCCAGCACCTTTGGCTCCCACAGGCAGCCCTTTCCCAGGGTCTCCATATGACAACACTAAACCCTTCCATCCTAGATCTGTCTGCACAGATTCTTCCAAATTTCACAGGAACACACAGTGTATAAAGTCTGAAAGCACATACAACAGTGATGAGGAAAGTGACAAACATACTCCTTCTGTGGTTCCCAGACCAGCAGGCCAGCTGTTGTTCTCATCACTACATCCTCTTCTGAACTGTCCGGAGGCTCTGCAATCTGGCACTTACCCTCCTCACTCTGCTCACCACCCCGAACAGGAAGCAGATGTTAACCTGCACATCCACTTTCCTTCTCTCCCTGCTGTCCCACACCCTCCCCTCGACACACAGACCCTGAGGGCGTGGGGGGGCACAGGATAGGGATGGGGCAACTGCAGCAAAGCTGTTGGGACATGCTGGCCAATGATTGGCAATTGGAGGTAAAAAGACCTTGGTGCTTATAAAGTCAGGTGTTCTTGGCTCATGAAAAAACACAGAGATGATAAAAATGCAAACTACAGAGCAAAGCCAATGGATATCCGCCAGCAAAGTCCGCTGCTGCACAGGAGAGCCAGCGGAAACCTTGAGACCTGGGTCAAAATCAGATCGCTGCTTCCAAAGCTCATCAGAAGCCTGATTTCATTTGAAAGGCTTTGGAGGAGCACAGGGTTTTCCTTGGATGGCATTTCCCCTCTCACTGTATAGTGACTGTCAGCAAGATTCTACATAACTTTAAAAACCAGGAGGAGAAAAAGCAGCTCGTTCATGTTGCAAGGATGCAAAAAAGAACTAACTTAGAGCAAGTGGAACCAACCCACTGATACTGGTTAAACTCAAGAAAGTCAGCTTTGAAAGGAACCTTCCCAATGTTGAACACTCAAGGTCGATTAGCTTGAAGGAAACGAACTTCTAAAACTAGGTTGGCAGCAGATGTCTGGTATGGAGGAAGTCTTAACCTTCAGGCAGAAATCACACCTAGTCCATCTGTGTCCCCAGAGTCTAAGTAGTGACCACATTTAGTGGGAACTCGGTAACTGCTTCCTGAGCTGAAGGCTCTTTACCATGGTAAGTACCATGCCAGTCAGGAAATCTGAGAAAGGAGAGCAAATTAATGGAACAGCTGTTGGATGACTTGGAGAATGGAATCAAAGTGAAAATCCATATTGGCATGCTTCATTTCATGTGTCAACTTGTCTGGGCCATGGGGGTACCCATGTATTTGGACAAACATTATTCTGGATGTTGCTGTGATGGTGTTTTGGGGTGAGATTTACGGTTAAATCGGTAGACTAGGTAAACCAGATGGTCCTTTCCAATGTTCCAATCAGAACAGAGAGTCAGACCCTCCTTGTATAAGAGAGAAGTCTTCCCATCTGCCTTCCTATGGGGACTTTGGTTGTTTTTCTGCCTTTGGACTTGGACAGATACATCCACCATTGGCTCTTCTGGGCCCTTCCTTACCTTGCCAACTCAACCTGCACATCTTGGGACTTGTCCATCTTCATAATCACAGGAGCCAATTCCCTGTACTAAATCTTTTTTATAGGTACTATTGGTTCTGTTTCTCTGGAGAATCCTGATTAATATACCAATCCGGTTGAAAATAACACTCCCCCTCTCTTGCAAGAAATAGTTTAGGGCAGATTCTATGAGCAAGACTCTCTGGTGGCCCATGTTGGGCTAAAAGTTAGAACTATATAATATCAAGGGAGTATCGAATGTTTAAGAACATGCAAAAATCCATGGGACTGTCAGGACCTTTTTCTTGTTCCAACCCAGGAATTTGGCATCAGGTTGAAATCACTCTAAACCTTCACGTTTTCTGGATAAATACTTCAAAAAAAGTACAGGCAGAAAACTCTGGTTCTTTTCTCCACTCTCATACTATAGGTTACAGAAACCTTCCAGGGAAACCTAAGAACAGGGGGTAGGGGAGTCAGTAGCAAACACACACTCTATGGGCCACCCAGCTGATCATGATATACTCTAGCATCCTGAAGATCGGCAACGAATAGAAGACAGTGGGAAAAAAAACTGACGTGAAGGTATTACGCTGAGTGCAATAAGTCAGCTAAAGAAAGACAAATGCCACGAGATTTCTCTTATAGGTGAAATCTAAAGAACAAAATGAACAAACACAACAGACATAGACTCATAGATACAGAGAACAGACTGATGGTTGCCAGAGGGGAGGAAAGTTGGGGGTCTGGATGTAAAAGGTGAAGGGAATAAGAAGTAGTTACAAAATAGTCATGGGAATGTAAAGTTCAGCACAGGGAATACAGTCAAAAGTATTTAATAGCCATGTATTGTGCCAGGTGGGTACTGGAGCTACTGGGGATCACTTATAAAGTAAATGACTGTCGAACCCACTCTGCTGTACACCTGAAACCATTACAAAGTAATATTGAATGTAAACTGTAATTGAAAAATAAATAACTTTTTAAAATGTAAAGTAAAAGAAAAATAAACTAACATGAAAACCAGGAGCTCTGGTGTGACCTGCCCCTCTGGGAGTGAGTGACTTCACATTCAAGAGACATTGTCCATGACAGTGTCCTCCGCTGGCTTCATATGTATCCTTGGCTTATCCAGGGTTATGAGGCAAGATCATTTCCAATAAGCCGGGCTCATTTCACAACACTGGAAAGGCAAAAATGTACACCCTTCAAAGAGTTCCAGTGCTCCAGGGAGCAGTGTAAGGAAAGATGAACTTTCTCCACCCCTGTGCCAAAATCACTGTTAATTAGATTTCTAGAATTAGCACAGAACTCTCATTGATATTTTTAAAATCTCTACAAAGTCTTACAGATGCAGAATCACACACTGAAAGGGGGTTTTGTTTGTTTTGTTTTATTGATTCTCTATCACTGCATTGGAAAGTGAATAGACAGCTTTTTTTAAAAAAATTACAAACATCTGTTGAGTTTTGACTCTTTTAGAGACTTTATGCTAAGTCCTTTATTTATTTTTTATGCTAAGTCCTTTAAATGTATTATCTCATGTAACAGTTACAAGAATATTATCATGTAGATGTTACTTTGCTATGCATTTTATTTTATTTTAATTTTTTAAATATATTTTATTGATATTTTACAGAGAGGAAGGGAGAGAGATAGAGAACCAGAAACATCGATGAGAGAGAAACATCGACCAGCTGCCTCTTGCACCCCCCCCTACCAGGGATGTGCCCACAACCAATGTACATGCCCTTGGCCGGAATCGAACCCAGGACCTTTCAGTCCGCAGACCGACGCTTTACCACTGAGCCAAACCAACCTCAGCTGCTATGCATTTTAGAGATAAGGAGTTTGAGGCCTGCCTGAAAAGTTTGTCATTTTCCTAATCACACACAGTAACAGTGAAGCTAAGATTGGAACCCAAGTGACTGAACAACAAGCCCTCACTTTTAGCCATTGCACCAAAACTCAGCACCCCAAAGAACCCAAAGTACACCTCATCCATGGAGCATCAAACCTCAGCTATCACACAGCTTCTACCAGGAAAGGGGCCTGATATCCTATGAAATAAAAAAGAGTCCCATTGGAAAAACAATTCCAAAACCAGAACACAGAAAAGAGGGGGAAAACACCTGAGCCTGAGTCAGTATCATATTCCTATTTTACTTCTGGGAAAAAAAAAACCAACAACAACAAAAAAAAAACCCCAGTCTACAACCAAATTACATCACACTCCCACCAGTGTGGTCAGTTGCTTCTGCTCTAGGTAGATCTCTGGAGGATGTGAATCAGAGCCACGCGCTGGGGTTTGGCACAAGTTGTCAAGTCTGAAAGAACTGGGATTAGGGTCCAAAGATACAGTGACAAGTCAGTTTGAGAATGCTGCACAGTTAGTAAGGCAATTCCAATTGGCATGTCCCAATGACAGTGGGATGTTTCGTGTTGAGTTGCAACATCTACTGTTAAAAACAGAATTCTGTAAAGAAAACATTTATTCTAATCATGATGAACCTCTCTTGCATTGGATCAATTCCTAGGAGCCTCCCATGCAAGGAAGGTCATGTCAAGAGGCGTGAAATGTAACCGTGACATAGTCCTCCACTTCATGACATTAACTCCCTCTAGTTGAGAAGAGGGCAAATGAGCTGAAAAAAAGGATTAACGGTGACAGAGGACCCACATCCCCATCAATGACCACAACAAGAAGCTAGGTAGGTTGGTTGACAACCAAATCAGTGAAGTGGTCTATGGTGTAGTGCAGTGCAGGCTTGTGGGGACGAGGATTCAGACTTCATCTGCGAGGGAGAAAGTCACGAAAGGTGAGCAGTGCTGGCTGAGACCATCTACAATGTGCCCAGGAGTTTTATACTCCTTGTCTCACTGGGTTCTAACAACCACCCAGAGCATAGTGCTTACTCACCCCATTTCACAAACAACAAAAGCTCAGGGAGTGACCCAATCATAGGGCCAGTAAATGGGAGAGGGATATGTGCAGAAATTCTTAGACAGGATAAAGGAATAAAGGTGCAACTGGTTGAAGAGGGTGTGAAATACTGGACAAAAGTCAATCACGCCTAATTATGCTTAAAAGGTTTCAAGCAGAAAAAGGCTCTAGATCTTTCCTAATAAAAATATGGACCAAGAAGAGCACGGGAAACATAGCTACCCTTCCTAGGGTGGCAGTTTTTCCTGCAAATGTGTGGGTTGTCCCCAGGAGAGCCACGCCAAGGACTGCATTATTTAGTTCCACCTAGGCCTGAGGTGAGCCCCCTATATGGCATAAGCTTTGGGTACATGGTCTTGTGGCACCTAGTACCAGGTCTACATTGGTTATTATATTGATCAGAATCAATAATACCACCTGGAAGGTAGGCTTTGGGAGCTGGGACACTGCAGGCCTGAGCATCAACCCAATGCTTATCTCTCATAGTCTGGGTCACCTGGAGAAAATGGGTGATGTGTCCTATTCATTCCACTTCCTTAGTCCACTAAAAGGCAGCAGTAAAAGTTGTTTCAATGCTCCCTCAGCTCAAGGACACTGTCAAGCTCAAATAAAACAGTGTTCCCAACTCAAATAAAAGGTAGTTAATATACTCACTTCCAAGCAGATAGATGCTCTGGAAGGAATACAGCCATCTTTCTTAACTAGGACTCTCAAGTACATGTTCACTTTGTATACAAAATTGTATGGTGGTCCATAAGTCAAAAAAGGATAATTTTCATGTTCACTCAGGAATCCACATGTTGAAAATATTTCATCTTCCCCTAAAAATACAACTGAGCTCACGAGTTAGAGATCAAACTGTTCTCATCCACACACAACCGATAGGCCCTCTATGGCGAACTTGGTTGATAAGATAAATGTGATTGCCTTGAACAGGTCTCAGGTGCTTTCAGTTTCCTTCCACTGCCGTCTAAAGGGAAGAAGAACAAAGTCCAGACTGATCCTGCCTCTGCAGACCTCTCTTAGGCAAGTCCAAATGAGGACAAGGAGGTGTGTTCCCCCTCTGCCTGGAGGAGGAACAGGAGAATGGCTAGCTTTGTATGTATATGATGTTGGGGTGGGGATGGGGGGGGTATTACTCAGAGTTTAAATTCAGAAGAAAACAATCTTATATCCAGTGTTTCCCAAGGTGTGGTACGCATATCCCCAGGGGTACGGGAAGAGTTTGGTGGGGATATGCACTGCACTGTGCTTAGCTATGCCTAATTCTACGTTCTCACGAGTCAAGTCAAGACAGTCTTGTGAGGTGTGAGATGGTCTGGTGTGCAAATAAATGTTATTTATAATATAACTTTTATTTATATTTTATTATGAATAATTTTATTTTTCATTTATTATTTTGTATATGTACCCAAAAATCAAAAATAAATATATTTTGATTGCTATTAAAATACATCCATTTTTTTTTTGACGAGGAGTACTGAGTGTTACGAAAATTATAGAAGGGGGACACATATGTCAAAAGTTTGGGAAACACTGTATTTTAGACTATTAGACTCAAAGGAACACATACTGGGGATTAAGAGGCACCGACTGGAAGACAGAAGGGTAGAATACCGAGTTTCAAAACATGTGGTTATGGGCAACGTGTAGGGTAAGGAACAAAAACGCCAGGTCCACTTAGGGCCCAAGGCCGATGTTCAGTAGCTAGACATTAACTGAACAGAAGGGCACAGTTCATTCTCTCGATATCCATGCTTATTTTATTGATTTCAAAGAGGACGGGAGAAGGAGAGAGAGATAGAAACATCAAAGATGAGAGAATCATTGACTGGCTGCACCCTGTACGCCCCCTACTGGGGGTTAAGCCACAATCCAGTATGTGCCCTGACAAGAAATTAAACCATGACCTCCTGGTTCATAGGTCAATGCTCAACCACTGAGCAATGCCAGGTGGGCACAGCTGGAAAAAAAAATCTGCACTTCAAACACATTATCCAAGGGTCAACTGTATATGGAACATTTGCAAAATGAGTGTTTTAGCTCATTTTAGGAAACGGAGAAAATTTAGGGCTGGAGATGGCTTAGTAAGGGGAGCTATTACCAGATGATGGTGGTCACCGTAAAACACACAAGCTCTGGATCAAACAGATTTAATGGTTTCAAATCCTGGCTCTGCCTCTTTCTTGCCTGGTGACCTTAGATGATAAGCTTCGCTCCTCAGGCTCCGGTTCCTCATCCCCACATAAATGAAACAATATATGCAGGTAAAGCCCTTAGCTGCCACCTAGCACATAGCGAGCACTGAAATGCATCAGCCCTGACCCATTATTATTACCACTGTAACATAGAGTTAGGTTTCCCGGTTTCGGGGTCGTAATGCATGTCAATCAATCAGTGCTGGCTAAGGGTGTCCATTACCCTCTATCACTCATTATCTGCAGTCACCAGCCCGCTGCTTTCAGTGGGCCCCTGACGCTGAGTTTTTCCACTCCTCAAGCACTCAATACCACCCCCGGCTGTCCTGCAGGCCTTGCTTGCTTTCCAGGTCAATAAATCCTAAGGGTGGCCACAGAAGGACGGGTCAGTATCTGCTTAATATCTCTCCTCCCTGGCTTTGATGGCAAAGACAAAACGAAGACTCCAATTTCCTGGTTTCCTCTGCATATGGAAAAGCTTTCAGGGGTTCTGAAAGGTCTCCTGGCCCATATTCTTTGAGCAGCTCCAAAGATCCTACCTTCGCGCTCACACATGGGCCATTGGCTTGGGATACGATGAAGAAACCAGCTCGCCCTCTCTCCCTTTTGTTCAAACTCCA
The DNA here is from genome assembly GCA_963924515.1 of Vespertilio murinus. Lineage (NCBI taxonomy): Eukaryota > Metazoa > Chordata > Mammalia > Chiroptera > Vespertilionidae > Vespertilio > Vespertilio murinus. Next base: position 5,031,553 of record OZ004712.1, read on the forward strand.
AACTCTAGGTAAGACAGTAAATAAAGATCATAGAGAACAGCTCTTTCATGTGAAAAGAATTATTAATTCCAGTATCGTCACCACATTTCCCCGTTTCCTTGCAAAGCATTTATTTCTCTCCTCTCTGTGCTCAGTGGCCAGGCGCTTTGAAAGCCTGAAGCCAGTGGAAGGAAGCAGATTTTTACAGATACATCCTGTCCGCTCTGGGCGCACTGTCCTGGCCCCGGGCTCTGGTCCTGTTTGTGGACGGGAGAGGATTTGGGGAATTCTGCCTCTGCCCATACAGGAACCCCAGGCTCCCTTTGGTCCAGCAACTTAACAGCTTTGTATCCAATGCTCTCTCCTCCCACACTTGGTGGTCCCAGTCACTCATCGAAAGGTGACCATGGTGGCCCAGCCAGCATAGCTCAGTGGTTAAGTCTCAATCTGTGAACTAGGAAATCACGGTTCAATTCCTGGTCAGGGCACATGCCCAGGTTGTGGGTTTGATCCCCAGTGTGGGGAGTGCAAGAGGCAGCTAATCAATGGTTCTCTCTCATCATTGATGTTTTTATCTCTCTTCTTCCTCTGTGAAATCAATAAAAATATATTCAATCAATCAATCAATCAAGTAATCAATCAATCAATGTGACCAGGGTGGTTCCCTGTGAGAAGGATTTTCAGTGACCAGGAGAACTTGGACTCTGGATTCTATCTCTGGCCACAAATGACCCAGTTAAACGAGACCATACTTCTGCTGGTCTGGCCTTACAAAGAAGCAATAAGGCCCACATCTCTGGCTTACAAAAAATACATAAAACCATTTGCTTTGGTGCCTATACTTTACAAGCCAAGAAAATGCCACTGAGTGCCAATGACCATGTGGGTCTAGGTGGGCATATGCTTAGCTCCTGATCCCTGCACCCACAGACCCAGTCTGCATTATAGTCACTGCTTGGAGGTTGACTGTACAGGACTCAAGAAATGAAAGCCTTGTGGGCAAAGAGAGAGTCTTTGAGGGGACAAAATCTCCAAGGAGTGAGTCCCTGGGGACCACAACAGTTCTGCTTAGAACTCCTTCACCTGCTGCAGAGGTTCTCCATGGGCGGATCCTGACCCCGGCATCACCTTGAACTTGTCAGAGATGCACATTTCAGGCCCCACTGCAGACCCACTGGGCCAGCCTCTCCATGATTCTGGTTCCTGCTGACGGTTCAGAACCAGGACCTCACACATAGAGCATATGAGGGTGTATAAAAAGGAGACTGAAATGAATGATGAATGAATGAAAAGTCTCAGCATTACTCAAGCACTGCCCAGTATACCCAGCTCCCAGGTAATGGTTGAAAGACACTACAATGTCCCCCCCTTCCTGCCCGATGGGTGTTGGGGCATAAACTGTCATGATGTGGGTGTGGCCTCTGCCTCCTGACTCACACCCCTCCATGGGATATTTTTCTGTGAACAGTACCAGGCTCTCGCTGGCCTCCATAGCTTTGAACGTGCAATCTTCTTTGGCTGGAATTTCCCCCTTATCTCTTCCCCAACACCCTACTCTTCTGTTTGTGCCACTAAAGCCTACATCTGGCTTGGACTTCAGCATAGAAAGTCACCCCCTCCAGGAACCAGTTTCTCTGTCTACATTCTGTCTCACCCACTGGCCGGCACACATGCTCTGGAGCCAGGAGACTCAGTTAACGACTCACAGCCATGGCTCCAACACCTGCAACAGTGCCTGCTGAATTGTTTAATCAAGCAATCAATTGTGACTATAAAATAATCTGTGTTGTTGTTTTTTTGTAATAGGAAATATATACATATTTAAATTTATTGTTATTTTTATTGACTTTTAGAGGGAAGAACATTGATTTTGTTGTTCCTCATATTTGATGGTTGATTCTTGAATGTGTCCTGATTGGGGATTGAACCTGCAGTCTTGGCATATTGGGACAATGCTCTAACTAACTGACCTATCCGATCAGGGTCTTCATTTATTATTGATTGATTTCATTGACTTATACAAGGGTAATTGACTATTAGACTAGAAAGGAGGCCTATGGATATAAAAAATAATTCAGCATTTTCTTTCTTAATAGAAACTGCCCCCTGCTCAGTGTCTTTCTTTCTTTTCTTTTCTTTCTTTCTTTTCCTTCTTTCTTTTCTTCTCTCTCTCTCTCTCTCTCTCCCTCCCTCCCTCCCTCCCTCCCTCCCTCCCTCCCTCCCTTCCTTCCTTTCTTCCTCCCTTCCTTCCTTCCTTCCCTCCCTCCCTGTTCCTTTTTCTTTTTCTTTCTTTCTTTCTTTTTTTTTTTTTTTTAAACACATACACACACCTAAATATTTGGTCCCTGGCTGACCCTGCCTCCAAAAGCCAGTGTATGAAGGCCTACGCCCCTGAAACTTGCCCGGGGGCAAAAGAAAAGTGAGATGGAATATTCGATTTCCAGTAAATAGAGAACAGTGAGTAGGAAGATCCAAGAACACAATGGCTCCCCCTCCTTCGGATTTGCACTCTCCAACAACTGCAATTTGTGCCAGCTTGATTGGAACCAGTCAAGGAGTCCTGGATGGCCACCAAACAGCACAGCCCCAAGCTCTGGACCAAAGCCCATCGCTGCCCCAGAGCAGCAAGGGCCAGAGTGCCACCTTGGAGAAGCCCATGAGGCTGCCAGGACCCCAGCGAGTTTCACGAGCTGTTGTGTTCACTGAGTCATAGCACTGTACTCATGACCCAGCCAGGTTCCAACTGGTCTATCTGTGGCCTGATGGGAGCCAGCCCACCCGGGTCCATCTCTGTGAACACTCAGCCCCGGGTTTCTTTGACACTGGGGAGCTCTGGCACCCTAATGTATTCCCGGGCTGTCCAAAGGGCAACCTGAAACCACAGGGCTCAGGCCTGTCCTCATGAGTGCTCCTAGACTCGCTGGTGATGTGGCTGGAGGAAGTGGGCTCCATGTGGGTTTCACAAGACAAACTTCCTCTAGCAACATGAGCCACATATTGGGGACACTATTCTCTATTTCACAATGAAAATTCTGAGGTGTTCTATCCCTTTCCCGTGGCCACTGCCACTTATTCCCCAACTTAGTAATTAGACATTTATAATTTAGGAAGTGATCCCCCCACCCCCATGTTTAGTACCCACACACATGACACCATAGATAGTTATTACAATATTATGGACTATATTCCCTATGCTCTATTTTCCATCCCCATGACTATTTTGTAACTACTAATTTGTACTTCTTAATTCCTTCGCCTTTCTCACCCAGCCACCCTCCCATCTGGCAACAAAATAATTTATATATATAAAAGCCTAAGCGACCGTCCAACCATTCATTCAGCCAGTAGCTATGATGCACAATGACCACCAAGGAGCAGACACTCAATGCACAGGCATGGAAAAATGGAACAGACTGATGAATCTCAGAGGGAAGGAAGGAGGAGGAGGGCAGGAAGAGATTAACAAAAGATCTTATATGCATACTAGAGGCCTGGTGCATGGATTCATGTACCCATAGAGTCCCTCCGCTTGGCCTGTGGGGATCAGGTCAAAACTGGCTCTCTAACATCCCCCCAGGGGTCCTGGATTGCAAGAGGGCACAAGCCAGGCTGAGGGACCCCACCAATGCATAAATCCATGCACCGGGCCTCTAGTATTAATAATAAAACTACCTTTGACTGAGTAGCTACCATGTGCCAGGCCTGGAGTCACTAGCACATGGAGTGCCTCCTGTAATCCTCACCACAAATCTCAGGGCACTTGGTCCTCTCATTTGACCCATGGGGCATTTGGGTGTTCCCAGGTGAACTAGCCTGCCCCACAGCACTCTCAACATGGATATGGAAGAGCTCAGAAAAGTTATCTCAGTTTCTCAAGTCTGCTTAACAACCATGTCACACTCATTTTGTACCACTCTACCCATAGCTCTGTTAAAAAATATTTTTACTTCATTAATTCGTATTTTTTCCTGTTTAGTCATTCAACACCTCAATTTCTTTTGAGAACCAGAAAACATGTCATGCACCACCTTAGGTGCTGGGTATATAAAATGAATGAAACATATGAGCTTTAAGGAGGCTATAGCTTTGTGGTGATACAGATTTTAAAAGGCAGACATTTACAACACATTTTTAATGCCTGGGGCGAAAAGGGAAGTACAGAGTGCCATGGGACCTCGTAGTAGGGACAGGTAATGCACACTTGGTGGCGTTACATCAATACAAAATGAAAAATTAAAAATGGTTGGGGGGTAGAGGAAAGCAAAGTGCTCACATTTCGCTTTCTGTCAATATTAATGGACAATAAAACTAAAGATAAGCCAAAATTGATTTCTATGGAAACCAGTGATCTATTGCTATGTAACAGGTTTAGAAGCCTTAATAATAAATTCAGTGGTGTAAAACGACATACTTTTATGTTAGTTTCTGTGGTTCAGGAGTCCAAGCATGGCCTCTATTCTGGGACTCGGAGGCTACAATAAAGGTGTATGCTGGGGCTGTGATCTCATATGAATCCCAATTGGGGAAGATCTGCTTCCCAGCTCATATGGTTGCTGGCAAAACGCCCATCAATTTCTGAAAGTGTCAGTTACTTCAGGTTCCTTTCTGGTCTTCTCACAGACCACACCTTTTCCAGCATCAGGCCTGCCCTTCTGCCTGCCTCAGACAGGCCTCCTCACCAGCCCTTTCCATGCACAGTAGGTTAGGCTCAAAGCTAAGCTCCTATTGAAGGCTTTTTCTGTCCATCTAATTCAAGTCGGTTGCTCCCAGCTCACCTATCACATCACCATATGACCCTTCTCACAGTTGGCAGTGACCTTGTTTCTTAATCAGAGTTGTCTGCCCACATAGACTGTGAGTTCCCAGAGGAAGCATTTGTCTCTCTTGTTCAGTCCCAAATCTCCATACCTGCAATGGTACCTGTCACATAACAAGTGCTCAGTTGCAAGTTGTCAAAGGAGTGCATTAGGTGATTTTTAAAATCCTCCTCTGAACGCTCACGGCAGAAGCAGGGTATTTAAAAACCTGAGTGGACAGCGGCAGACTCCGGCGGCTCTCGCCAAGTTCTGTGACAGAGACCTGAGAGCAGGTGTCCTGTCAGGCTGGTTGCTTGGACTCCATGGGTGGCCTGGAGTGAGTCTTCTCACCTCTCGGTGCCCTCATTAGCTGTGAACAGTGTAATGAAATGAGGAAAACACTACTGGTGTCAGCCTCGCTCTCATGGATGAAAAGGGTTTTATACTCATAAATAATGAAAATGTAATGAAGTTACACAGGCCGCCTCCGGCTTACTCAGAAGTAATCATGAAGTCCCCTAAGAGGCCAAGAGAGATGCTACGAAATAATTAGTGTTTTACCTGTGACAATGACACTTATTCAAATCTGTGTTTAAAAGCCTCATCTAATTGCATCCAAGAATGCAATTTTCTGAGGGGAAACACTGCAGGATTCTAGAACGTTTATGCTGGAAATAAACTCTAAGCTAAAATTAAAACCAAACTGAAAGCACATTAACCTTGAGCCGGGCAGCTTGGGTAGTGAGGAACTAACCTTGCCCAGAGAGAGGCTTGCCTTGGCCTTTGGCTCCTGGCGGTTGATCGGGTGATCCGCGTGCCCCTGGACTGTCTTAACAGGAGTGACGTTTTTGTCTGGAGGTTCTGGCCCATTCTAACAATATGATTTATTATGTGGGCTTTGGGCCACAGGCAATAGTGCTAGCATCCAGAGAGCCTGGAAATTAAAGGCATTAACACAACCTCCAGGAGGGGCTGGAAACTAAATGTAAACCACCCAGGCAGCCTGGGATCAAGTCCCAATAAAACCTCTGGGCACCGAGGTCTCAGGTGAACATCCCTGATTGGAAATACCCCCTAAACAGTATCACACAGTGCAACCCAGAGGAGTTAATGCTGTCCCTGACTCCACAGGACACAGCGGGAGCTCCAGGTGTGGGCCCCTCCTGGACTCGGGCCTGTGCGCCTCTTTCCCTATAATAGAGCATCGCCATGAGTGAGGCAGTGTTCTCTAAGTTCTGTGAGTCCTTCTAGAAAATCACTGACCCTGAGAGTGGCTTTGAGAACACCTCCAAAGGGATAATGTCAGAAGTGAGGGTGTACTGTGCTCCCACTAACATTTGGGTTGGTTAATTGTACAGTTGACCTAAACTCTCCTCAAAGGTTAAAATACGTAGTTTTCTTTGTTTCTTCTTTTTTAAAAGATGTTTAATTTTTTTTCATTGTTGACACTATAATAGATGTCCCCCATTCCCTCCACTTCAACTTCCGGCCCCTTTCCCCCTGGCCATCACCACACTGTGGTCTTTGCCTATGGACTATATGCTCTTTGGCTATCTCTTCACCTTCTTTCATCAATTCTCCAATCCCTTTCCCCTCTGATCTCTGTCAGTCTGTCCCATGCATACATGCCTCTTTATGACATGAAAAAAATTAAACATGAGAGGATGTGGGTCTTAGAAAAATGAATCCTCAAGCATCCTCATATCCTATCTAAGGGTATGTCTGACTCTTTTTTTCTTGCTTTAGCCCCATGAAAATTAGATTAACAAGCTAGGGCCCTTTCTGAGCTGAAATCCAGGAATCTAGGAGGCAATGTAAGGCCTTCCTCTTAGGTTACTTTGGTGGATCAAACAGAGGAAACTACCTGTGCAAAGGTAAAGAAGAATGAATGAATGGTTCAAGGGAAACCACAATAAGGCTTGGGTTGCAACTAGACAGAAGGTTCAGGGCAGAGACAAAGCAGAAGGGTTGTGACCTCTCAGTGAGAGTGCTGAGTGATGCTAGGGCAGAGGGTCAGCTGGCCTTGGTAAGATCAGCCTGGCCTGGCTGGTGTGGCTCAACGGTTGAATGTCAACCTATGAACCAGGAGGTCACGGTTCAATTCCCGGTCAGGGCACATGTCCAGGTTGCCGGCTAGATCCTCAATATAGGATGTGAAGGAGGCAGCTGATCAATAATTCTCTCTCTCGTCATTGATGTTTCTATCTGTTTCCCTTTCCCTTCCTCTCTGAAATCAATAAAATATATATATTTTAAAAATCAACCTTGTTGGAGGTTAGTTTTTCCTCCATGAGCAGAGGCCAATTTGAGGTCTTAAGATCAACTGCAAGAGACCAATGTCAAAACATCTATGGCTCAAACTACTGCATAAGAAGACGGCCAGATCAAATATGAGCTGAGGAGTAGAACTGAGCCTGGCATGTCCCAGTGGCTCAGAAGTGAATTGTGAATAGGCAGAGGCAGATGCTGAGATGGGACTACCATTGGCAGTCACAGCAGAAGACACAGCATGCAGTAAGGACTAATGACCGTTCTTGGAGCATCGAAGGCGGGCCAGCAGCTCTGCCTGCTCTGACTAGTCATTTCCCTGAAAGGACAGAGATGGCTGCGCTTCTGACTGGAAGTGTGTAATCAAGGGTGGGAATGAAGACTTCGGAGGGACTTGGAATTTGGGATAGCAAAAGTCACCAGTGGATCAGAGAGGATGCAGAGGAGACAGGCTAGAAAGGGAAATATGAAATATTTCCTTGAGAGCCAACCTTCCAGGGTGATGCTGAGTGAAATGCAAAAGGGTAGAAAAGGCATTCCCCGTTTCCCAGTGAACCTAGAATCCAATCCTAGCGAGACAGTGATAGAACAAACTAGTATGCATGCTAAATAATAATAAACACAATCAGCACATTGAAGAAACTAAAGAAACATGGACAAAGTTCTAGATGAAACTTGTGTTGTTCCTTCAGCTTAAATCCATGTAGAAAACGATGGCATCTCAGGCAGGAAAATGGCATGGACTCACAGACATACATGTGCATTGTATATTTAGATGCAGTGGCAGAAGTTTAAGTAGGCCAGAAGTTTAAGGGGGAGGGAGAAAGCGCACTAATGAGTAGGGATATTTTGAAATTTAAGGTTGGACACCTAAAGGCTAAAGTCTAATAGGTGATACTGCCTAGGTGTCTACTGCCCTCTGGTGACAGCATACCTTCATTACAGATTCATCCTAAAACTCGAGTTTGCTAAAGGAAAAATAAAAAGGAATGTCTCGGATTATAACAAACATCTCATTCGATTTAGGACCCTAGCTCTCATGACACTTTGGGATAAGCATTACAAGATGTAAACAGAAAGGCTTCAGGTATGTTCTTTGAAGCAAGGGAAGATTGGCTTGATTTTAATTATAGAACAGCAGCTATCGTTATGTAATTTTCTCATATACACACACGCAATGTCTGGACTCCTGGCTGGGATCTCTCCTTTTGCTTTAAAATAAATGACTAGTTTCCTCTGAAGGAAAGCACAAAGTGGGTCATCCAGGGAGTCTGTGATCTCCTGGAAGGAAGCCACTGGCCACCTGGAAGCCAGTACATCCAGCCCTGTTATGCTCTCTGAGGTCCAATGTTCTCCTGCATCACCTCCCACCCCCCACCACCTACCTCCCACCCCCCACCACCTACCTCCCACCTTCCACTTTCCACCACCCACCTCCCACCCCCACCCCCCACCACCTACCTCCCAGCTTCCACTTTCCACCACCCACCTTCCACCTCCCACCTCCACCTCCCAGCACCTCCGCAGGAAGAACACATCTGCGAATCCTCTGGCATTCCTTCAATGCCTTACAGCTGTAAAACCACTGCATGGAAAGAAAGGAACGTTTCATAGACTGGGAGTCCCCAGACACTTTCCCAAACCCAACAAGTGAAGAGTGCTTTTGCCCCGGTGAAGTACACCGCATCAGGAGGAGTGGAGATAGGAAAGCGTCCTTCCTCAATGACTGTGAACTGTGCAAGTGTGGGCTTCATTCACAGCAGTTCACGTTCATTCTCTGGACTTCTGTGAACTCTGTGCCTGCCCCGACTTAAAGGTCCTGTGTGGTGGGCAGGATACAATTACCCACAATGATTTCATCTAAGATTTGAGTTTGAGTTAAGGAAAAAGCCCCCTTTTGGTTTCATCCAAGAACCCCAACTATCTGAGGTCTGTTCTTTCCCTGGTGTGTTGCAGAGAGCCCTGCCCATCTCCTGGCCTCTCTCTGCCCACAGCTGCCCGATGCTGGCTTGTTCAGTGTGGCCTCAGTTGGCATGGGCAGTTGATGTGATTTCAACTGTTGGAATCTCAAGGGAGCCTTGGTGGTGGAGTCTGCCTATCCTTTTAGGAGTTCTCAGTGGGCACGGGAGACACAAGCAGAGAAAACAACCAAGGCTGGGAGGGGGGGTGCAAGGAAGAGTGAGAAAGGAGACACGGTCACGCACTCAACACATTCCCCCTGGGAAAGCCTCTACGTCAATCCAAACATGATTCCAATGATTCCACATCAATGTTTCCACACTATCCGGTTTCTCTATTTACTGGAATTTGCTCCATCCATAGCACACCAGTGAAAGATAACACAAACAATTACTAGAGGATTTAAGAACAAGTCAATCAGCAGCTCTAGGACTTAACACATGTTATCAAGGTAACTAGTTAAAAATGTTATATGATTCATCATTAAATTATTTTGCACCCAAACAGATTCAATTACTTAATTATAGCAAATTTTGCTAATCACAAAGACTAGTTAAGTATTACATTTTCATGCCAAATGAGACCAGGATGGCTGAACCACATTTGTGAAGAAACAAATCAGCAAAGCTTAAAAAGGTTCCCAAGAGAGGCTGTTAAGTGGCTTTGTGCTCCACCTTTTCCTTTTGATGCTGCTAACGCTGCCCCATTCTCATCAGCCCCCAGCCCACTCTCATCAGCCCCCAGCCCGCTCTCTCCTTGAGACCCAGCACCATGCAATTAAGTTGCAGTGTTCTGATGGAGAGAATTTTGAAGTTGATTGCCAAATAATCTGCGACTATCAAGGCCATGTTAGAAGATTTGGGAATGGGTGGTGAAGGTGATGATGAGCCAGTTTCTCTACCAAATGGTAATGCAGCAATATTATAGAAGGTCATTCAGTGCCACACTGACAAGGATGACTCTTCTCCTCCTCCTGAGGATGATGAGAACAAAGAAAAGCGACAGATGATATCCCAGTTTGGGATCAAGAATTCCTCAAAGTTGACCAAGGAACACGTTTTGAACTTATTCTGGCTGCAAACTATTCAGACATCAAAGGTTTGCTTGGTGTTACACACAGGACTGTTGCCAGTATGATCAAGGGACAAACCCCTAAAGAGCTTCGCAAGCCCTTCAATATCAAACATGACGTTACTGAGGAAGAGGAGGCCCGGGCAGGCAAAGAGAAGCAGTGGTGTGAAGAGAAGGGGAAAGTTGTGCCTGGCACCTCAACACTGTAAGGACTGTTCCGAACACTAGTTGCTCTGTTTTGTTTATAATTGTTGGTATTAGACAAACACTAGACAAATGCAGCAGCAAATCAATTGTATTCATAGAATATGATCCTCATTGCATGTGGAGTTTGGGTACAGATTCCAAACCTATGGCTGAGTTTCTTCCAGTGTGATCAAAAGTATCTTTTTTCTTTGCTCTGACTAAAACTGAACTGTGGGTTCTCTACAGAAAAAAGAAAGGTTCCCAAAAGAAAAACAGGGGGGGGGGGGCAGTTGGCTAATATATAGTCATTTCTTATTCATTTTCAAAGCTTTTCCAATTCTTAGACAATGGATGGTATATTAAAAACACTGAACCTGGTGGAGACCAAAATAAAATAAGAGTTTTAAATCCTAGACATCTCACAAGTAAAGTTTAATTCATAGACATTAGAATTATTTTGACCTTATAAGAAGAACTATCTCATATTTATAATAGAACTGGCCCCAGGGAATTTGTCATACAATTCAGAAAACGCCAAAGAAGTAACATTTCCTCAGATATTACTTTGCTGCCTCCCTTCTTATTATTATTTTTAATATATTTTATTGTTTGTTTGTTTGTTTTTTTTACAGAGAGGAAGAGAGAGGGATAGAGAGTTAGAAACATCGATGAGAGAGAATCATCAATCAGCTGCCTCTTGCACACCCCCTACTGGGGATGTGCCCGCAACCAAGGTACATGCCCTTGACCGGAATTGAACCTGGGACCTTATAGTCCGCAGGCCGATGCTCTCTCCATTGAGCCAAACCGGTTTCGGCCTGCTTCCCTTCTTGATGTTACAACCACAGTCATGCTCATGCTCATGCTCAGAAGGTTGACTCTGTATGTTGTGAGCTTTTGTTCTTTGTCCTTAAAGGAAAGTACAGGCATTTTTTGGAGGATGAGGGGAAACGAAAGGCAAGAAGTTTGTATACAGCTGATGTGAATGCCCACACGTGATATCATGGCAAACCTGTTTGGTTCTGTGACAACCTATAAAAAAGCTCACGGCCACGGTCATGACTGTGCTTTCAGGCTCATTACAGAGATCGCACCAGTGACAGAAACCACACAGGCAAAAGCGTCCAGGTGTGGAATGTCATGGGGTTGCTATTTTCTTCTTTATTCTTTTCAACATGACTTCAGTGTTGTACAGTGAACAACTGTTGCTCTTTTTATAAAACAAAAACAACAAAAATCTTGAAAGGGCTGCAATGCAGCCTTCTCTTACACTATCGCATTCAGTGTCATGGAGGACATATGGTTCATTTTAAAACTGTTCCATGAACTCATCAGTGAGAATCCATCTAATCAGTTCTCCATGATGAGAGAGGAGAAATTATAAAAATCAGAAAGGTAAGTGCCTGAGCCAGCAGCCAGATTCTTCATAGAGAAGAGGGGAGACAAGACAACAAAATTATATTTCCATCTGCCATGTGACAATGCGACACTGCCCACTGACCCCAGACCTTGGAGGAACAATCTCACCCACTGGGTAGTTACTGTCACGCCTATTCTAAAGGTAAAGAATCTGAAACTCAGCCCCAGCTGGTTTGGTTCAGTGGATAGAGCATCAGCCTGTAAACTGAAGGGTCCTGAGTTCAATTCCAGTCAAGGGCACCTGTGGGTTGTGAGCTTGATTCTCCAGTAGGAAGCATGCAGGAGATAGCCTATCAATGATTCTCTCTCATCATTGATGTTTCTATCTCTTTCTTACACTCACTCCCTCCCTCTCTGAAATCAATAAAAAAATATTTTTAAATAAAAATAATCTGAAACTCAGCTAGCTGCCAAGGCCACACAGCTAGACAGATGCAGAGCTGAGATGAGAGGTTCAGCTTGGCATCACCCAAGGTGTTCTCTGCCCACGCCTCCCTAAGCTTTGGTCCTCCCCGGAGATCCCCTGAGAACAAAAATTTCCTTCCCACATTGTCCCTGTTTATTTCCTTCCTTTGCCACATGTGTGCTTGGCAGAAGAGAAGAAACTAAGGTTCTACTCTCACTTGAAAACACATGGGTTGTGGAGTGAGATGCCCAGCAGAGCGAGTGACAGGCAGGGTTTCCACCTCTCCCCCTTGAGAATGGTTTTCGACACATTCCTGCTTCTCCCAGGAAGGGGCGGTTGACTCCGGAAGGGTGCTCTGCCACCACACCATGTATGCAGAACACATGCACATCTCCCACACATCCTGTCCTCCAACCTCCATGCACAATGATCCCAGGGGAGTTCTCATGAGCACCCACACTTCATGCACCAGGCCCCTCACACAACCTAGTGGCCCCCACTGTGCCCACTTTGGCAGTGTTTAGAGACAGAAGGCGAGCATCTGCCTTGCCACCTAGCATTCCAGTGGTCTCTGTTCATGTCAAAGTTGTTTCTCACAGCTTCTGCCAAGGTGCTCATCATATTCCTGCTTGCAGTCTAGGGATCATAATACAAAATAAATCACCAAAGAGGGGAAAAAATAGAATTGTGAGATAGAGAGAGAGAGAGAGAGAACACTAATCTCTGCAGGCCTGCTCTCCAATTTTTGTTTTCAACACATTCTTTGGACGTGGGAAGAAGACCCAAAGTGTAGACTGTTGGGGCTTCAGGAGAAGCATAGCCTTTCATTCTATTTTCGACAGACAAGGACCCAATCAAACTCTGCTCCTTGGGTAGGAAGCTTCCAAAAGGGGACTTACACTTGTCAATCATTTAATTAACAGAAGAAATAAAAGCAGACAGCAACTTTAGAGCATGTACTATGTGTGGGCACTGGGCTGTGCATATGCATTTATGTTCACAATCTCATTGAACCTCAGTGACAATTCTTCAAGGTAGCTTCTTTTGTTATCCCCAGCTTACCGATAAGAAAACTTTGCTTTAAGAGCTTAGATGACTGCTCAGAGTTGTAGAGCGGGGCTAGACTTTCCACCCTGGGAGACCACACAGTTCCTAATTGCTATGCTCTACTGCTTCCCATCAGACCTTCAAGTGATGGGCATTAGATTCCAAATAAAACCCAGGTTGCCTGTCTAGCTGCTTACCTCACTCCGAAGCCTAACATTAAGATCTTTCCATTTCATTAGGCAGGAGGTGGGCTCAATGTAGGAGAGGAGAAGGGGAACCCAGAGGATTCAAATTGTAACAGGAAAATGGATTGAAAGAGCTAAACGTATGTGTTGGAGCCAAATGGTTTGGCAGATGCAGCCATGTTCAGGGATTTGTGATGACAGGGACAGTCCTTTTTCCACCCCTCTTTGAGCTGCCTTTATATAACTTTATCTTTTATGTCCAAAGATCAAATAAAAAAAGATCACATTTAATGAGGACTAGGGGAAATAAACTGGTGGCAATTAAAGAGTAAAAATAACTTCTCTGTGGCTTCAGACCACAGGCATTTGCTCATTTTAAGAGGCACAGGCAAATCACTTAAGGCCTTTTAGGCTGAGTTGGTCTCACGTTTCCTCCCACACCCATGGTGATTAAAGTTACAGGCAGTCATAGCTCTTGAACCCATGGAATTGTGTAGTAAGTAGAAGTACAATCAGGCCAAACTCATCAACTCACAAATGCAACTTGTAACACGGAAGTCAAATGCAAGTCTCCTGTGTAACTGGTTGCTTTGTGTGTAAGGGGATTAAGGAGAGTTAGAAAAGGTCAATGAGTAATTTACAATTCAAACCAGGAAATATACTCTTGAAGAGAGATCTTCCTCCCTTCACCCTCAAGTTCTGATTCTACTCTCCCTGAGTCTGGACACCTAGTTGGCCAAGATCCAAGAAGTCATCATTTCACTGCTCTGTTTTCCACATGCAAATCTGTTTTGGTCTAGATGATGAGGCAGACCCCAACTCTTCCTCAGACTTAGAATAGCCAAGTTCACTCAAACTCCCACAGGCAGCCCGAGGGCTTTGAGATTCTCACCTCTGCCCTATACCACTGTGGCTTAGACCAGAACTTGGGAAGTACGCATTGATCCTCGAGTCAAGAAAACACCTGGTAAAATCTCGGGTGTTACCAGCTTTCCGATGACTCTGTAGATACTCAAAAACAGAATAACCCATAGGGTATTACTCTGAAATACTCCCTGAAATTTCCTAATTTGGGATATAATGAGGGACTGTCTCAAAGATGAAATCAGCTGCTGAACAGAAAGATGTAAGAGTGTTTACCCTGTACTTTGGGAGCCCTTGTTCTGTACAAGGGATTTGACACACCCTGTGTCAAGGTCAAGTCTATCCTAGGTCTGTAACCAAATCCAATCCCCCAGAGCATTGCACTTACCGGTAGAAAGTAGCATAGTCCACTGTTGAGTGGCAGGTCTGAAACTCCCAGGACTTGAGTTTCTGGCATTCTCGATGGGCTCGGAGCTTTACCTTCACGGTCCCTTGGCACAGTTCAGGCACTGGCTTTCGGCGGGGTCTGTTGCAGAACTCATTGGACTCCACCCTCCAGGACTCAGCAAAGTCATCCACATCAAACTTGAAGTTTCCATCTCCACCAATTAAGTCATCACGCTTATGTCCATTGTAGTTGCCACAGAGACCACAAAGTTTGCCCTTGAGATGAGGGGCAGCCATGACTTCTACAAAACTGTCTCCATCCCAGGATATTTCCAAACCTAGGGGGAAAGAAGAAAAGGGGATCAACCACTCTTGAATCCATCAATAATTCCCAAGTGTATTCATCTTTCTACAGCACATATGACCATCCCCTAACAAGGAACACTGAGGGTCTGTCCACATTCTTGGTTCCCTTTCATCCTTGCAATATTAAATGTCATGTGATTTTACACAAATCAATTATTTGTTGGGATTTAGAAGTTTTAAACTGTGCAAAGTTTGCCTTTATAATGATGTAATATGTATCCCGGTTTGACTTGTAAATAACTACTTATTGATCATTTTATTCTAGGGTATATATTTTTTCCCTTTTCCAGAGAAATTGTGTTGGCCCAAATCATGATTTCACTTATCCAATGATTACTCTAATGTAAAAATGCAAAGATGACAAAAAATGATAGTTTTTAATGTATTTTCTCTTTATCCCCAAATCCCCTATGATGGTTGAGAGTCATCTCATGTACAAAAGCTCATCAGTTTGATTCTTGGGCAGGGCATGTGCCCATGTTGTGGACTCAATGCCTGGTAGGGGTGCATGTGGGAGGCAACTAATATTGGTGTTTCTCTCTCTCCTTCTCCCTTCCTGTCTATCAATAAAAACGTATTTTTTAAAAGCTTTTTGAGGTTCAATGACAAGTAACCATCAAGCTCTTCTAGTCAAAGATGGTTTCATTTGGTCACAAATATGTGTTAGATGTGTTTCTTACTGTTCTCCTGGTAATACTCTGGCAGTGCCCGAGTCCCCAGTGAATGGCTGGACTAGAAAACCAATGAATGCAAAAGAGCCCCCTAGGGCATGGCCACCCAGGGAACATCTACAACAGGCCAATGAGCACTTCTGCTCTGGGACTTCTCCTTTTTCACCGCCACCATCTCCTAGGAGTGACAACCTACACACACACACACACACACACACACACACACACACACACACACACACACAGCTTTTTTTAATAGAAAAAATCTCCCTGTGTGTTTTTTAATCTTACTCTCTTGGTGTATTTTTTTTTTTTTAACAAAAACTAGTCTTTCCTTGAGCCAGTTCTGAGCATCTGGAAAGAGCAACACGACTCTCTTCCTGAAAGATCCTGCCTTTGCTCTTAGAGTATCAAAAGAGGCTGATGAGCAAATGTTCAGAAGATGCTCAGAAGTTGGGGAATAAGGTAGTGATGGGAAAGGAGGCGGAAGGGAAAGGATCTTGTTTGAGTATAGAATTGGCATAAGGAACATCAAAGTGATGTGAGATCAGTAAGAAACACCCAGAAGTAAGGTTCTAAAGCCAATATTCTCTACGTTTGGACACGGTCCATGAGGAGAGAAGGCTGGCCAAATAACATTCCTGTGAGGAGACCACATAACCGCCACAAGAAAGAGTTACAGATCTGCTTTAGGGGGCGAGTGTTATTGATAGAATAAACCAGGGGTCTAAAACTGGATATCTCAATAAATAAACATAAAATCCCATGTGTAAATCACTGTATGTTAAACTAAAGGAATGAATGCATTGTTAGTTCACAACAAATGGTAGAAAAGCCTTTTTTGGTTGAGATAAAAGCTGAGTTCAGAAAAGCAGTAAAGTACAGTTAGGTAAAGAAGCAAGAGAGATGATTATAAGAAAGTTTCTCTTGGGAGAAGTCTGATGAGGAGAAGACAGTATAGTACAAGGTGAGTAGAGAAGGGACACACCGCTAGAATGCCCACATGCTAAGCTGACCTCCCATGTGGATCTCTGAGAAGATGGTGTCAACTCTGACAACCACAACTATCGGATACGCTAATTTATATGTGTACATACCCCATCATCTAGCACAGTATCTGGCGCTGAGTGTACACTTCCTAAATGAATGAATTACCCTGTAAATTGATATATCATGCAAAGCCAAGGAAATTGTGAATTTCATGCTGGTTAAGGCACTGAAATAACAATTTTGGGAAAAGACAAGCAAACTATAATATGATTTGTAATACACTCTCTACGGTATAGAGGAAACTTGACCTTACAAGCCTGTAGCCAGGCAGCTGCCCAGCAAGAGAAATGAGGGGAGAAATCAGTTTCATCCACACTCTAACTTTTACAGCACAGTTCCAAGACTTTTCCGTGCTGCAAAATTTTCCAAACTACAAATCTTTTTCCTAGACAGCAGGCAAACACTCTTCTTCCGAGTGCCACAATGATTGAGAACTTCTATCCAAAGAAGCTCCAACGTCACTACTGACAATAACATAATAAATTTGAGACTTTGGCAACTGAATTCATGGGAATGCAACTCATGGTGAACAAGGCGGTCATTGTGTTCTTTCTCTGCAATGGACTGGTGGTCCATGCATGCCTGGGGAGACCCACTGTGTTCTCACTAACCTCTTCTTAAAACTCTTACCATCTCACTCATAAAACCTGGCCCCCAAAGTAAGAGCATACTTTGTAATTCGCTCTCTTTCCTCTGTTATATTATGGACTCAGCATTTATTTATTCTATTAAATAATTATTATATTAAAAGGATTTTCAC
This sequence comes from Vespertilio murinus, assembly GCA_963924515.1. Lineage (NCBI taxonomy): Eukaryota > Metazoa > Chordata > Mammalia > Chiroptera > Vespertilionidae > Vespertilio > Vespertilio murinus. The sequence continues at coordinate 5,048,967 of OZ004712.1, forward strand.
GGGCCAATGCTAGCTTTCCTATTCTGAAGGGATAAATTATTCAATTATTGATGCCTTTTCTCTTGCTGTATTGTATACACATGTGTTGGCAGGGTTTTTTTTTTTTACTCTCTACATTAGTAAACTCTATTAAAACTAGATTACAATAGTGACAGGAAAAAAAAACCCAGCTCTAACAAGTTGTAACTGAAGAGATTGCTCTTCCAAAAGATATTTTAAATAAGCATCTTAGGAGATGAAATATGGAAGTGTGGGCTGGGGTTCATCTTTTCTGCAGCTGGGATGAGTTTCCTATTCTCTTGCTGGAAACTGGGTAGAAACAACTGGCAGAGTCAGAAGCCTGGAGCCGAAGCACATATCCCATCCAGGGATGAGCAGAGGCCGCATTCCTTCCGCTGTATGAACGACCTTCCAACTTTCCCTCCTCACCAGTGTGTGTTTTACTGACTTGTTCTTCATCCTTCAAACATGTGATCTAGCTCCAGAACCCTAGTTTGGGGGATTTCCTTGGGGGAGAGGGGATATGGGGAGTTGTTCTTTTATTTCATGGTTGTTTCACTTATAGGTTGTTATTGTTGCTTTTGTTGTTATCCATTAAAGGAGAGAGGATGTGGGGCATCAATAGACATTACCAGAGAGGTTCTTAAAAATGGATGGTTTTCTGTTCAGTTTACATCAAAGGGAAAAATTTTTTTTTAAAAATGTATGTATAAAAGAATATATATATATATATATATATATATATATATATATATATATTCTCCAGGTCTGAGTGTAGAACTCTTGATGAACCCGGAAACAAAGCTAATAAAAAGCCACACTTATATGTGCTAATGCCTTTCAGGTGGGTCTGCTGTAACTCTTTCAGGTAAAGCTGATGACGTGAACAGATGGCAGAAAGGAAATATTTTTAAATTATCTGGCAAGTGCCAAGAGTGGGGTGGGGAAAGTGATGGGATGGGCAGTGCTTTCTCAAGCTACCAAGCGTCGCTCAGAGCCCTGTGTACTACCCCAATGTTATCAGGAAAGCAGCTACCACCAAATTCCACCCCCTTGACAGGCCACAGTGCTCCCTGCAGGTGATCCCGTCCTGAAATGCTGAGTCCATAAACCACAGGGGCGAAGTCATCCCTCCCATTTCCCCTCCTTCCAGCCGCAGATTGATTTAAGCTGTTACTCTGAAGAAAGTACCCTTTGGTCATATGACCTTAGGAAACTGGAAAAAAAATGATGGAAAAAGAACCCTCAGAGGGTGTTTCAAATGCACAATCAATAGGTGATAAAAACGAAATATCCCTAAGGGGTAGTACAAACTGAGTGTGGTCAACCAGAGTGGAAAAGACTCTTGTCTGGAAACGCAATTGTCCCATTCAGAGGGTAGTGTCCACGCCAGTGGAATGCCCAGAGGAATACGGCTCTTCCCCAGGAAGCAGAGAGCCCGTGAGCTTCACGGCTCCAAGAAATTGTGCAGCTGAGTATGAAGGGAGCCACATAAATTACTTGAATCCTCGGATGGAAAAACTAATGAAACTGGAAAGCGAAGTCCAAGGCCTAGAAGAGTTAGATGCACTAATCGAATTATGGTGCCTATGATGTATTATTATTTTCTTAGCAGCCTCATCCTTGTGCTCATTTTTACAATGTGGACTCCTTACAAAGAGCGCACTTATTCCATAAGGTACCGCCAGCTGGGAACAGAGCGGCGTGGAACCTCCTAGCTGTTAGCAATCTTTGGGCATCCAGGATCCGTGGGAGAACCGGGCTGCGGTTGACTAATAATTTCCATATCAGTAGAACCCACTGTGTTCAGCTGGCTGGCGCACAGAGAGGCCAGGCGCTTCTAATTAGTGCTGTTGACTCATGTGTCGCTGGTGCACATTTCACAGGGTCCCACCAACTGCTGCCTCCTTTGAAGGAATGAGCCGAGGCCTCCATCTGAAGAGCGGCCTGTCATTTGCATCTGACAGCAGGTGGCTACGTTTTCTGAGCAGGGCTCATCCCTCTAAAATGGAATGAATGGAGCGCTTCGCATCTGCCACACTCAAGGTCAAACGTGGGAATCCTTCCCCCATTATAGGATGTCGCAATACATTCATAATGAACGTGCGCTCCCTGGAACCATGCTGTCCTCTCTAAATAAAAGCTCTCTGGCTTCTCCTTGGCTCCCTGCCTTGTTTAGTTAGGCTGGCATTCCATAGGCTAAGTCGATTTATCAAACCTATATTTGGCTTGAATTGAAACAGTTCGCCGGGGTCTGGCGGTAGAGTGGAGCCCAACAGTCTCCATAGCCCCTCCGAAGTGCCCGCCCCAGCCAATGTCTCCCTTGTGGACCCATGGTATCTGAAGGAACTGGAACCCAATGATGCTTTTACTTTGTTAAATTCTCATCAATGCAAAAAGCAAGACATACCCTGATTCCCTCAAGTAGCAGACTTAAACAAATAGCATAGGCCAGGAAGTTGTGCAATCTAACACCCAATTAACAAACAGAATGAACCAAAGGTAGCATGAGAGGAACCACATGTGACAGAACAAACCGTGCAAATGAGCTGAACTCATACTTTGGGGCCAATACTGAAGAACGGAATTCTGCTTCTGAGATGCCTCTCTGAGGTAGTGCATCACAGACAAAACTGTGCACCTCATTGAACCCATAGGGGAAACCTAGCAATGGTCAACCTAGCAACCACTGCTGGAGATGTGGCTAACCCTTCCAATGGGAAGGCAGAATCCAGTGGGCCTCAGGCAACACGGGCTGCTGGGAAAAGGCCTCAAGGTCAGCTCCCCATGCCCAAGGCCAGGGGGAGAGCTCTCAGAATGCACCCCCAGGGTCCTCCAGCAGGAGCCGATGGTTCCAGCCGTCAGCCCTCTGAGCATCCTTCCCCAAGGTCAAGAACAGATAGGGCTGCTGGTCCCACAGCCCTGCCCAGGCACTGCGTCTGCACCCCCACACACACTGCGGTTTCCTTTGGAGGACTCCCCCTTCGGGGACCCATGCTGATAAGGAAGCACTCTCACAGATGTGACATGGCACGTACTGACTCAGCTGGGAGGGGCCCTGACCATTCCAAGCTGGCCATCAGTGGCCTGAAATTAGCAACCACACAGGAGCAGAGGTCATTTGGGGAGCAGGACTGCTAGATGCGGAATGAGGATGGGAAGGCACTGGGTGTCCGGGGATTGCGAGCCTGGTGGGACTGGTGTGGGATTGCAAGGCTGAAGGGGTGCAATGTCTCTGGCTGCTCAGGGGCACCTTCAAGATCTGTTGCCTGCAGCCCAAACCGGTGTGGCTCAGTGGGAGGTGTGCAGGAGGCAGCTGATAGATGTTTCTCTCTCATTGATGCTTCTAACTCTCTATCCCTCTCTGTAAAAAAAAAAAAAATATATATATATATATATATATATATATATATATATATATATATATATATATATATATATAGTTGGGTTTTTTTTTTTAATCTGCTGCCTGCAGCTGGGCCACTTCCCAGGTTCTCGGTTTCCCTGAGCAGAGGGGAGCCGGGTCCTGAGCCCTCAGGCGGGGCTGCTGTTCGGGTGGGAGAGTGCGGGGCCACAGACACCCCATGCCCGGAGGCCCACCTGCTCTGGTGGTCACTTTGAGGAGGTAGCCGTCCAGGTCGATGTGGAAGTGCGGCGCCCGCCAGGGCAGCGCGATGCGCGAGCCGTTCCAGCGCACGGTGAGGTGCTGCTGGAGGCTCAGGGTGCCCGCGCCCAGCACCAGGTCCACCGACTTGGTCCAGGAGAAGGAGCGGGTCCGGCGGGCGTCGTTCTTCACCAGCACCTGGAAGGGCGAGGCAGGGGAGGAGCAGTCTTTCGTCAAAACGTACTGACACGTCCCCTGAAAGTTAAATGTCCGTCCGTCAAAAGTGTTGTAGTGGGGATCTCCGAATACCGTGCAAACGCCGGGCTCTGCGGATGGGTGAGAGACAAAAGCAGGGTCACAAACCAAACCGAGCGCAGGACTCCAGGGGGACATGGGGGGGGAGGGGTGTCCTGGCAGGAAACCTGGAAGGGGCACCTGCCGGGTAAGGGAGGGCCTCACAGAGACGCTCTAAGCAAAACCAACTTAATGCAAAATAAAGTTCAGCTGGCTGGTGGTTTTAAAAGTCTGTGTCAAACATGGCACGTTCCTGGCGCTTTGGTACTTAAAAGTTATTTATAACACTTCTGAATTGTTGAGGCATCTCTGTTTTGGAACCTTGATATGCATCCATAGTCTCAGTGTAAGGGATGGAGAAATGGAACTGACATAATTTTGCAAATAGAACTGGACTAATTTTATAACTCATATAAACAAGAACAAAGATAAATAAGAGGCAGCAAAATAAGTAACAATATACCAACACACAGTGTTATCTCCATCTAACTAATTAAAAAATGTGTAAACATGATAGTCTAAATGTTACTTGTGGTTTGAAACTAAAGCAGTATATTCAACACATATATTTGCTAAGGACAAATAAATAGAATTGCCAGATACATGCTCAATACCGCAAGGGACTAAGTTCTGATAAAGTTAAGAGTCTCTATGTGTTTTAAAGAAATACAAGGTGCCTATATTTTTATCTGAGTTAGATTTTTTTTTTTAAAAAAAGTCATAAAACCCATCATTTAGTAAATTTAACTAATTCCAGTGGGTTCACCACTTCAAAATACGTTTCATTCAAATACTTACGAGACCCAAGTTGAGTTTGACATTTGGAGCATCTCAAATATTTTTTTATAGAAAATTAAATATTATTTTTTAAAACAAAAGTTGACATTGATCTGTTCCCCATCTAAAGCTATTTTATCTGTTTTGAAGGAGGCTTGTACAAGGAAATGAGGAATTCATTGAGAGAAATTAGCCCAAATGATGAAAGAACTATAACAAAAAGTACAATTTCCAGTCAATACCAGAACAGGTCAAAGCTAACAGTCTCTCCCTGGCATAAGCATGGTGCTTTCTGGTTAAAAGGGAGCAAGGCAGGTCTCCTGGGGACTCCCTGAGTGATATCAGGAGAAATATAACTCACAGTTGATACTATGATGAGCCACACAAGGCCCTAACCCAGCCGTGGGCAAACTACGGCCCGCAGGCCGGATCTGGCCCGTTCGGCTGTTCTATCCGGCCCGCGGAACCGGAAGAGCGGAGGGTTCTCTTGCTCTCCCCTCCGCTCCTTCACCAGCAGCCCAAGATGAGAGTGCCAGCATGGTCATGTTGCTTTTGTTCCGGCCCTCCGGTCCAGTGTAAGGACCCATGGTGGCCCTCGAGTCAAAAAGTTTGCCCACCACTGGAACCACTGATGCACCAAACTCAAGGGCTTCTTTCAAGCTCTTAACCCCATACTCAGTAAGAAAACCCGAAACCCAGCAAGGCTTTGAGGTTGTAATGAGTGGATCTCAGCTTGGAAAGGCCAGTGCATTACTGGATTCAAAATTTTCCTCCGGAGAAACGCTCTCTCGCTGAGCGCAGGCTCTGGGAACGCCCGCCCGCTGCCCAGAGTCCACAGTGTCATCTTCTGAACAGGAAGCAACCAGGGCTTCTCCTGGTATCCCGACAACAGTTGCATCAAAATGATCATTAACAAATTTAGTAACATCTGCCATTTTCCGAGAATTCTGTACATGCCCTGTGTTCTCTATGTCTGTTGATCATGAATACACTCCAGGAAAGTCGTATTTCGATGGTCTCCTAACATTAAACCAACAGCTGAGCACGTGGTAGCAAATCCATAAAGTGAATCATTATCTGGTCATTGAAAAGTGTGTAATAATGTTCATGATTGAAAAAATCCTTATTACATAGTAACTGGAAAATGGGAAACAAAGTTCTATCTTTTAAAAATATATATATTTTCATTGATTTCAGAGAGGAAGGGAGAGATAGAAACATCGATGATGAGAGAGAACCATTGATAGGCTGTCTTCTGCACACCCTAGTAGTATATTGGGGATTGAACCTGCAACCTGGGAATATGCCTTTTCTGGGAATCAAACCGTGACCTCCTGGTTCATAAGTTAATGCTCAAACTACTGAGCCAGGTCAGCTGGGCCAAAGTTCTATCTTAACTGTCTTAGTATAAATACAAAAACACACACACCGAAATTGTGAACACTGGTTATTTCTTGGTGACAGTATCATAAGTGATATTTTTTTTCTTCCTTATGCCTTTCTGATTTTGTTTTAGTTATATATATTTTTGAAGAGTCAAAAATATGGGTACCTGTAGATACAGCCAATTATGTGACAAAGCAAATCTTCAAAAAAGAAACAGAAAATATTCTGTGTTGAGTGGCCCTGGGGGAGCTGGAGCTGACTCAGAGCTGGGCAGAGAGCGATGAGGACATGGGAGACTGGCAAGGGAGGCCCTGTGTGAGCAGGGCTGTCAGGAAAGCGATTTTTCAAGAAGCTCTAACTTGGGGAGGAGAAGGGTTTGGAGATCAGGATGATTTTTCTGGGTAAGAGCAATATGGAAGGGGCCAACAAAATGTCATGACCGCAAAGATGCCTGAGAATTATGCGTCGCATTTGGGGACATTTGTAGCATGAGCGAAAATAATTTGGAAACCTTGGCCCTCTTCCCGGGCACCTCACAGTCCCTATGCCAGGTCCTGCAGGGACAGCAAACACGAACCCTGAAGAGTGACTGAAAGTGAGAAGCCCAGGATCACACAAGTCTGCCTGGCTGAGAAGGAATAGGCTATGGAGGCTCTTAGGGACATGCACAAACATCGTATTCTCATCGAGTTTTCTTCCAGCAGATGCAGTGGAGTGAGCTGCAATCCAGGATGTCCAGATGTCGGGTCACACTTTCTGGAATGCTTGGAGTGATAGTTGGAGCTAAATAAGCAGACCCTTCTACAACTAACCTTGAGTATGTGTAAGTCAGAGGAAGAAGGGGAAAATGCGAGTTCACTCTTGGTAGTACTTTTTTTTTTAAGTCAAATCATCGGATGTTGTTTTTATTTTGGTTTGTTTTCAATGTATGTATACAAGGGTCTAGGCAAAGGGGAAAAAAGAATAAAAGTATATTAATACTAATATAAAGAGTGTCATTTTTTTCTCTTAGGTTATGGAATTATGGGTGACATTTTATTTGCTCATTTATGTGTATTTACATTATCTATACAACCACATTCATGATTTAAAATGACTATGTACACTTTTGGAAAAAGGATATTTGCTTTAAAAATATAAGATTAAAATATATGACTTTACTGTTAGATATTTAATAAGATTCCTATGAGAATTAAGAACATCGACTACTTCTGAAAACATCATTCCATGCTTTTCCTTAATGTCATCAAGAACATTTATTTCTGTCCTGGGTGTATTTATTCTAATGAAATGCCTTCATTCTGAGAGTAGTGATTATTCTCAAGACATCCATCAAGGAAAATTAGGGGGAAATTATACAACTCCATGCTATGAGGAAGAACATAAGAGAAATTGGGTAGACTCCAAACTCTTCCCAAAACACACAACAAACAAACAAAGACAGAAAAGCATAAGAAAGGAAAAAAAAACCCTATCATTCATGGGTCTGCCATCAAGAAATAACCACTGTTTACAATTGGGAAGCAGTGTGTGTTTTGTGTATTTTAACATAGTTAAGATTATCCTGTACATGAAATTTTACTTCCTCTTCACTGAACATGTCACAAGATTTCCCCAGTCATTAAAATCACTTTGAAAACATAGAAAGTGATTTTCATTGTCTGTCCATTATTTCTGCAAAGAGAAAATTTTCTCCAACTCATCCTCCCACACACCACCACGGATCAGTACATTTCCAGAGAAGTGTTCTAACCTTAAGAAAATCTATCAAATTAAAAAAAAAAAAAAAAGAGGCTTTCAGCTTCCCTCACACAAACTGCAGGGAAACTGGCCGTGTTGGACTCCAGAGTCCCTGGGTCAGGCAGGGGCTCCTGGGAACCTAGGTGGGGAAGAGTCATCACGACGATGATGTCAAATTTGAGTTAAGAACCAGGGAAGGGTGGGATTGGAAACACTGATCTTAACACAGCTCCCGTGTTATGGGTTCCAGCTCCTCCTAAACAGGCTGTGTGACCTGAACTTTTCCACACTCTAGACTAGCTCAGGTGTGCCCCCGGGGGACCGGAGGGCCAACAGATGCCCTGCCAAGGATCACGTGCATCCCTACAAGTTTATATCCCTGTTTCTTACAAGAACCTAATTTAACTTTACTGTGTGAATGTGGGGAGAAAGGGATCATGGCTCTCTTTCCACCAATCTATAATCGACCAGGTATAGTTACACATCTACATATAAGATCTAATTTTTTTAAAAGCCAGAACTAATAATTAGTAGGTCCCTGAAACCAATGTTTAAAGAAAAGGGATATTGTTAAGAATGTATGCCGGAACCCATTTGGCTCAGTGGATAGAGCAGTTCAATTCCCGTCAAGAGCATGTACCCTAGTTGCGGGCACATGTATGCAAGAGGCAGCTGATCGATGTTTCTCTCTCATCGATGTTTCTAACTCTCTATCTCTTTCCCTTCCTCTCTGTAAAAAATAAATAAAATATATTTAAAAGAAAAAAGAATGTAAATTTCTTTTTACATATTTCTAGAATCCCAGAGACTCACCAACTTCAAACAGAAGAGCAAAGGGGAAAGCATTCCTAACTTCAAGATCTAATCTAAGATAAATCGAACCCCTAAAGCCACGGCTGACATCCTAGGACCTCCCTTCCCCATCTCCCTTCTTCGCTCCACAGTGGCCTGTGTCTGCCCCACACCGGACACTGTCCAGCACTGGATCCTTCAGCTTCCAGCTGCAACTTCATGAACGCCCCACTTCCCTTCCCTCCAAATCTCTAATGTGGGACAGACGCATGTCTCTGAGATTCTGGGATGGTCTTCATTTCAAATACTCTACCCTATAGACACATTATGTTTTTCAGTTTGTGGGGTTGGAAATACGGCCACCAAATCCATAGCATGATTATGATCATCAATTTCTACCCTAGCTTACAGTTACAATGCCTTAAACTCTATATAAATCAGATCTGATGTATATTTGGTATAATTTCTCAGTGCCTGGCATGCTGCCCTACTGCCCTATATATTGGATCTCTCTCTCTCCTCTCTCTCTCTCTCTCTCTCTCTCTCTCTCTCTCTCTCTCTCTCCTCTTTGCATTATTCACAGCAATGCCTGGTACAATACATATTAAGTATCAGTAAATATTAGCTGAATGAATGAGCTAATTAATTAAAGAATATATTTTAGTGGAAAAACTAAACTGCCCCCACTGAACTTCCTAAAATAGATAAGTATAATGACTGGCATATAGAATTTTGCCTAACTAACTAATTAATTAACTGACCGATGCTCTCAGGACAAGGACTTAAAACTGCAACCGGAATGAAGGGTGCTGACCAGCTGACCTGGAGATGGGGAGATGGTCCTGGATCATCAGCTCAAAGCAGTGTAATCACAGGGGACCTTACAGGTGCAAGAGGAAGGCAGGCGAGTGTCATGCTAGGCAGCGTGAGGAGGACTCAACTCGCCATGGCTGGCTTTGGAGATGGAAGTAGGCCTCAAATCAAGACATGCGGGAGGCCCCTAAAAGCTGGACAGAGAAGAAAACAGATTCTGCCCAGCAACCTCCAGAAGACAGGCAGCCCTGCCCACACTTTGACTTTGGCCCATTCCGATCCATTTCAGACTCCTGGCCTCCAGAACTTGTAGGATAATAAGGTGTGTATTGTTTCAGCCACTGAGTTTGTGGTACTTTATTACGGCAGCAATAGGAAACTAATACACTTAGAAAAACCAAGGTAACTAGTCTAAAGTGACTAATTTATGCCAAGGTACGATTGCCACCATCTCTAATCCTTCCCGCTTTTTTACACATTGTATATTATTACCCTGGCTTCTTAGCCATGAATTTGGGGAGGTTGCCATGTTGCCCGTGGTCACTCAGCCAATAGCAGTCAAGACAGAGTCCAACCCAGTCTCTTCCCTACCATGACCAGAAGCTTCCAATACCACAGCATCCTGTGCAGCTGCTGTTAACTAGCTGGGATCACAGAGCTCTTTGGGGTCTGAAGAAGTGTGTGGACACTCCTCCCTCCACATGCACAAGTATACCTGCTCAAATGTACAGCTTCATGGACCCCCTGTCCTGAGACTTATCAGTAACCTCCTAAGAGCATGAACTTCAGTTAACGAATGCCTTTCTAGAGGTTAATTAGAAACTATGTTCTATGGTTTTCATATTTGATGTACTTATAGTTCATCTCCCCAGCTACAGTAGAAGTCCCGAAACTCAGGGTCTGCATCAGCCTCTTATTCGTGCCCTTCAGGGCACCTTCCAGAATGCTGGAAACTCACCAAGCGTTAATGCAAACTTGCTCTGGAACATGCGTTTTCGCCACTCTCGTCATCCAAGCTCTGACTTTAAACTAGAAACTGCCATTTCCCAATTAAGAGAGAGGTGTATCTGAGCTGAAGAGATGCGCTTCACACCTCCTCCTAGACCTCGCTTCCAACTGGAAAGCACATTGGAGCTCTGCAAACACGCCCTGCTTTGAGAAGGGCTCTGGGTTTGAATCCCAGTCTTACTGCTTAATGAATACAAAACCAGGACCAACTACCTACACACCTCAGTGTGTTCACCTATAATATGGATCTAAGAACACTTACCTGGAAGGGCAGTTGTAATGATAAGGGTAGCACTGCCAGAGTGCTGAGAACATAATAGATACTCAGAGAATAGTCATTGTTAAAGAATTATCCTTATAAGTTCTATGCAAATCCAGAAAATAGATATCTGCTGCTGGCTAAAATAGGGCTGGGCAAGTACATGTAAACATAGCTTTGTTGACATTTTGAGTCCATCTATAAGATGCAGATTTAGGGCTAGAATGGAGTGAGTCTTCTAGGCCCGAAGAAGACTGTGAATAAGTCTTAGACACGGAAAAGCTCACAACTACTAGCACCAGAGGACCCAGAGAGCAATCTGACCAGAGTGGGGAGTTGCTTCAGAGATGTGAGAACCCGCGCTGTCTAAATAAATGGGCCTGAGATTAATTGCCAGCCGAGAAGTTTAAATATATTCCAAAGGACCAACGGTTCTTAACGTTGTTTCCTCTGAGACATCAATCCTGCCCGTGGCTCTGCCAAAATAAGTAGAAATAAACAAAGGCTCTGGAGCTCCATCGCGTCCGAGGCTCCCTCCTCCCCACCACCCTCCTGAAAGTGTACCCCGCTCGCCACAATAAAGGCCCTGAGAATTCTCCAGCAAGAAAACGTATTTCAGTTTACTTGACCCAGCACTTCCCGAATGTATTTAATCACAGAGTCTTGTTTTGAAAACATTACTCATGACTATCCCTCAGCACCAGCGTTTTATAAAACAAACTTGGGGAGACTGCAAGAGGCCAGCGCAGGAAGCTGGTGCCGGTTCTCAGGGAAGCCAAGTTTGGGCTCTGACAGGCTACGCAGAAGGGAAGGATTGTTGGAGAAAAGGCAGAAACTAGTTGCTGGCGGTAGGAAGAAGGTGTGACTGCCGTGGAAATGGGAAGAAAATGATTTATTAGGAAAACAAGACAAAGCGCCGATCCACCACGGATGTGATGACTGATTCGCAACATGGGATAGAAATGCCAAACGTATGAGAAATAACACGGAGGCTCTCAACCCGTGCAGCTGGGATAACGGGGGTGCCAGGACCCAGTCCATAGACAAGGATTGGAAACAGCCATTCAACCCTCATCCGCACAGATAGACCATTTGGAGAATCAAAGGTAGCAACCGTTAATATGATCCAAATGCGGTACTCAAAGGAGAACGTGGTCTCCAAAATAATTAAGAGCTAACATCTGCTGAAATAGCATCTTATCAAGAAGTCATATCTTAGGGACATCGAAGTTTGGATCATCTGAACCCAGAAGGAGAGAGTACCTACGGGAGGGATGCCAGGGGGGGGGGGGGGAGGGCAGGCCTGGGAGCTTATAGGATGAAAGGGTGAAAAACCAAAGCAGGAGATGTGAGCACTGAGAAGAGAAAGAAAGGACAGTGTGGAGACATGGAGTATTTCTGGGGGCCCTGGGAAGGAGATGAAATGGTAACATCCGTGAATATGAACTCACACCAAAGGGAACTGTGGAGTGCAGCTCAGGAGTCCGTTCTCCAGACTCCCAGGAAGGCTAGAACTTGGGTGTTGTAACCCAAGAGCCTAAAGAAGTTACATGACCTCATAAACATCTATAGCTTTCAAAGGTGAGCAAATACAACTGCTTTTAAATAGTCCCCAGTCACGGAGAGAGAAAGACATTGGCAAACTTCATGTACCTTTGAAGGCAGACCTCCAAAACGAATAAAAATTCGGTCCACAGAGGACATAAAACAGTGCTTAAAGGCGGACTCCGGAGTCTCCTGGGCCAGGGGATCGCCCTGTTTAATTTCTCAGACCCACCTTTGTGCAATGGGGATAACAATAGCTTGTACTTCATGGATCACTGTGGGGATTAACTGACAGATGCACAGAGAGTGTTTATCACATGGCCTGACACAGACCTCCAAGTCATAAATCAGCGCTGGTACTAGGAGCAGTGGCATGCCAGCAGAAGTAGCAATTGTTGTGCTTAACTTAACTCGTAGATGTGACCTCCAGAGAAGAATAAACCTGCCTCAGCTTGGCATGCAGTCAAGGGCAATTATTGTTCACTAGAGGCATGGTGCACAAAATCTGTGCACTCGGGGGGTGGGGAGAGAAAAGGAGGAGTCCCTCAGCTGGGACTGAGAGAGGGTGCAGGCCAGGGAAGGACCACAGGAGGGCTCCAGGGCATGTCCACTCAGTCCCTATGGGCCAGACCCCAGCAGCAAGCTAACCTACAGGTTAGAGTGTCTGCCCCCTGGTGGTCAGTGCACTCATAGCAAGTGATTGAACAACCTTAGTATATTATTAGCATATTACCCTTTGATTGGCTGAATGGCCGACCAGATGACCAGACACTTAGCATATTAGGCTTTTATTATATAGGATAATGTGGGATATATTTCTCTAACAGTGCACTTCTCAGTGTCAGAGTTTGGAGGATGTGTCCTTACTGTGTGTTCTCACTTCACTGTATTTTAGATGGACCTCGGTTCAGGGGTTTTAGTCACCAGCTTCTTCAGTCAAAACTGGGCTCCTGCATCTTTCTTAAGATTCAAGATGGCAGCCTTGCTCAAAATCCACCAGGTGTCTAATAATGAACTTCTAGGTCTCTTTATGTACAACAATTAGGCAGGAAAGTAACTTGTAATTGAAAGATTTGATAATGGTCCATCTATATGAAAAAATAACTTTCCCAAGCAGAGGTCCAAGGAAACCACATGAGATGATGGAATAAATACTAAATTAGCAGGTAAAATTAAAAACAAAACAAAACAGGTTCTCATCCAAGTTAATTCTACAGGGAACATGAGCCTCCATGTCCTCACATAGGAAGTGGGAGTGTTGACTAGTGGTTAAAGTCCGTTCAGTCATACACTCCCATGGTGCTACATGATGATGAGCTTGGGTGACATAACAACTTTGCTGTTTCTCACTCCTGGTGGAGATTACACACAATTCATTTCAGTTTAAAAATTGTGTATATTTTAAAGTTGTAAATAAAAATACTGGGAGAGGTCATCACTTAACACTGGAAATGCCTTGCCCTTTTTACCAGGAGAGAAAAAAAACTAAACAAAAACAAAAAGACCTGGAAAAATGAGTGGACATGGATAACCAAGCCAGTTCAACATGTGGGTGAGCACCCATAACAACCTTCACTGCTCTGCACGTGAACGGGAAGGCGGAGGTGTCACCGGGAAGATGACAGCATGGGCACTGTAGTTGACATTCCCTCCAGGGCAGGATGAGGGAAAACACTCCTGAATGGGAAACTTCTCCTAATGTCCTTCTCCAGTCTCCCATCCTCACCAGTCCTCAAGCCCTGCAGACCTCCTCTTTCCTTCCTAATTGCAACTGTCCTCACACTGAACACCATGACCTAGAAGTCAATGGGAGGAAGCCCAGCCCAGGCCCTGGGGCCAGACTTCCTTATGGGAATCCAGGCTCCACACTCACAGTGGGCATCCCTTTTAACCACTAAGCTTCAGCAACCATAAGATGGCTGAGAGAATTAAATAGGATCAAATGAGATAGTGCACGTCAGGGTTCTGGCACGTAGCAGATGGTGAGTAAATATCACCTCCTGCTGCTGCTGCTACTGCTGGTTATGGTTTATTGCCATTGTTGTTATTTGATGATAACAATGATGACTGTTAACTAAACAGTCAGAACTGAGAGAGTACTATCATACTGTAGGGACCAACAATAGGCGGTGGATAGAAGATGACCATTGTGCCCTAGCCAGTTTGGCTCAATGGAAAGAACCTCGGCCTGCAGAGTGAAGGGTCCTGGGTTCAATTCTGGTCAAGGGTGGTGTACCTTGGTTGTAGGCACATCCCCAGTGGGATGTTTCTCTCTCATCGATGTTTATAACTCTCTAGCCTTCCTCTATGTAAAAAATCAATAATATATATATTTTTAAAAAAGACATGACCATTGCCCCCCCAGTGTGGCTCAGTTTGTTGAGGGTCATCTTATGGACCATGAGGTTGTCAGTTCTGTTCCTGGTTGGGAGCATGCCCAGGTTTCAGGAATAGAAACCTGGTTTGATCCCCAGTAGGGGACATACAGGAAGCAGTGGAGCCCAATGATGTTTCTCTCTCATCAATGTTCTCTCTCTCTCTCTCTCTCTCTCTCTCTCTCTCTCAAATCAATAAAAACATTTATTATAAAAAAAAAAGATGACCCTTAATTACTTCAGGCTCCTCCTTCAACTCTGTACCAATTCACAGCCCCAGAAAATTTAAAGTAACAATATCCCTTAGGACAGAACAGCATATAAAACAAAAACAAACAGATTCCCCCCTCTTCCCTCCAATGCCCCTGCCCCGGTGGGGCTTCCTAGCTGCCACGTGTGGGACAGTTGGGTTTCATTTGCCGCCCTGTCTGCAGGTTGGGCCTCGGGGGCAGTGACAGCCCGGCTCCAGGTGCTCCTGCAGAAAGTTCGGTGGCCACTGCGCCTAACGCCTCCTTGGCGGGGCTGGAGCCGGCACCGCACATGCTTATTCTACAAGCATCTAGAGCTCCGGTTTCAAATTTCCTTGCTTCCCCCAGCTAAGGACAGACTCTTGGTGTTAAGGGACCTGGAGCTGCTTAGCGTCTCGGAGGCCAGAAACCTTGCTCAAACACAGAATTGCTAATTTGCAGAACCTCTGTCAGGGGAGATTTCTCATAAAATGGGCCCCAAGGTCGCTGTTTCATTACATTGTTGTTGCATCCCCCTCCTGCAGCTACTCTCTAATTGGCGATAGCTGCAGCCGTGCCGAGGCTGCGGTAAGATGTGCCAAAACCATCCAGGGCGCTTCCAGGTGGGTGCGTGAAGCAGGCGGGGGGTGGGGGAGGGCACCCCCGCACAGCAGGCTCACTGGGCTGCACACAGCTGGAAACGAACCCTTGGGGGGTTTAAAGAGGTCACCTGGCAACTGTGAGCCTCCTTGCACCCCGAGTTGCTGGAACCTGATATTTCCTGTTACTTGTGGAACGTGTTGTTGAGGTTAGTTCAATTAAACGCACATCTGTGCTCAGTGTAGCCCTGGCTGCCCCGTGTTATGTAACCGTGAACTTTCCTTCTGGGTTGGAGGCTAATGGTTGGGACTATCACAGCCACAGGCACAGCTTCACGCACCTAGGGGACCCGGGGCTGGGCATCCACGGTGGGGCTGTCGTTGGTGGCCTCTGGTTTTGTAGATGGTTAAAATTAAATTATTTCTCATTCTCTCTATCTCCCTCCCTTCTCCCTCTTACACACACACACACACACACACACACACACACACACACAACTCTTATCAGTAAAAAGTTTGCTTCTAAGTATAATTTCTATGTCTCAAAACAGATATCCTGCCAGCAAAGCCATTTATCTGCTTCGAATCTCTGTTGGGTGGCCAGGTCAACCACTGTTTGCCAACACACAGTAAGATAGTCTCACAAAAACCAAGCGCTATAAGCACAAGGGGCAGTGGCTTCGTGGCACCTCACGCTCTGTTCCATGACGCCCGGTCCAGGCACAGCGGGACTCGCTTTGGGCTACAGCTCATACGTTGGCAAGAAACAGCACGTGTACCAAAGCGTCCTACAGTTTGCTCAGCTCACTGTCAGTATTTTCTTTGCAATAACTCATGCAAAGCCAACCTGATTCTTTTGCGTTGGGAAAGGAGAAAGGGAGAATTCCCATGTTCATAGGACCCAACAATGCTTTTCTTCTTCCCTTCGGGTTGATTTTAAGAGGATTCTTTTTTGTTGTTGTTGTTGCTGTTTTTTAATAGCATCATCATTGCCCTCTCAGACCGGCCCTACAAAGCCTATTCTAATCTGGGGAGGTCAACCAGTGAGTGCCTCAGTTGCCGCTTCCTACCCATGGAATTCTAAGTTAGCCACTACCTCTGACTATTGCAGAGAGAAGCCTGTGAAATGTTCTGCCTCCACTTCCTGTGCTCTTTCCTGTCCCTTTCAGAGGCCTGAACAGCACCAAGCCCTAGCAAGACAGGCTGGCGCAGCAAGAGGGCAGGAATAGGAATTCCGTGGGACTTGAAACCGTGCAGTGTCACCCCTGCTGACAGAAGGTGACTGACACCTCTACCTAGTACAATAATCCAGTACTGAGACTATGCAATAAGCCATCTCGCTGAAGCACGTGTGCCCATATGGATCTATATGTTTATCCTCACCTCCATCTAAAAAAGGATTGCATGGAGCTGACAGGCATATGGACTAGAATCAGAGGTGGGCAAACTTTTTGACTCGAGGGCCACAATGGGTTCTTAAACTGGACCAGAGGGCCGGAACAAAAGCAACCTGACCATGCTGGCACTCTCATCTTGGGCTGCTGGTGAAGGAGCGGAGGGGAGAGCAAGAGAACCCTCCGCTCTTTTGGCTCCGAGGGCCGGATAGAACAGCCGAAGGGGCCGGATCTGGCCCGAGGGCCCTAGTTTGCTCACGGCTGGACTAGATGATTCACAACCCTGAGGGCCGATGTAGCCGCTGACGCCAGGGGTGAGCTCAGTGGTCAAAACTGCATGCCACTGGGGGCAGGCTGCAAATTAATTTCTAGCTTCCTTGCAACCAGCTGGTGACTTTGTGTCCAAGATATAATTACGCCTTCATCGTTTTTTGTAGGGCAAGGCAATGAAACTCCCCAACACGTTCAATTCAATCTGGAGGTTTCTGGTCTGTCCCGGTTCATGCTGGCAGCAGGACACCCGCGCCTCACTCGCCAGCCTCATGTAATCACGGCGAGTTGAGGAGTAGTTACTGTTGCTCTTACAGCAGGTGTTTCTGCTGTTACCCCAGTTTGGAATGTCAATGGATCTCAGCCAGGGGCGATGTTGCTCCCTCCGGGGACATTTGGCAACACCGGGGACACTGTTGATTGTCACAACATTGGGGACAGGAGTGTTCCCACATCTTGTCGGTAGAGACCTGAGATGCTGCTGAACATCCTGCAATGCAGGGGCCAGGCCCACAACTGCGAATTCCCTGGCCGATCGGGCACAGGGAGGTGGAGAATCCTGCAGTAGCTAATGGGGATGGATCTGAGTGATTTTGCTGGAATACAAACCATTTTCTGGTTTCAGAAAACACTAGCCTTAGCTTTTACTTCAGCCTGTAGGTGTCTGCTCTAGAAGCCCACATATCAGAAGAACTTTCATATGGGTGGAGGATGGAAAACGTCCACAAAGATTTCTGCTGGACCCTGGTTACAAGGACAAGTGAATTTCAAAATAGGACGCCTTCTAGCCACAGCTGGAGGACAGCAGAATAAGTCCTCCTGGATGCGCTCGTGCTTACAGAAGGTAGGGGCATCCCGCCTCTTACCCCCCATCTGACCAAGTAAACTTGGCCCAATAGGACGTGTTCTGCAGCCCTGGTGGGAAGACTGCTGGACAGCAAGAGAGGAAACAGATGGAAGAAGCACTGAAGGAAGCTGAGAAATAGCCATCTGATGATGTCATTGAGAGCTGGACCCAGAACCACATGCCGCATCTCCCCCCACCCCCCAGCACTGCCCTGCTGGATGCAGGTGCACGGAGTTGACGTCTCCCGGGTGCCCTCCCGCTGGGTGGCTTTCCTTCGTGCCAATTGCCTCTCTCAGGGACAGAGGTCATGGGCTCCTTCACATGCTTCACTCGATATTTAACATGACTGCTTGGAACCTTGGTTTGATTTTGTCATGCCTATCCGTCTAGTTCTCTTCTTTCTTTTTTTCCTGATAAGCCACACAGATTCTAAATATAGAAAGGCTAACCCAGCTAAATATGGAAAGGCTAACGCATCACGGGTAAAGCAGTAATGAAATGCAGCTTTTCTCCAAGTCTCTCCCAGTAATCGCCACCCTGACGCTTGCAGGATAAAGCCGGGTTATTCCAGACCCAGGCTGTTTCGGTACAGAGCGGCCATGTGCTTCTGCTAAGTGGCGTGGTGGGCATATGTAATCTATCTGCGCTCACGCCAATGGGAAGGTTCGCTAGAAAAATCCGAGGGGCTCCTTTGAAGTCTGCCTCGCCTTCAACTAGGAGATGCTTTCTAGGGAAATGCAAACAAATCCCTGACTTGGCTCCGGAGAAAAGCATCCATTGAGACTCTACTCTGCTCACCCAGAAAGAACCTGTGCGGGAGGCAGCCCCCAACCACCTGTAAACAAGGTTTCCTCTGAGGGCTCCTGGGAGGAGGGTGAAGTCTAATAGCTTACACATGTGTTCAGAAATTAGCTGGTGTGCTAATCCTAGCTAACTCTTTCTACATTCATTTGGGGGATCTATTAAGTCATATTTCGTTGGCCTCCTTTGAGTTATTTTATGGACTTTAAAATTTTTTTTTATTAAATCTATAATTTAATGTTCATTGAGTCAGTCAGTACTTTTATCCAATGTATAATGCATCCGTATTAATAGCTCTCCATCTCAAAACTTCATGACATGTGTGTGTGTGTGTGTGTGTGTGTGTGTATATATATATATATATGACATATAATATACTATGATATTGAAAAATCGCTGTATCTATTGTCCCAAATATTTTAGACAAGTAGAATAAACAAACGTGTTCCCACATGAACAGTGCTTTCACCCATCCACGGAGCCCATTTTTCTCGGCCAAACCGGCTCATAAAATACTTTCTAATAGATGTCATGGCTTTGTTAATTCTGCTTTGCATACTTGGGAACTAATTTGATGGTGACATGACTAATTCTCCTCTTTCAGTGAAACCCTTCAGAGAACGCCTCAACTCCATGTGAATTTAAGGAAGACACCAAATTTGCTAATAGATCCAGGCAGCTGTCTGCACGTGGGAAGGACATCAGACCGTTGCTATGTTTGGTCTGTGCGGTTAGTAATGCAGCCTCAGATGGCACTGAGAATGGGCCATGTTAGAATTCAGTTAAAAATACCAGGAAGGCCTGGCTGGCATGGCTCAGTGGTTGAGCATCAAACTATGAACCCGGAGCTCACAGGTTGGATTCCTAGTTAAGGCATAGGCCCAGGTTTTGGGCTTTATCCCCAATAAAGGGGTGTACAGGAGGCAGCCAATCAGTGATTATCTCTCATCATTAATGTTTTTATCTCTCTCTCTCTCTCTCTCTCTCTCTCTCTCTCTCTCTCTCTCTCTCTCTCCCTCTCCCTTCCTCTCTGATATTAATCTAAAAAAAAAATGCTAGGATGGCCAAACCATCACCAGACCAGAGACCTCTTGTATTATCCATGCGAAATGGTGAAGAGCTGGGCGTGGGGGTGAGGGAGGTGGAAGTAAGCACAGCTGCTTGGCTTTATACTGATGGAAGGAACTTCCCGCCTTGATGATGCACACTGTTGGGTTTTACTGGATACCACCACCTTAGCCACTAGGACTGCAAACACGATGAGCACTTAAACTGCACACAGAGGTGTCTGGTCCTTCTTAAAACCTCATCAGCCCATTCATCTTCTAAATTTCCCATAGCAACACATTCCAGTTGTGCTTCTGTGAGGGGATTGTAATTGACAACGTGTTTGCCGGGAAGAGGGAGGACCCCATCCTATATCAATAGGAACAATATGTCCAGAAAATGTACACCACCATTTTTCTTGTCACACTATAAAACCAAAATAAACAATAACAGCATGTTTCCAACGGAATAGACTTACTTTCAGTGCAAATGGGACAGCATCCTTTTCGGTTGAGAATTTTACCCTAATCAAAAGAAAAACAAACAAGAGATTAATGCTAAGAAACAGAGTCTGCTGAGGACTTTTTTAAAACTCTAATAACAGACAAACCAATGAAATCAGTCCAAGTTATATTTGAACTCAATGCCCAGATGGTGATGATGACGGTGAAAATGAAGTTTCAAGTCTCAGGCCAGGAGCCTTCCAGAAAGTTATCAGGGTCTCAAGCCAGGCAAAGCCTTTCAGAAAGCTTTCCTGTTTTTACCCGCTGAGAAACAGAGTATCTCAAGGACTCACTGGTGGGATCTTTCTCACACAGAGGGGAGATGGGGACTGTCTGAATCCAACCTTTTCACCGATACCCCAATGAATCTAGCCCTCCGTAAACCAAGAGCACACACATAAAAATAGGAAGTGGCTGTCAACCCACCAACCCATGGAAGGCCTCTGTTCTGTTTTGCTTCTTGGAGGGGCCCAAACAATAAACCGTAACCCAAGTGGGGGTCCATGGATCGGGACAATATCTGTGTTACAGGTCAAGTTCAGTCACATTTCTTCTTTCAGAAACTGCTTTGCAGTCGAAGCCAATGAGGCTGGGAGTTGGGAAATGCTGAGTAATTTTCCATTATCTTTCTGGAAACACAGTGTAATTTCCTAAAAGGCATTCCTTCCCCCTTTTTTTTATTGCATGGCATTTCAAGGAGGGAGCATATTCTCAGGGCCCATATCAGCAAATGGCATGGCCTTATCTCTGACTCAAGGGGACTCAAAGAGGAAAGGAAATGTGGAAAAAGATGAACATTGACAGAGCACTTTGCTATGTGACAAACACCCTTTCCGGTATTTCCCATAAGCTGTCCAACCTCGGGTTTGTTATAAGGATTTAATAACTTAATACTTAAAACATTTAAGATTTAATTAATAAAGTTTATAATTCTTCTTCAGATGAACAATAACACTATGAGCTAAGAATTTCCCTTTTTATAGGTGAAGAAATTGATGTTATGCAATGCAACCGTGGTAGAACCCAAAATCAAACCTAATTTTGTATAATCCTAAAGGCCAATCTTATTGGCATCCCAGATTTTTATCTTCTCCCATCCTTTAACTCTAAAAGAATATGATATTCACTGGGCTCCTGCTGAACAGAGTGCTGTGCACTCTTCACACTTTATCTCATTTAAACTTCACAATGACCTTCTAAATGTGGGTGTCCTGGCCTTTTTATAGGAAACTAAGAAACAGAGATCACAGAGAAGTGGCCCAAGGCCTATGTCAAGGCCGCACAGTCAGTATAAGGTCCATCCACTCATTCCCTACTGGTCAGGTGCATCAAGAATAGAGTTAGGAAGTAGAGAAAATAATACTGATTCAAAATATGCTAGTTAGAAGTCCAAGAGTCAGGACCATGTCAAAATCATTTTCCCATTAGCTAGCTCAGTGATTTTCCACTCTTTTTTTTTATCTTATGGCACACATAAACTAATTATTAAAATTCTATGGCACACCAAAAAATATATAACATTTTTTTTTGCCAATCTGAAAAGAACAAAGGTATCATTTTGACTTATTCACACCAGATGGCTATTGTTGTTTTGGTTGTTGTCATTTTTGTATTTGACAATCTAACAGGTAAGGCACTTTTTAAAAATTCTTATGGCACACCAGTGTGTCTCCGCACACCAGTGTATCACAGCACACTGATTGAAACTCACTGAGCTAGATCTAAATTGTATAAGGGCCATGATGACTTTGAATAAGACTTAAAACTCAGTCCCATTCAGCCATCCCATAGTCTGGGGCAGTGGTCAAAAAACTCATTGTTCAACACAGCCAGATATCAACAGTACAACAATTGAAATTTCTTTTGAGAGCCACATTTTTTAAACTTAAATTTCTTATAACACCACTTCTTCAAAATAGACTCGCCCAGGCCATGGTATTTTGTGGAAGAGCCACACTCAAGGGGCCAAAGAGCCGTGTGTGGCTCTCAAGCCGCCGTTTGCCGACCACAGGACTGGGGCATCTCGGTTGTGTTCATTGCCTAGAGCTCTGTCTTCTATTTCTATCGGGCGGCCAGGTTTCCTTGGGTTTCTCAGACTGAAAGCAGTTGAGGACGAAACCAAATGCTCTGGCCAATGGCATGATGACCCCGGGGGGCGGAGTGAGAGGCTCTATCCAAATAGACCAGGGCTGTCTACATCCAAAGCCCCCAACAACACATGGCGATATGACCCCCTCCATCTGCGTGTTGGCAGAACTGCCATCAGCTTCTTTAGACAATGGAAGTGGGGCTGGTCATATTACCAAACGAGGGGGGATAACTCAAGCACTAGCTACGAGGTCAGGGCTCCTGGCTGTGGCACCCAGGCATGCTACCACCTCGGCGGTAGGCAGGGTGCAGTAATGACACCCATCCGTAGGGGTGGTCTCAGCATTAAACGGGGTGAGCCCTGTGACGGCAGAGAAAGCCTCAGTCCAGGTGAGCGATGACGGAATGGTGTCATCCCAGCCCTGTCCCCACTGGGACCCTCACAGCCCTTCTCACCAAAGGTAGGCCTTTGCCTCTGGGGAGCTGCCAGGGAAGGGAGACAAGGAATCCCACCATAAGATCCTCCTTCAACCAGGCACCCCCTCTTCTGGGGAAAGAGCTGTGCAGTGCCCGGCCGGGACCGAGCAGGGGCCGCACGACCATTCCTTGGAGTGTGTTGACCTCCCCAGGCAACCCAGGGAGGAAAGGAAGTATTGCACGGGGTTTCCATGGTAGAGCTAAGTTTTCCCCCAAAGTCCTGTGCTGGCCACAGAGGAGGGAGGGTGTGAGCTGGAGGAACGGTTGGAAAGATGCCCAGAAACAAGAAGGGGCCCCCGAGGCAGGAGCTGGGCACTACGAGCTTTGACAAGCTGAGAAGGAGGCGGGGGGGGGGGGGAAAGGCCTGTGTTTGGAGGCATGGGTGCCCCCGGCCCAAGCGTGACCCGCAGCGAAGAAAGGCTGAGAGACGCTGCCGGTGACATACAAAGCACCGACCGCCCCACAGCAAGAGGACACTGAGAGCCGGGGGACCCCAGGAAGCCGGACTCTCCCCATGGCCCAGGGAGCTTGTTCCGGAGCCACCAGGCTGGCACCGCGCCCCGATTTTGTCTCTGGAAGAAGGAAGCCCGTGATTGCTAACATGTGCCGCACGCGGTCATTAGCAGCCAGGGCTCCCCGGGGACTGGTGGAGAAGTGATCTTACCGCCAATGAATATTTATAAGCAGGCCCTGTGCAAGCCCTGGGACTGGGGCTCCCTCCCCCCTTTTTATGGGAGCTTTTCGGTTTTATGTCCGAGGCTTTTTAAAGCAAGACTAATTAGGGTTCTTTAGGTGTGTGTGCTTTCTCCCCCACTTTTCTCCCCCCCTCCCTCCCTCCAGTTGTGCAAGAGCAGCAGCTGTTGTTGCTCAGGCCGCGTTTGGTAGGGAAGCAACGCAGCGCCTGGCTGTTTACAATAGCCAATAGCAGCAGATGTGGGGGGATTAGAGGCCGTGGATGGCCGAGGAGGGGGGACAGGCCCTGAATCCTCGGAAGCATTGTTTTCATTCCCTGCGAGGCACTGAATGGGGCTGACAGGTTCCCAAAACGCCTGGGTCTCAAGTTGCCCAGGAGGAGAGGTCACTGAGGGGGGCATCGGAGGAGAATGGGCACTCCATTGGGCGAGTGGGAACGCGGCTTCTGGAAAGGGGTATCTCCACCAGGACGCCACTGCCAGGCGGGGCTATGATGGGAGCCAGGGTTCGAGAGGGGAATCTTCAGAGGGGAGCGGGGGCGGGGTGGCTAGGTAGGAGAGAGCCCTTGGGAAATGTGTGGAGAGACAACACATGTGACCTGAATGAGGACGGGAAGGGACCCTGATCTGAGGAGAGAGAGAAAGGAGGGGGATGCAAAGGGCGCTGCTGATGGTCAACAGACAAGGGGCCAGGGAGAACTGGAGCAGAGCAGCAGGCTGGAGGCCTGAGGACACACGTGGGCAGTCACTGACAGTGGTGCGGAGAGAGCCAGGTGGGCGCGGTCCCCACGCAAGGCTGGAATCTGGATGGGGGGAGGAGGGGATGAGGAAGGGAGCTGCAGGAGGGCCCTTGGAGGGCGCTTTGCAAGGGGCAGGGGCTCTGTGGGCACTGGGAAGCTTCGGGGGAACGGGGTTTGGTCCCCAGGCTGCCCAGCGGAGGCCCAGGAGCCTGCGTCCCACACGTACCTGCGGGCAGCTGCTGACGGGGGCGCACTGCTTCCTGCGGCACTCGGCCTTGCCTCTCACACACGCACAGATGGTGCAGTTCACGGAGGACCACATCTCTCCATCCTGGGGGAGAGCACAGGGTTCTGTCATTGGGGGGCAGGGGGATGAGGGGAGCAATCCAGCGGGCTGGGCTCTGTCACGGGAAGCCTTTCTTAATGAGGGCTGGATGCCATCATTAGATTACATCTCTCTGAGGCTCTATTGCACCTGCCTGGTTTAATGTGAGATCAGATTTAAGGTGTGTGTGTGCACACATGTGTGTGCACCTGTGTGCCTATTATACACTATGGTGTGCATGTATGCGTGTATATGTGTGTGCACTCATATACGTGCATATCTTTGTATGAGTGTGTGTGTGTGTGTGTGTGTGTGTGTGTGTGTGTGGTGGGGGTCCTCTCCAGGATATAAAAAGAATTCTTGGCAGCTAAGACTTATTTGCATCTTGCTCCTCCTGCACGAGGAGAAAGGCAGGAATTTCACACATGGTGTCATGACAAAGGTCCAATTTTCCCATTCGGTAAGACGGACATGTTCAAAGCTGAGCCAGGCCCCAGCCATGAATGGACACGTCCACGGGTGGTTAGTTGACTCCCAGGTGGGCCATGGTTCTGGACCACATCGGGCACTAACATGCCAAGGACAGAAGCTCATTCGAACGAGGCACACGTCCCAGGCAGACACCTGACCGGGAAGCCATCCGAAAGCCAGGGGTCTGTCAACCAACGCCGAGAGCCACTCAGGCGCGTCCCTGCCTGTCCGGCTCTCCGCTCCCTACTAGCCGGGAGGCACTTGGGGGCACATGTTCTCGCTGCTTGAGGAATTTCTAGGGCTCACTGGGCTTACGACCCGCATTGCCAAGTGCCGGGCCACAGGAAGCCCCGTGCCTCCGGAGAACGGGCAGGGATGGGCACCTTGCTTTGGGGAAAGAGATTACAGGCAATCAAGCGGGGCCTGAAAACAAACCAGGATTCCTTCCTTGAGGGTCTCAGCAGCAAAGTTTGTTAAAAGCAGAGACTAGCCCAGGTCTGTGAGGTTGACTGTGCACACCTCTTCCTCTTCCTTCTCGGGAGAGGAAGACCTGGCTGAATCTGTCTTTCGGGCATCTACTCTTCCAGACTCTGTGCATGCTTCTGGGACTCCGAGCTTCAAGGATGCCCCATCAGTGATTTCTGTCTCAGGAACTGGACAGGGGGAGCCTGGAAAGCACTCTGCACACCCCATGGTCACGAGGGTGAGTCTGCTGCATCCGGGGCTCAGGGGAGGGGGACTGCGTGCAGAGAGGACCCGAGAGATCTGGGAGCCAGGTGCAAGTACCACCTGCACGAGACCCCTTCCCCTGGGCATGACACACTGAATCTTCTTATGGATTCCATAAACCAGGGCTCTCCTTCCAACTTGGCAGTGTAGCAGGAAGCCTGAATCAGCGCAGCCTGCTGGGGGAGCTCCCCATCTGCCCTGGTTCTGGGGGTCTCAGTTCTCAGGGGTGTCATGGAAAGACAGAGGGGCTCCTCCCACCCTGGGGAACAAGGACAAGATGGGAAGGACTTCGACCCAAGTCAACAATCTTCATCCTGATGTTTAAGGGGTCACTGCACAGCCCTGTGGGTGTGGCTCAGGGGGTCGGAGCACCCTCCTGTACACCAAAAGATAGTGGGTTCCACTCCCAGTCAGGGCACATGCCCAGGTTGGGGGCTCAATCCCTAGTAGGTACTGGAGGGATGGGACGCAACCAATCCGTTTCTCTCACATCAATGCACTCTCTCTCTCTCTCTCTCTCTCTCTCTCTCTCTCTCTCTCTCACACACACACACACACACACACACACACACACACACACCAGTAAGCATACCCCTGGGGAGGATTACAAATAAATAGATCAGATAACTGGCCGAGGACTGCTTGCTCCTCGGGCCGTGAGGGGACGGTGTGAAATATGTGCAGTGGGAGCACTGGGCCGGGGCAGCGCCCGCTCACCTTTGCTCCCTGCAGTGCTGGCCACATGCGCCAGGAGCACCCTCACCTGAACGTCTCCCGGAGGACAAAGTCGCTCTGAAAAGCAGTGCCATAGAAAAGCCCTGAACGAATCCAGCTGCAGCCAGACCATCAGGACCCCGGCGAGGGGCGCCGAGCGCTCTGGCCAAGGCGGTCCGGGCATTGGAGGCCCCGTAAGGGCACCACCAGGGAGGCAGTGTCAGCTCAGCCCCAGCCACTGGCCGACCACACTGGGAAAAGGCAATGATGCTTGTACGAGTTTAAAACATCATATAAAGCAAAAATATTTTTAAAAAATTTAAAAAAGCATTTTTCCAAAGAAAAAAATTTTACCAAGAAAAAATTTCTCAAACACTTGCTTCTCTGTCTCTGTGTGTACTGGATTCTAAATATAGGCACACATACATGTTATACTATAAGCAAGTGCAGTGATAGATGGACACACATACACATATATATACATACTCGCACCCACACACAATATGGAAGACCCCAGTGTGCATGTTGTCTGGAGCTTTCTACAATTCAGGGTACACTGTCACCTCCGTGAGCCTGGCTCGGCACGTACCCGAAAGACCTTGTTGCCGAACTTGCACACTTTGGTGTCTTCCGGGGGCACGTGCAGGAGGCACTCCTCACAGCAGGCCTCCTCGCCCTTGTCGCAGCCGCCGGCCCGGGAGCACGTCTTCTTACACACCACCGTGGAGTCCTGCGGGCCCAGAGGCAAACGAGATTAAAATGGTCCCCCTCACACACACACCCAACGCCCTCCCTGGCCTTGCCTTAACAACCCGCGACTCACAGCTTCCAGATACAGTTTGAAGATTTCGAATTTTAATTTATTGCAATCAGTCTTTCATCCACTTCAAACTATTATTTATTGACTCAATGTCTGGACTATGAAAAGTGTAACATACGCTCCCTTACCTTCCCAGGGTTTATTTATAGTTTAATGCTCAAGGGACTAAGGTTTTGCTTCAGCCACCGCGTGGCAAGAGGGCCCGGTTCACAATGGGCCAGCCACTTCCGGTCCTGTTCCTCTTTCCTTCGCTCACAGTGCCCTCGGGGGCTCCTGCCTGGCTTTGGGCCACCCTCTAGGAGTTTGACACAAAGGCAGGATCTCTCTGACCAAAGAGCAAAATCCACAGTTCATGTTCCACCTCAAAATGAAATCTATTAGTGTCTTCTGTGTTCGAACAGGAATGGGAGGAGCAATTCCAAAAGGGGACCCGGGTTCCAGAGCCCTTCCATCAACTATGAGACCTTCACGTGGCCACTTAACCTCTGAGGGTGACAAGTTGATACCTGTACCTTTAAGGGGCGTGGCCTGGTTTCTAAAGAAGTGGTATTCCATGAACTAAATAGCTTAGTGAACTGCATCTGCTAGCTTATTCAGCCACACACTGGAGAGAGGGGAAGGAAAGGAAACCTCCTTAGTTCCCCAGCCAACAAGACACAACTCCACCTGGAGCAGGTCGGCGGCTGGCAGGACTGTAAGAGCCAAACACCCAGGAAATTTAGCAGAAGACGGGGATGGAGAAAAGAAGTGTCCCAGGGTGATCAGCCATTCCCTCAGAGTGTTGAGTTAAGGTGAGAACAATGGCAGAGAAATGAGATGAAACCCCCCTCCAAGACACAGACCCCACTGGTAAGCTTAGTGAAGGGAGTGTCTATAGGGTTAAGCCTCAGATTGACCTGTTGGCAAAGCCACAAACAAGTCCCAGCGTAGAGGGCACAGCCCCCTTAGCATAATGAAGCTTGGCCTTATGGCACTCCTATCCTATCTGGGGAGCTAATGGGCTGTGCGAGGTGCAGCAAGTGCTGCCAAAACAAGTGAAAATCACAAGAACATTGTAACTATGGTGACCACTACCTTGTTTACCTCTGACTATAAAATAAAGCATCAGTTTGCCTTCTGGATTTTTTCTTTGTGGCCTCAGCCAGGCACAGGAAGATCCACCTAAATCAGTGGTTGGCAAACCTCGGCTCGCAATCCACATGTGGCTCGAGAGCTGTGGTTTGCCACTCTATTGACTAATGAGTTTGCCAACCACTGGACGAGACTAAATGTTACCATATAGTTGGAGGCTGTTAGGATTAGCAATTGTGGCATATGGTGTGCAAAGAGGTTAGGGGTAGTTAGCCGGCCACTGATCTAGACCCAGCTTACTCTCTTTGTGTCTTTTCTATGTCTTCCGCCACCCTCCCTCAGGCTGTGCTGGCAAGGCACACTGTAGATTCTATGCTAATTATATAACTTCAAGAGGTACTTCTGGTACCATCTACTATACTTTCATGGATTAACTGTACAAGATTAATATGACACTGAGACGATCCTTCAAAAAATGCCATTTGATATCCTTTATATCAAGGGTGATGAAACTTTTTTCTGCCAAGGGCCATTTGGATGTTTATAACATCATTCTTGGGCCATACAAAATTATCAACTTAAAAACTAGTCAGCTATATTTTGGTCAGGCATTTCATTAACTCACCCCTAATGCCTTGGCAGGACCAGACCAAGTGATTTTGCGGGCCTAACACAGCCCACGGGTCAGATGTTCCCCACCGCTGCTCTAAGCGAAGAGAAAATAATACTGGCTATCCTAAATGATTTCAGCCTGCTTAGTCAGGGGATGTCTGGCTTTCCTGCAATCAGGAGAATTGGGAATGACATGAGTTTTATCAAAAGCTCGGTATCCCCAAGAGGAAGCTATAACCTGGGAAGTTCCTGGCGAGGAAGAGAAGTCCTGAGGACAGAGGCCGAGGCCAAGAGCAGGAGTAGCCATCTGTTCACCATCGGAGGACACAAGCCAGGAAGGAAGAGGGAGCCTCGGGAAAGTCCTCCCAGGCTGAGGAACGGCTCGGTCTCAGTGCCAGGGGGCACTCGGGGCAGCCCTTACTCAGCCACCTCCCTGCAGCTGGCTGTCACCTAACAAAGCCTTCCACGGGTAATCAGGACCTTCTGAACCCTCATCGCGGCTACTGACTCAGCGCTGGTGTTGAGCAAACCTCCCCTCTGGCCCTCTCTTGCCCTTCAGCTATTAAAAACAAAACCACCACCAGCAGCACCACACTGATGCTACACAGATGTTTGGGTGAACTCACTGATGAATGACCCTAAAGTCCTCCATATAAATGATTCTCTTCTTGGTTCCAAAAATAAATCGCCACATAAGCCCAGTCTAGAAATGGGGGGTGTGTATCCCTTTATAATGGGGGAGTGGTGCAATTCTTTCTTTACCAATCATTAGGCTCCTGTTGCCTTTTGAGAAAAGTGAGCGATGCCTCAAATAAGCAATGACACAGTGAACAAAACATAAATAAAATACTCTCTTC
Source organism: Vespertilio murinus (assembly GCA_963924515.1). NCBI lineage: Eukaryota > Metazoa > Chordata > Mammalia > Chiroptera > Vespertilionidae > Vespertilio > Vespertilio murinus. The sequence continues at coordinate 5,078,844 of OZ004712.1, forward strand.
CCAAACTACCAGGTTGATCTTGCAATAGATGCACGGAAAATCCATGCCGCTCTTTTCTCCAGCATGTAAGGCCACTTTTATTGCCAGGTGTGCCAGAGGTTCCACTGAGGCTCATCAGCTCCAGAGAACACTGCCATGTGCATTTGTCTGAGTTTAGCAGGTGCTGCAGGCAGCCCCCCAGTTTAGTTCTCACCACCAAAAACTCACTTGCTCTTCTTGGGGGATGACAGTGAATTGTATTTTGGGTCCTTGTAATCTTAAGTGTGAATTCACCCTAGAGTGGCATCAATAGTGCCTCCCTCTGATAAAAGGCACATCGTGTTTGGCCACTATGTTAACACGAAAGCCCAAGATGCTCCGACGGCAGCCCCTCGGAACCACCATACCCTGCAGGTGCACGCCGTGCAGTCGTCGTACAGAAATGAGGATCCGTTGTCATAAACATCACTGCGAAAGAGGCAGCTTCCAAACGGTAGGTCAAACACTTTTCTCTGACCTAGAGGGAAGCAATGGCAGAGTGTAAGCAAGGTGGAAGCCAAGGACGTCCCCCTGGGTCCTCAGCAATTACAGCACAGGCAGTTCCACACTCAGATGCTCCCAGGAGTCATTAATTTAGAGAGTTTTTCTTACAAGGAGTTTGATTGCACAGTATAAGTCAACAAATCTTCATTGAATATCCATATAGTGAACCAAGAGGATTAAGACATAGACTTTCCCTTGTGGAGCTCAGAATCTACTGGAAAAACAAATCCATGAAACATGATTTCGGCACAAATGTATGCGATGTTCTGGAAAGGAGCCAATCTTGGAACCATGGGGGAAAGAGGACAGAGAAGATTTCTCAAAGGATGGGATGTCTGAGTTACATTTAAGAGTGAGTAAAATTATGCAGAATGTGAATATTGGAAGGAAGGAGGCAAGATACCCCATGAAGGAAGAGAATGAGCAAAGAAAAAAAGTATTTATAGAGCATTTCAGTTGAAGAAGTTACAAGTCCATTGGCATAAAGGGTGAAGCTAACTCAAAGAGCCCACAGAGGCAGAACCCAACTAAATATGCCAAGGGTCCAACCTTTCATAGGCATAGCATCTCTGAAGAATTAATTTAGTTTGCCTTTTCCCTATAATTTACCTCCATATGCTTCCTGTATTTTCTGAAGTAGACAAATTGCCCTTGGCAACAGGCAAGATATAAATGAATATGTAGATATAGTTAAGCTTCCTTCTCCACCAATTAAAGTACATGTTCTGAGGAAGTCTTCCTCTATTAGAATGAATAGCCCCTTCTTGTTCCTTTTACTACAGGAATATTGTTGCTTGGATGGATGGATGGATGGATGGATGGATGGTTACATCAGTATATCATTGAGCAAAAAGACTCTTCAACAAGTTGATGCCTCCCCTACACAAATGTAACCAATGGCTTAAATTGCCTTGTGTAAAATGCGGGTTTTTACCTTAAAAAAAATCTTAGTGATAATTAGTTTAGAGTTTTTCTTACAAAGCCTTGCACTCATTAATCATGCCAAAAAGTGCCAGGTGAAATGTGTTGTCATTTTGAGTGGTGGGATCATCTCAATATGACCCTGGGTTATGTCACTTTCTCTTAAAGGGGCATCGTGTGCTCTGTGAATACAAAACTCTAACCAGGCTCTTCACTGAAAAGGAGAAAAGAAGAGAATGCTGTGATGTCAAAGAATGAATCTTGTCATGTGAATGAATCTTGGTGACAGGAAAATTTAACAGTAAATCAGTATCCAACCAGCCAAAATTCTAATTAGTCCAAGATTTCTGTATCTAGATAATATCCTAGTATTTTCTTTCCTATCTTTTGTGTGTATATGTGGGTGGGGGTATGTTTCTTTCTACACTCCCTCCCGAAAAACAAAAACAAAAACATAAAATCTTACCTTAATCCCAAAGTCATCATGGCCCAAAATAAGATAAAACATTCACAAAAGTGGTTCAGAGACTCCATGTACAGCCTGATTTGAGTCATTTCCACAATATTCCACTGGGGTTTAGCCCAACAACAACAAAAAAACTGGTTTCCTTTGGGAGAATTATGATTTTCAAGTTTCCTAAGACCTTCTGTTCCTTTTGTAGTCAGTCTTATGACCACAGATGGACAGAAAAATCTGCCTTCAATACAGCAACCATTGCTCATGTGAGAAACTCTGACTGACTCAGCATGTCCATGGGACTGGCTCCAAAGCATTAATCAATCCTATTCATCTTCCAGGCCAGGCCCCGGATGCCACCTCCTCTGAGGTGACTTTCCTGCTTGGGTGGCCCATGGCATGATGATCCCATCCATGGCCAATGGGTTAATTCTCTTCTGGGGGCACCAGCACACAGATCAATGGCAATATCATGTCTAAACAAGTCTCCTTCATCCTTATAATTATTTCATATTTACTTAAAAAGTATATCTCTGTGTGTGTGTGTGTGTGTGTGTGTGTGTAACAAGAAGGCAAACATTGTTGGGTAAAGAGGAGAAACCTGCCTTAGTTGACAAGACACCTTCATTTGCCAATTTGGTTGTAGGAAGACAGACTTAAGGGTATGGCTGTGATAAGCTGGGAATGAGAAAAAGAAATCAAAGGACGTGTTGGAATTGGGAAAAGCAAACTATGAAAGAAAGGCAAGAGGGTTCAAGAAAAGGTTATGGATAGTATCTGGAAACTGGAGCCCAAATAAGAGAGACAAATGGTAATTTTTTTCTGAATGCAAAATGGCTAAGACGTTTTTACAAACCAAGGATGCTGATTATTTCATTGTATGAAAATATGAGCCCCCTCAAGGGTCCCTGGATATTCTGGTAGGTTGCTGGATGCTCTAGCGTATGCATATGATGGCTCAAGCCACTTTTATTTGAATCTTAGATAGTCTGACCTCTAAATCAAGAGACTAAGGATCATATGGAGGAAGCTGGCATGTGGATGATAAACAAAAGCCAACCCACCTCATGCTCTAGAGCCTCCCCCGTGGACTGTCTCCTTTCCCGGGGTGATGTGCGTGCTGCCCCCATGCCACCAGGGCGGTCGGCTACAGCAGCTTCAAGCACAGGCTTAGGCATCACAGAGAATCGTGTTCAGGTGCCAACCTGTCACCCCCTGGCTATGCCACCTTCCAGAAGCCTGCCCTCTCGGGACAATAAAACTAATGGGTGCACCTAGACCACACATTCAAATAATGTCATGTATTTGGTATCTACATAGCTTCTGGAGATTATTTTTTATGGAATCTATTGAGGTGACCTTATTAACAAAACTACACAGGTTTCAGGTGCACAGAAGATTCTTAATGTTACATGGGAAGAGGCATCTAAACTTCTTGTGATCCTCAGTACAGGAAATGTGCAATGAGAGTGAGCTAGTGCTTCCTTTTTTGGCTGTTACCCATGGTTCCCTTCTAAGCCTCTTGTTTTGGCATGTTATGCTTTTGCCTCTGAAAGTACCAGGAGTCTGTATTCCTGTTTACTTCACATGCTTTTAGAATCTGTCCTGTCTCATCAGATGCTCGATTCAAGGTAGGGTCTTCAATAATGTTCTCCCACAAGAGGGCATTGCCCAGGCGGTCTGGTGCTCCAGGTCACAGACACAGGGAGGCCACGAGAGAAGAAATCTCGCCGAGGCCTCGGAAAAGAGAATACCCCCACCTCACCCCTCCCTTGCCCCTCATGCCCACCTGATGCTCCTTTAATTAGAAAGGTTGCCTTGAAGACAAGACACCCTGAGGACCCAGCACAGCCATGAGGATGAGCACGCTCAGTGGAAACCAGTGAGAATATATTACAACGTTCTTTAATCTTAAAACTATCACTCACCCAAACACTTGGGACAGCACTGTCCCGGGGGAACGTGGCTAAGGTGCTGAGGACAGGAGAGAATGGGACACACCTCACGCACGCACTGTGTCCTGCCTCCCTGAAGAAGAGAGAGAGAGAGAAGCACATTTAGCAAAGTCAGTGAATGCAGATCCGACAGCCAAGGTTTCTGGACCAAATCAGGCCTTCCCTGATATTAACCCACGTAACTTCTCCGAAGCCTCCTTCTCCCTTCCCTGTAGACCACAGGCACTGTACCAGCAAAAGCCTGCCCTCTGAGAGACGATGAGGGCATCCCTCTCCCCCTGCCAGGCCTCTATCTGTCCTCCTGAGGACCAGCCAATGTCTCAGTGCCTGAGATTTGGGGATTTGGGGACTAAAACTGGGAAAGTGTCGGGCAAACCAGGATGAGTTGGCTTCCCTCCCCCATCCCAAGCAAGCCAAGGAACCTCCTCTTCCACACCCCATTTCTCTGTGGGCCCTGCACATCTTCCTCCAGGAAGGCTCCCCTGCCTGCCAGCTTATGGCTGTTGCTGGGATGGCTCAGAGGGGTTGGGATCAGGGGAGACAACCAATCTGCTCAGAATGGGCACACTGTAGGCTGGTATTCAGACAAACAATTGAACTGAATTTACCAACCTAACCTACTCTGTCAATGACCTCGGTAGAAGGTATATGATACTGAGACGGCTGGCAGAGCTTCCGTGTGCCCAGGGAGAGGTCTCGAGCCTTCAGATAGTGTCCCTGCCCCCCATTGTCAACCCTCCAGCCTCTGTGACTGCTGATGCCCATTCCTTCCTCCTAGAAGGCGCACACAGCATGCCCACATCCTTGTCTCGCCCTCAGGGAGGCACCTGGTTGTCAAACTTGTAACTGAATCTCCAGAAAGCTGGGACTGGGGAAAAAACAAGACGAAACGCAACAGAAACACCAGCATTTGAGTCAACTTACATGCAGCACCTTTGCAAGGCTCACGGGGAAACTACGCTGTACGACATGAATTTGCTATCAAATTTGTGAATAATTTCTACCAGTTGGCTTCTCTGGGACTTGAGGCAGAGACCAACTTAAGAGCCTCAGGCATCCATTGTCTCAGGCTGATAACTTATATTTCAAGAGGCCTGGAAAAAGGAAGGACTGGCCTCCCAGAGCCCAGGCCTGGCAGGGAAAAGACACCCTCACATCTCCCCTGTCCCCAGCACCTTTGGCGGGGACCCCGAAGAGCGCCTGGGTCACAGCCAGCCCTCCCCTGCCGCCTCCTGCAGTTGCCGCCTTCTCTTCCTGCCCTTGCCATTTGTGTTATTATAGTTTATTTTTTGGTGGGGATGGATGAAAAGGGTAGGGCACATGATGTCTTTTTTAAATATTTATGATTTTTAAACCACTTTACTGTTGGATCCTTCCCCAAACCAATAAAGAACACTCGAAAACACCACAATGAGCTCTTCTGTTGCTTTTACATTATTTTCAGGTCAGCAAGAATCACTAAAAAGCTCCTCAGAACCCTGGCTGTCCTCCGTGGACTCTGCAGAATCTGAAAGTCTGGCCCTTTACCCGACTCCAGGGATGCGGACACCGAGGAGAGAGAGCAGACGCTGAGGTCGGCCCCGGCTTATACATAAACCACCAATGTCAGATCAAGAGGGAGGACACAGGCTGCCCTTAGCTTTTCGTTTCCAAGAAGTCTATCTGCAAACAGCTCCCTAAAATGTGGGGGCCCCGGCCGCACGAGGCAAGCTGTGTGCGGGCTTCTCTCGGGAGCACAGAGGACGGATTCTGCTCGGGGACAATCTCTGCTCTGGTTGGATCAGCATCTATTTTTCAGGCATGTTTTAAAGTCACAGTTTTTCACATGTTGCATAATTTCATAGGAGTGGACTTGTCCAACACTTTGGAAAGCTGGCAAAAGATTCTGTGGACTCCAGTAATTTTCCTTACAATGAGGTCAGAGAGCGCGTTCTGCATACATAATGCAGCTGCGGAGTGTGTCTCCCCAGAGTCCTCTAAAGTAACTTGAACTCCAATGGGGGTTTGCTGGTTTGGTCGAGTTTTATTTGGTTTGGGCTGCAGCTTGTGGCACGGTCCCAGTCCCCAGGCTGCCTGCCCAGGGATGCCTCCACAGAGCCCCAGGCCCGCTGGCTCCCAAGCTGCTTCTTTCTATGATTTCAGCTCCGCGGGGACTCTGGTTGAACTATAAGCTGTGGCTGTGCTATAAACTAAAAGTGGTAAAGTAGCAGAAGTAAACATTTCTCTTTCTAAAAATGTACGAATCCCCCACGGTACCCGCACACACTTGGGCTCTGTCGGATGATTGCCACCGCCTTCTCATTGGCGTCCCTGCCTCAACTCTCTTCCACTAATTGACCCTGGAAGGTTCCATATGGTCGGGACTCCTTTCCAGCACCCATCCATCACTTCATTATTTGATCAAATATTGGAGGCCTAGCATATGCTGGGGATATAGCAGTGAATGTAACCTCCATAAATCACTCTCCTGATGGAGCTGGCATCACTGCTGAGCGTGCCCCCATGCTAAGGTAGAGGATGAATTACCACTGCATTCAGGGTCAAGTTCAACCCACTCAGGCTAGAAGTCACTCGTTGACATTTGTTTCTTTTTTCTTCCAACACAGGGGCACTACATTTCCCAGACTCTCTTGCAGTTAGGTGCAGCCATATGACTCAGTTCCAACCAACAGGAGGTGAGTGGAAATAACTGGCCACAAAAATCTTTGGTGCAAACCAGAGACAAAGGGGGTTGAGGGAAGACAGGAGAGGGTGAAGAGGGGATAAATGATGATGGAAGAAGACTTGGCATGGGGTGAACATACAATACATAGATGATGTATTATAGAACTGTACACCTATATATAATTTCATTAACCAATATCACCCCAAGAAGTTAAAAATAAATAAAGTTTTAAAAATCACAATTCTCCATGCTCTCTCTTCTGGATGGGTAACAGGCTGAATGGAGGGCACATCAAGAACTTCGCAAGAAATGGAAAAGGCCTGCTTCTCTAAGTCACCATACAGAAATCTACCCACTGTTCAATGAGCAAGAAAAAAACAAAAAACAACAACAAAACATGAAAACATGAAAACACTCAGATACATTAATTCTCTATTATCATAGTTAGCCTACTTTGTCAAGATACCCATAATCTTCTTTCCAATCTTCTTTCCTCCCACTCCAGCCTAGAGAGAAAGTCCAAGATACTATATATATTAGAGAACCCAGTGCATAAATTTGTGCATGGTTGGGGTCTGGTCAGCCTAGCCAGGGGAGGGGACATGGGCAGTTGGCCAGCCTGCCTGCTGATCAAACTCCTGGTCAAGGAGACAATTTGCATATCACCATTTTATTATATAGGATATACACTGAGTGGCCAGATTATTAAGTGTTCAGAGATCATGATTATCTGGCCACTCAGCGTATTTTATACATCCCTCTTTCCCACTCTCCCCCCATCACTGACCCATATGGAAATCCTGCTTCATTCCAAGTCTTTCTCAAGCCTCTTCTCATCTATGAAGCCTTCTAAATCTGTTTGTGTCCCAGTCACCTCTTCCATCTTCCCATATCTCTTCTTTTCTCATCTATTCTCCTGTATTTTTGATGCATGCAAGATGACACTGGTTTTGCCTTCACACTAGATTATTGTTGGGGCAGGAATCAGTCCTGCCAGCCCAATATCCTTCATAGAGTGACAGGCTCAAGGAATATTTCAGTAAAAGTTTATTCCATGAAGGACAGAGCCACCTCTCTGGTGAACTCTAAAACCGGCTGAATTCTTCAGGTGTCTTTAACCACAGGATGCTGATGAGAAGGCACTGCATCCACTTACATTTGTATGTACTTGACTTTTGCATGTTTTAGATAATAATCAAATATTTATTGGTACTAAGACTTCAAAAACCAACAATCAACCTCAACTTGTGGAGCTGGTAGGATTCCTAGGATCCTATGTATTTTGTTGAATGTTTGAAATTTTCTAAGTAGTTAAAATACATAGAGAGACTACTGACTATACCTGGGCATTGAACAACTCAGGGGTGAGAGGTGCCACCCTCCCATACAGTTTGAACATCTTCATGTAACTACTATATTCTCACCTGGTCAACAAAGAAAGGAATGCCAGGACCTTCCTCAGTGCCGAGGAGTCATGACATTCACCATCTGTCTCTTTTTGGAAGGGCAAGTTTGTTCTTTAGAGGTGGTCATTTGTTCTAATTGCTTATCTTAATGCTTCTCCAAAAGTAGCTGCTTTTAAAAGACTTGAAACATGTCCCAGGTCTCTGGTCTACCCCCTGACTTTTATTTTAGATGATTCAGTCAAGAACACAATGCTTTGTGTCAAAGTTTACCCTAGGGTAGTAGTTGTTGCATAATAAAACTCTTCCTGAACAGAGTGATGAGTGTAGGATGATAAAACCAAAGCCATGTGCAGGCAGGATGCCTCTCCCACCCTTCAGGACCACTGAGAAGTGGGGGGCTGGAGACCATACTACAGCCTGGAACCCGTCCCTGGACCAGGACACAGAGCCCGGCTCTCTCGTGGGAGGTGAGAAACAGAGCAGTGCATTTGTAACTAGTTACAGCCAATCAGCTGAGCTTAGTCACATTCTACAATGGTCGGTTTGTCCAGTGTTCAATTCTTTCAAGAGAATGAAGTTCTCATTGATTCCAGATGAAGGTAGGAACAAGGGGACAAGGAACACTGGAGGGGCTGATGTAGGGGAGGAAAACATCGTGAGTGACACAGAATACTTGTGTCATAACAAACAGTGGTGTAAAGCTGATTTTGAGCAGAGCACCCACTCTGAGTTACAAATTATGTCAAAAAACTTCACACATAAACCCTGGCTCATTTGCCTCAGTGGCTAGAGCACCGGCCTATGGACGGAAGGATCCCGGTTCCATTGCGGTCAAGAGCATGTGCCTCAGTTGCAGACTCGATCCCCAGGCCCAGTCAGGGTGCGTGTGGGAGGCAGCCAAGCGACATGTCTCACATCAATGTTTCTCTCTGTCTCCCTCCCTTCTACTCTCTCTCTCTAAAAATCAATGGAAACTTTTCTCGGGTAAGGATTAACAAACCAAAACTTCACACACGAAAAAAACCAACTGCCCTTGGCTCTACCTCGCTTTGACCTGAATATTTCTTGTGGTAAAGTTTCAGAGCCTGGCAGTTACTTCCAGGGATAGAGCTCTTGGTGCTTGGCTTTCCCTGTTCGTGGCCAGTGAAGGCAGGAAATCAAACAGAGGAGGGCAGCAGGTGAGCTGTCCAGCTAAAAGAACAGAAGTAGAGTGGACAGGGGAGAGAGGACACCCAAACTGTGGTGGGTAATGAGCCTATTTAGAGAGATAGAGAGAAAGACACACACACACACACACACACACACACACACACACATTACATTGGCGTACTGGCATATATCACAGTAGTACAATAACTTAGGTGTGTGTCTGTGTGACCCACTAGACTAGGGTTTTTAGAGGTTGGCTCCATTGACATTTGGGGTGAAATTGGTGTCCTCTGGGGCCTGTGCTATGCTTTGTAGGGTATTCAGTGGATACCTCCATCCACGAGATGCCAGTATCCCCTGGTTGTAACAAACAAAAATGTCTCCAGACTTTGCCAAGTGTCCCCTGGGGACAAAATCGCTCCCAGTGGACACCAACTGCTCTAGATTAAAGTTTCCCCAACCACAGGCCAGGCATCTGCACCTTTAATAACCTGCCCTGGTGATGTAGCTGCTGCTGCCTGAGGCACTGGATTTTGCAAAATGTGAAATAAAACCCAACTTCGATTTTACACTGAGCCAAGGACATGTGGGGAAGATTGGCCACGATAACCTATTTCGTCCCATAAAGTTTAAGTAAACAATACCTGTGGGAAGTACCCTCTGGGCTGACAAAAATAAAAACCCTTTTGTCCTCCACTGCCTATTCAGAGATCCCTGACCTCACGCTCGGTCTCGGGAATCAAACCGGAAGCAAATCCCTTTTCTTTCTTCCCATCGGTTAAGGTTTCTAAGTTCAAGTGTGCTGTTGTTAATGTCGCTGGTTTGGGTTCCTATTGCTGCTGCAAGAAGTTGCCACACAGCCCTAGTGGCTGGAAACCACACACAGTTATTATCCTCCAGTTCTTGGAGGTCAGAAGTCTGAAATCAATCACTGAGCTAAAATCAAAGTGTCAGCAGGGCCGCCCGCATTCCTTCTGGAGACTCTGGGGAAGAATCCATGGCCGGGCCCTTTCCAGCTTCCACAGGCTGCCTGCATTCCTTGGCTCCTGGCCTCCTCTCTCCATCATCAAAGCCATCAGTGTAGCATCTTCAAATTTCTCTCTGCTGATTCTGGCCCTCTGCTTCTGTCATCACATTTCCTATGACCCTGGCCCACCTGCCTCCCTCTTATAAGGACTTTTGTACCAGATCCCATCCAGGCATCCCAGGGTGATCTCCCATCTCAAAAGCCTCCACTTAATCACATCTGCAAAGTCCCTTTTGACATATAAAGCAACAGTCACAGATTTGGGGGATTAGGATATGGACAGCTCATGAGTCAGGGGGTACATTATTCTGTCCAGCACAAGTATCAGTCAAGAAAAGATATGTAATTTCGCTGTGCAGGCCCAGGTGTAATAGTTCAGGCCTGAAGTCACTACAACGCACCAATATAACCTGTTCCATCCACCTTCCCCTCACTGAAAAACTGGGTTTTCTTACGTTTTTCAGAATGAAAAGATAGTCAAGAGCCTCAATTTCAACCCTGGTTGCATGGTTGCAGAGCTGAACAAATTGTTTGTTCTTCTCCTCATGTGCATGCCTAGTTATTTCATCCTAAATTTAGAAGGTGACATTGTAAGCAGACCATCTGAGTTTCTCATCTCCTTGTCAGGGGCAAAAATCCCAGATGCTGATGGACATCTTTAGGAACAATTTTGGGGGTTAATAAAATAGGAAAATCTCTCAAGTTGCTCACAGGCTTCCTTAAGGCCACAATGCCAGTCCTGTTGGTGAGCAGTAAACCCCCTAAGTTGGAGTTCCCACAAGCTATATGACTTGGCCAGTCATCTGGCCCACGCCAACAAGCCCTGGAGGGGCTGCAGTGTGTTCTGAGGGCCAGAGAGATGGGTCCCATAGAGGTTGACTGTGCTCATCCTGTTGAAAGACCCTTGCAGAGACCAGGAAAGTGCCTGGGTGGCCTCCACAGGGGGCTGCAGGCACCACAGGGAAGCCTTGATCTGCTGACATCACAGCTCCAGGCCGGCTTTCGGCGGCCACCTGAGTGAGCAGCAGGCCTGGTTGTGAGGCTGCACGCGCAGAGGTAGAGCCAGAGCTCATAACGCCCCTGAAATAAACCTCATGCCCACCCATTAATAGGTGGTGTGCATGCGTTCACTGTTGTATGCTAAGCCTCACATTTAAAGGTGAAGTGTGTCTTCTTTGAGCTCTTGCTCTTAGATCTTTCCTGTCACTTAACTGAATGGCAGATTTTTGTGTTTGTTTTCTTAATGTTTTTAAAATATCAAATTTAGAAACCTCTCCTCTTCCCCAAACCCAGTGTTCCACACAGTCAGACACACACATTGCTGACAAGACCGGGATACCGTTTGCAGCAAATTCCAACTAGTTCTGGGTTTCCACAGATGCTTTACTGCTCTCTCTTCTAGATTAGAAGCAGGAGGAGAAGGCCATCCTATGGGACCAAGCTCAGATGAGATGGCTGAGCAGACACCCTGGGAAGGGAAGGGCGAGCCAAGCGCTGGCCATCAGGATGCATTTGCCAGCCGCGGTTCGTTTGGTGTCTGCAGGTCTGTGCAGAGGGAAAAGCCATCTGCCCTGAGGAATGCGATGCCTCATTCACAGGTTCCGAGAGCAGAGAGGTAGGGCTTGCTGATGGGACCCTGAGAGTCTGGCCCGGCCACGCCAGCGAGCACGGGTGTTCCCTCTCTGAAATGATCGATAAATAAACAAATAAATCTATAAGAGAACACCCTCCCAGTAGTCACATTCCCGGAGACCACCCGGGTAGGACGTTTCTCAACTGCCACCCGAGAGAAAGAACCAGAGAGAGGAAACGAGCCCCATTCCTCCTCTTGCCTTTTGCATCCGAGTTCACCCTTTCATCATCATGTGAGCAGTCGGGGCTGCTGCGAGCCCACCACGGCACATCAAACGCTCTATCAGCAGGCTGGCCCGCTGCCAGGGAGATGAAAGGAACAATCACTCAGAACTCACACCTTCCAGGAGTTATGAGCCGGTCCTGAGAGGAAGGAAATAACACCCTTGTGCGGGAGAAGAGGCACTTCTCATGTACGCCAGGCGGTCCACACCGCAGACGCGCTGGACATGTGGGAAGGACGAAGGCAGGTGAAGACCTCGGATAGGGCCAGAGTCCCTGGAAGTACCGCCCCGCAGAGACAGAAACACAGGCATCCGTGGTGAACTACTTCTCTGAATCTTCCTGTGGACCGTTAAGTTTCGGCTACCAAAACTAACTTATGCAGACCAAGTGCTTTGCGAGTTGCTTCATCTGCTTCCTTAATGTTACATCTGGACTTATCTTTTCCCCAAAGCTAGGCTGAGTGCTCACGCCGGGCAGGAGCCCATTAGTATTTCTTCTGTAGTCCTCAAGTTCCTCTGTCTTCCTAGCTCCAGGGCAAGACCAAGGTCACATCAGACCTGCCTGGTTTTTCAGTTCAACACCTACCTACCTACCTGTTGGGTTGCCAGTTAAAGCTGAAAATAATTCAGAAGTGTGTTTGCTCCAGGGAGGTTTCCTGAAACATCAAAATATCTGTTGTCTTGAAATGAACTAGTCTTCATTAAGATATGCCCGGCCCTGGCCGGTGTGGCTCCATTGGTTGAATGTCACCCATGCACTGAAAGAAAGGTCGCTGGTTCAATTCCCGGTCAGGGCACATGCCCAGGTTGCAGATTTGATCCCCAGTAGGGGGTGTGTGGGAAGCAACTGATGGATGTTTCCCTCTCGTATCAATAATTCTATCTCTCCCTCTCCCTTCTTCTCTCTATGAAATCAATAAAACATCTTTTAAAAACAGCATATGTCTGGATTCCCTCCGTATATTGACAAAATTATACTTAGAAGTCTTTGAACTATTTCCTAACACAGTATGCCTGAACACACTCCTGAAAAATGAAATTACATTTAAAGTCTATTTTAATTTCCGAATAGCAGTGGACTAGTCACAGCATTTTGGCTTTGCCTAGTCAACAAATTTGTAAGTGTCTATGTGTTAGACACTGTGGTCTTGAAGTGAGAACTTTTTCAAAATCTCCATTCAGTGTAATTACTATGTGTACTTCTCTATTTCGCATCAGGTGCCAATTGCCTAAAATTCTAAAAAAAATATTAAAGCGTTATAAGTAAAGTGTCATGGGGCCCTATAAACACTCTGGCCTCCATCAAGGGACACGGTCCAGGTTGACTAGAGGTTTCTGGCACGATTCATTCAAACTGGTAATACCCCTGGGTATTGGTCTTGTCAACCAATTCGAAGTTTATGTTCTGAGATAATCAGGCTGCAACCCAATCTTGGCAAGCTCTTGGGATGATTGCGATCTAGGCCAACGATGATCAAAGGAAAAGAAGCGTCCAGGCTGTTGGAAACAGCTGTGGTGGGGGGTCCCGGGTTGAGCCAAAGCTAGTGTTCTGACATGTCTGGGCAAGTCCAGTGAAAGGGAGGGGTTCACTCATTTGGCTTCTCATGAGAAAGAGAGAGGGGAAAAAAGCCCATCCTGAGGGAGGAAGAGATGCAGCCCAACAGAATCACCAGTTACTGAGGCGACGGACGGGAGGGAGGTGTTATCTGAATGTATCTTGGCATCTGCCACTCAACTCGTCCCAAGTCCAGCATCATGGATACCTGCGTTGGTTCAAGGGGAGGAAGATGCTCAAAGCAAAGCCTGAGAGGACTGTGTCACTAAACCCCTGAAATATTCAAGGACGGGCCCCAGGGATTTAGGATTCCTATAATTGAGTAAAACTCACACAGAGGAAAGAGATGTTGGTTCTTCCCTCTTCCCCTCCACACATGCCCTGTCATCAGAGGCCCCCAGGACATGAGTGGCAATGCACAATGCAAGCATGTGGCAGCAGCAGTCACGCCAGGCTGAGAACCCAGATGCCTGGAAAGTGGTAACATCAGCAGACACAGCAGCAGGGGACTCATCCAGCCCAAAGAGTGGCATCTCCGCTCTCATGAGCACTGACTTCAGGAAGACTGGCCTCAGGGTCCAGCACAGGGCAGCATAAGATAGCCCCAATGGAAGAGTCTTAGGTATACCCTCTGACAACTGTATGTACAGATTCGGCCAGATAGAAAGAAAAACTGTTTGGTTTCTGATAGAAACAGTGAGTTATATAAATTGAGCTTCTCCTGGAATAATATCAGGTCACGTTCAGAAGCGTGGTCTTGTAATTGTATCCCATCACATGCTGTGGAAAGGCCAAAAGGGAGGAGGTAGCTTAGTGAGGCAGCAGCTGGGCAGGAAGCTTGCCCAGACACATACAGGGTCTGAGCAGACAAGACCTCTGTAACTGTGACAACTTGCTTAGCAACCCCAGATATTTTTTTTTTTAAAATGATGCAGAACCATAGCATGAAGTCCTTACGCTTGTAGAGGAATGGGAAAATGTTCTACCTGAACAACACAATGAGCACCCTCTATGAGAGGATGATATGGAAAGGCCAGTATTTTGGGGCGTATTATTGTAGGCCAGTGTTTCCCAAACTTTTGGACATTTGTGTACCCCTTCTATAATTTTCGTAACACTGAGTACCCCTCGTCAAAAAAAAAATGGATGTATTTTAATAACAATCAAAATATATTTACTTTTTTTTGGTACATAAACAAAATAATAATAAACGAAAAATAAAATTATTCATAATAAAATATAAATAAAAGTTATATTATAAATAACATTTATTTGCACACCGGACCATCTCACACCTCACAAGACTGTCTTGACTTGACTCACGAGAACATAGAATTAGGCGCAGCTAAGCACGGTGCAGTGCATATCCCCACCGAACTCCGGTGCAACGTGTACCCCACCAAACTCTTCCCGTACCCCTAGGGGTATGCGTACCACACTTCGGGAAACACTGTTAGGCCATCGCTAGGACAGAAGTTTAAGAGCTTAAGAGCATGCCAGAACTACCCTAGAGGCCTCAACACAAACCAGGAAGACCAACCCTCGTAGAACAGCTAGGACTTCCATGGTCAGTGGACCAAGACCAGCCACTCAGAACATGTTCCTCTTTAAAGACCAGAGTTGACTGTGAGTGTTTGTGGGGCAAATGCCCAGAACTCGGGGAGGCAGTGCTTCAAAATCACCCACGGTTTCATTACACCAGGCCAACCGGAGGATGGTGACAATGTCTTGAAGACAGGCAGATTAACTAAAAATTTAAATACTAAAGGCAGAACACCCAGCACTTTTAAGACCAAGAAATCCAGAAAAATCACCTTTTAAATCCACCTGTGTTATTTATAAAGGGCCTCATCAATGGGCTGGTTGCCAAGCTCAGAGACCTGATGTCAACAAGTAACTCGAAGTGTACGACCAACTGCTGAGCAGAGCAATGCTACTTCCGATTGGCTCACTACATTGGTGATCTGAAGAATGTCTGGCATATACACGACTGTGCAGATAGTGAATATTGAACTTGCAGTGAAGTATTTCCCTTAAATTTTAGATATGACATACATTTTTTTATATTTGCTCTGGGGAACTCTCTCATAAGGTCTATTCAGAGACTGGGATTCCAAAACAAAATTTTTCCATCTCCCCTCAAATAAAACACTAAAATGGAAAATACACTTATTTATGTTTTAGATTTTACTTACAATACAGTGTGGACAATTCTGTGTAATGATTGTTTTTGTGGTTTTGTTTTGGGAAGGTGTTTCCAGCACTGGGACCAGGAGTATTACCCACTGAGTCTTGCTCCCATTTTTTACAAATTTCCCCCGCAGATAGACTTTGAAATCACAAGTGGCCCATTCCCTTGGATCAATTCTCCATGGAAAATTGTTGCTCTCTTTACAACTGTAATAAAACATGCCGTGGTGGGGAAACCTGGGCAACCACACAGGGAGAAGGATTCAAAATCCGTAGTTCTCAGAAGATCTCATGGGCTCTACTCTAAAAAGACATTTAGTTCCCAGTCAGAACACATGCCAGGGTTGCAGGCTTGATCCCCAGTGGGTGGTGTGCAGGAGGCAGCTGATCAGTGATTCTCATCATTAATGCTTTTATCTCTCTCTCCCTTCCTCTCTGAAATAAAAAATTTAAAAAAGAAGAGTTCTTAGAACTTTGAAATGACAAGAGCAGTACTAGCACCAAAACTGTTCACAGCAAAAATCTTAAATGATCCTGTTCTCAAGCATTCCCAGGTCCACAGGGTCCACGGGCTATAGGAGAAGCTCGGTTGTACACATGTCCAGATGTGACGGGCTAAGGGCCATGTCCTTTAGCTAATGATTATATGTGAGGTCTTTGCATTGAAATAGTCTCAAAACTCCGAATCTGATCCATCCTTAGAGTTGCAGAAATAACATCCACGAATGGGGCAATGATACCAAACTCCAGAAACGTGAGAATGAATCGAAAATTTGAGGGAAAATAATGACTTCTTAAAAATGTTTCTGAACTCCTAGTCAGTGATGGCATGAGCAAGTCAGGTATACCTTAAAGCTCAGTACAAATCAAGAAAGGTTCTAGATTATAGATCAAGAAGGAATACTGGCCCCAACTGGTGTGCCTCAGTGGATTGAGCATTGTCCCCTTCACCAAGAGGTTACTGGTTTGATGCCCAGGATACAGACTAGATTCCAGTAGGGGGCATGCAGAAGGCAGCCAATGGATGTTTATTTCTCTCCCTCTCCCTTCTTCTCTTTCTAAAATCAATAAAAACATTAACAAAATAAGAAGGAAAACTGGAAACCCTCATGGTTCAAAGGAATAAACCCCTGGGGTTAAGGGCTCTTTCCGACCCCAGTTTGCACCTTCCTTACTACCTTGCACCAAAGTGACTTAACTTGCCTAAGTTTCAGTTTCCTCAGCTATGAATTAGAAAAAACAACAGTGCCCGCTCTCAGGGCGCATATAAAGAATAAGAGGGAGGCAAAGCTTTTAGCCCAGTGCCTGGTGCACAGTAAGTGCTCATTAAATGCTAGCTCTTGCAAATACTCCGGGTCAAATTAATTTTGAATCCCAGCCAACTCCATAAATGAATAAATGAGTGACCTTGGGCAATTTATTTCATCTGAGTCTTGGTTACATTATTGCTAAACAATGCCATCTTCTTCACAAAGCTGTTGTGAAAATTTTATGAGTGAATGTGCTTAGAGTACCCAGAACAGTACCTGACCTATGTACTTGACCTATAAAACTAACCAATAAAAATGGAACCTTCAGCTCCCTTACCCCATAGCCATCCAAGGTACCGTTCACTGGCCAGGAGAACATGGCTGTGCAGGGTCCAGGGCTGCAGTGGCTCTCCCTGTGAATTTGCCGGAGAACACTGGTGTTTTCCTTGGCACCAGCAACACATGGAGTAGTCTTTGGGGTGTACAGTAGTGTATACATCACCCATGTATTTGCATAAAGTTTCAAAGCACTTTCTTGATATGTGCAGTGTGACAGCGGCTGTCACAATATATTTATATAAGTTCTACGCAGATTTTATAAAATAAACTTGCAAATGTTTGTTTTCCTAAGGAGGGGTGTGTTTTGGCATTGGGGGGAAACCATTTCATCTTGCTATAGAAAGGAACACACGCTGGCCTGCTCCCCTATTTGCAGATAGGTCACTGTGTAACCATTTTCTTAAAATGCTTTTTCTGTAAAACACAGCACTGATGGGCCCTGGGACCACAGTCCACCTGAGGTCCAGAAGGAAGGCTAGGTGGCCTTCTGCACACACGATCCCTCAGGAAGACGGCCCCAGCTCCGGCTGGCTGGCCATCTTCTCATCGGAAGGCATTAGCCAGAAGGGGACGGTGATGACAATTTCTTCCCAGCACATGCTGACCTTCACCTGTCCTCTTTCGGAGGCTCCGGAAGAAGTGTCTGGATTGGCTGAACCTTTCCATCCTAGTCAGCAGAGAGCATTTTTAGCTTCTGTAGCACTTCCTAAACTAGAACTTTGAAGAATCCTGTTTCCTACGAGGTTAACAGGGACTCCGTGACACCATGTTCCTACAAATAAATGGCCTAGGTTGTGCTGACCAAAGTGACATAGGTTTCTTTATCGCAGGACTTTTCTTATCCTTTAACACATATGCATATTCAATCATTAACTCATATGCATATTCAGTGGGGACAATACGGGATCCGGTGTTACTCAAAGTTATTTGATCATAGGACCCTTTTGACACACCACATAAACATATTCTGGCACCGTGTAATGAGGACCACAATTAAAATGATGGTCACCTTTCAGTTTATTATTGTACATCAGTTCTAAGCATCTGCAACTGTAGCATTCTTTGTCTTTGGCACAAATGTGTGGGTGAGAATTTTTGGTTAAATAAGTCCTTATCTTGCATAGTCAATATTCCTTAATCAATTCTGTTCCCCAAAACCTTCTCTCACCTCCATAAATACTGTATTAAGTAGTTCTCTCTTCAAAGTCAACTTCAGGTTATTTTTGTACACTTCAAAAAACACAGTGATTTTTATTTGTTTGCAGGATACTGTTGTTACAAGCTATCTCGGGATTCCCATTCTTTCATTTGTTTTTTTCAAGATTATCTTGATTTATTTTTTCCAGAACTTTTCCATATTTTACTACAGAAGAAGAGAATTCTAAGCCCTTTCCCAATCCCATAAACCAGGTCACCCTACTGACGCCTGGCATTTCTGGAACATTTCTAAATACCACATTATGAAAACTCCACCTCCCACATCCTCTGAAAACAGAGCTGGCTGCTAACTCCCAGGCTGACCATGCGGCACATGTGGTTAGCCCATGTTTAAAAGGTGTGCTTGTAGGATACGCTGAGGACTATTCCAGACGTGTCTTTCTCTTTTTCTGCCCAGCAAACTTGCCCCTCCACCTCCAACTCTGGGTGGTCTTTAAGAAATGACACATTGGACACAAACAGAACCCTGGTGGGACCCTCAGGAGGTGGTAATGTCAGACACCAAGACCCAAGGAAAAGGCTTGCTTCCCATGGCAGCTCCCTTTGAGGGGGAGCCCCTGTGACCACAGTGAGGCTGTGACAGCCCCAGGCTAGGTTAGGTCAAGGAGCAGAGTAAACAGAGTAAATGGAGGCAGGAGTTTGGGGACCAGGCGAGGACACTAGGCTGGGAGCTGCCAGGTGAAACAGCACCCTTCACAGTTCAGTGTTTTAAGGAGACGGGGATCAACATAGCATGCATCTCACACATATCTCCAGCCCTTCTTTCCCTGATGTTGAAATAAATATTAATATCAACAAAACACCACTTTCAAGAAGAATAAAGTGTGCAGCAGCTTTCCTATTAATCTGTTTTCATTTTTACTCCTCCCCATCAAATTTGTGTCAACATGCATGCATAATTGTATATCTATAGTCCAGGATTATGTCTCTTGTTCACCAGCGTGTCCCCAGTGCCTGCCAGAAATGACAGCTTTTGTTGGTAGACTAATGCCCTTGGGTAATCTACCTTGCCTGCTTAAAATCCTAGCAAGCAGTTTTCACGATTTTCCACAATTAACATTGGGTTGGCCATGTACTATTCCATCCTATTGAGGGTGTTCTTTATGATGATCTCATGAACACACCTCCAAATTCCAGTTGTGTTTTCAGATAAGAAAGGTTTTACCTAGAGGCATTCAGGTTAGTCAGCACAGCCCATCCAGCTGTCCATCTTTCCTCTGGAAGGAGTTACCCAGATGTAAAACAGGGTGACAGCTGCCCATCACTGCACATGGCTCCTTCCTTCCCCTCCAGGTGGGTGGAGACCCCGGTTCATACCTCCTCTTAGGTGGACAGTGTGCACATTTGGAAGCCCTCAGAATAGGGGTCAGCAAAAAAAATCTCTTATGGCCCGGCCAGCATGGCTCAATGGTTGAGTATTGACCTATGAACCAAGAAGTCAAGGTTCGATTCCAGGTCAGGGCACATGCCCAGGTTGTAGGCTCAATCTCAAGTTTAAGTCATGTAAGAGGCAGTTGATCAATGATTCTCTCTCATCATTGATGTTTCTCTCTTTCTCTCCCTCTCTGAAATCAATAAAAATATATTTAAATGCATATATATGTAGATAGATAGATAGATAGATAGATGATAGATAGATAGATAGATAGATAGATAGATATAGATAGATATCTTATGGACATTTCTGGATAAACACATGGGAATAAAACAATGGAAGGAAACTGGAGGGGAAATGTGAAAGATGATTTGCTCTATATTTAAACAAGATATGGACTTCTAAGGTAGGCCATATGTGGAAAATGTAGTTGAAAGTGGTGGTTTTCAAACTTTTTGATCTCAGGATCCCTTTACACCCTTAAAAATTATAAAACCTACCCAAGAGATTTTGTTTACATGGGCTATATCTACCTATTAATATGTATTGTGCTAGAAATTAAAACTGAGGATTTTTTTAAAATTGTTCATTATAAAATAACAAAAATCAATTGTGTTAACAAATGTAAGTAGCATGTTTATATAATAACTATATACTTTCCAAAACAAACAAAATATCAGTGAGGAAAGTGGCACTGTTCTACCTCTTTGCATATCTCTTTAATGCCTGGCTTAATAAGAGATCTGGGGTTTTCTTAGTTTCTTTCAATTTATTGCCATCTGTTTCTTGGGTGCAATTTGTAAGGAAAACCCAGCCTTATACAGATATGTAGCTAGAAAATAAAAGCAAATTTTAAGACCTATTTCATATAATTATGAATACTCTTCTTTGATTCTATACCATACTCAACAATCTTAAAGATTGGCTATAATGCAGAATTCAAAACCATATCTTATAGTTTGGGTGGACATATTTCCCATGCATGATTCTGGTAACACTGAGCACTGGTCATTTGGAAAATATTGATTTAGGCAAATCTTCCATATGATGATACATTTCATTATCAAGTATCAAAAAATACATATATTACTATCTCTTACATCTTCAGTGGCAAGTAAAAGTTCTCCCAATGTTTCATTTTCCCACAAAAGCTCAAATTTTATCACTAGTGATTTAGACTGCCATTTATTTTCTTGAAAATGACATGCTCATTTTCTTCTATTTTTGAGAAGATGTCTACCAAATGCCCAAATCAAAACAATGTGTCTATCAGCCATGCTTTCAAGTAAAAAAAAGAAAAAAATGTAATTTCCATGAAAAAAGTTACTAGGTCAGCTCCCAACTCAAACTCATTGTGTTTTCGCTTTAGATGTCCACTCATCTCAATATTCAGCAGCCTGCCTTCTGCATTCTTCCCATGTTAAAACAATGTATATTCAAGGATATGCTTTAATAAAAATTATTTTAGTCTTACCAAGGACATTTTTAAGTAAAAGTGGCTTTTGTTGTTTAACTGAGAGTACATGGTACTGACCAACACAGCAACCACTTTGGTGCCATTGTCAAGAAGATGCTGAGGTGAGTATCAATGAAAATCAATGCAAACGTAAACATAGCCCCCACAAAAGGCAAGTAGTGCTTTAGTATTACGATAAAAGGAGCTTTGAGCACATGAACACTCTGAAATAGTCTTAGGGATCATAAGGGGTCCATGGGCCATGCAAAGTTTTTGACTCAGAAACTTTGGCTTTCACATTCTGGAGGTCTACCTCCATGAAGTGATTCTTATAACCTTTAAAACCAAACCAAAGTACAGCTGCACATTTGGGTCACAGAAATGAGTTGGATGGTCCCAGGGAAACACTGCCCATCACCGCTTCACCCACAAGCTCACTGAGTGGACTGTAAGCGGTATGGACTATGGGCGGAAAAGGACAAGCAACGCCACCCCAGAGCAGCCAGATCTGGGCAATCAAAGCCCGAACACACCCGTTTTGTTCCAGTAAAACTGTCAAGAATCCATATTAGTCATTTACACCCATATTTTCAGGTGCTCAGTAGAAAAAAGCCAGCCCTTTGTGTGGGCTAAGAAATGAAGTAGAAACCTAGGAGGCAAGACTGAGAAAGAGCAGATGCTTACGTCTCCAGCGTTTGTGCTTTTTTCCTCTAAAAACATTATCTGTCATCAACTTCAACTTAGAGGACCAACAAAGTACTTTTATAAATAAACACAGTGGCCATTTTCATTTTAGGGACTCTGAGCTCTTGGTAATCAATCTGATGGCTGTGGAACCCCAGCTAACCCTTCTCCAATGGGCTTTAGGCAGGGTGTCCTCACAAGACGGTCACTGTGTTGTGTAAACAGGACCTACAAGAGTCGAGCCTGATGTACAAAAGTCAACAACATGGCATTTTTAGCTACTTGCTTAGCCAATTAACTGCCATGATATTTTGAATTTAATTTAAAAGGTCTGCAGCTTGTGTCTATAGACACTTATGGCTTACAAACGGTTAAATTTTCACCTAAAGAAAGCTGAAGGAGAAGTTTCCATATCCCCTCTCATTTCAAAGTTTAAGAAGTCCTTTATAAAATTGACACACAAAGATAATTACCCAATGGAAAAGCTGTGATTCATAAAAATGATGATGATTAAAATGTCTGATTGTCTAAAAATAAATAATAAAATAAAATAAAATGTCTGACTGTCTCATAGGGCCATCTTTTAACTCTTTCTAGTCCTTTGTCCCCACCACTGCTCCATGTACCTAGAGCCACATCCCCATCCCAGTTTCCAGGGAAAAACAAAGTAAGGGGTCAACCAGTCTCAAGCCCTCTATCTCCCCAACTCCCTCAAGGTACTTCACACTGGATCACCTTTCTCACCAGGCTGGGCCAGGAGGTCCCATTCTAATGCTGAACCCAAAGGAGGGGAATCTGGAATTGCTTCTGAAACTCCAAGAGTTCCTGAGCTTTATCCTGACACCTCCTGGCCACGGGCATCTCCTGCCCTCCCAACGTCCCCAGAGCTAGACAAGCTACCCGATGAACCCCGTTTCAACTTCCAGGCAAATGCAAAAACCTCACGGGTTGGACAGAAACATCCTGGCAGCTCTACCTCCAGAGCTTTTCCATTTAGGCACTAGCAGCACAGACGTACACCACCTTAGGCTTCCCTGTTCTCCCCAGATCTGTCACAGACTAACATCCCCGTGATCTGAAATGAGGATTGGTCTCTCCACCTGCTGGCGCCCAAATTGCATCATGCTTTCAGGCCGGTCGTGCACCTTGGCCCCCTTTAAAATCACTGACTGTTCACTCTGCCTAACACCCGGGGCCCTGCATCACTCCTCTCTCTGCCCCTGCGCCCCGGGCCATGGGGTAGAAGCTCCTAAAGAGAACGTGACACGTGCCTCCCTGGTTGGGTGCGCGCCATGCGCTCCTGTGCTCCCAGAAGGATGCGCTGTTTGCTGGGATCCCTCTAGCTCACCTCAGGCCCCGGACACTACCCACCTGCCGGAAGCCGGGCTGTGCAGGTGTTAGTGCCCTGAGCCACGCCCTCGCCTGGGCACACCTTTGGCTTTCCGAGCCTACCCACCACCTGGGAGCATCCGTGCTCCTACACAAAGACAAACACATTTAAAAATCAAAGATACAAATCAGAACATTCTTTCAAACATTGTATCACTAGATTCATCATTGGGAAACCACTTGGGGGGGGTCCGTGTTTGTTATGGGAGAATAAACCATTTTAAATCTTATTTATTACTAGCAATTGCATAGTTATATACAAACAATTTGCATGGAGCTTACAGATTAAATGCATCTAGTAATTAAAGCAGAACCCCTGAGCCATTGCTTATAAATTACTATGCCTTTCCATCCTCCACAACTCTGGGCACGGGACATCACCTGATACCTAGGCTGCATCGGAACTGTCTGAGCCACTTGTGTAGATGCAGTCAGCATGAGAATGAGGCCGCCTTGCACTTGTATCTGCGACTGAGCGCAGAGCCAGGGATTTTAATGAGAGCTTTCACATTCAAGATCTGTACTCATAGCAGGAACACTATTAGTACATCGCATATCCGGATAATAGGTCAGTAAAGAGGGGAACATGCAAAAGAACTAAAATAAGCATTATGGACCACTATAGGAAGTCTGTAAATGATATTTAAAAGTGACTAATCAAGAATGAACAGTACATGTGCATTACTGAGTAATGTGGAGAAGAAAGACAGAAAAATAGCTGAAAGCACTGGAATTGGTCACTTTGGGGAAAGAATATAGAGTGGGGAGGTGGGGGATTACTGTTTTGTTAGCACTGTTTGACTTTTTCCATAACCACATATTAATTTTAATTAAAAAATTAAAAGGCATTCAAAATAAAACACTCTATTATTCAGATTTTTTAAAATCTATTCAGATTTTAAATCTATTCCCACCATATTTCCATTCATGTATGGTTATAAAATGGTACTACTTGGGGGGAAAAAACAACACGTAGGAATCAAGAATGAATGATTTTTAAATTTTGAATGATTTTTAAATTTTGGTTAACTTTAACAGAAAACAAAAAATAAGGAACATATTACTTTAACCCTCAGCTATCTATCCCATTAAATGAATTTTTAAAAATTCACAGAACCGCCGGAACTGGTTTGGCTCAGTGGATAGAGCCAAACCAGTTCCGGCCTGCAGACTGAAGGGTCCCAGGTTCAATTCCAGTCAGGGGCATGTACCTTGGTTCCAGGCACATCCCCAGTGGGGATGATCAATGTTTCTCTCTCATCGATGTTTCTAACTCTCTGTCCCTCTCCCTTCCTCTCTATGAAAAATCAATAAAAATATATTTTTTTTAAAATTCACAGAACCTCTTAATGGTGCAAAAACACCATTAAATTCTTTCAAGGGATCACTTCAGATTTCCTGAGCAACAGCTACATAATTCCTATTAAAAATGGGAGGGCAGCTGAAACCGGTTTGGCTCAGTGGTAGAGCTTCGGTCTGCGGACTGAAAAGTCCCGGGTTTGATTCCGGTCAAGGGCATGTACATTGTTTGCGGGCACATCCCCGGTAGGGGGTGTGCAAGAGGCAGCTGGTCGATGTTTCTCTCTCATTGACGTTTCTAGCTCTCTATCTCTCTCCTTCCTCTCTGTAAAATATCAATAAAATATATTTTTTTAAATGGGAGGGCAGATGGCATAATTCAATATTCACTGTAATTTTTTCTAAGTCCTGTAATTTTTCTTTGCCCAATCTTCACGTCAAGTCTGTTGGGGTTGGAGTTCTTATGTTTAGGGCCCCATGAGACTTGAGATTATTGAGAAGTTTGGCCAAGGTTGTTGGAGATTGGGAGAGATGTGCTCAGCACAGAGACAGGGGAGAGTCAGAGAAGGGAGCCATGGCAGAAGGACAGCAAGCTAAGAGGAGAGTGGATTCTACGACGAACATCCCTCCCGACCACTGTCAAAGGGAACCCTCTAACAGCACAATGTTCCCCTGACATCAGGTGTGTGTCCTACATGGAAAGCTAAGGGTTTTTGGACTCTAGGTCCATCATATGCATCAGCGCCCAGTCAAGGATCACAATGAGAAAATATTTTTACTGAAGAGCCTGGCTTCCCTAAGGTGCACGATGACCAGCCAGAGGTGACAAACTGTGACAGCGCTGGGGACTGGTGCCAACAGGACAAACGATTCATCTTTCACTGAGCTGTAATTCCTTCTGCGTCTCTTGGGAAAGTCTAAAGACCTACTTTGAAGGAGGGGACTAACGGGGCCCTTCCACGGGAAAACCACTTTCTAGAGAAGACCTTTCTTGGGTCAAGCGCCATGCAGATTCCTTCTGGTTATCTCTTCCCTCTGTGGCCCTCTCAACCAGTCCGAATTCATTTTATAGCTGATTTCCAAGGGCATTCTAAGTTGGCTCAAAGCCCTCAGATCACATAGCAACCTCTGTGACCAGAGATATGTTACAGTTCCCTTCTGACTTCCCAGGGAAACCCCAGAAGGGTGATCAGTCACATTATCACCACGGACAGCTTGAGACAACTACAGCATCTGAGACAAACTCTGCATTGCTGGGAAAGGCGAGGGATGTTAGAGCATGTTGCCAACATGATAACTCCTTTTCCGCCTCTTTTTTGGCCTCTTTTTTTTTTTTTTTTTGGCAAATGTTAAAGGGATTGGTCCACCCAGTCATAATCTTGTTAAGTGAAGCCAAATCCAAATTACTCTTGCAGGCTATTTCTTTTCCAGACTGTGCAGTAGAATGCAGAAAGTTGGCTTAGAACAAGGGTCTGTTATATGGCCTGTAGAGCTTTAGCAAAGATGTTTAACTAAATATTGAGTTGGAGTTTCCTGATTGAGAAAACTTTCATAAAGGAGTTCAGACTCTTCCTCCAGTTTTCTGAAGTCTCCACTGTTTTGAAATCTTCATGACCTTATGGAATTCAAGAGTCTCTCTCGCCTCAGAAGCTAGGGAAATGGAGAAAGAGGTCACCTGAATTCCCCCAAACCTAGCAAAAGACAGGGGAAGGCACCAGTCAACAGGATACCAGACAGTGAGTCCTACTGAATGGGAATGTTTCAGTTGCAAGTCTCTCATATTTTCAGAAATTAAAGCAACTTCCTGAGCCCTGTAATTTGCAAAGAACACATACAGGACCCAGCCCTTTAGATGACAGGGAGTTTCTACCTAAGTGGGACAGCTGTCACGAATGCCAAGATGGCCCCAGAAGTCATGACTGACAAGCATCCTGGAGCAGAACCATCATTAACATCTCTGAGTTCCCTGTACTACTTGTCCTCACTAGTATCCCATCATGGTCATCACATGTCGAGAGCAGCAATGAGCAATGTTCCACAAGAATATACACTCCCAGATGGTAGGGGCTCGCTTCTATGCCCACTTCTATGTTTCACACTCCTGCACAGCTAGCTTCTAGCACGCAGTGAATCTCCAGTGGATGGAAGGTGCATGAATGCCCCAGACACAAAGAATGCGAACTTGGCATTTTCTTAGGACAGTGGTCGGCAAACTCATTAGTCAGCGGAGCCAAATATCAACAGTACCATGATTGAAAAATTTTTTTTGAGAGCCACATTTTTTAAACTTAAACTTCTTCAAACGCCTCTTCTTCCAAATAGACTCACCCAGGCCGTGGTATTTTGGGGAAGAGCCACACTCAAGGGGCCAAAGAGCCGCATGTGGCTCTCAAGCCGTAGTTTGCCGACCACGGTCTTAGGACAATCATGTTGGCTTATTTACTTTCAACCGGAACCACATGGGCCCAAACCCACCAGGTATACCCAGGAGGAAGCATGAGGCCCAGCAGAGCTCCCTGTGTCCTTGTGAAACGAATCAACAAACAGAGGAGTGGTCCCTGCGGCCTCAACTCCCTGGGATAGGATACAGATGCTTTTGTACCTGTGACATCACTCAAGAAGGAGACTAAACTCAGCAACATCAGGCAGCTTTCCACGGAGGCTGCGTGAGCTCAGCCTCTAAGGGCTTTATTGGGGCTGAAAGTACAAATTACCCAGATCAGAGTCAGAGGAGGGAGAAATGTTCTGAATGCATCTTGGCTCCCAGAGGTAAAATTGGAGTGGGAGACGCTGAGCCAAGAGTCAACCCTTCGGTAATAAACAGAGGCCTTGATCTTGTCCCCTGACCAGAGAGTGGCTCCTGGTCTGCTGACATGCACAGTTCCTCCTTAATCCCGGCTGTCCGTACCCTGTGATTTATGAGAAAATTGAACCCCAAGTCCCCAATGCAGACAAGCTCTTTGGAAGGGGAAGGGTTTGGAGGAAAAGAGCTATAAGCTAGACACGGTGACGCAATCCTGCAAGCAATGCATCTCCAAAACAAGGCTTTCGTTTCCCGGAGAGTGGCGTCTTCCCGGGCGTCATTCCGTCGGTGGTGGAGCAGGTCATCCCTCTGTGGGCCACAGCCCCTTGGTCCTCCGCCAGCTTTGTCCCACCCTGAGCACCCACGAGGATTTCGAACATGGATCAGATTCTGGCATCTTTCATGTGGCCAATGGATGTCTCCATGCGCCAGACCCTTTCGGAGGGAAGGCCAGCAGCGAGTTGCAATTCCAACGTGAGACAAGGTGCAGGAGGCGGAAAGCCATATGATGTTCTTCTGTTCCCCTTTCCTCTTTTTTCAGGTTGTGCTTTGTGATCTTCCCTCCTGGGAATTTGCCTTTCATCTTCCAGATTTACGGGAGGAAAGGGAGACAAGGCCCAAGGAAAGACTCCTCTGCTACGTGGGTTCTGTCCAGCTCAGAGCGGCGCAGGAAGCAGGTGTGAGAAAGCCAAGGCGGGCCGACATCAAAAGGGCCAGAAGCCTGAAGCGCGGAGCAAGTGCGAGCCACATTTAGGCTGGAAATGAAACGGCCACCTCGGCTTCACCTCGGACCTTCCGCAAGGTGCGCAGAACCTGGCCACGGCCCTTCCGAGGTGACGGTGAAGATTCTTACACAGACTTTCTCGATAAAAGTCTGACTGACGGCTACAAAACTGAGCCGACCCTCCACACCAAACCTCCGCTTCCTCCTGCCAGCTTGCAAAGATCAGGACCATCTACAGCTTCTCCATCTGCATGAAAGGTGACCATTCCTGCTGCGCCTCAGGGCACGGGGATGTGGAGGGAGGGAGGAGCAGACTGCCACTTGGTTGCTAGGAGAGGAAACATTCCCTGATAGTCCCAGGTCTTTTCTTTAAAGCCAACCTGTTCTGCTAAGCTCATCATCAAAACCTTCAAACCAGCGTGTTCTCTGGTTCCTCCCAGCAAGGCAGGGGAATGGCAAACTAGATGTGGTTGGTGACTTCCAACCCCACGAATAAATGCAGCTCAGGCCACAGTGGTGTGGGACACCAGCAGGGACAAGATAAGGAGTGGATGGTACACGGAAATGCATGTACCCCTTGCCCAGTACTCATTCAGAAAACTCAACTACTGGCTTTTATTGACCAGGGAGACTTTGGGAGAGGCATCCCACAGAACGGCCTGGGTCTCCTGGGAGAGGTTAAAGGTCAGGGATAACAAGAAAGAAGTGAGACGTGCAGGTCTCCATGCCAATCCACAGTTGGCTAGCCCTCTGATCAGCAGCCCAGAAACACCCGGGAACGTGTTGAAATGCACATTCTCAGGCTCACCCCAGACCCACTGAGTCTGAGCCTCTGAAGGTGAGGCCCAGCTATGTGCTGTTTTTCTTTATTTTAGAGAGAGGAAAAGGAAAATGGAGGGAGCACGAGGGAGGAAGGAAAGGAAAGGGAGAGGAAGAGGGAGAGAAAGAAAGAGAATGAATTAATCAGTTGCCTTCCCCAAGTGCCTCAGCCAGGCACTGAACCTGAAACTTGGGTGTGTGCCCTAACTGGGAAAGGAACCTGCCACCTCTTAGTGTATGGGACGATGCTCCAACCAACTGAGCCACACCAGCCAGAACCCAGCTCTTTGGTTTGTAACAAGCACTTCAGGGGGCTCAAGGTTGAAAATCACTGCTTCATCCAATAGTTTCCAAATCTGGCTCATTACCAGCATCACAAGGCAGCAACTGAAAGCTTTCTGACTCTGAGAGCCACCTCGTACCTTCTGGACCAGAATTCCCCCGCATCCAAATGACCAGCCTCCAATGAGGGACTCTGACTAACTCTGGACTCAGCCAGCAGGGTCACCGGGAGACTCCCGTGGAGCGGGTGCCCGGCGTTCCACAGGGATGAGGACACTCTTCCAATTCCAGCCTCGCCCAGTCTCAGTCCAGTCTCTCACATCCCTCCTGGCTTTAGTATCAAGTTGATTCCTGCTTTAAAATCGAGTTTCTTTCTGTCGCCGGTAATAAAACAATAGTAACATTGACTAACACCAACATTCTACCTGGAAATTCTGAATTTGCAAGAAATATATATATTAGGTGGTAAGCTGCCAAATATATATTAAGTGGTAAGCTGTTCCCTTCTCTCCCTCCATCCCTCCCCCCTAAAAATGGCTTTTCCAATGAGCTGGGAGCATGCCGTTGGCAGGAGAGAGGCAAGATGAACAAAGGTGTTTTGTGCGAGGGGAAAGTTACTCGGATGAAGCCGGAAAATTGTGAGGCATAGAGGACAATACAGTGCGAAGAATTTCACATCCACTGTAGGTGAGCTGATAGAGACAATCCACTTTAGGGAAATCCAAGTCTCGGGTCCAGATTGATTTCATCCCAGGAACTCAAAGAAATTGCAGGTATTATCTTAAAACGCAGTCAGTAATCAGAGACATTGTGGGGAGCTCAGCTTTGAAAGGAAAGTCACATTTTGCAGATTTCAGACCCAGGAGTTGAAGGACTCGCTTGAGAAATTTTTCAGCCATTGCACTGAGCGCATAGGTTTGAACAGTCAGGAAAGAAAGCCAAGTGATTGCGGTCACGTGGGGTGGTTATTAATGAGGCAATCACAGCGAAAAATCCTTTCAGGCCTGTCTCGCGTGGTCACCTGGGATCAAAGGCTATTTCAGTGGCGCTGTATCTCTGTTTCTGTGAGGTAATTGGCAAGCGTCCCATTATCTTCCTGGGGAGAGGAAACTACGTGAGATGAATAGGTGCCACCCCAAGCAAAGGTGTTCCGTCAGTGCAATAAATATGGCCAGGAAATAGATTAAGGCCCTGATTGAGTTTTCTTCAAAAGCCTTAAAACTTTAGTGTTCTCATTTTTCCTGTTTTATTTTGTGTGTTTTTTTGCTAACTCTGCAATGGTCATATCTGAATGAAACGCCCAATCCATTATTCCCCAAATCCTACTGTACCTGCTGATAAAACCTTGTATTATGTTCCAAGAGTGCTGTTTCAGAGTGAGGGGAGGTGGGGGGACCCCTCTGGTCTCTGCTTCAGCCCCGTTGCTGGGAGAAGGGTCTCGGAGCTCCAGATTCAGGAAAAATGCCCCATTGTTCACCTCACAGGGGCGAGCACTCCATCTTCAACAGACGCCCCTTCTAATCAGAATTATCAGATAATTGCGAAAAGCCAGTATTGCACCGATCAATCACATCTTTCATGTGCTCGACTCTAAAGAGAAGGTACAGGTCCCTGACATGAGTAACTGACCTGTTTTGTGGCTGCTCTCAGCATCCCACTAAAGGAGCGCTGGAAATGCTGTCAGGACAGCAACTGTGGGCGTGTTTGTGTCCACAGCACCCACAGCACCCACAAGTATTGGGCACCGTGGGCACGCCTTGCTCCCCCCAGTTCCCCCAGGTCAGATTTTCATGGCTTTGAACTGATTTCACTCATAACATCGGCCTCAGTAGGCATTGCTTCCAGACCTGCTACTGTGTACTGGGCACCCTTTTAAGCACTTTTAACAAATCATGCCATTTTCGTCCCACACTGAAGGATTGGCATTGTCCTATATTACTGATGAGAAAACGAAGGCACAGAGCGGTTAAGTGACTTGTCCAAGATCACACAGCTGGAGTGTTGATAGTATTGTCCTATTGTACAGATGAGGGGATGAAGACACACAGCAAACAGTGAAGTAACTCGCCCAAGCTCTCACACAGCTGATTGCTGGTGAAACTCGAATTCAAACCCAGGTATGCGGACTCCAGAGTGGCTTCCTCAATGTCTTTGCTGTGTCTAGCTCATCTTTACTTCTGTATATGTCTCCCGAAGCCCAAGAGAATTTCAGCGCTCAGGCAGCTGACCGTTCAGAGCATGCCCGGTCTGACAAGCAGAGTGAACTGAGAGGCTCTTCCTGTGAAGCCACAGGCCACTCACTATTCTGCTCTCCCCCCCAACCCCGCCCCTCTCACCCCCCATACACAGACAGGACATCACAGGAGCTAGAAACCCTGGCTTAATGCGCATATTACTGGTGATAAAGCAAAACAAAGTTGGAAGCATCCTTTAAAAAAAGAGGGAAATACTGAAAATATGCCAATAAGCTAAAATGAATGAATGAAAATGAGCCATTTTGGTGCCTGCTCTCGCTCATGCCTGATGTGCAGATACACAGGCAGCCTCTCTGTTGCACTGATTTGATGTTTCATGCAGGGAACACGTACACTACAAAGGTTATCAGGGTCCCTTCCAACCTGGATTCCCCAGCATCTTGTTCCTATAAGACCTCAAGTTGACCAACCGTGAATTCTCCTACGCGGTGTGCTCAGGCCCCAGTGCCCAGCGGGAGGAAATTCCATCCTGCCCGCTCCTGGCCTGGCGCAGCGCTGAGCCCAACAGCCTGGAGACCCCCCAGGTGGCGGCGGGGGATGAATGGGCGGCTTTGACTGGCCTCAGTTCATCGCATCACAGCGACGCCTTCGAGGGCCATTGACATGGGACGCTTGCCTCACATGTTCACAGAGCAAAGCATGTCTTATTTCAAGGACACCCCTCCTCCCTCCTCGCTGTGACCCCCAAACATGAATGTCATCTTGGCCTCCCAGGGCCCTCCCGGGCCTCCGCCTCTCCAGCGTGAGCAACAAGCACAGCTCCGCCTCTCTGACCACACTGTCACCATCGTCAACAACGCGGCTCCTCCAAAGCGCCCCTCCTGGCTCTGCTCTCTCGGCTCCTTTGGTCTCTCCTTTGCCTTTCACTTCCCCACATTCGGAAAAGGAAAAATGTAAAAACCCACCCCATGTGCTTTTTTCTGATGGTTTAACCCCGTGGTCGCCAAACTGTCTCCAGAGCCACATGTGGCTGTTTGGCCCCTTGAGTGTGGCTCTTCCACAAAACACAACGTGCGGGCGCACACGTACAGGGCGATTGAAACTTAGTGGCCCATGCGCAGAAGTCGGTTTTCGGCTCTCAAATTTCAAACGTTGTACTGTTGATATTTGGCTCTGTTGACTAATGAGTTTGCTGAGCACTGGTTTAACCTATGAGTGTTCATTCACGCCATCCACTCAGCACGTGTTCAGGGAGCACTCTCTCTCAGTGAGGAGGGGCAGCACCATGGCCTGTACCTCACGAGGCTTGTAGAGTGCCCAGCTCCAGACCAGGGAATAATCCCAGCCGACCACTGTTATTCAGGGGCCCGTGCAAGGAGGGGGAGGAGCGGGAGCCACGGGAAAGCTGTATGTCTGAAGCAGAAGAAAGATAGGACCAGATTTTCATGGTCACAAGCTCACTGTGTATCCTGGCTGGTGGAGCTCAGCGGTTGAGCATCAACCTAGGAACCAAGAGGCCACTGTTCCGGTTCCCCCGATCAATGATGTTTCTCTCTCATCAATGTTTCTCTCTCTCTAATCCTCAACCTTCCACTCTTCCTAAAAAATCAATACTAGCGTATTTTTTTAAAAAGCAGTTGTTGTTTTTTTTGTTGTTTTTTTAAAATATATTTTATTGATATTTTACAGAGAAGAAGGGAGAGAGATAGAGAGCTAGAAACGTCGATGAGAGAGAAACATTGACCAGCCGCCTCTTGCACACCTCCCACCGGGGATGTGCCCGCAACCAATGTACATGCCCTTGACCGGAATCGAACCCGGGACCTTTCAGTCCGCAGACCGACGCTCTACCACTGAGCCAAACCGGTTTCGGCAAAGCAGTTGTTTTTTTAAAAACAGTTCATTGGGTAAAAAACAAAGTTCTGCCGTTGGGCTGTGGGCCACGGTAATCAATGCCTGCTGTAGCACCTCGGAGGAAAGGGGGAGAAACTAGGAAGGATGCGTCTGTCTGACAGCTGTGGGCCATCCACGGTTCAAGGTAACATCCCCAAAATAGGTACCACCAGACGTTAGGGGCCCCCGGTGGATGGTCATGACACCAACCATAATGTAATCTTCCTAGAAGAATCAAACCTATGTCTGATCAGCCTGCTAGACATAACTGCCAGCTTCCGAAGGACAGAACGACACCAGTGTGGCTCAATTGGCTGAGCAGCGTCCCGTGCAACAAAAAGTCTCTGGTTTGACTCCTGGTCAGAGCACGTGCCTGAGGTTGCAGGCTTGATCCCCAATAGGGGGTGTGTAGAAGGCAGCTGATTGATGTTCCTCCCACATCAATCAATCTCTCTCTCTCTCTCTCAAATGTCAATTGAAAAACATATTAAAAAATGGCATCATCGCTTCTGGGCCTTTTGGCTAAGATCAAGTGTAAAAAAATGACACCATGGGGAGATGCCATCAGAAAATCAGAACCTGGGAGATTTCAGTGTGCAGACAATGTGACTTCTTCAACAACAAAAGCCACAAAAAAAGAGGAAAAATTGTACTTAAGAGAATGAATCAACTGTAACATATGAACCATGTCTGGATACAAGCAAACCAATCATGAGGAGAAAGAAATTTAAAGACTGACTGAACGCTTCGTAACATTAAGGAATTATTGATAGCCTTTTAAAGGAGTGACAATGTAATCATGGTTGTGTTGTTTTAAAAAGTGCTTCCTTTTAAAAATACATACTGAAATATTTACAGATGAAATGATACTATTCTCTTTACTTTTATATATACTAATTTCATGTAATAAAAGTTTTGAAGAAAGAATGCAGTATTTTGGTAATGTTTGCACAACTCTAAATTTACTTTAAAAAATCACTGAATTGTACATTGAATCAAGTGAAATTTATGGTATGTAAATTATATTTAAATTATATTGTTTGTTTTTTTAAAGAATGTGAAATAAGAGATCTATTCCACTCTAACTTTTTTTTTTATAGTAAAGGTGAAAATTTATTGAAGACCAAGTACAGATTCCCACCTGGGGAGAGGGAACTATTCTCACGGCACAGACTCCCATGCGGGGGAGAGAAAAAGAGTCCCACTGACTTCCTGTTCCCATGGCTTATAAAGGCTGCAGTTCCTGTGTCCTAACATCCCCTCTGATTGGTCAATATTCCCTTTCTAATTAACCTATTTAAACTTTAAATCTATTAAAACTTTTAAAATAGTAAAAGTGAGGAGACTAGTTAGGACGCCGTCACTAGAGGCAGACAGACAGAGAGACACTACAGATGAAACTGGGTGGAAACAGCAGAGGTAGAGAGAAAAAGATCCCAGGTATATTCTTGACACTAACTCTGCAAGACTTGGTGGCTACAGGGTGGGGTGGGGAGGAGGAGGAGGTGCAGAGCACAGCTCCTGGGTGTCTGGTTTGCATCAGGACCAAGAGTGGTGTACCTGCTGAGACAGGAAACTGCACAGAAGCAGGCTGGTGGGGTGACCACAGTTCAGTTATGGTGTCTGAGGAACAGCACGCTGAGACCAGCAGGGGCGATGTAGCCAGAATACAGTGTCCCACGCGATTTTTCTGCACGTGATTGTTAGGTCTTTGGTTCTTTCTTAGTGACGTCTGCCTGCCGTGGAGCTAGGACTTCCAGGCTGAGATATCTGGAGACTCCAGAGGTCAGACAATCCCAAAAAGTGGCAACAAAAGATGCTGCCTTTTCAAAAATTCTGGGTTATAATTTTAAAAATAAATAAATAAAGTATAGGAACAACAGAATGCTAAATGTTTAATATTTATCCCATTTGGGGTCATCTTCAAAGCACACTTTAACCCAAGTAGGTTTATTACAATGATGGAGACCTTCGACTTTCCTCCTATCCATCTGCTCTATGCCTGCTGCTCATATTTCTTGGATCATTTTCTTTGGCCGAGACTGTCATCATATGAAGCTTATGGGTAAAATTTGGTGCTGGCATATTTTGTTTGTGAGTATTCTGTCAGCATGTCCTTTGATTTTTGTGTTTTTCCAGAGTCTGAGAAGGTGGTTCCTTCCCACCTGCGTGAGAACTCCCTAGAGGAGGGATGTCGAAGGGATGAGTCTGTTGACTAATGAGTTTGCCCACTATTGTTGCTAATAGTTTGCCCACTATTGTTGACTAATGAGTTTATGTGTGGTGTTTCGGGTCTTATGGGAAAAGAGACTTACGGAGTGTTGTCTGCATTTAAGCAAAGGAAAACCAAACAGTCCCACACTGAACATGGAGTCACTATCCTCACTCAGAACTATCTGCCCCTGATCAGCGCCAGTTCCTTCCAGAATCCAGCAGTAGGGTTCTGCCTGTCTCTACATCCAGCGCCCCGGGAGCACATTCTTTGATATTTTGTGCAAACGTGTAGGGGGCTGCATTGGGGACTACCATGGGAGTGGGATTTTGAAGCTAAGGTCCCTCAGAGGAAATCAATCGGCGGGGAGAAGCAGCCAGTCTCCCTCCTCTGAACGCTCAGCCTCGTCGATCTTTTGAACTTACAGGCGTTTCCTGTTCCCCGTCTTCCTTTGTACATCCTCTCAGAACAGAGTTTGTATTGGAAAACTGATTTCCCTTCCTTCCCTCCTATTAAGTTTCTACGCCCCTTACCAATTTCATCCTAATAATTTGCAGATTTCATTTGGCTTCGTTTATCCCCATTGTTGCTATTTCGAGGCGCTCCCCACTGCCGCCTGACATTCAACTCCGAATGCATTCTTGGGGTTTTTCCTTTCAATTAAATGCTTCCAGAAACAGGAGTTCGGAAAATGGGTTCACCCCTCGCTGACTCAGATCTGAAAGCTTTTCCGAAGAGATTTTACGGGGAAAATATCGCTGGCGTTAAGCCCCAAACGCTGAGTTCTGGCCTGCAGTTCGGACGTGGCTTCCTTTTTTCCTGTCCCCAGTGAGGTAAACCCCAGCGCAGGAGCCGTCTTTTCTAAGAGCAGGGCCCGGTCTCTGGAATGGGTGTGTTTTCCTTCCCCAGGGAAATTGCAAGGCACAGTGTAAACCTGCTTTTCTTGCCCTGACCGACTGGAAGCCCTAATTTACATTCTGGTTTATAAGATTTTCCTTTAATGGAAGTTTTGACTCGTCACGCACGCTTGTGGTGTGAGTGTGAGTGAGTTCAGTTGCATTGTGAAACTGCATCAGCAAAGTATGCTTTTTATTTCCTTTCAGTGATTCCTTCCAAGACGGCAGAACAAGTTTGTAATAAATTTTTAAAGGTTTAGCACCATTCCTGACCCCTGCTACTTGAAAGTGGTCAGTAGACCAAGAGCTTCAGAACCTGCATTTTAATAAGAGCCTTAGATCTGTGGTCGGCAAACTCATTAGTCAACAGAGCCAAGTATCAACAGTACAGCGACTGAAATTTCTTTTGAGAGCCGAAAACCGACTTCTGTGCATGGGCCACGAGGTTTTAATCGCACTGTACATGCACGCCTGCACTTGGTATTTTGTGGAAGAGCCACACTCAAGGGGCCAAAGAGCCGCATGTGGCTCACGAGCCGCAGTTTGCCGACAGCTACCTTAGGTGATGCATGTGCATGTTCAAGTCTGAAAAGCAACAAGATCCCAGGTGTTGCTTCTGCTGCTGCTGCTGCTGACTCACAGACTACGCTCCAGCTGCCAGAATCTATATGTACACACTATATGTATGAATGCCTGTTTATGTGCGCATGTATATAATAATTTCTAAACTTCATAACAGTCTTGAAAAGTACATATTCTCAGCTTTTTTATAGAGGAGAAAACAGATTCTTTGAGTTTAAGTAACTTACATGATAACAAAACAAGAAGTCAATGGTGTGATTTTTTTATAATGGGAAGAAGACATAGCTTTTCAAAATTGGGCTGTTGGTTTGAATCCCAAACGATCTCACCAATTTTAAAGTAGCCACAAGACCCTCTTGCCTTAGAACTCTAAATTCTCATTCACCAGCTCCCATGTTCTCAGCACGTGAAACCCACCACGTCCCCGGTGCCCAGGCAAGTGCGGTGAAGTCAAGATGGGACTATCACCTAGAAACTTCCATCTTGAGGTTGGACTCTGAAGCTTTCCACAAAGTCTGGGTTCCTCTCGGGGAGCATGTTAAGAGAGTGAATGGGAAGAGGCCTCTCCACAGCAAGAGAGAATGACTTAGTGTGAAATCTATGGTTGGCCATTGCCAAGTTCATATCTGGGGACTGAGAGCAGGCAGAGAGGGAGGAAAGAGATGGGAGGAGCTCCTCGCTAACCTCAGATGACAAGTCACAAAGTCCTGAGAGAGCCCCTGACACAGGACACTTCCCTCCTGCTGAGGCCTTCGAAACAATGCCTTCTTGGAGAAAAAAATGGGTAAGGGAACAGAAAGACGCTTGGCTCCTAAATTAGACTGGCCTTTCCTCTGCAGATCAAGGCAGCCACTGCGCCAGACTCCGGTGTCTGCCAGGTCCTCGGCAGCCGGAGGACCACATCGCACTGGTTGGCTGCACGGCCCCATGGTTAGCGCTGCTCCCTATGCATTCGGCCAACAACAACACCCCTCTTCCCATTCAGCCTTGACCCTGTGCACATGCTCACAACGTCCTCAAGGACTCGTCTAATCTTGAACGGGAGAGGTCTGTTTGTAGGGCTAGAGGATTTGTAAAGACAGAGGAGATATCCAACCTGCCCCTGTTAAATAGTCTCACCTGGATAGCTGCTGACTTTTGGGAATTCCTAAGGATCTACTTCCAAGGAAGGAAAGCCTTCCAGAATGCATGAATGGGAATCTGCTCTGACTGTCCAACAAGTCCCCATTTGAGAGTGCCCAGTGCCTGGGAGAAGGCACTGACCAGACTCCCATTGGGGTCTCACTGACCTAAACAACAACACACAAGTCCATGAGGGAGCCCCAAACCACAGCAAAGCTAGGGCACAGATGATGCGATTGTGTTTTCCCAATGAAGCAAGGCAACTCCATTTATCTGGGTGGGGCAGGGTGGTAGTTAGGACTTGCACAAAGTATTAATCAATTGCTGATAAATACTATGATTAAAATTCTGCATTCTTAGTATTGCTTGGTATTGTTCATTCATTCACCCAGCATATATTGGTTGAGAGACTACTGTGTGCTAGGCTCCATTTTAGGTAGTGGAGCGCAGCCATGAGCCAAACCTTGTTCCTGTCTCAATGGTGCTTGTATTCCCAAGGGGGTCAGATGAGGGGGAAGGAAGACAGAGAGGAGGAAAAATATATCAGATGACAATAAAATCACCAAGGTGGATTTAATAAGGAATAGTAGCTGACAGAGGGACTTGGTAGCAAAGCAGGATCACCACTTTAGACAAGTCTTGATGAGGGAAGACATCACTGAGGTGATACTCAGGCCAAGCCTGGAAGGAGATGAAGGAGCCAGGCCTAGGCATCTGGGGAAGAATGTTCCAGACACAGGGTTGGCTCTATAAATACAAAACCCTGAGGTAAGAGTGTGCCTGGGACGTTGGAGGAATTGCAAGGAGCCCACTGTGTCTGGAAAGGCTTGTGTGACGGGGGAATCTTGGAAAATAAGGTTGGGGGTGGAGCTTTGGCCGAAAATGAAGGGGTGCCCTTGGAGGACTCAGAGAAGAGGGAGGCAAACCCTTAGGAAGGACGGCTTTGCTGGTTACAACGTTGGTGCTGATTTCTTGGCACCTGGCCCGTATCAACCAGGCAGGTCACAAACAGAACACCGATGTGGCACGTGACGGAGACAGGCAGGAGGGAAGGCCTGCTGAGTGCGGGTGTGAGACCTGGTCCTTCCTTACCTCCCAGCATTGGCTGCACTGCTCTACCCGACGTGGCAGCCAGGAGCCACGGGAGCTGCTGTACCTGAAACGTGGCTAGTCTAAAAGAAGCGCTGTTCATGCGAAGTACACACGGGAAGTTATATACAAAGCAAATAAGGGGAAAAAAAGTCAAAAGAATGTGACATGTCCCGTTTATATTTTTATAATGTTACATATTGAAATAATATTTTAATACAAAGGATTAAATGTAGTGTACTATCAAAATTCATTTGTTTCACCTGTCCCTTTCTTCTTTCAATGTGGCTCCTAGAAAATCTAAAATGGCCGAAACCGGTTTGGCTCAGTGGATAGTGTCCGTCTGCGGACTGAAGGGTCCCGGGCTCGATTCCGCTCAAGGGCATGTACAGTACCTTGGTTGTGAGCACATCCCCAGTAAGGGGTGTGCAAGAGGCAGCTGATGGATGTTTCTCTCTCATCGATGTTCCTAACTCGCTATCCCTCTCTCTTCCTCTCTGTAAAAAAATCAATAAAATATATATTTTTTTAAAATCTAAAATGGCATGTGTGAATTTTATATCCCCACTTATATCCCCACTGCACAGGGTGGGTGAGAGTGTGACCGGATGGTGCTCAGACCTCCCCATCATGAAACCCCAGAGAAAGTGCAGCAGCTCCTTAAGGAAGAGAGAGAGTGACTGATTTCAAAATCCAATGCCCCCTCGAGCCAAGAACAAGGAGCCTGCATCTGCAGGCCAAGAGGCGGCTTCCTCGGCTGCCTTCTGTGGAAGGGCAGCGCTCAGACACCAAGGGGCTGTTGGTAGTTTGCTCCGCAGAAAAACCCACCCAGAAAACTCTGCTCTTAGATGTTGACGTCTGACACAGAAATAAGTGCCCTGAGCGGAAACAGGCCACCGCCGAAGGACTAGAACTAAAACGTATTTGGTCCCACAGAAAAGAGGAGGCGTCTGCTCTGTCCAGGCTACCAGGCAAGGTGGTTTGTATTCATCGCCCCCACGCAGGAACTCCTCCCACCCGGCTGAGACTTCTTTTATTTCATAAAGAAAGGGATCCATGGCGGGGGCAGCAGATTCTCTAAAATCCTCTATATGTTTCTACAACCGGAAGCAAAGGACCCTCCCCCATTTTGTTTTGCATCAGACCCTTCGCGTATGGAATGGCTTTGTAGCTCCTGTTTGCCACAATACTAGGGATGTTCCGCTGAGAGGAAGAAAACATAAGGTCCCTGGCTAGTTTATTTTTACCAAGAAATGGCTGCCCGTATTTTTTTCTCCTTTTCACACCTGCTGTGGACGTAACTTTTGCTGTGTATGTCACACCAACAGCCTTCTTTCAGACCGGCCATGTTGCGGGCACAACAGCACGTGTGGCCTGTGCCTACCCCACTGGTCAGCACAGGTCTCACCAGTGCCGAAATCCTTTGCCCACAGCAATGCCCTGAGGGATACATGTTGATGCCTGAACCCACTCAGAACCAAGGCTTTTTAAAAAAATACCAAAAAGGTTATTCCACTTCTCCTAGCACTTGGCCAGATGATTTTACTGAATGAGAGACATTGCGGGTAAACATCCAGTTTGATTAAAAATGCAACCCCGCTTCAGCTCATGAGGACCTCTGTGCTGGAGACGCCTTCTTGCAGCCTGATGTTCCCTGGCGTGTGCTCGGCTCTCTCCGCCGGCAGGCTGTGTTATTAAAGACAGCTGTGTCCATTGTTTATGAATTTCGTGGATGCTGAAAACCTAATAACAAAACCAGAAAGTCTCCAGAGTCCCCTCCTCGCCTTTTCTTGAACTTGAAACTGAAAAGACACTCATTTCCCACCGATGTCAGGAACAGTCAGTCCTGTCATCTACCAATCACAGGCCCCGACTCAGACTGGTGGGGGAAAGAGCCCTCGAGTCCACACAGCCCTGCGAAAACCTGGGGAAACAGACTGGAAGCTTGTTTTGTCTCATGAAAGGGTGAAAACATTAAGATGCGTGTCAGTGTTGATGCAGTGAGAGTAAATTCCCATCCTCATTTCTAAATTAGAAAGCAATTTTTCTATTACTGAATTTCAGTTCTTCAAGTAGGAGCAAGGGCGACCCCTTTGTAACGCATAGCTCTTTTTACTGGGGTTTGACTACATTACAAATTTCTGTTTAACCAGAGCAAAAATGGAACGGGTGCCTCAGCCCCTCAAGGAAGGGGATGTCTTTGTACTCATTGTGAATGTGTCTGTTTTCCTGTTGTTTAATTCCAGCCATAATCAGAGGTTTGAAAAGTCCTTCTGCAGGACATTTGGAACATGACACTATTAACTGGGACCGCGTTGTCTGGTTCTAGTATGTGTCTCATAGAGAACAGAGGGCCACGGGAGTGAAGCAGTCGTGCGAGGTATTACATGGCCGAGGCGCCTGACACGGGATGTAACTCCAGGTAATGTATACATTTCACGGTCTCCTTGCACAGAAGCTTCGCCCAGATCCTGGAGGCCTGTCCCCTTCTGAACAGTAAAGGCTGCTCAATTTTTTCACGCTGGCTCTTCTCAACCCCAGAGAAAGGGCTTTGGTGGGCTTACGGGGGTGATTCATGCTGATGCCTCAGAGTTGGGCTTTAGAAAACTGCGTTGGACGTATACGGGGAAATCATTCTCTCCTGTGTTTGCGGTTCAGTACCCCCAATCTTTGGGAGAACCGAACACATTGCTGCTTACGCTGACAAGTGGTCCCATTTAAAATTCCACTCAAAGGAAATGATAATTGAAGCCATTCACGGGACCACAAAGGCGCTGCCATCCTCCAAATCGAACATTTGAATGACATTTAAAAGGTGCCAAACTGTGTAATCTATTCATCCAAAAAATATTTTCCTGAACATCTAGTGTATACAGCCCTCTGGGATGGCTATTCAAGCAGACCAGGATAGCAATGAAAATGAATTATTCTGCTTTATTAACACGGGCTATCATGGGAGATTCCTGATGAGAATCCAAGAGGGGCAGTTTAGGGGAGACCGGAAATTATCAGGAAAGGAAAATAGAAGCGGGCGGGGAAGGAAAGGGGTAGAGGTGTGGGTGGGGAGGCAGGTGACACCAGGAAGCAGAAACAAGGCAACAAAGAGAGGAGCAGACCCATAGGCTCCCATTTAAATAAAAACAGGTGAGGTCTCATCTAACCATGATGCTGCACACCTAAAACTAATACAAAATAATACTGAATGTCAACTCTATTTGAAAAATATAATTGAAAAATTCTATTCCTTTGTAATAAAGAGGTAATACGCAAATTGACGATCATTCCCTCATAAGATAACAGCCTATGACCAAGCTGGCATGGAGGTTAGTGAGGGATGACCAAACAACTGATCAGCAGGCTGCATGGGGTGACCAGGCTGGCCTGGACTGGGGGACAGTTAGGGGCTACCAGGCTGACAGGGGGAGCAGTTGGGGGCGATTAAGCTGGCAGCTGGGGGGGTGGGGCAGTGAGGGGAAATTAGGATGATAGGGGCACAATTGGGGGTGACCAGGCCAGCAGGGGGGCAGTTAGGGGTGACCAGACTGGCAGAGGGGGGCAGTTGGGGGCAACCTGGCTGGCAGCAGGAGGGGGGCAATTGGGGGCGACCTGGATGGCAGCAGGGGCAGTTAAGAACAACCAGACAGGCAGCCAGGTGAGCGATTAGGAGCTAGCGGTCAAGGCTTGTGAGAGGAATGTCCGACTGCCAGTTTAAGCTGGATCCTGGGGATCAGGCCTAAACCAGCAGTTGGACATCCCCTGAGGGGTCCTGGATTGGAGAGGGTGCATGCTTGGCTGAGGGGCCTCCCCCCTCCCCCCATTTATGAATTTTGTGCACCAGGCCTCTAGTAAAATAATTAAAACCAGAACAAAAGTCAGGATAATAATAGAGAAAAAGAAGAAATATTGTACAGCACTATATCACTATATTTTATTTGATTTTACTGACAAAATAGAATATTTCTTTTTCCTTTCATTAATACTTGTTTCTTTTCTCTTCCTCCCACACACAGGAAGATGCATTCTTATACTTGCGATCCTATCTGTGAGGAGCCAGAGCTCACCCAGCCATACCCCATCCTCTTCACACAGCTACTCTGAAGCTTTTTCAACAGGTGTTTTTTGTTGTTGTTGTTTTAATGCTTTAGATTAGATTCTCTTTCTCTACAGATTTATCATAAATCCTTCATGTCACCATGTTCATTGAAAGAAAACAGTGAATAGACTGAAACAAAGAGCCAAATAAGAAGAAAGTTCTAGATGATATAGCTCATTTTCAAGAATATAAATGATCAAATCAAAAAGGGTTAAGGCCAGGCATTTAGTCCAATGTTTTCTGATTCGGACATGCAAGACACTGTACTGAACGGTGTGAGGTACACTGGGTCTGTTCATAAGGAAGTTAAAATCTGTGCCCAGCCCGTGGGGCTCATTGATTGAGCATGGAACCAGAAAGACATGGTTCCATTCCTGGTCAGGGCACATGCCAGGGTTGCAGGTTCAGTGCCTAGTAGGAGGGCATGTAGGAGGTGGCCAATCAATATTTTTTAAGTTAAAATCTAAAACAAAGAAGACCAAGAGGCAGGAAGAAATGGGAGCAAGAGCCCAAGTATATGATTAGGTCTGGAAAGCAGTTCAAACACTCCTCATTCTGAGCCCAGAGAGAAAGAGAAGGCGGGGCCAAGACAGAGAGTCGGGAGGCTGCAGAGCCATGGGGAAGGGAAGAGGCATCGTAGGAACTCAGAGTAGCATCATTTTAGTGTGGGAGCAGGGCCACTGTCTTAAAGGTCACTATCTTAAAATGAGGGACTCGGATGGAAAGAGAGGAGCATAAATAAAGAAAGTCTTGGACTAATTAAACTTGGGAGCTGACAACGTTGGCTCACTTTTCTCCTTGTTAATATATTTGGATCTAGATTTGAGGAGAAAGGTCTGAAAGAAGACATGGGATTTTGGCAAATTCTGCCCTTATCCAACATGCAACATACACACTAAGATCAAAGTGCACAAACAGAGTTTGTCAGTGTTTTAAAAACATACCTTTACAGAACTACCAGAAGATTCAGATCCTTAGTGCACACATTGACTTCAATGGAACTTGAATTGCTCAATAGAAAATGAGGAATAAAAACACACACAATTTACAGAAGCACAACTGACTAATAAACGTATGAAAAAATTCAATTTCAGAAGCCAAACACCAGTGAAAACAAGATTCTCAAATGGAAAAACAGTTTTGAGGCAGGAAGATATACACATATGTACATGTATGTACAATGCAGACACACCACACACACACACTCCTCCCTCAAAATGTTT
The DNA here is from genome assembly GCA_963924515.1 of Vespertilio murinus. Classification (NCBI taxonomy): domain Eukaryota; kingdom Metazoa; phylum Chordata; class Mammalia; order Chiroptera; family Vespertilionidae; genus Vespertilio; species Vespertilio murinus. The sequence goes on from OZ004712.1 coordinate 5,123,490, forward strand.
GTATCTTTAACTCACTAATTATCCTTCTATGAGTTTAGCCTAAGGACATACTCAGAGGAACAAGAAAAGATTAATTTTCAAAGATGTTTGTTGCATCATTCATAATAGCTTAAACTAAAAGCAATATTAATTTTTAATACCAGAAAATTTAACAAGTAAATTCTAGCCTATATGATCCTATTAACCAATGTCACCCCAATAAATTTAGTTTTCAATTCTAGTATACTGATAGAATATTATGTAACTACTAAAAATCATTTTAAAATGACTCTTTAATAAAATGGAAATGTGCTCACAATATAATATTAAATGAAAATAACCAGGATGCAAAACTACATACAAAATATGATTCTATCTAGATATATGACTCCATGTAAATATAAAGAAAGAAAGGTTGGAAGAAAATATATCAAATTATATCATCAGTGGTTAACTTTGAGTTATAAAATTATTACTGTTTGCTATATATCTGGACGTTTTATAATTACTATATATCTTATGGTTGGCACATATCACATATTTATTACCTTATGCATAGCACACACAGCATCGCTGCAGAATGATTTCATTTGGGGTCTATTTTTAAGAAATATACCCAAGCCAATGCATTGTAATTATCGGTAGTGAAAAAAATGAAATCCCTTCATCTTTAGGCACTCGGTGCCTAACATACAGTGTCTAGCACACAGGAGACATTCAATCATTGTTAAATTAATCAATGACCACTTTTCACAAGTGATGGGTGGAAAGACGGAAAGAGGAATGAATAACGTGCTGGAAACCTCTTCAGCGTTTAGTAAAACTGGTATTTTTCCTGGGATTTGGGGGAGATGAAAGGGGCTCGTCATGTGGCAGGCCTTTAAGAGACTGAAGGAAGAGTGGTGGGGAGAGGGAGAATAAAAGGAATGATTTTCAGGAGGACCCAATCGGATAGGATTTCATCGATGGAGTTCATTCTTCTACCAACTCGCAATGTCTATTCCAATCTTCACTCAAATGTGTAAATGCATCTGCTTCTTGGGGAGACAGGAGAAAGCAACTGTGGGAAAGCAATTCCACAATTGCCCCTCCAACCGACCAGGAGGATGCACCTAATTGGCAGAACCCCTGGGACGCAGGGCTGGGTATAGAATCTCCAAGGAAGGCTTTCCACATCGACGCTTCAGTCCCATCAGTGACTAAGAGAAGGAGGAGGTGGGTCCCATCAGATAAGCGTGTGTTTCTATCCATTTTGGGAAGCAGAGACAAGAATGGCTCTGTCCCAGCAGCGATCACATGTTCTGTGTGTATTCACGGCCTCTTGGCGTGGAGATGCAGTGTCTCCACTCTCCAGCTGATGGAGGGTAACAGATATGCCTTCTTCACCCACTCTGGCATCACGGTGACAGACACTCGGCTGAGCGCCCAAGGCTGAAATCTGGTATGAGTTTAAACTTGCTTAGACTTGTGAACTCCAGAGAGAGGAAGAAGAACTCACATCTTCATGTGTCAGCGTCTCTCACACCAAAAGTGGGGTTCTTTGCGGATGCTCATTCATGTCACCATTATTTCTCCCTCAAAATGTCTTATTGCTCTTCATAGATCCAAGTGGCATTTCCCACTTTCCAATGCCTCCAGACACTCGTACCTAATATCCCCGAATCGCATTGGCTGGTGGGGAGGAATGGAGGATGGGAGAGAAATGATACGTGGCTTTTTAATCAGGCAGTTCAGGATGTCAGCTCTTATTAGCTCTTTGCCCTGAGGCAAGTTACTAAACTCATCAGAACCTCGGTTTCTTCATCAAAAAAATGGGGCTAATGCCTCCTTTGCTGCAGAACAATCTTGAAAATGAACATTAAAGCCTCTGGCACGGGTATGCACTCAGTAAAATAGCTATTGTTATTAGTAATGTCTCTGTAATTAAATCACTTGCTGATTCCTTTCCAAACTGTGTGTTTTCCACTAAGTGCTCAAATGCCATTAGGAGAAGTTTTCTTTCTAACTATTTTCCCTATTGACTCATTTTTAGGATGGTGGCTCCTGGGCAGAAAAATTACTTTACAGGGTGATTCAACTATAAATTACATAAAGAACCTTAGAAACCACAAAAAAAACAAAGACATCTATAGGGATTAAAATTCTGGATTTGGCCTGAAAACACATAAGGCGGGGCTGAAATAAAATTTTAAAAAATATAAGTCATTCCCAATCTTTTCAACATCAAACAAAATTAGGCCTCTTATTGATTTTGGAAGCTTTTCCTTCTTAGACACTATTTTAAGGCTCTGTCAAGGTGATGATCAACGACCACAGAAAGCAACAAACTCAACTTTGTCTTCCAAGCAGGTCATTTGGATGGTACTGTCAAGAAGCAACAATCCGGCCAAAACCAGTTTTGCTCAGTGAATAGAGAGTCGATCTGCGGACTGAAAGGTCCCAGGTTCCGGTCAAGGACATGTACACTGGTTGCAGGCACATACCCAGTAGGGGGTGTGCAGGAGGCAGCTGGTCGATGTTTCTCTCTCATTGATGTTTCTAACTCTCTATCCATCTCCCTTCCTCTCTGTGAAAAATCAATGAAATACATATTTTTTAAAAGAAGCAACAGTCCGACACCCCTCTTCCCCAACAATAGTTGGATTCAATCTAAAGAGAATGGCATTGCAGCAGACCTTCCAACAGAAGCCTCAGCTGACCGATGGAACACAACTGCACAGATCCATCCAACATAAAACACCAAGAGCGCCGGCCAGTTCCTAAGCAAGTTGGAGGCTCTTCCTAATTGTCAAATGCCATCCAGCTCATTTAAAAAAACCTACCCTACCCCTACCAACCATTGACTATTCCAAACCAAGACCATCTTGTCCTCAGAGTGATGGTCCATCCATGAAGCCAAATGGAACACTGCAGCAGCAACACCCATATTTCAGCATAGTTTTGCAAAGGACTCCTAAGGTTTGGGGCCCACGTTGATCTAATTCACTCAGTCATTGCTCAATCCTCCAACTTATTGCACAGATGCAGCCAAATGCCTCCCCCTAGACTGAAAAGACACAGGGACAGCCTGTAATGGAAATGCGCTGGACTGCACATTACAAGTGAGGCGGAGGCCGCAAGAGGGTTCCGCGCTGTGGGTCCCCAGTCTTGCCAGAGAGCAGCAGTGTGGTTGGGAATATGGCACTTGCATGGCCGTGGCCTCACATGACCAGGGAGCTGCTGGGAGGGCCCGGTGCTTCCTATTCCGGCGAAGCGCACCCTGGGACCTGGAGAGACCGGAGGTTCTCCGCCTTGCTTCAGGGCACCGTCAAGCCTGAGCGTGGCCCTGATCACCAGTGGGAGCTTCTGGCTGCCACACACAGCGGCAATTCCGGAGGCTCAGAGAACCCTTTTCAGGCCGGAGATCTCCAGGGACGTCATCCACGTCCCGTGCAATCTGCAATAAGCACTCCAGCAGCGGGCCATCCATCCATCTTCCTCTCTGAGCCCATCAACTGTGATGCGCAGCTCCCTGCTCCCTGCTGAATTGGTGAGGACTAGCATAATTGCCAGGGAAATAAAGAAGCAGAGAGCCAGAGAGGCAGTGGGGGGTAGAGGGGTAAAGGAAAATTGAGCGGTGATTATGAATGCCCTTTATGGACCACGCACTGAAGGAACACAGTCAGCCTTGGACTCAAATGAAGTGAACTGCTAAAACTATCAATCACAGCAATACTAGCAATCCCTTTCAATATCTGGAAAGTAAAAGTAGGGGTGCTCTGAAGGGTTTGACAACAGGGCTTATCTGGCCTGGGAGCCAGAGGGAGGTGCGGGCTTCTGAAGGCAGATGGGTGGGGAGAACTAGGTACGGGGCACGGTCGATGGGGAAAGGGCAGGAGGAAGAGAAAGCAGGCCAGGCCAGGCCATGCAATGCTAGACCCGGGCCCCTGGAACTCTGTTCGGCAAGTGAATCCTCCGAGAAGCTCGTGAAACTGTATTTCAAGTCAGCGGGTCGGGGAGGGGCCGTGATTCCGCATTTCTAACAAGCTCCGGCTGAGGCCAGGCTGCAGATCTGCGGGTCTGGTCCCCTCCATGTACAGCGGGGACCCCGGTCCTGCCCAGGGGCCAGGGCGGAGAGAGCGAGGGAGGGCCGACGAGGAGGCCAAGGAACCTGGCAGAGGCCAGGGGACTGGGTCTGAGAGGGGTGGGCACCAGGAAGATCTCCATTTCCTTTGTTCTCGCCAAACAGCCATCCGAGGAGCCCATGTTCCCGGGAGACGGCACTTTGCGATCTCCGAAGTGTAAGTGAGAGCAAAGGTGTTTATGGACTTCGGGGCCTCCGAGAGCCAATAAAACACGGCTCCTTCATCACAGACAGCCCATTAACAAGCCACGTTTATTAGTAAAAATCCTCGGAACTTAATACGCCTTTGTCAGCAGAAGTAATTGATCTTGGCCGGCTAATTTGGCCGCTTTTACAGACTGAGGACCCGCCACTCTTTTCAGAGCGTCCGGCAGCTTCCCTGCCTTCAGCGAGCAGTTTCCAAGAGCTGGAGGCTTCTTAAAACAGTTCTCTGAGAGAGGGGAACGCAGACATCGCTCAGTGGCACATTGGTCTTTGGTCTCAGGGGCCTGGGAGACGCGGGATTTGACAGAAAGGTCTGTGCCAACTGCCACCACCCCGTTCCTGACAAAGGCACGCAGAGCGGTGTGCTGTCCATGGGGCAGGTAATGAAAGCTCAGGATTAAGCAAAAGAGAGGCAGATATGTGCTTTCCTCCTGCCGTAGGGAAGAGTTAACTTCTTTCCCTTTTAAAATGAATGTGGAGCCCAGCCAGTGCGGCTCAGTGGTTGAGTGTGGACCTATGAACCAGGAGGTCAAGGCTGGATTCCCGGTCAGGGCGCATGCCCAGGTTTCGGACTCCATCCCCAGTGTAGGGTGCGCAGGAGGCAGCCGATCAATGATTCTCTCTCATCATTGATGTCTCTCTCTCTCTCTCTCTCTCTCTCTCTCTCTCTCTCCCCCCCCTTCCTCTCTAAAATCAATAAAGTATATTAAAAGTAAAATAAATATAGGACTTATTCAGACCGAGCCCAGGTGAGGAGGAAGACACACTAAATGACGCAGACAACTCTGAGGATCAGCCAGCGGGACTCAGGTCCGTGCTCCTGGTATCAGGACTCTGGAGAAGGGACGCTCTTGGCTCTCTCGGGTATCTAATGAGTAGATGGGGATGATACAGTTTACAAGGAACAGGAAAGGATTCTTCACATGAGTCAGGATGATAATCACACCTAAAAATGTCAGGCGCTCTGCTTCTGGAACGAACGAGCCGGAGTGAAATTGTGAAATCCTCTCCCGTTATCTTCAGACGTCAGCATGCGCTCAGCTGTCTGGAATGCCAGCCGTATAGACGGCCGCGACCCGAGTCAGGACGTAAGATCATGGGTCAGGCATCTGTTCCACTATCTAAAGAATCCATCTCACTGAGATGGGGGGTCTCTCCAGTTATCCGCCTCCGCCACCACATCACAAAAGCATGGGTAGACAGAGCTTCCCAAATTTGGAGAGTGTAAGGAAGGCAGTTGGATAGGAAACACAGGCCGGCTGACATATACAGTGCTTACCGGAGGGGCGGGAGTGAGGAACACCCGGAAGAGTCAGAGATTCATTTATGGGAGACGGGTAATATTCAGAAGGACTCCTCACAGGTGCACAGCTCCAGGGGCGGTGCTCTGAGGCGGACAGCAGCCTGGTGAGATGGGAGGTCTAGCTAACAATGTTATTCCGCCCTGGCGAGAAGGGGCTGGCGGCTTTAAAGGGCCAGAATGCCACGGTGTGGAAGAGAAGACAGTCCTGGTTGTAGTGTGCTGTGTGTACAAGGGCATGTACCTCGGTTGCAGGCTTGATCCCGGGCCCTGGTCAGGGCATGAGCGGGAGGCAGTCCATTGATGTATCTCTCTCACATTGATGTTTCTCTCTCTCTGTCTCTCCACCTCCCTCATACTTTAAAAATCTATGAAAAAATATCTAGTGAGGATTAACAAAAAACAACAACAACAACAAAAAAAACAACCAGGTTATTTTAATAACAAGCTGCAGAGGGGATAAGGACACATATGTAATGCCTTAATCAATAAAGAAAAATAAATAACAAGCTGCAAAAAAATTGTATTCTCAAAAATAAAATCTGCTCTGATGGCCCTCCCATACCCGAGCTTACTCACAAGTGTCCTATCCCCAGACAGGGCTCCATCCCCTCGGCCACCCGTCCTATCAGTGGGAAGATGGACATCAGAGCCATCAGTGGCTCCAAAGGGCTGAGGATAGCAAAAGGGAACTAGGGAGAATGTAGGATTAGGACTAAAAGAACACGGGGAATCAGATACAGGGGTACAGAAAATGATACAGCATATAGGTCTGCAGAGAACTCACTGAGCAGGAAAGCTTGGACAACCAACATCTTTGCATTTCTGTTTCTTCAACCAAAAATGACAGCAGGACTTCCAGGGCCCTGAGCTTGGTCCTCAGGTATGTTATGTTTAGAAACATATGGAGTCATTCCAAAACCAGTTTGGCTCAGTGGATAGAGTGTCGGTCTGTGGACCAGGAGGTCCCGGGTTCGATTCCGGTCAGGGGCATGTACATTGGTTGCGGGCACATCCCGAGTGGGGGGTGTGCAGGAGGCAGCTGGTCAATGATTCTCTCTCATCGATGTTTCTAGCTATCTATCCCTCTCTCTTTCTCTCTGTGAAAAATCAATTTATATATTTTTTTAAAAAAGAAACATATGGAATCTGAATGCCTTGAGTGCATTTGAGTTGTGACTCTGCACATTTGATCTCCAAACTCACTTCCACTCCCCAACATTAAAGTGCTTCACATGACTGTTATTGGTGCATCTACAGGATCTCCCATCCTCTTTCCATGCCCTAAGTCCCACCCCAGTCCCTCAAGGACGCTCATCTGCTCCTCCTCGGCATACCTTTCTGGGAGAGATAGTTTGTTTAGGTGCAGATTTAAAATTTCCTACTTAGGGGCGCCTTGTTTTTCCTCAATCTACCCAAAAGAATGGGATACATAAAAAATTATCAGCAAACTTTACAGCTGCCAATAGGAAAAATAAGCAATATTTAATAGCAAATAGAAATGATCTATGTTAAAAAAAAAGCTATTTATCCACATGGAAGTGGAATCTAAGTATGCAAAATCATGTTCATTTTCATTAGTAAATTATCTTTGTTTTTATATATTATTACAATATGGTGTGCATTATATACCTCATATTACATATATTTTACACACACACACACACACATATCCTCTCCTTCCCAGTTTCCCTCCCCCCTTTTTTCTTTCCTCCCCGTCCCCCTTACAAAAACCCCCTCACCCTGTGTCAAGCTTACTTTACTCAGGACTCTCTAAGTTGTATGTGCTGTAGGAAGGGGAATTATTTTAGGAAAGACATGTATAGAAATGACAAATGCTGTGATTTACGATGATCCACATATGATTCTACTTTGGTGAAATTACGATGCTAGAGTTCCCCATTATTTTTAATATTCTGAGATGCACACTGTATGTTCTTTATTACAAAAGATTAAAAGCTTTAAAAATATATGGTGTAAATAACTTAGAACGGCTTGTTAAGACGAGGTTCCCATCATCACTATGACCACCATCATCACCAATGATTTTACTCCCAATTTAAAATACATCAATAAAAAAGATCCCCTCCACATCATAACGTCAGCCAAGTTCCCTTTCTCATTCTTAAGCGCTCTGAAGATAACCTTGGTACATGAGCTACAAGTCAGCAATGCGTGGAGAGGCAGGCCCGTGGCTTTGACTCACCCATCCCTGCTCCACCCCGAACCCACAGCTCAGGGGCCACTTCCTCCTGTCCATTCCCCCAACCAACTGACCCGCTTTAGACCAGGTTCCTCACCACACAGAATACATTGAGGCGAGCTGACCCCATCTGCTTCCCATTTGACTAAAGAACTCAACAGCTGCTTCAGCAAGAAGCTTTTTTGCCCAAAAAAGCAGAGAATCCATGTCTCCCCAAAGAAGACGAAGTGGAAGAAAATCAGCCTCTTCCCCTCATTCCTTAGACCGGTGGTTCTCAATCAGGAATGATCTTGTTCTCAGCAAACAGGTGGCAATACCTGCAGACCTTTCTGGTTGCTGTTAAACATCCTACAATTGCACAGGACAGCTGCCACAACAAAGACCTACCCAGCCCCAAATGCTAACAGTGCCAAGATCGAGCAATGCACCTGTCATAGAGAGACGAGCTCCCCCCCTCCCCCCCGGGTTCCATCTGCTATGATGGAGAGGAGAGATTGTAAGGAGAGTCAAGGCTACCCGTGGTGAGTCCCGGCTGCAATTAACCGGAAGGAACGTCCTCGGACCGCCCAGGACAGTACTTACAATGCAGGAACACTTGGTGCACTTGTCTCCTTCGGGCTGAAAGTCCTCCCCTTCCTGGTACTGCACACCCTCAAACACACAGCCTGGAAAGCAAAGCAGAGTTTAGAACGAGGGCAGCAGCCTTTGTTCAGTGTGATCCTATTTTTCTATCCACTGCTCATCCATCTCCCATCTCCACCTCCACCTCCACCTCCACCTCGAAGAGTATCTGCTTTAAACAGAGGACAATATTGCTTCATATTAAGGAAAAAGAAGGAAAGAGGAAGGAAGGAAGGAAGGAAGGAAGGAAGGAAGGAAGGAAGGAAGGAAGAAAGGAAGGAAGGAAGGAAGGAAAGAAGGAAGGAAAGAAGGGAGGGACCAAAAGAGTACAAAAGATTGACATGGGCCCCAAAAATCTCAAGATGCTTGAAAGCACGTCAGAGGTTGGGCCCAGGTCAGCCTGAGGGGATCCGTGCACAGTGGTGAGCCCTGCAGAGCCTGTGGAACTCGCCATGACCTCACTGACCATGGCCGGGGGAACCAAAAGCCAGAGGGACCAGAGGAGACAAGCAGAAGTCCCAGTGAGAGAAATCAACAATGAGCTAAATAGCAAATGACCTAAAGAGCTGCCACTCGGTGGGTAGCTGGAATTGCCCAGCCTCTACAGGCCCTCCATACCATGATTTCTCTCCATCTTCACCAGGGAGTCTATCAAGTAGGGACTTTTGTCACTGTCCCCACAAATGGGGAAAGATGTGGCTCCGAGAGAAGAAGTAACTCACCCCGCTGGCCGATGGCAGAGCTGGAATTCAAACTCAGCTCTGACCCACGGGCCACACTGTGCAGATAACCAGGCACCAAGACAAGAAGACACAAAGGTAGGTCAGGAGGTACCCGCAGGTTTTCAGTCCCACCCTTTGTCCTGTTAAAGAGGTGGTGTTACCCCACCAAGTCTGGATAAAAATAGGACCAGGAGGTGTCTCCTATTCAGAAAGGTGATCAGGACACTGTTCTATTCGTAACAAATCTCGCAAATGACCTAGAGCATAGCTGGCCAGTAACCCCCTATCACCCAGACCATGGGAGGACTGTCAGCTATTCCTCAGGCCCGTACTCAGGAGGCACTTTGCCAGAACAGCTGAGGTCACTCTCACATAATAGACAGTGCTGGAGGCAGCAGTCTGACGGCCAACACTCAGCAAAGGGGGCTGTTGCGAAAGACAGCCTCATACCCCTGGGAGCGAGTGTTCAAGGCCCGCCAACTGAACTCATCCACAGAACCCACCCAAGTCTTGAAGCAGCTGGTTCCTTCCAAGAAGAAACAAGTATGACCCTCATCTACCTGATCTGGCTGCTGGACCTGCTCACTTTTATTATTATTATTATTATTATTATTATTATTATTTTATTGTTTAAGGTATTACAAATAGTAGCACATATGTTTCTCCCCACCACCACCACTGGCCTCCCCCAGGCCTCCCCTACCCACCTCCCAGCACTTGCTCTTATCCCCTCGCCCCCAGTGTCTTGCATCTGTTGGTTGTGCTTTTATGTGTGCATACAAGACCTGCAGTTGATCTCTTAACCCCCTCCATCCCTTCCCTACCTTCCCGCTGTAGTTTGGCAGTCTGTTTGATGCTTCTTTGCCTCTATTTTTGTTCAACAGTTTATAATGTTCTTTATAGTCCATAAATGAGTGAGATCATATGATATTTATCTTTCACTGACTGGCTTATTTCACTCAGTTAAAATGTTCTCCAGGTCCATCCATGCAGTTGCAAATGTAAGAATCCCCCTTTTTTAGAGCAGCGTAGTATTCCATTGTATAGACGTACCACAGTTTTCTAACCCATTCATTCACTGATGGGCATTTAGGCTGTTTCCAAATGTTAGCTATGGTGAATTGTGCTGCTGTGAACATAGGGGTTCATAAATCAGAAAGGATATATGGGCCTGTTCACTTTAAGACTAGATATAGAGCCCTTTGTTCATTGAAAGACTCAGAGACAAACACTACTAAGTCTGAAGATGAATAACTGAGTGAAACTGCTTGTACAGTCTTGTTGATACCCACATCCAGCCTTCCACCACCCCTTGCTGTCCCCATTGCTTAGAGAAAACCTGGTGAACCCACCCGTGGCCTTCCCAGTGGCTGTGGCTCAGCGTGGTTCATAAAGGCAGGTACCCGGTCATCTCTTTTCAAAAGATGCTGCAAACAAACGTTTTCCATTCTTTATGTTTGTACCACTAATGATTCTGTCAGACAGACTTCCAGATGATTGACCATAACAATCTATTTTTGATAACTTAAATAGAGAATTTTAAATGAAAATTCCATGCAAACTGTTCCCGTCACAACTCACCACCTTTGAACAAAGGGTCAGGAGGAAAGGAAGAAGCAGACAACCAAGAATGCCCTGAAATCTGTCTCAGGAAGAAGCTGACCACAGACTGTGCATGTTTGTCATTATGTGGAAAAACCATCCCCTGATCAATGACAGATGCCAGTCCAGAGTTATGAAGGGGAATGTCACAAGGCTTCCCTTGACGGTCCCTGTCTAGACGTAGCTGAGACCACCCTCCCAAGACAGAGGGTGACACATTCTGGATGTGGCCTCTGATCTGCATCCCAAAGGTTGGCCTTTGAAATTGAGAAAGTGGGGGAGGGAGCAAAGTTGATTCTTTTTTTGTTTTGTTTTGCTTAATGTTTTTATTGGTTTTCAGAGAGAGGCAGGAAGAGGGAGAGAGAGATAGAAGCATCAATGATGAGAGAGAATCATTGATTGGCTGCCTCCTGCAGACCCCTTACTGGGGATCGAGCCCACAACTCAGGCATGTGCCCCGACTGGGAATCGAACCATGACCTCCTGGTTCAGAGATTGATGCTCAGCAATACCAACAGGGTGCACAGTCGATTCCTGACCCCATAGTGGAGGGCACAGAGCTTGCCCAGCTGCCAGGGCCTAGTGCAGCAATGGACAAACTACGGCCCTCGGGCCGGATCCGGCCCCTTTGGCTGTTCAATCCGGCCCGCGAAGCCGAAAGAGCTGAGGGTTCTCTTGCTCTCTCCTCCGCTCCTTCACCAGCAGCCCAAGATGAGAGTGCCAGCATGGTCAGGTTGCTTTTGTTCCGGCCCTCCGGTCCAGTTTAAGAACCCATGGTGGCCCTTGAGTCAAAAAGTTTGCCCACCCCTGGCCTAGTGTGTGCCATTCACATGCTAACTTTAAAGATTTGCCTCCAGGGGCATCTGGAACCAAGCAGAACAGTTATCATGGTGTGTGGGAGGTGGGACGTAGTAAGTACATTATGGTGGCCATGAAAGAGAGGAAGCCATACCCTAACTCCACCTTTGGCCTTTACTCACTCACAGGTCTTCTTCCCACTGGGTCTCATTCCTTCCTCTATGAACTTTGGGCAGTACCTCACCGGTGGGTCTAGTGCATTCTATAGTGTAGTATGTACAATCATGGAGTTCACCCTTTCCTTCTGGGAACTCAACCAAAAAAACAAAATGGAAGAAACAGTTGCTCGAATATGATAGTTTCAATTGCTGAAATAAAGTCACACTTTCAAAGGCAGCCAAAAAATATGACCATCTCCTGACTGGAGAGGAATGTTATATGTGCTCAACTGATTCTGTATCAATAAAACAACAGTCTACTCAACATGACTGAATTCATATTTAAGAGCTATCACAATTTTAAAATCTATACAGCATTAAAAAACTGTTCTTTTATCAACCTCAAGCTTGAAATTACCTGGGAGGGCTGGGTCCCACCCTGAGAATTTGATGAAATTGCTCTATAATGCAGCCTACACATCAAGGTTTATTTTCTAAAACTTGCTGGGTAATGTTAATGTGCAGCCTAGAAAACTAGTGATCTAACATAATAAAGATCTTTTCGGCATGTAAGAATATGGCTACATGATACAAAGCATAGTTGATAAACTCAGAAGAAGAAAAAAGTGATTAGAGAAAGAATTATCAACCAGTTTTTGGCCTTCGTGTGAGCTCATCCAGTAATACATCACAGCAGTCCTGCTGGGAAAGGAAGATGGGCTCAGTAAAGACTGTGCAGGGCCCGGCTGGTGTGGCTCAGTGGTTGAGCATCGATAGATGAACCAGGAGGTCATGGTTCAATTCCCAACAGTGCACAGCCTGTTGCAGGTTGCAGGCTCGATGCCCAATAGGGGGCATGCAGGAGGCAGATCAATAATTGTCTTTCATCATTGATGTCTCTCTCTCTCCCTCTCCTCCCTTCTTCTCTCTGAACATCAATAAAAACCTATTTTTAAACAATGAGAAAAGCCTGTGCAGGGGACTTAGGAAGGTCAGAAGTAATGGAGAGGGGCCTGTCCTTACATCATCCCAATGTGAGAAAAGACCAGGCCTCAGAAGGGACTCGGGTCTAAATATTTTTTTTCAGATCGCATGGAGGGAAACAGCGGGCACCTGAGAGAGGAGCCTCATCTTTTTTAAAAATATATTTTATTGATTTTTTACAGAAAGGAAGAGAGAGGGATAGAGAGATAGAAACATTGATGAGAGAGAACCATCGACCAGCTGCCTCCTACACACCCCCCTCCTGGGGATGTGCCTGCAGCCAAGGTACATGCCCTTGACCGGAATCGAACCTGGGACCTTTCAGTCCACAGACTGACGCTCTATCCACTGAGCCAAACCGGTTTCGGCAGGGGAGCCTCATCTTTGCCGAGCGACCCACCGTGTCACCGTAGCCATGTCCCAGGAAGGTTTGCGGAACAGAAGGCTCTTTGGAGGTGAACCTCAAAAGCAAGGCGGAGTTGTCAGCATCACCTCTAATGGGGAAAAACACTGTGGGAAGCCCAGAATGCAGAACATCTGTCTGAGGGGATGGGCCAGGGGCTTAAGGGCTCAGCAAAAAAATCTCTCACCTCACAATCCCTGGGCTCAGCCCTAAGGGCGAGCAAAGGTGCAGGAGGCCTTGGTAATCCTGCTCGGAGAAGTGAGAGGAAGCCCTCCAGCCGCTAGGAGTAGGGAGCCCCCGCCGTCGGGGCCTCTGCAAAGGCCTGAGCCCAGCTTGCTGCACCAGGCGGCCGGCGGAGGCCAGCGGAGCCTCGGCTGAATTCCCCCGGGGACACCGCTCTCGGTTTTCAGCAAACATCTGGTTACCTCATCGCCCAGGCAAGCTCTGGCCAAGGGATTGCACACTGAAGCAGTGGAGACATTTTTGGTAGCGAGGAAAAGCCACAGCCTCTCCTTCCAAAATAAGCGTCACCTGCGGCCCGCGGAGTGGAAAGCAGGCCGCTGAGCCTCGAGCAGCCACATGCCAAGACCTACAGCACGTTGCATTCAGCCCGGGCTCCCAGGGAGGCCAGCCGGACATTTCTAGGCAAAGAAGTTCGCTCTCTAAACCCGTTAGGTGCACGGACGTAAAGGCAGAAACAGTCCGGTTGGGAGAGGGGAGAACCAGCCATTCCGCAGAGAGCTCAGAGGTTCCAGCGGTCACTGCAGCTTACCTGGACACGTGGGGCAGCACGTCCCCAGATGCTGGGAGGGGTTTCTACAATGCACGACACACCGCACCTCGGACTCGGTGACAACGCCTTCCTGAAAAACAGAACAGCAAGGTCGGCCCAGAGCCCCCGCTGCAGACTCGCTCACTTTTGGAAAGTCACCAAAGTAACTGAGCGGAGTCCCAACACAAACGTGCAGAGCGAGAGCGGTGTCCGGTCCAGAGGTATGTGGCCCAGATGAGGTCAGATCTCCCTGGCTCAGCCCACGGAGGCTAGTTCTTGACCCTAATCTTACTCCTTCTCTTTGGCCCTATTGTCTTTCTTTCTTTTAGATCTAGTGCTTCAGCCCGACCAGCATAGCTCAGTGGTTGAGCATGGACCTACGAACCAGGAGGTCAAGGTTTGATTCCCTGTGGGGGCACGTGCTCTGGTTGTGGGCTTGATCCCCAGTAGGGGGCGTGCAGGAGGCAGTCCTTCAATTGTTTTTTTTCATCGCTGATGTTTCTCTCTCTCTCTGTTCTTCTCCCTTTCTCTCTGAAATCAATAAAAATATATTTTTAAATATAACTAGTGTTTAAGACCCTGATGTCAGTCAGTAGCCTGCAGTGCTTTGCTGTTCATTCACATCGCTTTTAAGTTTTCAACACTTAACTGTATTTTCTATCAATGTCATTATATTTGAAGTCATTAATTTTGAGGCAAAGAGTATGAACAATAACATCGCAGACGGGCATCTGGAGACCTGAATCCTAAACCCTTCCAGAAATACCTAGACCAGCTCTGCAATTCAGACATTTCATTCTGCCTCCCTTGAGATCGGCTCGCCAGCATCAACCAAAGAGATTAGATAAAACCATTTTCAAGTTCAGAGCACCTATGCCAAAAGAGAGACTTCAGGTCTTGATAGTGAAATCAGGTGACTCGTTTGCAAACTGATCCTGGGACTCTAGTATTTTAACATCGACTGAAACATTAAATTAATTTTTAGAATTGGCTTTTGAAGAATGGTCACCGTATTCTCTCCCTATTTTATACGTGGACGTGTGTGTGTGTGTGTGTGTGTGTGTGTGTGTGTGTGTGTGTTTGCTGTTTGTTTAGTCTTATTTTGAGGGGAGGTGTAGCACAGGCTACAAATAATGTCACCATCTAATAAGGAGATGCTTTTCTTCATCATGTCCGCCACCAGCGCATCTCAATCCTACAAGGGAGGGTTCTTCCCTACACGCCTTCATATCTGTCAGGCGTGAGGCGGCCACCACCAGTGGAGTTTTTGTGACCTATATCACATTGGGAAAGGAAAACACAGCTGCCAAAATTCTATAATAGACATAAAAAAAAAGGATCTGTGCTTTAGTTATATAACTGAAGCAATGCAAAGAGCTAGGGCTCAACATCCATTTCCCTTTATTATCTGCAATCCAGATGGAGAATTCAGGTTTGCATGAATTTCCTGTCTCATCTTCAGAGCATCCTCTTCCAGTAAAAAAACAAAAGAACAAAAAAAAAAACCTATAAAACTAAAAGCAGAAAATCGAGGTGAATTTTTCACCATCAGAACTCCTTTGGTAGGAGGATCTAAGAAATAAGCTGGAATTCAATGCAAATGGAAATGAACCAGATCATCAGACCAACTGCTATGCCTGGTACCTTGTTGGACCCAAGACACACAGGCTCTGTCTGAAGTGATTTTAACTCCAGGCTTGCCACTCCCCTGTGAGACAGTACCAGGCTCATTCCATGGGGATGAAAGTAAGATCCAGGAAGGTTAGAGAGCAAATGCCATGAGTGGCAGGCCCCTAGGTTCCTTGCTACACTGCACTCTCTCTGCTGCTACTGAACCTGTGGGCATTTAATAAGAACGGGAACAGGTAAAATTCAGATTTCAGTAAACTAAATGTAAATATAATTTTTAAAAATATATCTTTATTGATTTCAGAGAGAGGAAGGGAAAGGGATAGATCAACGATGAGAGAGAATCGTTGCACACCCCACGCTGGGGATTGAGTCCACACCCTGGGCATGTGCCCCAATCAGGAATCAAATGGATGACCTCCTGGTTCATGGGTTGATGCTTCACCACCGAGCCACTCTGGACAGGCTAAATGTAAATATTTGAGAGAAGATAAGAAAGAGTCCTGGCCAGTGTTGCTCAGTTGGTTGGGCATCGTTCTGTGCACCGAAAGGTCAGGGCACATACCCAGGTTGTGGGCTTGATCCCTGGTTGGGGATGCAAACAGGAGGCCACTGATCCACCTCACATAAATGTCTCTCTCTCTCTCTCTCTCTCTCTCTCTCTCTCTCTCTCTCTCTCTCTCTCTCTTCTCTCTCTCTCTCTCTCTCTCTCTCTCTCTCTCTCTCTCTCTCTTCTCTCCCTTTCCCTTTCTCTCTCTAAAATTAATAAAAACATATTTTAAAGAAAAATATCAGAGACAAATATACATTATTATACTAACCTTCCTTTCTCCTTTAAATGCAAAAGCATATGCTTGGCCAGTGGAACGGGGCTTGGGGTACTATGACTTAACAGCACCTTCTCTACAGAGAAGACTTTAAAAATTATACCCAAGCCGAAACCAGTTTGGCTCAGTGGTAGAGCATCGGTCTGCGGACTGAAAGGTCCCGGGTTCGATTCCGGTCAAGGGCATGTACATTGGTTGCGGGCACATCCCCGGTAGGGAGTGTGCAAGAGGCGGCTGGTCGATGTTTCTCTCTCATCGGCGTTTCTGGCTCTCTATCTCTCTCCCTTCCTCTCTGTAAAATATCAATAAAATATTTTTTAAAAATAAATAAATAAATAAAAATTATACCCAAATTCAATGAGCATTGTTTGAAGAGCATTTCTCAAGGAGTAAGAGAAAAAGAAGTTTGAGCATTGAGAGTCTGCATTTGTCCTTTTGTTTATCTCGCTGTGTTTCAGACCTGTCACCATCAGAGCCACATGGGGTCAGTGCTCCTTCCGAGTGCAAGCACCAGCCACAGTGGGCTCCTCAAGAGGCGACCCCCGGTGGTTCTTAATGAGTTGGGCTGAAACCATGGAGGCTGCAGTGCACTAATTGCTTTGACTGAATACAGCGCACAGATTGGCTCCAATTCAAAATGTTTCTGAATCAAAGGAGGAAAAAACACTACCTCTAACAGTACCTCTTTCTGCTCACAGGAATTTGTGTTTTGCTTAAAGTTGGCTCACAGGAAGTCATGAATTCTCCCCCAAGGACATATGCATCTTCCAGGAGTTTTTCCAGGCCCAAATTAACAACGGTGAACAATTCCGCTGTGTGTTTCTTTAGAAGCGAGTCCTACACAATATCTATCCCTGTACTGTCTTGGTTCAGTGACTGCCACAACAAAGATGCACAAGAATACAGCTGGGTTTTGTTGTTGTTTGTTTGTTTGTTGTTTTGTTCTGGGCTGTTTGAAAGGAACTCCTGAGGAGGACTCCACAGACTCCCCTTCGGGGGAGGGTAAGATCGCTGGGCTGTACCTGGCACTGGCGCAGGACGCAGGGATCCGCAGGACTCTGCCACTTGAAGGAGCTGTTATAGGTGTTTCCTTCATAGGTGCAACCTAGACCGGAAACGGAAGCAGAAAGACAGGCCAACGGTGAGTATGGTTTTTTTCCCCTTGATCTTTGAAGCAAAAGAAGTCAAGGCATCTCAGCCGGGACTGATCACAGGAACCATCTAATTGCTTTGCTCTTCTCCCCAAAACACAGCTAAGCTTTTAAAAGATCCACTTGGCTTTCACTTGCATTCATTCTTTGACTACTGAGAAGATTAACTGCACAGACGATATTTTCACATGGAACACCATGGATTGATGAGGCCTCTTGGCCGAAATGCATAACCTTGTACGTGACTTTATGCCACATGAAATATGAGGAGGGCTGAGGCTAAAACAACACGGTGAAAGGGGATCTTACATAAGACTCGGTGGACTCAAAATTGCTAAAGGTCAAGAGGGAAGGTTAAAACGTGGTTGGAACTAAAAGCAGAAAATAAAAAAATAGGAAATAGTTACAAAATTCTACTTCCATCTGAGCCTCCTGACAAGCTATGATCTTCATCAGCTGAAACCCGCCCCCAAGTCTTGCCTCCCAGCTCTCAGAGCTATGATTTCATATTTCCCTTTTATTTATTCCAGGTCGTGAACTAGATTAAGGAAATATGAAACAATCCATGTATAGATTATCACATGTTAATTCACTAGCCAAACAGAAGTCAGGTTCCCTCGTGGAAACAAGCAGAAGCCAAAGGCCAGAGATGCTCCAAAGAGCCCACAAGCCAGGTAAGTGCCTGTGGAAAGAGCCAAAGAAACAATGATGCAAAACTCACATTCTAGATCTTGAGTTCATTTGTCTAAATAACATCCTCCTTCCTGTGTGTGACACTTCGTGAGAAGAAGCACTACGTATTAGATTATTAGGAGCCCACCTGGCAAAGGGATTTATCAGTGAGAATCCGAAGAGTACAGAAGCAGAACACACACGTGGGATAATGCAGCACTAAAAGAACACGCCTCTTGGTACCAATGATTGACTTCTGCCAAGCCAATCACATCGGTTCACATCAGTTTTCCTTGTCCAAGATACAGGGAAGAGACTTGCCTCCTTCCCCGGATGCTGCTGTGGTAACAACAGCAACAAGCCCTCTGACTGCGTACAAACAGACTAACACAGGGCTACAGAACATTTCCACAGACATGTTCATGGCCTGGAACCATGATCCGGATTCCCAGAGGATCATGAATGATTGAAAAGAGCTCAGTAAGGCTCTCCTCTCTAGTTCCTACAAATCAAATTACGAAAGTACACAGCTGATTGAAAACATATTAGGGAAATGCTTTCACTATATATTTTTTCATTTCCTTTGCATGGAGTGTTACAGTGATAAAACGTTCAACCGCAGGAACCCCCTAGCACCCTGCAAATGCGCACACACGCCAAACCAAGAATGAATACGGCGAATTTTCAACAGTGAAAACCAATATAAAACAATTGGGGCTAGCATAAATCTTCCTGCGCTCACACACTCACAACAGGCGTGCCATGTGCATGTCTGATCCGCTGAGGCAGACTCGTGCGGATAATAAATAACTTGTTCTGGGGGTGGAGGGGGGGGCGGGGAAACCGGGGGCCCAGACCTAATTCGTGTTCCGTCCAAGTAAATAGGAGATGCCTGCCAAGTCACCCGCGGGGTTTCCAAATATGTTATATATTTTCATCCTCCGGATTTAAAAAAAACACAACTGAAAGAAAGGGTGATTTGATGCTGCTAATAGGGCAGGCAAAGCCCTTGCCTTTTGACTGCAGAGGAGGAAGTGCTTACAAAACCCACACAGACCGAGAAGGGACTGCTGACCCAGCGGCTGCTGCTAGCAAGGCCAGCTCATGTGCACAAGCTCCCAGGAGGGGAACGGCCTCTCTGAGTCAGCCCGCTGGATGTGGGATAAAAGCTATTGGAACAAGTGGTCCTCGGTGCAGGGAATCCAGCGAGGTTTTCTGCTTCAAGTCACTGTCGGGGGAAAGAGTGGCCCCTCTACCCTATTTCAGCATGCAAAGACCAAGGTCAAGTTGTAAAGTGCTCTCCTGCTTAACTGCCCTGATTTGCCGGTCGGCCTACCACACCTGACTCCACAGAACAGATTATTCCAGATGTGGGAGGAGTCTGAGTGACAGAAGAGCCTCAAAAACGCCAGTGGTGATCTCTTTAGTGCGCGCCATGCAATCTTTACCTTTTCCTTCTTCGCCTCCCCTCACCAGCATCGGCTAGTTATGGAGACTCCAGTATACCAAGCATGATGGTAGATTCCCTACCTAACGGATTCTAGGGAATAAAATAATGAAAAAAGGCTATGACCACTGCTCTCTGGTTCATGGTCTAACAAAAACATGTTATCCTAAGTCAAACGCCAAACTCGAACACAAGCTATGTGAAGGCACATGTACATGCAATCAAAAAGAACTTCGGGTTTACTCTATAATTAATTCTTATTCTCCGTAAGGCAACTTTCTTTATAATAAATTCTATTAGCCACCAACTGTATGCTGCTAATACAACAAACAGGCATTATCTTGCCTTTGTTTTTATGTAAACCCCGGGTGAGTAATATACTATATATCTCCTACTGGCCAGAGTAGATGAGCAGGCAAAGAAAAGGTTCCATTATACCGTAAGCACAGTCGACAGTGCTCCTCAAACTGCCTCTGGTGAAAGGCCAATGTGTTTTGTTTTGTTCTTCCAATCAAACGTGGACTAAAACTTCCATAAACTATAATCAAAATGAATTACTAGAAAATTTAAATTTAAAAGACTAGGACAAAATATAAGCCTAGTGTTTTTTATCATAAATGTAATACCCATAGAATTACACACTTGAGTTATAAAAACAAAAAGAAACAAACAAAAAACACACACATTTCTAATTGTTTACTCTCCGTTCCTGCACATATCTAATTGTAGACCAGCTGTGGTCTATGGATCATCAGTGATCAACGAAGCACATTTTGGGGTGCACTACATTGAGGGGGGGGCGCGTCTTGTGGGGTCAGGACCAACCCAGAGAAATAATCAAAATATTTCAACCCTAAATAGTTAGAACTAGAAGCAAACTTACTGACAATAGATTACCTCCTTCACTGGACAGGTGAGAAAATTTGCACAGGAAAATCAGAGTAGACTAAGCAAAATAAGAAGGCATTACATGTGAAACTAACACTGGGATCCAAGTCCTGTGCGAAATCGACATTTTCACACCCAGGTCTAAACTGGCAGTATTATTTGGGCACTTCCTAATTCGTAATACCTTTGCATTGAGGAGTTAAAGGCCCAGGAGAAAAGCCAATTCTATCCTTATAAAAGTAAGTGAGCAGATCCAAGAACCTAATGAAAGACTGGGCAAGTGGGGTAAGCAAATGAATCGTTAGGCAACCAGTAAAGTAGCGTTTCCTTTCTCTTTAAATATTTTTAAATAAACTTTCGACAAAAGAATTTATAAACATTCATTAGCTTTCGTCTGGCAATAAAAAACAAAACAAAAAAAAAAACAGTGCCGAGTCCACAAGCTTCAATAAAACCATTGCAGCAGAAGGAAGTGGTTATTTTCTGATAAAATCACTAGACTTCATTTAAACCAATAGTTAGTTCTCAATCTAGGCAATTTTGCCTTCCCCCACTCCTCACCCACGACTCTCTGAGTAATGGTAGGAGTCGTTTTAGTTGTCACAACCAGAGGATCATGGTACTGCAAACACCTGGTGGGTAGAGGCCAGGGATGCTGCTAACCATTCTATGGTGCACAACAGAGAACAAACCAGTTCAAAATGGCAGCTGTGCCACGGCTGAGAAACCCGGATCTAAACCATCACACATCGCCCCAAGTGGTTCTTCTTTACAAAACTGAAATCACACAAAAACAAGAGGAAACCAGCTACACTTTTCTCCTGTATGTATAGTGCCTTCTTTGTTTGTTTAATATGTTCAGGGTGCAGAAGAACTGCAGAGCATTTTTTTTGTAAACACACATACTCATAGAGAGAGACTTGGCGTAGTCAATGATTCAACTCAGAAAACATGTGGCAAGGGAACGAGAAGAACACAAATAAACTGAGTCCACAATTAAGCAATCAACTTCATTTTTCCTATTAGTTGTGGCCTTTTTCCGTGGCCACATTATCCCCAGGGAGAGAGAATGCCACACATTTTCATCATTCTGTTGTTAAAATAGCTGTTAAATATCTTCAGGGCTAGAAAAAAACAGCAATGGCTTATAACAGCCTTCATCCCACCTGGTTTCACCTTCCTAATCTCAATCTGTCCACTTGTCAAGTTCACATCAGCCCAAGAGCAGAGAAATGGATCTTCCGGCTACCAATAACTCAAGCCCATGCCGTGGCCCCAACTTACTTTACCAGCCCGTCCCCTTCGCACCTGGAACTCCATCTAGGTCCCCGGAATTATACACCTTTCCTTGACCATAATGAATTTGAATGCTTCTTCAAACAGGTTAAGTTCTTGAATCAAGGCTATATGGTTTCCACCATCCCACTGAAGTGTCAAAACCAAGGACACCCAGTCTTTACCGTTTGGGTCCTCTCTGTGGCAGTCTGACCACGCTTTTCTGCTTCTCACACACCCCACACGCCTTCTAGATGCTCTCCTCCAATTACCCTCACCCCCTCCACATCTGCCTCCACAACGCCTCTGGTTTTTTCTCACCATCAGAGGCTCACTGACTGTTTCTCAAAGAGGCAGGACCTTCTTAAGCATCCTGCACAGCCACAAGTGTGGGCTCTTTTAAATCCCCATCATACTGTCTCATTCTCACAGCTGAGCTCTAACAGTGTCTGGTTCACAGACTGGTATCCCCAACCTTCCTTCTCCAGACCAACTGGATCCGAGCCTCTGGAGATAGGAAGTGGAACTTTTACAAGTCAAACTTCGTACCATATACAGCTCTCAGGCCTGGCCTGTGCTCACTGCTTCATTCCCTTACCTGCTGTTCCCAAACTGCCCCCATGCAGGCATGCCACACTCAGAATATCCTCTCCTCACCCTCCCCCACCCCCTCCACCCCATACCATCCCCAATATGGCCAGGAGGTCTCATCCCATGGTTTTGCAAATACTGGTCCCTGCTTGAAAAACCCAAACCTTACCCATTCCCTCCATCTCCATCATCCCCACAGTGACGCACACCCAGGTCACTGAGGTTCTCCTTTGCTTAACTAAATCCTCCTTCAAGATTCATCTCAAGGTCACAGCCCCTGAGAAGCCATCCCCACTCAGAGCATGCCACTTCTCCATGCCTCTGCAATGTCCATGTCCAAGTCCCTTACAGTGCTGTGTGTGTAGCTGGTGCTTCATCCATGTTTGATTTCACTGGCAATAAACAGTAAGTACCAACACAGAGCCATTCCTGGAAACCACGACCAGCCGAGGAAGCATGGCATTCCCTGGACTTCCTGTCTTCTCCTCCTGGCAGGTGGACAGCTCAGTCCACGATTCACCCCCCCCCCCCCCCCAGAAACAGCCAGCTTCCCTGGGTCTGTGTCGCATAACCAACTCCTTCCTCCTCCGTGGACCGGGCAGGCTGCGAGGGAACACAACCCGGGAAGCCCTTGAGCATCCCACCATCCACCAAACCTTCAAAATGACAAATCTGTCGACACTTTCCGTTCCCTCTTCCCATACTCTTCAAGACTCCTCTTCAGCTAATTTCCAGAAGGTGTCTTTTTCTTTCCAAAATCCACTTCTGTCTCCCAAGTTACTAGTGTATTCTTGTCCGTTGGGGGCAGAAGTTAGCATGCCAACTATCATGACTACTTAAACTAAACCGAACGTGGAACGTGGGGTCTCTAAAGTCAGTTCATGCTTCACGGAGCAGGGTGGCGGAGCAGGCGGGTCTGCCAGGCTTTGCGGGTTCTGGGCCACCTGATAAGACAGCCAGCCCTGGACTCGGTCAGTGAGCCCCCATCCCCCCAGGCCCATACAATTTGTGTAATGAACCACTTTTCAGACACTTTTCTCCAGAAACACGTAGAAGTAGAGTCAGGAGGGATAAACATAAAATCTGTCCAGCCATGGCAGGGCTTAAATGGTGTCCTTAGGAGCTCATTGAAAACAGGCTTTTACTGTTCTTCCGGGTCCTACCTACCGGGGATCTTGCAGGCAATGTTGCTTATGTGGGGCTAATGGAGATTTTATAGCCAAACCATTTCCTCGATCCCAAGAGAAAGAATCAGACCCATGGACCAAGTTCTTAAAAAGGAGCCTTCTGGCCACAACATCCGTTTTCTTTGTTTTGTTTTCCAATTAGGAATCAAACATATGATTGAAATGAAATCACCAGCAATAGGAAAATAAGTGATAGAAAGCTCCACTTAATTTTGATGGCTTTAGAAATAAAAGCCCGAATATACAGAAATATCAGATGAGTACAGATGGCTTGCGAGTTCAACTCGTTTCACCAATAAAAAAGAATGCAACATCTCCATGTGACTGCCTTGCAGGCCTAATCTATGTGTTTATTGGAGACTATAAAGTGATGGAATTGTGGCTTATAGAACCAGCCTCTGAACTTCCTAGGATTATGACATACACACTATCTGGCATACATCAAGGAAGTAACACAGATTCTATGAGCCAAAACTAATTCAGTATTCTATTTGGTGTAATAAGTTTTGAAATTTATAATACAATTAGTACAATAAAGGAAATAAACAATATGTTAAGGGGAAAAAATACTTGCAACCACTTTTTTACATGAGCACATGGTCCATCATTCCTGCATTTGCTCGGTTCTTTCGGAATCACCCCTAAATGTGGGAGTGTGTCTCCCCCAGGCCGAGTTTGCATCACCACCGCCATTCCACTCTCAGGGTCCCACTATCAGAGAGCCCATGCCCACTGCTTCTGAGGGCAGAGGAGAAAGATGGCAGCTGAGCTCATGCTGAGCAAGAGTGGGAAAAGGAGGAAGCGTGGGAGAGACTGTCCTGAGGGGTCATCAGGCTGGCTTTCCGGTGTGGGCAGGAGACGTTGGTCACCGGAGTGACTGCCAAAGGTGAGTTCCAAAAACTGCTTTCATAAACGTTAGCTCAATCACCCTCCAACAAGAGGAACAAAAAGAAGAGAAAATTCACATCATCGCATAATTATTATAGGTGAGGCATTAGACTTGGTGTTTTCACATTTTATCCCCATGAAATGCACTCTGGGACAGAGAACATTCTCCCCCTAGTTTTCAAAACGAGGAAACCAGGACCCACAAAAGCCAAATCACTCCCAGCAGGTGACACAGACACTCTATAGCTTGCTCCCAAATCCGCGTTCCTCCCATTAGCTGCGTCCTGCCAGGGGCCTGGAGAAGCTCAGGGAGGGGCTGTCTGGGGAACAAAGACGATTCCCGGGGAGGACGGCCCCGGCCTTTCAGGGATGCTTCGCCATCAGGCTTCACGGTGCCTGAAAGCCAATATGATAAATTAAAATGCGGGCTTTGTGGCTGACGAGGCAGAACCTGGTTTGGTGGGTTTACGTTTACAATGCTCTACACGCCTGGACCTTTGGCTCCCGATCACGCTGGGCCTCGGGCTTCTGTCACTATGAAGCAACGAACAGTAAGCGATCAGCAGGTCAAATTCAGACATGATTCATGCCTTTTTCAAATAGGCATATGTTTCACAGTCCAGGGTGCATGGTAGCAGCTTAAGAAAGTAAAGTCTCCTCATTTCATTCTTTTTTTGTTTGTTTGTTTAATTGATTTTTTACAGAGAGGAAGAGAGAGGGATAGAGAGGTAGAAACATCGATAAGAGAGAAACATCGACCGGCTGCCTCCTGCACACCTCCTACTGGGGATGTGCCTGCAACCAACATACATGCCCTTGACCCGAATTGAACCCGGGACCTTTCAGTCCACAGGCCGACCCTCTACCCACTGAGCCAAACTGGTTTCAGCCCTATTTCATTCTTATTTTACAAAATTACTTTAGCTCCTTTAGGTCCTAGTATACATAAGAATACCAGGACTCACATCTTTTCCATTGTGGCATTGCACCTGGCCTTCCTCTCCGCCTAGCAGGTAAGAACTCGCCATGCAGCCAGGAGAACAATCATTCCTGTGGCTCCCCTGCTCCCCAGCTGGGGCTAATCAGAATACAGCTGCCCAGGGAACGCAGCCCACATGCCCACTGACGGGTGAGTGAATAAACGAGGTGCGGTATATTCATGCAGTGGGATATTGTGCAGCCTTAGAAAGAATGAAATAATGAAACATGCCACACCAGGAATGAGCCTTGATGATGAGTTAAACAAGCCAGACACGAAAGAGCACACCTTTATACTCAGTGAAGGTCAAGTCACATGTATGGATGGCAGAGGAGGAAAGGAATTCCACACCCAAGTCCAAGCCCAGTGCCCTTTCCCTTCAGCCTTCAGGGGGCTGAGGGCTGCTATCACCATCCTCCAATGCACAGGCCCCATGGCACAGGAGCCCCCTGGCTCTCATATCAGCACCTCGATGCGGCCTTCAGGGCTTCTTGAGGTCTGTAGTTACACTCACAGCCTCATGCAGCTGGCCATCCTACAGTCCCCAGAATTCAACATGTCAAAACCTCAGAGAGCATGTTAAATGGGACTCCTTTGCCAGCCCCGGGCCGGCTTGGAGAATGCCCAGACGTTGTCCTGAGGTCGGAAGGCTGCCTGTGTTCGGCATCAGCCGGTCGCTGCCTATGCACGTCTGTAGATAAACATCTCGGGCCCTTTCACCACGAAGCTCCTGGAGACATAATTAGTTGGCTCTGGTGCCCATAAGCTCATCTGGGTGAAGGAGGCACTCAAGTTCACGGGCATACCGATGTGCTTTGTTCACCTCCGTTACCACATCAGTCCTGGGAAATGCCAGCCTCCCTAGCAGACCGAATCCTCAGGCAGATGCACAGGAGCTCTCGACAAGATGCCTTATGAAAAGCAAACCTAGAACATGGTTTATGGTTGGTAATCCTCACCCAGGGATATGTTCCCCATTGATGTTTAGAGAGTGGAAGAGATGGAGGAGAGGAAGAGAGAGAAACATTGATGTGAGAGAGACACATATATTGATTGCCTCCCATACATGCCCTGATCGGGGCCAGGAATTAAACCTGCAACCTAGGTACGTGCCCTTGACTGGGAATGGAACCCATGACCCTTAGGTCTGTAGGCAGATGCTCTAACCACTGAGCAAATCAACCAGGGCACAAATTTGGAACATTTGATGTCAATTAAAAAAAAGTGCCAATATCTGAAGAGACTGATCAAAGCCCAATAAGAATGGTTATAACTGCAGCCTGGTGATTATTTTTAAAGTAATAACTAGGTGCATGTACATTCATACGTCTTTACATATAGGTACAAGACACACCCACACACATACATTTCATTTCACAGCCGCCAAGCTTATCTTAGGCCACTAAGGCTGTCGGCACTTGTTACCCATCAGTAGAAAATCAGCAGACGGGGCGTCAGTTGCTGAAGGCAGCACTGTCGGGCTGGGGGCCACAGGAGAGGACACCCAGGTTTTGACAGCAGCACCTCAACGGGGGCCCAGGGCCCCCGGCCTCCTTCGTCACAATGGGGGACATTCTCAACGCGCCCCCCTTTGGAACGGTGAGAACTGGTGCAGCCCAAGTCACAAAACTGCCTCTGAAAATCCTACAGAATGTGACAGACAGGGGCCCTGGGTAGACAGGGAAAAGCCGATCTCTGGTTTAACTCTTCTGACCAGTTGTAATAATGAAAACAGATTTTTGTAAAGGATGATTTTAATGTTCACAAAATCTTCTCAAACAAATAGGGTCATATTTATTTAAATGCCAAAATAGCCTGGTTTATGTTATGGAAAGGCCAATCGATGAACTATAGCTTCTTATACATCTTTTGTCAGTTAGAGACAAGAATAGTGGAAGAGAAACACCCATACTTCTTTATTTTGTTCTTTCCGCCCCCCCCTCAGCTTTAAAATTTTATTAACAAGGAGGAGAGCCATTGGAGAGGAGGGGGGGGGGAGACAATTGCAGTAATCTGAACAATAAAGATTTATTAAATTAAAAAAAGAAAAAAGCCAATTATTAGGAAATGTATTAAATATGAATTGGCATCAATTTCAAATAAATCTCTCTGAATTTTTGCAGTGAAAATGTGGGGAAAAAATGTATTAACAACCCCCATTCAAATGTCTGGGGCTGGGCAGACAAAATCAGTCATACTGTTGAAGGTTCAAATAATTATCGGTTAAATATACTTACAGGCGTGCCATCATCTAACAATTTCCATCAAGAAGCACATTAGCCCTGGCTGGTGTGACTCAGTGGATAGAGTGTCAGCCTGCGGACTGAAGCGTCCCAGGTTAGATTCTGGTCAAGGGCACATGCCTAGGTTGCTACTCGATCCCCAGTAGGAGACGAGCAGGAGGCAGCCTATCAATGATTCTCTCTCATCATTGATGTTCCTATTTCTCTCCCTTCCTCTCTGAAATCAATAAAGATATATTTAAACACACACACACACACACACACACACACACACACACACACACACACACATATAATCAGTCTCCTAAGCTCTAAATGGAGGAAAATACAGCACCATCAGTAGACCTTGGCAGCTCAACGGTGGGAATGTTCTTTAGAGCAACACACTCTCCCAAGATGTTCTAAGTGCTAGGTCAGCCTCTGCATTAAAACAGCTGGGAGCAGCCCCAGCCCAGTCTGCTCAGTGGATAGAGCATCTGCCTGCAGACTGTAGGATGGAGAGTTTGATTCCAGTCACGGGCACGTACCTCAGTTGCAGGCTCCATCCCCTGTGTGTGTGTGTGTCCCTCCCTTCCTCTCTCCCAAAAAAATCAATGGGAAAATGTCCTCGGGTGAGGATTAACAACAGCCCAGCTGGGAGTAAACTGGTGGAGACTTCTGTGCGGCTGGAAGTGGAAAACCATGCCCCCGCGTGCAGAGCTTGGCTCTGGGGGGTCCCGGAACCTGAGGGGCTGTCCCCAGGAGAGGGGACCCAAAGGCTGGGTCAGGAGCGGGCGGAAGCCTTATGTCACTATCAGTGCCTCTGGGTACTTTGAACTGCCTGTCAAAACTATTTTAGGAAATCAGGCACACACATCTTCACGTAAGAGTCAAGCTCGTCTTGGATACGGAAGAGAAAAAAAAAGTAAGTTAGGGTTTCCCAAAAGAATGTCAGTGAGTAAGAAAAGCCACCGCCTCCTAAGCCACATGCTATCTTTGACCGCCTCCACCCGAAGCTTCCCGCGGCATCCTTCCTGTGAAAGGAGGTCCACCCAGGAGGCTGTGGCGGACTGACCTCAGCTCACTCTCTCTCTCTCTCCTGTATCTCCAGAGCCCTCCTCACTCCCTGGTCTCCCCCCTCCCCCTATCTCACAGGCAGTGTGATACCGCAAGAAGGAGCCTCCTGCGCCCTGGCCCCTGCGACTTCTCACCACTGTGTGAGCGTGAAAAACAAGATCACCCCCCTAAACATCTGTTCCCCCAGCTGTGAAGGCAGAATGATAGCCATCACCACCGCAGGGCTGAAGACAGCGGTATCTAGGAATATCTACAGAGAGCTTTGTGTGTCTCACAATATCCTCTAAGCCTCATTCACAGTGGAGTGAAGATGCCTGACAGAGCGTGGACCTTCAGCAAGTCCAGGTGGCTCCTGATTTGGGGTGTGGAACCCGGGGCAAGTGGCGCCAGCAACACCACCAGCCCTGCTGTGAACGTGGCTGTGCCTGAGGGGAAGGAGAACAGAAGTGGGGGGAAGAGACACTCTCTTGTTTGGGCAAGGCGCGGATGCAATTGCCGAAAGAAGTTTGGTTACAAACAAACAGATGGACGCAGGCTCGGCTGGCTCAGCCTTTCCATCTTCCACAGTTTAAACAATAAGTCAATTTACTCTGTCAACAAAGAGAGCGTGGTTATTTTTTTTTTTAGTTGTGTGAGGTTTGTTTTGCTTTTTAATGCTCATTCCTGTGTATGGTAAGTGGCTGGATCTCTTCAAAAGCAGCGCAGAGGAATACCCTAAAAGACACGGGCATGCTCCGGGTCACTCTCAAGGCAGCACTGAGAAGAGGCCGCTCCTCCACGGCCTTGGGCTGGATGAAAAGTCAGTGGTCATCACTGAGGCGCCATCTTTAATGGTTATTCACCGGTTCGCAGGCCAGCCCTTGGTCTGTAAAGGAGCCCGATGCCCTTCACATGTTCCACGCATGTTTTGCTCTCTACATCTTATTTATCAGAACTGAGGACGGTTGTCCTAATTCTGGGGATCGGTGTGCAAAAATCTACGTTTTACCTCTTCCCTGTCATTTTCTGAGACATTGTAGGATATCTTTAAAATCAAATAGAAAAGTTAAACCGTTTGCTGAAACCTGTTTGGCTCAGTGGATAGAGCATCAGCCTGCGGACTGAAAGGTCCCGGGTTCGATTCCGGTCAAGGGCATGTACCTTGGTTGTGGGCACATCTCCAGTAGGGGGTGTGCAAGAGGCAGCTGATCAATGATTCTCTCTCATCGATGTTTCTAACTCTCTATCCCTCTCTCGTCCTCTCTGTAAAAAATCAATAATATATATATATATATATATATATATTTTAAAGGTAAACCATTTTTAAAAAATGCAACCCATGGCATCACCGCTCGGAAACACAAGCCCCAGCACACAGAAATCAAAGGCCAGAGAAGGCTGTGGAAAACAAACCCCCACTGACAAGTGAAAGACTGGCTGCTTAGGTCTTTGGTCAAAGTACTGCAGACAATTAACATTTGATGCTCCACGTGATGGAGGTGGAATTTGACCAATAAATATTTCAAACACACCTTATTTGTTTATGATCCACTAATAACAAACATATATTCGGATAACAAATGCATTATTGTTTATGAAAGAACCCCAAATGAAAGGGTGATTCTCGGTCCAAGGAAATACAGAAAACAGGCCAAAAAATGCCTGTTGGGCGCTCAATGATCTCATTTGTTTTCATCCAGCAGTGCTGCGCGTTTTCTAATTAGGGGACTCTTCTGCAGTGCTGGCGGATAACCGGGGGAAAATGTATAGCCATCCCTAACATTAAAATGATCTGAAAAGTACACTGAAACGCTGGCTTGAGAAGAGTTTGTTATCATTTACTTACTTAAAGAGAGAGAGAGAGAGAGAGAGAGAGAGAGAGAGAGAGAATTCTGGCTTCCTAAAAGTTAAGAACAATTGGTAAACCAGTGCCATGTCATAAATACCGGCGTGTAGGTTAGTAAGTACTTGTAGAATAAATGAATGAATGAACAAATGAATTAATCACATGAGTAATCAGAAGCAAACGGGAACACAAATGTGAACACACATACACACACACCGTTAAGAATCCTCTTGGAAACCTGAGTTTCCATACTTCTGTCCTCAACCTGAATTGCCTTTTCAACAGCAACAACTCTTTCAGAGGAAAATAAGTAGAAATCATGGTAGAATTCTGTTCCGTTTTTGCCTACCCCTTTCCCCCTCCCCCAAACGATCAGCAACATACAAACAAAACACTTACTCCCTATCTGGGTCCATTCAGCAGGCCTGGCGGGAGGCCGGGAGCTGGTGCTTTAGCGGGTTCCCTGGGCGATGCTAAGTGCCTTTGTGTGCCCCCCCCCCCCCCCCCCCCCCCCGTTTCCCTGGGAGCCTTCCCCCAGCAGCCTCTCTGGATGTGGTTAACTCCTTCTGGTTCCTGACGGTGGGCTGGCCCTTCGGGAAACCCTCCCCGCACTGCCAGCCGCCGGCCCACCAGCTGTCCGCCTCCCCTAGCGCCGCTTCCCTGGAGAGCGCCCCCACGGAGGCATTTCTCTGACCACTCCCGTGCAGCAGCCTCCTTGGAGGCCATAGACACCCTTTTGCTTGATCTTGGGGTTCATGGTTTAGCTTCTTTGGGCCCCCACTTTCCTCATATGGAAAATGAGACAGAAATGCCATCGTGTGGGCCAAGTGATGAGCAGGAACCAATGAACCCAGTCCCCAGCAGCTTGGGAAAGCAAGTCCCTCTGGACCGCTATGAGGATAACAGGTGGGAGGGCGTAAAGGTCTTAAAATAAGGTGACCAGATGTCCCGCTTTTGGCGGGACAGTCCCGATTTTTAACAATGTGTCCCGAGTCCTGCAATGTTTTAAAAAAGTCCAAGATTTAAAAAGAATATTTCCAAAAATCGGGACTTTTTAAAAATGTCGCGGGATGCGGGACACATTGTTAAAGATCGGGACTGTCCCGCCAAAAGCGGGACGTCTGGTCACCTTATCTTAAAAGGAACCAGGTGAGTCACACTCACAACCCACAGGGCCGGGGCTTTCCCCGGGAACAACGCCCTCACCCAGGAAACATGTCCCTGACCGGCGGCTGGCCTCAATCAAAGGCTGGCCGTGAGCAGGAAAAACCCATCAAGAATGGCCATGGCCATGGCTACCAGGATGCAATGCCTAGAAACTTCTGTAATGGTTTAAGGCAGTGGTCGGCAAACCGTGGCTCTTTGGCCCTTTGAGTGTTCTCACGCCACTTCTTCAAAATAGACTCGCCCAGGTTGAAAACCGACTTCTGCGCCCAGGCCAATAAGTTTCAACGGCGCTGTACGTGTGCGCCCGTCCGTGGTATTTTGGGGAAGAGCCACACTCAAGGGGCCAAAGAGCTGCATGAGGCTTGCGAGCCGAGGCTGGCCGACCGCTGGTTTAAGGGATAAATTGAGGCTCCATCAGTTACAAATAAACTAGACACACTCATTACAGAAGTGGCCCAAATATATGGTAGTACACAGAGGACAAAGTGTGAATCTGAACGCAAACAGAGCATAACAGGGGGATTTTCGATGGTCCGAATCTCTTAGTAGAATGGATGAGCTAACAATCTTCTCCCCATGCCTCTCCCAGATTGAAAATATCAACACACACACACACCAGCACAGCCCCAGAGGCCGTCACGTGCTTCGGACGTGGAGGATGCTGGGTAATCAGAACGCCGAAGGTGACGGTAAACAAATAGCAGAGGCAAACTCGGAAGCCGGCAGCGTGGTCCGGGGGCCACATGCACCGCAGGCCCCGGGAAAGGAGGTCGGGGACGGGCGCCATGGGAACGCATCCAAGACGAAAAGCTTGCATTTCCTTGGGAAGGAAAGCACGCGTGCAGAAGGAATACAGGGATAACATTTGGGCCTGGGGCCTCGGGCTCAGGGGGGCAGGGCGTGGGAGGAGCCTGGGAAAAACCGAGTTCCAACTGCTTTACCCATGAAGATGCCCACGTGGACATCTCTGTGGCACTGCACCAACTCGCCCCAGAAACAAACCCAATAGGCAGATAGATGCTCACCACACTCAAATCTCCATTACCACCACCGGCCCCCATATACATACACACAAAAAAATGCACACACGTACACAAAAAACCATGCACATATGTATACGCACAAACACCATATACACCTGCACACACATGCACACCCATGTACACACAGACCATGCACATGTACATATACACAAAACTGTGTACATATGCACACCTGCACGTACATGCACACATGCGTACACACAAAACCATGCACACTTGTATATACACACAAAACTAGGTACACACGTGCAAGCGCATACACATGCATACAAACATGTACATACACACATGCGTGCATACTCACAGGCACATACACACACACACACACACACACACACACACCAGCTTCCCTCCCAACACCCACACGCACCAGCCCCGGCCCGAGCGAAGAGGAGGGAGGAGGAGAAGTAAGGTCTCTGCGAGGAGGCCGGAGGAGGCCGGAGGAGGCCAGGGAGGCCAGAGGAGGCCAGAGGAGGCCAGAGGAGGCCAGAGGAGGCCGGAGGAGGCCAGGGAGGCGGGAGCGTCACCTTTGCAGCGCTCGCAGCAGGCTCCCCTGGGCTTGACGGCGAGGGCGCAGTCCCTGGACAGCACCGGGCACTTCTCCCGCTTGCAGGTCACCTCCTTGTTCTGGGCAGAGAGACAAGAGACATTTCACATCAGCTTCAATCAGAAGCCCCGAATTCAACCCGGGGCGGAGTTCCCCCAACCTCTCCCCTTCTCCACCCCCTCCCCACCCCACCCCCATCCCATCCCCACCCGCCTCTGGGCAGGAAAGCTCGGGCTGTGCCTCTGGAGCAGAGCTCCTCATCCGGGCATGCACACTCTGTTAGGTCAAGGGCAGGCCCGAGGGCATGGGCAGACCCTGCCTTACCAGCCGGCTTCACCTGGACACCCCACCGAGCGGGGAGACCGAGCGGGGAGAAGCGTCCTCCACCTGCGCTCAGCGCCCCTCTCGGCGTGCCCCACACAAACCATAATATTTGCGTAAATCACACTCTGCCCCTTGGGCTACCTGGGCCAGGACTGCGTCGTGAGAACAAAAATATTTGCACAGGCCGTGCAGCAACCCCGCACAGCGGAGCGCGTTGCCGTGCAGCGCCCGCGGTTCCAACGCAAACACTGGCCAGGAAGGCTGGGCGGGCCGGCTGGGCGGAGGGGAGGGAGCACTCCCACAAGCGGGACACGGTGCTCAGTGTTGGGGGACAGCTGCGTCCCATTAGCCCCGGCTCAGGAAAGGAGGGCGGCGCTGGCTTCCTGGTTCTACCTGAGGGGTCAGCGGGTACCGGGACGCGGGGGAGGCCCAGCGGATGGATGCCCACCCTGCGGGTGGACTGGACGCACAGGAACCCAAGGACCGGCCCAGAACCTCGGCGGAGCTGGGCTTCGGTAGCAGTGTCTGCTGAGTGCCAGGCTGTGCTTTCATTCCTCTCAGTCCTTAGGGAGTCAGCCCCGCAAGGTGCTCCCAGGGTCTAATCTGTAGCGAATCCGGGTTGTCGGCCCCGCCCCTTCCAAGTGATCAGAACCGCTGAGCGTTCCAGAACCCACTCTTCCCAGAACCTCACTCCTTCCAAAACATCCCTCCCCCCAGAACTCTCCTCTCCTGGTAACTCTTTTCCCCCCAGAGCTCAACTCACCCCAGAACTCCCTTCCCCCCAGAACTCCCCTCCCCCCAGAACTCCCCTCCCCACAGAACTCCCCTTCCCACAGAACTCCCCTCCCCACAGAACTCCCCTTCCCACAGAACTCCCCTTCCCTGGTAACTCTCTTCCCCCCAGAACTCAACTCACCCCAAAACTCCCCTCCCCCCAGAACTCCCCTCCCCCCAGAACTCAACTCCCCCCAGAATTCCCCTCCCCACAGAACTCCCCTTCCCTATAACTCCTTTCCCCTAGAACCCCACTCCCCTAGAACTCCACTTCCCCCCAGAACCCCACTCCCCCCCCAGAACCCCACTCCCCTAGAATCCCACTCACCCCCAGAACCCCACTCCTTCCAGAACTCAACTCCCCCTAGAACCCCACTCACCCCCAGAACCCCCCCCCAGGACCCCACTCCTTCCAGAATTCAACTCCCCCCAGAGTGAGGTGTATGGAGCCTTGGGCCCGTCACCCAACAGCTGCCCGGCCACCGATGCCGGGACCAGGAGCCCCAGGGAAGACCGCTGCTCCGCCTCTTCCGCTGGACACACCGAGCTCCCGCCAGCATCGCCGGTCAGCACCCAAGGCCGATGCAGTGAACTCGCCGGCGAGGCCATCTCAGCCTGCCTGGCCCCGAGCGGGGCGTCCGTGCTCACCTCCTGCACCCTCCCCGCGGCTGGCGTGCAGACCTTTGGGGTTTTAGTTATTAGCTGTGGGTATATGAATTTGGTGGTTGACCTGAGTAATCCCGTGCCCCCCCCCCGCCCCCGGGTGTCTGTGATGCGGTTAGGGCGCTCAGTGATTCCTTACAGCCCGTGAGGCCGTGGGCCCCACACACGGCTCCCAGTCGGAACCCGGCAGCTCCTAGCAGGCCCGCCGCTGCCTCCCCCCCAACCCCGCACTGGGGCCTGAGGTCTCCGGGGACCAGGCCCAGACGGTCTCCCCGCTCCCAGGGCATCCCCACAGGGCGGCCAGGGCCGCGGAGCATTCCTGTGGCCGGGCAGGCAGAGGGGGCGGCGTAGAGACACTGAGCCACAGTCCTCAGGTCCTTGCAGAATTCTCCTTCCATTACAAATGCAATAACGTAGTCACGGCCACAATGTCCTCCAAAGAAGCATATTTTCAGAATGTAATAGGCCCGGCCGGCATGGCTCAGTGGTTGAGCACCAACCTATGAACCAGGAGGTTAATGGTTCGGTTCCCGGTCTGGGCACATGCTGTGGGCTCTATCCTATTCCCAAACAGAGCCTGTCACCCCTGCACCACCTCCCCAACCAAGCTGGCTCAGCCTTAGGGAAGGACCCCCCACCCCCGGGGCATCTCCTCTCAGAAGGGGAGACGCAGGCCCAGAAACGCAGGCTCTGGGGGCGCCGGAGTGGGAGTGGGTGCGGAGTCTCCAGGCGGGGTTTGGAACGGAGAATACACGCTCCTACGTACAGGGACTCGGCGCTGCGTTAGACACCTGGGAGCCAGGCAAGACCCATCACAGGATCCCACGCCTCCGAGTAAATAGCTTGTATTTGCAGCCCCGCACTAACTAACGCTCTTCCAGCCAGACGGCGTGGGGGTCACATCTGCAGTGTTTCTGTCTGCACTCACAGGGAGAGACCCAAACCTTATCTGCAGGGGAGGAGGCGTCTTCTTCCTCCCTTCCACTACCCTGGGGGCTGTTCCGCATTCTGCCAAAGGTCATGGGGTCCGGAGCTGCCCCCCCTCAGCACCCCCCGGCGCCCGGCCGGCGTGGACACGAGCACCTGTCAGAGGCCAGGCCCCCCGAGGAGAAAGGAGGAGCTGCACGGCGCCCCAGAGCGGAGGCTGACCCCCACCCCTGAAGGGGTGCAGCAGCGACGGAGCTCGTTCCAGCACGGGTGAGCCAGGACCCCTCGCCTCGCTCTTCCCGATTTGCCAAAAGACAAAACCACCGGCCTTCCGCCACTGGCTCCAGGGAGGAGCGGCCCCCACAAAGCCAGGCCTGGGGGTCCTCTGCCGATGGCTGCCTCACCCCCCCCCCCCCACACACACACACATGTGACCAGGCGTCCTCTGCTCTGGTCCAAGGTCACGACTCATTCAGTTCCCTGATACCGGCTCACCCTGACCAGGCGCCTTTACGGACCAGGCTCTGTGCTGAGAACTTGATATGCGTTATGTCACCAAACGCTCCACAAACACGGCTGTGCCGCTTTGGGCACGGGCAAGCCTCTGGGCAAACCACACCTCTGCAGGCCAGGCTGGCCTCCTCCGACAAACTTCCCTTGAGATCCTAGCGTGGGTTCGAGGCCCCCCAAACCCAAGCAACAGAAAGGGTGGCAAGGAGGTTCGGGAGGCAGATGCCACCACACTCTAACGTGCTGACCTCGCCGTGAAGAAGGGTGATAAACCTCCTCCCGTGTTTCACTCCCTGCCTCCGGGTCCCAGCGCCCATCGCTGGCTGTCCGGGGCCGCCCGGCCTTGTCCAAAGCATCACTGTCTCCTTTCTGGAAGATCAGAGATACCGAAACCCCAAAGGCAACCTCTGGAGACGCAGGAAATTAAGTGCCAACAAACAGAAACGAACAGGGGCATCGGGAGTGAAAATGAAAAAAAAATAAAAACCTCCTCCGTGGCTGGCAACAAAGCTCCTGAAGGAAGCGTGCCAAACCACAGCTCCCGCCACAGCCAAGTTCCAGCAGGATCTGGCGGGCAGCTTGCTGTGTCAGAGATGCGCCACTGGGTGGCAGCACCGAGTCCCTGGGCTCCCGGCCTTGGGGATGGTGGTCCTGGGGCCTTGCAAGGACCTCCTTGCTGAGCATTTTCCAGGGTCGGTGTGGGGGGGGGACAGGATGGCTTCCTGATGAGGGGGCGGGGGAGACGGGGGCGGGGAGGGGGCTGGAGACAGCGAAGAGAACACATTCCCCCCAGTGAGATTTTCCTGTTAGCTTCCCTCAGAGAAACCAGGGGGAAAGGGAAGAAAACAAGCTTTGCGATGCTCTGGTTCTATGTCAAGCCAAAGTCTTGAAGATATTTTTTCCCAAGCTTCTTTCAGGGACCCGGGAAGTACTGCCTGGCCCTCCGTGTCTATGTTTCGGAGGATAATAAAATAGAAATCTGGGGGCACACGGCTACTATGGAGGCAAGAGCGGCCAGGGCAGGGAGAAAGGCGGCAGGCAGAGACCCTGCAACAGGCGCCACAGATTCCTTGAAAGGAGAATGTAAACAACAATGCCTGCACCCGCCTGCGACCCTCCACAGCCCTGCGACCCTCCACAGCCCCACAGCCCTCCACAGCCCCGCGGGAGGGGACGGCGACGCCTGCCTCGGGGCAAACAGCTGTCGCTTGGCAAGCCAGCAAGCACTAAGTGCTAAGTGCCAGCCCCGCTTTTGGAAAGGCAGGAAGGCTGTGACATGGCAACATTTCTCCCTGCCCAAAGGAACGGCACTCAGGATGTCCATGAGACACACAGGCCAGCGAGGACCCGAATCGTAAGAGGGGGTACAGAGGTGCCAGCAACTCTCCGTCCTAAATTAGAAACCACCCAGACACCTGCCCTCCTACACACACACACACACACACACACACACACACCCCTCCATCGCCGCATCACTGTGTCTGATTTAGGAAGTGGCTCTCTACATGTTGCTGCCTTCAAGAATCTCCCTCCCAGCCTCCCGGTTGGTTAGACCGTCATCCCCAGACGCCAAGGTTACAGGTTCAGTCCCCAGTTGGGGCGCACACAAGAAGCAACCAATGAATGCATAAATAAGTGGAACAAAAAATCCATGTTCCTCTCTGTTCTTCCCTCCCTCCTTCCCTCCCTCCCTCCCTCTAAAATCAGAAAATGAAAATATAGTGATATGTGGTTCCAAAAGAGCTGAGCCTTGCCCAGCCAGTGTGGCTCAGTGGTTGAGCGTTGACCCAGGAAACAAGAGGTCACTGGTTCTATACCCAGTCAAGACACGTACCAGGGTTGCAGGCTCGTTCCCCAGGAGGGGGTATGCTGGAGGCAGCCAGTTGATGTTCCTCTCACATGGATGTTTCTATCTCTCCTTCTTAAAAAAAAAAAAAAAAATCAATAAAAAAATTCTTTTAAAAAAATGAGTTTCATCCCTGCTGGTTTAAAACAAAGGAACAAAAAAGAATTGCCCGTCACAAGGCACAGAGCCGTGGGGGAGGGGAGCCCATAGGGCTGCTGCATGAGCCGCTCCCTCGGTCACCAGCTGCCGTCTGGGAGCGCCCAGCGGACGCCCAGCGGCTCTGGGAGACACCGGGCGGGAGTGGGAGCTCCAGGAAGACCCGCACCAGCCCCTGGCCCGTGTGCCGAGGCGCTCAGGGCTGCGGGGGTGAGAACGCGGCCACGCTGCCAGCGCGCTGACCACCCTCCAGAGACGGACGCTGACTCCGAGGACACAGGCATGGGACTTCCGCAGACCGAACACACACACTGCGGTCGCTTCCGTCCCCACTGAGGCGTACAGGGGACACTTTCACCTGCTGCCATCAATGTCGGCGAACACGTAGGACAGTTTTTTTTTCTGAAGAATCCCTTTGGGGCAGACACCCAGCAGGGTTTTACTATAGGGGAATCCCAAAATTGCTCCCAGAGGAATCCGTCCTTCGGGAGTATGATGCCATAGGTCCAGTTCCCCAAGGAAGGGGATCCAACATCAGCACACTATTCTCTGAGGAAGTCCCAGTCTCTCTTCCCCACCCCCAACCCCACCCACCACCCCCGCACCCTTGCATGAGGTCACAGAGGTCAGCTTCTCCTTGAATGCCCCCGGGGTAACCCAATTCCAGTCCCCAAAGCGCCAGAGGGAACTTCATGGTGATTCGGAACACTGGCCCCACGTCTTCTCAGCAGCATCCTAAAACGTCCCATACACAGTACGCCCCGCGCTGGCACCACACCGGCCGCTGACCAAGTCTGCAGGCACCAGTCCGTTACACGCACAGGTGCCCTGCGACTCACAGACGGAGGAAAGAGGAACGGCCCTCGGTGAATCCAAGCGGCTCGGGCCCCCCGGACAGCTGGCTCGCCGGGGTCTTGGGGACGCCACCTGGTCCCCGGCCTGGGTGAGGGGCCGGCCAGGGCTGCAGGTTGCTAAGGCACAGCAGAATACATGGGGGCCTCGTATGGGCGTCAGGTTCGCTTCCTCGTGACCGCTGGGCCTTTAGGGAGAGAGCAGCAGCCAGCGGAGCTGCTCGGGAAATTGTCGAGGAAGACAGGCCCCCGAGGCCAGACCGGCCGGGTCTCCTGCCCTGGTCCCGGCCTGATCTAAGGTAGCCTGGGAGGGATGGCCAAAACGTGGGAGGGGGTATCCCACCTGACTCCAAAACGTTAGGGCTCTAGAATGCAGAGGCGTAGACGAAAGCTGCAAAAGACCTGGGGGGGGGGGGGTAGCTTCCATGGCTCCTTGCTCTCACCCGCTTTGATGATGAACCGTGTTCAATAAGGCGGCGCCCTCCCTGGAACAGGTGGTCAGGGGGACCCCTCACCAGCGAGCACCCCTCCCGGAGGAGCAGCACAAGCTCCGGCCTGCACGGCCTGTCTCCCGAGGACACACTCTGGGCTCCGTCTCTTAGAGAAGAACCGGGGAGGCCTGGGAGCAGGGCGGGGGGGAGGGGGAGGGGGGGGATAGCTCAGTGGTTGCCAATGGCAGTATTAAATCTGACGGATAATTTATTATTTTAATTAAGCTTTTACTGGCTTGTTCTTTGTTACTGATAGTGCAATTGACTTCCCCATAACTCTTGCACAGAAAGAGCTGGAAGGGGGGGCGGGGGAGACCAGGGGGGTGGGGAGGAGGCAGTTAGTCCACTACAAAGCCTTTGGGTCCAAGTATACGGCTGTGGGCCAGGATTCTCAGCTCAATGAAAGTGGGGGAGGGGGCAAACAATGGGGGGAGGGTGGGCGAAACACTAGCAAAACCATTTCTAAAGTGAAGAAACTCTGTTTGATGGGGAAAATAACCCAACCTTCCCAGCCAGGAGAATGGTTTTCCAAGCTCTCTTCTCTTTCAACTGGGGGGGGGGGGGGGTGCCGCCCGGCCCTAGCTTTTAACGTAGATTAGCGTTTCCAGGTCTCTCTGAACCCCCGGCCTCCACTGCTCTGGCAAGGCCCTTGGCTCGCCAAAGCCACGGAGCCGAGCCACCTGCGGCCAGTGACAGGCACGTGGGGCGGAGGCGGCTGCTGAGCCTCTGAGAATCTCTGGCCCGGGTTTGCCAGCCAGCCAGCGGGCAGAGAGCCGGTCCCAGGGCAGCGGATGGGGCGGTGCCCCCGGCTGGGCTCTCCGGCAGCCGGCCTTCGGGCCGAGACGGGCCGCGGCCTCCTCGCCGCGGAGAACTCGGCTGTTTGCCTCCGCGAGGCTCGCCTCCCTGCCTCCCGTTTGGACAGGATAGGCCTCCTTGGCCGACGGCTTCGCGGGGAGCCCGGAGCGAGCACGGGCCTGGTCGGAAAGGCAGATGAGGCTCTGCCCTCCCGCTCCAAACCAGCCTCGGTCTCTGCCAGGCGGACCAGGACCCAGGCCCAGGCCCAGGCCTCGGGCCCTCTGGTTTCCCTCTGACCCCGCGCAGAGAGGGCGTCTCTCCGAGAGGCGGGGGAACGACAAGAACATCCTACAGCCGAAACCGGTTTGGCTCAGTGGTAGAGCGTCGGCCTGCGGACTGAAAGGTCCCGGGTTCGATTCCGGTCAAGGGCATGTACCTTGGTTGAGGGCACATCCCCGGTAGGGGGTGCGCGGGAAGCAACTGATCAATGATTCTCTCTCATTGGTGTTTCTAACTCTCTATCCCTCTCCCTTCCTCTCTGCGAAAAAATCAATAAAATATATTTTAAAAATAAATAAATAAATAAATAAAACTAACATCCCACAACTCGCTGCGCCACGTCTGCGAGTGTGATTCTTCCTCCGTCCGGTCTGGCACCCCCGAGGCCCCGCCCCCTCAGGCCCCGCTGACGGTGCGCGGTGCGGACAAAGCCGCCCTTGAAGCCCGGCCACGCGAAAGGCTTTATGAAGCCCACGGGGGACCCCCGATTGTTTTGCAACAAGTCATATCCCATGCAGAAACCCACTTCTCCGCAGCACACAGCAGAGGGAGATTAAAGGAAAGAGGCAGGGGGCGCAGGGGCGCAGGGAGACCCCCCGCCGCTCCGTCTGGCCAGCATCGTGTCCTGCAGGGCCGTGCCGACTGCGGAGAGGCCTCGTGGGTGATCTATGGCCTCGCACATCACGCGGGGACAGTGCGCCCCTGGCCGCACTGTGAAAACACGACACGGGCCAGCAGCGGCAGCGGGCCGAACACGGAGGCCCCTCTGTATGCAACGTCCCCAGCGTTCCAGCTCTCGCTCACGGGGCCTGCGTTTGTTGCGGACCCGATGCCATTGAAGGGTTGAGATCAGGCTTTTTTTTTCTGTTTTTTTTTTTGGGGGGGGGGGGCCTTCGCTAGGAAGCCTTAGAACAAAGAAACGTGGGCCATTAGCGCGCCCCGGCTCCCCGAGCGCAGCTCTGATTTAAAACAGGGCCGTGTCAGACAGCTCCCCGTCCCGTCTAAGTGTGTTTTGAAATAGAACCAATGCAGGGAGATGGCAGGACATGGAAGGAGTAACCACCCAATAAAAGCGGTAGCCCAGAGGAAGGAGCGCCACCTGGCTCTCATTAAGGCGTGCGCCCGCCGGGCAAGCGAGGGGACATGCCCCGGGTCAGGGTCCGAGTGCCTGGGCGCCGATGCGCCCTGTCCCCGAGGGAGCAGCGCTGCCACCGTCCTCGGGATCTGAAAGCCAGACGGTGGCCGTGAACCCCTCTGTCAGGAGCCAGGAGCCAGGAGCCAGGTACGAGGAGGAATGGAGTCCGTGCCAGTCTCCTTCCTCTACGTGGCCCACATGCCCACGTCTACCCAACTGGAAGGGACTCGAACAGTGGGATGTGGGACGGAGTCAGGGCCACAGACCCTCTCTCTCTCTCTCTCTCTCTCTCTCTCTCTCTCTCTCTCTTTCAGGGCCACAGACCCTCTCTCTCTCTCTCTCTCTCTCTCTCTCTCTCACACACACACACACACACACACACACACACACACACAGGAGGAAGACGTGAACCAGGGGGAGGGGCACGGGGTCCTGCAAAGCAACCTGGCCTCGTGCATAAGCCAAAGAAGCCCTTCACCACACGGCAGCCGGCGTCCCAGCCCCCGCCTGTGACCGGCACCTGGCCCTGCCCAGGTCCCCCAGCCACGCTGGTGGGACTCACCAGATCGGCAAATGCCTCTCTCTCCCTCCTGTGGGTCGACAGACAGCAAGCCGCCGAGCCCACCGAGCCGATTCCTACCGGGACAGACAGCTTGTTCCCGGGCCGCCGAGGCGAGCCCGCGCACCAGCGGAGCCCCAGAAACACCTGCTCCGACAGGCCCGGAGCGGCCAGCCCGGGACCCGCCGCGGAGGGGCCTGGCAGCCCATCTGTCGTCTTGACAAAGTCACTTTCTGGTCGCCGCCGGTGAGACACTGCCAGAGACATCTGTTCCATTGACCCCGGCCCCCCGCCATCGCGGAGGCTCTCAAAGGGCCCCTGGGGCGCCAGGCTGGCGAGCCGGTTCCCGCCGGCCGCCTCCGGAGAGCGG
This sequence comes from Vespertilio murinus, assembly GCA_963924515.1. Lineage (NCBI taxonomy): Eukaryota > Metazoa > Chordata > Mammalia > Chiroptera > Vespertilionidae > Vespertilio > Vespertilio murinus. Next base: position 5,166,454 of record OZ004712.1, read on the forward strand.
GTAGCAGTGAGGGCGCCGAGACGTGGCAGGTGCGGGAGGCTCCACAGCGGTGCCCACTGCAGAGGGTGGCCAGTTAGCCCGAGGGAGGAATGCCAGGCGGAGGAGCGGGGGGGGGCAGAGCCCCTAGCTGGATGGGCGCTCGCAGATTGGACGTGGGCAGGCCAGCCTCTCAAGGCGACCCTCGCAGGAAGGCAGCCCTCCAAGCGAGATTGTCTCGACTCACCCCCTGGGCCCTGGGCACCATGCGCTCTTGGCCACGGCTCCCCGAGGGCCGCATGCAGATGTCAGAAAGAACCGAAGCCGAAACCGGTGTGGCTCAGTGGTAGAGCGTCGGTCTGCAGACTGAAAGGTCCCGGGTTCAATTCCCGTCAAGGGCATGTACATTGGTTGCAGGCACATCCCCAGTAGGGGTGTGCAGGAGGCGGCTGGTCGATGTTTCTCTCTCATCGACGTTTCTAGCTCTCTATCTCTCTCCCTTCCTCTCTGTGAAATATCAATAAAATATATTATAAAAAAAAAAAGAACCAGAGAAGATGTATTTCTTTTTTGTGGTTTTTGTGGGTTTTTTTTTTTTTTTTATCCTCACCCTAGGATGTTTTTCCATTGATTTTTGGAGTGGAAGAGAGAGGGGAAGACAGAGAGAAATAGAGAAGTGAGAGAAACACATGGATTGGTTGCCTCCTGCACATGCCCCCACCAGGGCCTGCTGCCGAGAGATATGTGCCTTTGACCAGGATCAAACCCAGGACCCTTCAGACCGAAGGCCGGCTGGTGTTCTATCCACTGAGCCAAACCGGCCAGGGCTCACAGGTGTATTTCGTAGCTTCAGAACAAAATGTGGATCCATCTGCTTCCACTTTAAACTCATTAAACCAACAACAAGTGCTAGTTGTGCAAATAATCCACTTCGGACTGAGGTGTGATCAAGAAAAGAACGAGTTACCCACAAAACACGAACCTGTCGCTAATGAGATTCGTAGCCTGTGCCCTATTTTTTTAAAATGGCTTTTACTCGTAAAAGGGTTTCATCGGAGGGAAGCAGCCGGGTCCCGGGTGCCGAGGGAAGCTGGTGCCAGCAGCCGGGGAAGGAAGGCCAACACTTGCACAAATTTTCATGCGTCGGGCCTCTCGTCTCAAAGAAGACGGAAGTGTCCACTGAAGACACACGGCCTTAGGACACCAGGCGTCTTGAGTCGGAGCTCGTGTGTTCCTGTAGGTGGAAATGCGGCACTACAGAACTCCAGCCTACCTGACGGGAAACCCACGAACCCACTGAACAAACATTTTTGGAGCCCCTGCCGCGGGCCAGGCGCTGTGCCAGGTTTTGCTGGGAACAGAGAGCATGAATCGGAGACGTGTTCTGCCCTGTGAGAGCTTAAAGTCCAGGAGGACGGGGCCGGGGCACAGACCCAGCCAAAGCACCGTGCACCCCACAACGTGACGGGACGTAGCCCTCCCCGAGTTCAGAGGGAAAGGTCGGTTTTAACCGAATTTCACTGCCACAAACCCCCAGGGACCCCCCGGGCATCTCGGTTCCCTACACCCCCAAGGAGCCCCTGAAAGGCCCAAAGTAAAGCTTTGTTGCACAGCTGTGTCACCAAGGCAGGACCCGACCTACACACGTCAGCACCTTGGGGTGTGACAACCCACAAAAGGGCCCTTCGGTGACCCCATTCCGGGGCACTCCAGTTCGGGTGCGGCCACCTGGCCTGCGCTGCGAGCAGAACCTCCACCGTCTTCTGTGCATCGAAATGTTCTGGGCCACTCTCTTCTTGCTCTACGACGTCGTCATAACGAGCACACGTAGCTAGTTTTCCGCCTGGCTGTTCATGCTTCAGGTAAGGCACAAAGTACCAACCCACTGCACTTTCATTTCCACCCCAGAAGCAACAATGACCATGCTGCCCAGTGGAACAGCACTATCTACTTTTTAAAATAATTTTTCTATAGACAAATCATCGTATAATTATGACTGCTTATTGTACGTTAGACGTGATCAGATACATGGCCGTAGTTTTGCTGTCAAGATTTGCTAACAGATTGAACGTAGAGTGTGAGAGAAAGCAGAATCAAGGAGCATGGTTGGTGGCCCGAGGTTGCTGGTTGGAGGAAGGTAGAAAACAAGATCTCTGCTTGAGCCATTTTCAGTTTGAGACGCTTCCTAGACACCCATGTGAGAGGTCAGAGGTCACGGAGGCATTGGGATGTACCAGTGTGCACTTGGAGGCTCAGGGCGGGTCGAGCATCACCGTGGAACTCTCAGCACACAGGCGGCTTTGAAGCCATGGATCCACATAAACTCACCCCGGGGAGGGCTGTGAACGGAAAAACACCCTCACTGAACCTTGGGGCCCTCCAACATTCAAAGTTTGAGAAGATCAGGAAGACCCAACCAAAAAAGGTCTGGTAAAGAATAGCCAAATAAACAGAATTCTTATAGATCCATCACCCAAATGCTGAAAACTATCGGAACTGGTTTGGCTCAGTGGTAGAGCTTCGGCCTGCGGACTGAAAGGTCCCAGGTTCTATTCCAGTCAAGGGCATGTACCTTGGTTGCGGGCACATCCCCATCGGGGGCTGTGCAGGAGGCAGCTGCTTGATGTTTCTCTCTCATGATGTTTCTAACTCTCTATTCCTCTCCCTTCCTCTCTTTGAAAAATCAATAAAATGTATATTTTTTAAAAAAGAAAATGCTGAGAACTCTATACTTGTAAGTCCTTACACACACACACACACACACACACACACACACACAACTGTACACGGTCACTGGCTGAGATTATTCCATTAATCTAATGACCACCAGAGGTCACCTTTTCTCAGCACCTGCCCCTGTGCCTACCTAGAGACCAAGCCACCTCTCCCTGTCCTGGTCACCATGTGAGGCTCACTGAGACGCCGTCTTGGCCATGTGGCCCCTCCTTACCCCCACGTGCTAAGACCCACCATGCCTGCCACGCGACATCCCTGTGTGACTGGGCTCAAGTGTAGGAAGTTTCTGAGTGGCTGGAAGAGCCGAGAACGTCCGGGGAAAGTTCTAGGACCAATGTCTCCACACTACAGGGCTGGGACCCACCACAGCCTCGTGAGCAAAGGTGAGGTAAGTGTGAACGGTGGGTGTGGGGGTGAGAGGACAGTAAACCCTATGGAATACTAGAAAGAAAGAAAGGGGGGAAGGGGGAATCCTTCATTTTAAGTCTCCCTTCTCCATGACACAAGGTCTGAAGACAAGGCCCTGGGGCCCACCGAGTCCACAGTCAGGCCCCACTTCCAATTTCTGATGCCAACACAGAGGCTGAACGTAGCTCCTCCATGGCACTGAGGGTGTCGGGCTCTAGGGAAGGTGCCTGCGTTCACGGGAGGCATCAGCCACAACGCTGAGGAGCCAACACCCCACAGCCGTCTTGGGGCTCCCTCTGGCTGTGTGTGCAGGAGGCAGGGGCTAGTGGAGAAGGCAGAGCTGAGGACACAACACAACTCCAGGATTTGTAGTCCTTTCTGTCCTTCTGAAATAATTCCTTCTCACGCATTTGAAGGCTTTGGAAGTCCCCCCGGGCGTTCTCTCCACCAGGCTGCATTATATCAGGGCGTCATCGCTGGTGAAAACGGTTTCCTAAACCCCACCGAGGCGCCTGGTTCTGCTCTAAGCGGGCCCCGTGGCCACCCCCAGCCATCCTGGTCCCGACCCTTTGGTCATGATCAGCATCAGCCTGTGTCAGAGACCTCCCCACCGGACACTCCGCCCCCCACACATCTGGCCAAGCGTGTGTGTGTGTGTGTGTGTGTGTGTGTGTGTGTGTATGTAGGAAGAACAACTGCCCCACTGTGATTCTGTTGGTGCATTTCATTATCAGGCCGAAACCAAGAATTAAAAACCGAAACTGAGAAAAACAAGCCACAGGACTCGGGGAGGGGTGACGTCATGGAAATGCTGGGCTAATTACAGAGAAAGAAAATAACACGGTGAAAAAAATAATAATAAAGATGATGGAGATAATAAAGATGGATTCTGGCTACAGAATGCCAGGCTAATTTAAAAAAAAAATTTTTTTAAGGATTCTCATTTAAAGTGCGGACAATAGTTCATCTTGACCCGAACTGTGTGAAGGCGGCTGAGTCAGAACCAGGTGTGCTGGCTTCACACTCTCTGAGATCAGGTAAAGGACGGACGGGGCGGGCAGCGATCAGGAGGCCTAAAGAGAGAGGAAAGAGCTAACGTTTCCCAGAAGGCTTCTGTTCTGGATGAGGAAGGCACCTGCTGGGTGGGCATGGCCAGAAAGAATGGAAGGGGAGAGGGTGGGGGCAACTCTCAATCCCCATCACTTGGCCATCAGCGGGGCCACTGTTTGTCCCTGGCTCCCCCAGATGCTGGGGGGGGCGGGGGGGGAGTGGCAAGTCCGTCACAAAACCCAGGCCGGAGTTTGCATTGCTCCATCCAGTTGGCTCACGCTGAAGGATCAGCACGCAGACGTCACGTCAGCTTCACGGCGCAGCTGCTGCCCATCACGGAAAGACCACAGGAAACGGAGTGCATCCCGTGGGAATCCGTCCCGGGAAAGGGCTGGCTGTCCCCCAGAGGGCCAGCCTGTCCCCCCAAAGGCGCCAGGCAGGACCCTACCTACCCAAACCACAAGGGCTGCGAGAAGCAGATCCCCAGGGAAGTGGTTTGCTGGGTCTCTCTCACTCCGGGCCTCGGGCGCTTTCTCAACCCTGTGGTCAGGAGGCATTGTCTGGAGATACCTATCTCGTGGAGCCTCCGGGCTGGCCGGGGTTCCCACACTGGAATCACAGGCCCACGTGTCCAGGGCCTGCAGTGAAGAGTTCATCTCCCCGGACTCTTCTGAGCCTGGATGATCTGGACTGTGGACAGGTTTCCTGAGAAAGACTGGCCCTACCTCGTAGCCCGGACAGTGACCCTCAGGCTGCCCCAGATGGCTGCTTTCCTTCGTTGAGGAGACCTCCGGTGCGCAAGAGGGCGCTCTGGGTGCTGGAAGTGATGCCCAGGAGGACTGGACGCTCTTCCTGCCCGGGAGAAGCTTCCTGCCCTCTGGGGGACAGTTGGAGAGATGGCCGTGCAACTCATAAAGCGTCAGGGTGGGCAGGGGGAAGGGACACAGTGAGGCCTCAGAGAATAAGTAATTCTGATGGATGACTCGGGGAAGCTCGGTGGAGGAGAGGAGAGGAGGAGTGGCACTTGGGTGAATATGGTTGATGTGCACGGTGACTGAGGACCCCCCACTGTAACGGATGCACAGGAGAGCTGCCCCACCATGGGGTTGTCCAGTAACAGAAGGTCAGCTGAGCCTAACCACTCCTCCACAGGTTGATTCCCTGGGAACTGGCTTATATTTATATGCCCTTCCCTTTCCCTGGCCTGAAATGGAAGGTTTTCAAAAATTAGCCCCTGCATAGAGTCCTTGGAAAAGTATTAAAAAATAGAGATTATTTTTAGGTAATACTTTCAACAATCAAGATTTAATTTTTTTTAAAAGCCTGAGAAGAAAAAAAAATAGAAAGAATATATTTTTTTTCTTTGTTATTGACTTTATGGGGTGACATTGATTCATAAAATTGAATTTATTGGGGTGACATTGATTCCTATAGGTTTCAGGTGTACAATTCTATAATAGACCATGTGTATATTGCATTGGGTTCACCACCCCAAGTCAAATCTCTTTCCTTCACCATTTATCCCTCTTTTACCAAAAAAAAAATAAAGAAAAGAAAAGAAAAGAAAAGAAAAGAAAGAAAGAAATCAAAGAAAAAAAGAAAAGAAAAGAAAAAGCAAGAAAGGAAGGAAGGAAAAACAGATTCTATGGTCTCAGTCAGACCTACTCAGTCAGACTGTAGAGTGAGGCCCCAGGATCTACATTTTTAACAAGTGGCTTATCTGCACATTAAATGTGAAAGCCACCGTGGCTGGGGCCCTGGTGGGAGAACCGAGGAAAGGACTTGTTAGCGACCTGCCACAGTGAGACAGAAGGTGGGAGTCGGTCAGGGTGTGGGGGCAGGGCAGGGAGAGGACAGGCCGCCACCCCCAGCTGTGCCCAAGTTTGAGTTCAATCACATGGTCACACTTTTTTTAAATGATAGAAGGTAGTTTGCAACCTAAATTCATTATCCGAATTTTATATTAAGTACATACATATCCTTACATATGTATGTGTATATGCACGTGCTCATATATATATATATATATATATATATATATATATATCCATGTATGTAATCTAGCGGTCGGTTCTGATTAATCAGCTGTTCCAACCAAGGGTTAATGTCTGTGGCTTGCATGAGTTCATCAGTTTTCAAAGAACTCTAAAGCAATAAAAGACAGCTAACTTCAAAACTCTAGGGAACATAATTTAATCTCTTTGGTCACGTTAAAAAAAAAAAAAAGCGCCTTTTCCCATCTCGCCGTGCCCCGGGCCGTTATTAACATAAATGCTCAGTAAATGTGACTGAGTCGAATGACCATCAATCACTGCTCCACTGCAGCCCTGCAGAGCACCCCCCCCCCCGGCGCCCCGTCATCGGTACAAGGGGGCTTCCCACTGGGTCCGAGGCTCCTGAGGGTGAGGGAAGGCCCGTTCCTTCAGCGCTGGGGGTGGGAGGTTAGGAGGGTTCACATGTTACTGTCTCGGCCGCTTTTCACTGTTAGTCTGTGAACCCAGAGCGGAGTCCCCCGAATGTAAAGCCCCCTCACCCAGACCGTCACGGTGACCTGTGGGATGACTTCCCCCAATGGAAAAAGCCACAGGAGTGCTGCTTCCACAGGTCCGCACTGCAGAAAGGGCCGCACGCTTCCGCAGAACACCACTGTCTGAATGGTGTCCTGTCAGCTCGCTTCCCTCTGTCCCTGTCCGCGGCGAGGTTTACAGAAAACGGAGAAAACCCGCATTGCATTCCGTAATAAATCCCAGCGCCTTCCCCACGCACGCTGGCACTCACAGGAGGAAGCCACTGCCCTCTGGCACCTGCACCCCCAGTACCCCCAGGCACATCCCGGCACATCCCGGCTCATCTCAGCTCACCCCAGCTCATCCCATCCCAGCTCACCCCAGTTTATCCCTGAATTCTAATGTAGGTCACCTCTTAGGGGAAAGGAACTTCCCCCTGGGTGGCCACCTGCTGGTCCCATTGGCACAGGAACCACGGTCCACGCGGTCTTGAACACAGAAGCTGCCACGTCTCGATCCTAATAGGGGGGTCCCACCCGCCAGGAGCACGAGCACAGGTGCTGGCGGGAGTGAACGGTGTGGCCCGGCAGCTCTCCGGTGGGAAACATCGGATTGGCCTTCCATGTCCTCACAATGGGGAAACTAGGGTTCCCCCGAGACCAGGAAGCACCGCGCCGTGAAAGCCCCCAGGCTGCCGCTCTCACACTGCAGTCCCCGAAGCAGGAGGACCCGCAGGCCACGAGAATTTGTGACTTTCTGAGAAGTCAAAGGACAGAGCGAGGCAGACGTGGCACAGCGAGGCTTTACAGAGCAGACGAGTCAGGCTCTTGACCCCGCCACACACAGGCACAGGGGGCCGGGGGACCCTGCCACACACAGGCGCAGGGGGCCAGGGGACCCCGCCACACACAGGCGCAGGGGGCCGGGGGACCCCGCCACACACAGGCGCAGGGGGCCAGGGGACCCCGCCACACACAGGCACAGGAAGCCGGGGACCCTGCCACATGCAGGCACAGGGGGTTAGGGGACCCCAGTCACACACAGGCACAGGGAGCTGTAGGACCCCGCCACACACAGGCTCAGGGGGCCGGGGGACCCGCCACACACAGACACAGAGGGCCAGAGGCACCTGCCTCAGCTCCGCTCCAACCACTCTGTCCAGTTAGAGCACCCAATGAACTAGGAAGGCCGGGATTTCTTAAGGAATAAACTCTGAGGATAAACATGGAAAAGCAGGAAAATGCCGAGCAGGGTGGAGGGGACACTAGGGGAGAAAAGGGGACATCTGTACTACTTTCAACAGTAAAGGTAAGTTTATTTTTTTTTAAAAAAAAAAAGGGGGGGGGATGAAAATGCCATCCTTTGCTCATCGCAAAAGAAGTCAGTGTGAGGGCAAAGGAACCTTAGTTATTGCCGCCACCCACAGGTTTGCCTCAAAGGGAAACCTAGGAGGTTAGGTTAAAACCAAACACAACCCAACAATGTTCATGGAGAAGGAGGGAAAGAAATGAAGATAAAGAAGCTAAAAGTGGCCCTGGCCGGTTTGGATCACTGGCCTGTGGACGGAAGGGTCCGGGGTTCGATTCCGGCCAAGGGCACAGGCCTGGGTTGTGGGCTGGATGCCCAGTCGGGGGCGTGCAGGAGGCAGCCGATCAAGGATTCTCTCTCATCGTTGATGTTTCTGTCTCTCTTTCCCTCTCCTTTCCTCTCTGACATAAAAACATTTAAAGAAGAAGAAGAAGAAGAAGAAGAAGAAGAAGAAGAAGAAGAAGAAGAAGAAGAAGAAGAAGAAGAAACAGCAGCAGCAGCTAAAACGCCTCTCTCCGAGGCCCCAAGAAATGTCGGAACAGCCCTGATCCCACAGTGCTCCCAGCTCCTTTCTGGGGTTCTCTGCTGGCCACAGTCTTCCTGGGATGGGCGAGGCCAGGAGCCCCCCCCTCCCCCAGAGGCCGCCACATGGGGTCTGGGAAGACAATCTGCCTGCAAAGAGGCCGTGGCAGCCACAGAAACACACCCGGCCACACCTCTCTGTTGGCCCGGGGGCCCACGCGCTGTTTGTGCTCTTGTACGTGACGATGCGATGCGGTTACCTCGGTGGTTTCCACGGTCACTGCCACCCTGTCCCAAGGGTCTGGGTCCCGTCTCTGGTGTGGCAGGCCCTCCCCCGCCGTCCTCGATGGCTGTCCCCTCAGAGCCAGCCAGCCAGTCACCTGGGGACGCGCTCTGGCCCGTGGAGATGCCACCGTCCCCCTCGGGGCCTCCGGTGAGCCACCTGCCGAGAGCGAAACCTTCCCTGCCATTCGGGCCGCAGCCCTCTGCCTCCCTCGTTTGGCAGACCGGGCTTCGTACCACCCATGACCTAACATTAAAAAAAGAAAAAGAAAAAACGCACCTCATTATGCTACACGACATGCACGTACAATGAGGCCTTTGTCCTCAGAAGAAAAACAGAATTTTCGACAGAGCAGCTCCCGGAAGCCAAGGGAGCGAACGTCCAAAACCGAACATAAACAGGGGCTGCGGCCAGGCTGCCGAGTGAGCCCCCGGGAGGGGGACGCGGCTCCGGGACCAGGGGCGGTTTTCGCTGTGACTCTGCCAGCGGCGGTGGGCACCCCAGAGCTGCACCATCCGGGCATCACGGCTGTTTCTGTCCAGGTGGGGAAGTGTGTGTGTGTGTGTGTGTGTGTGTGTGTGTGTGTGTGTGTGTTGGGGGGGGGGGGGGGATGTTCCTTTTGTCGCCAAGAAAAGCAGGTCTGGGAGTCCATAGGATGCTGAATTTCCAAACGTGCGTACAATCCGCTGAGGGCGGGGGGAGGGGAGGCTGCGTTTTCCTCGTGATTCCTTAGGATGTCTCTTCCAGCGGAGGCTGACCTCCTGGGACAAGCTTTCTGGGAGAATCGTGTTTTGGAACTTGGAGTCCCCTGCTGGGGGGGGGGGGGGTGGCGCTCTCCCTCCCAAGTGTTAACAACGCAAACTATAAACAGGAAGCTCCGGCCCGACTCCCACTCAAGCCCAAGGTTGCGGACCTCTATGCCGCAGCTATGGGCCTTGCACACAGGACGGGACAGGGTTCGTAGATTGGGGGCCTCCTCTTTTCGGGCAGGAATCCGCCCAAGGAGCCACCCACGAAGGGAGAGAAGGGGACGCAGACTCTCAGAGCGGCTGCCAGGTCCTCTGGTCGCCAACACACAGGGCGGTGTGCGCTCCACGGGTCCCCACGCCCAGATCCGGTCACACCAGCGCTCAGGAGCCACGCTGTGAGTCCCACACTGCAGGAATGCGGGAGTGACGGTGGTCTGTCACACGGCGGGACTCTGCCCCCTCCAAAGTGGGAGGACTCACAAGGTTCGGGAGGACTCACAAGGCTCGGGCTCGGTGGGTCCACTCAGGAATTAGTTCTACATCTCCGCCACCCACCGGTCACTTCCTGATTCAGTGCCAGAGAAGGACGCCTGGACCTCACTGCAAAAGCCACCGTGGCCCCGGCTGGCGGGGCTCCACTGGTTGGAAGCCTCCTGTGCACCAAAGGGTCGCAGGTTCAATTCCCGGTCAGGGCACATGCCCAGGTTTCGGGTTGGAATCCTAGCAGCGGGCATGCAGGAGGCAGCTAATGGATGTTTCTCTCTCTCTTCCTCTCTCTGAAAATCAATAAAAACATACTTAAAAAGAAAAGCAATGCTGTGGTGAGATGGACACCAACCAAGCAGATGCACCGGTTTTTTAAATACAAATGGAGAAGCGACCCATCTTCTTAAGCCCCAGATACAGCCAGTTGGCCACCTTTTCGCAGAAAGGCTAGCTGCCACCTCACTGCAGCTCCATTGTCGATGCAAACAGAAATCCCAAGCAAATACACGTTCGTAGAGGTTGACGATAAACTGCAGTAAGCACACTGCATGTCACCGCTTCCTACAAGTGCCTTCAGACAGTAAGTGCACAGCAGTGAGGTGGTGGCGGCAGCTGGCATTCCTGAAGTGCCCACCTGTTTTAAGTCTTACCTGCTTTAACTTACAAATCTGACAAAAGCCCTGTGATGGGAATAAAGATGTCAAGATACAAAGAATATCAGGCAGCTCACCCAAAATCTAAAATATATATATATATATATAAATATATATATATATATATATATATATATATATATATATATATATATATATATATTGAAATGATGTGCCAAACACTGGTTTGTGGCCTATAGCTCGTTTTCTTCTATTTAAGTTCTTGTCCTTAATAATTCCACTTACACTGGTTGCAAAGGGCTTTCACAGACATCAGCAGATTTAACCCATATGTACCGTAGCTCTTCTGTTCATTGTGACTACCAACAGCCAAGGTCTGCAACAGTATTCCTCCTTAGAGAGGAAGCTGAAGGGCGCCCCCCGGTGGCCTGCCCAGGCCTCACCACTAAGTCTCCGAGAGGGCGAGGCACCTGCGTGGGGATGCACAGGCGGCGGCAGCCCAGGTGGGACGTGAATCCACAATTCCAGACAGCTCGCCCTCGCTGCACTCCCATCGTAAAACGGACATTAAAAATTCAGTGAAAAGGGGAAATGTTTTTCTTGAAGATCAAATTATATCATAATATTTTAACAGCGCCATTAACAGTTTAATAGAGCAAACTTGAAAGTTTACAATGGTACGTTTTTATATTAGCCTCTTTTATATTGTTGCCTTTTTTTCATAATTAAAATTTTTTTAAAAAGCCCGCGTGGCCTTGTCCAACCTGCACTTCACTCTGTCAACATTCCAGAGACTTTCGCAAAAGTATATTAGTTTTATCCATGAAATTAGTTTTGTTTGGGTACCTTTAAAATTTTCATGTGGTAATTAGTCCCCTTTTCTAAGGTCTTTTCAAATCCACGTTTGGAAAAATCTGTGATTTTTGCACTCAATTTTCAAAATCCCTACATCAGCCTTAAGTTTTGGATTTCTGTCAAATTCCATCTACCAACAACTTGATTCATGGGCACATGTGCGGCAGGTACGAGGGAGGCGGGCACCCCGACTGGCTGTTCCAAACCATCGGGGACGGTGAGAAGTCCTTCTTTGATATTCTTCTAGAATCTTCCGTCTACCTGGGCAATCCTCAATACTACTGGACTGTCTCTCTTCAAACATCTGTGTGGTTCTCCTCTTTCTTCTATAACTACTTCTCATCCTCTTTCATGGGTTTCTCCATTTTCTATCCTCTTAAAACATAACCCTTCTTCTCGTTACTATATTAAGCCCAGGCCTTGAAATCTCAATTTAGACCCCTTCCCAAGACAAGTAATGTACCCCCAAAGACTTGGAGTTTATTTCATTGCAGACAGTTAACAGATCGGTGTTTTCTAGTCCTGGTTTCTCTTCTGAGACCAAGATCCACATTTACTTGGCTTTTCTACTTGGAAGGTCTACGCAGTCCATCTCAAGTCCAAATCTATCACCACCCACCCACAGCCCCGGTCTCTTCTCTTCCTACATTGGCTAAATGCCTAGCCAGTACTGCTCGGTGGTTGAGCACCAACCTATAATGAGGTCACAGTTCAATTCCTGGTCGGGGCACGTGTCCGAGTTGCAGGCTCAATCCCCAGGATGGGGCCTTCGGGAGGCAGCCAATCAATGATTCTCTCTCATCATTGATATTTCTATCTCTCTCTCCCTCTCCCTTCCTTTCTGAAATTAGTAAAAATAATTTTTGAAGTGTGGAGGAAAAAACCCCACAAACATTAACGAGTCTCAAAATTCCTTTCAATCACCCTCTCTCTCACCTCTACTATCTATTTTATTGCCAAGTGCTATCAACGTGGGCTCCAAAACTCCTGTGCAAGTTGGGGTCCTAGCATATTGGGACCCCTTTCTATAGTGAGCCACCCAATTCCAGTGATTGCATAAAATTTGGCTAACATTGGGAATGCGATCATGGTGATACACAATCGGCCAAATGGGTGGTGCGACCATGCATAGCAGGTTGTCTCTGTGGGTAAGAAGTGAGAGCTGTCACCGACGTAGAGTTTTTAGAGTGAGCTCTGGGAAGCAAACCATTCACGTAGCAGCGTCCTGCTCCAGAGACACCAGTGACCGTCAGGGTGACTGCCCCAGAGACACCCAGCTCCACGGTGATGGCTGTGTCTTACTGGGCATGGTTTAGATGCAGGGGTGGGCAAACTTTTTGACTTGAGGGCCACCATGGGTTCTTAAACTGGACCGGAGGGCTGGAACAAAAGCAACCTGACCATGCTGGCACTCTCATCTAGGGCTGCTGGTGAAGGAGCGGAGGGGAGAGCAAGAGAACCCTCTGCTCTTTTGGCTCCGCAGACCGGATAGAACAGCCGAACAGGCCAGATCCGGCCCACAGGCTGTAGTTTGTCCACGGCTGGGTTAGAGCCTCTTGATCTAAATATTCCAGAACTAAAAGGTGCTCAAGGACATTCAGAAGGGTGAGCCACACTGGTTTGCCCCAGAGCCTCCTACCCATTCCCGCTGCCCATCTGCTCCACCTGAGCCCAGCTCATCCCTGGACGCACTGCCCAGCTCCAGCCCCTGCACACATTGAACATCCCCCATAAAAGCTCCCAAACAAGTTCCCATAAAACACAACTTTGGAAAAAAATTTTTTTATTGATTTCAGAGAGGGAGAGAGAGAAACATCCACAATTCAAGAGAATCATTGATCAACTGCTTCCTGCATTACCTTCCTCCCCCCCCCCCCCCGAAATTGGGGATTGAGCCTGCAACCCAGGCATGTGCCCTGACTGGGAATCGAACTGTGACCTCCTGGGTTCATAGGTCAATGCTCAACCACTGAGCCATACCGGCCGGGCATAGAACACATCTTATTAGATCACACGACTGCACAAACATACTCAGTGGCTCCCCCGATGAATGAGCGGAACTACTGTCTCTGTCATGACACTCGGACTCTCCCCTCCCCGGCACCCACCAAGCTTCTGACTCGGGCTCCCATCAGAGCTTTGGGCGCAGGGCACTCCACCAGCCCTAGGGGTCCCTCACACGTACTTCTCTGTGCCTTCCCCCCAAAGGGGCCTTGCCAGGACCCCCCTCCCCCGCCCCCCACGCCCGGGGTGACCCAGTCAGAATGCATCTACCAGTCCCTCGGCGCCTGCGTCTGGGCTGCTCCTGTGAGACGCATTGATGCCTGTGTCCCTCTCCCCCATCCGGCTGCGAGCAAGAGCCCGTCCTGTTGGTCTTGGCCTCCCCGAGGTGCCCGCACGGCACAATGCTTCCAACACAGCGCAGGCTAAGAATAATAAAGCGAACGGGAAGGGGAGAACCAAGTGTGGAGAGAAGGAAGAAAGAATAATATTATGGAGTTTATAACCTGCGATCCCGAGTGCCTGGAGTGCTGTTTTATAGAATTAGAGCTGAAAACCAAGAGGTCTTAAAATACGCACCCAGCTCATTGGCTGGGCTGGGCGAAGTTCAAGGAGCGCACTTGACCCCCTGGTGCCGCGAAAGGTGGTGTTATTTCTATTCTTTTACGGCACAAAGGAGCCCGTCTGCGGCGGCCGGACGGGAGTCCCGGGGAAGAGGGTGTGAAACACTGATCCCTGTGTTTATTCAGCCGATGGTCACCGATTGCCTTTACCGGCCATCGTGGGGCCTTGCCTGCCTTTCCCCAGCCCCGGGTCCTGCTCTCTGGCCACACCGTGTCAGGGGACCGACCGCACAGCATTGCCTACAGGCGGGACACGGCACGCAGCTGAGAGTGGATGTGCGCTGGAAAGAGCGGTGTGGCCAAACCAAATGAAAGGGTGTTTCCAGAGGGGTGGGGTGGGGTGGGGTGTGGCGGGGGAGCACGTGCTGTAGGCAGCTACACCCACTGGGGTCTGGATGGAGGGACGGCCACGGGGCGGGCCAGGAAAATCCCCGCGCTGCCAGACCGCTAGGCAGATTTTCCAGAATCACGGCGCTCCTGGGTCCGCACCCGGCCCTGCTGCCAACAAAAGTACGAGCGCAGGGGACCCCAGGCACGGCGGTGGGAACGCTCTGCAGGAAAATGAGGCCCCTCTCTCCCGCGGAAAGTTTCCTGAGTGCTTAACGGAGAAGGAGAGGGAGACTTCTCCCCCGGCCCGCCGACCGCCGGACCAATGAGGAAGCAGCGTGCTCGGCCCCGTCCAAGTCTGGAGAGACAGAAGGCCCCGATAATTGTTACTGACTTAGCCCCGGTCAGGCCTAACGGTGGGTGGGCTTGGCACCCTCCTCCCTCCTTCTTCTCCTCTCCCCCAGTTCCCCCTCTTCCCTTTTCCCATGAGGCTCTGCAGCCTGCTCCAGGTGAGGCAATGAGAACGGAGGCAAGAACGTCAGCCAGAGAACCGCTGCACGCTGAGCCTCATAAGCTCCATCGCACGTAATCCCCATGGCGACCTGGGACCTCGGCACTGCTGTCCGAGGAAACTGAGGCTTAGGAAGGTGAGGTGACTTTCCCAGGTTTACCAGCCATCAGTGAGAGAGCCAAAATGTGAACCTAGGCCTGGTGGATGCCAGAGCCCAAGCCCTTGGCTAACATGACATGACGCCCACCAAAAGCTACCTGGACCGTGCCTTCCTTCGAAAGGGCCCTCCTAGTCCCAGACACAAGAGGGACGAGGAGACCGAGAGCACCCTCACAGCCCCCAGGAGTGCCGTGCCAGCTTTGGGGAGGTCCAAACCACTCTGACGTGCCCGGAGGTATTTTTCGAACTGTCTAAGCAGCGAGCTGGTTTAGGGGGGAAAGGCACCGGCTTCACGTCCCAGGCAGTCTCTCAGTAACCGTGTGACCCCAGGGCATTTGCTCTGCTTGCTGAGCCTCGATAAGGCATAGGTAAAAGCAATGGCCTCGGAGCTGGGATTGGTGAATCGGCCAGCGCAATGCCATGCATTAATTACCTTCCCCCCAAACTGGCTGTATCCAATGCCTTGTTCCATGGAAAGGCAATTGGTCACACTTTCTATACAGAGAAGAAAGGAAGGAAGGAAGGAAGGAAGGAAGGAAGGAAGGAAGGAAGGAAGGAAGGAAAGAAGGAAGGCTGATCACTTTCTTAGTGAGAATCCAAAGTCTAAAAATGATTCAAAGCAATTTTCAAAAAATTACTGCAAGCTATGTATATGTGCATGTATTAAGTACTGTATCTTTCTGAACACATCTGGATTTCTTTATCTCTCTCTCTCTTTCTCTCTCTTCCTCTCTCCCTATCTGCACCCCAACTCCTTCCCCCCACTCTCTCTCTCACACACATGCACACTCACATGAATTGAATCCTGATGCAATGTTATCTCTCTCATCCCCAAACATGTGCCTAACACTTGTTCAGATAATAGATAACTTTTCTCTAGCCAGTTAATTTGAACAATAAAAATACATGAGGATTTTATAGAGATAAGGCCCCCAAGAGACCCCAAGATGCTGGTAGCTGCTTGTTCGGTGATGGAAGACTTCTGTGATGAAGAAGTGGAAGACAGCAGACAAAGTCTCCTCTGTTTTCACCACTTGCTGGGCTCCAAGGGGGGGGGGGAGGGCGGTGCTCCGTGTGACACCGAATTTCACCTTGCTTTTTATGGGCAGGGGGTCCATTTCTACGGACCACCTCTGGATTTAAAAGCGGGGATGTAAACCCCAGAACAATGTCTTTTGCTGAACAACATGTCTGCCAAACTAAGCTCTCTCACCGACTTCTGGTTTCGGAGTCCCGGCCTCCGAAGTCAGGCTGGGTTTCCAGGACGGGCCCACTGGGCCAAAGGCGCCGGCGTGGGCCACGCCCCCTCTGCTCCAGTTGGGAAAGGGGGTGAGGGGTGGGAGGACCACTTCTCAGGGCCGCTGGGTGGCTTTGGGGTCCCCCGAAAGAGCCAGGCAATTGCTTTAGACTCCTGATCGGGATGTGGCTGGCTCCTGTGGGCTGAGCACTGCCGTGCTTCCCCAGACGACATGGGGAAAAACAATTCTAGCAAGCACGGGGAAAGAAAATCACACACTCCCGCAGTAAGCCCGGGCCTGCCTTCCCTCTGAAAAGACCGTTCTGCAGGCCGGTGAGAAGCCTTGCTTTGCTTCCTAACTAAACAATGGAACACTCTGCAGCCTTCGCCTACACCGCCTCCTCCCCGCGCCCCCAGATCTCGGGCCCGACTTCTCACCTTCCCCCCTGAACAGAGACACCCAAGCTTTTTGTCCCACACACGGTGAAGCGATATCCATCACCGGCTCACAAACAGGTTATTCTTGGACCACGGCTGGTTCTGGCAAGACGCTCGGGCCCATGCAGGCGAGGACACATGAGAAGAAAATCCTCTGGTTCTGCTGGCCGGGGCCACGGCCCTCGCTGTCATCCTCACAATTCCCACAGAAGTGAGCTCACTCCGCCTTTGAGCCATTTCGGGGCTTGCAAGTTTAAATCAGGCCAAACTGATTTTGGGTTTCCAGCTTCTAAAGCGTAATTATATGCAGGACTTTGTGCCACCTCTTTCCTCCCAACCGAAACATGTTACGTCTTTTTTAAGCATACATTGAGGTTAGCTTTTTTTTTTCTTTCCTTAATACATGTTATGAAATAAGATATGAGCTTATGCTCAGTCTTTGGTACCTTTTTGCCAAAAGGCTGGACCAACACAAACTAAATATGACTATTTCCTTTATCCAAAGTACAGTTTTGACTGTTGCATGCCCTCTTAAGGTACATACATACATAAAACCAGCTCACAACCAAAGCTCCCCACAGGTCGCCGGACTCCTGAGGAGACTTTCCTTTCATCTAATCTGATTAACAAATGTCAGCTCAGCAGACTCCTGAGAGACTCCAAGGAAAAAAACAAAATAACTCAAAGCCAGGCAGTGAAATCGCGGACGGTCTTTCCGTTTTCCTCCTGGCTTTCTCCCGGGCCCACTCGGCAAGTAGCCTCTTTCCCTTGCTCGTAGGCATGTGCCCTGGAGGCAGATGAAAACGACAGCAGAATGAGTTCCAGCTCCGATGTTTGCTAAAATATGCCTTTCACTCCGCCGACCTCGGTTTCCTCCTCTGTAAAATGGGGTAAAAGCCGAAACCGGTTTGGCTCAGTGGATAGAGCATCGGTCTGCGGACTGAAAGGTCCCAGGTTCGATTCCGGTCAAGGGCATGTACCTTGGTTGCGGGCACCTCCCCATTAGGGGGGTGTGCAAGAGGCATCGATGATTCTCTCTCATCGATGTTTCTAACTTTCTATCCCTCTCTCTTCCTCTCCATGAAAAATCAATAAAATATATTAATAAATAAATAAATAAATAGATAGATAAAATGAGGGTAAAAGCTTCTCGAAAGATTTTTGGAAGGATTCAGTGCAGACTTAGATAAGTGCCACAAATACATATTAGTTGCTATTGCTAATATTATCCATCTGCTAAACAGGTCTGTCTTCCAACCTAAATATCAAAATGCTAGGCAGCCTCAGGGCCGTGGGGGCCACTCCAGAATCCATGGGCTGCAGCGGGAAGTTACAAGAGCACATACAAACAGAGATCTGGTCATCCAGCTACTCTTACTCAATGTTTTTGAAATATATTTTTATTGATGTCAGAGAGGAAGGGAGAGGGGGAGAGAAGGAGAAACATCAATGATGAGAGAGCATCATCCACCGGCTGCCTCCCGCACGCCCCGCACTGAGGACGGAGCCTGCAACCTGGGCATCAAACCATGGATGACCTCCTGGTTCATAGGTCAGTGCTCAACCTCCGAGCCACGCCCACTGGCTATTCTTACTCCATCTTACCAAGTCATTACAAATGTTTGGGAAGCAACGGTGACTATGATAACTTGGGGCCCAGGATCCCAAACCCACGCACGGGCCCCAGAGCAGGGCGCTGAGCCTTTGCGAGGGTGAGGCTCCCGGGCACCTCCGGGATAGCATGCGTGGGAGCCGGAGTTCCCAAAGAGCACATCCCAAAAGGACTCCCCTCCAGGCAGATGCCCCCAAGTGTCCCTTCAGGACATACACCGACCTACTCTCCTTCCCAGCTTAAGCAGTGCTTTCCTGACACAGACATGATTTTCACCGCATTACCAGCTGATGCATTTTTTCTCTCTCTCCCTAGTCACTCCTCGCTCTCAGAGGGCAGGGTTCTGGGCCTGAGCTGAGGACCAGCAAGGCCTCACTTTGAGAGAAAGAACTTCTTCCCGCCGGGCGTGGTACCAGAGAGGGCAACGCTCTGCGGGAAACTGTTTGTAACGTAATTTGGGAACCGAGTGCAAAACCCAAGCGGCATGTACACCTCAAGCACAGTGACATCGGGGAGGAGAACCACAGTATTTCCCCGTGAGCTCGGAGCTCCGAGCACTTTTAAATGTTCGTGGGGGTAATTTCCTCTGAAGAGAGTAAGATAAAACAATTCTCTCACAATATCAAGAGAACAAGAGAAGAGAAATTGAAAGGGGAGGGAGGGAGGTCTGACACACACACACACACACACACACACACACACACACTACATTTGTAAATATAAAATTGTGTCAAAATTCAAACGCAGGGCGTCTTTTCAACAGGCCCTTTAGGGGACGGTCATAAGGGCAGCTCAGAAACACAAACTCTGAAGAGCCTGCCTCCCTGAGCCCTTTCCCGATGTTTCTCTTCTCAGCCCGGGAAAGGCGTTTTCACCTGTGATTCTGTTGATGTCCTGAGCGCAGCGGTCGGCAAACTCACTAGTCCCCAGAGCCAGCTATCAACAAGGACGAGGACTGAAACTCCTCTTGAGAGCCACATGCTGTAAACGTAAACTTCTTCTAACGCCACGTCTCCAACATAGACTCGCCCAGGCCGCTGTGGTATTTTGTGGAAGAGCCACATTCAAGGGGCCAGAGAGCCACAGTTTGCCGACCCCGCGCAGAACCCGACCACCGTCGTTGGCTGCAGGCATGCCCCTTCCCCCATGTACCATTGCGCAACCTGGCCCTCCTCTGCTGTCAGGAGAAGGTTTGGGCGGCTTACACCCAGATGGCTGGGCGCCCACCTGCACCGGGCCGAGCCCCCGCGCCAGCTCCGCTGACCGGATCACCAGCGTGCACCTCTCTCTCCGGAGCCCCGCGCCGCCTTCATGTGCTTCCAGCAGGGTGTGTGGCCTGCAGCCTTTCGCGGAGGCTCGCCAGAGGTGATTGGCATGTAAAACTCCCTCAGACACACACGTGGCTCTCCGTGAGTCTATATTCCATCTCAGAAACTCTTATTCATATAACGTAATCTCCCCCGTGTGGTTACTTACTAGTTCTTATCATTAACTAGTAAGCTAAAATAAACTGGAACAAATTCTTCTTTTTTTTTAATCTACGGCCACTGCCAGGGTTAACAACCACGCAGCTGACGGCCAAGTGTCACTCTCTATTAAGAACGGAATACCCTTCCTGACTCGTGTTTCCAAAGCCAAAATATAATAAGGGCGGCTTTTGAGAGGTTAGGCTCTTAACAGGCCAAGAAATCCCAGGTGGCATCTTGTCCTCATGTTTGTCCTTTGTAACTGTCACTCCCCCGTCCCCCGCCGCACCTTATCATGAGTAAGATAGCTACGCGTTATCTCGCCCTTTTCACGCTGAGCTCAGATGACAGGCAGAAAGTTGGAGGGCGACTGTGACTTGGTGGCAACAGCCATTCCTGGGAGCAGACAGTGCAAAGGGCAGCCACCACCCCACCCGCCGGGTCGGTGCCACACAAGGTCCCTCCTTAAAGCTACTTCTGTAAAGACGAGGTCAAAGAGAAGAATCCCAGCCAGCCGACACAGAAATTGCCAGAGTCCATCAAACTCGGAAATTTCAGCCGAACTCCGTCCTCCAGCTACGAGCAGCGTTGTAAGGGCCGAAAACCATTTCTAAGGTCTGGTTCTGGGGTGACACGGAGTGGGCTCCCCGGGGCAGGGGGAGCCGCTGGCCGCCCGCCCGTGGCTGGCCTGCCCTCCCGACTTACCAAGCAGACGCACATGATGCAGGGGTTGTCCGTGATAAACGGGATCTGGAGGACTTCACCTTCATTTTCACATTTTGCAACAGAACCTGAAATGAAGGGGGAAAAAACATTTTTTTTTAAACTTAGCTTATTGGCATTACTGCAAAATTAAAAATGTTTACACTAATCCTTTTTGAAGCGACTACCCAAATTTCAGAAATTCCTAATGAGTTTTAAATGATCAAATTCAGCAAAAATAAAAATAAAATAATGCCACCCCCCTCTGGGGGGAAAAAATCTTTTCTAAATAGTTTTATTTGGACAGGTTTTTGTTTTTTTTTTTAAGGGACTGTAGCCGTACGGGTTAAGCACAATTCGTGGGATCTTTAATAATACTCCTCCTTTACGCAGGAATTTCAACTGAACACCCCCCCCCCCCCCCTATGAAACACAGATCCAAACTGGCCATTCGAGAAGCCTTTAAATCCGAACACCATTCGGGACCCTGTCGGTGAAAAGGCCTTTCTATGAATCTGCCTCTTGTTGTCTTGATTTGAAATCGCAACTCCTCTCCTCTTCTCTTGGAAATTGACTCAGTATTTTCTTCTCTGCACCAGGTGTCAGTAAAGTATGTCCTTCAGCACAGCGGCGGCCCTCACCTGCCTGCAAACATGCAATTACCGCATCCCATCCCGCTATTGCTACCCTTCCAAATAGGGCTGTGTCTTCCCATTCGAGGTCTGAAGAGCGGGTGCTGCAAAAAGCACTCCCTCCCGACAGCAGATACATTGGAACCTTAGAGGGTCAGAAAGAAGGATGTGTGGGGAAAAAAACAAAAAAACGGTGCACCTTTTTCCCTGACCTGTACCTGGGGAGGCAGGAGGTCAAGACCAGGGTTGAGGAGACTATCAAAAACAGATCAAGGGGTTTCTTCCATTCAGATGGAAGAATGTCTGTCCCTACACTGCTGTCAGCATCCTCTCTGCCCTCCACCTCCTCTCCGCCTCGGACCCCTGAGCCCCGCGGGCTCGGCTGCACCCCGGCCGGCCGGCGGAGAGGGGCAGGCGCCGCGCCCTCCCCTCCGGCGCCCCCTCTCCTCGCCCAGGTCCCCGCGGCGCCCCGGGCCGGTCCCCCGGCGCCTCCCCTCCCTCCCTCCCTCCCTACCTGTCAGGAAGGAGGAAGCCAGCGACACGGGGACCCCGGAGCAGTTGAGCAGCAGCAGGACGCAGCAGGTAACCCCGGGGGGCGAGCGCCGGCGGGGCCGCCGGGCCGGGGCGCCGGGCCCGAGCATCGTCACCTGGAGGGGCCGCCGGTCCCGTCCCGCCGCCGCCTCCGCCTCCGCTCCGCCGCCGCCGCCGCGACCAGCCCGGCTCCCGGGCGAGGCGGGAGACAGTCCGGGCGGAGGGAGGGCGGGAGGGGGGGAGGGAGGGGGCGGGGGGCGGGCGCCGGGGCGGGGGGCGGGGGGCGGGGGCCGGGAGGCGGCGGGGGGCGGGGGTGGGGGGCGCCGGGAGGAGGGGTCCTGCGGCCGGGCTCCTCCGAGGCGGCTTTTTTTTTTAGGGAGCAGCTCCCGAGGCTCGGGCGTCAGATAGGGGCCGGGGGGAGGGGGGCCGGGCGGCCGGAGACCGGCGGACGGGGCTGGCAGCGCTGCCCGCGGCGCCAGGGCTGCAGCCGCTGCTCCGCTCCCGGCTCCCGGCTCCCGGCTCCCGGCCCCCGGCCCCCGGCCCCCGGCTCCCGGCTCCCGGCTCTCCGCCCGCCGGCCGCCGCGCACGCTCCTCCCGCGCCGGAGCCGGGCGCCCCGGGGCCTCCGGAACCCGCTGGGGGCGCCCGGGCGCCGGAGCCCCGCGCCCCGATCGGTCCCCGCGGGGCGCCCAGCCCGCTCCCCGGGCCTCGAGGGAGGCCGCCGGCCGCCGCGGAGCGCGCTCTGAGCCGGGCAGGCGTGTCCCCGCCGCCGCCCCACGCACTCGGGGCGCCTCCCTTCCCCCGGGGAGCCCTCCCCTAACGGGGCGCCGCGCCACCCCTGCTCGCGCCCGGTGCCCAGTCCTAACGAGGGCGCGGGGCGTGGGGTTCGGGGTGCCACTCCACCCCACTCGCCCCCCGGTGCCCCCGCTTCTCCGGGAGGGAGCGGCTAACGGGGGCAGGGCCGTGGGGGAAGGTTCGGGGGGTGGAGGGGCAACTTTTCGCTCTCGGCTCTGCTCCCGCGGCGGGTGCGGCAGACGGAGCGGTCCAGACCCGCGCCCCGGGCTCCTGTGTCTGCGCGCCCCGACCCCCCGGGGGCAGGACACACGAGGGCGGTTAATACAGTCTCTTCGGCCCCGAAAAAGGAGGAACCGTGGCCCCGAGACTCCTCCCTTCCAGCCCCGGGCGGGCGGCGCCGCTGGACCAGCCGTTCATTCGCCCGCGGAGAGGGAGACGCGGGGCTCGATCCGCGGCCGCCGCAGCGGGGAGTCCCGTCGCCTCCGCCGCGGCCCGGCTGTCTGGGCGTCGGGGTGTCGGACCCCCTACGCCCCGCGCATCCTCCCGGCCGCCTCTCGGCCTCCCCCAAGCCCGGGCGGACGGCCTCTGCTCCGCGCGCGGTGCTGCCGGGGGAGGAAGGGTGTCTGTGGCCAGGTTGGGAGGGTGCGGCGGGGACGAGGGTGCTGGGGAGTGCGGGACCCGGAGCTGAGCGAGGTCCGCGGGCCCCCCGTCCCCAGGAGCGGAGCCGGCCGGCCCGGAGGGTCCGGTGGGTCCGGGGCCGCCCCGCCGCCCGGCGCGGTCCTCGGCGGGGCGCGCGCCCCGGAGCCTCCCGGCCGAGCGGCTCCCGGCGGCCTCCCCAGAGACTGCGCCTTGGAAAACACGTTAGTCTGTTTGCGGACACATTTAGTCTCGTTTCATCCTCACCCCTCCCCGCTCGGGGGGGGGGGGTGTTTGTTTGTTTTCATTTTTCGGAGTGGTTTGGAGGTTTCGCTTAATGAATGCGGCTCTGCCAGCGTCCAGGCACCAGGCACGCCAAGGAGCTCGGAGCTCGCTCACGGGAGCGCGTCGCTCTGACGTGGGAAAAACAAGAGCCGGGAAGGCTGTCATTAGCTTGGCACGCTCCATTTCCTTCTCCAAACAGATTTTTAGGGTAAAACTTAAATTAAAAGAGATGAAAGATGATGTGTGGTTGGGTTCCCCGCCCGCCCCCCCTCCAAATAACCACCATGGCCAGCAGCTTCTTGAAAATCTGAGTGTGCTTAATGCGTTGACTAATCGTAAAGAAAGAGAACCTGCAAAAAGGAGAGAGAGAGAGAGAGAGAGAGAGAGAGAGAGAGAGAGAAAGGAGAGAGAAAAAAAACAGCCTTCCAATCTATAGTGACTAGCTAAAAAATAACATGGGAACTTATCGCTACAGATAAGTGTAATTGATTGAAACCACTATCTCCTCCGTCTGCAGATTCCCCTGCCTGGTGTTTTAGCTGAGGGCGTTAATGGCGCCCTCAGGAAATGGCCAAGTGGGGTGGCTGGGCAGCCTTTCCTCGCCCTAGACCAGTGGTCGGCAAACTCGTTAGTCCACAGAGCCAAATACCAACAGTACAAAGATTGAAATTTCTTTTGAGAGCCAATTTTTTTAAACTTAAACTATATAGGTATGTACATTGTTATTAACTTAATTAGGGTACTCCTAAGCTGACCTTTGCTAACAACTCAAGCGTCCAAAGAGCCGCATGTGGGTCACCAGCCGCAGTTTGCTGACGTCAGCGGTAGACCGGGGTTAGTGCGCATTAAGGACATCAGGATGTGGGAGGAGCTGCGGGTGCCGTATTCTGATGTGCCCTCCCTGGCACCAGTCACACAGCCTCCAGGTTTCGCATGGCCAAGCCCTTCGTGATGGCATCCAGGTGTGTGTGGCACTTCTCTGCCCAGGGGCGTGGCTCTTTGGGGGGTGCTCTCCCTGAAGGTACAGGTCCCCAAAGCATCTGGAAAACCCTTTCGTCTGTCTACCCGGATGATGGACAGAAGCCCTTGGCAAATACTTCCTGTTTGTCTGGGGGTTTTTCCTGTTTGTTCTGATCAGCTGCCACCAGTGACCTTGCTTGCTGTCTTCCCAACAAATGGGCCCAACTGGTGAAAGAACATCCTTCTCCCCCAAGGCCCACCAGAATGTGGCTAAGTGCACCCACTGCTGCCGCCGCCACGCCTCCCAGGGACCGGTCTACAGCTGCCCGCTGGCCTCTGCCTACGAAAGACGGAGATGCGGGGGCCTAAAAAGAACCAGGAGACCCAGCGGGCCTCCCCTGAAAGGCACCCAGGTCCTCGCTCCCTTTTAGAACACATGGCGGCACTATCCAGATCCAAAACACTCTGGACGGAAATCAAACCGTGAACCACATGCGTTCAGCTCTCTGTTTATGACACTTTTCAAGGGGATGGAGGTCATGGGTCCATAAGACCGTATGTAACACAGGGCCTGCTGGATCTAGACAAAGCACTGCCTTTAAGATGAAGAACTGAACCATCCCTAACTGGTTTGGCTCAATGGATAGAGCGTCAGCCTGCAGACTGAAGGGTCCCGGGTTCAATACCGGCCAAGGCACATGCCTGGGTTTCAGGATCAGTCCCCAGTGGGGGGCGTGCAGGAGGCAGCAGATCAATGATTTTCTCTCATCATTGATGCTTCTCTCTCTCTCTCTTTCCCTCTCCCTTTCTCTCTAAAAATCAATAAAAATATATATTAAAAAAAGAACCAAACCAGATTCAGCGGGAGCCAGGCCTACCCAGGCAGGAGAATTCTCTCCAGCTCCTTGCAAAGCTCTGATGCTGAGTTTGCACTGAAAAATCCAACTAACCATAGAACTCAGAAATGTGGATTCCAAGTAACTAAAAGAGAAGCTACACAACCCATTTCCTTATAAACAGGAAGTGGTAGACGCTCCCCAAAGGCGCCCTGGTAAAGGAAGTGCAGTACCAACCACAGGCAGGGCCCAAAGTCTCCCACCACGCCGAGGGCTTTACCTCCTGAAGGACACCAGGCCGGGCGTGGTGGACCTGGTGAGGGAAGGTGCTACCAAGGAGCTCAGGGTCTGGTAAGGACACAGCAAGTCTGTAAATGAAGGCGGTGCCGGGTAGGGAGCGAATGTCAGAGGAAGGGGTAGCAGGCCCTGCCTTGGAAGCTTAAAGAGAGCTGAGATCAAGTTCTTGGAGAAGGAGGCTCAGGAGCTGAGTCTTGGAGAAGGTGGGGGAGGGGAGGCTGTCATTGTGGGGAGGGTGGTCAGGGAACCTCAGAGGGCACCAGCAGGAATCACAGGGTTTGTAAAGAGAAGGGGCAGTCCTTCACTGTTGCTCTGTAGGCGGAGCTGGAGCTGAGGGGAGGCGGGATAAAGAGGAATGCATGAAGAGCACTTGAAGGATCCAATCCCACCCAACCCCTGAGCAACAGGAAGTTGACCAGGGAGTAAGTTCCTAATTCTTTGAAACCACCAGGCTGCCTCTCTTTAGAATGGCAATCATTCTTGTGGGTGTACTCAGCAATGTGCACATTAAGTCACTGTGAATCCCCACGCGGAGGGCACCATTTCCACCCACGTTCCACTAACTTCCGGCCAATGGGATGGAAACGGCAGCTGCTCTAAAGGAGGAAGTGCTTTTTCTTCTTCTTTTTCTCCTTGCTGATGGCTGGAATTAGGGGCATAAATAATGCAGCAACCACCTTGACTCATCAAAAAACCTTGAGAAGAGAGCTCCCGGCTGGGGCACACAGGAAAGAGGAGATGAGACTCTGATTCCAGTCAAGGCAACATGAGCCCTGGCCTGGCTCTCTCCGACCTTCCTGACTTGGAAGGAAAAGTAGCATCTATCTTACTGCCATTCCTTGTTGACCTTGTTACTCCCAAATAAATCTTCTGAAATATTTAGCACCAAAGACTAAGTGCCCAATAAAAATCGAACTCTATACCTCCTGCGCCATGCCAGCTGTGCGGAGCCCCGGGCACACTGGCCCATAGTCAGGGTGCGAGTTGTGGTGACTAGCTGCAGGTATCCTCCCTGTGTCCTCCTGGGAAGGAGGGAGGGGTCATTCGGAGCTGGAAGTTTCCAACTTCTGGGGGGTCATTGGGAGTTCGGTGGGAGCTGGGGAGAATGTGCTCCAAGGGAAACCTGGGAAGCAATAGCCCTTCCCCTGAAAAATATTCGTTTTGCCTGGGTTGTGAATTCTTTCATTGAGAAGGAGAATTTCCGTTATGTCCCTGTACTACAGAAGGGAGAGGTGGATGGGACTCAGGATTCGGAACCTCAGAATGGAGAGCCTGAAAAAGATGGAAGTTGGGAGTAGGTTCCTTGGGAAGAATTTCCTCCACTGGACCAGCTTTTCTGGGCCCTCCTCTGTTGGAAGGAACAAGGTTAGGGGCCATTTAAAGAAGATTTGGATCATCTGGTAGGATTCAAAGGGAATCATCTCTGGATGAACAAGATTAACTGATTTAAAAAAAAAAAAAAAGACAAAAGAAGGTCCAGAGAATGAAAAATACCTGTATTTCAGAACAATGCCATTTTATCTAAGAAGTCCCATATCATTGCCAGTTTGTTTTCAATCTCCTCACATGCTTACCACCCTTTCATCCAGTACTTAGGAAAATTTTCCTGGGGTCATATTATGATTTATATTCCAGACTCAGAAAATGTATTAAATGGTAATATTGCGATTAATCTGCTTTCCGTATCTCCCTATGATATTTTCTGTGCCGTTTGTCATTATCAACGTGCATGGAGGGCAATAGAATCTGCCTTAGTGTTTCAGTTCAAATAGAGATCCTAATTCAGATGCTAACGCTATATATGCCTGTAGTAGAATGTATCACGTTTGCTGATTTTTCTCTTCTGCTTTATCTCAGACAAAAGGTTTTTGGTACTATATTGTGGTAGTCCTTTTAACTAAGAGTGAACAAGATAGGTTATTAGGGTGTATTTCCTAGGTTTCTGATTGGGAACCTAAACCAAGAGCAGTGAGAAATACCTCCTAGGACCTGTATTCTATCATTAGCAAGCCATCTAATTTTGGATTTCTCTCTTAATCCCCTTGAGATCCAGTATCCTTAAATGTAGAATAGGGAGATTAGACTAGAGCAGTGGTTCTCAAATGTGATTTGGGGAAGTCCTTGAGCCCTTTGAAGGATACTCAAGATCCAAGCAGTTGTTTTTAATGCTAACGCATGATTTGTCTTTTTCCCCCTCCTTTCCCGAGTTTTTTCTCAGTGCTATGTGATTTGTGCTAACAGACTGAATGCAAAAGCAGAAATGAGAATTCATCTCTCTTCTATTAAACCAAATATTAAAGACATTTGCAATAAAAAAACTAAATGTATTAATTAATGTACTTAATAATTAAAGATGGAAGCACCTTCAGAGCCAAAGACCACAGATCCGGGGTCCCCATTTACATGAGTTTTAGGAGATCTAAGGGAGCTAATAATTTTCTTTTCTTAAAGAAGAACTTGCCCTAACTGGTTTGGCTCAGTGGATAGAGTGTCAGTCTGTGGACTGAAGGGTCCCAGGTTCTCTTCCCATCAAGGGCATGTACCTTGGTTGTGGGCACATCCCCAGTAGGGGTGTGCAGGAGGCAGCTGATTAATGTTTCTCTCTCATCGATGTTTCTAATTCTCTACCCCTCTCTCTTCCTCTCTGTAAAAAAATCAATAAAATATATATCTTGAAAAACTTTAAAATATGTGTATACCATGTTTATGGGTACATTATTCACAATAGCCAAAAAAGGGAGAAGAACCCTAGTGTCCATCAACAGATGAGTAAGAAAACGTGCTCTCTCCATGCAATGGAATGTTACTCAGCCTTTAAAATGGAAATTCTGACATGTGTTACAACATGGATGATCCTTGAGTACATTATGCTAAGTGAAATAAGCCAGTCACCAAAAGACAAATATTGTACAGTTCCACTTATGAGGTACCTAAACCAGTCCAATTCATCGAGATAGACAGTAGAATGGGGTTCCAGCACCTGGGGGGAGGGGAAGTGGGGGGTATTGTTTAATGGGTATAGAGTTTTAGTGTTGCAGATGAAGACTTCTGAAGATTGGGTGCACAGCAAGGCAATGTGCTTAATGCTACTGAACTGTACACTCAGGAATGGTTAAGTCAGTAAATTTTGTTGTGCTTTACCACAACTAAAACTTTCAAAATAATTTTTTTGAAGTTTTATATTTTCTTTCTCATTACCCAATTAACATAATTGTTGACCCCAAAAAAGTAGGAAATACAGATTAGCAAAGAAAAGCATGTACTGTGTTATAACCTTATGAGAATGGCTGGTTTGTGCTAAGCAGTTTACGTAGATTACCTCATTGAATTCACCCAGCAAGCTTACAGGGCAGGTGCTACCATCAACCCCAATTTACATCTGAGCAAAATTAAGCACAAAAGATTAAGCAAATTATTCAAGGTCACACATGGGGAATTGGTTGACCTGGAATCAGTGTCCAGGTCGGCTGACTCAGGCTCTCATTGGTTAAGCAATTATAACCACTTGTGTCACTAATTATTCTTTGGCAATGTCATTTGTAGTAATCATACAATATTCCATTTCATGAAAACACCCTGCCCTCTCAAGTAATCCCCCATCGAAGCTGTCTCTAGATTTTTACTACTTTAAGAGACGCTTCCATGAACATCCTTTTATTATTCATATTTAATTCCTGAGGATCAAGTCATTAACTGGCAGACCAAGGCATGTGCATTAAGGCCCTTGAAGCATACTTTTATACATTCTTAATCAAAGATTATTTTTCCCTTTGGTCTTCACATTTTTCTCTGCTAGCAAGCCAGTGGGAGCTCGGAGCTGTTTCTCAGAGTTATTTTAATAGACGTTTGCAGATGCAGGGGATAGACAATTAACTTAAGGCTTGTTAAAAACAAAACACATTCCATCGACTTTCTAGGCTTCATTGATTGTGCGGTGGAAATATTTATTTAGGGAAATCTCAAAACAAACAACAGTGACTTATTTGACCACGACCAGCTTCGTGGCACAATATCAAGTGTCTGGGAGCTGAAGACAATAACCGGTTCCTCCCACTTTTGTCTGCAATCTCTTCCTAAAAGCTGTCTCTTTCAACCTGAATTCTCAGTAGCTTTTCCTTTCTCCAAACCACACTTCCCAGTAGCGCCCATCAAAAAGACAGTAATCATAATAACGCACAGCCTCAGCATCTCTCAGAAGACAGCAAACTAACAAACCCCAGCGCCCGAGGTTTCATTCATCAGAAGTCGCCCATCAACTCCCGCTTAATTTATAGTAGTTTGCTATCAATGAGATTAGGGGTCATTACGGGATGAACAAAACTAATTTCACTAATGTGGAGAGCATTCAAAGGGGATTCTTTGAAACTAAGCCAATGACTTAATATCTAGTCCTGGTCCTGCTGCTTGGCATTCTAATGATTTCAGGCAAATTAATTCCTTTGTGACGCTCAGTTTCCCCATCTAATAAGAGGATGAAACAGCATCACTTCCGCCTGCTGGTCAGGACCTGAAACAAAATCATTTTACCAAGTGCAGCATAAGGAAAGGTAAGTGGGATCTAGGGGTTTTAAATACGAAAGGGGCCTCAAAAGGCGTCCAATCCTGCTCCTTACACAGATTCTTCAGCTGAGGTTCGAAGAAACCTTTGCGAGAAGCTATAGCGGGTGTGGACTTTCCCAGAAGAATGAAGACCCTCTTTGAGAAATATTCCTCAAGACGTGTGCTTTTACTATGGACTGCCAACCATCAGAGAGTAGTTTCCCCTCAGCCATGGGGAACACAGTCCAACGCCCCCAGTGGATGCCTGAAGCTGAGGACAGTACCAAATCCTCCCTATGCTGTGTTTGTTCCTATGCACACATACTCATGATAGAATTTAATTAGGCAAATACCAGCAGATCACGGTTTGGTTCCCAATCAAGGCATATGTCCAGGCTTCAGGCTCAATCCCCTGTCAGGGGCATATAGGAGGCAGCCGATCAAAGATTCTCTCTCATTGTTGATGTTTCTCTCTATCTCTCTCTCTCTCTCTCTCCTCTCCTCTTCCTCCCTCCCTCCCTCCCTCCCTTTCCTTTCCTCTCTGAAATCAATAAAAACATATTTCTTAAAAATAAAAAAAAATTAGGCACAGTAAGAGATCGACAACAATGTCTGATAGTGAAACAGAACAATTATAACAATGTATTGTAATAAATGCTAGGTGAGAGAAAGTCTCTCTCTTCCCCTTGCTTTCAAAACATGTTGCTGCACTGTCCTCCCTTGTCCTTGTGATGGTGTGGGATGGCAAGGTGAGGAGATGTGAGGGGAGAGACCTATCCATTGTGATGGAGCGTCAGACTACTACTGACCTTCGGGCCCTACTTAACAAGCACTTTATGGCTTCCCTCTGGCGTGTCCAAATTGCCAGCACCACTGCTCTTGCATGCTGGGAACACTGAAGTGAAATAAGAGGTACAGGAACACAAGCACTGAGATACCACCACCGCTGGTCTGATCGCCAAGCTGCCTACTACGTGACTACGGGGCAGGGAGACACACAGTGTGGAGATGCTGGGCAAAGGGATGATTCCTATTGTAGCAGAATGAGCTGAATGCTGTGTGTTTCATTGGGGTACTCAGGAGGGTGCACAATTTAAAACTTAGAGTCAGCTGGTGTGGCTCAGTGGTTGCACCTGTGAATCAAGAAATCATGGTTCAATTCCTGGTCAGGGCACATGCACGGGTTGTGGGATCTATCTCCAGTGGGAATCATGCAAGAGGCAGCTAATCAAAGATTCTCTCTCATCGTTGATGTTTCTCTCTCTCTCTTTTTTTATTTGAAATCAATAAAAATATATTTCAAAAAATAAGTAAATAGAACTTACATATTGAATTGCTTACTTCTGGAATTTTTCACTTAATATTTTTGAACAGAGGCTGCCTGTGGGTAACTGAAACTATAAAAGGTGAAATCTGCTAAACAGGAACCACTGTGCCTAATATGCTAAGAGTCCAGTCATTTGGTCATCTGTTCAACCAAAGTGTAATATGCTAAGGAAAAGTTAAGGCCGCTCAACCACTCACTATGACATGCACTGGCCACCAGGGGGGCAGACAGTCGACCAGTCAACTAGTTGCTATGATGTGCACTGACCGCCAGGGGACAGATGCTCTAACTGGTAGGAGAGCTTGCTGCTGGGGCTGAGCGAGATGGGCTGGACATGCCCTGGAGCCCTCCCACGGTCCCTCCCCAGCTGGCCACCCTCCTGTGACCCTCCCCAGCCCTGATCATACACCCTCCTGCAATATGGGCTGAGGGGACCCCTTTCTCCCCCCACCCTCCACCCCCAGTGCATGAATTTCATGCATCAAGTCTTTAGTAATAATATACAAAGTTATTATACCAATATCTAGGTACTACATGTAAGAAATAAGGTGAGCCCCCAAATTCAGGGGTCCTGGTAGAACACAAAACATACTCAGGAGCCAGGCAGCAAGGCAAACATCTTTACTCCTGCAGGAGAGTACACACATGGAGCAGGCAATCTGCTTGGCTTTTTCATTCTGATGCATGTAACCTGCCCCTCACTCTTTAAAAAAAAAAAATCTTATTGCTCCTATTATTACAAATGTTCCTCATTTTTCCCCCTCTATTGCTCCCCTCCACCAGGTTCCCACCCCACCCTCTGCCCTTTCCCCACCCCCCATTGTCCTCATCCATAGGTGCACAGTTTATGTTCAGTCTCTTCCCGCACCCCCACTCCCCTTTTCCCCGAGAATCATCAGTTCACTCCCCTTCCATACCTCTTATTTTATTCTATTCACCAGTTAATATTGCTCATCAGATTTTTTAATTCCCTTGGTTCTTAGATTCATTTGTTGATAGTTACATATTTGTTGTTCATAATTTTTATCTTTATTTTCATCCTTTTCCTAAAGAACCCTCTTCAGCAATTCATATAATTCTGATTTGGCGGTGATGAACTCCTTTAGCTTTTTTTATTTGTGAAGCTCTTTATCTGGCCTTTGATTCTAAATGATAGCTTTGCTGGGTAGAGTATTTTTGGCTGTAGGTTCTTGCTATTCATCACCTTGAATATTTCTTGCCATTCCCATCTGGCCTGCATGGTTTCTGTTGAGAAATCAGCTGACAATCATATGGGTGCTCCTTTATAGGTAACTACCTGCTTTTCTCTTGCTGCTTTTAATATTCTCTCTTTGTCTTTTGCATTTGTCGCTTAGAATTTTAATTATGATGTATCTTGGTGTGGTCCTCTTTGGATTCCTTTTGTTTGGGGTTCTGTGCACTTCTTGGACTTGTAAGTCTTAATTCTTTCACCAGGTGGGGGAAGTTTTCTGTCACTATTTCTTCCTATGTGTTTTTGGTATCTTGCTCTCTCTCTTCTCCTGGGACCCCCATAATTCTGATGTTGGTTCGCTTGAAGTTGTCCCAGAGGTTTCTTACATTATCTTCAACTTTCTGGATTCTCTTGTCTTCTTGCTTCTGGGGAGGAGTGTCCTCTGGCTCTTTATGTTACAAATCTTTGACTTGATTCTTGTGATCTTCCATTCTGTTTTTAGGACTCTGTATAATATTTTTTATTTCAGAGAATGTATTCTTTATTTCTAGTTGATCCCTTTTTATTTCTAGTTGATCCCTTTTCATATCCTTATAGGTCTTGTTTATTTTATCGGATTTCTAGGGAATTCTTAAAAAACCTTATAACCATGGTTTTGAACACTATATCCAGTTGCTTTTTCTCCTCCATTTCTTTCGTTTGTGATCTGTTTCCTTGTCTTGGCACTTTCACAGCTTCCCTGAGTTGGTAGGGTGGCATTGTGTGCTAAGGTGTCCTATATGGTTCAGTGGGTCAGCCTCCCAGTTACCTGAGGTGGACACTCTTAATGCACCCCTTTGTGAACTGTGTGTACAGCCTTATTGTAGTTAAGTCTTGATTGTTGTTGGTATCACTGGGAGGAACTGACCTCCAGGCCAATTGGCTGTGAAGATCAGCTGTGTCTATGCCAGGAGACAGCCTTATTCAACTAGACTTGGAAATTTGCAAAAGCCTCTGTCCTCAGCTTGGATGGGGCAGAGTTTCAGGGTGGAGCCTACAGGCTTGGCTTCCGTCAGCTCCTCCCTATGAGGTTCCTGAGTCTCAGTGTTCCTCACTGTCCTTCGGTACTCGCTGCTTTGGTACTCGCTGCAAGTACCTCTGAGAGAAAGGTGCCCTCGAGTTTCCCCCACTACCAGGCAGTCTAGTCTCTCCCCCAATGATCCCGGAACTGGGGTTCAGTGCAGTTCGAATTGGGGTTGGAAGTGGTTCAGTGCAGTCCGAAGCTTTTGTCTCCTTCCCACTAGGGCAATCCAGAGCACAGTCAACAGTCCGTCCTCTGTGTGCAATATGTGTGTCTCCAGGACTCTGCCTTTTGTCGCTCCCTTGAGTTTCTGCCTTACAGCCTAGAATCCCTCTATATGAGACTGGGTCCCCAGGGTCTCACCCAGAACTGGGGTTCAGTGCAGTCAGAACTGGGGTTCAGCACAGTCCAGAGCTTTTATCTCCTTCCCGCTAGGGAACGCCAGCCAGGCACTCAGCCGCCCCTCCTCTCTAACTCCATCCTCTCCCCATGCACGCACCGTGTCTCCGTACCTTAGGCTTTTACAGCTCCTCTGATTTTCCTTTTGGTTTTCTCTTTCCTTCTAGTTGTAGAATTTCCAGTCAGTCAACTTTCCTGTAGTTCTGGATAATGTCCATTTTGTATTTTAGTTGTATTTTTTTGAAACTGTTGTGCGAGGCTGCAGATAGGCGTTTACCTCCGCCGCCATCTTGGTTTCTCTCCCCTGCCCCTCACTCTTGATTGGAGCTCAGGTGCACAGTCTTTTGCAATTGGCTAATTTGAAGGGAGGGGTTGGCCTTTGCCGGTTCAGCAAGTCATGTGACCTGCAGGAATTTTGCCTTCAATCAAAGAGTAATTTGAGTGGCTGCCAAGTCACAAAGTCCAAATTGGCGGTTGTCTAAACTGTTCTCTGACAGAAAAGGTGACTTGCTTATTCTCACACTGCAGCGCCTGCTATATGCCTCAGCCTAAGGGACTGAAGCTAAAGGTAGACAGGCTGTGGCCTCAGAGGAGGAACTGCAGAGGAGGAAAGAGCCTGGCCTTGCTGGAGCCCTGGGATCACAGGACGCAGACATCAGCAGCCTGTTCCCCATCCTGGAGCCCATCCTTATCTTCAGAATCCTCGTGGGCCTTTGCTATGCAAACCGGTCCATCGTAAGGCCACTCAAGGCCATAAATCACCTTGATTGGAGCTCCTGTGTGCCTACAGGTCCTCCATGCCCATTAAGTTACCGGGCTTTCACTTTCTGCACAATGGAGTTGCCCTAATTTCCACTACTCGAGCTTGAGACTTTCTATTCTCCAAAACATTTACATTGATCCATCCACATCTATACATTTCATGTGTGTAAATAGGAAGTGGGGAGGGGGGGGAGGGCTCAGCACCTTTGCTGAATATTTTAATTGAGCTGGGGGAAATCAATTCCAACCAGAAGAGCTAGTTCCGCTGTATTCCCCTTCCCCAGTGAGGTTTCAGGTGGAAGTAATTGCTGGGCATTAGTGACCATAGTACTAACAGATGCCATTAAGTGGACCCCAGACAAAACAAACCAGTAAGTGGCAGTCTGTTTGTGGGTCACTTTATTCTTGACTGCTATGAATAGCGTGTCCTTTGGGCATCATAATAGGTGTTTGCTCCCCATCCCATGTGAATGTGTTACTTCTCACCCTTCATCAGCTGGAGACTCTGATGAGCGTAAGCATGAAGGAACCCCCAGCTCTGGGTGGTGTGAGGAGGTGCTTCTTTGGCTTTGCTGTGGGGTACCGGGGACCGCTTCTCCCTTCTTCCATGCAGTCAGTTCCCTAGAGGGCCAAAGGTCAGCTTGAAAAGAGGAAAGTTTAATTTTGACACATTTTCCTGAAGTTGGTGTCATCATTACTCTCCCTTGGAGTTTGGGAACAGAACTCGCACAGTGCCTAAATTACTCTTTGATTGAAGGCAAAATTCCTGCAGGTCGCAGACTTCCTGAAGATAAGGACTTCAAAATCCAGGCTGGCGAAGGGGTAGGCTGTCCTGACAAAGTCAGTGCTCTAGTTGATATGGTATTTTGGGTGGAATGCAGAGTTTAGCGATCCTCAAAGCATGAGGAACCAATAGCATACATCTACACGCAGTGAACATTTTCCTTGGGCAATGCAGAAGAATTTTGCGATCTTCAAATTGCTCGAAACTCCAAGTGTGTGTGCTGGGCCTGCGTCTCTAACGGCACCTGCATCCCATGGTAACTTACAAGAAACAGAGCGTCTGAGACCCCATCCCGCATCCCCCGAGTCAGAACCTGCATTTCAGCAAGTTACGCTCAAGTTTGAGAAGCACTGTTAGTGCCACAGGATGGTCGATTAAACATGACCTTTGTAGCCCTGGCCGGTGTGGCTCAGTCGGTTGGAGCATCATCCTGTACACTGGAGGGCATGGTTTGATTCCCAGTCAGGACACATACCCAGGTTGCAGGTTCGATCCCCATCGGAGTGCATATAGGAGGCAACAGATTTATGTTTCTCTCTCTCTCTCTCTCTCTCTCTCTCTCTCTCTCTCTCTCTCTTATATCAATAAAAACATACCTCGGCAAGGACTAAGAAATAAATGAATAAACATGACCTTTGTAATATAAAGATAGCATAAGTGTGCCCAAATATTGGTTAAATCAGATAAAAGCCAGACAGGGCACTTGGTTTTGTAGTTTAGCCTATGGCATTTATCCATTCAGGTTGGCTTGCATGAATAGAAATAACTTAGTTTACAAGTGGACACAGATTTCAGGCCCTGATCATGAAGGCCTGACTCTTTTGCCTACATGAAAAATACTCAGTAACATGTTCCGATTTTCAGAGCAATAGCCCAAGGTAAGCTGCGTTTCCCACGTGCAAACAGAAGCTCTTTGTGACTGTTTGGTCAACTCGGCTGTGTGTGCTTTTACGCTTGGGCAAGACGGGAAAATAATCGGTCAGGTCGTGAGTTCTGACCTATATGGACTTTGGAAAGTGAGTGGCACGGATTCCTAACAGGTATGCGCTGGATTCCCACTGTGACACCGGTGCCATTTTCTACATGGCTTAAATGCAAGAACCTGCCCCCTCACTGAGTCAATGCCTGCCACGTGGTGCCCTGTCAATGTGACATTTCTGCATGTCTGTGCACGGAGCTCCTCTGGCTTTAGTTGTCATTCCCCCGTTAGAAACAACATTTAGAAGCGTGTTCAGAACCGCTGTGTCCAGGGACAGACACATTTAAAACCCGGAGCAAAGGGGAGCTAGCTAACTGTGGCTGTGCAGAGCCAGCGCCCAGCAGCCCGGGAGCGACAGGGCTGCGCGCTCTGCCTCGCAGGCCCTGTAGGTGGCAGCACTGAGGCCTCTGGTGGCGCTCAGCCCTGGATGCCGCATTTTAAGCACAGGAGGCAACCAGGGGCTGTGGTTAAGCCCGTGTCATCTGCCGGATCTTGCAAAGAGTTTGCTCCCACGCGTGCAGAAACTGTTTCCCAGCGCCTGTCAATATTTCCTTTTCCCTTCCCTCCCGCCAACTGCTCTGCCTGCTTGACACTTGCATGGTGTCTCCTTGATCTCTGACCAATCCCGGTATTTTACAAAGTTATTTCTCCCTCCTGCTGCCCCCACACCCACCCAGTTTGGGACAAGTAATAGCGCTTGTAAACCATATATAATAAGTGCCCTGCACAATCCTAACGCGCTTTTCACTCATTCTTCAGATTGGACCATGAGGTGGGTGACATTATCAAAGTCAGACTGCAAGCCAGGGTTCAGACCTAGGCAGAGGGGTCCTCAAATTGGTGGTTTTTGTTTTGTTGTTGTTGTTGTTGTTGTTGTTGTTGTTTTGAAGGGGGGGAGGTTAAGCTGTCTGTGTTGTGTTTTTAAAAATATTTTTAATTGATTTTTTTTTTTTTGCAGAGAGGAAGGGAGAGGGATAGAAAATTAGAAACATTGATGAGAGAGAAACAACAATCAGCTGACTCCTGCACATCTCCGACTGGGGATGTGCCCAAAACCAAGGTACATGCCCTTGACCAGAATCAGACCTGGGACCCCTCAGTCCACAAGCCGATGCTCTATCCACTGAGCTAAACCAGTTAGGGCAAATTGGCGGTTTCAACACCACATGGAGCTGCACCTTAGGGAAGATTGTAGAAGAAGTTGTAAGCGCCGCCAGGTAGGTGCCTGCAAATTGAAGAGCTCTCAAGAGGGGAATGTGTCTCTTCTCTCCCGGATGTTCCCAAAGGCAGACACTGACTCCCCTGGCCTATGCACCGGGCCCGGGCTCAGCAACGGCCTGCTCAGGGCTCTCACCAGGCAGCAGGGAGATGAGGGGGGTCAGGCTGGTAACAAAAAGGGAATCCCATTCAGAAGTTCCTGTGGAAAGAAGAATATCCTGTGAGTAGTCATGAGAAAAGCCACACCCCTTCGGATGCACTGCGAGTCCTCACCTCACCCTTATGTCTGGCTCTGCTCATCCATCCGCTAACTCTGCCGGGTGCTGCCTCTCATCCCCCCCTCTCCTCCC
This sequence comes from Vespertilio murinus, assembly GCA_963924515.1. Taxonomy (NCBI): domain Eukaryota; kingdom Metazoa; phylum Chordata; class Mammalia; order Chiroptera; family Vespertilionidae; genus Vespertilio; species Vespertilio murinus. Next base: position 5,204,604 of record OZ004712.1, read on the forward strand.
AGGGAGGGCTCAAACACAGGCAGAGTGCAGTGCAATACTTTCTTTCTGGTCTTTGGAACCCAACAACCCTGGGTTCGGATTTTCATTTCTGTACTCACTTGAGGCCCTGTGGATTAACATGGGGAACCCCGTTTCCTACAAAATGGGCCACTGGGTTGTACCTTCCCCAGGGCCACCTGAGATACCCCAGGCAGCGCTGTGAGCACAGTGGCCAGCGCTCAGTTGGAGCCTGGCCCGGGGGTTGGCAGGAACCCCCAAGTGTTTTCCATTTCCAGCTCTCATCTGGTCACGTGGGAGAGACCCCACCACCCTCCCCCGCTGGGTTAATGGTGAGGATGGATGGCACTTGCTGTCTGTCATGCTTTAGCTTCCAAACTCCACTGGCTCCCCGAGCGGAGAAAAGCACATTTAAGCTCCCCACCCCGGGAGCAGGGTTTGCCACCTGTCCCTCTCCAGCTGCCGGGGGCACACGCCTCCTTCACACCACGGCCTGGGCGTCAGCTGAGCTGAGCGTGTGTGCACCCCGCGCCTGCCCACCATTTTCTTCCTCTATCACTTCACACCCCCTCGCCCTGTGCTTCCCAACACGAGCCACGTGTGGCTGTTTAATTCAAGTCAAAATTAAGCCTAGCCGGTTTGGCTCAGTAGATAGAGGATCAGCCTGCAGATTGAAGGTTCTGATTCAATTACGTACGGTCAAGAGCACATGGGGGGCGTGCAAGAGAAGGCTGATCGGTGATTTTCTCTCATCATTGACGTTTTTCTCTCGTTCTCCCTCTCCCTTCCTCTCTGAAATCAATAAAAATATATCTCAAAAAACTGAAGCGAAAATGCTCTCCTCCATCCCACCAGCCACATTTCAAACGCTGAGTCGGCACAGGGCCGGCAACGGCATAGTCCATCACGGCAGCGAGTTTCATGAGATCTCGCTGGCCTGGCGGGTACATCTCAACCCTCGCCATCCTCGGGGACCGACCCGACTGTCACTGGCGCCACAAACCACTTCTGGGCCTCCCCGCTGCAAGCTATCTTTCCCCAGGCGGCAAAGACCCTGCGGGGCATGACTCACCGGCTGCCTGGTCACCACGGAGATGCCCCACGTCCCCGGCCACATGTCAGTTCAAGTGAAGCCGCTCTTCGGTGTCTGCGCCGCATGCGGTGGAGGAGCAGCACGGAGGCCGGAGCTCCGGGGGATGGGATCTCATCTGTTTGGGTTTCAGCGTTGGGAGGCACCTATGTCCCACGCACAGTTGGAGGCGTTTGCATACAGCCTCCCACTCTATAACGCAGATATTTTTACCCCAATCTGACAGATGAGAAAACTGAAAAACACTGTGGTTCGGCGACTTGCCCCCCATAAATGGTATGCGTGGTACGCTCACCGACAAAGAAAGAATCAAACCAAGTGCGGGACGCAGGGCTCCGTGGCTCAGAAGCGGGGCTGCTCCATACGCATGCCGCCTGCCCCCAGGCCTGTGGCGTGAGGTTGCCTTCGTTGCTTTTAGCCAAAGAAAATGATTGCAGGCTGAGCTGGGGGCTGTGAGGAAAGAGAATGAGGGAGGAGAGGTGACACTCTGGACAAAGAACAAGAGTGCTGTGAGTAGAGCTGCCCAAACCTTCCTTCTATCCATGTAGACGTGTCACCTCATTGACATCCCACTCTCTTAATGCTAAGGTCCCAGAAGAGGAAGATCAACTCACAGTGTGTGTGTGTGTGTGTGAGTGTGTGTGTGTGTGTAGGTATGCACTTAGTATAGGTATACAGGGTACAGGAAAAGAAGTTAGGGGACATGAAACACAGTGACAGATGAAACAAAAATCTTTCCATCTTTTCACTGATGCACGCAAACATTTTTCCATAATAGGTAGAACCAGAGGGAATTGCCATATTTGTAACTAAAATGATCGAATATTAACAGTTCCCTGTGATTCAACCTAATTTTTATCAACTGTCAAATACTTTATCAATTTTACTATCAATTGTTTTATCAACTTTTTATCAATTGTAAAAAATGGTTAAAGATCTAGAAAGATCTAGCTCTGAATTTAGTAACAGAGGGAGTGCCAGTGCTTTAAAACCTCTGCCAGACACATCTGGGGCCCGGAAGTGGCACCCACTGCCTGCAACCCTCACCTGAACTTGAAAACAAGAGAAACAGGCCTGCTTTCTGAGCCTTCAGCTCTGGGAGCCATCAATGGTCTCAGAGATACAAAACCCCAACCAGGAGACAGAGGCTGCCAGGTAGCTGAGAAGAGGTCATTAGCATATCTAAGGGAAGAATGTGAAGATCAGAGAAGGGGAGGTGAGGGCTGAGAGCAGGAGAATCTTAGCTGGAGCTGGTCCTGGCTCAGGGGTCTTGATATTCTTCATCATTTGAAAAAGGGGCCACATTGCATTTTCATTTTGCATTAGGCCCAGCCAATGATACCCATCCCGAGGAGAACCCACACTTGACTTTGGAAGGCGGTAGGGGGTGGAGGGACGGCTTCTGAGCAGCAGTCAGAAGACCTCAGTGTTATTATTCTGTGTCATTTGGCCTCCCATGAATTTACTCTGAGCTTTAACTCTCAGCAGTCTCACAAGGGCAGCATGGTGGTGGCAGTGTTTTTAAACAAAACTACTGATGATGAACTACAAGCACGCAGGCATCCACATTCATGCAACATATGAAGCAGCCAAGTAAGTTGCTTCTGTGGTCCATGGCCAATTCAACCTCCTCTCTGAGGGCCTACTGTGTGCCAGGCACTGTTTGGGGCGATGGAGATGGCAACAAATGAGATAACAATCTCCGCTGTCCCCCTGTCCCCAGGCTTGTATTTCAGTTGAGAGAAATGGACAGTAAATACAAACAAGCCAATGATACGTGAGGTGATTGATTGTAAAAACAAAGCATTAAGAGGCAGTGTGGATGTCTCACATAGAATAGTCAAGGAGGAACTCAATGGGGAGAAGGCATCTGAGCAGAGCTTTGAAAGAGATAAAGGCACAAGCCCCTAAGTCTCTGGCTGAGTGAGAAAGTGCAGAGGCTGCAGGGCGGGTCTGTGCTGTTTGAGGGATAGCAGGACAGAAGAGAGGGAGGAAGAGGACCAGACGAAGTCACAGAGGTAGCAGGAGTCGATCTTGCAGGGACTTGTAGACCACAGTAACAACTTTGGTCGGAATAAGAAGGCGGGAATTGAAGCGTTTGGAACCTGGAAGTGACCCTGTGAGATGAAACAGGGTCCCCTGGGCTGCTGTGAGGAGGGCAAGAGGCAGCTGGGATGGAACCAGGAAACAAGATAAGGTGATGCAATCTTGCAAATGGAGGCGATCAGAGCTTGGACCCAGTAATTGGCAGCGGGGATGGTGAGAAGTGGCTAGATTCTGGGTTAATTTGGAAGGCAGAGCTGATAAGATTTGGTGAAGAGCAGCCACAAATAACAACAACAACAACAAATAAACAAGATCTTAGGCCACATTCTTCCATTAGCTAACTTCTGGCCAACTTGGCTGCCTATGCTATCTCAGCTCATCTTTACAGTTGCCCTGGGTGGGAATCCTCTCCTCCTCTCCAACGAGGAACGTGGCACGCAGCGGGTTGTGGAACTTGCTGAGGGCACTCGCTAGGAAGTGGAGGGCACATTGACCTATGTAGAGCCAAAAGCTCAGGGCACACACCTGTGCTGCGTGGCTGCTGCTTTCGGAGCCCACTCAGAAAGAAAGGGATGAAAGGGAGCCTGGGAAACCTGACCTGGACTCAGAACTTCCCTCTCCGGCTGCTGGCTGGCGGGGTTGCTAATGGGGAGTGAGCGCCATAATGAACTTAGCGCTGGGAAGATGAGAGCTCTCCTACCGGCACTAATTGAGGGGGAATGAGCTCATCCTGGTCTTTGAAGAATTTTAACAGCCATGGAATTCCACCAGTGGGCTAGAACCTGAGCCAGGCAGATACCCACTTTGGTGGCTTCATACCAGCCCCCTTCATAAAAGCCTGGAGGCCCCGCCTCCCAGGGCTGTGGTCAATGGAGGCATGAGCCCCATAAAGGGCTTGGGGTTGAAGGGGAGCTTCTGCCCTGGGGCGGAATGGGCTGAGAGGTGTCTGCCCTCCAAAGAGGATGCGCAGGGGAGGGGATGAAGCTGTCAGCCAGCCTGAAGGATGGAGCAGGACTGGGAGCTGGGTCTGGAGAGGCCTGTCACAAAGTAGCTGGCTCATCTCTGCCAGCCTCCCAGTGCCCGCCCTCATCAAAGGGGAACAGCCCTCGTCACCCTCAGAGAGCTGCGGCCACTTTTGTGCACAGTTAATTGAAAAGGAAGCGCTTGGCCTGGGGCAGGCAGGGGGAGTGGTCAAGGAAGGGGACATGGGGCTGCTCCTAGAAGTAAATGAAGTGAGGTGATGTTCCCGTTACTCTCGCTGCCGCCCCACAAGCCACCCCCACGCTTGGGGACATAGAACAATGACTTGGTTGTGGCCCTGGATCCCACGTGCTGGGAAGTCTGACAGGGCACCGTGGGCATGGCTTTGTCTTGGCTCCATGCTATCGGGACTGGGAAGATACAGAGATTGGAGGGGGAAGCAGGGCAGTGACTTGGAAACCGGGGACTGGAAACATCTAGAAAAGTCTTGACTCATATGGCTAGCGGTTGATGATGGCTGTTGGTTGGGACCACACTTGGGGCTATTGGCCAGATCATAGGACCTGGGCTTCCTCATGGCACGGCAGTCCCATGGGAGTCAGATTGCTCACATGGAAGCCCAGGGCCCCACAGGAGAGGGTCCCGACAAGGAGGGTGACGGTTGTATTGCCTTTTATGACCCAGCCTTGAAAAGCATGCAGTTACTTTTGCAACATTTTTTTGCTTATAAACAAGTCACAATCTCACTGGGACTCAAGGGGAGGGGGCAAAGCCCCATCCCCCTCCCAAGAGGAACTTACATATGCTGGCATTTGGCGAACCTGCACTTGTCCCAGGTTCTAGGAAAAGCGTGGATGGTGGTGTGACCTACACGGGTGTTCTCTGCTCCCTTTCTTCTCACAATCGCTCTCCCTCCTTGTCCTCTGAAACCAGTGGATTCTGCCCTCCCTCCACTTGGTAACTTTGGGAGGACATTGTTTTTCCTAATGGTCCATCAGAGTCTATGAGTTTATTCTTATGTTCCCTTGCTCCCTTAAGTACAAGAGTATTCCTTCCTGCCTTACCACATGATGAGAATTCCAGGTGACTTGGGTTTGAATCCTGACTCCATGAATTCAAAGTCAGATGACTTTGGACAAGAGGCACGACCTCTCTGAGCCTCGGTTTCCTCATCTACAGAGGTACATTTTGAAGTATGGTAGCAACCATACTTAGGTAAAAAATGCTGTTTGAATTTTAACCCTGCTATTCTGGCTTCTACACTTGCTTACTTGCTTAAACAATGGGGTAGTTGCCTCAGCTTCCAGATTGAGACCTGGAGGCTAAGGCAATCTTCCTGTGCCTGTGGACCAGGACCACAGGAGATTGATTCCCACTGACTCAGTAGCTTCAGGAGTAGAAACTGTAGAAAATCTTTAGATTAACCGCTGAGCTCTGCTTCTGTACTATCTTCTTTCGCAAGATAGGGCCACATTCCAATGTCCAGCAGGATGTGGCTGGGAATAACCCTGCAGACTATTCCTGGTGTTTGGAATTTAGGATTCAGAACAAAGGAAAATCCTTGTGGTTTAGACCTTTAAAAGGACTGCCTACACCTGGAACGGTGCAGTCATGAGTGTGGCCACCTGCGTGTGGTGCTCTTGCGGCCATCCTGGCCAATTCAATAAATCCTTGCCTGCTTTTATTTAATCAATTAGCAGCCTCCGTTGGTCTTATTTTGACTCCAGGGTTTGAGCCCACAACAATTTTATAAGGATTCAAAGCAATACCGCCTGGCAGTGAACAGCCACTCACAGAATATAAGCTGCCCTGATTTTAAACTGGGCAGCACAGCTCTCTTTTATTTTTTATTTTTTTCAATGACTCCCCTGCTCTTTATAGCTTTGTTCATGGTCTGGACCCAGACAGACCATATGGACATCCTGACCCCAGATCGCCTCGCTGTGTGGCCTCAGGCAGTCCCTGCACCCCCCCCCCCCCCTTTAGCCTCGGCGTTGTTGTGTCTGCAGGGGATAGTCATTCAGGAATCAGGGGTACACAGATTTATTCAATAAGATGATAGATATAAAGCAGCACCAGTGGACCAGGCTCTTGGGAAGATTGTGTCCCATCTCACTCCCATCATTTCTTTGGAATCAATATTCCTCACTGAAGTGAGCAAAGATCACTCTAAACTTCTAGACCTTCTCTCCAACCCTGTCTCATGAGCCTCTCCCATTGGTAACCATTTCCAATCCCCCAGTCTCCAGGACAAAAATTCAAATGCCTGACCCTCTTGTGGGGGGAGGTTGCTTAGAGATTGTTTGGATCTGGTAGATCCTTGGGAAGAAAGTCTTCAGGATGGATGGCCCAGGTCAGGAGGGGGCCACCTCCCCCCACCAGCCCCCATCTCAGCGGGCAGCCCTGCCCGGAGGCCTGGGTAAATACCTTCCCCAGGCCAGACTCCACCCCCCTGTGAGGAGGCTGACACCAGCAGGCCTGGGGGAAAATTCCTCTGATTGTAGGACTGTTACTGGATTCCCAGCCTTTGTGCTGAAGGAGCAAGAGGGGCCATATTTCCAAAGTCCGGGGTTTTCTCATTTAGGTCCAGCTGAGCTTAGAATGACAGCAAAGGCCAGGCGTGACTTCCTCCCGAGGGAAGAAAAGTCTTAAAAAATTCTCCCCCCAAATTCCTAAGTGATCCCAGCTCTCCCTGTAGTGTCTTTGCCCAAATACCTCTCACAAGCCACAGACATGCTCCCTGGCAGCCCAGAAATCACTCCCCCCACCCACCCAAGTGGCTGTCAGTCTCCCCACTCTCCCTCCTTTTTTTTTAGTGGAAGGAGAAGTTATGACTAAAGGAAGGAATCAGAGTGTTTCTATCCCTTAGGCCAGGAGAGGTGACAGGGCCCCTGGGAAAAGATGGCCAGCCAGAAACTTAGATGGACGTTCTCCTTCCTATTTCTCCTTCTAGCTCCTTCTAGGGAATTGAAAATGTCATCCTTTTTCTAAGACACCCCCCCCCATACCTGCATCAGTTCATTGACTTATGCCTTCTGCAAGCATTTAATGAGCATCTGTTGACCGATCCTGGGAACATAACGATGAATTAGACAGGATCCAGCCTTCATCATGCTCCCAGTATGTCCAGGCAGGAGATGGCGCAATGACCAGATACAAGGGAACACAACTGTCACCGTGATGCCACATGACCCTCTGGAGAACCCCAGGTCACTGGGCGCAAGGAAGACCCCACAAGAAATGTAGCTGCGCTCGCCAGCGAGGCTGGACCTTGCCAGGCTGCAGAGTTGGGCTCTTCGCCAACCCGCAGGAGAGCCCCTCTTCCAACTTAGGGCCGCTGGCAGACCGGGACGGGGACCTGGTGCTTCCTCAGTTGCCCCATCTGCAAAGCATACCACGATCGGTCCTCCAAACCCATGTGCGGCCTGGAGGAGCTACACAGAAAGCTACTCCGTGGCTTCCAACTTCTTCCTCTGCTTTATTGGTTCAAGAGTGAAAACGTTCATTTATTTTTATGGGACGCATGGGCTGGGTGATTTTTTTATTATTAAAAATAAAATTCTTGAGAAAAATTCAAAACTTCGGTTTCACAGCTTCCAACAATATAAAGTTTGAACCCTGGGTCTCACGCAGAGCCAGAGCTGAGCTCTGCTGACGGACAGCGAGCCACGGAGGCTTCCATGCGACAGAGTGAGTGTGCCAAAGGCTGTCTATGGTGCCGGGTGGGCCCCGGGAACACGGAGAGAACACTGTAGAGTGGATGGCTGTCTAACCACTACGCTGTACACCCAAGACCAATACAAAGTAATATTGAACATCAGTTGTAATAGAAAAAAATTTTTTTAAAATGAATGTGTTGCCTTCCCCACCCCTTTCCTCTCTGTTCCCCCCATAAACAAATACTCATGATGATTCACTTCACTATTGTCCAAGGTGCTGACATCCAAGCAATGAGCTCGCTGGCCAGTGGAATGAGTGAGGCTCAGCACTGGATGCTGCCATGGGTGACCACCCTGGTTGTCTGGTTTAACCAATAAGAAAGTATTGGTTAAGAGGAGAAGAGAAAAGACTAGTCTTTCTTTTCAGCCTTGGATCCCCCAAAAATAGGATGTGTCTAGGCTACAGCAGACCCATGTCTGAGCTCCCCTGGTGCTGGGTGGAGGTGCAGGGGTGAGGCTAAGGATGCTGCAGGCCAGGCCATCAGCCCAGGGGCAGGGGAAGAACAGGTGAGCTGGATGGAGAGACTGGATAAAGAGTCAGCGAGACTCAATCAAGGGCTCAGGAAGCCTCCTTCCCAAAGCGCCCGTCCTCTGGCTCAGAATGAGATGCCCGTGACCTCGCCTCAGAGGGACTGAGTAGCAGTCGAGCTTCCACACCAAGCTCATAAGAGGGCAGGACAGGGTGGCTGAGGGAGGCTCCCCCACAGACGCTTCTGTCAGATGGCGGGACCGCCCCTCGCAGTCACTGGTCTGAAAGGCCACCTCCTCTGCAAGGGGCTGGGGGACAGGTCCCAGGCAGATGGAAACCGAAGCCCGTGACAGGCTCCCTGTGGGGCTCCTGCAAGGAGTGGCCTTCTCCGAGGCCTGGCCATCTCCGCTACCCGAGTAAACTTAATGCATGAGCAGGAAGGAGCCAGGCCTGGCCTGGGAACCACCCCCAGACCTGTGTTCTTTGCTTAGTTTTGAGGGTTTTTAGCCTTTGGGGCAAGTCAGCTGTAGCCACGAAGCAGCCCACGCCTCCCGGCCCAGGACTTGGACTTCCTATCCACTTACATTATACGTGCTGCCGTTGCTGTGAGATGGCACAACTCTCCTGTGCATAAATACAGTAGGCAGACACTAACATGCAAGAGGCATGGGGCGGCAGGAACGCAAACGCATGTCCCTTCCGAGTAACCCCTCTCAGCTTGAACTAGAACCGGCTCTCCTGTTCACAAGAGGGTCCTGTTTGGGGTTAACAAGAATGAAGATCACACAGTCCAGACTCAGGGCCTCCCCCATCCTGCCTCCACCCCGGGAAGGGCTGGGAGCCAAGTGAGCAGTAGGAAGAGCTCAAGGTGACGGTCTAGTGTCAGCGCACCTACTCCTGGGTGCCGGGGGCAGTCCCTGTCAGAGAGCTGCCCAGACCTCTGCCAGTGGCTGGGAGACAACCCCCACCCCACCTCAGCGGCCGCGCCTTCGCCGTGCCTTCCCAGCTGTTGCCACCACGGAGTTGTCAGGAAATTTGTGATAATTCTTTTTATCGATCGCCTCTATTGATTTTGTCTATGGTGAAAATATACTGCAGACACATTAAGTAGCTATTATAGGCAAATGGTCTTTTAATGAATTGTACCAACAGACAGGACTTTACATTTAACCCTAACTGGGCCTGGGGCTTTCTCTCGGGCCCTGAATGATCACAGAGGGACTCAGTTCCGGTCCAGAGCCCAAGCTGACATTGGGCAGTGGAGATCCCCTGGGCACTGCTGAAGAGTGCCAAAGCCTGCCACAGGGGAAGCGCCCGCCATGGTGTCGTCAGGGGATGAAGCAGACGATCATAAATATCACACCAGAGCCTGGCCGGTGTGGCTCAGTGGTTGAGCATCAACCTATGAACCAGGAGGTCATGGCTCGATTCCCAGTCAGGATACAGGCCTGGTTGTGGGCTCGATCCCCAGTGTGGGCCATGCAGGAGGCAGCTGATCAATGATTCTCTCTCATCATTGGTATTTCAATCTCTCTCTCTCCCTTCCTTTCTGAAATCAATAAAAAAATATATATTTTTAAAAATCACACAAGAATCGGTCCTGTGACCCAAGCACATGCCTTGTTAGCCATTTTCCTAAACTTGACATATTTCCCAGTTAGTCTTCGTATTAAAAAAAGGGGGGGGAGGGAGGCATCACTTTGGACACACTCCCTGTCTCATCCCACATCTTGAAACTAGGCTCGTGCTTTTGAGATGTGAGGGGAAAAAGGAAAGAAGCAAGACTTCCTGACTTGTCAAAGACTGTGCTTCTGCCTCCTTCATGTGGTTTTTGGTTTTGGTTTTCTAAAACACAACTGTGTGTGCGTGCACGTCTGGCTCTTGGCAAAACTGGATTCAGAGGAACGCTCGGAAGCTTCCATTCAACATGCTAAGTGTAGGCCAGAAGCACCGGTTTCCGGCTCTGTGAGCACGTCCCCGACACGGGCTGGGCTCCTGGTGGTGATAGCAGATGAAGGATCTTCTGTTACCAGAAGCAAGACTCGGGCTGCTATTATCGGATAATGTAATGGGCAAAACCACAGAAGAAACGCTATCTCTGATGGGAAAACGCTGCAGACTCTTGAAAATTGTCATTTCCACTCTTTGGCAGGAAAGGACGACATTTCTGACAGAGATGAATTATAACTACAAGCAGTGAAATCAGAGGCCAGCGTCTCAGCTGTGCTTGAGTTTGGGTTTTAAGAAGAAGAACCATTCGAGGCAGGTGACATGTTACAACTGCGCTTTCCTTACATGACATACAGGAAAGAGAGCGGCCCTTCCAGGCTTCGCGGGCCAACACTCGGAGTCCGTTTGGTACAGGTTCAAAATGAGGGTGCCTCCCCAGCTCCGCAGAGCCCAGGCTGCGACCCACGCACTCAACCCTGGCGGGCAGGCCGAGGGCTTACAGCTCCGGACCTTCTGTTCTGACTCCCATCGAGGCTCTGTCCCAAGGTTGGTTTGCCTCTTGGTTACAGGAGGGCTGCCTACAGCAAGAAGGGTTCACATACTTCCTGGTTCACCCCCAGCAGGAAAAAGAAAGAAGAAAGAGAAAAGGATTCTCTCTCCCAACCTGGGATGCAAATCACTCCAGTTGGTATGACTGGGTCAACTCAACCTTATGCCAGCTCCCGAACAAAGGCAGGTGCCAGGGAAGGGCCACAGGCTCCCAGGTTCATGGCTCAGGGCACCCCTGGGAGCTAGAGACAATGCGGATGCCTATACTAACATGGGGCTCCGTTCAGAAGTGAGGAATGGGGTGCCAAGTGGGTCATCCACCTCATTTAGCATTGCCTATAAGACTAAGCATGCAGCAAGTATGATTTTGGTTCATGAGGAAATCGAAGCTTAGAGATATTAGTATGTCCCAAGTTCACACAATTGATTCCTTATGAAGTCTAGATTTGAACCAAAGCACATTAAATAGCAAAAGCCCATCACGACCTTGACCCCATCACTCTTCTGTCTCCCTTTAGTCATAATGCTGCAGGACAATGCTCTCAACATTTTCCGTTATCAATGCTTATCCCTTGTGCCGCAAAAATGGCATTTTCTATTGGTGATATGGATAGCAAAGAAATACAAATCTAGTCTATTATGGCTTTCACTCATCCATTGCTGCACTTCAAAACTTCATGGCTTAAAATAACCACGTGGAGAGCTAATTTTCAAAATAAGGCAAAAATCATGGTTGTCACACAGATATAAAATGAGCATGTGTTAAAGATTGTATTTATCTCAATTAAATGAAGGAAACAAGTAGATGTTGTAAGTAATTCAAAGAAAAAGTCAAAGAAGTATAAATTTACATGCAGTGAAGGAACGTAGAAATGAAGAGGAAAATGGAGACAACAGCCCAGTGTCAAGGGGAGGGGATTGTTCAAGGATGAAAATTCTAGGCTGCTCGCCACACCTTGTGTTAACTTCTTGGAATCCCATGATTAGAATTTTTATTTTTATTTTTATAAAATATACTTTTATTGATTTCAGAGAGGAAGGAAGAGGGGGAGAGAGATAGAAACATCAATCATGAGAGAGAATCATTGATCGGCTGCCTCTTGCATCCTCCCTCCCCCCACTGGGGATCAAGCCTACAACCTGGCATGAGCCCTGATGGGGAATCGAACCCTGACCTCCTGGTTCATAGGTTGACACTCAAACAACGAGCTATCCTGGCTGAGAAAAATCACTTTATTCTAACAGCAAATATGTGAAATGGCTCAAATGAAAAGCTTTTGAAAGGAGACCAGGACTGCCACATAACCAGCAATAAGAGGAATATTTGTTTTATATAATTGATAGCATCTTGGTAACTGTCTGAGTGGCTATTGAATAAAACCTGTCAGCCTATCACATAAAAATACAGCATTTTCTTCTGATGACCTCATGAAGTCAAGGCAGTCCTGGGCTCGAGGCTTTCCCAATGAGAACAGTCACATCTTCATGTAGCTCTTCACCTCGAGATATAAATAACCAGGATCCCAGATAAGAAATGATATTTACAGCCCAAACATTATTATTTTAAAGTTGTTGCTTTTTTCTTTAAACAGGTCAGCTGACTGTGGATTACTGGAAATCCCTGCGCATTATCATGCCTGGGTCAGCAATATATTCTTGGCTTCAGAAACATTGATGTTGGAAATGAAATATCTAGCTTTCCCTTCCCGTTTTCCTCCCCAACTCTCCCCTCCATCATTTCTCCCCCAAAGGATCAGCATTTGTCCCTTGGCCTCTCTGGCTCGAATAGTATTTAAAACCTGAATATAGTGTTATTATATGTATTTTGTGGTGGTTGTTGTTTTCTTTTCTTTCTTTCTTTCTTTTTTTTTTTTTTTAGCCAATTTGATGGTATTTCCAATCCTAAAAACCTCTTAGCAGTGCTATTTCCATTGGTCCTTTTTATAAACAACTTAAAAGCAAGGGCAAAGGTCATACTAATGGGATTAATTGATCACCAGTAGAAGGAATTATGTCACCACCAAGGCCACACCCCTATGTCTTTCTCCCCTGCTTATCATGGGTGTTCTTTGCATAGACCTAATGGAAATTCTCCATCATGATGTTTTAGACATGATGTTTTTGGAAACCTGGAATTAAATGCAATGTGCATGTGGTATGATGCTCCCTTTTTCTTTTCTTTTTCGTAAATATATTTTTATTGGTTTCAGAGAGGAAGGGAGAGTGAGAGAGAGATAGAAACATCAGTGATGAGAGAGAATCATTGATCAGCTGCTTCCTGCACACCCCCTTACTGGGGATCACTGTGCCCTTGACCGCATTTGAACCCGGGACCCTTCAGTCTGCAGGCTGACACTCTATCTACTAAGCCAAACCCACTAGAGCTGTATGCTCCCCTTTTCTTGCCTTTAATCAGCTTCTCAACAATGATATATTCAAACCTACTATTTTAAGAACCGCATTTCTAAACCAAGAAGATTAGTCGCTTACTCAAAGGCACCCAAATGCCCACCTGGACATGGCTGGGTTTCCTACTATGTGAGGGACACTGCTAATAGGAACTTATTAGGTGGAGGGTAGAGCGGGGACCAATCCAGAGTGACCCATGGCGTTCCCAGCTGCGTCTGAAACGCATCACAGGCTCCTGTGCAGAATGTGACCAGGGTGACCTGAATCCCACTTAGATTCCCCAGTTCTACTCTTCTCAAAAGCAGGTTTGGCGCCCTCGCCAGTTTGGCTTAGTAGATAATCAGCCTGCCGACTGAAGGGTCCCAGGTTTGATTCTGGCCAGGGCTTGATCCCCAGTAAGGGGGCATGCAGGAGACAGCTGATCAATGATTCTCTCTCATCATTGATGTTTCTATCACTCTATCCCTCTCCTTTCCTCTTTGAAATCAATAAAGAGATATATATTTAAAAATAAAAGCAGATTTGGAGAAGGGTGGGTGCAGGGTGGAAAGGGTCAATGGGAAAAAAACAAAGGGGACATCTGTAATACCCTCAACGATAAAAATAAATTTAAAAATAAAATAAATGAAAGCAGATTGGTCTTTTCTTTATGGCACCTAAGCTTTTTTAGGCAATTCTTTCCTCTCCCATTGAAAATGCCTTTGAAAAGCAGGACTTTGGCTGCATATAGCTTTTCCTGCTTCTATAGATTTTGCTGTAGTTGAAAAATACTACCCACAGATGGGCTCTCCACAGTCTGGGCCTTTGTACTTTCTGTGGACTTAGCTGGGGTCACTGAGATGCGAACAGGACCCAGTAGAATTCATTTCTGCTGCTCCGTTTAGAACAGGGCAGTGAATGGAAGTGGCGAAATTCAACTCTGAAGAGATGCTGTTGCGTCGTGAGGGAACAGGGGCATGTGTCTGGGACACAACATCCCATGTGGTTTCCAGCTTCTAAAATCTGTTTCTTGTGTTTTAAGTTGTTTGGTATAAATTTGTAGGACTTCACACTTCCCCTCAAAAATCTTAGCACTTACACACCTTTCTCTTATTTATAAGCACTATCAGAAAAAAAAGGGGGGGGGACTTTATTTACAACACTGATAGGAAAAAAAATGGCAATGTGATAACTTTACTACAAAAATGTGATTTCATTTATTATTTTTTTTCCTATTTTTAAACCTACTTTTAAAACAAACTATGTCTCTTCTCCGGGCAAGGCTCTTAGAACTACTTGGTGAGTACATATCGAATATTTTACTTTCTTTTCCCTGTGATCCAGCAAGAAGTTCATCCAAATAGAACCATGCCTCCACCACATAAATCATTCAGAAGATCTGGTAACTTTCCATGTGATTCAGTTAAATCCTTTAAATCCCGCAGGAGAATTTACTTGTTTTTGGCATATTTCACCATATTAGGAGGAAAACCAGTCTCCAGGGACACGGTGGTTAATGAGAATGGGCCAGAAGCAGATGTCCTAAACTCAGTTTTGTTGGCTTAGGCATGTTCAGATGGTGTTTCTCTTGGTAGGGATTTTCTGAAGACATTTCCTTTCTGAGTCCTCCATACCCTTCTAGGCTCCCCTCGATGCTTTTCAAAGGACAGAACACCCCCCCCCCCCTAATTAAAGGTAAGACAGATGCAGAGGGAAGGTAACGCATTGGATTAATCCATCGACACTGAGCTGAAAGGCCAACTTTACCTAAAGCCAGAATTGATGGGTTTGAGGGCAGCAGGAAGACACGAAGTGGCGGGCTTGGTGGGGAGAAGTGAGCAGGACACTTGCTGGGAAGAGGAGGGGTTGTGGGGGCCACACAAGTTTTCCCACCACTCAGTTTTGCCCAGGCTCCGCATGTGGGCGCATCCTCTGAGCTGAGATGGAAATTCACCTTCTAGGACTGTTGATATTTTATGGTAGCACAAGCCCTAGACTGAATTTTGAGCCAGAAGACATTCCCACTCTCTGTTTCTTTAAGACTTATTACATAAACATGAATCCACAATGCCCAGGAGAGAGGTGCCTGGGCCCTAAGACTCCAGTGCATTTGGAGGAGTTTTAAGGTCCAAACACACATTTGGTTCAGGAGAAAGTTCCTTAAAGTAAATGGAAATGGAATGTAGGGAGGTAGAGGAGGAGACAAAATCAGGGACTGGGTGACATCCATTGTACAGGAAGTTTATAGGAGAGACACAGTTTCTGATGGTATTATTTTCCATTGGAACAACTGTAACCCTACTTTTGCCCTGCCCTGGTAAATTATATTGATGCTACAATGAAAAGGAGCATAACCTCCCAAAGTCTGTGCATATTCAGATCAACGAATGACTAAGTGACACAAATATTTCTCAGTTCCATGCATTTGAGGGAATATTTTCAAAAGTGTATTAGGGCTCTCAGCTAATGATCATGTGTCTCCAGGATCAGATTGATCATTGGTCATCCCCACCAGAGGGGGGTTTCCGGCATCTGTAGTTTCAGACTGGAGGAGAGAGGACATGGAGGAAGGAAGGAAGCAAACAGGGAAGTACTGGAGTGCGACCTCATACTCTGTCTTCATTAGTAATCTTCCTAGTTCCTGATGAGTTTCCCCACCTTTTTTGGTGCCAATTCCTGCCGTAGAAAATGTCCCAGAGCAGATCGACAGGAGTTACTGAATTTGCACATGTGTGCTTGCTTCGAAACTCCATCGACTTAGTAGCAGAGAGAAAGAAGGAAAGCATGGCTTTCAGTCTAGCCTAAGAGTAGCATGGATATTGGAGAGAGTCCCTGCACCTAACCCAGCCCTCAGCACCAGGACTCACATTGGGGCTGACTATCCTTTAAGTAATAATAATAATAAAAGATTGTCTCTTAAAGTCTATATGTGAAGTATCAAGTTAAATATAGGTGCGATGTGTTGGGGAGGAGAGAAAAGGTAAAATAGAGGGATGAGAGTGGATCCCAAGGCACGTCAAGGGTGCACTGTCAAGCTCTCAGCTGAGTGTAGCTCGCTGACATACTCCAAGCCCACAGCTGTGACCTGAGCCCATGGCTCCAAACTTGGACTGAATGGCTCCTTCCAAAGTCAGCACTTAAGTGAGCCGCCCCCACTGCAACCTCAGCCCCAGATGTCGCAAGAACTGGATTAAGCAGAGGCCTTTCTAGACTCCCACTTAGCATACATATTTAAATTCTGGACTCGACGCCAAAATTCCTCAGTGGGCTACCTTATCCTTGGTTAATTGAAAAAATAAACCGTTCTGCAGCAAGGAAAAAGGGACATTTTCACAGAAACGTCTTTGATGCTAAGGCTGCTTTGAGGATATGCATCCCTATACCTCCCGTGAATATTTTTTATTGATTTCAGAGAGGAATGGAGAGGGAGAGAGAGAGATAGAAACATCAATGATGAGAGAGAATCATGGATCGGCTGCCTCTGCACACCCCACAGTGGGAATCGATCCCGCAACCTGGGCATGGGTCCTGACCGGGAATTGAACTGTGACTTCCTGGTTCATAGGTTGATGCTCAACCACTGAGCCACGCAGGCTGGGCCTCCTGTGACTTTTAACTCAAACTCAAGGACTTTACAATACAAAGGAGCAACCAATAGCCAAGACCAGAGGGTGTTCCATAGAGGCAGTGGGTGGAGAATTATAGTCACCCCGACTCGATTTTAGGGAACCAAATCGAGGGGAGACACTGGGGAGTAACAGCGCGTGCGCTCAACACAGAAGGCAGAGCTTAGCACAGGGACAGTGAGACTGCCACACACACGCCAGGTCACTGCTCTGAATGCCCGAAGTGGTGACAGCTTATGACATTCTGGCTGCGGTGGCTGAGCCCATGGTATGTTATTGCCAACCTACTATTTCTCCATTTACTATGTATTGCCATCGTGGGTGGTAGGAAGGAAGAGTTCATCAATATTTCCTTTATTTTTATCTTGGTGGGAGGGGGGAAGCTGGCGTGTCCTTACATATACATGTTTTCAGTTGACTGGTTTTAAATAAGCATGACCACCTAGCTGAATGCTACCTTTTCCTCTTTGCAGGCTATTTTTCAAGAGGGTGAAGAACGCGTATCTCAAGGCACAGAGAAAAGTGGTCACATAGAACTAGTATCTGAATGGGCCAACTCACCAACCAGCTCACATCAACCCACAGGCAAGTGTGCTAATTAAAAGCACACGAGTCAGACAGCCCTGGGTTCAAATCCTGGCTTCTGCCACGTAGGTGGGTAAATGTCTTCAGTAGAATTCTCCCTGATGTAGACTCTGAGCCAAAGATTCAAGTTCTTTATCCAGAACTCCCAGGGGAAATAATGGCAAACCATTGAGAAGCACACCCGGGGAGAAGCAGCAGCAAAGCAAGGGTCTTCGGTTGAAGATCAGTCTCAGCTTGAACCCCAGAAAAGCCCTGAAGTGTATGCTGCACCTCAGAGTTTATCCAGAGACAAAGGAGCCCGGTTTTTGTATGTGAGGATCAGTTAGTCTCCAGTCTGTGGGCGGAGGTTCAGAAGCAAACACCCCCTGGGGTCACCGCGGTGGAGTGAAAACATTGGGTGGACAATGTCCGGCTTTGGACCAGAAAAGGTCTAATGCCAGATGGTAAGTTTCAGTTAGGCATCGAAGGATCATTCGGAATTGCTGCCAGAAGGATGGAATGCAAATGGTTTCTGTGCAGCTGTTTGCTCCATATTTTTAACTTCACCATCTGACCAGGTGGACAGTATGACCCCACGCTTCTAGCCTGTTTTGACTCATGGTTATGAATTTCATATCCAAATTTTGCCAACATTGATGAGTCATCTTCTCATGAAATCTTTCTCAGATGAAAAGCATTCTCTGGATCAAATGCCATTCAGTTATTTTACTTCTTTGATCAAATTCTATTCCACATGCTTTAACCTTTTTCAGGATTGTTTTCCATTGTCATTTTCATTCTACTGGATTTTTTAAATCAGATTGTAAATTTTAAGATTTTGTGCAACTTTTAAAAAAATATATTTTTATTGATTTCAGAGAGAAAAGGGGAGAGGAGGGAGAGAGCGAAAGGAGAGAGAAACATCAATAATGAGAATCATTGATCAGCTGCCTCCTATATGCCCCCTAGTGGGAATTGAGCCCAAACCCCAGCATGTGCCCTTGACCAAAATCAAACCCAGAACCCTTCCATCATCAGGCCAACACTCTATCCATTGCGCCAAACCAACTAGGGTTGTGCAATATGTTTTAAATGAGATACCGTGATATGCTGCGCACTATTCTCAATGCTGGTAATCACAAATAATTAAGAAGATAGTGATTCCTGCACTTGTGGGACTTAATATTAACCTTATATTAATACTACTGTATTCTTATCTCAAATAATCTCAGAGCAATTGTCTCTGCCTTCATGAGCTTTCTTTTGGAAGCCATTATTTTGAACAAGTTCAATGCTTCTGGTTCTAATTTTACAGATTTTTAAAAAATACTTGTTTCTCTTATCAGTTTTTTTTAATCTTCATCTTTCCATTTGCAATTTTAGCTGTTGACAGGTTTACTTCATGTTGACCATTTCTACCAAGCCCAATTCTTTTTCCCGAAGCCAATTCTTGCAGGATCCAACATGACCATCAGGACGACCCTTTGGGCAGGATTTCACTTCTAATAAATTTTATCACTTGTAGCTTTAGTCATTGTCAGTTTTAGTTTGTGTTGATTATTTCTGCCAAGCCAAAACTTTCCCCAGCAACCTCGTAACAGTGTCCTTTGGGTCAACCTCATGGGATCAAAATATATATATTTTTTTCAAATCCCTTATTGAAATGGTATGGTAAAAATTGTGATTCAACACTTCCTATTTTGCAAGAAACAGCATGAGAAAATATGCAAAGTCACGGCTGTCAAGAATTTAGAGCAGCAATTCTTGCACTGTAACGTACATACAAATGACCCAGGATCTTGATAACGTGCAGTGGCTCTAGGGCGGGGTCTGAGACTCTGCTTCCACACCTGCTCCCAGGTGATGCTGACGGTGATGGTCTGCAGGCAGAGTGACAGAGAGCTGGCTTATATGCCCTGGGGTCCAGAGGACCTGGGTTCAAGGCCCCTGCTGTTCTCTAAACTTGAGGAGGTTACTTCATCTCTGAGTCTGAGCTTACTCATTTATAACATGGGATGGTTACATTATTACAGATCTGAGAGGCTGTCAGGATTAAATAAAATGAGTTATGTAAAAGGCTTTCATAGGGCCTGACATCTAGTAAATAAAAACTGACTGCCCTTAATTGGCCAGTGAAAACATGGGCAGGGCCCAGAACGGGTGCTAAGGGGCCTCTCTACCCAAAGTGTGGTCCGTGGGCAAGCAACATCTGGGAGCTCGATGGAAGTGTGGACTCCTAGGCCTTCTGAATGCGCATCTGTATTTTAACAATATCCCTGTGCACCTTGTATTTGGAGAAGTGCCAACACTGACCTAAAAAAGGGGCCGGGAAGCCAGTTGGGAAAGACCTCCCAAGGGCTGGAAAGTGTCAGACTTGCCCGTTGTGGACTTTGAAACTTCTCGGAGGGCTGTGGGGTGGCAAATACCTACACTTTCTATTCCTCTACACCCCACCCCCCCCACACACACACACTCCTATGTCTGCCCATGTTAGTCGATCCTCAGCACTGCTTCCAGCTGCGCCTTGGTTAATCCCAGGATCCCTGTCTACACACGCCGTGGGCCAGGCCACATCAATGCATCAGCAGTGACAGAAATAATAGATTTGCAATCACTGTCAGGACCATAGGGAGCCATCCAAGAATGTTAAGATGGAAAAAATGAGATAATACAGGTAAAAGCTCAGAAGAGTGCCTGGTGCCTGGTAAACACTCAATAAATACAAGTCAATGATTTCTCCCTAGCCTAACAGGCCACGCCAGCATTTTCTCCAGGTGGTGCATAAATAAGGAAACTTAGGACAGTGTACTCATGTATCTTGGTGTTTGTGACCATGCCCTTTTATTGTGAAAAAATAGAATAGATAGAACTTTTTAAAATTCTTATTTGGAAAAATGAAGACATTGGCGGTCATATGTTCTCGCCTGCCCATCTTCTGTTTACATGGAGAGTGGCACAGGTACCACTGGAAATGATTATGGCCTGTCCCTCTGGGCCTGCGGGCATTTGGGTCATCAAGCAGAAAGGGCCTGCATGGAGAGAAGTGGCCCTTCTCCCTGCTCCTCTCTACTCATTCCAGGACATCTGCCTTTGCATAAGAGAGAGGGAGAATGGTTCTGCAAATGGTGGGCGTTCTTCTCTTTTCCTCGTCTTCCTGGGGTTCACTTAAAGAAACTCTGTGACACTTAGTGGGAGCCGTGGCAAGTCCAGGGTGTGGCATAGGCCATCTCGGAGGAGCACCCCCCAGCTGTCTACTGAGAGCTGCAGCTCTTCATCAGCAGCCCTCCGGCAGTGGCCACACTGGGGCAGGGTTAGCGCCAAGTCCAAAGGCCTGGACTAGATGACCCGAGAGAACGTTCCCAATGTGAACCGCAGACTTTTGGACCCAAGCGAGCCGTTGGCTGTATTTTCTGGATGCTGCACCCCACCAGGATACCCTCAGCTCCTAGAGCCAGTGCTGGCTTTCAAAGGCATGTGCTCCTGCTTCCAAGTACTCTGCTTCCCCACCCCACCCCCCACCTCCACCCCAGAAGCTCACAAGCTCACTATGATTCATTGACCAAACTGTTCTAATAAGCCCAGGAACCAAAGTCTACTGAGGTTTAAACCTTCCTGATTTAAAAACATTTTATATTTATTGCTTTTTTTTTTAGCTCAAATACAGGCATCTATGTGCTAGTAAATCACCCATTTCATACACTCCCTGGTGTTATGTATGTAGTTATGCTGCCATCTGATTCTAGAAAATTAATATGCAAGTGGAAGTAATAACAGTGCCACAGAGTGAAAAACAATGTTGTGTGTAATTTTCTGACTGGTTTCCTCTTTGCAAGGCAATGAGAGAGAGAGAGAGAGAGAAGGGAGGGGAGAAGAGGAGAGGAGAGGAGAGGAGAGGAGAGGAGAGGAGAGGAGAGGAGAGGGGAGGGGAAGGAGGGGAGGGAAGGGGAGAGGAGGGGAAGAGAAGGGAGGGGAGGGAAGGGAAGGGAAGGGAAGGGAAGGGAAGGGAAGGGAAGGGAAGGGAAGGGAAGGGAAGGGAAGGGAAGGGAAGGGAAGGGAAGAGAAGAGAGGAGAGGAGAGGAGAGGAGAAGAGAAGAGAAGAGAAGAGAAGAGAAGAGAAGAGAAGAGAAGAGAAGAGAAGAGAAGAGAAGAGAAGAGAAGAGAAGAGAAGAGAAGAGTAGTTGAGTTCAGAGAATCAATGTGTGGGATTGAGACAGGAATCCCATTTAGTACCACACTGTACACCACATTTCCAATGGGAGACTCCTCTTGACAACTTTTTGAATACCCAGCTTATCCAAACTCATCATTAATTCGCTTTCAAAGTGTGGTATCAACAGACTTCACATAAAAATCTCTCTCGAATAATGAAGGCTTTGGTTCTACTGGGATGCTTCAAAACAGCTGCCCTTAAAAACATGATTAAAAGTTTCCATTGAAATGTATTATCAATGAATAAGGTTTTGTGCTTATGCATATGAGGCCTTCCAGAGAGAAAGATTTCAAATTCCTTTCCAAATGAGGCCTGGAACAAACAGAACCACTTCCCTTCATGAGTAGATGTACTAAGGTTGGTCCTTGTGGCCATCAGGGGATGTGGCTGAAATATAAAGTCTTCTAACATTTTGTGAAAAGGCTTAAAAAGAAAAAGAATAAATGGTGCTCACCACCTCCCAGCTGGCTTATTGTACTAACCATGTCTTCTATTTTTCTGAATTCTGAAGTTTTGACATTTGGGGGGTCTTGTTGAGCCTGGATAGACTGCCCGTTGCACAGTTAGCTAATTCCTAGACATGAACAGCTCGCCCATGGACACACTTTTCAAATACACAACACCCAACCTATAGCCCATACCCCAAACACCTTCTCGCTTGGGCTCCCAACACTGCAGGCCACTGTCCATCTGTCCTAATCACCCAGGGCAGATAGCAGACAATTAGGGAAGGTCCTTTGAACTCACTCAAATAGCCCATTTGAAACCTGCTGATCCTGCCAGTCTTGTTCCTTCCTGCAGAGACCACAAGAAGGCTCTTGTCCACAGTCCTGTTCTTTTCCTTTGTCTTCCAACTGACCCTGGTGCTTCTTCATGTGCCATCATCATGAACTTGTTTGATCCTGAACCCCTTAGGTTGGCTTCCTTCCCTTCCCTGTTTTGCACCCCCCCCAAACCCCCACTCTCTTACCACTGTTTCCTATGATCACTTCCACTAGTATCATGAGTATCTGCTTCTTCTGGAATCTGGGAGAGCTCCTTTAAACTGAGACTACAAGGACACTCGGGGAGCTGACATTCATTGAGAACTTGCTTTACATTAGTTATATCGTTGAGTCCTCTGAGGTTAGTAAACTATTAATTCCATTTTATGGTAAGGGAACTGAAGCTTGGAAAATGAATAATTCAAAAGTGCACACCTAGCAGATGTCAGGACGTATACCCATCTTTTGAATGACTGTCACTCAGCCCACTATTAGATACATATATAGTACCTGTAATGAGCTGTTCCCATAACAGCTGCTCAATAATAGTAGGTGTAAGAGAAAATGGATGAGTAGACTAGGATCCCTGATTGGAAGGGTCACAAAGACTAACGGTGAAGGCAGACAGATTCCTGTAGAATTAGACTCTCACAATATTCCTCCACAACACTCCTCCCACACCAACACATTGTTACCCAAGGAAGAGAGCCTTGCTTTTTTAACAGTGCAGATCCTTCTAGAAGAACTGTTGTGTTCAGGTCACTGCCTGTTTCCAAAGTCCCCCCGGGGAGAAGACGCAACACCCTTCTACTTTCTCATTAGCAGGATTCCCACCAGAATATTCTCGCACTTACAAGAAGCTTCCATTCACCATGATTCCCCTCCAAAGAAATCCTAGCTCTCTGCCACTTACAACTTTTCATTATGAAACCGGGGGAGAGAGTTGGGGTGGGAACCCTACTGTTTTCTTTTCCTCAAAATATAATATTTCTCCTGTGCTTCTCTGCCAAAAATGGCACTTGAGAAGATGTAAGAGGGGAACAAGAGCTGGTGACTGCCAAGACAACCACGGATAATACCACCCATCTCAGCCACACACTCTCAGGAACACAGGGAGGAAATTCGCTTTTCCTTTCTTTTCCTGTTCGATAAAGACAGATCTACAGAGATACGGGCCAGCTCCTCTGGAACACCCCATTATGTGGAAATGTCACTTTGACAATGGCCACCCAGGGTGAGTCGCTGGGTCATGTGAAGGTCGCAGAGAGGTGTGGTGGAAAGGCTGGGGCACCAGAGTCCCAGCTGTAGGCGCCTGGCCACAGACCACCTCCCCGCCTCACCTCCCGTCACCAGAAGGCTCCAGATGGTAACCATTTTCATGTTTTCCCAGTTAGGTTTGGAACTGACCCAGTGTCAGCATCTCTTCCCACCCCCAACCCTCTGTAATGGGATTGTTCGGGGTCAGCGCCTGCCATTTGCTTCTTTCTGTGGTTCTCTGGAGCCTTGACCTTGGTGCCAAGTTTTAAGATGGGAGCCATCCGAGACCCTGCGCTGCAGTGTAGCACACAAAATCACAGGAGGACAGCGTGTCCTGTATGTTATTATTAAAGATTGTTTTTCTGGTCTCTAAACTTGAGAGTGTAAAATCAAAGAAATATAAAAGCAGAACAAAATCACTCACCCTAAATTCAGAGAAAACCCATGATCATCATTTGCTGTCCCTCTGCTAGGCTTTGTTAGTGCAACAGAGACTGATAGGTTGCCTTTTGTCCCTTCCTTATCTGTGCAAAATTGGGATCCTATGAACAAGGGTCTTGGTGAATCTCAAAAAAAAAAAAGAGCCTTCGAACCCTGGCTGGGTGGCTCAGTTGGTTGAAGCATTATCCTATGCACCAAAAGATTGCAAGTTCAATTTCTATTCAGGGCACATTCCTAGGTTGCAAGTTCCATTCGTTCCATCCTTGTTTGGGCATGTATAGGAGGCAACTAATTGATGCTTCTTTCTCACATTGACATTGACATTTCTCTCTCTCTCTCTCTCTCTCTCTCTCTCTCTCTCTCTCTCTCTTTCCTCTCTCCCTCCCTCCTTTTCTCTCTCTAAAAAAATTCAATAAATATATTTCACGTGAGGATTTAAAAAAGGAATCTTCACTAGTTTATGAAGTGGTTTTAATCTCTATAACAAAAGTGCAAAGTTAGGTAAGGAAGTCTGGTTACAGGCTCAGATGGTTCAGAAAGTTGAGCAAACAGTCAAGTACAGCCTAGCTTCTGAGCCCAGCAAACCTTGTGTTCCTCAAGGGGGGCCTTGACTTACTAGCTTTGTGACATTGGGAAAGATACAGCACCTCTCTCACCCTCCGCTTCCTGCCTAATGCATATAAAACGATTAGCCCAGTGCCTAGCAAATAGGTAAAATTACAAATAACGGAGCAACCTTCTTTCCTAAAGGACAATGTAATGCCCAGGGAGACATCAATCACTTCCTCCAGAGCCTTTTATTCTTAAGAAATAAAAGACAATTCAATGATAATTACTGATGACACCAGTCTATGCAGGCTGCTGTCACAAAATGCCATGAACTGGGTGGCTTAAGCAACAGAAACGTATTTCTAACAGCTCTGGAGGCTGGGTATCCAAGATCAAGTGCCATTTGATTTGGTTTCTGAGAGCTCTCTTCCTGGCTTTGGTCTCATAGATGGCCACCTCCTAGCCTGGCACAGAGAGCGAGCAAGCTCTGAGGTCTCTTCTTTTAAGGACACTAACCCTATTGGAGGAGGGTCCCACCTTCATTCAACTGAAATTGCTTTCTCATAGGTCCTAATTCCAAACATACTCACTCTGGGGGCTAGGGCTTCGATGTCTGATATTGGTGCAGTGACCAAGTTCAGCAATTTTTCTAGAAGCCTTTGCACTGTTACCACAGCAAGGCTCTCTTCCTTGGGTAACCATGTGATGATGGTGTTGGAGGAATGATGTGAAGGAATAAAGTATTTTATGGGGGCCTAATGCTACATGAAGTTGTCTGTTTGCCATAGCACTGATCAATTATACTAACAAAACAATAGTTGATTTGTGTAGAGAAAACCAATGTGATGCTTTTAGTCTATGGTCGAGTTGGACAGACAGAGAAATAAAGGACAAGAGGAGCCCTCTCCACTGCAATGAGGGAAAGACAGTGAATGTTCTCCCTCAGGTCAACGAAGGCCATTGTCAACACCCAAAGGGAAGTGAAGTTCACTTCTGCAGGTGCCAGGAGGGAGTCTTAAAGGGAAAGCTCACTGTTTTGGAGGCTCGGATAAGTTTCTAGTTTTAGGAGTCTTTCTTACTTCAGATGAAGAATTGCTATTACCTTTTTTTAGAAAATTGAGGCAACTTTTCTCCCTGCCACCCTAGGTGTTGGAGTGATCTCCTAGTCTTTTTCTTTAGCTGGTTTGTGAATGCTGCTGCTGAAGAAGATAGAAATTCATTCTAACTCTGGGGTGATGCTCCTTGATTCACCCATCTCTTTCTCCCACTTTCATCACCCATGTAAACACTGCTCTGACCCTTGGCCCGACATCAGCTTCTCCTGAAACTCAAACCTCTGACGGGCCAAATGTATCACACCTGTGGATGGTGAGGGACGATTTGGTTTCAGAGTCCCCGCCACCATTTCCTCTTCATTTTCTGCACAAAGAATCCAGAGAAATTCCACCCTGAGAAATGCCTCCGTGTCTTTGAAGCGAAGTACCTCAGGTAATGGAAAATTTGCTCTAATTTCTCACTCAGTTGGTGGTTCTCAACTCCTAACTTTTGCAGACCAAGATAATATTCTGGGGGAGGCTCATAAAGTGGTCAGTTGAATAGGTGCTGTCATAAAATGAGTGGACATGTTAAATTAGGAAGGTGATATTCCTAAAGTAAATGAGTCTTTCCCACAAAGAACCTTTGGGAACCCTAGAGTGGCATGTAGTATGGTACTACACTGTGCTTATTCTACTCGTGTTGCCCCAGATCACAGAATATCACCAAGATGGAACCAGTCCATAGGTAAGATTTCTGGAATCTTTGGCTTTTGTTCTGTTCTTCCTTTTCCCTATTTTAGAGCTGGTTCTGTTCTGCTCTGCAGTTAGTTATCTTCTCACTTGGTCTTTCTCTTGCTTCTTGTCTCCTTTATTCACAAATTCATTGGCTAAACATGAGATCAGTGAATGGTAGACAAACAATTGTGGTTAGAATGGAAGGGCAAGCCAGGTCTGGATGGGACAGCTATTTCTACTTTGCTTATTCAATAAATAACCCAAGCCCTGCAAACCTCTGGTCTGAGGTGATTATTGTATAATAAAATTAGTTTACCCACACTTGGTAGTTACAAGAGATTCTAAATTCTTTGAGGACAGGAACTGGTCATCTTTCATGTCCAGTTCCTGTGGGCTTGGCCCAGTGTCTGGTCCAGGATAGGGCTTCACTGATTTCCTGTTGAATTTATAAATGTTGAATGATCATTCATTCATTCATTGATTATCATTATTTTTTTCCTTCTAATCCCAGACCTTATTCAGCCAAAAGAGACTTCAAAAGAATTATGATTGGGACCCTTCCCATCACCATCTCAGCTACACATTGCTATATTTTAGAAACTGCATAGTCCAAGAGTGACAGGGCTTGGAATTGGAGGCAGCCAAGTACCATTAAAATGCTGACCGATGTTTTCCCTTTTGCCCAGACTTCTTCCTCCTACTCTCTCTTCTGCAATTGACTGATTCATACGACATAAATGCATGTTCATAATAACCTCCATCTGTGGACTGGCTTGTATCACACAAGCAGCGGTCATTTTGTAAACTTCCATATCGTGTACTTTACACTTGTTTTTAAGTATTTACTTAAATAAGCTCTGTTTAGAACTTATTCAGTAAAAGAAAAAAAGAAATAATTAAAAGGTCAATAAAGGCAATGCAGAGATTCACGCTAATCGCCTGGAACTTTATCTCTTCAGAGGTGGAGCATTTCAGAAAAGAGATCAAGTATAGGAGGCTGTGGGTTCCAGAAGAACTTTCCCACTGACTCATATCCTGAAACTGGATCAACCTCTTCACCTCCTTCAACCAAATCGTTGAGTTGATGCAATCAGGGAGGCTTTATGAATTCTTGTTTTAAGAGAGACCTGAAAGCAGGAAAGATTTCACCTGATTTTTCCCAATCACCGGTGTAATACTTAAACAGTGGTGTCACAGCAGATCCACTGTTACTAACTTAAGCAGAAATTAGACTTTTTCTAAAGGAAATCAAGAGAACCCTTAAGACCAAAGGGATGCGGAAGGACTGTGCTTGGGGAATGGCAGGAACCAGGAGAGCACCAAGAGCCAACTAGTGAGAGCCCTGTGTCTGGGAACACCAAATACCTGGCAAATCTGCTGGCTCCTGACTTTGAAATATTTTATTCTCTATTGTGTTATTTACTGAATACTCAAAATTCCAGAAATAGTTTCTGATTGTGTGAGCTTAGATCATGTGCCCACCCTTAAGATCGTGTGTGGTCTGTAGGTGATCATGACATGCTTGGTCATGGTGAACATGACAATGAACAGTATAGAGAAGAATCTAAACCCTTAGATTCCATAAGGTGAGGCACAGTCTTGGAATTGCTCTCAGGTCGACCTACACACAAAAGGACGTTCCCCTAAAAAAATCAGAGGATTGAAATGCCAGTAGGAAGGTCATGGTGGTTGGAGAGTAGAAGCCACTAGAATTTCCCATGAGACTAGTAGTGTCTCTCTTCACTCTCAAGTTGGCATAATGTCAACTTCATTTTACACACATACAGACACACTCACTCAACTTGGGAAATCTCTTTCAAAATATCCTCCCTGATAATGTTCATTAAGAACATGCTAGATTCAGGCATTTTTATCCTTTCTACGGTGATTTTTAAAAAAATCAATTTAACCTTTTATATTCTTATTAACAAAAGCAGGTCTTAGGCATATGTCATAATTGCTCTCTCACCTCCTCCTTGTTCCCCTCTGCCAGTGGTCGGCAAACTGCGGCTCTCGAGCCCCAGTTTGTTGCTCTGTTGACTAAAGAGTTTGCCGACCACTGGGATAGGAGCCTAATCACAAGGAACAACAGCCTGTAATTATTGGAATTGAGAGTCTAGGTCAGTGGTCGGCATACTCATTAGTCAACAGAGTGGCAAACCGGGGCTCGTGAGCTGCAGTTTGCCAACCACTGCCCTCTGCTAACACATAAGAAAGAAAAAAAATATACCATACAGTGACACTTCAAAAGGAAAGAGACTGGCCATAAATCCACAAGAAACCTTGCTTAGTGTGTGGGAGGAAGGAGAACTGCAAGAAAAGTAAAAGGAAAATAGTTGGGGGGAAAATGAAAAACGGTTGGGTATCCAGCTACTATTGGGTATCAGTTATGTGCCAGATACCTCATATGCTTATTACCTTCAACTCACAGATGAGACAACAGAAATCCAAAGGTTTAAATTACTGAAGGAATGATTGAATGAATGAACAAGGTGTTGAGCAGATTTGAGGAGTCATGGTTTCTGATGTGTCCAGAGCCTACATGCCTGACCAAATATGGTTACCATGTGCCCACCCAACTTTAAAGAATGCTGTGTGTGTCGTGGCTTCTATGCCCACAACTCTACTACCACTCAGGGCTTGGAGTCCTTCTCCAAACCTAGAGCACCTGGCTCTAAACTTGCTAGGCCTTTACCCAGGAATCCCACCAATTCCCCAGATCCATGCTCTCCTGGACCACCTGAGTACCATTCAGCTTTTGAAAGATGAGCCACACCTGGCAGATTTCACTCCTCTTCCCTCCTACAGCCCCGCTGAGGACACTGTTGTGCTCACCTGGCCTTCTGTGATCAGCTATATCACATTATTAAACATGCATTGCATTGATTCGTCTTCCCTACAAGATCATGAACCCAGCCCAATACCTTGCATGTGGTGGGCACCCAATAAATGTTTCTCAACCGAAAAACAAAATGAAACATCAATGGTGCTCTTTGGACTTTGCGTATGGGATGCACTAATATTACATAAACACTACTTTACAATGGACATATTCTGCTCTGCCTAGTCCCATCTTCTTCAACACTTTGCGTTTCTAATAACTTGATTGCATCATGCCCAAGCTTTCCAATGGGATGCCAAAACCACATCTCAGCTACATTCTGTTCCTGTGGTCAGTGGCTTTTACAGCTAAAGAAGAAATGGTGTTCATAATAATGACCAAAAGATAGAGAAGTGTCCTTAATCATTAATGGAATATTATGTTTGTTTTTCCTAGGGCAAAGGAATTATAGATTCATTATGGGTTGAAGTGAAGGCTTTTCTGTTTATTCCTGACTTAAACAGTGATTCAGTTAACTAGAACACCTCATTCTCTGAGCATTCTGGTTAATCAAGGTTTTATTGTCCTGTTCTTGGACAACTTTTCCCCTCTGACATCTGCTGCATTTTTATGATCTTCATAAAGCTGGTGTACTGCTTTTATGGAGGAAAACTAAATTATAATAACTTACATTTGTGCATAGTTAAAAAGCATTTTCTGATAACAAATCTATAATGAAGGCAGGGTGAGTGATAATGTCCCTATTTAATCTGTGATTAATCTGTGTCTTGCATGATTAAATTTGCCTAGGTTCACAAGGCTGGCAAAGTGTTTCCACCCATTCATTCAACAAATATTTATTAAACACCTACTGTGTGCCAAGTGCTGTGCTGGATCCTAGGATGTAATCATGAGCCAGACGGACAGCCTCTCCTCTCCCGCAACATGGGTTCTGGCTCTGTGTCCTGCCATTTCCCTCATTCCTTGCAGGATCCCCACTCCCTGCCAAACAACTCACTGGCAAGCCCTTGAAGAGGCTTCCCAACTATACAAGAATAACCAAGCACATAGATTTCTTCTAGGGGAAGATGGTGGAACATGCCCATACAAATGGTCTAAGCATCTCTCTGTGCAGTGAGGCCAAGGCTCCAGGCCCTGCAGGAAGGATGGAGTTCAGGTGACTAGCCACACTGTATGCAGCCACCTTTGTCCAACTATGAAACCTTTGTTGTTGTTTTTTATGTTAGTGGGTCAGAGTTGTAAAATGCTGGAAGGAAGAGAAGCAATGCTGGTGCTTCAATGTGGTATTTAGAATCAACACTGCCTTCTTTCCCGTCTTTTAAGACTGATCCAAAAATGTAAGAAATGCTCATGACATATGGTTATGTTTGGGAAGATGATATTTGCTTCTTGGTCTATCCAAATGTAGAGAATAACAAAATGTATTAAAAACAATATTACTATAACTTCAACTTTACTTTTCACCCATTTTTATGGATTTACAAAAAGAGTGAAGCATAATACATCATGTCATTCACATTCTTTCTTCCCAAGAGTTGCTTCTGGAGCCATTTATTAGGCAATGATACTTTATCAGTCGTGGGTCTCAGGAAGGTCAAGAAAGACAGCCTCAGGAAACAGATGGGCCAAGCGGATAGACAGTAGGTTATCCCTTCTCTTGCCTTCCATAGTGAACTTTGAGGGTCTTGGATCATAACTGAGACATTCTATTCCCAGACCTTGGACACAGCTAGCCTACGTCTGCCCCAGACAGTAGATAAAGCTTGTGGTCTTCTTATCCTAGACAATCCCCCAATGCCCTTACAAGCCACTTTTGAAGTCCTCGGATTTGCTCTTATCTCCCTGCTCCATACTCTGATTCTTACACATACGTATCACCCTTTTTGGTCAGTAACCTGCCCACTTCCTGTTCTGAAGATTTGGACTTCAACTTCCATTTATCCCCAAGCCTGTTCTGTTCCATTTAATTATTAGATGAGGTGTCTTTAAGATGCTATGAAAAAAACTCCAGCTCTGGTCCTGGACTAGACAAACTCCTGTGGATAAAACATTCTTAATATCCTTCTTACCACTCTCGTCCTGTTAGGCCTTCCTACTTCCAAAACTTATGCTCACCTAGAACTGCAGCAGGCCAAACAGGGTCAGGTAGAAAAGGACCCGTTCAGAAAACAGTGAAGTTAAATAC
Source organism: Vespertilio murinus (assembly GCA_963924515.1). Taxonomy (NCBI): domain Eukaryota; kingdom Metazoa; phylum Chordata; class Mammalia; order Chiroptera; family Vespertilionidae; genus Vespertilio; species Vespertilio murinus. The sequence goes on from OZ004712.1 coordinate 5,236,003, forward strand.
AATCCAGTCATTGCAGTAGTACATGGAAATCTGCTCACTAGAACCACGACTGCAGAGTGATATATGATCTTTGTCACTCTGAATATGACCGGACGTGCGATGTGACTGGAGCTTATGAGACATGGAGGAAGGCAGTGGGGGCTGAGGACAGGCTAGCCTTCCGTGAATTCCCTGCTCTAAATTAGATCCAGGCATAGAAAGATAATTAACACAAACAACTCAATCCCTGTAATATTCACGGCAGTGGAGAATGGACCAGCATGGGGGACTCTTTTGGTCTGAGTTGTAGAAAAGCCCTCTGGCTGAGGTAAGAAGGGTGGCCTGGAGGGGGCAGCACAGAGGCACAGAGCCAACTGGAGCCTGATGTAGGGAGTGGCACTGGGAATGGGACAGATGGTAGAAATCAAGAGATCCTGCCAAAGCAGATTAGAAAGGGCTTACTGGGGGAAGGGAGCAAGAAAGGTGAACCCCAGGTTTCTAACCTGGGTAGATGTGTGAAGGGCGGAGGCTTGAACTGTGCTGGAGGCTTGGGCCGGTGGGGTCATGAGTGTGTGAGCACTGGTTAGGCTTCAGGCCTCAGGGGGTCCCCCCCACTGTGCAGATGTCTCAAAGGTGAGTTTTAGACAGAAGGGCTGGGAAAATGTTTACATCCACAGAGGCCCTTACCTGAGAGTCAAAGTAATGTGTGTGGTCAATGACAAGGTATCAAGATAAAGAAAATGATATGCAGTCTATTCCCTGTAAAATACTCTCATAACAGAAGTGCTCTGTGAAGCAGCACTCATCAGGTGTGAGAAGGAGCTAACGAGATAATAGGGAGCATGAGGTTTGGATTGAGAAGACTCCGTTCCTTGTGAACGGTAGAAAGGGTGTGAGTGTATGCGTGCGCGTGTGTGTTTACATCTGTCTGTCTGTCTGACTGACACCTGTGTGTACAGGGCCAGGACTGGCACAAACTGAAGGGGGCTCCAAAAACCACAATAATCAAGATAACTCATTTTTTTCTTTATCATTTTAATGCAATAATTTAAAAATAAAAATTGATATAGGAATTCATTATTAACAAAATACCAGGATTTTATATAAAGACAGTGCCCTGCTGAGCTGGGCTATTGTAGAGCCCGAGGCAAAGGAAAACTCAGTGAAACTGATACTCTCTCTATGTAAAGTTCTTACAGTCTGGTCATCATGGGGTTTCTTGCTGTGATTTTGATTTTCTAGGATATTACATTAAAATGTTCTTTATCTTGAGGACTGTGTTTTTTGGCATCCCCTTTGTTGGTGCCCAGAGCAAGTGTCTCCTTCACCTCACCTGATATGTGTGCACGTGTGTGCGTGCATGTATGTGTGTGTGTGTGTGTGTGTGTGTGTGTGTGTTGGGGAGAGAGAGAGAACAATCACATCAATTCAAGTAGAGTTGCACAGAAAATGTGTTACAAAACAAACCTTTTGTATGCACCACCATCTGCCCAAGCAAACTTCTGACCTCAGATTTCCTGCTGACCTTTGTTGATACCCAAGATCCAGATACAGGGCTGACCTCCTCCCTCAAACACCAGCAATGACACAACCCTCTCTAAGCATACCCATCGTGGGAAAAAGCCCACAGCCTTCCCCGCCCACCGAGCTCTTCTCACACCCGTGCTCCCTGAGTCCCAGAGAGGACCTGAGCTTCCCTTCCAGACTAGCCACACCTCTGTGGCCCTTTATCATCATGGGCCACACAGGCACTGGGGACATAGAACCCCGATGGGCTTCTCACTGAGCCCATCACGACAGAAATGGTTCTTGATGTTGATATGCCTTTTACTTGGACATAGGATATAACATGGCAGCGGGCATAAGAGCATTACTCAGACAACCTGAGTGAGAATGTGTGCAAACAAGTTTAAATGTAAGCATTGGTCTAAGCCTTGAAGGTCGATGATAGCCCACAAGCAGGTAGTTATAGAGGGGAAGGGGTGGCTGCTACTACTGTGGACAGAAGGAAAGCAGCAAGTTCCAGCAAATACAGCAGAGCAGAGAGGTGCTGGGTATAGACAAGCCAATAACTTGGAATCAGGGCTTTCCTCTGGCCTCAGCTCAGGCTGACATCTCTGGGTTTGTTCCTACTTGGTGGCCTTTGTCCAGAATGGCCTTGGAGGCAAGCTAGACTGACACCTCTGTCTAGAGCAGCCATGGGCAAACTACGGCCCGCGGGCCGGATACGGCCTGTGGAGCCAAAAGAGCGGAGGGTTCTCTTGCTCTCCCCTCCACTCCTTCACCAGCAGCCCAAGATGAGAGTGCCAGCATGGTCAGGTTGCTTTTGTTCAGGCCCTCCTATCCAGTTTAAAAACCCATTGTGGCCCTGAGTCAAAAAGTTTGCCCACCTCTGGTCTAGAGTCTAGATGCCACCAGTAAGTCAGATCTCAGTGCCACAGACCCACGTGGCAAAGGAACCACTGTGGCTTGTAAACTTGATCCATTCAGAAGTGGCATGTAGGAGAACAAAAGCGAGCTGTTGGCTTGCTAAAACCATTTGACACATTTCCCAGTTTCTGAAGGTCAATTCAACTAAAGTCTGAGCATCCAAGATTGAAGGTGTTGAGTTTAAAAAAAGAAAAAGGCTGGTTATAAGATGACTTATATGGCAACCGAATCAGCTATCCACCCTGTGGTTTTCGACTAATCAAAGTGGGTTCTGAATAGGTCTGCTCTGAAGTGTTTGTGCTGCCAAATCGTGGTCTATCGAGATGAGCCCCTCAGGTTGCCAAATGCCAAATTCAATCCCATGCTCAACTTAACACAAAGATTCCTCCTTCCGAATGTGGAGAGGCGTAAGTAACTTTGGTCTTGTTTTATTTGAGGGGTCTTCATTATTAGCCCTGCATGATTAGCTTTAGAAAGGAAGCAATGTCATGAGTACGGAAAGGAGGCATGATAGCCCCTTCGATGGCCAGGTCATAACTTGAGAAGCAGCTAGGGATGACAAAGACCCTGATAAAATCACTGACTGGCCACCTGTGGGCCAGTCCCGGCGCACTCCCTGGGCTAGGCTTCTGAGTGCCTGCCCTCTGACGCTTTCTCACTTGTTGCCCTGATGGAATTCAGTGGCCACAATGTGAGCTGTTCTGTGGAGAAACCCACATGACCTTAAGGGTGGCCTTCATCTAAAAGCAATCAAGGCTCTTGGTCCAACAACCTGTGAGAAACCGAATCCTGTCCACAGCCACAGGATTGAGCTTGGAGGTAGAGCCTGCCCAGGCAAACCTTGACCAACGACAGCCTTGGTTACAGCCTGGGAGAGAGAGCCCCTGAGCTGGAGGATCCCGCCAGGCTGTGCCTGGGTCCCTGACTCACAGAAATAGTGACAAAATGAATGTCATTATGGGTAATTCGTTCCACAGCAAAAGATAACTAATAGACTTGGCACATATATTTGCTCATTAGGTCACAGTGCAAATTACTTGGGCTGCAATTTCATGGGATAATTTTTTCACAATTTATTTTGATAGCAACTGGCTCAGGGAAGTGAGATATTGAAAAAGATGGTGCCTTTGTGCTGACGTTGGCAGTCAAAGACCTCCTCCTTCTTCACCTCCCACCTCGATAAATGTACCCACCATCCTAATCACTCTTCAGGTTTATCCTCTCTAAAGATCCTCTACCACCTGCTGAAGATTCAAGTGTCTTCATCATTTTTCCAAGCTGTGTAATGAAAGCCCTTGCAGGTCAAGGCCATGTCAGGTTCTACCTAGGCTGGCATCATAATCTTGAGCTGGTTGAGTCCTATGACCATGCCCATATATCATTGTTTCTGATCTACAAACAAGGGCATTCATATGGTGAATGTGGACAAGTAGAGAAATCCATTTCCATAATTTCACCAGTCAGATATAATCTAAAATGCATCAGTGATTACATAGTCCTAATAGCTTTGTTATACATATATTATTTACCAAAAAAATTAATGAATTTGTTTCAATCCCTGCTTTTTTTTGGTTTGTATTATATGAAGAAAATATTCCTTTCTATATCTCTAAGAAGTCTTCAAAAGTAATGTTTATGTATGCAGAATACAGGTGTCATAATTTAGTCATCTTCTTACACTGGAAATTTTGTTATGTCCAAATTTTTTATTCTTAGACAAACATAATGAAAATCCTTGCATATATTCCTCTATGTATATTATTGGTTATGTCATTAGGATAAATTTTTCAAAGAGGCTTTCCTGAATGATAGTGTATACATAATTTTATCCCAAAACTCAAAGTTTACACTCTTACTGCAAATGTAGGAGTAGACCCATTTCCCAACCTCTCTCCAATATCGGATAGTGTCCTTCTGAAAAAATGTCAGCTTAATAATAAACTGCTTAGGATTAAAGAGCAGACCCATCTGCAAGTTGCTTTGCTTCTCTTTAGAACAGCATCTCACCTCTTCAACTTCTACCGAAAAGCAAAAATATTTGATTGCAGAAACATGTATTGACCATCTCCACAAGGTCCTCAATCTCAGTTCCTCCCAACGGTATTGGCTCGATGAAATTTCTTGGCTCATGTAAGAAGCATGACTTTGCCATGTGCCTGGGAGGCTTGGAACTGCAACTGCAGCCAGCAAGAGGAAAATCCATGGCCACACGTTTTGGTGCAATGCCACCATTTGTCAGGCGCCGTTATAAATAATGTCTTTGAGAGTTTCAGAAGTGCGCACTGTGTCGGGGGGGTGGGACATGTGGAAAGTTCCCCTGGAGTGTCAATTTTGAAACGAATTCCAGGGACGAGGTCACCGCCCAAGCTAGATTGTCCTAGCACAGTGCCTCCATGGGAATTCCCCTTGTCGGTAACACAGCTGCCACTCACGGAGGGTGAGAAGGTGACGTGAAAACAAATCTCCTGCTTTGAGCTCTGTGTCACTTGGAAAATAATTAACTTTAGTGGGTGGCTCTGACATCTTCGGGATTCTGGCTTGCAGTTGATCTATAAAAGGGAAATTTCCAGTGAATTAAGTTGCGGCAGAAATAAGAATTTTCCCCCAGACTGCAGGGCCACAAGGTGACTTCTCAGGTACAAATTCATCTGGGAATCCAGAGCCATTCCCGCGCCAGCTGCTGTTGGCCAGGAGAGGTACGAGGTGGGGGGCGGGGCTGGCCTTCAGGGGCATCTCATTCCCTTCTTCTTCCCAAAGACCCATCATCAGGCCCATTTCATTTCCCTCCTCTGCTTCAAACTCCTGTTTTTTCTTCTTTTTTAAAAAAATATATTTTATTGATTTTTTTATAGAGAAGAAGAGAAAGGGATAGAGAATTAGAAACATCGATCAGAGAGAATCATCGACCAGCTGCCTCTTGCACCACCCCTAATGGGGATGTGCCCACAACCAAGGTACATGCCCTTGACCGGAATCGAACCTGACACCTTTCAGTCCGCAGGCCAACACTCTATCCACTGAGCCAAACTGGTTTCAGCAAACTCCTGTTTTGTCTCTAGGAGGGATAGATGGCAACCAGGCCGGTTTTCCTGCCTAGAAACTCAGAGGCAATGGCTATTGCTCTCCCCAGGCCAGCACGCACGGGCCCTAGAGAAGCCTAGGGCACATGGAACCCATTCCCACCCCAACACCTTGAACCTCAGAGTCCCCTCTGTTTGCATCTGCACTCAAGGCACTGGTTCCCTTAGTAGATCCCATCCACTTCTCACCACTGTACAGATATGCTTGTGCTTGTACTTGTACACACACACACACACACACACACCCCACACACACACACGCACACGCACACAGGTGCACAAGCAGTGACTAGGGTGCCCAGTGGTTCCTTGTTGAACGCCCTTTCACCCAGCGGGAGCTGCTTGTCCATTTTCCCGAGATTCTGAAGCTCAGTCCATTCCCCACTCCCCCGTCTCATGTCTTTCAGCACAACTGGATTAGGGGCGCTGAGGCAATTGGACCGCTGCTTCCCCATTCCCTGGGCTGACATATTATGTCCTTCAGAAACGAGGAAAATTCCCATTACTCAATGTCTCCCCGTGATATAAATAAATGTTTTCTATGGAGCCGAGTGTAATTGCCATGCTCCCAGATAAATGAACCCATTTTTGAAAACTTACAGGAAACATTTTGATTTTCTTGAGGGCCCCAAGAGACACTGATTGGAGAAATAAATATCACCACCCTTCTACCAGGCAGAAGGGGAAGAAAAAAAAAAGAGCAGCACATTTTGGCACAATCCGGGTTCAAAGAAAGGGCAGAAAATAGAGAAGCGAATAAACATAAGACATCCATATATTTTCATATCCCACCTTGTTCCCCAAATCCTTTGTCACAGAGGAGAAGCCACCACACCAAGACCGCGACTGCTTCTACCTCCGTCCCCTGGGGCCCAGAGGAAAACACCCCAAGCCCGCATTGGGACTTTGGGTTCTCAAGACTTGATCTCCACCATCCCCCAAGACTGGGAGCAGAAGTCCAAGGAAACTTAAGAAAGAAAGCAACAAGCCAAGACTGGGGCAGTGACAGCGAGTTTGATCCCTTATTTTGGGGATTCACAACCACGCCAAGCACCTTCCTCTGGCCTCCCCAGGGTTTTGCTCTGCCCGGGGGTGCGGGGAACACGTGTGCTGTGCTGTGTGTTTTTCAGACCAGGAAGCAGGCCATTCGGACCTGGGTGCCGCCGCTCACACAGCCAGCAATGGGGACAGGAGGCCGGGAGTCAGGGGGGCCGGGCGTCAGCGCCAGGAAGGCGGCCCGGGCCGGGCCGGGCCCGCCAGTAGGTGTTACTGTGGCCATTAATCCGGGGGCTCCGCGGGCCGGAGCGGGAGCCCCTCCTGCCAAGAAACACACAACAAAACTCCAAACCAAACTGAAACCTGCCAGGGCTGCGAGTCTCCACCGCAGGCAGGGCTGGGGCCCAGGACAGGGTGCAGAGCGGCTGGGGGGAGGGTTGGAGGGGGCGGACAGCGGCCTGGCCGGCCGGGCGCACAGAGAGCCTCCGGGTGGCCGGGCGGACAGCGGCCTGGCCGGCCCTGGCGCACAGGAGAGCCTCCGGGTGGCCACTTCGGCGGCTTCGCTGCAGCACCCCAGTGGCTTTTGGCGTTGGGATCGGCATGGCCTAACGCAACTGCAGCAATAGCCACGCTCGCTGCCTGTCTGAGGCCAGGAGCGCCCCTCCAGCGCCGTTTGTTAGCTTTGGCTGCCTCCGCCAGGGTGAACTTTTCACGCATGCTTTCCCCATCCTCTCCCGGTTCCCACTTCTCTCTAAAGGAGCTTGACACTCCGGCTGGAGGACCCAGATGCAACTGGCTTCCCTACTTAAAGCCTGGGGAGCAAACAGAAACCTCCCTGCCACCGTATTGAAAGTGATTCAGAGGGTCCTATTGTCTACCTTTCCTGAGATTCTGAAATTCAGTTCATTTCCCAACCCCCTGTCTCATATTTTTCAGCACAACTGGATTAGGGGCAGTGAGTCAATTCGAGGGTCTGATTCCTGTACGGATTTGTTACCTTTCTTGAAGTCCTTGGCCCCACATTTCATTCCACGGGTCCTCCCAGCCAACAGGGGGAGCTGCAATCTGTTATGGTTAGGACAAATAGCTTGCAGATGGCTTGCAAGTTGGCTTTCTGGTTTTTTTGCGGCTCAGATCTATAACCCTGACTTTGCCTCCATCCCTTTCTCCTTCTCCTTCACTTCTTTCTTGGAGTTAAAGACTTTCAAGAAGTAAAGGTGTCCTTTGAGATAATTGAAACCAGGCATCAGCAAGCTTTTTGTGTAAAAGGCCACATAGTAAGTACTTTTGCTTGGCGGGTTATAAAGTCTCTGTTGCAACTATTCCACTGTGCTGTTGTAGCTAGAACACCAGCATGGAGAATGTGGAAACAGATCAGTGTGGCTGTGTTCTAGAAAAACTTTATTTACAAAAATTAGCAGTAGGCAAGCACCCTTTACTAGTATAAGCTGATGTCCTTCGCCTCTCTTTCTCCTCCTCCTCCTCCTCTTCCTTTTCATTCTAGATAGGGAAACAGAATACCAGAAAGGTCTATGGACTTGGTCAGGTCACATGGCTGGTAACTGAGAGGTGGAGGAGGAATCAAGGTTTCCAGTCCCCCTTTATAGAGCTCTTTATTCTCTCTTTTTTAAAAATATATTTTTATTGATTTCAGAGAGAAGGGGAGAGAGAAGGAGAGATCCAAATATCAATGATGATAAAAAAATCATTGGTCAGCTGTCTCCTGCATGCCCCCCACGGGGATCAAGCCTGGAACCCGGGCATGTGCCCTGATCTGGAATTGAACTAGGATCTCCTGGTTCATAGGTCGATGCTAAGTACATCTTGTTGAATCATGTCTCACTGAGCCACACTGGCTGGGCAGAGCTCTTGAGTGTTTTTTTTTAAATTTCTTTATTAAGTTATTACATATGTGTCCTTATCTATTACATATGTCCCCATTACCTCCCCACCCCCCACACCTCCTCATGCCCTCACCCCCTGTTGTCTGTGTCCATTGGTTAGGCCTACATGCATGCATACCCCAAAAGCCTGAAGAGTCTCTTGGTCTTCTGTGATTGGCTAAGATCTATCAAACATCCATTGCATCAAAGCGCTTTATTACTTATTGGCCCCAAATGGTGCAGAAACATGCTGCTATAAATATTAATGCTGGCTTCCCTGACACCGGCCCCTGGGGTGGCTCAGCCACTGACTTCTTGGTCGGCAGGAGCAGTTCTGGGTCTAATTCCTATCCAGATCTTGTAGTCCACGAGCCCATATTACAACCTCAACTGTCATCATCAATCTTCTTTTACTTCCCCAAATTTGGCCCCTGGTCACAAAAGGACAAGGCCAGAGGGAACACGTGGAATGATGCCGGATGCATGGGCTTCCCACCACTGGAGAACGGCCTTTCAAGCAGCTTTAAAAATGAACTAATTTGCCTGGTTTCTGGCCGAGTACCTCGTTTGGGCACAGATAAAACGCTCTCTGGAAGGTAGCAAGATGAAGCAGAAGCAGAAATCATCTCTGCTGTCAGATCCTTGTGGGATTGAGTTCTATGCGCTGAACTAGTCACTAGTTACTAGTGAACCTCTCAGAGACTCAGTTTCCAGACTTGAGCCATGGAAACAGTGAGATTCCCCATAAAGAACTCTTGTTCAGACTATCCGAGGTGACGTTGGAATGTATGTATTGTCTAAAACAGGACACTCCTGAAAGTGAAAAGGAGATCAGCACATAAACTGACTTCTCAAATTCTGTGGCAAGCCAAAAACATGTTCTATGTGCATTGACAATGGGACCAAAAATAAATAAATTAATTAATTAAATAGGTACGGTTTTTAAAATATATATTTTATTGATTTTTTACAGAGAGGAAGAGGGAGGGATAGAGAGTTAGAAACATCGATAAGAGAGAATCATCGATCAGCTGCCTCTTGTACACCCCCTACTGGGGATGTGCCCGCAACCAAGGTACATGCCCTTGACCGGAATCGAACTCGGGACCTTTCAGTCCACAGGCCGATGCTCTATCCATTGAGCCAAACTGGTTTTGGCTAAATAGGTACAGTTTTGATTCATTCACGCCAGACAGCTATCTCTGTGTTGGCTGCTGTCATCTTTAACTTGGCAATCTAAGGGAAAAGAGGTCAGTGCCCCTGACCACAGTGTCAATGTCGCATGCTTTGAAAATCCTTGTAGCACACTGACGAAAAATCACTGTGTTGGACCAATAGGCAGAATCCGGGACTGGGCATATGACCAGCTGAGCTCAGGATGTGGTGCCTGGCACATAGATCCCTGACCAATCTGAAGGTTTCTTTCTCTTCCTTTTTCTCCAGAGTAAGGCAATTCCGCATTCATCTCCTTCTCTTCTGTAAGTGCAATTTCTTTTTTTAAATATATTTTTATTGATTTTGAGAGGAAGGGGGAGAGAGATGTGTATATAGAAACATCAATGGGGAGAGAGAATCATTGTTTGGCTGCCTCCTGCACCCCCCACACTGGAGACTGAAACCCGGGCATGTGCCCTGACTAGGAATCGAACCACCGTGCCCACAGGTGGACACCCAGCCACTGAGCCACACCGGCCAGGCAGTGGGAGTGGACACCCCATCGATCCGCTCCACGCGGCCCTTCTCCTCCCTTTCCTGGTGCTGTTGGAAACCGGGCCTGTGTGACACCTCCATCCTGCCTCGCGCACCCCGCCCTTCCAACCCTCCGTGGCACCGGCGGGGCCAGGGTGCGAGAGGAGATGGCATTCACTGTTCTGCCAGGCGCGCAGATGGCAGTTTGAAACAACAACATTCCTATTTGGGCAGGAGAAACGCTGCGCTGTGAATACGGCGCTTATGAAAGCACAGGGCTGGACGCCTCGACGGGGCGGAGGGCCGCGCGGGGGTTTCTGATCAGTTCAAGGCCTGTCCACGCCGTGAACCCGCCCAGGAACAATACCGCCTCTATGCTCTCGCAGCCTCGTATTTGTCTTAAACCCGGGCCCACCAAATTGTGCCAAATTATGTGTTGTTCGCTCCGCACCGCCCCGAGAACACTGGGCTCATTTTGTGAGTTAACTGTGCCGTATTTATAAGATCCCAGCGTTACAACCAGGAGCGATCGGCGGAGGAAGGGAAATAAACAGATAATTTTTAAAAAGTCGAAACTTCGGCCGTGTCTCACGTCAGGCTCGAGTCAAGGTTAAGTTCGTTCGAGTCCCTGCGACGGTCCACACACATGGACACATGGACACCTAGGCAGGCAGATCACCCAGTTCTCACTGTGTGAGAACATGCCAACACACGGGACGGAGAAACGCCAGGCGGTGCGTTCTGAACTCGGCCTCTGTTTTAAGACAGGGTGCTTGGCATGAACTACCGGTTCACTCCATAGCGTATCCCTTTTTTAGATGAGAATGTAATGTATTCATTTCTATTTCAACTTAGCTATTTTATCCCAGTTCAAGACAATAATAATTTCTCTTAAACGTCCTTTGAAATGTCATACTTCCAGTATTTTTTTTAAAAAGCGTCTCCTCTTTCTCCCTCACTCCTGGAGTCCCCACACCCTCAGTAAGGAGTGTGGAGTGCAGGCCCAAGCCTGGCGCTTCTCCGTTCTGCGGAGTGACATTGATCATGTTACTTGACCCTGTTCAGCCTCAGTTTCCCCATCTGAAGATGGGGCTGATGGCAGTTGCTGCTTTCACAGAGTCTCTGGCAGGACTAGCTGCAGGCATCGTGCTCAGCAGTTTGCAGGCACCTGGGAAGGGTCCCCACTGTGGGCTCTGACTCCTCCCCCCAACGCTCAGCAGAGTTACTTCCTGCCCCGTGAAGACACCCACCTCTCCGGGTTCAAGTCCTCCTGGGATGGCTATAGTAGGCTCCCATCTGGCCTCCAGGCCACCTAGCTCATCCCACCTGCCAAGCGAGCCTGTGACCGTCCAGCAGACCTATGTCTAACCTGTCATCCTCATTCACGTCTCTTTGTGAACACCTGTTCTACTAGAGGTTCCCTAATTCCGAGGGAACAAGACCCAAATTTCCCAAATGGGACAATTCAAGGTCTGGTGCAATCTGGCCCTCTCTTCCTCTCCAGCCTTACTGTGAACCCCAAGTCTGAACTTCGCATGGTCTCCCATACCCCAGCAAGAGCCACCCCTTCCCTCCTGCACACCCCTCCTTCTCCAAGGGCCATGGATCGCAATTGCCTCTCCTCCACGAAGCTTCCCCTCCTCTCTCCATCACCGGGACACATCCCTGACCGCCCACTCCACGTGCTGCTGCATCGCCCAGTTTGGGCTTACCTGTAAGCTATCATACAACCGCTCTGCGATCCATGTGGTGTTAACATGTTTTCCCGACTAGAGTGTAGACTCAGGGGAGCAAAGACATACCTTTTAGATTCTCCTGTGTTTCTGCCATCTTCACAGAGTAGGTGATCAATCAGAAGTTAGTGTGAATGAATGGATTGAGAGAAATGGAGATACAGAATGAAAGGGGTCAGCATTTTACAACCTAAAAATCACTCTCTAGGATACAAGTAAAGCCTCTCATTTTCAACGACTGTAATAGACTTTTCCACTCGAGAAATGTTTTCAGTGTTATCACTCATACACACGATATTGAGAGATATTCCTTTGGGCCATTTCTTAGGAAAGAATGTTCCAGAAAATTCGGTCAACTCAGAGATAAATGCAAAAAAAACAAAAAAAAAAAAAACACACACAAAAAAAACACAACAACTATATTTAGCTATTACATTAAATCCATATCAGGAGCACACTCCCCGGAGATCAATCTACGTTTTACTAAATGCTCAGGGAATAAGTGATTATCTAACCTACATTCACCAACTCATCCACTATAATAAGAGACTCAAGCAAATCTCTATTTTCTAAATATGCGATGCAGCCCAAAGCTCGCTTCAGACCAGTGTTTGTCACAAAGTGAAGAGAATTTTCTGTGTTCGTGGAGACACTTGGTAATGTCTCCACATTCCCCCAAGGTCTGACACATATGCTACTCATCAGACCCCCCCAAAACATGTATCAATGCATCTGCTCTTCCTTTCAGATCTTTATGAAGGGCGCAGAACTGAGAAGTCACGAGGAATAAAAAGATGGTTGTAATACACACAGCACTAATCGCTTAATCCTCCCTCAAGTGCCCGGGCTGTCAGGGCCGAGGCCACGAACGCTGCGGCTAATGCCTGCTGTCGGCGGGAGCAGTCACTGCCGCCCACACCCCGGGCTCTGTTTGTCACTACCGGCGGGACCACAGGGAGACAAAGGACCGGCTGCGCCAAGCCTGGGTCCAACACGGATCCAGTTTCCTTGTTTGTCGTGAGAGCTGCTGGATCCGGGCGGCCGGCGATGACACCAGCTGAGCTCTCCGCAGGCAGATGCAGAGGAGTTTCTGTTCCAACACAGAGCGCTTGCCTAAGAGGCCAGGAAGAACATCTCAGCATCCCGGCCTCCGACACTGCAGGCTCCGTTAACCCATCCCTGACCAGAGGCGTCCCAGTGCGCCCCAGGCCAGCAGCGGAAGGCCCAGGCTCTGCAGACACTTGGGTGCTTGCACCCCCCCAAACTCTAAGACCACTGTTATGGCTCTTGGAGCCAAGTAGTCACATCACTCACCCAGGCCCGGGCCCCACAGCTCTGCATGGAGAGCCCGCGCTCAGGGATGCAGCGAGACCGAGGAGAGCGAAGGAAGAGAGACCTGGTGAGGTGCCTGCCCCTGGGGAGGCCTTGGGAAGCCCCTGAGACGGCCTGCCAGGTGCAAAGCAAGACCCACTGGCTGCTCAGCAGCCCTGAGCAGATTGAAGAATTGCACCATCCTGGCTGCTCTGGCTGGGCACGTCCGTCTGGCGGAGGTGTGGCGCCAAGCCCGGCTCATCTTTATTTAAAGGCCATTGTCCGAAGCCCCAGTGCCGCTCAGCCGTGCCTTCCCGAAAGCCTCCGCGCCCCTCCAGCTGGCCGTGCACCGGGTCAGGGAGCCGGGCCCCATCTCAGGGAAGGCCGGGGAGGCCCAGGAGAGTACCAGGGAGGCGGGGGAAGAAACACCCCTCTCTCCCACCAGCCCTGGGACTCAGATGCCTCCCCTCGCCTCCCTGGCCTCACCTGGAGAGAGGGCATCACGCCCACCATCGCGGTGTAGAACCAAGACTGAAGGAGACCATTTCTGTGAAAAAGACCTGGCACTGTCTCCAGAGCTTCGCAGCCACTCACTCAAAAAATATGTTACTAGCATCCTCTTCCTGAACACAGAGGGTTCCTGGAACATGCGTTAGGGACGGTGTCCAATGCAGCGAGGCCAGAGCAGCTGGCCCTGGACTCAACGAGATCCGTGGAGTATAAGGAGGCAGCCGACCAGGGAAAGAATATCCTATCGATATCTTCCGAGCTGGCCCTGACAGAGAGGGGCTTCATTTTCCCATGCGGAAGGACACAGTGCAGCTTCAGCAGAGCGTAGGAGGCCTTGGCCACAGCCTCTTGTGCCTCGGCACATGCAAAAGCACAAAGGTTAGCCGTGGCCAGGTGGCTCAGCTGGATGGAGCATCATCCGGTATACCAAAGGGTTGTGGGTTTCATCTCCAGTTGGGGCACATAAGGGAGGCAACTGATCAATATTTCTGTCTCGCATCAATGTTTCTCTCTCTCTCTCTCTCTCTCTTTCTCATCAGTTTAAGAAAACAAACAAACATACCTGCAGGTGAAAGTTAAAACACACACACACACACACACATACACACAATTTATTGGTGGAAAGGAGGGGACTGGTGAGGACAAGGGTTATTACATGCTCCAATGTCATCCTCAATCGTCTAGGGTGGTGGTCGGCAAACTGCGGCTCAAGAGCCACATGAAGCTCTTTGGCCCCTTGAGTGTGGCTCTTCCACAAAATACCACGGCCTGGGCGAGTCTATTTTGAAGAAGTGGCATCAGAAGAAGTTTAAGTTTACAAGATGTGGCTCTCAAAGGAAATTTCAATAGTTGTACTGTTGATATTTGGCTCTGTTGACTAATGAGTTTGCCTACCATGGGTCTATAGGGAAATTTGTTTCAGATCTAAGCACCAGGCGAATCTCTGCTCCTGAGAAACTGTGTTTTCCATTGTTTTGTCTTTATGAAACGTAGTATCATGTACCAGATGTCATTTCTCCTTTGACTCCGACCAGCAGGCTAGTCGGGCCGAACTAATGGCTCAGTATTAAAAACTGCACAAGACTCTCTTGTCTGCATGCTCACATTTTAACTTCCTGCATCTTCCAGATCTTCATGCCTTATGTAAGGCAATGAGGTGACAAATGAGAACATGATCATTTGCACATTGCATCCTAATTTTCTGGAGAAGTAGGTACCCTCTGGGGACTGAAAGTGCGGGCTAGGGTCTGCCAGACAAAGGGAAACTCCGGCTCCAGGTTGGGATGGGGATTTAGGACAAGAGGCAGCTGAACAAACAGAGCAATGATTGGTCCGACTTTTTCTAATTTATTCCAACATTTGTCAACACCTTCTGCACACCGCCCCTTCTATATGGGCTGCAGGGTACCCAGCTGGAGGTCTTGTAGTGCCGTCCCTAACGCACGCTCTCTGCGTGACCTCGGGTGCCGTGGGAAACAGCCCCCGCTCCTGTTGACCGGTGGGTGACCAGTCACCAGCCTCAGGCCAGCTGGCTCTCTAGTTTCCAGTTATTCTAGGGCAGTGGTCGGCAAACTCACTAGTCATCAGAGCCAAATATCAATGGCACAACGATTGAAATTTCTTTTGAGAGCCGAAAACCGACTTCTGCACATGGGCCACAAAGTTTCAATGGCACTGTACGTGCACGCCCGCACGTGGTGTTTTGTGGGAGAGCCACACTCAAGGGGCCAAAGAGCCGCATGTGGCTCTCGAGCTGCAGTTTGCAGACCACTGTTCTAGGGGAAGCCTTGAGCAGGAAGTGGGTTTGGCATGGAACCCCAGCCCCGATATGTGTGACCTTGGAGATGTCACCTAAACAATTGGAGTCTTGGGCCCTAGCCGGTCTGGCTCAGTGGATAAAGCGTCCGCACTCAGACTGAAGGGTCCCCAGGTGAATTCCGGTCAAGGGCATGTACCTTGGTTGCAGGCTGGATGCCCTGCCGTGTGAGGGGGGTGTGCGGGAAGCAACCAATTAATAGGTCTCTCTCACATCAATGCTCCTCTCTGTCTCTTCCCCCTCCCTTCCACTCTCTCTGAAAATCAGTGGCAAGTAGCCTCGGGTGAGAGTTGGTAACCATTGGAGTCTTCGTTTTTTTCCATTGGTGAAGTAAGAAGAATAACATCCACCTTCCAGTGTTCTTGGAGACTAACTGCAATCCTGCACGCATGTCCCTAACCCCACCCCACCCCCCCTCCACGCCTGCCACCCAGCTCAGCATCTGGCATGCACTGAGAGGCCTTTTAAAAAAAGGGTCTTAGCTGTTACTACAGAATAGCTAATCCCCAGACTGACAGGGTTCACACTGTCCCTGGCAGCGGCTGCAGATTTTATCATAAACCTCTGGCAGCGCTGCCTAATATAACTCGGGCCACTTTTGCTCATTGTTAAAGGATCCGACCCAGGCCCCGAGCAGAGGCCCCACATTAAAGCGGTTATTACAGCGGGTCACGGGGGCTCCTTTTCCCCAGGCAACAATGAAACCGAATTAACAAGCATTCACCGGGGCAGGCCATAGGCGAGGAACGTTAGAGCTTTGCAAAAATAATAGACTCTTAAAGCGACACGCAGCCACGCAGGCCGGCTGCCGGGGAGTCTGGGTTCTGTGCCCGCGGAGCTGGCTGGAGCCAGCACAGAGCGCCGGCGTGTGCTGGGTGGCTCCCCGGGGTCCCCTTCGGGCACCGGACCCCAGCCCTGGGCAGGCGGATGCCTCGCAGCCCTGGCCCGAGGACACACTGCCGCGGCCTGGTCCTCTCACCTCCGGCGCGGCCTGCCCTGCCTCAGTTCTATACTCTGCGACTTCCCCCACGCCCCCTCCAGATTCCAGTGCCCGGAAGGGCAGGAAAAAACAACTGATGACAAATTCCGCCCCCTGCTCTGGATCACGGATTCCAGCCCCTGGAAACAGAGGGACGAGCAAGGAAGACCCTCGGGGTGGAGATGTAGCATCTCCCGCTGGGAGCGTGGGGTGCTCCTCAGACGCTCAGGGGGCGGAGGGTCAGAGAGCCAAGGGAGCCATCCTCCATTCCGGATGCAGGAGCCAAAGTGCAGCACTGACGCTCCAGAGCGTTTCAGATCTCGCTCCCGGCATATGTTGTCAGGCTGGCTCAAATAAACTTTTTTTTTAATTTTCTTTATTGATTATGATATCACATAATTGTCCTCATCTCCCCATTCCCATCCCAAACCCCTCCCCACGCATGCCCCCCGCCCCCTGTTGTCCATGGCCACTGGCCAGGCCCATATGCATGCACTCAAGTCCTGTGGTTGATCTCTTCCCCTTCCCCTCACCCTCCCCTACTTTCCCTCTGAGGTTTGACAGTCTGATCGCTGCTTCTCTTTCTCTGGGTCTGTTTTTGTTCATCAGTTTATGTTGTTCATTATTTCCTCTAGATGCGTGAGATCATGTGATCCAGTAAATAGGCTTATGAGAACTGAAAATAAACTCTTATTACAATGCTCTAAGACAAAGGACAACCAAGCAAAGGTTTGGTGCCCCTGCCCAGGGGGGCGGAGCCCCTCCGAGGAGCCCGGCCAGGCGGGATGGGAGCGATCGGAGCCCCGAAGCATTGACCCTCGGAGTCTGGAGGTCTCCGGGGCCAGCACTTACCAGGACAGCAATCGACCTGGGAAATGTTCACTGGCCGAGAAAGGAAACCCCCAGGCAGCCTGCCCCACCCCGGTATCTCCACACGTATAAGCTGCTCTTATTTGCCCCAGGAACCCTGTGTCCTTCCTCTCCTGTGGAGACTAGTTCTGCAAGGCGTGAGCTCCTGCTGTGGGCTCAGGCACCGGGCAATGGGGAGCTCGGGGACAAGGGCAGCCCCTGCCCTCGGGGCGCTCACCGTGTGGCTGTGCAGACGGACAATCAGACCCAACCTGCGAGCGCGGGCCCCGTGCTCTGAGAAGGACAGGTCCACAGCCTGGTGCCTCCTGGGCCCGGAGCGGGGCAGGGGCAGGGGCAGGGCAGCGGAAATGCTCCTCAGGAGAAGGAAGGACCAGCTGAAAGCTGGACAATGAACAGCAGACAACTATCGAGTGGGGGGAGCCGCCAAGGACATTCCAGGAGGGACCAGCTCGTGGCAGAAGGATTCGCCCTACAGTCAAAGAGCCGAAAGAGAGCCGGCGTGGCCCGGGCATAGAGTGAGTGGGCAGGAGCCAGCAGGCCACGCAACGGAGGTGCCTTTATTCTCCAAGTGGAGGAGTGAGTGTGTGTGTGTGTGTGTGTGTGTGTGTCTGTGTGTGTGTGTGTTTGACCCAATATAGGCACATGCTCAGATGCCTCCTCCTCCGACCCAGACCCTTGGCTGCTTACTCATGGAGAGCCTTGGGCCTTGGGTGACACAGCCCCGGGAGCTGCCCCCTCACCCCTAGAACCACCCGCTGTGTAGCCCCCAGCCCCATCTCTGGCACATCAGGCTCCAGCACGTCCCCTGGCACTCAGGCCCGGCCCTGTCAGTTGGCCCGGCGGAGTCTCTGCCTCTTCCTCCCACTCCTAGAATCAGACGCAACCCCATGTCTTAGGGGACTGGGATCTGGATGGACATCCATCCATAGGAGGTCAGAAGTAATCAACACATTCTCTCACCCTCACTTCCTTCCTCCCTAAAGGCACTTCCTGTGAGGATCGTGTTTTTGGAGACTGGAAGAAAGCAATTCCTGCTACAGGGTGTGAGAATTCTTGGCTGAATGGAGTAGAAGGCAGAACTTGTAAGCTGTGAACTTGAGTATTTAGCTGAGGAGACTTCTGAGAAAAGGGTTGAAGAGGCAGCCTCTCCTTGCTGCCTATGGCAAAATCGAAGGGGGAAAGGCATACATGGAGGAAGAAAGAGCTAAGTTCAAAGGGACCAGCACTTAGGATTGGCAAGGTCCTTGGCCCATCCAGGTTACAAAGAATGCAGTAACTAGGAACCTAAACAATAGGTATGCTCACCTGGTGATAGTACACCCAGTGGGGATTTACAAGTTATATTCTTTTATGTAGGTACACAGTACTTAGACGTTTTTTTGTTTTTGTTTTTTTTTTTGAATTTTAAAGTACTAAAGTTTATTCCCCGGTAATGGGCGGAACCCATCACGGAGGTAGAGAAATCAGAATTGGAAGGGGAGGAGGGGGCAGGCAGACCCAGGCAGGCTGATTCCTGGCATGGCCTACTTATACGTTTTTAATAACTTTAAAAAGTTTAAAAAGATAAATGCAAGCTCCTGATTGAAAAGTTTAGAAAGAAATTAATCAAAAGTAAGAAAATTAAACTTTATCCATCTTTCTAATACCTAGAGATAAGCCCTGTCAACAGTCTATTTCACATGCACCTAGATTTTCTTCTACATATTTTTATATTTCTACATACATTTTTGCCAAAATGGGATCTTATTACACATTCTGATCTATCAGCTGTTTTTTGTTTTGTTTTCTTTTAACAATGTATTTACTGGTAGAAGTTACCGATAAATTTACTCCTATAAGATCATTCTCAAAGGTTAAGAAGATGGTAAGTCCTTTACAGGGTTACACACATCTCTCCAGAGCACACATTATATTTTAATTTTACTTGAATTTCTTTTTTAAAAAATTGTTAAGAAAGATAGACGCTCATAGTGTAAAAAGAAAAAACGTTTGCATTTTTTAGATTACAAGCAAGATCAAATGCGTTGTCATATTTGTATTGACTATTTCTATTTCTTCACCATGAATTGCCTTTTTACAGCCTCTGCCCCTTTGTTTCTAGCACAGCGTTTATTTTTTCTTATGGACTTGTAATGATTCTTTACATACTACAGATATTAGTCTCCTGTTTGGCTTAAATGTTACAAATATTTTTCTCAGTTTTGCCATTTGCTTTTCATTTTGTTTATAACTTTTTATGCATAATTTCACATTTGTGTGGTTACAAATCTAAATGTTTTTATGATTTCTGCCTTGGGGTTATGCCTGAAAAGACCTCCCACATATCAAGATTATGTGAATAGCTAACTAAGGTTTCTTCTGGTGTTTTTATGGTATGTTTCATCTTTCCTATTTCTTAAAAAAAATTTTTCATGGGATTTGTCTTAGTGTATGATAAGGGGTAAAGAAGTAACTTAATTTTTAAGTAAAAATTACTTTATCATCACCTATTGGATAATTTATCATGTCACATTATTTTTGAAGGCTGGTTTGTTTTTCCCACATACTAAAAGTACACATATTCTTACATTTGGGGTTATCCTATTTCATTGTTCTATCTATTCATTATAGTTTGTGCCTGTTTATTTGAAAGACATTTTATGTTACAGTTTAATATCTGCATTAATCCTTTCAGATAAACCAGAAGTTACAAAACCAAATCCATTGGCATTTCATTTACAACTTCCAGGAAAGTGCAGATGAGAAGCCCACAGTGGTGGGGCCGAAGCAGAGGTGGTTAGGGGCGATCAGGCAGGCAGGTGAGCAGTTGGGGTAATCAGGCAGGCAGGCGAGCCATTAAGGGAGATCAGGCAGGCTGGTGAGTGGTTAGGGGTGATCAGGCAGGCAGGTGAGTGGTAAGGGGTGATCAGGCAGGCAAGCAATTGGTTAGGGGCAATTAGGCAGGCAGGCAGAGGTGTTAGGGGTGATCAGGCAGGCGTGCAAGTGGTTAGGGGCATTGAGGCAGGCAGGCAGAGTGGTTTGGGACTATCAGACAGACAGGCAGGTGATTTTGAGAGGGTGCAGACCGGGCTGAGGGACCCTCCCCTCCTCCTGTGCACAAGTTTCATGCACCAGGCCTCTAGTCTCTCCTCATAAAGCTGGAGAGAGACAGGTTGCCAGAGATTGAGCAGGGGCTCCTGCAATCATCTGGAGAAGAAAGGTAGAGAACGTTTACAGAAGCCAGGGCCTGGTGCTTCTTCAGGCAGGAGAGACAAAAGAGTGGGGGCCTCCTGTTGAGGTCTCGGGCTCCTCACCAGGGAGAAGCTGCTGTCAGCAGCAGAAACCAGCAAGTCAGGCAGGGAGATGCTCGGCTCAGGCTCGAGCAGGCCGAGAGGAAGAGATGACCTCTCGGTGGAAACATTCTGAAGGAGGTTATAGATCTGGAGACCCTGGCTGGGGGGTGAGGGCCGCGAAAGACACAGAACTTCAGGCACAGGGGACCCTTTGTAAAACGTGTGGCGTTGAACTGAGAAAGTGGCAGGTCTAACAACCCGTGAGAGCTGAAAATCAGGCTGTGGAAGAGTAAAGATTCAAGGAGTGTCCCGAGACTTCGTTGAACACTACACTTACAGGACAGAAAGCAACCTCGTCAGAAACGTCAGCACATGAAAGCCAGCCAGCCAGTGGGCAGAAAGGCTGTGACTGTGAGCCCAAACTGCTGAGCATCACAGTCCTCCAGCGATGATTCGGGGTGAACAAAAGTGACCCTCCCCCCAACATCATGCAGGGGTGGACTTAGATCACCTTTAAAAAAAGGCTTCCCGCCACCTTCTTATCGGATCCCTGTACCAATAACGACGCCGGGAAATCCCAGCAGGTCCCCCCAGCAAGGAGGGGCTCTGATCCAGCTAGCATGTGCCCAGTCCAGTCGGACCATATGACTTTCATGTAAGGACACGACTTCAACTCTGTTCCGGGACCAGGAAAGAAAGATGCCCACTTACACAGTGTTTCCAGCAGGAGGGAAAAGCTGGTCTTTGGGTGTGTGGAGTGTGCACTGGAGTTTGTAGAGAGCCCGTCGCCTGGTTTATAGTCTCTGTAACAGGCTGTCTGCACACAGAGCAGGAGGGGCAGTTGAAGAGCTTGTCAAGGGTAACTTTGACGCTACATGATTTTCACCTTAGCAATGACTTCCAGATACTAAACGACTTCACTCTAACATGGTTGGTCCTTTCACATAGTTTTCATTATTCATTTTTATTTTAAAATAATTGTTATGGTTGAAAATGGTACATATATCACATAGCATTTAAATGTCCTTTATTCACACTCTAGTTGCCCCCAACTGCCCTCCCCTGCAGGCCATCTTGTGGCAGCCATCTTTGACCATATGGGGAAGCCATCTTGTGCAAAGGTATGAGGGTCAGTTTGCATACTATCTCTTTATTATATACTATGCTGTAATAAAAATTATGCAACAGTTCTCTCTCTCTCTCTGAAAACCAAGCTGTCTACTGAGTGACTATCAGGCAGGTAGCCTCTGCAGTGTGGATAGGCTGGACAAAGGCATAATTCACAACCTGAGTGGGACAGAGCAGGACACCACAAAATCCCAGAATGCACATAATTTAAAACATGAATTGTTTATGTCTGGAATTTTCCATTTAATATTTTTGGACCTAAGATAACTGAAACTGGAAAGTGAAACCATGGATAAGGGGAGAGGGGGTGAGCTATTGTATATTTGGCCAAAAGCAAGGACTGCTTAATTCAATTTGATTAATTTTATTCTTTTTTATTCTTAATTTTTATTCTGCATAAAAAAAAGTTAGATTCCACATATAAGTGAGATCATGTGATACTTGTCTTGCTCCAACTGCTTTTTGTGGGGCATGTTGGATCTATTTATACACACTTCCAAATAAACAGATTGGATATGGTTGGCATGTTATATGCCACTAAAACTGTCCTTGAGCCGGTGGGCAAAGTAGAGAACCACTGCAACCAGTCAACCAGGGACACAGCTCCACAATCCGGTCCCCTGTCACCACGGCTTCCAAGTTGGAAGAATGAAACCAGCAATGGCTGCCATCGATCAGGAGTCCTGCTATGCTATGCAATACTATGCTAAAGACTCTTTAGATAGTATCTCTAGAACAAATTTCAACATTCCTATGTTGTAGAGGGGGAAACTGGGGCTTAGGGAGGCTATAGGATTTATCTAAACGTACCTATATTGCTTATCTCAACCTACTAGTAAGAGATGAAGTAAGTATTCAAGTCTAGGTCTCAACACCAAAGCCCTTATTCTCCCATCTCAACCAAGTTGCTCCAACCATAGTAAAGAGCAGTTAGAGAAGAAGTGACGTGGTTGGGATCTATAGATGATGAACCACTGTACCAGCCACTGTGTGAAGGTAACAAGGGGGAAAGATAGCCAGCTGAACATTGGGGAAGGGGACACTTTCACAATGAATACGTTTCCCCCATTACTTTTCATGTTGTCCCAAAACAAGAGAACAAAGGATCGGTCCAAGTTCATGGCAGGTAAATTTAGGGAAGAAAAAAAATAATATATTTTTTGCCTCCCAGCATGGAGCTACTCTGTGGAATTCCACATTTGCAGAGTCAAGTTTCAGAGATGTAGTTTTTGAAGGTGTTTGGGTTGATTGAATGCCCCCCCCCCAAAAAAAAAAAAATTCTGGCTGCTGCCCGAGCGAAGATTAAAGTAACTAGACCATGCCCTTCAAGGCTTCACCCGATTTCTACGGAGGCCAAAGAGGCAGTTTTCCTCTCTATCGTATTGTCGCTGTCTGCCACCGCATCCAAAACTCCAAGGGTCCCCCCACAGACTTCTGGAGCCCAGGCTCCCAGCATGATCCATATGCCACTGACGAGCCAGCTCACCAAGGCAGAGAGCCTCGGTCCCACAGAAATAGGGAAGCCGGCCATGGAAGGGTTACCCACTCCAGATCCCCTGCCACAAAGTGAAAACAGAGCGAGGCCTTTGTTTATTGATTTGCCCAGGACCCTCTGACTGGCAAAGGAAGAAGAAAATAACCCGGCACAAAATAAATGTTCGATTTCTTTTATGTAAACAAGATCGAGACCAACTTGGCTGTACAAAGCAATTCTTTGCATGTAAAGCGAAAAATAGCTCCCCTGAGGAGGAAAGAACCCAAGCCCCACTCAACTCCCCTCCCCTCCCCTCCCCTCCCCTCTCCCCCCAGCCATGTTCAGCAACCACTGCTTTTCTGCCAATGAATTTCCTATTCAGGGACCCTGTGCGGGAGTCACTGCAGGCAATGGGCTGGCCCCCGCCCCGCCACCCTTTCCAAAAATGTTTTCTGATCAAGATAAAGGCTACGGAGTCTATGCTGAAAGTCAGTATTATTGCAAATTATCTCCATAAAAAGGAAAAATTCTTATCCAAAAAAATCTCAGTCTCCTATTTCTTTCTGTGGAACCCCGACCAGTCCCAAACAGCTTTCATGTGGGTTTAGAAGTGGACTAAAGGGAGACCTAAAAAGAAAATCCAAATCCTTTTTTTTTTTTGTCCAATATCCAGATGGTGGATGGCGATTTGGATGCAAATGCCTTAAACAAGGGTCTTAAAAACTCAGTTCACCCTGTGAGACCAACGAAGTCAAACCTAAATCCTTGTTCGATCCTTATTCATGCCAAGATCTCAGTGACTTCAGCAAAACATCTGCCAACTTGATCGCAGGATCCAGCCTCCTTAGCTAGTGTATCTACGGATGGGAACATGTTAAGAAAAACAAGAATCTAGCTGAACCTTCACCCAAAACGCAAAGCCAACACAAACGCAGATGCTCGGATCGCAGAAGGCCCGATTTCCCGTGGGAGGAGCTGCTCTCATTTCACGCAGGTCCTGCTTTCTCAGTGGGCTCCGAAGGAAGCCTGGAGGAATCCCTCTGGAAAGCCCAGGTCCCTTCCAGCTGGTGCCGCCAAGCCAACTAACTCACCATGGGGCATTGGGGAGAGGGTATCTGCAATGCTTCTAAAGCTCTGGGTGTCATGGAAGCATTTAGGCTCATAAAGATCCCACGTTTATTGGGGAATTCAGTGAAAGCAAACAAGATTTTTAAAAAGCATTCTTACACCGGACTCACTGGTATGTCTCCGACTGAGAACCCAAACGCGAGGGGAAGTGTCCAAGGGCCCAAGGATGTCCTCTGACAAACAATGCAGGTGTGAGGGCCCCTCCGGGATTGACTCCACAAGCCCATGGAAAGTCCCCCACAGCATCCACAGTGCTCAAAAGCCACACTGAGGCCAAGGTGGTGTCGCTGCCATCTTTCCTCCCAGAGCCCGCAGTTTCATCACGTGGTGAGGATGCTCCAGGAACTGAGGGGACTGTTTATACTAAATGGGAGGGAGCAGAGGCACACCTGCCTACCCAGCCCTGCCCTTTCCCAACCATCCTGGTACTCAGGGGAGAGATCTTGGGGTGGAAAAAGGCAGGTATAAGAAATAGGAGCAAGTTTTATAGAGTCACATGAAAATTCCTGGTACTCCACCCATCCAGTGCCCTAGGCCTTGAGTGAGCTCATAGCAACTCAACTTTCTTTCCTTTTATAAAATATATATATATATATATATATATATATATATATATATATATATATTATTGAAAGTATTACAGATGTCCCCTTCCACCACCACCACTCCCCATTGACCCCCTCTACCCCACTCCCATCCCTTCCTCCAGGCCTTCACTAATTATTGTTTGTGTCCCTGGGTTATGCATAGCCTATATAATAAAAGGCTAATATGCAAATAGACTGAACCACTGAACGACTGGTTATTATGACACACACTGACCACCAGGGGGCAGACAATCAATCCCAAAGCTGCCCCCTAGTGGTCAGTGTGCTCCCACAGGGGGAGGGCCACTCAGCCAGAAGCCCTGAGCTGGGCTCACAGCTGGCGGGCATAGCAGCTCCAGCTTCAGCAGCAGTGCTAAGGATGTCCAACTGATGGCTCCTGGACTGCAAGAGGATGCAGGCTGGGCTGAGGGAACACCCCCGCCCCCCAGTGCACAAATGTCATGCACCAGGCCTCTAGTATGCATATAAATTCTCTGGTTAATTTTTCCCCCACCCACCACCATCCCCTTCCTTCTGAGATTTGTCTGTCTATTCCATGCTTCTATGTCTCTGGATCTATCTTGTTCATCAGTTTATTATGTTCATTAGATTCCACAAATAAGTGAGATCATGTGATACTTGTCTTGCTCCTACCGACTTTCTACCTAGCAATGAAGTGAACCTAATAAAATGAGCAAAATCCCTACGTGAACAAGCAAGTAACCACACACATCTCTTGTTGCTCATTTGTACCGAGCAGAGAAATTCAACCCAAGGCAAGGGTCAAGTAATGGGTTAGATGCCTCACAATATTCTTCCTTCCTGTGAAGTATGGAAGCTAAGGTACCATTAACCCCCCAAAGGCAGGGTAGTGCCAGGCATATTGGTGGTAAACATTTAAATGTAGTGTCCACAGATCGTTCAGTCATGTCAGGCAGCATGCTAACTTTAGGAAGCAAGATGGCTAAGGTACAGGCCTTGCCGTAAGAGCTCCCCGTCTTATCTAGAAATCTTTGACTCTCATTCCATCCCAACACACACACCTAATGACTTTCATGTCCCTGGCATACAAGGTAAGTGATTAAATGACCACAATGCTCAGTTGGAAGTAATTCTCAATCCGGAGCTATACCTCCCTTGTACCTCATTCTCCCTCCCGCTTCCTTCCTCCTCCCCTCCCCTTCCCGCTTCCCTCCTTACCCCCTCCCCCTCTCCCTCTCCTACTCCCTTTTTCCCTCTCCTCCCCCTGTCAAATTTATCGAATGTTTAAATAAGAAAAGAAAAGCCAATGTATCTCATTCCCAGCAGGAGTGACCTAGCGGTGGCGATTTTAACTTTCTTTATCTCACAATAAAGAAGGGACATGCTTTAAAATGTTTATACTTTATAACCAGACATGAGAGACCGGCGACCACCCCTGAGTGTACGGATGAAGCAGCACACGCACATCACATGAGGCTGATACCAGGTTTTGTGGGACCTGAGGCTCAAGTGCAGCTACTGCCTCTAGCAGGTGTGAACTATGCCGTGCATGGTCTGTGGTGTGAGTGCTGCCCCCTGGGGTTGAGCAATCAAGTGAGCCTGCCCTGATTGGACTGTGGAACCAGCTTGGAACCTCCTACACAGCTACTCTGACCAGGCTAAGCCTTCACCCAGCATGCCCTCTAGCCAAACCAGAAAAACTGTCTTCGACAAGGAAGTCCCCTAACCTGACTTCATGAGGAAGAACAAAAAAGGTAAGAATGTGGTTTTCACTCTAATCAGCCTTTAGGGCGACTTGGTTACTGCTGAACCTGGGCCTTTAAGATAGAGGGTAGACCATCGCTGGAGGAGGGGGGACTGTAGGTGAGAAAGCCTGCCTCCACCCTTTGCTGTCTTGTCAAAGATAGTCCCAAAATCTAGGACCAGTCCCATGTAAACACCCCAATGGAAGCTTGCAAACCACCTAGCAGGTGCTGGAGCCATGGAGCCCTAAGGGGGGCTCCTAGGAACAGGTGGTAGCCCCACCTCTGCCGTAGTGGCCATGGTTGACCTTGACAATAGGTAGCTCCAAGGGGCTGGGAGGGATACAGGGTGTCTTGACTTCATTGGGGGCTCTTTTGTTCATTCAACCTCCTTTGCATTTGTTTTTTAATCCTCACCCAGAGGATCTTTTTCCATTGATATTTAGAGTGGAAGGAAGGGAAAAGGGAAAGAAACATCAATGTGAGAGAGAGACACCCATTGGTTGCCTCCCACACGCATTGGGGTAGGAGATTGACCCAGCAACTGAGATACATGCCCTTGACCGGAATCTAACCTGCGGCCCTTTAGTCCTTGGGCTGACGCTCTATCCACTGAGCCAAACTGCCTATGGCTCATTCAACCCCCTTTAAAGACACGTGTGAAGAGGGCTGGTGAGTGGAGCTGTCCTCTGAGAATGCCTCTCCCCATCCCCCACATAAATGAGCCCAGGGGCATTGGGGCCACCCCCGGAGGCAGCCTCATTGGCCTTTCCATAAGCAAAAAGAAGGCTGTTAGAAGTAAGGGTGCCTCCCCCCCTCCTCCTCCTTTCCCCCCCCCCCCCCCGAGAACTTCCCAGTCCCCATGGCTGCTCCCTTCCCCCCCAAGCTGCTCCAAAGTTATTTCAAGATGGCAGAGCAGAAAGATGGATTAGCTCTGTCAACGGGGAGTCCTGAGCCCTGCCACTCACCGAGCAAAGGATCGCGTGTGTGCCAGGGCAGCTGACAGGGGACGCGGACACAGGGCAAACTCCAGCCCAACCAGCTGACAAAGCTCAAACACAGTCTCCACAAAAACAGCAGCTCCCGGGCTCCGCTTTGTGAAGGCAAAGACTGTGGCTTTGTTCGCTGCCCAGCCGATGGCCGTCAGCGGGAGGTTGGCAGTTCTGGCTGCTGCGGCGGAGACACAGGGCCCCAGACTGCAGCTTACAAGGCACTTTCCTGGTAGGGAACCAGAAGCACGAGTTGCCACAGCAATGGTTTTTCAATGCCAGCGCCCACCTCTCTGCCCTCGTCCTCGCCACCGACGCCTCCTGTTCTGGTTCACTTTAAGGAGCAGACCGTGCTTTGTAAGCCATGGTCTTCCAAATGCGTATCTCAGAGCCGGGTAGCCTCCAGCACTCATTGGAGCTTGCAGTGCATGCTGAATGAGAACAGTAAGGCTTTCAGCCATGGCTGGTTTGGCTCAATGGATAGAGCGTTGGCCTGAGGACTGAAGAATCCTGGATTTGATTCCTATCAAGTGCACATGCCCAGGTTGGGGGCTCCATCCCCAGTAGGAGGCATACAAGGAGGCAGCCGATCAATGATTTTCTCTCATCATTGATGTTTCTCTCTCCCTCTCCCTTCCTTTCTGCAATAAATATATATTTTTAAAAAGACTTTCACATGCATTACTTCATTCAATCTTCATAACACTTTAGAGTATTAAGTACATTTTATAGATGAAAAAAACAGGTGCAATGCGGTGAAGGTCACACAGCTGGCAGGTGGCAGCTCTGGGACTTGACCTTCAGCCAGATGGGTCTGATTCAAGGTGGAATCCTTTTCTATTCGGTGCCCGCCTTCCTCACTCCTTCTTAGTCTACCGAAATGAAAGAGGTCACATTGGGAGAAGTTTCCCAGCTCCCAAAGGCTCTGTAACCCCTGGCCTGAATTTCAGCTTTACATGCACTGAAATAATAACCATGACTCCTTCCGGAAGTCCCTTGTGTGTGTGCTTGTCCCTTTCCAAAGATTTCCCCTTAGCGGGCTCCTATCTTATCTTGGTTCACGGAGCCATGTTTTCCTTTTCTCTGGCTCCTCTAAGGAGCCCTGACAACCGCCCCAGCCAGGCCCCCCGGGGTTCCTCCTCCTAGCCATTAGTCACAATTTCCCCATGCGGAGCTCTGCCAGGAGGACAGGGGAAGCAGCACCAAATGCGAGTGATTAGCTTGTGTGTGAGGCTCTGACACAGTTTTGGTCACTTACAAAGGCAAATGCACAGCTGGTAAGGGGCAGATTCTGGTCTTTTTCCATCCCTGAAAAACATTGCTCGGGAACGAGGTGCTTCAAAACAGCGAGTTGCTTAACTCGGCACACACCTGAAGCCAGTTCCTCGGTCTCCTCAGCATTCCGGCCCGCCTAGGAGCTCCCCTAATCAAGGCAATGGACACACTGTGGAGAGCTGTTTTCTAAAAAGCAATGACGGTCCATTAGGCCCAACCATCCAACCATCCAGAGATTTACAAATGAAACATGCTATTGCTGTGCCATTTCTTTAACAAACATTCCCCTCACTGCCATGCAAGCCAGAACACAGAACTGCATGTAAGTTATCAAAGAGAACCATTTTGAATTGAATTGAAGTCCATTTTTCCAGTGGCCAATATTTTTTTATCAGGCGAGGAAACACTGTGGTTATATCAATGGTTTTATATTCATCTCTCTGGGATTTAAATACCTTATTTATGTATGTCTTCATTCAAAAATATTTCACCGAACATCTACTGTGCACATGCAAGCCAATAGGGAAGCCAAGATAATCCACTGAGGCCTGTTGAGGAGTTCACTGTCCCATAGAGACGGCACACATTGTATCAGGGAGGATCAGCGAGGTTATGCTGCAGTAACAAAAAAGCCTGACATCTCATTGGTAAAACATAGTAAAGGTTCTTGGTCATGCTCCATGTGCATTGTGGGTCAACAGGAACCTAGCTGATGGAGCCATAACCATGTTTAATATCGTCAGTCATCATGCTAGAAGAAAAAAGGTATCTGAAGAGTCCTGTCCAGAAATTAAATGTTCCATTCTAGAAATGACACTCATCTCCTCCACTATAAATTCATTGTCCAGACTTAGTCATTGGTCCTACCCAACCACGAGGAAACAAAGAAGGATAATTCCACTTTCTAACTAAGTTGGGAAAGCTCCAAAAACATTTGAAGAATAGCCCTAATGCACACCACACACATGTTAATAAATGATTGTGCGGTGTGAAAAATGCTCGAAAAGAGAAATGGAAATAAGAGGGAGCAATCCACTAACAGACTCATAGAGCAATTAAAGAAATTTCCCATAGGGGACAGCATCTGAGGTTATTGTAAGAGAATTCTTGAAAGATGAAAGGGTGTTTTTTGAGGGGCAAGGACAGGAGCATTCTAGAAGAAAGAGCATTGCATAGGAAGGAAACATGAAAATACTTGAAAAAACATGAAAACATTTGAAGAGAAGGGGGAGAAAGTCAATGTGGCTGAAGCACCATTTTGGGGGCAGGAGCAGGTAAAGAGGAGAGGTGGCTGAGGGCAAGGCTCTAACTGTGAAGGACATTTGCCTTTTCTTGGAGTTTGGTTTCACCCTAGATAACAGGAGACGCAGAGACCCTCCTCCAGGGCAGAGCCATACTGTGGAGTGTAAGGAATGTGCTCGCTGGTCTTTAGGAAGATGACACAGAGGAAGCTGGACAAGGAGCTGGAGCAGAGAAGGAGGCTAGTTAGGAGCTGTGGCTGTGACCAGGTGAGGGATAGCAGCCTCATCTCAGGCACTGTCAGAGTCTGAGACTTAGGCATTTCTAGAGAAGAACATCAGTGTTTTTCATTAAAAGGAGGCTGGTGATAAAGAGACCCTCAAGAGCATCTCATGCCTGCTAGTTTAAGAAATGAGGTAAGCTGAAACCGGTTTGGCTCAGTGGATAGAGCATCGGCCTGTGGACCAAAAGGTCCCAGGTTCAATTCCAGTCAAGGGCATGTACCTTGGTTGCAGGCACATCCCCAGTAGGGGGTGTGCAAGAGGCAGCTGATAGATGATTCTCTCTCATCGATGTTTCTAACTCTCTATCTCTCTCTCTTCCTCTCTGTAAATATATATATATATATATATATATATATATATATATATATATATATATGAAATGAGGTAAGCCTGACTGGCCTGGCTCAGTGATTGAGTGTCGACCTATGAACCAGAAGGTCATGGTTGGATTCCTGGTTAGGGCACATGCCTGGCTTGTGGGCTCAGTCCCCAGTAGGAGCAGGGGGCATGCAAGAGGCAGCTGATCAATGATTCTCTCTCATCGTTGACGTTTCTATCTCTCTCTCCCTTCCCCTTCCTCTCTGAAATCATTTTTTTTTTAAATGAGGTAAATGCTCATACCATTCACCAAGGCAGGAATTAGGGCAGAACGATGAAGAGTTTGAGGCAGGAAGATGATGGTAATTAAGTTTTTTTTTTCTTTAAATGTTTTTATTGGTTTTAGAGAGAGTGGAAGGGAGAGGGAGAAAGAGGGAAAAACATCAATGATGAGAAACACCAATCAGCCACCTCCTGCACATTCCTCATTAGGGTTTGAGACCGTTACCTGGCATGTATCCTGATGGGGTATTGAACTGGTGACCTGACCTGATGATCCACCACTGAGCCACAAGAGCCAGACAATGCGTTCAGACATGAATGTGTTGGATTTGAGGTGCCTGTGAGATTGAGGAGATACCCCTCGGACTATATAGGGTCCAGGAGTCTAAATTCGTTAGGTGATGTGAATTTGGGGCTAATACAATTTGCAACTAAATGCAAGTAGTTGGCAGTTGAGCCCTGTTAATACTCATAATGCCTCACAGAAAGAAAAAAAAACTGAAGGGATCCAGATCCATAAAAAAACAAAAAGAAACAGTCGGAGGAAAACTTGGTTGGTCACCACATTTTAACATAAATAGTATGTACGTATAATAGAAGCTTGGGCACGTCAGTCTTCCAACTGACTTTGAGAAAATTACTTCCAAAATGTCAGCTATCTACCCTCATCGAGGCAAAAAGTTCTTGCCTCTGGAAACCCTGATAATTTAGAGCAAGCAGATGGATATATTTCAGTCAGAACTGATTGGATGTTTGACCCGAGGAAAAGAATCCTGAAATTGAACTTTTAATGACAATTATAAGTAATCAATGCTGTTTTTCAAAGCGACTAATCAAGTTTTCAGGGTTTTTGCAAATTTGGGTGGCCATCCATAGGAATTTTCATTAGACTGAGGTTTTATTTTTTTTCTTTTAATTTTTAATTAAATTGGCCTAAGTCAGCAATCAAGGTTTCCATGTTACTCTGTAACATATAGGGTAACCAGTCGGCTCCTACCAGCTCCAAAAGAGATCAGTCAGAAGGCCAGAGGGAGAAATCTGAACTCTCATTGTCAACGTTCCAAGAGATAAACAGAGCATTAATAAGTCTTCTGAGGCAACGGGATTGGGGTTTTTAAATAAATCATATTAATATGTGAATAAGACAGGCATTATTCTCTTCTTTCACAATCTAATAGAGCTCTTGTTTTTGCCAAGTCGGAAGATGACTGACTGCGGGGCCGGCCGTGCGGCGGGGAACACATCCTGAACCCGGTGGCCTTGCCTCTCTCATGCATACAGGGGCCACGCCCACTCTCTAAGTAGCTAATCCTGACTCATGGGGTCAATCCACTCCTGGCAGGCGAGCTGGGGCTGTTCCTGGTGGCAAAGTAGCTCCGAAGGCAGGAAAACACACTTCTTCTGGGATGCAGAGGAGCCAGGAGTTGGTAACAGTTCACACATTTCCAGGAAGTGAGAGCAAAGGGCAGGTTGGATTGTAAATCTAATTTATTTTCTAAGCCCAAGTGACTGAGCGGGTTTCAAACTTGGATTCTCTGCATATAGCCCCACACCATGAAGTGTGAATATGTTTTCATTTTTTTTATTTTTTTTGCATTTGAAAAACTAACCCTATTTGTCCCTTTCTTGAGAATCTATGTTGGGAAAGCAGTGGCTTTCAAACTTTTGGGGCCCGACTCATATCAAGAAGTACAAGCATATCACTAAGACAAAAGTTTCGCAAAACAATATTGTCCCTAACAATGTCTAATGCAGCCTAATACTTCCCAGTCTGTTGTATTTAATTTTTAAAAAAGAAAAAAGTCTGTTTATATCCTTCTAAATGATTCATGACCCATTAATTGATTCTGACCCACAGTTTGACATGGAATCATCTAGTCTCTGCGGTCATTGCTTGGGGCTGGCCATCTTCCCTGAGCGGATGCCGGGGCCTCAACTCTGTGGAACCATCTGTTGCTTTTGACCCGACTTTCATCACCAGCATGTTCGCCATCTTTGACTTGATCTTCTCAAACAGAGCCCCACCCTTTTCTGACTTAACTTTCAGCTAAGAGGCAGTTGACTTTGCTGATGTTAAACCAGCAGTAGGATGGTGTTGATGGAAAAGTTCTAAACCTGTGCTGTCCAATACAGCAGCTGCTAGCAACAAGTGGCTAGTGGGCACTTGAGATGTGGCTAATGCGACCAAGGAACTCAATCGTAAATTTTAGTTAATGTCAGTTATTTAAACTCAAATAGCCAGATGTCATTAATAATAGCCAGTACTACTGGCTATTACGTTTCCATTTCTTTGTTTTATATCTTCCCCTCTTGCTACTATGGTTCATTGCCCTAATATTTCATTGACATTGCACTCTTTGCACATGGTCTGGTTCATTCCTGGTCCTTTAAACTCATGTTTATGGGCAAATGATTCAACCCATGCATACAACAGTCTCCATTTTCCTGCCTTTTTAATTTTTAAAATGAATTTTTCCTTAATTTCTATTATAGCTTCATCTGACCTTTCAACACTGTTTCTGCAAGATACTTTTCTTTCTTTAATTAAAAGACAAAATAAAAACTAATCACAGACTCAGTAAGCATGCTATGTACTGTGAACAAGAGGTGGTTGAGACTGAAGCTACCAATCCCAAATACAGTTTCATGATGGTAGTTGGAATGCACCCTAGTTAACTATGGACTGTACCTTTTTTACATCTACACATTGGCAATTTGTATATTTTTTTATCTGAAGTGGAAGATTACACAGGCAGAGAAATGTATATACTTGAAGAGTAATATATTGGAGAATTTTAAAAAATGTATTTTAAGATGTTGTCTGCCCTCTAGGGAGATTTTGATTGATGGAAGTGGACAAACATAAGTAGATGTGACTTCACTGTGAGGCCCACTCATTATGACATGACACTGTGAGAGACGTGTAATATTATTTAAGAGTGTAATAGAGGCCCTTCCTGATTTAGCTCAGTGGATAGAGCATCAGCCAGTGGACTAAGGGGGCCTGGGTTCGATTCCAGTCAAGGGCAAATGCTCGGGTTGCGGGCTTGATCCCAGTTGGGGAGGGGGGTTTTGAAGGCAGCTGATCAATGATTCTTTCTCATCGTTGATGTTTCTAGCTCTCTCTCCCTTTCTCTCTGAAATTAAAAAAAAAAAAAAGAGGGTAATAGAAAAGGAAGAGTTCCAAGTTGGGAATGGAGGTATGGAGGGCTGCGCATGGAGGAGATGACTGGGTCTTATAGATTGGCACGTGAGGATTTGGGGGACAGGAAAGAAAGTCCAGGCTGGAGAATATAGTTAAGGGAGAGGATAGAGCTTAAGTGTTTGTCATGTTCCAAGAAAGCTAAGTTATCTAGAATCTCAATGTCTGATGTATCTAATCAGGCCTGCATTTTAGGAAGATGTATTTATCAACAGGTATTTACTTTGGACAACAAGATAAAAACAATTGTTTAGAGAAAAGTAAGACTGCAGCAGGGAGACCAGTTCCTGGAGTGGTGAGACGATCCAGGTGAGAGATAACAATCTTCTAAACAAGGGGCCGGGCTCGCTATATCAGAGCAGAAGGCTGTTTTTGTAAATAGTTTCACTGAAACACAGTCCTGATAGAAGGACAGAGTTAAACAGTTGCAACCAAGATAGTATGACTTGCAAAGTCTAAAATATTTCCTATCTGGGCCTGTAAAAAAAAAAAGCTTGCTGAGCTGTACTCTGAACTGGTGGGAGTGGAAAGGGTGGCATGCATGTGTGGGAAATGATGGCAGTAAAATACCCAGGAATCCGAAGCAGATGGCACAATGGGAATGATTAGATGGATTGTGTTTGAGGCACGCGTGGCACATCCATGCGGAGGTAAATGAACCCATCTCTGGAGCCAAGGAGAAAGGCCATGACCGGAGGTGTAGAGATGGGATCTGTATGCCCGGCGTTTAGAGGTGGTGAGAAGAAGATGGCCCCGAGAGGAGAGGAGAGAACAAGAACAGGCAGAGAGAGAAAAGAGAACCAGGGAAGAAGTCAGCAGAAAGGCAGGAGGAATACCACGGCATTGTGGAACTAATAGGAGGCAAGGAAGAGGGGGGAAAGCATGGTCAGCAGAGGCCATCCCTGTCCTAAAGGTCAAATAGAAGGATGGTGTTTTGGAGGAGGTGACTGTACACACCAGAGCATCATTGGAATTTGGGGGACAGAATCCAAGGAACGAACAGAAGGAGAACAGATTGTGACAGCAAATGAAGACTAATCCGTCCAGATCTTTAGCTGTTGAGGAAAGATACAGACCAGCTGGAAGGGGAAGCAGGTCTAAAGAGGGCTTGTTTGCAGAGAAGAGCGCTTGGGTTAGCTTATTTTACACAAATGGCAATAGACTCTGGCATGAGGACATTTCCCAGACTTTGGACCATTTACAAATTGCTCAGATATTTTGTTTGCTTCCTCTGGGACATACATCACTGCTATGGTCTGAAATATTGACACTTCTGGAACCCAGGCCCAAGCTAAATAAGATGTGTCTTCTAACTCAGCCTAAGAAGCTTAAGTCTTCTAAAAAGCAACCAAGGCCCTCTTAAGATCTTCATATATAAATCTTCAAGTCAAGGGCTTCATAGCCTTTGAGTTCCAAAAGTGGGAGAAGCCGTGGTAAAATCTGCAAAGTTGAGGAGAGGTTAATACCTGGAGGCTTTGGCCTCCCCAGGTGGACCATCCCTATCTCCTAAGCTGGAAGGTTTGCAGGATTGTGCCTCTTGCTCTGGTATTTCATGTGTGTGTGTGTGTGTGTGTGTGTGTGTGTGTGTGTGTGTGTGTTTATTTATTTCAGAGAGGAAGGGGGGGAGAGAGATAGAAACATCAATGATGAGAGAAATGAACACCCCCTCCCTGCACACTCCTACCAGGGATTGAGCCCACAACATGGGCATGTGCCCTTGACCAGAATCAAACTTGGGACCCTTCAGTTCGCAAGCCAACACTCTATCCACTGAGCCAAACCAGCTAGGGCTGGTGTCACCTTTGAACCATCAATTTAACACTCAGTTAAATTAATGTTACAGTTAGTAGAAAAGAAACTAAAAACTTTCAAGTTTGGGACCATAAATCCTAGGTTTAAACTAACAGCTATCTATTTTGCCTCCCAGGGGACATTTGACAATGTATGGAGACACTGTTGATTGTCACAGCTGGAGGCGGGTTGTTACTGGAATTGAATGAGTAGAGATTAGGATGCTGCCAAACATTCTATAATGTACAGGATAGCCCCCCACCACCCAAACTGTCGATAGTTCTATCCAAGATGCTCTGAGCCACCTACTTTATTGGAAAAGGTGTCCTACATTAATTCACACGGAAATATAAAGATTGACATTGTATTGATGTTAGGGGTTGGGTGATTTTTACAGTTATAGGTACTTTTGGTTGCCCATCCCAAATCCATCCCTCACTTCCTTTTCCCTAACAAACCCTATATTTTAGTTCAGGAAACCACCCATTTCCAGCCACAAAGGGAGGGTGTGTAAGCTAGATTGGCCCAATCAAACTAAAGAATTGGGGCAGTGGTGTTAATAAATGTTTAACAATGGGCTGTCCAGGGAAAAACATATGTATAAACATTCAGACACATCAATTTTTACTGATCTAATGCAGGTGTAGAGCCCAATACACAAGTAAAATAAAACATGTAATGTCCTTTATTGTAAATGCCACAGAGCCAATTGATTTTCAAAAATACTTTCATTGGCCTTTGCCATTTTCACATCTATAGCCAATCTATGGTTGCCATTGACAGATGAGTACTGCTGACATAGTGTCGGCTGCTTTGTGTATGTTAGTGAGTAAACAATGAAGACATATCGTCAGAACTTCACTCCTTTGTCAACGATGTGACTTCTTTGCTGAATAGATAATACTGGGAAAATATGCCCTCAAGTTTTTGAACTATTCATAATGTAACAGTTTTAGGACAACACTTCTTAAGGTCTAATCTGCATTATTTATGTCTCGCCATTACTGAAGTATGGACAATAAAAAAACAACAAAGCACCACCTGATTTCCAGCATTTGCCCATTTCTATGCTTAAATACCCACATTGTGGCTGGTTGCAAGCCATCACTGTGGAGTCAGAGAGGGAACTACACACCATGATACAGTAACACCATGATACAGAAACAGTGGACAGGGTCTTAGATAATAGGAAAACTAGGAAAAACAATTACAGGGTGATGTGCTTTGACTATTCATTATCTCTGTTGTTAATGTAATTCATTTCACTTTAGGTTTATATAATTTAATCTTCAATTACAGCTAGGAATTTTGCAACAACTAGCTTGCACAATTCCTGAAAATTTGACAATTGGATCTCATGATTTCCTACAGGCCAACTCCAGGTCCAACGATTGGGGGCCGGGTTTTCTCTTCCTCTCCCATGGGGTGTGAGTAAGCAAGCATGCAGGCTTGATTTTTATGGGCAGCCATAATAACCAGAAGACTCCGCCTTGGCTGAAACTAATGGTCAGGGAGGCAAAATGGTGAGCACGAGTCCTTGGTGCCACCATTCAGTTAGTGATCAAACTGTGCCCAGAACCCACCCCACCCTGACCTCTGCTAGGGACCGGTTGCTCATGCCGTGTTCACACAGCTTGTAGCATGGGTTTATGATATCTGTAACCAAGATCATCCCAACCAAATGCCATATTTTTGTTTTGTTTTTGGGAACAATGGTTTAATGAAAGATATCATCTCTTATGGTAGAAGTTTAGGCCTTTAAACCAAAATATGACATAAACACAAAGTGCTATTTAGCTGTCAGATTTTCAGAGACAGGGGAGAGTATTTTGAGAGCCTTTGGAAACTCAGGAGACCCAGCTTATCTCATCTAGATGCCAAGGTGGCTTCCCTGTGATGCTTATGCCTGCCACCCCACCCCGGCCGGGATTTCCTTCGAAACTCAGTTCACTCTGCTCCTTATGTTTGAAAACATCTCTGAATTCTCTCTCTTCCCTTCCCTGGAACAAATTAGATTCTCTCACTAGATGCCTTGGTGGATATAAACTACATATCACATTGCATTTTTCACACACCTGTAGGACTCCCTCCTTCCAGAGGCCGCCAAGCTGTTACATCACCTTTTCTGTATCTCCTTGGCCCAGCCATAGAACGTGCTCAATAAAGGTGTTAAGGATTGAATGGTGCCCCTCGAAGTTCAAATGTGGAGGCCTTAGCCCCCAGTGAGATAGGTCCCTTAGAGTGGTGATTAAGGTTAAATTAGATCAGAGGCACACCCCTACTCCATTGTCTGGCGTCCTCTGAAGAAGAGGAAAAGATACCAGCGATGCAAGCACAGAGCAAAG
Source organism: Vespertilio murinus (assembly GCA_963924515.1). Taxonomy (NCBI): domain Eukaryota; kingdom Metazoa; phylum Chordata; class Mammalia; order Chiroptera; family Vespertilionidae; genus Vespertilio; species Vespertilio murinus. The sequence goes on from OZ004712.1 coordinate 5,274,317, forward strand.
AACGTGAGAGGACGTAGTAAGAAGGTGGCCGTCTGCAAGCCGAGTGGGGAGACTTCAGGAGAAATGAAACTTGTAGGCACTTGATCCTGGATTTCTAGCTCCCAGAACGAGGAGAAAATACATTTCTGTTCCTTAGGCCTCTCAGTCTGTGGTATTTTACTATGGAAGCCCAAGTAAACTAATACAAAAGCAGCATTGAATGAATGAATGTCTTTTAAGAAAGATAGCTCACCTTATTTATTAATCTGCTGCTCTCACATACTTACTCCTTTTCACTGCCCCAAGAAGTATGATTTCACCAAAACCCTGACAAGTTCATATTATTTTGGTTAAACAACAAAAACGGAAAACAAGCAAAATAGCCTCTCTCTCAGCCATGGAAAACATCAAGGTAGTTTCTGATTTTTTTTTCTAACTTAGTAATAAATTTCTAATTTCTGATATTTTCCCCCCTAATTCAGGCTTATTTTACAGAGAGAACGGGGGACCCATTGGAGACCTGAGAACTATACACAAAAAGGAAATACGACCAAAGAAAGGGGTCGCTTTCATCTCCCATGAAAGCAAGGCTGTTTTTGTTGATACATATGGAAAAAATCAGGCCCAATTATACTCTGTGATTTGGCGCTGAGGTTGCACACTCACCACAGGCCTTTTCTTTCTTTCCACAGCTATACCGTTACAGTCCACCGGAGCCCCCGGCCCTTGGCCACTGCCAGACCCCTCCTCGGAGAGATGGACCAGCCGGAGGTGTCTCCATCACTGTCAGGACGAGCTGCAACTCAACAGAGCCTCCCGCCTGGGGAATCTAAGAGAGGAGGACCCGGCGTGGTCCAGGGAGCACGTGGTCAGGCCCCCAGGGAGAGAGTCACATGCTGCTTCGCACTTTTGGGTGCGGGTGCCCTGGTCTCAGCTCCCCCTCTAGCCCCCAGAGAACCCACAGAACCGGAGTTTTTCTGGAACGTCACCAACAGCTTATTTCACATGGGTTTTAGGTTGATAATCATCACTCCGCTTTTCTAACCTCCTGGTCTAAATCAGGAATATTCTGAATTTTTTTTAAGTGGTGATTAGCTGGGTGTTTAAACAATTGGTTCTGAGCCTGCTCTCTGCCGACTCATTGTATGATCTTGGGCAAGTTTCTGCCCCACGAAGAACCTCAGTCTCCTCATCTGTGAGACAAGGGGTTGACCAATTTGGTCTCCAAGGTCCTTTCCAGCTGAAAATTATCTCCTGAGCTGCCCACTATAGTAGCAGCCAGCCACATGCTCCCAGTTACATTTAAATTAAATTAGTTACTTTAAAAAAATGTAGTTCCTCAGTCTCACTGGTCACATTCCAAGGGCTTTGCCGCTACCCGTGGCCAGTGGCTACCGCCTTGGGCAGCAGAGATAAGGGGTACTTCTGTCTCTGCAGAAAGATCAATCGGACAGCCTGGGTCTAACGCTCTCTCTTTATTATAATTAGATATAATTTAGATATAACTAAATCTGACACTTAAAGGGCATTTTTGTGTTTATAGCGTATTTTAATACAACATTACATGTAACTACTCAACAGAGGCAAGAGAGTTGCGTCTGCTCTATCAGAGGAGGACAGCAGCTGAGAGGTGAGGGAGGCTGCTGTCGGGGCCTGCTGGCAATGACCAGGTGTACCACTCACACCCGGCGCTCCCTCTAACACCCAGCACTAAGCCACAGGGAGAAGGCCAGCGTGGCCTACTGGTCGGCAAACTCATTAGTCAACAGAGCCAAATATCAACAGTACAATGACTGAAATTTCTTTTGAGAGCCACATTTTTTAAACTTAAACTTCTTATAATGCCACTTCTTCAAAATAGAATAGCCCAGGCCGTGGTATTTTGTGGAAGAGCCACACTCAAGGGACTAAAGAGCCGCCTATGGCTTGTGAGCCCCAGTTTTGGGTCTAGCTGAAACCACACCAACCTGTGGCAGCACAGGAACTAGGCCCCGGCTCTCGGCAGCGGATCTGCACCCCAGGCTGGCGAGCTTGGTTACAGCACCGTCCTGGTAACGCCCGCACTGTGGGTGTGCTCTGCAGTCAGCGTCCATACAAGAATCAGCCGGTAACTGCACCCATACGTGGAACAACACATTGATGTGTCGCTCCGCCTCTCTCTCTTCCTCCCCCTCCCTTCCTCTCTAAAATCAACTTCAAACAATTTTAAAGAGCTGATTTTCGGACCCTACGCCTTAGTTTAGATTTGGACGGGGCACCCCCAGCTGTGTGACCGAGGCCCCAAACGGGGTGGTGGCAGTCTCCACGGCCGAGGAAAGCACAGGGGGCTGGTGCACTTCAGTAGCAGGAAGTCAGGCCCGGATGCGGCTCACTAACCGTATCAGCACCGTCACTCCCTCCACCTCCCCCACCCCCCTCCTGGCCTGTGCATTTTCCCTCTGCCCATGACCGACCACCCTGGCAGACCACTGCCCAGGGGCCGCAGGAAAGATGCCGCCCCTACCACCTTTCTGAGGCCCAGGCACTCTGGCTTCACCCTCCTGTGGTGGGAGCTCCAGGATTAAAGAGAAATCGCCCAGGAAGAGTGCTGGAGGAACTGGATTAACCCGCCCGGGCAGTGTGCCACAAGCAATGGCTCTCCCCTATACTTTCCCCAACCCTCTTTGGGGTCAGGAACCCCTGAGGAAAGCCTGGCCCATGGAAGGTGCCCCCGGTGCCTGTGGGAAATGAGGGAAGAGGCAGGCAGGGTGAGGGCGCCTTCAAACTCCCTGCAGTGCCTTCTCCAGGAGAGCAGGGCATGGAGGCCTGGCCGAGACTCTGGCTCTGCCCAGACGGGCTTTGTTTTCTGGAAAAGGCACAACAGACCCGTGTCCCCCCACCAGTGATGGGTTTTCCTTCCCGGCCTCAAAGAACAATATTTACACGGATGGAGCCGCAGAGTGTGGGGGCCGGGCTACCAAGCATCGCTCACCAGGGTGGGGAGGGAGGGTGTCCCATTTGTGTTTTTCTAACCCTGCCCTCCCCCTTCTGGGCCTGGCCTGAGCCTGGGGGAGCCAGGGAGGTTGTCTGGTCATGCATTATGTCTCCAGGAGCCAGGAATGGAAGGGCGGTGGCCCCTGTGTGTGTGCCAGGGGCAGGAAAATGAGGTGTTTCTGCTACTGGCTGCAGCTTTTGGGTATCGAGGCACCCAAGGTGAGGCGTGAACCACGGACAGCGCCCGCAGTGGAATCTACCTGCTTCCCCACTAGCACACGCCAGAGCCGCCTGCAGACCCACGGAGAAGAGATACTCGCTCACCACCTACTCTTTTGTTCATGCTTTCATTCATCCATCCATTCATCAACACCGCCTCACTGAGCACTTGGCCACAGGATGATTCCAAAACAGCAAAACCCAGTTCCCCTTGCAAGAGCCTCAGAGGCCAGTGCGGGAGGGGAAAGGGTGAGAGAGAAGGTAGATGACATCCGTAGGAGCTAAAACTGAGACATGAGCGACAGGCAACAGGGTGAAAGGAGGTCCTAGGGCGTCTCCAGGAGGACCTGGCCAGTGAGCTGGTCTCAGTGGCTAAATGAGAATTTCAGGGTGCTGGGTGGGAAGTCATGGGAGAGATCTTTGTGCAGCCTTGTCAACCACTGTATTCTGAGAGATATGGAAGGCCTTTGGGGCAGGGGAGGCGTTGGGGAGGGGTGTAGCAGGATCTGAATATCCATCACTCACCTGTTCTGTTGATAACAGATTATTGAGCGTAGGGAGAGGATGGAAGGAAGATCGGAGTGATTCAAGTGACAGATGATGCAGGCTTGTTAAGCAAGCCTCTAGCAGTGGCTGGTGTACAGTAGACTTACATCCAGTGTTAAAGGAAGTACCCAGACCAGCACCTTACTGATGTTTAGCCACCTAACCAGGACCACACCTTCTCCCCGTTCAGCAGAGGTCCCTGCTATGAAGACTGTGTTGTCTCTACCCTCCTATTCCTCACTCTCATTTTCCTCCAAGTCTTCAAATACCCACTAGGATCATCAGGTTACCCTCACCGTTTCCTCTCTGGACCTGTGTGTTCTGCAAAGGGTCTGCTCTATCTCTGGGGTGTCAGGAACCCCCCTTCCCTGAAATCAAGGGGACCCTGATTTGGAGAAAAATACTGGATGAACCCAAACCCGAGCACAGGGGAACCTGAAAAAAAAATCCCACAGACCCAAGGACTGCCCTGAGGATGCAGTCCAAGCGATAAGGATGGCAGGTACCCGGACGCCGCATGAGTACAATAGACGCTGTTCTTCCCAGCCTTCTTCGGGGAGACCCTGGCTGCCTCACAGAAGACCCCCCTTTGTTTCGCTGCTCTGCCTTCCGTGGCGCAGTGTCCTTCAAAGGAGGCATTTAGAGGAAAACGTCTCCACCCGCCTGGCCCCTTCCTTTGAACACATAATAATGCTCAAGAATGACAACAATGTAAATGGCTGGAATCATTAGGCAGCATCTCAGCGAATTAAAATTGCTTACATCAGGGTAAGATTAGGTCAGCTGCCTCGAAGGGAGCCAGAGCGCTGGGGTTTGCTGACTCCCAGCCTTTCAAGAGCAAATATTGTTCAGAGCCCCACCGCCGTCTCCTCGGCTCGGACAGTCAGCCCCGATCAGATGATAAGACCATCCGTGTCTGGGAAGCGACAAATGACTGCTGTTCACCTCCGAGGCCCCTCCGTTACCCACCTCACAGAGACAAATTACCCTGTAAATGTTCATAGGATCCATCCTCCCCAAAGTCTAGGTCTGTCCCACGAGCCCGGGCTAGCTACCTCTGCTCAATGTGAACGCGTTGCCCACAAGTTCAAGATGTTGTCTCATGAAATGAGAAATGCATTCAAACCACTCAGCAAACCCTGGACGGTCTGGTGCCCTGAAGGGGGGAAATCCTAAAAGCAAAATAGAGCCAGTCTGTCTCAGACCCAGGCACAGCCTGGGAGACTCTGTTGGTGAAACAAATAACAGGAAAAATCTGTCAGATGTGTGGTTGTGACATAAATCATGAACAAAAACACAATTATGAGACCGCCGAGGAGCAGGAGTAGCAGTCGCAAGAGTACAAATCTTGGTAACAATGGAGGACAATTTTCACTGTCCAGCGGCGGGCAGTTGGTGACCAAGTTTATTTTAGGATGGCAGGAGTGACTTGCCTTTGGGAAGCAATGGTGGACTCCTTTTCCCCTCCCATTTAAAATAATAAAAGTTTATCTTGGAGACATTGGAAGGTGATGCTCTCTGAGAGTAGAGTGCAGTTGAGACATCAGTCGACCATGAGAAGAGGGAGGAACTAGCGCTGGTGTGACGCCCCCCCCCCCCCAGGTGGGTCTGAGCTTCCGGTTCCATTTCCTGTTCTCCCCCCCCCCCCTCACTGCTCACAAGGGAGTCTTTTGATTTGACTTGTGATTCTCGATCTGGGCTCTCTCCAGAGGCCATGCAGTCTCTCCTAAGAGGGTGAAGGAACACCGGTGGGTGAGGGCGCAGTCCTTAATGCTCAGGTGGTGGGGCCAGACCGCCTGGGTTCCAATCCCACCCCTCCTGGCTTGTTCCTTGAGGAATCTCAGGGAAGTGACTTAATACTCTGTACTCCCTCCCCTTCTCAGTAGATCAGAAATAAAAACGGAGCAGTTAAGAAGATTAAACAGGTCACCCTGTAAACCCCTTAGCCATCGTGAAATATTTGCAGAACTGAATGAAGAACAGACTAGATGAGGAGGGTCTGTAGAGTGCATGGAACGGAAGCCTTGCACCCCTCGTCCCTGGAGTGACCTGATAGAAACAACAGCAACAAGCCAACAACAATCTATTTTCACTTGGAATAGAAAATGCTTCTATTTTAAACATTAACAGGAGAAAAGTGGTCTCGCTGGGTAGCCATCAAGATGGTCGCTTATCACAGTCACCAAAACAGAGGCGAGTGACCCAAAGTGGCCGGGGGAAATGCAAAAAGATCTGAGTGAATCCAAGCCCTACCTAGAAGGTATCTTCTTAGTGCATTGTGGGACATTTAAAATAGGAACATCTATTCACTTGTATGATGTTACACAACTCTCAATTATCATTTAAGCCATAACAGCCCAATGAAGTAAGTACATGTCCCCATTTTACAGATGAGGAGACTGAGGCTCAGGAAAGGGCCAGATGTCACACCACTGGGCGGTTAAGGGAAAAAGCTGGGATTACATCCAAGTGTGCCTGACTTCCAAGCCAGAGCTTCAGAGGTCACCAGCCACACACCTGGAGAGGTATCCATTGACCTACTATGCTCACCCATAGCCATGATTGACCTACTATGCCCATCCACGCTCCTTAATGACAATGGGAATGAGGGGGCCTTGATCTTCCCCTTCCTGGGTCCTCCCTGCCTCCCCAGTGCGGTCACTGCGGGCATGCTTCTACGAGGCAGCTTGATGTTTCAGAGTCCCACCGGGTGGGCCGCCGGGCAGGAAAGGAAAGACAGTTTGCACAGCGTGTCTCGCCTTTCACCATCTCGTTCCCACACACTCAGGGAGGCTGCGGGTGAAGGCTGATTGTCAGCTGCCAGCAAGCACAGACCCCTCGGTGTAAATCTCATCCTGGACTGGGGGCGGGGAATGTCCCCAGGGAAGGTTCCTGTTCTTGGGCAGACGATGGACAAAACAAGGTCCCTTCTCTGCCAGGTCTCTGGTTCTGCGAGAGCCTGGCGTTGTGCGATCCAGCATAGGAGTCCCTTGTGATTCCTGACACCCACGCAGCCCGGCTCTAAGCGACAGGGCCACCCCTCCTGCCCGGGATAGAAGCTGCCTTATATCAGCTGTCCGCCCCGCGGACCCGCCCTCCTCTCTGTTTACAAAATGGAAACACATGACTTCAATCAAACGTAAGCCCCCCCCCCCAACCCCACCCCCGGATTACGGCTTCCTTTCTACCTTGTGGTAAAGAGTTTATACATAATTGGCACGTGATTTTCTCCAGGGGTTTCAAGTTGTTCCCCAACGTAAAAAGGAACCTTTCAGTTTGGGAAGGGGATGGTTTTGTTTCAAACCAATCCATCATGCCTTCCAAAGGCCAAGAGGAAGGGTCGCCTGAGTGAAACCAGGGAGGCGGCAAGCGGGTCTTGGCTCTAATTGGGCAGATGGAGGTGGGCAGTGGGGCGGGGATGGGCAAAGGAGAGAGGCACGGAAACCTCCTTTCAGCAGCTGTGGTGGCTCTGGGGCATGAGATTGTCACAGTGGAGGTGGAAAGCCACTGAATCCCCCACGTAGAGCGACAGTCTCTGTTATGGGACAATGGGGCGCAGAGGGGAGGCCCCCCCTTTATCAGGTCCAGGTCAGCCAGCACCCAAAGACCCCCCTTTACAGCCGGCAGATCAGAAACACCGTCAGCCAGCCAATACCAGCTGACATAATTGGCTGGCACCAGACACCACCCAGGCACCGGGCAGCTCTGTTGACGCAGGTCTCTAATGAAGGTCAACGTCGAAAACAAGGCAGGACCCCTTCGCGCTGGGCTTTAAAACGCCGGGCGTGGAGCCGGAGAGGTTTTCCTAAATTACCATTAACCAGGTCAGCAGGGTAATAAGTTTCGAGGCTTCATCCGAACGGGGCACCCAGATAATGATCCCATTACTCTGAGGTAAACAAAGGGGCAATTGTGCTCACCCCGGGATTAGGGGGCGTCTTAAACGTGCTTTTATATTTATTTTCCCCCAGGTTAGCAGGCCCACAAGGGAAACGTTCGCGTTCGTTAGAGAGGCTGGCTCACATGCTGCGGAAGCAACAGCTCACGCCGGTTCTCCAGGCAGGGAAGGTTCATTTGGGAGTGTGTCCGGGATCAGGGGCCTGTGTGGCTCGGCCCGCAAGCTCTCCCAGGACACGCCGGATGCACACTCGGGCTGACGGAGCCATCATGGAGTGAGAGAGAACGTCTGCCACGCCGTTATTGGTGGATGGCAATGGATTGCCTCCTTCCTGGCCAACACACACACACACACACACATGCTACACGTAGATCCCCCTCTCACCTGTGCCTCCGGCAGAGGCCATCGCCAAGGGACGAGGACATTAACATTTGCACAACTAGCCCAAAGTACCGTAGCCAGGCCACGGTCCATGCAGACAAGGGACAAGGTCCTACCTCATACCCTGTGGCTTTGTCACATCCCAACTCGAGTTGCAGATGACTTAGCATGACCTCTGCCCCCGGCGCCCTAGCAATGTTCTCCAGGCCTCGGCAGAGAACAAGTGACCAAGGAGAACATGAGGGCATTAGCAAAGGGGCCTCCACATATGGAACTATCTCACAGCCTTTGATGTAAAGATCCAGACGAATGAGCGAGGCCCTCATTCCCAGCCCGTGCTCTAGTGTTCCCACTCTTCTCCATTCCTCAGTGCAGCCAACCCTCAATTGTCATCTGTCCTCCTAACTGTGGGGGGGTTTTCCACGAGTCATCCCCAGCATTCCTGCCCCAGGTCCTCTTTCGGACATGGAAGTTTGGTTAAGCTGCAGAATCAAGGGGACCCGGCAGGCTCCCGGCTCCACCGTGTCTTAGCAACTCAGTCTCAGAACCTGAGGTGCCCTCCCTCTGCCAAAATGGACAGTGATACCCACCTTATAGGTGTCGTGAGGACTAAAAGGGGTAGCGGAAGTAAACCCCTTGGCCCTCGTTACGTGCTCAGGAGTCACTAAGGCACTTTCTCTCCACATACGGCCTTGTTTTCACCCTCCAGCCCTGGGTTTTCACGTGGCCCGGGAACCTCCGACAACAAAGTCAATGTCAGCCGCATGCTCACTTGCTTTGTGGACCACCAGACACACACCAAGCTTTACTGAATTTTTTTTAACTAAACCAACGGGAAGCAATGCCTTCTTCAGGCACCGCAGCCACCCTCCTGTTTATGCTGGATGTCAGGAGACCACGACTCAGACGATGAAGCCGCATGTCCTGGCGCCTCCAAAGAGCCCAGTTATAAATTCGCCCCCGGGAGAGGGGCCCGGGGCCACCGGGGCACTAGTCAGGACACACCACAGACACAGCCCTCGTTCTGTTTCTCTTCCTTTGAGTGCAAATATGTCTGATGCTTCACCTGCAATGAAAATATCCTACATGCTGTAAAAAACAAAAGTCATCACACGCTCCATAGGCGTGCAGAGCCGTGAGATAATTGTGCGTCTCGGCCGGTCGCTGTCCCACGCCGCCCTCCTCCTAACCCGGGGCCTTATAATGCCCGCCTTGTTGTGTGGCAGCTCCTTAACCTGTTCTTCACAGGAGGTCTGCAATGGCAGGGCGCTGCCATAATAAATACTGGCCACCGGCGTTTTCTACGGGAGCCAGGCCGGCTAGCCCTGCTCACATCCCCTGCCCTTGATTCGGGATTAAATTTCGCATTTTTAATCAAAGATTCTAAACCCTAAGAACTCTAAACCTTGAAACCGATACCCTTTTGTGAGACGAGAACTAGATCGGAACTGTCAGAAGGAGCCATCAAAATGACACGGAGCCCATCGGATGTGTGTGAGAGGTGTTCTCGAGTTCAGCTGTCAGGAACACAGCGATGTGTCTTATCTCCCCTCCCCCCCCCAAAGCCCCAAAGCCACTGTCCCAGGCCAGGCAAACCGAAATTGTTTGAAGAAAAAATAAAGGCACAAAAGGCTTCTGAGGAAATTCACAATTTAAAGTGTTCCTTAAGGCCGCAGCTTGGACCGGTAAGAAATGGGGAACCCAGGAGGGCGGGAGGCAAAGGAAAGCAGAAATTATTTATACGAAAGATCAAATCCTGTGAAAGAGAAGTCTAAAGAGACCAGGTTGTTTAATTATTCTACCCTATTACCCTACCAAAGATTCCTTCCAAAGGAAGTAGGTCAGGATTTGGACCTTAGAAATTTAATTATTCTACATAATTTTGTTGGAGGAGCATTTGTTAGAATGTAATTAGGCCTTCAGCTTTGATTGAAAAGGGAGTCTACTTTTTTAAAATCCCTTTACAATGAAGTATTGGTAATTTCGCTTGGGGGGTCACTGACGGGAAGTCTCCCAGGCCATTTAAAATGCATAGTGCAGCAGAGTTAAATCTGCAGTTAAGCCATGTGGGACATACTGATTATAAAGTCGCTGTGTTCTGAAAGTCAGCTCGAATGCCATTTGCCTTAACCCTTACAAAAAAGACTCAGAAAGGGGTTGGATGCATTTTCCTGCCTTTCTAAAGACTGGATTAGGACCACGAGAGAGAATGAATCACTGTCCCCACTTCTTCACCCTCCCTTGCCCTGGCCTCGTCATGGGCCAAGTGCACTTACCTGCTTGCACAGAATAGTTTAGTCAGAGAAGTGGAATCGTGAGGGAAATGCTGGATTTATGACAGGGATTAGCTCTTACGTGATCTTGGGAAGGGGTTGGGCAGTCCATGTCAGGGTGTTGCACTAGCATGTGTGGGCCTGAAGTCAATGGAGCCAGCACATGGAAAGGAAGCTATATGTGGAGTGGAGGACAGCCATGGCGCACTGGGGCCCAAAGGCTGAGTTAGTTCCCACATGGGTGTCTCCTGACTCCCGAGCCCCCAGTTTTCACGTAGATCTCCACAATGGCTGATGCATTTCCCTGTCCTGGGAACTGCCCATGAATTGGCCCATGACTTAGAGAAGCTGAAGAACTAGATCAGGTAGGAGCTAAGGTGGGCTGACCACTGCCCCACGCCAAGGTCAGCCAGCAGGCCCTCAGCAGTGATTTGTGACACTCCTAGACATGACTGTGGCTTCATTTCCACCTTCCAAATCATGTGCATGGCTCCCTTATGGCCACCCCCAACTCAGAACCATGAAAGGAAGGGCATTCTAGGATGCACAGGTTCAGCTTAGCTATGCCAACAGCTATGCCAATAGGTCAGTCATATGACTGGCCTTAGCCAGTGTGGACAGAAGTGAGAAGAGCAGTTCACTATCCTGAACTTGAGACTTTCATTTCCACTCGACCACTTGTACCATCTGGAGCAGAACTGAAGAGATAAGCAAGAAGCTCCACACAACCCTAACGGTCACAGCAAGAAGCAAAAGACCCCAAGTCAACCTACAAATGTGTGAGCAACCATATAAGACTGTTGAAGTCCCTGAGTTTTGGGAAGGAACTGACTCAGACCAACCTTGACTTTGATGATTAAAGACTCATCTCCAGACCCATTTCTCTCATGACCCCAACTTCCTGCAATGGACCAGGCTCCTGCTGCCTGCAGAGTGATGCAGACTAAACTCCAGGATGGGATTCTAGCCCCCTCTAACATCAGGACATGCTGTAACCATGCACTTCGAGTCCCAAAGGGCTCAGGGTGAGGAAAGCTTGGTAACATCACGTGGGGGAAAGGAAAGCATTGGAATAGCTGAGAAATACGTCCCCAAGGTAAGGAAAGTGCGCTCAGAGCCTAGTGGTGACGGTTCTTCCTGCCTGAGGACACCATGAATTCTCAACTGAAGACCTCTACTTCTCTCCTCTCAAGATTATGCCAAGGAACTCTGTGAAGACCCAATAAAAGCTTATGAGATAAGTGTATACACACACAGTTTGTGTGTGTGTGTGTGTGTGTGTGTGTGTGTGTGTGTGTGTGTGTGAGAGAGAGAGAGAGAGAGAGAGAGAGAGAGAGTTTGCTTGTCTTAACTTGTTTTCAGGCCTGCCTTTCTATTCTCTGAGCTACTTTACAAGTCTGAAAGCTGGGATTTGTCCCTGGGCAAGAGAGAGAAAAATGAAGCAATGCTGTGGCTTCCAAAGGCTCCCTGGTAGCGCGGAAACTGTCAGCTGCAGGCTTGTGATTTCATCTCAGACAGACCACTGGCCAGGCCAAGGTGACAGAGGGATGTGAAAAGTGTCAAGTTCGCAATGGATCTGAGATGGCTAGGGCTCAAGTTGGGTAGTTGGGTCTTTAATAAAAAGGCTTCTCAGATGCTGAAAAGCCTCCTGTTTTTAGCTGTGAAAGCCCTGACTATCACGGACTCACATGCCAGCCACAAAGACTCAGCTTGGATTTCCCTGACTACCAGGCTGTTCCTTATACAAGGAGCATCAGCAATAGCCTCTGAGTCAAAGGCTTTACCACAGTAAGATTTGGTGAGAGGGCTCAAGCAAGTTACATTGTCCAACAAATAATCCTCAGTCCTTCTATGGGCCAAGGTTACAGGGAGCCAAGAGAGCAATCTGATGGAAATTTTGCTCTCAAGACACCTGCAGCAGAAGGTGGGAGCTGGGTGGGGAGTTAGGTCTGTGGATAATCCATGCAGGCTTGGACGTGGCTCCTAAGGCAGCTAAGGGAGAGTGTTCCAGAGTAGAAAGCCCTGCATTTAAATCCCTTCTGATCACCCTGAGCAAATTACCTGGCGTCTCAGAGGCTCCACTTCCTGTCTGTGGAAGGAGAATAATCCTGGCTCCTACCTGATAGATCCTGGCGGGATTAAGTAAGAAAATTAGGTAAAGCTCTGCACACTGCGCCTGACACACAGAAGCACTGCGTAGACACTGATGTAAGCGAATGCTGAAGGCAATCCCGTACGTCTGTTTGTAGACGCATGAACAGGCCGCAGGGATGGGGATGGGGCTATTCATTGAGCCTAGGGAGCTTTCAGTGGGTTTTTCGTAGGAGGTCGTATTTAAGCTGGGGCTTCCAGACTCAATGGAATTTCAATAGCTGAGGAGGGGGGAGGGCTTTCCGGGATGATGAAGGAGAATGTGCGAAAGGATGGAGGTGAAGAATGACAAGAGAGAGAAAAGGGAGGGAGAGAAAGGGTGGGCTCGGGTTGTGAGTACCCTGTGTCCACAGCGAGGAGCGATGGGCAGTCATGGGAAGTTGTGATGTACGGGCAGTCCCCAGCTGTATAACATCCGTTTCTTATCCACCTTTCCCTTCTAAATGTGAAACCTTCATACTTAGAGAAAAGCACACATGAGATGGATAAGGAGCAGGTGGCCCTGATATCTTCTCACTCACTGCACTTCAGATCCTGTGTGGTGTATGAGTGTATCACACTGTACCACGTGGGATCTATCTACCCTTCCCACCAAACCCTGGCCGGGCAAGCCTGGTGGCCCAGCTGTTCCATTTTCCCAGAGCCCCTTCAGGTATAAGAAAATATTTTTCCTCTGGGAGTCTACTAAATGTCATGTCTAATTTAATCCCAAATACATTTCTACAGGAAAAGAAGCCAAATGAGTAAACCTCTCCGATGTCCCTGATTTCCTGTTTCCCTAGTCCTTCACCCACATCTCCGCTCCATCTTTTTTTGTGAGGGAAGTAGAGTGCACAGGCAGTGAGGAGGGGGGCACCGCCACTCACTAATCTGTTTTCCATCCCCGGCCCTGGGTCTCTTTCTCTCTGACCTGCCCTGGGACAGCACCGATGGGACGGTGCCAAGAAGAGATCCACTTATTTATCTTAGAAGCATGAATTACCTCCGATGATCAGAATGCCAACTATATCCAAGTGAGCCTCTTTGCCTCTCCTTAAGCGTTTTGGTTTCCTGAGCTGCTCTTTAAGTGTTAATAGGGTAGCAGGAGGTCAGAAAGGGAGACATTTAGCTTTGCTGTAGATCATAAGCTTCCATCCCTTCCACCTGTTTCTTCCCTGCTCTTCCATGTAGGAGAACCTAAAATGACACTGATCAGAGTCAGATGATGGGAAGAGCCCTGGTTAGGAACTGGAGACCTGGCTTAGCATTGACCTGACACCACTTTTCCATGAGGAGCCAAACTCTCATACCCCCAGGACTCACATTCCATATCTGTTGGATAAGGGGGTTGAAACTATTCTCCCCAGAGATCTCTTCCCATTCTCACTGCAATGATGTCAAGATTCCAACTCATTTTACCTTTTGCTTTTGAATTAGTTTGATCTCAGATTATTTATTGAGCCTCCTGTGTGGCCTTAACACAATGCTACTAAAAGTGTGGCCAGGGATCCAGGCTGTTCCACGGACTGTGACTGGTCTGGGACGAGAAAAGCAGGCAAGTTGAGAGTGAGTATCAGAAACTTCCTGGCAATGGGACGTGGTTGCAACACCCAAACATGTGAGTCATTCGGTTGCACTTGCACGGTGAGTTGCATGTGTCATGAACCGTGTCCTAGCATGTGTAGTGGGACCACAGACAAAAGGGAATGAACATAAGAGGCAAACACTCCAGCCAGGTGATCAAGGTCAGCATCAAGAGCCATAACTTGTTGCTAGTTGGAACCCTTGATAATGTTGAAAATGATATTTTGCCTCTGTCGTCTTATGCCCAATAGCTCATAACCCAGGTCTTAGTGTAAGAAAAACATCAGACAAGTTCCAATAGTGAGACATTCTAAAAAATACTTTGGCCAATGCTTCTCAAAACTGCCAAATCATCAAAAACAAAGCCAGTTTGAAAACCTGTCACAGCCAAAAGGGATAAAGAGTGATGCCAATTAAATGTAATATGGTAAGCTGGAGGGGACAGTAGTGCAACAGATTAAGGATATTAGGTAAAAAATTAAGAAAATCTAAATAACCAATTGTTTTTTAAAAAAGATAATCTTTACTACAGATAATTTAACATACATTACTATATTTAACCCTTACAAAAGCCCAGGCCAGTATAGAGAATAGATGTTATGGTTAGCTTTGATGGCAAAGGAAACCAAGTTAGCGACATTTGCTGAACTATGAAAGAATAAGGTTTGAGTCCACTTCTCTTGACTTCTCTCTGATGCTTTTATCTACTTGTTTTTATAAGTAGATAGACAGTTATCTAAGTGCAAGGTATTTTCTGGTTAAAATATACTTGATGTCAAGAGATCAGAAAGCATATACAAAAATAAAGAAACCGATTCCTTTAAAAAATCATCAATCATCAATAATTTTCCAAACCAGAGTACTCAGTTGCTATAACATTCAGGTTTCCTTTTTGTTTTGTTTTTTTTTGTTGTTGTTGTTTTTTCTGAGCACTTACTACTCCTATGTGTGATGAGCAGGGGGGAGGAGAGAGAGAGAGAAAAAGAGAGAGAGAGAGAGAGAGAGAGAGAGAGAGAGAGAGAGAGAGAGAGGAGGGCCATCCAATAGAAGGTCAGGAGATGGGACCCCCAGTGGAGGTGTGCAGCCAGCCTGGAGGGGGAGGAAGACTAGAAGCTTAAAGGAAAAGAAGGAAGCTTTATGTAGAATCCTTTGTAGACCAGAGGACCTCATCTTTTTTTTTTTTTTTTTTTTTTTTTTTTTTGCTAAGTTGTTTTTGAGGTCACTATTACTGAGGATGGGACAAAAGTATAGTCAGCATTTGGGGAAGATACAGCAAGTTTGAAGCATCTGCATCGACATTTCAGCTGATCCGTGGAACCATGACACTTGGACAAGTGGCGAGAACTTGGCATTGGTGCACCTTTGACCTCACAACAGCAAAACCATAAAGGAAGCCCTGCAGCCACCAGCCCATCTCCCCAAACCTGGCACCAGCTGCTTCGTCCGCAAAGGACCGAATCCGATAGTTCCCACCCAGCCACGCACTCAGCGTGGCCCCCATTTGTAACCATCGTTCCCCAGAGAAAAGACATGCCAGCTACTTAAACTCTATGGGCTACGGTGTGGTAGCCAAACAAAGAGCCCGAGGACACGAGGAAAAGAAGAACCCATTGCAAAATTAAAACAACAACTCCCAGTGAGAACCGGTTCCTAAAAGGGAGGGGAGGGGAGCGGGCCCACATGTGAAGAGTTCAGAATGGTCCAAGAGGTCTAGTGGGCACTGTTGGTTGTCAGATCCTCCTTCCCTCCTTCCTTGGAAACGAGCCCCAATATGGTTGGGGACAACAATATGCCCAGCGAAAAGACTCTCTTTCCAAGTCCTCTTTGCCAATGGGGTGGCGTGGGACATAGTTCCAGTTAAGCGATGAAAGCGGAAGTTATTGGGTGAAGTTTCCAGAACAGCTCCTCACGGTGTGGGGATGGGAGCAGAGGCAAAGGAGGAGCTCACCCATCTCTTGCTGATGCACCCTTTGTCTGCCCCCTTCATCCTGCTGAGGGTGTGAGGAAGGTGCCAGAAGCCACTGGTCTGGAGTGAAGAAACCAGGAGTTAGTTCATTAAGAACTCAATGCTGTGTGCCTTTAGTCATTTCCCAGCTCAGTGCCCCCAGACAGCTCAGCACCTAAGAAAAATAGAACCAGCCATTTATTTAGGGTTCTGCATGGGGGAGGGGGAACTTTGTTTCTCTCAGTTGAATATAATTCCCAATCCATATACTAGGCAACACTTCATTTCCATCCTCCACTGAGAAAGAGTGTATCTGAAATGTGCTTGTACTCGGGTTTCATGTAACCAGTGGCCCCGGAACCAAGCCGTCCTTTGGGGACTTGGCAATCCTTTTGGAGAGCCCCGTGTTTTGTTTGGGGGTGCCTGTCGTTGCTGTAAAGCGAGCTGGCCGACACGCACAACATATGATAAGCATGAAGCAGCCCAACGGGTTTTATTGGTTTTCCTTGGGCTTTGGTCTAAAAAGGTTTCTTGCTGAGTTGATTTCACCCCCGATAACTTCCTTCACACTCCACTTCCTAATCGAAAAAGGGCCCCCATCGGGGGAAGAGAAACAGAGACAATCCTTTCCCAGCCCTCTCCCGGGACTCCTTAGCTCTTTACGGCACCACTGGGCTGGCTCAGCAAAAGCAATTTGATGTGCAGGATTCCTGGCAGCCTTCCACCAGCCTGTCGGCCTCATCAGAAAACTCCAATCAGTAGGCTCTGGGCTAAAGGGAGTCTGAGCTCACTGGTGGCGTTGCCACACTTTGTTCTTTCTCTGATATGTTCTTTTTTTTCACAGCGGTTTTGTTCTTTTCCAGCCCTGGACGCTGACATGATTTTGGAAAGGGAAACGCGCTCCCCTAAATCCTGGCCCGCACTCCCTCAGGTGAAACTCTCCAGCCATTAACCTTAAAAGGTGAGTCTCCTCAGAGGAGGGCTTTTTGTATTACACTCCAAGAGCTACCATTCCCAAAGCCTTGATTTGGAAATTGTTGTTACTGCAGCTTTTCTAAATGAAACCAAATGGGGAAGGCCAATCCATAAACCCAATAAAAGCGGAGTTGAAGGCGGGGTGATTACAGTGAAGGCGGGGTGAGGGGAGGGAAGAGGTGCATGAGCGGCAGACAGCCAAGAGTCCTCCAGATTAACCATAGCCTTTTTCTGGGGACCCCCATGGGGCATCCTCCAAGGAACCCCGGGGTTCCAAGGAACACAATTTGAAAACCCCTTTGCCAGTAAGCCTAGAATGGCAGGAGGATGTTTACTCATTGTCTTTCCGATGAGCACATAAGAGGCAACTTGAATCCAGGACACTGGGGACTTGTGATGAGTCCTATTTAAAATCTTCCTTGCATTTCCAGATCATATCGCTCCTCCTCAAACCCCTTACGTTTTGTTTGGATTTGTTTTCAGTGAGTTTGTACACCTTGTTGATTTGCCAAACCTAAACAGACTTGCATCATTACTCTAGCTCCCAGCATTTTCTAAGTTGCTGATTCTGTTATACAGGCAGTGGCCATGTTACCCGTGTCCCACAAGCAGCAACTCCGAACTAGGACACATTCTTTGGAACAAGATGCTTATGTGTAAATAAGTATTCTCTCACCCACAACGTCAAGTCATTCCCTTCATGGAATCTAGGTCTTGCTTTACCTTTCTCAAATGTCTGCACGTGGTCTCAAAACAATTTCCCTGACCTCTTCTTCTTGTTGTTAATCCTCACCTGAGGATACTTTTCCATTGGTTTTTAGAGAGAGTAGAAGGGAGAGGGAGAGACAGAGAAACATCGATGTGAGAGACACATTGCTTGGCTGCCTCCTGCATGTACCCCGACCAGGACTGGGGATCAAGCCTGCAACCAAGGTATGTGCTCTTGACGGGAATAAGACCCGGGACCCTCCAGTCGAGGGCTGATGCTCTATCCACTGAGCCAAACCGGCTAGAACTGACCTCTCTGATGTACAACTGCCAACACACTGTAAGCATTTACCAGCAGACACACCTAGGAAGACACAAAGCCCGTACGCATCAGGAACTTAGTTTCCTTCCCAGAAAACTGGGAAGAGGGAGGCCGGCACTTCTAGAACAGCCCGGGAGCCAGATGGAATGAGGTCACCATGGTACTTAGCACAGTGCCCAGCATGCGCTAGAAGTTCCGTTCCAGACATGACTTTTCCCTTGTTCTTCCTTCTCCTCACCGCTCAGGCCACATGAGAGGGTGCAGGTAAAAGTGCTCCAAACATTTAGAAAACTCTGAATGGGTGCGTGATCGGCACTCACAGACTCAGCCCCTTGTCCAGCACGATCGGGCCTCTGAGCCCAGTACGGTGGCTCGTCCTCACATCACACACACGCACTCGGGCTTTCTTCCTTCCTCTGGCCTGTTGGCCTTTGATTCCCTTGCCAGGTCGGTGGATATGGAGGGGGCCTTCCATATTTGCAATGATGTATCTATTCAGTTCTGATATTAGAAGCTCCCACTTCCTTCTGAAGGAGCTGGCTCCTTAAAAGGGTTTCTCTGGACCAACTTCAGAGTTCAACGTTGTAGTAAAGAAAATGTTACCCTTTTCTGGCTCTGATTTGGACCCATTTTTGGTAGAGACCACCCCGCCCCCACAGGGCGTCCCATTCAAATGGGCCCCAGAAGCCATTTCCACCCAGCCTCATCCTGCCACTGTGTAATTCCACCACGAAGAGGTCTTTGAGTGACTCCAGGGGTTAGAAGCTCTCTCGCACTCCAAGGTTCGTTTTTAAAGGTCTGTGGTATTCACGTGTGTGTTTGTGTGTGTTCACACTTATGTGAGCACCCCAAGATTTTGATCACACCTGGTGAATGAACAACCCCAATTGCTGTCTGCTCTCCAACTCCGCCTCGCTTGTTAACAATTCAAAGAACATTTGTCATCTGCTTCTTGCCCAAAGCTAGAGGTAGTTGGACAATGAGAACTAATATATTGAGTTCCTCTTTCAAGCCAGGCTCAACGCTAGACAGCAGATGCCCTTTGAATCCATGCCCACCCTCGAGGTCAAGCGGCACTATTGCCATGTTACATTGAAGACACTGAGGTCAAATATTCCAGATGTCACCATTCCCCAGGAAGTGGAACTGTGTTTTGTTCACTTTTGTACAGGATCACAGTTCCTGGCGTATTGTGAGGACACTTTTGGAGGTTCAGCTGTGGGCGGGTATGGTGTGGTGACTAAGATCAGAAACTCAGGCCCAACGGAAGGTGTTGGTGAGCGATCCCAGGCTGATGCCGGGGGGAATGTCCGTCTGGAGAAGGCTTCCTCCATGCGGTGGGGAGAGGCAGTTGTCTGGATTTCCTCAATGGCAGGTTGCAAAGAAAAGCGGGCTTTAGAGACAGAGAGGAACACCTGGGCTTGACTTCCCGCACTGCCAGCTACAGGCTGTCATTGTGTCACCGTATATGGCCTTTGGAGCTCACCTCTTCATCTGAAACAAACGGAGCTAACGAGCTTGATCCCAGGCAGTCATCGTCCCGCGCAGTGAATGAGAGGACATCTGGGACACTTCCTAGCCCTGATCTTGGCATAGCACGGAGGCTCCATAAATATCTGTTCCTTCCTCTGCTCCCCACTCCAACCCCCTCTGCACGGCGACCACCCCCTCCAGGGTTCACAGCTCAGTGTCCTTAGGAAATGGAGCAGTACCTACAAAGGATGATTTTTGAGAAGTTTTTCAAAGCAAGGAAACAAGAGTATATAGTACAGTGGAACTACTGTCTTCGCTTCACGTTTTTCCCCCCCGTAATTGAAACCATTTTCAAGTTTTATTTAGTACAAAATTAATTTCACATTTCCATCAAGGAACGCATGTGCATCCCGGGTGACTCAGACTTTCCGATGCAGAATTCACAGCGCTCCTTGCTGGTATTTTCAAGACAAAGACTCTGCCGAGAAGAGCGGTTCAGTCCTGCTGCAGGAGCGAAACTAAGCCACAGCCAGGCCTCGCGGTGTTCCAGAGGGAAGCTGACTCAAAAGCTAGATACAGGGAGGTCCTCGGACCCGACATCCTAGTTTCCCAAATACAAGCACACAGCTTGGGGGACCTTAGACACACGTTCCTCTTGAGCAGAACTCAGAATTGACCCTGGGCTCCCTTGTCAGGGAGAAGTACACACCTGTCAACTGTGGGCAGTTCCAGCCACGGAGACCGGAAGTTGGCCCTGATGACCCAGGCGACCCCAAGGCGCTCTCACTGATGACTTCAGAACTGGGGACCCCCCCCTTGCTGGGTTCCTTCCTGGGCAAATAAACACAGAGGCTGCCCTTTGGGACCCGGGGCCTGCGCTTTTTAGGGAGCACTCCCTGCCTTTAGTCTCCGGAACATAATCCAGGACCAGGAACACCAGCCAAACTGGGGCAGGTGAGCAGGGGCAGTGGCCAGGGGAAGGGGGAAGGGCATGTTCTGGGCCCTGGGTGTGCTCTGGGCACCTGTGTGCACACAGTAAACCCCCCAGTCCTGAGCATTGGTAAACTCCCCAGTCCTGAGCCCCCCAATTCTGCACCTGCCTCTCTCCAGTGCTGGAGTCAGATCACCCTCAGCCCTGGTCCTGCCCCGGGCCGGAGCTCCTGGCAGCCAGGCCTGGGATGCCATGGGCACTCGGTCCCAGCGCAGGGAGACCTAACGCTGTTCCATGGGCGCTCTTGTTTCCTGAGTCCTCTTCCTTCCGTCCCCATGGAGGAAAAAGTCACTTAACATAAAATTCATCATTTTAAAGTTTATAGGTCAGGGTCTTTTAGTCAGCTCATGATGCTTTACCGCCATCACCCACTATCTAATTCCAGAACATTCTCATTACCACAAAGGAAAACCCATGAAGCAGTCACACATTCCCTGCTGCCCCAGACCCTGGCAGCCATCCCCTTACCCGCCTCTGTCCCTGTGGGTCTGCCTATCTGGGCAAGGGGCACCCCTGCAGCAGCATTTTGCCCTTGGCCAAAACCATGAGAAATGAAGGTCAAGGTGGCCTCAGCCTTTGTATGTTACCAACATATCTTCAGCAAAATGGTAAACTGCCCTCAGAGTAGATCCAGTGTATTCTGTCCTGTTATCTCCCTAAAACCTGCCTGTGACCTTGCAGGAAGCCCTGATTCATGATCAGTCAGGCATGCATAGGTGGACAACTACATGCATCTAAGTAAGTCCGTGCATGTTACTGTACACACATGTTGTTTACACAGCAAGGCAACGTTCCATGGTCTCTGTACTCAAAGGTTTTCTATTGTCAAATGAGAGAAGTACCCGATGCTGGTTTCCAGGAAGAAGCGAGGGCTCATGACGGCCTGGCTCCCGGGAGAACCAACACCACCTGCCTCTGGCCAGGTCGCCTTGGCCGCGGCCTTGTGGACACTGGGCCCTGCAGCTCCCCTCTGGCCTGCGGGAGCTCAGGAGGGCGGTGGCAGGCGTTGACCTGTCCGAGGCCTCCCGCACAGCAAGGTTTTGTAGCATTATGTTCAAAGGTCAGCTCTACTTGTTAAGATTCTTAAGGTGTCTGTTTCATTTAAATCAAGTTCCGTGTTTGTACATGTGTGTTTTCTAAGGGAGAACGGACTCTCCTGAGAGAAAAGTCCCCCGTAAATTGGAAACATGTGGGGGCATTCGGGAGGTCAGCTCTGGAAAGATGTGCTATTATATCATGTGCACACTGGAACTTTACTCAACTCACGCTCAAGGCTGCCTATGAACTGTCTGATTCTCTACCCAGATTAGCTGCTCTTCCACATCCAGGTTCAGTTGTCCAGACACACACACACACACACACACCACCAACTCTTTCCATTCCTTCAGAGAGAGATAAGGAAGAAGATATCATTACAACTTCAAGAGCTAGAGCTTAGCTAAGTGATGGGTATGCTTATGAAAGACGTCAATGTGGCATCATGCTTGATACCAAAAAAAGGGGAGATATAAGGTCTGTGTGGACCATACTGCTTCTAAGTAGTCTTGGTCGGTTTTGCTTTCATTGTGATAGGACTGCCCATCTAGGGGCCAAAATCCTCTCTAAATGAGACAGATTTAGGGACAAGATTAATGCTGGTCACAGGATTTTCTGCACTTAAAATCAAATACATAGCCTTGGCCATTGTGTTCAGTGGTTAGAGCATCAGGTTCAATTCCCAGTCAAGGCCACGTACCTGGGTTGCTATGTGTGCTCGGATGGGTTACTCACTCCCTGCCCTGCGATCTGGGTCCATGCAGGAGGCAACCAGCCAATGTGTCTCTCTCACATGGCTATTCCCCTCGCCCCCTTCCCCTCTCCCTTCCTCCCTTCCACTGTCTCTGAAAAGGAATGGGAAAATATCCTCAGGTGAGGATTAACAAACAACAACAAAAATTAAATACTTACAATTATATTATACATGCTGTTTACTGTTCCAGCTTTCTCCCCTGCCTTCCAAATGCCACTAAATAAGCACATCAATAGAATGAAAGAGGGAGGCAGGAATAAGAAGGAAAAGAAAACTAACATTTACTGATCATCTTGTCCTCCCTATTTAGTCTTAATCTATTTGATCTTACTTTATTTCTTGCAACCACCTTGCAAGGCAGATATAATTATCTCCATTTTACAGATGAGAAAACTGAGGTCCAGAGCATTGAGTAACCCATCCGAGCACACATAGCAACTCAGCACTGGAGCTGGAATTTGAAGCCAGGCTGTCTGACTTTAAGAATCGTGTAACACATTGCGGCATCCTTCATAAATTATATAAAAGTCTAACCACGATGCTGTACACCTGAAACTAAAATAATATAGAATATCAACTGTAATTGGGAAAAAAATAAAACATGTAATTAACCAAAAAATAAAAACATGGTGTAATAAACATAAAAAAGAATCACATAACACAGTGGGTGTTAGACTGGAAGCTCCCAAGTGTGGTCCTCGTCAGGGGCCGGGCCGTTCTGCTCCTGGTCCAGACTTGGTCGCTCTCTTGGTGATGTTGTGAGAGAGCCAAGAATTCTCTGGGCTTCGCTTCCCCACTGGAGCCATGGGAGTAACAATGCCTGCTCTGCCTGTTTCTCAGAGATATTGTGAAGAAAACATAAGGCAGGGGACAGGAGAGACTTTGACATACAAAGGTCAAGTACTTGTATCATACGGTTTAGTGATCTACAGACCTCCCCAAAGTGGGATGCACAGGATAATCCATGGGAGTGTGGAAAGAAATTCATTACTCAAACTTCTAATTATGTTTTATCTTAAAACAAGGAAAATTGCATAGACATATTAATAGCTTATCAATATGATGAATAGCTTATCAATAAATTCACAGATCGTAGGGTTGGATGGCCCCCCAATATTTTACTAATTAAGTACATGATCAGAAAAGTTTGAACCACACATCTATATAATAGACAATATAAATCCAAAATACTGTGGTACCATTGTGTGTTTACAGGTAGTAGTGGCTGTAGATACATCATGGATCCACCAAGTGAGTATAAGGAGCTCAAAATTCTGCTGATGGTCAAATGTTTGTCTTTAATACCCAAGCACGCCCATATAATAGAAAGACTAGAAAGTAACTTTTTCTTTTAATGGACTTCAACTGTGAAGTTGAATTATTCCTTATCTTAGTTCAAACACACTGTCACCATTGGTCTGAGTAGGACAAGCTTTTATTTCATTCATTTGTTCAGTTACAATGCCATGAATAATCATGAACCCACGGCTTTACATAAGAACTTGAAGTATATTTACTATGTCTATTATCCTACCTCTTGCCTCCCCACATGGATGTAACCAGTATCCAGAATTTTATGATTATCATTGCTTTGCTTTCAAATTTTTTAGCACATATGGTTAGTTTTGCTTGTTCCTGAACTTTATGAAAAGAGTATAATATTTTAAGAAGTCATCTGGGACTTTTTTATTATGTGAAATGAAACCCACATTGTTGTGGGTGGCTGCAGGCTACTCCACTTTACTGCTGTGTAATATTCTGTTGTGTAATGAGATCATGAATTATTCATCCATTTCCTTGAGGATGGGAATTTGGATTATTTCCAGTTCTTTGCCACCAAGAACAATACTTCTCTGAACATGCTTATCTGTGTCTCTTGGTGTTCATGTGTAGGAATTTTCTTGGGGAATGGACCAAGAAATGGAAATTTGGGATTGTCCTCCTATTCAATTGAACAGAATAAAACCAAATTATTTTCCAAAGTATTTGCACCAATGGGCCACATTTTTTTAGCCAATTTACTGTTTTCTCATATGGGAACCTGGTTAAAATGACTACCTCACTGGTATCTGGGAAGATTGAAAGATTTAAACAGGAAAGTATCCAGCAGGCTTTTAAGGGAAAAAACAAACAAAACAAAAAAACTACCAGTAAATTAGCACACAAATCTCTTTCTCCTGATCATCTTAAAACCACACCCTTTGTGGGCCTCCTTTCTGTCTCCAAAATGAGGGAGTGGAACCCTGAACCCATGTAAGTTAGTAGAATAAATGCCAGGACAGTAGCCCCTTACTGTGGGTTCCAGAAGCTTAGCTTCACAAAGGGATATGCTTTCTCACAACCCTGGTACTTGCTCCCTAATTCTTGGAGCTCATACTCCTAGGACCTCTTGCAAAGTTGGATGACAGACAGCCAGTTGGTTCTTGGTGCTAAAGTAATGGTTGAAATTACAATGGGGAGGGACTAAAACTAATGACGAGATTGTACCTGGAATGCAATTCCCTACCAAGGTCCTCCGTGACCCATCCTTGTTGCCTTCTCCTGCCCTCCTCCTCCCTATGGGTCACCTCTTCACTCGCCAGGCCACAGCCATGGTCTCATTCAGTTCCTGGAACACTCAAGACCATGCCCTGCCTCAGGACTACTTCACGTGCTATTCCTTCGGCTCTGAACGCTTTCTCCCCGCCCCCCACCTCCAGTCTGTTCACAGCTGGCTTCTCCTCATGCTTTAGCTCTCTGCTTAAAGTCCTCCTGCTCAAAACGGCATGCCTTCTCCTCCCCTACATGAAACAGTTTTACATGAATTTCAAGCATTCTCCGTCTCAGCTTCTAGAGTCTTTATAACATTTGGCTCAATTTGTAATGATTACATGTTGTGATCTGTTTACTTTTATTTGAGGTCCATCTTCACTACTGAATTAGTTTTATGAGGCCTGAAACCATCTGTCTTCATCATTCTGATTATACTTCCAGTTGCTGACCCAATGTCAAATGTTTGTTGGATAAATGAATGTATTGTGTCCACTGGGCATCAAGGTAAGCCAATATGAAACTATTGTCATTCAATCAACAACCTTGTGACATAGTTATGACTAACACCATTCAGTAGGTGAGGTTTATGAAGGTCAAGTAACATCTCCAAAGGCCCACATCTAGAGAGGGGGAGAGCTGGTTTGAACATAGATTTGACTTCAAAGTCTGTGCACTTCCCTCTGAATTGTGAAGACCCTGGGAAAAGGTAGTTAAGGAACTGACTGGTGTTGCCTGGCCTTTTCAGATGGCCAGCCTAGTTTCCCTGGGAATTCCTCATTTTCTGTGCTAAATCTTGGAGCTGTTAGTTTCGCAATATTGTACAAGTATTGCGCTGATGGAAACTGTCACCCGACTTCTTTATCTGTTAAACAAACATTAAAAATAACTAGTTGGCCAAACTCAGGCTATTGTTCCCTCATCTAACACGCTACGGGGTCACTTATCAATGGAAAAGCATGTTCCCGAAATGTCACAGCAGGACTTTAAAAGCTAAGGGGACCCGTAAATCATTCTAAAAGCAACAACGCTGACCTCTTCCTTAACACTCAGATATTTAATCTGTAAATTATTTAGCTTGCTCTGGTTCTTTCTCCCAAAGCTTAAATAGCAAAGCAGCCATTTTCATTTCCTTTCACATTTCCCCCAAGTGATTAGGAAGCAGCACTCTTCAGAAACACGGGCCACGTTTATATTTTCTATAAATGGATTAAAAAATAGGTCTCCTTGGCCCACTAATTGTATTATACTCTCACTCAAGGGACCCAAATGCCAATAGAAAACTGTTAGAATACTCAGGATGGGGCAACAGTGGCTTTACCATTGTTCACATGGAAAACAATACAATAGTTAATGAATATTAATCTTACCTAATAATAGACAAACATGCGAATTGACCATACCTCCCCTATGCCCACAGCCAATCAGAGTAAGAAAACTAGAAGGCCAAAGATGGCGGCTGCCCAGCTGCCAGGCAGAGCAGGACGCCTGCTATGAGAAGGAGGGGGGCGGGCATGAAGGGATCTACAGGAGCGGAGTGCCTCAGAGAAGACAAGACTGCAGACTCCCGAGTCTGCAGCAAAGATGAAGAAGGCAGACTCTGGCCAGAGCAAAGGCCTCGGTCCTGGGTGCCAGAGGAAAACCAGTGCCAGAAGCCAAGGAAAGGAAAGCCTACTGCCTGAATCTCTTTATGCAATGGGCCTCTAGTACAACAATAAACTGTGCTTCACGTACTCCCAACTGTAAACCTACTTTTGCCCCACCCTCTATGTAACTTCCAGTTCTCACAGTTGTTCCTCTTAGTGCCATCATTTTGGAAAAGACTAGAAATCCATGTACTTCTCTATGAACCACAAGCACCATTTCTCTCAAGGGTTAACTAAAGGTCGTTCCCCCAGGGACTGTCCCCTGGACAAATCCCAGTGTATACTGTTCAATCTCATTCTCAGCACTAGGAGGACACCCACACGACATGATTAATTTCAGGTTTAGTTGCTTCCTTATGTTTTTGTTAGTTCCAGCAAATTTGCAACCTGAGTAAATGTTTGGTCTTGTCATATTTTGATGGCAAGCATTTCAAGGGTAAGGACAATTTCTTTTAATTTTTTTGTGTCCCATATACACTTATGATCACAGGCATTTGCCCTATCACCCACCCACTCTGCAGACCTCTTTAGAGCAATGTTGAGGCTCAAAAAAAAATGGTGCTAGGAGCTCCTGGGAAGAAAGAAACTGAAATATATATATATATATATATATATATATATATATATGCAATTTAAGCTCAATCAGAAGGAGGAGGTGCTGATTCATTGGCATAGAAAAAAATACAGGAGCATCTTGACAGAGGTTGACCTCATTAAGGTGGTCGAGCTCCTTTATTATATTGTTTCTATATTTTCAATCAGAATATGGGCTTAGCTTATAGCAGGGAAAAGCAATTTTAAAATCGAATCACTAAGCTGAAAGGACAAAGTCCAATTCACACCACCAAGAGGCAGACGGAAATATAGAGAGCAAGCCCCCAGATAGGACTGAGTGGTTTGAATCTAAGTTGGGATTTTGCCCCTTACTAACTGGGTGATCTTTTCAAGGCTTTGTCTCCTTGCCTGTAAATTAAAGATAAAAATAGCTCCTTCATAGAGTTGTTCTGAGGATTATATGAGATAATGTCATGAAAAATGCTTTACAGGACTGTAAAAGGCACTAAGTAATGTAAGGTGTTATTACTTATGTTGTGAACTGGGTCTAATTTCAAATGGCCAGTGCTGGAAGGCAGGCCTGTGGCAGACACCACTAAGCATATTATGGGATTAAGAGGCTCAAGGCCAATTATCTACAACAGTGGTTTCAATGTTCAGTTCTTCCCACCCCGAGGATGTCACAATTTGCTCCAGATGAGTAAATGCTAAAAAAAAAAAAAAAAATCATGCCAATTCCTACTTGCAATTAAGTTCCAGGCATTGGGGACCACAGAGAGAGCAGGTTGGCAAATACCTTGAGCCTATGCTTCTTTCATCTTCTTCTGGGTTAGGATAAAATTACAAAGATATATTTTGATTTTATTCTCCCAAGTCAGGAACACTATGGGGAGCAAGTTGATTTATTTTTCCTGTTCATAAAAGAAGAAAAAAAAGCAGTGGAGTTCTGTCTACTGGTATATCTAAGACGAGATGGTAAAGCTATGGTTTAGAGGAAAACAAATTGCTTGTCTACCCTGACCAAGTCTCAACCCCCTAACAGCTTGTATTACGCCTCTTATAAAACTCCCTTCGTGGTTTTGGAATTTACTGTGCCTCCTACAAAGCTCTGAGGGGAACATTCAATCCTCTGGTCACTAACCCAATGATGGAAACACACCCCTCCCGGCATATTCTAATGCATGGCTTCCCCTCATTCTCTATTTCTCTGCACCAAGCCAAAGAAGTAAATCACTCCACATAAGGCATCCTACTGCCTCTGAACCTAAAGCACTCTAGTTCTCTCTCTCCTCTCTCTCTCTCTCTCTCTCTCTCTCTCTCTCTCTCTCTCTCTCCCCCCCCCCACCCCATCTCTCATTAAGTGCACAATAAAGCTGTTGAAGTGGATTACTCTGGATTCAAATCCTTTCTCGCTCATTTGCAAGGTTTATGGGCTTGGGTATATCAGTTGTCTTCTTAAAGCCCCAGTTCCTTCTTGCTAAGAAAAATACCTAATTTGAAAACTTGTTATGAGGATTAAATTGTAAAGCATCAGTACATTGCCTGGCACATAATCAGGCTCAATAAATACTAAATTCTATCTCCCCCTCCTTGGCCTACTTAGTGCTAGCTTGAACACAGCACATGCCTTGACTGTACGTTCATCACCCATTCCTGGACCTCTGGCACATCAGATGCTCCTAGAATTCAGAGGCAATAAATTGGAGGCCCCCCGGGGCTTCCCAGCCCCTGAAGCAGCCCACCTACTGCTCCTGGAGGCAGCCATGCCCTGAAAAGAGCAGCTGCCAGGCAAAGGGACTGGACAGGCCGCCATCTGCACCTCCACCCCCCCTGGCTCCTCCCACAGAGAGCAGCCGGTCCCCCAGGCAACCCCAGGGAGAGGCAACAGATCAGGCCCTGCTCTCCCACCCAGATGGGAACCAACTCACAGCCAGCTCACTGGCCTGTGTCACCAGCAAATGCTTTTAATTCATCCACAGGAGACTATCAGAACCACTGTACAGGTAGGTCCCAATGGAAACTGGCTGAGCTCTGCCATGAGCATCCATGAGGCTGTGGATGTCACATATTCCACTAATATTCCACTGGCCCGTCAGCCTCGGCTTGTCTGTGGGAACAGCTGTCCATCTTGCCTTCCATGTTCTGGACAGTTGGGGAGGGAGAGGCGAGGAGGAGGCAGAGGAAGTCTCCAAAGGATAAAAGAAAGGAAAGCACCCTTAGGACCTAACCCAGCAGTTCTCAGAGTGTGGCCCCGCCAGCCGCAGCCCTGTCACCTGGAGGCTTGCTAGAAATGCAGACTCCCAGGTGCCGCCAGGCTCTGCTGAGTGAGCAGTGGTGGTGGGTTCAGCAGACCGTGTTTGCACAGCCTCCTGGGCATCTGATGCCTGTTGCCATTTGAGAACCGCTGACCCCGCTCCACTCAGGGAGACTCAGACTCAAGGAGAAAGGCAAGAATGCAGGGAAGTTCCATCAGGATAAGAAGCAAACCTCTGGGTTTGATCAGGAGGCCTTGGTCTGAAGTCCAGCTGTACTGATTGCTAACGATGTGAACTTGGGCAGTCTCTCAGCTTCTCAGAGCCCCCACTTCCCTGGGTAGCACGGAGGTAAGAGCGCCCCTGCAGAGATGGGGGATGAGATGCCCGCTCTGTGGATGGCCTGGCATCTCTACATCCATTTTTTGCTGCTGTTGTTCATGACACCACTCAGCTTCCCCTGTATTCCTTCAGGGCAGGATTGCTCAGCCATGGCACCGTTAACATTGGAGTCAGATAACTCTGTTGCGAGGAGCTGTCCTGTGCCTTGTAGGATATTTAGCACTAGTTCCTAGAGCTGCCCCCACGTGTGACCACCAAAAATGTCTTCAGATATTGCCAAATGTCCCCCAGGGCCAAATGCCACTGGCTGAGGACCACTGCATGAGACGGTTGGCATGCAGCACAGGTAAAAAGCAAGATCATTGTATTTGGTTAGACCTGTGTTCGGTAAACTGTGGCTCGTGAGCCACATGTGGCTCGTTGGCCCCTTGAGTGTGACTCTTCCACAAAATACCATGGCCTGGGCAAGTCTATTTTGAAGACGTGGCATTAGAAGTTTAAGTTTTAAAAAGTTGGCTCTCAAAAGAAATTTCAATCATTGTCCTGTTGATATTTGGCTCTGTTGACTAATGAGTCTGCCGACCACTGGGTTAGACCTAAAACATAAGCTCATCTACCAGCCAGAGAGCTGACCCCAGACATGTCTGGTAACGGTCTGAGCTTTGATTTCCTCCTCTGCCGAATGGTGATCAGAACGCCTACATCACGGGGATGGCGTAAGATTGAAAAGTCATCATCTACAAAATGCTCAACACATTTGCAATTCTGTTGAAAATCTGAACTTTCTGTGCTTTTGACTTGACTATGAAGAAATAGAGGGATACCTGGCATGAACTTTTGATAACCTCTCTAAACCATAAGGTCAGGGACAGCCAGGATCATGAAATACTAGTACATGAGAGGCAAAGAACAATCAAAGGGAAGGGCTGGGTCTTAGTCCTTCTGAGCTTGGTAAGACGAAACACCTCTCTCTCTCAGAAAAGGACAGTAATAAGCAGCTCCTTTGACAGGTCCTATGACAGCCCATTTTCCCAAGTCCCCATTTTGAAGTTCCAAACCAACTCAGTATCACAGTATCGTTAAGCCATGCACATCAGCACAGCAGAGAGACAGTGAGTGAAGCAGCAGGGTGGTTAAGAGCTTGGGGTCTGATTTGCATAGAATTGAGTTCTAATCCTAAATCTGCACATACGGGTTCTGTGAGCCTGGCCGAACCACTTATGCTCTCTGAACCTCGGTTTTCAAATCATTGAAATTACGACACAGATAGTAGCCACTGGTTAGGGTTTGTAGCACAAAGTTATATGAGCTTATGTGTGTGGAACACTTAGCATAGTGCCTAAAAGTTATCATCATGTGACAGTATCAGAACCACAGGAACCATGCCATGATCTTTGTAATGTCATCACACTTGCCTCGGCTGAGGACGAGCATAAAACTGAGAACATCAGCTCTTCACAAAGATCACAAAAATGATCCAGTGCAGGGAGACAATGGATGCACATTTCACTCTCCACCTTGAAGATCGTTCTGGACTGAGAGGCTATGTGTGGAGACAAAGAGAGAATAAGAGAGACTCTTCAAATCAACACCCACCATCTGGAATTTCTCACCTAAAGGACAGGAAGGGAAAACTCTCTCCGTAATATTATTGAGGGACCACTTACAACCATGTGCCTTGGTGCATTCCTGTACTACTCACTCCATCCTCCCAACCACCAATTGGGATATAAATTCTCCTGTAGTCCTATTTTATAGATGAAAAATACTGTTATATCTATACCCTATTAGGCAGAGAACTGGGCTAAATTAGTCTTCCTAATTCTTAGATTTTACAACCAATCTTTGTCATCGATTTTTGCTGTCTAATATTTTCCACAGTCAGAAGAATTATCTTCCTCTGAGCTCAAGTTACTCTGAGACCTGATTTAGGGAGGTGAGAGGAACTGGATTGAAGCCAGGGTCATGGGCTGGATTTATGGTCTCCTCCAAACATCTTTATATCCAGGCCAGACACAGCCCCAGGGAGAGAAAGTCACAGAGCTGCAGTTTCGTGCTCCTAACTTGTGCGCCAGGACGGGGCTCCCGGCCTGGATTCTGCCTGAATGGCAGCTGGCAGGTACCACTCTACATCTCGGCCATGTCTAGCACCATCCGGGGACTGGAGGTCCTCCTTTCCTTTTTGAAGGATTCCAAATTTCACTGATTTACTCACCCTTTCTTTTCTGCACCCCAATGGATCATAAATTCCCTGCCTCCGAAGCCTGTCCATGTGTGCCGGGTCTGCACTGGCTGAGCCATCAGCAACCTCTACTTTTCTGGGGGTGTGTTTTCAGACATAGTCACACTCTGCTCTCCTCCTGGATTCTCTCAGTTCTACTCGCTGAGAATACAATGAACCATCCTCTGAAAAATCTCTCCCTGGGCTCTCCTCCGTGGCTTCCTGTAACCATCCCACTGAAGTCTTATCCAAAGATTCTTTTTTATATATTGATTTCAGAGAGGAAGGGAGAGAGAAAGAGAGAAACATCAATGATGAGAAAGAGTCATTGATCGGCTGCTTCCTGTACACCCCACATTGGGGATTGAGCCAGCAACCCGGGCATGTGCCCTGACCAGGAATCGAACTCTCCTGGTTCATAGGTCAACACTCAACCACTGTGCCATGCCAGCCAGGTTTATTGAAAGATTAAGTAGCAAATGATACATTTTAAAAACCTCCTTTAATTTTCTTGATGAGGTCTATACTTAAGTCCCTTCCATCTCCTTTCTTTTCAGGGGAAAAAAAATTAAAATCATCTCTTCTATCTATGAGGGTGTGAGTCCACCGACAACCATTTGGGGTATGTCTTTAGGAAATGTTGACTCCAGGAAGGAGTAGGGGGGTGGTAATTACTAGTAGGTGCCTTTTAGGGTTGGCTTCTCTCACAAAGACTGGCTAGGAATCACTCTGGCCATTAAACTTTCACTTCCTTTAAACTCAGTTCAATAGAAAATTCTTCCCCGTCAATGGAAGAAAGGAAATAATGAGCACGTTCTGTAATTGGATTCATACATGTTTCGCTCTAATGGGTCTGTGCCAATGGCCCCTGAGCCATTACTCACTAGGCAGCGGGAAATAATATAGAGGAATGGGAGGGTGTGGCCTGTATTAATCCCTAATCGAGCAAAACTTCAGTTCCTGCTGGATCTGAACTTGTCTCCAAGGCTTGGAGCAGCATTTGGTCTCACCAGCTCGGCCTGTCTCAGACACTTCTGGGCCGCTCCGTTCCAGGTTCGTGGGAATGAAACAAAAGCTGAAATCTTGCAGCTGGAAAACCTGTTTATTTTCATTTGAAGGTCTTAAAAATTGTATCTGTTACAATTGTAAGTGATCCCTAAGGTCTGAGTTCTAGTGTCCTTGACTCTTAGCAACGAAGCATACAAGACCTTTGGTGATTCAATTTAAACAGAATGTGGTCTAGTTTTTCTGGTGAACCCTAAGGCCCTACAATTAAAGATGCTCATTTTTTGGTTTGAGAACCTCGGATGGAATCCAGAACTATGGGCCCAACTCAGAATCTTGGAAATGGAAACTGTCACATTCACACAATCACACACACACACACACACACACACACACACACACACACACACACATGATGCTATTCATGTGCAAGTAAGCATCTGAAATGGAGAATTTAAACCTGGGCCAGGAACTTATGTTTATGATCAAATTGGGCCAAGAAAGAGAACCAGTAGGTGTTGCTCTTAGGGAGGCAGCATCACCATCCTGTATTTACAAAATTTCCACCAGCACCCAGGAAGTAATGATTTTATTCTCAAACTGGGTTCCAAGGCACCCCCTCCCAGAAGTCTTCAAAGGTAATAATGAGTATTGGCGAACAATTGCCATCACCTCAAAAACCCAGTAAGATCTGTGTGTTTGCCCTTGATAAGACTGTATAGGCATACTACCTAAAACACCAAATTTAATGCACTCGCCTTGACCCTACTAGTATACAAACCAACAAGTGTTAATGACCTGGCCACGCCCACGGTGGGCGCTGACCAGACGGTTAAACCTGTGAAATGACGCACTTACTCCATTAAGCCAAGGGTCAACAAACAACTAGGAGGAAGAAGGGGAGCAGATACGCCATCCGAGGGTCATTTCTGGCCCAGACCTTTGCTCCAGGTCCTCTGACAGAGAACCATGGGCCTCAGCAATTCCCCTTCCCAATCGCTCCCTGCTTCCTTCCTCCGGAGTAAACAGCGCCTGGCCTGGGTCTCTGTGACCTGAGGCTCAGCACAGGCATGAGCTCTGCAGAGCTGCCCGTCAGACGGGGGAGACGCAGACAGAACAAAGAAGCGGCTACTCCTGCTTTCAAGGAGCAACCCCGCTGTTCGTGGTGGGCAGGCCGGAGCTGTGAATGCAATTATGCCCGACGCGGGGATGAAACCCAGGAATGGTGTGGCCTCGGCTTTCGGGAGAGATCAAAACCATGTAGCGTAGCAGTGTTTACAGGTTTATAGATCTGCCCGGGGCATCCGACGCCCTTGACTGTGATTTATGATTACAGGACAGAGATTATCTCAGACTGGACTGGAAATGGATCTCGGCTGAGTTATTTACTCACCGGATGCAATGTGTGCGAGTTGATGGCCTTGTTTCTCAATTTGTCAGTTGTAAAGGGAGTCCCCAAGGCTCAATTTCAGACCCGGTATTGTTTACACAGCCCAGCAATAATACATCACATGTGGCAAAATAGTACAAATTCATTTTTATGCTGATGATATGGCTCATGCATAATAGCAGCTAATGTGCTTCTCTTTGGAGTGGAAATTGCAGCGACGTTCCGAGGGGCACAAAGGGCCTTTTGTGCTGTGGCCCATAAAGAGGGGAAAGTATATGACAGTTTCTGGAAGGACTAATGAAGGGTTTGATCTGCCTCGGCTGCCATCTGTAAAGAGCCCCATTATGGCAGTTACGGTCATTATAATACCAGACTCTCTGAAGGTAGCCATCAGAATTTTTAATGCCATTATTATTATTATTGTTATTATTTGGGAAGCCATGGAAAATGGCTTCCCATTTGCTGCTTGCATTCAGAGGATAGGAAAGTAGTCATTTGACCAATGACTTCCATCTGGTACTTTATTCAGATGGCCCGCACCAACCAGATGGAGCGGACAGACACTCCTGCCCATACATTACGTACCAAGGGGTACACGAGGCTTAGAGCAATCTCCCTGCCCACCAACCCACCACGAGTCCCAACCAATGGCCTACGGGCAGATGCCGAAGAATCCCCAGCAGAAGAGGCACCAGCACGTTCTCAGGAACACAGAGCTGCCCCCAAAGAGGCACAAAGCTGTGCTAGCTTCTGCATTCAGGCTCCGGGAATGCCGATCCCGGGCAAGTTCCTCAAGAAAGAGCAGCGCCTGTTAAATAAGATTTCATGCTCCCTGACACGAACGACTCAGAAACTAAACAAGTCAACAGCCGAGCGTCCGCAGGGATTCGGTGTGTTTTAAATGCGCATTTACAAAGAGGAAAAGGACAAAATCATGTCATTACTCTCCTCCCCCTCCTTTTTGTTTTTAATGTGCTCTAGCCCTGAAAGACAGCAAGTAGCCGCCTAGCCACGGGTAATTTGGATTTAATTGTGTTTGCTTAAACCATGCATTCCACTCCCAAGCCATAAAAGTGAATCCTAGAAATCTCCGACTTGCAAACCGCAGCCTGTGTCCTGCTGGCCGTCTCAGGGGGCGATTCCCAGGGAAGCTCTGGCACCACCTGTGTGTCTGCCGTTGGCATCTTGCTACCAGGCTCCACGCACAAAACAGCGCCTTGCCTTGAAGGCTGTAGGGAAGATGGACAGACAGAAATACAAGCACCTCCAAATAGGGATAGCATAGCCGATGGCAGAGGAGGCCCATCAGAGGAAGGTTTACACGTCAAGGCCTTTATTCTCATTTGCATGTTACATGTGGCGCTTACATCCATTCATTTGATGTTTTTATAACACTTGTTGGCCACCTACTATGTGCTGAGGAGAGAAAAAATACAGTGGTGAGGACACAAGCTTGCAACTTGATATGCCTGAGTTTAAAAAAAAAAACAAAAACGCTTTTACAATTTTTTAAATGGCTGACCTTGGGCAACTTACTTAACCCTCTAAGCTTGGCACGTGGTAGGAGGTCAAAGAAGATTTGTCAAAGGAACAAATGCCTAAGTTTTTGTTTCCTAATCCAGAGAATGTGGCTCTCAGGGCCTACCCTGCGGGGTGCTTCAGGATCTGATGAGAAACTGGGCGGTTAGTACTTTATTATTACTAGTCCTTTCACCAGTAGTCAGTGGCCCCCACCTTCGTCTGGTGGGGAAGGCAGACGAGCAAATCAATGGTTCTTCTGCAGCCTGGGAGCTGGGTGTTAAGGGAGGGAAAACCTAGCCAGGCAAAGGCAGGGAGGAACTGCATGCCAGGCAAAGGGATTGCAGTACAGAGGCAAAGAGGTAGGGGGCGCAGTGTGCCCCATCGCGCAGTTAGCCAGGTGGTGTGCAGTATTCCTGCCTGGCCTCCAAGGTACACTGGGGAGCTGTGAGCTGTGAAGGGCATGTGAGGACACCTTGGGTTCTTATGAGACTAGTAATGGTTTGTTTGAAAAGTGTCAGAGTCACACTAGCACCAAACTGAGACTTCCCATTGGATCAAATTAGAATTGAAATTGAACTGGAAAGCAGATCACTTCCTCACTGCTATTCAATATTTTTCGAAAGTCACGTGCCAGCATCTCCAAAGCCACCAGTCATATGTCTACCAAGTTTTGAGAAAACGCTCTGATATTCTATATACGCATCACACAGATGAGGATACTAGACCCGGACATAATGGATATAAGTGAACTTCCCAAGGTCACGCCGAGTTAATGGCTCAACATGGGTTATTGTGATTCCCAATTTAGTGTCAGTCCGCTAACCCAGAGGATTCCTTCCCACCTTCTCCTTTCTTCTACTTTGGTGTCCAAGACACTGAACTCTTTTTGCATATCTCTTACTAGTTTTTCTTTCTCTACATTTATTGTGACATACATTTTATAATTAATAGTTTAATTTTTAAGAGAAGTTTTAGGTTTATAGAAAAATTGAACAGAAAGGACAGAAAATTCCCATATACCTCTTCCCTGCCCCAGTTTCCCCTATTATTAGTATTGTCATTAATGTGGTATATATCTTATCATTGATGAGTTCACACTGATACAATATTAATTAAAGTCCATAGTTTGCATTATATTTTACTTTTTATCTCACACATTTAGTTGGTTTTAGAAAAATGCATTGCATTCATCATTACAGGATTATGCAGAATAGTCTCATTGTCCTAAAAAAAAATCCCACTTTTTTCTTGTTTCACTCAAGTTGAGAGATTCCCCAAAGTTTCTATCTGGACCTGTTCCTCTTCTCGTTCGAGTCTCCCTCGTAGGGGATCATCTCCATCCTCACATTTTCAGAGACCACTCCCATCCAGACATCTCTCCCGGTTACATCCTGCACTCATCCACTTGGACGCCAGGAGCAAGCCCGCTGTGTACTCCGCCCCCAGAGCCTGACCACCTATTTCTCTTAATGACAGGCCATCCTCCTCGTCACCTCATCACCCTGGAGTCAACTTTGACTCTTCCCTCCTTACCCTTTGAGGCCGAGGCTTTAAGAGGCAGGGGGAGGGCGCCCAGTGACAGGCTGGAATCATGTTCGCGATGAGCTTAGACTCTCTGGCTGCAGGAATCTGTCTTCGAGTCCTCTGACCCATGCAAGGTGAATGGCAAAAAATAATGACCTGGTGAGCCAGCAGCCATTTCCACAGAAGTGCTTCTTTGTAGTCAACCTAGCACAGACCTCTCCCTCTTCTATCACATCAAACAGGCCTTCCCCTCCCCACCCTTCTTTGCCTTTGATGTCTCTCTTCTCTGACCCAGGTCTTGGCACTGGTGGGAAAGAAAGTCAGGATGAGACCACATTCACTAATCACCTGTAGAATGGTTGAGCTTCTCCTCTGAGGTCAGAGCTCAAAGGATTCATTAGAGGTTTTAAATATTAGCTCATCTGTTGAATTAAACTCTGCTGTCCAAGCCTAAGTAGGACCCAACGTTTGCCCTCAAGAGGTTCACTAAGGAGCGGAGGAGAAGCCCGTGTAAACATGTAATGGAAATCCTGCGTGATGTGCGCAGCAACAGAAGTTTTACACGTTCGGAAGCAGACAAAGGAGGGCATTGGTCAGGACTGCGGCCAGGTGCATGTGACACGAAACTGACAACAGCGATGTAACCCGATAGGAGTCGTTTTCCTCAAGTAACAAGAAGAGCAGCGTTAGGCAGCCCGGGGCAGGTACGGAAGCTCTAGGAAGCTGTCATTCCGCATTTGTAGCTTTCATCTCCATGCTCGCAAGATGGCCTCTTACACATCCAGACAGCAAGTGTGAGTTTGGGGCAGAAGAAACAGGCAAGGGTAAGGATGAGAAGGCACATGCCAAGTGAGACTGCCCCCTGCGGGCTTGCTTCTGACGTCCAAGTGGATGTGTGCAGGGATGTAACCGGGAGAGGTGTCTGGATGGAATTGGTCCCTTAACCAGAAAAATAAGAGCTTCCTGGGAGCTCCACCCAGTAGGCCTCCACTTACACCTCTTTGGCTAGAAGCAGTGTCATGAGGCCTCCTTGGGTATGTCCTAGCCTGGGAGCCTCGGAGCCCGGGCCTGCAAAATGAGGGTAACAATGGAGCCTCCTGCACGGCGGAGGGTGGGCCTCAGAAGTAACTGTGGGAGGGGCTCGGCAAAACAGCTGGCCCACGGGGCTGTACCGAAGGCTCTTCTGCCGGTGACCTCCTTCTACCGGCGCAGCTGCCAGTGGAGGGCCGAGGACCGGGCGAAGGGATCCCCGTCCCAGGTGGGCAAACGGAAACAAAGACGATTTGTGATTTCCGGCCAAGTTAGGAGCGACCCTGGGTGTGTTGATTGCCAATCTGATGCCGCTCTCCTCGTCGACAACACACAGCCGAGCAAGTATACTGTCACTTCCTTTTGGTGACGAAGAAGGAGCGGAGAAACATCAGTGAGAGATAAAATGTATAATCAAAATCAGAGCAAAGCATGCTTCCCACAAAAATGACCTTCCGCCTTCTCTACCCTGCTTCTAATTCACAGATCTCCGGCCCACCCTACTTTTACTCCTTGCTTCTTATTCCTAACGTGCCGTAAGGTAGCCGATAGAAGACGATTGTACGTTTCTGTGAACAATCTCCTGTGCCCCTCACAGCTGTTCGGTGAGTGAGAGGAGATCAGCACTTGGTTTGGTCACTGATGTTGCAGGAACATTGTTTTAATCCAGAAGAAACGGAGGGTCTCACGTGTGCTGGCCACTGGGCATGAAAACCTGAATGAGCCAGGTCTCAGCCGAGAGGACTCAAGTGTTTAGTGGGGAAGTCAGACCTTGAAAGCCCCCCACCAGGCCAGATGACAAGCCCTCCCCAAAGGGACAGACACCCTGCCCTGAGCACAGATACCGGCACATGTCAGTGTGTGTCAGAGTGCTGGGGAGGCGGGGGTGTGACCCCCAAAGTTATAATGAGGGCACACGTGAGAGAGGTTTTGAGGGATGAGTAGAAGCTCACCAGAAAGACAGGCATTAGAGCCGAAGCAGGTGCGTGTGAGCACGTCCAGGGCGCAGGTGCATGAAGGGCTGGGACAGTGAAGTGCTGGGCACTGCCGGGGGGGAGGGGCACAGCGCGGAGCGGCAGGAGATGAGTGTGGGAAGAAAGGCCGCGGCCTGGCCGCCCCCTCACCAGAGAGGCTCAGCTTCCTGTCAGAGGCAGCTGGGAGCACCGGGGTGTCTGCGAACATTCCACACCCCCTCCTCCCCTGCGACCCCAGACTCTGGAAGAGGCGCCTGCCCCGGGCCCCTCGCCCTGACACCGTCTTGCCTTACAGTGTGGGGTGACTCACACCGCAGGGAATGCGGGGTATCCATTTTATGGGGGACCGAGCCTGCCCTTCCGTGAGCCTCTACTGCAGTCCCAGATGGGAACCAGCGTGAGTCAATGGCACGACCCAGAGACACCCAGTCTGGGCCGAAGCCATTTGGTCCGGAGGGCGGTCCATCAAGAGAGCACGGCCACTGCCCAGAGGAGGGATGCGGGTCGCCGGCCGCAGGCGTGTGCATGTCACCACGCTTCGCCTTGGAGCGGCCGCCGGCCCCTGGCCACCGACGGGCACTGCAAAAACTGCACCCACCAACCAGGAAGGCTTTGGGGTCCACAAAGTTGTCACAACTGCCCCCTCTCGCCCTTCCCCCCCCCCCCATCCAGCCCCCAGGCTCCAGCCATCCTCTCTGGAGGCTCCATAGAGACAGCGGCGCTCACCGGGCTGCCAGGGGAGGGAGACCGAGAAGACACCGAGGGTCCCACGGGTCACGGAGCACCCTGCCCAAATATTATTCCACGCCAGGCAGGTACGCCTGGGTTCCGGCCCCGCCACCCCCACCACCCACCCCAGCCAGGCCTCTCCGGTGACATCGGACCCCGTCAAGGCGCATACCAATGTCCCGGGCATCGCGCCCCCCTCCCGGAGACAGGGAGGCATCAGGGCCGGCCCTGCGCCCTTCTGTAACCCAAGCACTTTGCACGGGCGCCGCGTCCAGGCGGCGCAGACGGCGGCCCCGGCATCGCCCGATCGCGTGTTATTGTAGCCTCCCGCCCGGCCTCCGGTTACCCCGCTCCCAGCCCACGGGGTCAGCGATAAACCTGCTGCGCTCGATTTATAGGCAATCCCGGCGCTTTCCGCCTCTTATCTTGTGCAGCAGTCAAGGAGAAACTATATATGTGTCTTTCTGGCGTCTAATCCTCTTTCTCTTTCTTTATTTCTCCTCCTTCCCTCCTCCCCCATGAGGGAGATGTCGGGTTTTATGTTGGAGAAAAGAGCAGAGCCTCCCTTCTCCCTGGAACTGTGACAAATGGCTGGGTACAGGGGCGGGCCAGGCCGGGGCGCATGGCCAGGGTGCTGAGGGAGGGCTGGGGGAAGAAGAAGAGGACCGAGCAAGGCTGGGGACATGCCCCCCACGTGGCCCGTCTGTGAAGAGCCCAAGGCACAAGCCCCGATGGATCAATCGGAACCAGCGTCAGTCCATACAATAGCAATAGTGCCCAGTAGCAACAGAAGCTACACCAGCTGTGGACAAACTATGACCCGTGGGCCTGATCCGGCCCATTCAGCTGTTCTATCCGGCCAACGGAGCCAAAAGAGCAGAGGGTTCTCTTGCTCTCCCCTCCGCTCCTTCACCAGCAGCCCAAGATGAGAGTGCCAGCATGGCCAGGTTGCTTTTGTTCCGGCCCTCCGGTCCAGTTTAAGAACCCATGGTGGCCCTCCAGTCAAAAAGTTTGCCCACCCCTGAGCTACACCAACACCCAGAACTTCTTCCCGGGTTTAGTGGGGACGCCAGGGGACGTCCGGGCAGTGTGTTATGTGCCAGGCGCGTTCAGGGCATCCCACTGCATTCACGTCACCATCCTGGAAGGCAGGGAGAGATGATGGTGTCTCTCATCTTCAGACAAAACCAGACAGTAAATGTTTAGGCCAGAGGTCACAGCTCTGGTAAGACACAAGGGGGGTACAATGCCTGGGTTTCTGGGGTGTCGCCACTGCTTTTCTCATTCAGCTCTGCTGCTGTATCCACCTGGGCTAGCTCAGGGCACCCCGCTCAGCCACACACCCCATCCACACCTCAACCAGGAGGAATCCTCCGGAAGGGGCCTCTCCCTACATGGGGTTTTATGACATGCTTTACCTCTCCACAGGGGGGGTTGGCCACTGCTGAGAAAAGGGCCTTAGCGCTTTGGGAGGGAAGCTAAAATTCATCAGAAGTCAGCCAAAGACGCCTTCATGTACGGGACTGTCTTCTGCCCTCTACACCTAGAGAAAACCATAAAATCCCCAGAAAACAAGTAAACATACAGACCAAGAGCATGCCCCAGGCTGTTCAGCTCAATCCCCGAGCCTGCGTCCTTAGCCCTCTAGCCTCGTGGTCGGCAAACTGCGGCTCTGTTGACTAATGAGTGGCTGACCACTGCTCTAGCCTAGGAGCCGAGCTCCGGCTTCCACGTGCTGCCCTTCTCCCACTAACCCAGGAAAAAGCATGTAGCTCAGGCAAAACAGCAGCAAGACTTAAACATGGAGGGGAACATCAACGATGGCAAATTAAAAGAACCGCTTCCCACGCCTTCCAGGTAACCAAGATCTTTCTCTCTAGGACAGCCGTGGGCAAACTACGGCCCGTGGGCCGGATTCGGCCAGTTCGGCTGTTCTAAATTATTGAAATTATTTAATTAAAAAAAAAGACCGTACCCTTTTATGTAATGATGTTTACTTTGAATTTATGTTAGTTCACACAAACACTCCATCCATGCTTTTGTTCCGGCCCTCCGGTCCAGTTTAAGAACCCATTGTGGTCCTCGAGTCAAAAAGTTTGCCCACCCCTGGTCTAGGGCTTTATGAGGCTTTAAAAGTGCCTCCCAGAACAAAACGCAGTCATTGCTCAGGACAGACAGAACAGCACCCGCCTCGCAGTCTCAAATGCAAGTCCAAGTGTTCCAATTCCAGATCCATTCCCCCGCAGGATGCTCTGAGGACAGCGTGGTCCCCCTCCAGGCCGGGCCCTGATTGGCTCCCACAGACTTCTGTAGAGGCAGCGTCTCTGACACAAGAATTGTGCTGGGGGTGAGGGGCGAGGGAGGGCCTGTGCAATCGGACCCAGGAAAGAAGGGGTTCAGGAAACTGCGGGGCCACATTCCAGACGCAGGAGGTGCTCCACAAGCGTGCGTCAGAGCGGGCAGAGGCGCACGTGGCGAGGAAAGCCGTTTTGACCCAAAACAGGAAGAGAGGACCAGGGTCCAGGCACAAAGACCTTGGTCCTCACAAAAGAGCGAAGCGGAGAAGCGACGTTGGCCCTTGGGGCCGAGGGCCAGGCCCGCTGAGTCCTTGAGGAGCCGCGGGCCAGGGAGCAGGCCCTCAGGGGAGAAGCACGGCCGGTGAGCAAAGGACTCCAGGGCCCGCGGGGGCCGCGTGTGGGTCTGCCTGGGAGCACGGTTCAGGCGAGGTCCCATCCTGAAGGTGACGCCAGGGTGGAGGCGGGAGGGAGTTTTCTAGATACATATGGTTGGGGGACAGCTTGAGCACGGTTGAAGAGATGGTAGTGGGTTGAGTGGTAACCCCCGCCCCCCAAATATGCCCACCTCCTAGCCGCTGGGACCCACAAGTGTGGCTGTTTGGAAAAGAAGCAATTTGATTAAGATCTCTTTGAGCTCATGCTGGAGCATCTGGATGAGTCCTAACTCCAGGGATGAGCATCCCATCCCAGAGAGGAGCGACATCCTGAGAGATGGCACCATGGGGGGTGCTGCCACCACCAAGGAGCACCTGATGCACCGGCAGCCGGGGAGGCAAACAGGCTTCTCCCCTAGACTGCCGGAGAGCCCGTGGCCGTGTGGCGTTGTGCATCGAATGGCTGGGCCCCAGACATTCTGTGATGAGCCCAAGGCCCCAGGCCTGGGAGAGCACATTTCTGCAGTGTTAAGCCACCAGGTGTGCTTCGCAGCCACCGGAAACTAACAGTCTGAGAGGAGCACCAGGCCTGCGACCGTGGCCCCCGAGGTCCCGTCCTCACCCTTTTCCTGCTAAGGCAGCGCTGGGTCCTACAGGCTGTTTCCCAGACCCCGGGGTCTCTGGGCTCAGCCAATGGCAGGCGGTGGGTGGGAGGCTGAGGGTGGGAGAGAGGAAGCCGCCAGGGTTTGTCTCCTCTCCTCTCCTCTCCTCTCCTCTCCTCTCCTCTCCTCTCCTCTCCTCTCCTCTCCTCTCTGAGCCTTGAGGGGCAACCCCAGCAGCAGCCGTGTCTGCCACAGCTCCCGCTCCCCACCAAATGGGGTCACTGTGATTCCAGTTCCCCCGGGCGGCCCAGCCCCCTGCTCTCATTGCAAGTCGCAGTGCTTTCTAGAAACAATGAGTCCAGTGTGATTGGAGCACAGGGCGTACATGGAGAGGGGAGGGGGAGGGGAGGGAGAAGAGCCCGGGGCAGTAGGCTGATGCCAGGTTGGGGTGGGCGATTCCACAGAGACTGTAAGCTATCGCCGTCGGGGCCCGGCGGGGGGCTGTGGGCTCCGCTAACACAGCCAGACCTCCACAGCAGCCAGAGCTCTCAGCCCTGACTTACCCCCCCGGTACCCAGCTTAGTCACCACCGCGCTCCAGACACTTCCTGGCAGGGGCTGTGTTCGCTGCAAGGGTTGCCATGGCAAAGCACTACACTCGGGTTGGCTCACACAACCGACGTTTCGTTTCTCACGTCCTGGAGGCCAAGGTCCGAGGGGAGGTTCCTCCTGCGGCCTCCGTCCTCGGCCTGAGGATGGCGCTCACCTCTCTGGGTCTCCAGGCGCCTTCCCTCCGTGCCTGT
Source organism: Vespertilio murinus (assembly GCA_963924515.1). Lineage (NCBI taxonomy): Eukaryota > Metazoa > Chordata > Mammalia > Chiroptera > Vespertilionidae > Vespertilio > Vespertilio murinus. The sequence goes on from OZ004712.1 coordinate 5,318,295, forward strand.
CTGGGTCCCCATCACCCTTCGTGTAAGGACACCCGTCAGATTGGATCAGGGCGCCGCCCCGATGCCCTTATTTTACCTTCATTATGTCTGTACAGGCTCTGCCCCCGAACTCAGCCACCTTCTGAGACACCGGGGCCCACGACTGCAAATAGGGATTGGGGGGGAAGACAATTGGCCCACGACAGGGACTAACGTGTCCGTGGCAGCCAAGAGAGTGTGGGAATCATGGCGTGCCCTTGGGAATTAGAAGTCACCAGCAGGTGGTCAGCGAGAAGCCAGGGTGCCTGGTGGCCTTGGGTGCCTGGCAGACCTTGTCAGGTGCTGGAAGGGGCCAGCAGCCCTGCCCAGCGGAAGGGGCCGGAGCAGGGGAAGAGGCAGGAAGCGGGGGGTGCCTTGTGGGAGCACCAGTGGACCACGCCCACTGGACTAGCTTCTGTGAAAAACCCACCAGGGACTTCCTAGAATTCTAGCTCCAGTTGCGGTTCCTATAACTGGCAAGGGGGGGACTGGGCAAAAGAAAACTTTGCACTATTAACGCAATTTTGTCTGTGAATGCAACCCACAGGTTGGTGAAATCTACAAGGGAAAACCGACGCATTTGGGAAGGAATTAAGGTCTTCCTCTGGCCCCGCCTCCCCACCACAACACAGACACACTCGGAGAAGGTATCTGTTCTCCTCTGCAGAGACTGCATCCCTGTGGAGGTATGGACAAGCCACAGGGCTGCACACAGTCATCGCAGGAAAAGAGAGACTCAGACGGAGGCAGAGGGACCTGGGCGGGGGTGGGAGGCTCAGGATGAGGGAGCGGGAGCGGCCACGTTAGTCTCCTGGCCGCGTGCAGAGGAGGCCGCAGCTCCAGGACCGCCAGCCTGGGTCCAAGGGAGCCGTACACACACGCTTTTGCAGATGAGACGCAATTTATTAATATAAGACTCCGCGGGGTGCCGGGCAATAAATTGCTCTTCGTGCGATTTATAAACTGAGACGGTACCGGTGAGGGCCCCGCCAACTGTAATTCTCTCGGCCTGAAGCGAGCAGCGACGGCTTCAGCAGGCGAGAGGAATAAATCAGCCGGGGAACCGCGGCGAGAAAGCCGTTTTATAGGTCTGCGGATCTTGAGAAACGTTGATTAAGTCCGATCTGGAATCCCCTGCAGTTGTTTTACAAGCTGCTTTATCCCCGAGACCCCCCAGGCCTCCCTCTAAGACCGCAGTCTCCCAGGAAAAATGGGAAGTGTCTTATGTTGTGTTTGGAATAGGAAACAAAATATGTGGTATGTTTTTACGGTCCTGGGAAAAGGTGAGGCTGACCATTCGAGGCGGCTTCTGTGTTCCCAAGGTCTGGCTTAGAGGAAAACTCCATGGGAGGTTTCCCGCCTCAGTGATAACGCGGGGTCTCCAGGGGCCCAGGACAGAAAACACTGAGAGCGCCGGAGCCGTGTGTTTAGAGTCAGGAGGGCTCATCAGGGGTTAGCGCTTGAACTCCCACAGTTGGGGTTCACTTGGGCAGGAGGAGAGAAAGGCAACATTTACCAGGGGTACCAGTCAATAATGCGGATTTTTTTTCAACGCCCGGAGTTACACATATGTCGGATAGACATGCGATTGGATAGGTATGCTACTTTGTTGTATTGACAGCAAGCTTCAAAACTTCATATGTCAAATATGCCGAAGGTGTTAACATCATAGATATTTTTACACTTAAAAGTGTCGAATTTTGTCCCCACAAGAGAGCATTTGCGGGAAGTTTTAATTCGTTGTTTTGAAGCATAGTACAGCTGAAAGTTAACGTATATTTCAGGAAGCTTATGGCAAATGAGCTCCATCTCAAGATACTTTTGAACGCTGGTCTAAACGCTTCAAAAGTGATGATTTCTTCGATGGGAAAGATGAAGAATGTCCGGGTCAACTGAAAAAGTTTGAAGACCAACAATTACAAGCATTATTGGATGAAGATGTGTGTCAAACTCAAAAGCAACTTGCAGAAAGATTAAACGTTGCTGAGCAAATAATTTCCAATTGTTTACAAGCCATTGGAAAGATTTTAAAGGAAGGAAAATGGGTGCCACATCAACTGAACGAAAGACAAATGGAAAACCAAAAAGTCATCAGTAAAATGTTGCTTCAATGGCACAAAAGGAAGTATTTTTTGCATTGAATTGTGACTGGTGATGAAAAGTGGATTTATTTTGAGAATCTCAAACGCACAAAATCATGGGTTGATCCAGGTCAACCATCAACATCGACTGCAAGGCCAAATGGCTTCGGAAAGAAGACAATGCTCTGTGTTTGGTGGGATCAGGAAGGTGTGGTGTCTTATGAGCTTCTAAAACCAGACGAAGTCATTAATACTGATCACTACCGACAACAAATAATCCATTTGAACCACACTTTGATCATGAAACGACCAGAATGGGCCAGAAAACACGGCAAAGTAATTTTGCTTCATGATGACGCACCATCACACACTTCAAAACCAGTTAAAGACACGTTAAAAGATCTTGCCTGGGAAGTATTGACCCACCTGCCGTGTTCACCGGACCTTGCTCCTTCAGATGACCACTTGTTCCCATCGATGGCACACACACTCTCTAAGCAGCACTTCAAAACCTATGAAGAGATGGAAAATTGGGTCTCTGAATGGTCTGCCTCAAAACAAGGAAAGTTCTATTGGGACGGTATCCACAAATGACCTGAAAGATGGGGAAATGTGTAGCTAGCGATGGACATTACTTTGAATAAAGCACTTCTGATATTTCTCTTGACATTATCATGTTTTCTTTGATTACAAAGTCCGCAGTATTATCCGGTATACCTGGTAAGCCGTGGGCTCTGGGACAGACTGCTTTCGAGTATATGTGTGTGTCCTGAGAGACGCCCCTGGCTCCAAATCGCTAACCTGTTAATTACCCGCTCGCCGGTGTGTTCAATGACCACATTCTAGGACACAGTTGGGTTCCAGCGAACGGTCACATGTATTCTAAACTGTAGCCTTAAGATGAAAAAAGCCACGTGTCCTCCCTCTGGCTCCTCTGAATTACCAGACAGTAGCCACTTCATCCAGAATTTTACTTGCAGGAAAGAAACGCGAGAGACAGCACCCTGGAAGGGACCGGTGGGAAGACTCACGCGGGTGAGCCAGCCACGTGGCAGGGAAGATGTCCGGGCCTCTCGGCCTTTTAGAGAGAACACGGAGACTCAGAGAGGTCCCTTCACCTGCCCAAATCACACAGCATCGACTGGAAAAGGCAGGAGTTAGCTGACACCTCAGTTCTCGCCCTTCCCTTCAAAATTGGGAGCCAGCATCTTCCAACTGAGTGAGTTCGCTCAGTGTCTCACGGTCTCTCTTTCTTCTTGCAGATGCAGACCTAAACCCAGATCGCTGCCTCCCTGTTCTTACCACCCTTCCCAGGGCACCCCTCCTGTTCGCAGGACTGAGCAGAGGGGTGGGTGGGGGGCACACGGACACCCTCCCACCTCACCTGAAGCCAGGACTGGGCCCCGGAGTCTCCAGTTTCAGGAGCTGGCTGCCCTCCGACAGAGCCACAGTGGAGCTTGGGGCAGACCCCGAAATTGCTGCAGCTGCAGGAAACTTCCAGAACGCCTTTCCCAGAACCTGGCTCCCCCAGAAGCAGTGCATCCCCCGCCCCACCCCGCGCCATCCCGCCTCCTGGGCTGGGCATGCAATCAGCCACAGCACTGGAACCTGACTTCAAAATCACCGCTCCTGGGCATGGCCACCTCCCAAACACACTTCCCTCCACGGGCCGATCGCCAGCAAGATTCCCGGCCCTGAGGGGAGGCAGACCTGTCTGGCCTGACTCTCCGGCTCCGCCCGGACGGCGGCCACGGGCTCCTCCTAAACACCTGTGCCCGCTCCAGAGTCCGCCGGGCTTCCTCTGGGCTAGAGCGCACACAGCTTGAAGACTCACATATCCTGGGGCTGCTGGGGAAATGCAGATTGCGTTTCAGTGGGTCTGCCTGGGCCCCGGGGTTCTGCTTTCCTAGCAAGCTCCTGGTGCCAAGGATGCTGCTGCTGATTCCTAGATTCCTAAGCCAGCGGAAACCCTGGGCTGCCTCCCCAGATGGCCTTTCTAACTCCCTTATCTCCTCCTCCCTGCCCCCTCCTCCCACCTCTGCAGAGCCCCAGACAGACACCACCAACCCCGGGACGCCTAGCCCACCCAGCGGGGCTCCGTGCCTGCCATGTCCCGTTGTCCCTTGCATCCTTGGAAGCTCTGTTTTCCCATGAAGCCCGTCTTCTTCCCAGCCGGAAGGGCTGCATCCCAGCCTTGGGCACACAGGGAACAAGCCCCGCTTTCCCAGACGTGCAAGCCCCGGGCCTGTGTGGGAGGGAACGGCTGGGACGGCTCCCCAGAAGGGAGCAAGTGCAGAAGGCCGGCCAGGGGCCCCTCACTCCAGCTCCCTGACCTCGCTTCGGAGGCAGCAAAGCTCAGCTGTGCTCCACTTTCCTGTTCGGGGAGCAGAGTGCCTCCCGCAGTGAATACCTGTGTCCCCCAGAACCCGGCTGACGGCACAGAGGAATTCTCCTGCTTCCCATTGGCCAGACCAGATAGCTGCTGATGAAAACGGGATTCGGTGCTTTCTGCAAAAACACATTGTATAGTCTGAGAGCTCACTGGGAAGTGACTGGAGAGGAGGAACACTTAGCCATCCTTGGTTGCGATTTAATATCCAAAAGAACCTATCCTGCCCGGCCTGCATGGCTCGGTGGCTGAGCATCGACCCATGAATCAGCAGGTCACGCACGGTTCAATTCCCGGTCAGGGCACAGGCCCGGGTTGTGGGCTCGATCCCCAGTGTGGGGTGTGTAGGAGGCAGTGGATCCATGATTCTCTCTCGTCATTGATGTTTCTATGTTTCTCTCCCTCACACTTCCCCTCTGAAATCAATTTTTAAAGATATTTTTTAAATAAACAATTTTTTTGTGTGTCCCGGCTGGTTTGGCTCAGTAGGTAGAGCGTTCGCCTGTGGACTGAAAGGTTCCAGGTTTGATTCCAGTCAAGAGCACAGGCCCGGGTTGTGTGCTCGATCCCCAGTGTGGGGCATGCAGGAGTCAGCTGCTCAATAATTCTCTCTCATCATTGATGTTTCTATCTCTCTCTTCCTCTCCCTTCCTTTCTGATATCAATAAAAATATATTTTTAAAAATAAAAAAAATTTTAAAGCCCCCTAAGAAAGGCTGTATCTGAGGAATTCCTTAATTTTCCTCCTTTGCTTCCAAAGGGTGAGACACCAGCCAAGATTTCCTGGTTACGGGACCTCTTCTGAGGCAAATACCCCCCGGGCTGTGGAAATGAGTGGGAACTGGAATGCAGAGTTCTTCTTATCTGCCCTCCGCTGTTTCTCGGGGAGGGTGTGGTGTTATCAGCGCGGTGTGCAGGGGGTGCAGGGCGGGGGCCTCGGGGCCTGGGGTGGCCCTGTCCCCCACAGTCGCCCTGTGGGTTGTTTTCAGGGAAATGGGTAATCGGATCCTAGGATCCCTGGATGTGACGAGATAACATTGACTATATTCTACTTGCTGATAAAAAATAATATATATTTTCCAAATAGCTCCAGAATGAGTCACTTCTAAAATAGTCAGAAATACATTTCCTGCCATTCTTCTTTGAAACTTGAATTTATCGGTTTTATAAAACGACTCCCATCCCTAAGCGAATGCATGTAGAATTGGCAACACGGTCTTACGCCGGCCACGGCCTAGCCTTTGGGGACCCAGCAGATCTGAATAAAAGTTTAGGGCATACTCTCTTATAGGAAATGTGGCTACTTCTAGCTTCTCTTTCTGAAAAGATAAAAGAATAGCATACGTGCAAGAGTTAGACGAAATCTGCCCTAACTGGTTTGGCTCAGTGGAGAGAGCATCAGCCTGCAGAGTAAGGGTCCCAGGTTCAAGGGCATGTACCTTGGTTGCAGGCACATCTTCTATAGAGGGTGTGCAGGAGGCAGCTGGTCGGTGTTTCTCTCTCATCGATGTTTCGAACTCTCTATCCCTCTCCCTTCCTCTTTGTAAACAATCAATAAAATATATTTAAATAAAAAAGAGTTAGATGAGCCGAAACCAGTTTGGCTCAGAGGATAGAGCGTTGGCCTGTGGACTAAAAGATCCCAGGTTTGATTCCGGTCAAGGGCATGTACCTTGGTTGTGGGCACATCCCCAGTGTGGGGTGTGCAGGAGACAGCTGATCAATGACTCTCATCGATGTTTCTAACTCTCTATCCCTCTCTTTTCCTCTCTGTAAAAAATCAATAAAATATATTTTTTTAAAAAGAGTCCGACAAAATCCATGGGCAAGCTTCCGGAGCACCTGACACTGCCGAAGGCAAGTCACTGCTGGGTGCAGCCAGAGCCTAAACACCATAGCCAAAGGGCAGTCTGGGGAAAAGTGGAGAGATGCGGATACTTCCTCCTGCCATCAGCTAAGTCTTTTAAACCACCTGAACCTCCGTTTTCAGATCTGAAAATGGGATGACGACCGCCCCACCTGTTGCAGAGTGGCTGCGATAGTCAAATTGGCTCCCTGGAGCAAGCACCTTCTAAACTGGCGGAGCGCAGAGCCGTGCAGGTGGGCAGTGTCTGCCGCTGCCTCTGGGCTCCACACAGCAGTGCCTCTCCCACCCCCTCACTCTGTGCAGGCAGAGCGCGGAGGAGGACGGACAGGCATTGTAGAGGGACCAGAATGTTAACTCCTTTCACCTGCGGTTCTTCAGATCGCTCTCCTGCATTTCCCTCAGGAAGTCTCTGGACAAATCCTCCAGTCCTGTCACATTCATCTCAGCAACAGAATTGGCAGATCCTAGGTTACTACCTAAGTCCCAGATAACCTATCTCCCTCACTCCCCCCGTGCCCAAAAAGCAGCGCCCACCCCATCTTTCTGAAGGCTCTCTGAAGGGAGATGACCAGCTCTCTTCTCCAAACGATGGGGAGACAGTCTTATCGGAGTGGGAAGCCTGAAGGCCCCCCCAGGACTAGAAGGGGACAGAGCCCTCCGTCCCAGACACAGAGGTTTGCCTCCCTGAAACCCCCGTGCGGAGGGGGAAGGGCCTCAGGGAGAAATGGCCGTCATGGTAAAGCTTTGCCAAGAGATGGCAGATGGACGCAGGACCAGGCGCCGGGAAAGCCATACCTGAGTGCCCACAGGAACGGGGAGGAAGGGCATCGCCTGAGGAAGGCCTGAGCCTGAATTTCCCACCCCCGGCAGGCAGGCTCTACGAGCACCTCAAATGGACTTGGAAGCAATAAAGGAAGTGTGACATTCCTTAAGCCCGGTCCTGTGGGAGCCACTCACATGCCTGCTGCTCTTTCTGGGACATTCTGGCAGATGCCTCTGCTTTCTTTGGATGCTCCGGCGTTTGGGGGAAACAGTTCTAAAGATCAGCCAAGGCTCTTTCTGCAGTCACCTTCCACCTCCCCCCGTTCCCCCCAGTGAGAACTTATCCCCAGAAAAACCAACCCAGCAAGCATTTCTTTCAGAACCTGACACTCCAGCCCACGCGTGGCATACCGCACCGTCACTTACAACTACCTCTCAGCAAATCTTCAGTGGGAAAGAGTGTTTCTTCTTTCTCCCAAAAGTCACAGGATAAACACGTCAAGAAACAAACACGTGCCCTAACCAGTGTGGCTCAGTGGATAGAGCATCAGCCTGCAGACTCAAGGGCCCCAGGTTCGATTCTGATCAGGGACATGTACCTTGGTTGCAGGCACATCCCCAATAGGGGGCGTGCTGGAGGCAGCTGATGGATGTTTCTCTCTCATTGATGTTTCTAGCTCTCTATCCCTCTCTCTTCCTCTCTGTAAAAAAATCAATAAAATATATTTCACACACACACACACACACACACACACGCACACACGCACATACGCATCATGACGATGAGCACACCCTGGCTGTGGTTCCAGGTGGTCGGAAGCAGAGCTGCTCTGCCAACCGAACTCACCACGTTGGAAGTAGAAGTGCCCCTGCCCTCGTCTGACCCGGAGGAAATCGAGGCCCAGAATGTGAACTAATCACTAACGACCTCAAGCTATTAAGTGGTGGAGCCCAAATTAGAACCCAACTCTGCTTTCTTTTTTTTTTTTAAATATATATTTTATTGATATTTTACAGAGAGGAAGGGAGAGAGATAGAGAGCTAGAAACGTCGATGAAAGAGAAACATCGACCAGCTGCCTCTTGCACACCCCCTACCGGGGATGTGCCCGCAACCAATGTACATGCCCTTGACCAAAATCGAACCCGGGACCTTTCAGTCCGCAGACCGACGCTCTACCACTGAGCCAAACCAGTTTCGGCCCAACTCTGCTTTCTATTCTAATCCCAACCATCTGCCATTCTTTAGCAAGAAAATGTGTGTGTGTGTGCATGTGTGCCTGTGCTTGTACATGTGTGTTTGCATGTTTGTGTGTGTGCATCTGTGTGCGTTGTGCTTGTGTGTGTGACCGCGTGCGAGCAATGGCTCAGCTGCTGACTGCAGACCAGAGCCCAGATTGCTGAATGTAACCATTGCCGCGTTGGGTTGACTCTGAGGGAGAGACTGAAGGAACTGTGAGCTGCAGTAGGCGTCTGTTGAGCTTCAGCTGAAATGTGCCCATTGCTGCTTTAATGTGATAATCAGGGGTGGGGGCCCTGGTGACAGACCGTGATGTATTGGCTGTTGTTCCGCACTTTGATGTTCCTTGGAATCTGTCAAAACTCCAGCACACCCAAAAGTGCCGTGGCGTCATCTGTCCCGAGCTGGCTGCCGAGGCAGATGGCAGGGCCGTGGCTGCCGTGTGCGCCGAGGTCAGCACCAGGTCAGGGAGGGCAGACCTTCCCTAAGGACAGCCGCAGTGGCCCGTCCCAGGTGCCCCCACACCCAGGGGACGCCTGTCCCGGGGATAAACGTCCTTGCTGTCTCTGACTGAAGGAGGCCTACGGATCCCCTCCCCCACCCTACCCCCGTGTTGGCTTCTGGGGCAGGAACCCTCTTCCACACCCTCAGTCCCGGGGCTGGAGCTGCAGGAGAAGGCCACGGCGTGCAGGGGGCACACAGGCTGAGATCGCTGCCTCCACAGCGCCCCCTCTCGACCTGGGGACCAACCTGTGCATGCTCCGTGGCCACCATGTGCGTGGCAAAGGTGCAGCAGGCAGGAGGCCGTGCCGATGCTCTGGCTCCCGAGGCCAGATGAGTCACCCCAGGGTCTCGCCAGCTGGACGGGGCTGCCTGTCTCCCCAGGCTCGTCTGGGCAGCGTGCAGAGCTGGGACTGCTGGCACCCAGCCCTGGGCATCTGGAGAGCCTCCTAGAGAGAGCTGGTCTCTGAGGGGTCGCCCTGCCCATGAGGCGAGGAACGCCAAGGCTTGGTGTCCCCATGCCTCCTGGTGGGGAAGAAGAGAGTGGTTTGCCTGGGATTCCCATGGTGCAGTTCGGCTCCTTCGCGTTGGCCTCTTGAGGGGACCTGGTCTATGGAGACCATTGGGTCTCAGCGGGTCCTGCGGCTCTGACGTGAGGATCGTTGTTCTAATCCTCCCTGCACCAGGCGATGCCACCTCCGCGGAGAAGCCGACTCCCAGGAGAATCCAGAAAAGGCCGTGTCAGGGTTCGTTTTATGGTTAGCTCTCCAAACCTCGCTTTCCAAGCCTGCAACATGAGGCCTGTGCCGTCCTCCACTAGGGCGCTGTTTTGAATGCCCAATGTGATGACGTACGTGAAACAGCTCAGGACGGGGCCTGCCCCATAGTCGGTGCTCGGTACACGGTCACTTGTGCCCTTCTCCCTCGCCCTCTCCCTCCCTGTGCCGATGGCCACGTCCTCCGAGGCACGCGTGAAAATGAACCTCACTTTGCAACCACGGAAGCTTAGGAAGGACGGTGTGGCATTACCGACTGTGACCAAACCCGGGACTCGGCTTGCAGCAGCAAGCTGCCCAGCCTCCTGTCCTCGAAGCTGGGGGCGGAAGACTGAGCGGAGCCCCTAAGGGTGGTACCTAGCCGGGGAGGGTACCAGTCGTGACCACTGCCACCCTCCCCAGTGGCAGAGGCTAAGATATAAAATAGGAGGCGTGGGCAGCCCAGACATGTGTCTGCAGGGGCGAGGCCCCGGCCCCGGAGAAGCCATCAATCTCCCCTCCGTTTCGGATGGGAGAGCTTCCTTGCCAACAGCAGAGGCCCAGACGGGGCCACCTCTCGCCGCAAACCAACACTTTCTGATGGGCCAAGTGGCCCGCGGGGTCACTGGGGATTAACTACAGGGAAACCCTTCCAGAAAGGGGCCGGGGACACGGAGACAGCTTGGCTCCCTGGGCTGAGAAAGTGACGTCAGCCATGCAGATAAATTCCAAAGAATCTATCACCCGTCTCACAATGTTTTACTAGCTCGTAAAATGTTCCTGTGCTCTTTCCATGCTGACAACTCCTGGGGGCGGTCCAGGGCATCCTGGAAAAGTACAGCAGGGGGGTACCTTTCCGATCGCTCCGCACCCAGGGCCTCCCTTCTTGGAGACTTGGCCTCGTTTCCATCCTTTGCTGTTCATGGAAAGCCCATTCCGGAGCGGAGGAAGGAGGCCGTTCAGGAGACCCTGAGCGAAGGGGCCAGGTCTGGGTCCTGATGGAAGAGGAGGCCAGGCTCCGATGGGGAGCACAGCAGGGAAACCGGGACATTCTCCCCTTCTGAGCAGTTCCCAGGACCCCCTGGGCTCCCTGTGTCCCCTTCAGGAGCTCTTAGAGAAAAAGAGGTTTCCATGGGGTGCAGGGAGGGAGATGTAGGGGAACCAACCAAATCCACACAAACATTTGCTACCGGCCCAGATCACCTCCCGGAGAAGGTGGTCTAGAAGCTTCTGAAAATACTACATTAACATCTTCTCGCTCGTTGCCGACCACAGAGCTGTGAGTTCAGTCTCATTATTGCCATTTTCCGGGCAAGGAAACAGGAGTTTGGAGCCGGTAGCTTGCCCGGTGTCACACAGCTAATGAGCAGTAAAACCAGACCACCCAGCGGCCCAGCTTTTCTGGATCCCAGTCCGCCCGCCGCTCGCTGCCCCATACTCCGGGCTTCCTACTTTAGACGAGTGAACCAGAGCTTGTGTCATTAAAGGAAATGTTTATCACGAGGGACGTGACCATGAACTAAGAGATGACTTTTAAAGGGGTGTTCACTTGTCAGCTCCCCAAACAATCCCCACAAGACGCAGAAGGCGGAGGGGTTCTAGGGTGGGTGTGCCTGAGGAGCCCGCTCTGGGCCAGGAGAAGTCCTAAGAGCCGTTCTCTGCCCGGAGAACCCCTCGGGGCTGCTGTCTTTCCAATCGGGGACCCGTGTGTTCACTCCTGAGACCTGGACCCCGGAGCCTCAAAGGGAAGCCCCGGATGTTTCGCGCCTCTTGCAATCCTGGGACCTGTTTCCCTGGGGAACAAACCTGGACCTCACCGTCTCCCAGGATCATGCAAGAGGCCCGGCCTCCTGCTCTCTGCCGCGTCTGTACGCACAGGGCACGGGCTCTCGGGTGAAGTGGGGACACGGCAAGGTCCCCAGGTGTCACCTCCGGCCCAGATGCGGGCCCCGGGAGCCCCGTCCAGAGTGAAATGGCTCACCCTGGCCAACACGGTCATTAGCAGGGACGTCACACGCCAGCTGAAAAGGTGGAAAACCAGTAGGCAAGGAACCCATTTTGTCATCCAAGGACAATAAAGTTTATATGCTCCCAGATGTGGGTCCTCCCACTTCATCAAGGCCGAGGCCCAGTCCGGTGAAAGGAGCTTTTCTCCAGCAAAACGGGGAGGGAGCTTCCTTGGGGCTAAATTTAGACTCCCCCGCGGGGGAGGGGCCCCCGTGCTGACCGAATAGGCCCATGGTTCAGCGTCCCCGCCGGGGAGTCCGAAGGGCTCCCCGCCCAGGCGCTGGGCTGGGCTGTGCCTGGGGCTGGGCTCGGGCCCTGCCTCTGGCTCCATCAGGCCGGGAGGGCACGCGGCTCTGGGCACTCTGCCGGGTGTGAGGTCTGTTCACTCACTCTGCCAAGAGGCAGCCACTCCACAACACCCACTCCTCGGCACCCCGGCTGGAGCCTCTGAGCATCCATGGTGCTGGGAGGCCCAGGAGCGGACCTGAAAGCGTTGGAAATCCGACGTGGAGAGCGCAATGTGTGGCAAGATGGCCAGGCTCACAGAGAGGGTGGGAGGGTTCCAAAGAAGGAGGGAGCTACCCACCGTCCCTCAGACTTCCTGGGAGAGTCGGTCTCCTTGGGCTGGGCTTTTGTTCGGGGTCCCAAAAGCACCGGTGACGGAATACTGACAGGCGTGCGCTGTCCTGGGGAAGTTAGTGTGGTCCCGACCAGAGAGACTCACGAGAGTTCCATTCATGCCTCTCCCGGGCCAAGGATCAGGGAAGATGGAAGAAGCTGCATTTCCCCAGGGGCGGCCTTTGTTCAGGATCTGGCTCCCCACCCTCAGAGCTCAGGAAGTGTGTCCTAGCTAGCACACCCCTCACAGTCACCGACTCACTGCCACCGAATCTAATCACCGCTCGGACCTGGCCGGGCCGGGAGACTTGGGCGGGGCGGTAACAGGACGAGCTGACTGCATCTCTCGCCCAGCCTTCCTGTAGATATGGACCACGGTTTGCGGAGGGGATGAAACGAGTTGCAGAACTCGCCTCCTGAAATGCGTCCCACGCTCCTAGACCCAGCTCCAGCTCCAGCGCCTGAAGAGCCGCTGCAGACAGAGCTAACCCCCGTCTCCGGGGTTCCCACGGCCCCGCACCCCAGTTCACACAGCACTGACCCCTCTGCGGAGTCATCCGTGGTTCACATTGGCCTGCCCCGGAGACTGAGAACTTCTTTCATTTTGACTTTCCAATTCCTAGCATATAGTAGGCCTTCCGCTGACCCTAGTCAGGGGTGGGCAAACTTTTTGACTGGAGGGCCAAAATGGGTTCTTCAACTGGACCGGAGGGCAGGAACAAAAGCATGGATGGAGTGCTTGTGTGAACTAATATAAATTCAAAGTAAGCATCATTACATAAAAGGGTACGGTCTTTTGGGGGTTTTTTAATTCAATAGTTTTACTCACCGGATCCGGCCCGTGGGCCATAGTTTGCCCAGCCCTGCCCTAGATGGATGGATGAATGAATGAATGAATGAATGAGTGAATGATACTAAGATGCACAAACCATTTCGTTTAAACATCTTGGTGGCTTTTTTAATAAAAGGGGCTGGCATGATGCAAAGGTTAACAGAGCTTCATAAAAAAAAGGAGACCTATCCCAGGATTAACCGGCCACCTCTCTGTGCCCGGTAAAGGGACAAGCACAGTCCCCAGACTGAGCAAGCATTGTTAATGCCCAATTATCCCCAACTGGTTCTCATTAACTTGAAAGAACTGGGCTGGGCTACCTTCTCTCTCTCTCTCTCTCTCTCTCTCTCTCTCTCTCTCTCTCTCTCTCTCTCAGGAGGTGGTAGCACTGGTTACCCTAGTGAGCTTTCCCGGCAGCAGTAGAGCAGGTATCAAAGGCCCAGCTGCACTCACTATCTACAGGGAAGCCCCCAGGGACTTCCCAGTCTGTCTGTCCTCCTACGGATTGGCACCACAGGAGGGAGTTCCCAGACCCCACAAGATAGACTCAGGATATCAGTCTATTGGAGAACCCGCCCTGCCAATCCCAGCAGGAAATCCAGGCAGAGATAGCTCAGGCCGCGGAGCAGAGTGGTGGGAGTACGTATTCCCTTTTAAGGGAGCTAGGAAGCGGTAGAATTCTCAGATAACCCGATCAAGCAAAACAATTACCCTATCTCATAATACCAGCGCCAAGGATATAAATAGTCCAAAGAGAAGTATGTCTGTGTCATCATTCCTGAGCCACGGTTTGCTCTGCATTTTACCCAGCCAACCAGGAAGGAAGGAAGAGTGCAAATCTTTTTAGTTTTTATTTTTTTTAAGAACATGTTTATGGCAGCCAGACATTTCTAAAAGAGGCCTGGGCTACAAGGCAATGTACCAAACTAGAGGATTTGGAGGTTGCTGAATGAAAGGATTAGGAGGGGGAACACGGTGGACACATGTGTTTCCTTTGACAATAAATATATATTAAGGATTGTAAGTTACCATGATTGTACTTGAACTTGCTATTTAGACAGTGGAATTAGCTGGTAGGAACTGTTGCCCTCTACTGGATGGAATGTCACAAGAACACATGACAGTTGCCTGAATGCTGTCATCCTTCCCAGGGTGCAGAGGGCAGGAGGGTGGCGGTGATGAGCATGTTGATGGAGGAGGGGGAGGGAACGGAGAAAGGGAGACAAAAGGAGGTAACAGAGACTTTGAGAATGGAGAGGTTCCCCTAGATTTAAATAGCACTTCTGTGCTTTACACAGTGCATTCACGCAAATTATTTCCCTTGAGCTTCATAATAATCCTGTGAAGATCATGGACAGTGTTGCCCGTGAGAAGACTTGGGTAGAGAAGTTCAACCATTTGTCTACAGAGACCAGGCCAGCAAGAGGCAGAGCTGAGATTCCGAATCAGGCTTTCTTTTTCTTTTTAAACAATGTTAAATTGTCAATTAATATAAATTTAACTTTATTCATTTCAATAAAAATATAAATTTATGAATTAAATCGATTGGGTTGGCATTGGTCAACATGAACATGGGGGTTTCTAAGTTACAAGATTTGTATATTGCACCATGTGCCCACCCCAAAGTCAAATCCTCTCCTGTAACCATAGGATCCCCCTCTACCCGACCCTTCCACTCCCACCAGCCCCGAAATGTTTCCCTTCACTCTCCTTTTTGGTGGGCTTTATGTATATTTACTTAAATCCAGTCTTGGATTTTTTTTAAGTCTCTTCTAAGCATTAAAGACATAATTTACTTATGCTTTCACTAAAAAACATGACACATCTGCTCTATGCGTGGCCCTCAGCCTATAAACTGGAGGACAGCTTCCACAGAAGGGGTGGCCAGCAAACAAGGGAACAGATCAGTCAGGGTCATGATGTCAGAGCCTCAGTGGCAGGGGGCAGGCAATGAGACCAGGCCCCAACGTGAGAACACGCATAGCAGACATGTTTGGGCACGTCTTCAGAAAGACAATCTCTACAGGCAGAGGACTGGCCTTGGTCTCCCCAAACGGAACTCTGAAAATCAGCGTGAGCTATCAGAAGGGTGGCCTGGGAATGTCATCCACCCAACTCCCCATTAAGAAGCTCCTGAAGTATCAAGTAGGAAAGAACTTCCCTAGAAATGTGCATACTTCTCTATTAGCAAAGATTGTGAGCTCATTTCTAAAGCAGCGGTGTGCATTCCTTCAACCACTGCATGGCTTGGGCAGCTTTATAATACCCCAAACTCAGGAGCAGCCCATCTGCTCCAACAAGTGAATCGTATTACAAGCTATGGCGCTTCCATTCAATAAAAAATACTCAGCAACGAAGAGGAACACCTGATCAACACATGATCTACTTACATAACTCTCCTGCGCATTATGCTTACCTCTTTAACACTGCTCCTCTGTGGCTCACGGGGCCCAGAGCTGGGGTGGCAGTCAGAGACCCAAGGACTCCCACTCCTGGCAGTTGGGGCTCTGGTGCGGGCATTGGTGGGGGTCTATGGGAGCTGTGCAGGCTCATGTGGCAGGTGCTCTCAGAGCTGGGGCAATAGCAAAAAGAGCCTGGAGAAGGTCTCGTCCGGGGCACTTTGTTGGCAGGTCATTTTATAAAATATATATGTTGCTTTTTAGAGAAAGTGAGGGAGGGAGAGGGAGAGAAAGAGAAACATCCCTGTGAGAGAGAAACCTCAATTAGCCGTCTCCCGCACGCACCCTGACTGAGGATGATACAACCACCTGGCATGTGCCTTGACCAGGAGTCAAACCGGCCACCTTTCAGTGCACAGGACAAGACTCAACCAACGGAGCCACACCAGCCAAGGCTGTTGGCAGAACATCTTGGTGAGAATTCAGTCAACTCAGAGAGATATTCCTTTAAGGGGAGGGGTTGGGTTAGGTGGCTCTTAGGACGATTCCAACCCTAATATTCTGCATTTCCATGAGTCACCTAAGCCAATCTGGTCCCCGTGACTCAGCATTCGCTCGTGTTCTTGGCTCTCAGCTTCCTTGCAGCCAAAGTGAAATCACCTCGTTTTTGTGCCATGTATTTGACACTCATCATCGACAGTTTGTGTTATTGACCATAGTTTTATTTGAATATCTTGTCCCACAACTAAATAATAAGCTCCCCCTGAGATCATAACTAACTATTATTCGTAAGTCTTTCACCTAGGAGGTATAATGGTAGAACTTATTTGAACCCAACTAAAAAGAATTAAAAGGATTCGGTTGAAAATGTTGATAGATTTGACTACTTGGCTATATCCAAAGTTTAAAATTGTATAGAGTAAAAATCACCACAAAGCCTAAAGATTAATGGCAAACTGGGCAACATATTTGCAAAATATTTAGAAGATAAAGAGAATAGGCCAGACGAGAATGAGCAATTTGCAAAACCAAAACAATAAATGGCCAGTAAGTATATGGAAAGAGACTCAGTCTCACTCCTCACCAGAGACATGAAAACTTAAACTCTGAGAGGATGGCTTTTGTTTTTGTATTGTTTGTGCCCAGTTGAAAAAATGTAAATGAACCAAAATACACGTGGTCAGTGATGATCAGCAGAAATGGACATTTTTTTGCTAGTGAAACCATAAGTGATAGTGGTAGACACAAAGTGGCATTTGACAGTAGGTAACAGAAGACTTTCAAATGTGCCAAATAGTTCATCTGCTAGAGATTTTTCTTTTTTAAAAAAAGTAATAATTGGGGAACAAGGAGACATAACAAAAATAGTCATTGCAGAATTGCTTGTAAAATTGAAAACAAACTAATTGTTCACTCAGGGAGCTATTATGCTAATTAAAATTAGTGGACTGGAGTCCCCTGGATAAATCTCTAAAATACATTATTGATTCCAAAGTTCAGGTTGGAGAAGGAAAGGGACAGCACAATACCATTTGTAAACATTTTAAAAACAGAAAACAACAACACTACTTTGTTTACTACACATGTCCATAGAAATATAGCAAGGGCATTAAAAAGGACCAGAAAAGATAATCAACATCACACTTGTGTTTAAGGAAGGGGGTTGAGATTGAGGAGGAATCCAAACGGAGCTACATCTTTTCCCCTATTTTCCTTCGGATTGGATTAAATAAGAAAACGCACATAAGGCACTTAGCGTAGTACCTGACTTAATACATAGGAACCTCAATTATCTTAACTATTAACACACACATTGGCTGTCTAAGTATAGTCTAAAAGGAGAGCTTGAACTTCACGAGGGAAAATACAGGGTAAAACCCAGGGCTCAAGTTTGAGCAGGGGTGCAAAGGGGAGTTTAAATTGAGACAGCTCCTGTGTGCCAGGAATCTTGTTGGGGTATGATGCCCATTGTCTCATTGAGTTCTCAGAGCATAGGACGTCACTGGGCCCATTTCACTGGTTGGGAAACGGGCTGAACCAGATTATGCAATTTAGACAAAATCACATATCTGCCAATGGAAGGCCCAGGATACTACTTTCTACAAGTCCAATGATCTTTACGATGAAGACGCCGAATCCAGAAGAAAAGAAAGGAAGTTTTTACACAGATGTTGCATGAGTTTGCAAACAAAGGCAGGGAAACCAGGCCTGCACTGCACTTTCCCCACATCTGAGAATGGCTTTGCCGTCGAATTTCCTGCTTGCTTATTCTCAGAAGCTGTCCCAGGGCTGGGGACTGGGTCACTGACCCATTAAACAAACGTTCCTGCTGACAAACCCAAAGGCTGCCAAGACGGGATGAGGAGTGAGAAGGAAGTTAGTTGACCGGCGGATCCCAGCACCCACGGCCTGATCAGCAGGATTGCCAGCCAAGCACTCAGTCCTGGAGGGTCAGCCCTTGGCTGAGGCCAAAGGAGAGCACACGTGATGAGTAGATAAGGCCTTCTGCCCTGGAAAACAAAGCCAGCGGCTTGGACTTCTGGGACAGGGTTGGGGGCAGGCAGGAGGAGATACATGATTTGCAAAATGTTTTGTTTCCTTTTTTGTGAAAATGGCCAAGAACAGTATTGGGAAAGACCTGGTGTTATTGTCATCACAGATAATACAATTGCTCAGCTAGAAACCGAATGAGAATGGAGCATTTAGCAAGAAGAGGATTATAAATGAATAAGTCTTCCAGCACCAAAAAAAGGGAAGAGAAAAACAAGACAGTATGAAGAGCCCTTGGAAAATCACCCTCAGGCAGGAGCAGGTGGCCTGAGAGTAAAGCCAGGGGAGTCTTCAGCAGCCCTGTGTCCTAGGTGAGAAGGACCCGAGGAGGCCTGGGGCCAAGATGCCGGGAGGAGGGAGGATAAAGGCACCCGAAGGAACCCAGTGCTTTCACGGGAGCTTAGAGTCCTCAGAAATATTAACTCTGCTAAAAATTTCTCCAGGGGAAAATTATCCTGGATAATCAAGATGGCCCCTAAATATAATTACATGTTTCCTAAATAAGAGAGGGTGGAGAGAGATTTAGCCACAGAAGGTAAGATAATGTGGCTACAGAGGGACAGATTAGAATGGAGCAGCCACAAACCAAGGAATGCAGAAGCCTCTAGGAGCAGAAGCAGAAAGGAGAAAGTGAGAGCCTCCAGAGGGAGTGCAGCTCTGCTAACACCTGGATTTCTGGTATCTGGAAATATTTTGTGTAAACAATTTTCCTTATTAATATGATAAATTGATTTATATATTTCTTTACTATTGAACCAACCTTGCATTCCTAGATATGATACATTATTCTAATGTGCTATTGAATCACGTTTCCTAATATTTCATTTAAGCTTCAGAATAAATATTTATAAGGAAGAATAAATACTCTTTAGCTTTGCTTTCGATCCAGTTAGGCTTTTGGTATCAATGTAACGCATTTTGTAAAACAAAATTGGACGTTTTCCTCTTTTTTCTAGGCTCTGTGCTTTCCTATGCTATAGAATTATTTTTAAGTTAAAGATGTGGTAGCATTGTCCTGTGAAACCACCTGAACCTGGTCCATTTGGGGGGAAGTTGTCTCTTACAACTTTCTTTTGTCTTTGCTGCGTATCGATTGGTTTGAAGTTTCTTTCTCTTATGGGGTCAATTTTAGAAAGTTTTATCTTCCTGGAAAATTGTTCATTTCATCTAGGTGTCAAAATTATTTGCATGAAGTTGAATTAAACAGTCCTTATGATTTCTTCTTATTCCTGCATTTCACTTATCTTCTTTTATCATTTCACATTTTTGTAAAAAAAAAATAAATAAATAAGTAGAAAAATTCTTTTAATTAACTTCAGAGTTGAAAATAAAAGCTTTTCTAACTATGACTTCATGTCCAGGGCCATAAAAAAGAAATTATAAATTCTGCCACATAATTTTTTTAAAATCTGCATAATAAAAAGTATTATAAGCAAAGTCAAAAGTTTGACAACAAATCGCGACAATATTTTCAACTTATATAGTAAGTCAAGGGTTAATATCCTTATATACATATGATTTTTTAAAAAAATACATGTTTCTAAATACACAGGGAGAAGACCAACAAGCCAATAGACAATTTACAAAGGATATGATCACACCATCCAGGAAAAACATCACATGTGGCTCGTGAACATATGAATGAATGCTCTCTCACTGAAAAGAAATATTGTTTAAACATGAATTGGCACCACATAAAAGTTTGATTACATGCTCTCCGGGGGTGGCCTGGGGGTGGGGTGGGGAGCAGATAGTCTCATACATTGCAGGTGGAAGTAAAATTTCGCACAGCATCTAAGGAGGGAAATCTGAGACGCTCCGTCGACAGGAAAAGCTTTGACCCAGACATTCCACCTGCAGGAACCTAAGCTACATTTCCAGACTGACGGCCAAATGCAGCTTCCGACACCATCTCTGCTTCCAGCAAGTCCCACACGCTCACCGGATGGGGACAGTTTTCACGTCCGAGGGCAGGAGCCACAGCGTGCTGACAAAATCACGCTTGCAGGTAGTGGCCAGAATATCCCTCCCAGCCGATTCTTTCTTTGGGACCCCGCACCTCCCAGCAGACTCAGCTGTCTGCTCTCACAGCCTGGAACCCTGAGCCACTGAACAGTGCAAAGCACCGGTGAGCCAGCCCACCCCCAGGATGCTCTCAGATGGGACGTGAATTGAAGTCGCCGGCCCTCTTTGTACTTCACACCCCTCTATTCATCTCCTTACCCAGGAGCAATCACCCCAATTTCTAAAAATTTCTATTTGACAACCTACCCTTCATTCAAACTCGTGTCGTGTTTCTGGAAAAGCCCGTTAGTCAAAAGTGCCCTAAGATCAAATGAAAAAGACACACCAACGTTCTTTGCCCAACGTGGCCATGGTCCTAATCCACCATGTTCTGCTTCACCTCACTTCCCCCAGATCAGTGCGGCCTTCCCTCGCCCCTTGCCCAGCCTCTGGGAGAGGAGAGAACTGGCTGCTGGCAGTCCTCAAGGGGTTAACCCCGGTCCCTCGGAGCAGAGCGTTCTGCTGACCTAGTGTGAGATGGGTTGCACCAAATTCAATTTCGCTGCAGTCAACAGGAAAGTAGGAAGGAAAATGGGATTTAACAAACAAAGCATTTACAAAAAAAAAAAAAAAAAGGCATCCACAGCAGGAAATGATTATTTGGGCAATTGTTCACTCTGTGAAGGGTCTGGCGCGTCTAATAAACAGCTAACGGGACGCGATGCTGTGGCCGGGCTTCTCCAGCGCCTTGTCTGGTCTCATTAGTTACAGGAGTGGCTCCAAGGGCCGGAGAAGTCTGCAACCGCGTTGTATTTCAGGGGAAGCGACGCACATGTCATTGGGAGCGGGGTCTGGCACCAGCGTAGTTTGGTGAGACCTCGCGTGGCCGGCCAGAACGGAATCAATACGAAAGGAAGGCCCGCATGCCAACAGAAGTGGTTTGCAGAAATAATTCACTGACCGTTCCATCTGCCTTGGATTAAGCAAGTTAAACGGTTCAGTGCAAGCTAACATTTCGAATATATAGATGCACATAAATAAACATTTGCGTTTGCAAACCTCCGCTCACACGCACAGAGCCCCCACCGAGCTCCCCGCGACCCAGAGCTGTCCCCCCCGGGACGCTGCCACTGAAACCTAAGCGTGTGGTCTGAGAGGGAACTTCGACTGTCCCACTAGAGAAGGGGAAACCCCCTTGGGAAAGGAGCGTGAACACAGTTATTTTCAGAGTACAGATCCTTCAATCCGTAAGAGGGGTTTCATAGCCGAGCCTCAGAGGTCCCACTGACCAGGGGAGAAGGGGGCCCCGCGGACCCCAGGCCTCGCAAGGGGTGCCAGGACCCAATCAATAATCTGTTGATATCATGAAAGCATCCATTTGCACATAAAATTCATTGCATGCATTTAAAAATCACACACATTAAAAACACAAGAAGAGCCGAAACCGGTTTGGCTCAATGGATAGTGCGTCGGCCTTCGGACTGAAAGGTCCCGGGTTCGATTCCTGTCAAGGGCATGTACCTCTGTTGCGGGCACATCCCCAGTGGGGGGGGGGGGGTGTGCAAGAGGCACCTGATAGATGGCTCTCTCATCAATGTTTCTAACTCTCTATCCCTCTCTCTTTCTCTCTGTAAAAAATCAATAAAATATATTTAAGACACACACACACACACACAAGAAGGTGACATGATATTATACACAGCAAATAAAAGATGTGATCGTGTGTTGAATACCGACGAGGCTGGGTCCTTCTCGTGTAATCAGATGTGGGCACTGAAGCACAGAATGGTCTGGGACTTGCCCAAGGCCACAGCCGGTAAGTACAGGGAGCCTGGACTGAGACCCTTGCAGTCAGACTCCCGGTCATGCTCGGCTGGTTCCTCCGTTTACATGACACAGGCAGGAGGGGGCCAAACAGGAGCCCCACGCACGTCCTGGGAGCAGACACGGCCAGATCACACCCCTGTCCGCAGGCTTTCCCATCCCACCCCCATCCCACCACCATGGGCTGTCACCCTTGTTCTGAAATAAAGGCCTTCCTTCCCGCTGGGTTTCCGCTGCCACCCTGGGCTCCCGCTTGGACTGGGTGCCCGTGCCCCTCGCGTGGCGGGGAGGGGGCACGGGGTCACGTGGGGCATTCCCCTGGGGAAGGACGCGGGCTGTGGGATTCCCGGGCCCGGCTCAAGGATGGCTTTGCAGGCTGCCGGACCCAAGCCACCTGGTCATGTTTAGGCTTCGGAGCGTCAGCATCCCTGTAGGCCACATGATCCATGGCCCCGGGTTCCCCGGTGAGGAAGGGAGCGGACAGGAGGGCACAGCCCTGGTGACGGTGAGCACCCACCATGAGCTTCCCATGCAGACAGGCCCTTCCCCAGCTCACCTCTCTGAGCTCACGCAGAGCCTGCGGTGAGAGAGGAGGACCCTGAGGCCCAGAGGGGGTAGGTGGCGTGCCCAAAGTCGCACAAAAAACGGCAGCAAACGGCGGAGCGAGGGCTGGAGCTGGGCTCGGGCCCCAAAGCCCTTGCTCTGTCCACGAGGCGATGCTTGGCAGCCCTGCCCCCGGCCTCAAAGGCCACTTTGTGTGGATCTGTCTAAGGGGCCCCTGCTCCAGATACTCTGCTGCCAACCGCCAGGAAATTGTCCCGATCGTCATAAAAGCCTGCGAGACCAATGGCAGCCCCGTGAGGGGCGGTCTTGAGGCTGGAGGCCGAGGACTCATGCCCCCCCCCCACCCCGCACGTTCTCCCTGAGCCCACCTGCCCCGACGGCGCGGCCGCCCTGCCCGCCGGCCCTCCTGCATGAGCGGGCGCACGTCCCGGCCCAGCCGCGGCTGTGAGCTCATGCCGCTCCCCTTCAGGCTGAGCAAGCCCGTGGCCGCTTTCCAGCACGCAAGGTAACGGGAAATGTTGAGCAAAGTAGGTGAAAAGCCTTGTCTAATGTTTCCATTTGCCTCCTTCGCCTGTCTGAATAAGTGTCATTAATTCAAACCATTTCGAAAGGGCTTGATGATGTGTGAGAGCGGAAGCCCCGAGCACCAGGCCTCCCCGCACCACCTCCCCGCCGGCTCCGTCTCCTGCTCGCAGCGACCGATCGATCCATCGAACCCCGGCAAATGTTCCGTGCGGACGGCAGCTCCGCCGACCGCTAATGGGCACGCGTCTGTGTTTGTGTGGCCGGGGGGGCCGGGGGTCGGGAGCCGCAGCCCAGCTGCTCTTCCCAGACACATTTCCCTGGCCCGCTTCCCTCCCTGCCCCCGCCACCCCTCCTTCCCAACGCCCCCACCTGGGGACCCCCCGAGGGACGCTTCAGAGGAAGAAGAAGAGACGGGGAGCAAGATTTTTCTCTCTAGGAAACTCCCTGCACACCAGCCTCGGTGCTTGCTTCTTGTTGCTAATGCGTTCTGTGTGGACAGCAGAGTTCTCGCTGCGACGCCCGCCAGCCCCGATAATACCGTGGACACCCCGCAGCCAGGGGGAAAATCCATCCCCTTCCAACAGCAGAAGTCTGAGAGCTTAGCAACACGCCGCTTTAATATTTTGGTTGATAACGTGCCATGGGCTCGGAGTCTTTTCCATTTCCTCTTTGTCCCTTTTCCAGTCATTTCAAAGGCCTTTATTAAATCTATCTAAACCTAAATATGGTCAAGGTAGGTGACTTGGTTTTTCTAAAACATGCACTGGAAACGTATATGGACCCAAACAAGTCTCATCCTCTTGGAGATGGATTCCTGTCCGGGAACGGGACTGATTTCAGCGAAGCCTCTGCCTCCCTCCCCTCCCCCTCCCCACGCACAGAGGCCACGGTCTGCGTGAGACATTCCTTTGCCGACATGTTCAGTGCTTAGCACATCATTTTAAATCTTCTTCACGGCCGCATGGTATGGTTTGTAGGAAAAGTCCTCCACGCTGAGGGCCATAGCTGATGTCTAATATTTGAGGGTCACGGTGCGACTTCCCTAGAGCAGTGGGTCGGCAAACTCATTAGTCAGCAGAGCCAACTATCAACAGGACAACGATTAACATCTCTTTGGAGAGCCACATTTTTTTTTAAGCTTAAACTTCTTCTAACGCCGCTCCTTAGAAATAGACTCAACCAGGCCGTGGTATTTTGTGGAAGAGCCACACTCAAGGGGCCAAGAGCTGCATGTGGCTCTCGAGCCTCATTTTGCCGACCACAGCCCTAGAGCAAAAAGGAGAAAAAAGTTTATTTTCACCGCATGGCTGTGGGTGGGCTCTACCACCCACAGGTGCCAAGCAGAAGGAAGCACCTGGGCTAAATGGGTTCTGGGGACACCGTGGAAGCGCAGGGAGCCTGGTGTGTGTGTGTGTGTGTGTGTGTGTGTGTGTGTGTGTGTGTGTCCCTCACAGGGTTCCCTGAAGATGGTTTCATGAGGACGTTTCTGTGGAAGTCACTGCGCTCCAGCCCCAAACCCAAATGCCTCAAAGCAGAGCTGCTCCACGTGGAGGGCCGAGGAGGAGGCAGAGCCCTACCCGTCTCATTTCCGGTCCTCAGCTCCGCCCGTTCCCCCTGCAGGCCTGAGGCGCCTCTGAGGTCCCCCCCCCCCCCCCCGCCCTCCGCACAGAGCCCAGGATTCAGGCATCCAAGCCAGTTCTGGAAAGGTCTCTGTGAGCTGTAAAGTCGGGGATAAACCTGAGCCTATTTCCCCAGTTTGCTCCATCAGCCACAGGGGCCAGCATCCGTAGATGTCTATGGTCACCGCTAAAATAAGAATCAGTTCAAAACTTTCATCAATGAAGTGTGGTGGCAGTCATGCTTAGGTAAGAAGTGCTGTTTGAATTTTAACCCTGCTCTTCTGGCTTCGGCACTCGCTTACTTGCTTGAACACTAGGCTAGTTGCCTCAGCTTCCAGCTTCCAGACTGAGACCTGGAGGCCAAGGCAGTTTTCCTGGGCCCGTGGGCCAGGACCGCAGGAGATGGATTCCCACTGACTCAGTAGCTCCAGGAGTAGAAACTATAGATAACCTTTGGAGATGACTAACTCTGCTTGATTCTGCTCCTGTAAAAATTGCTTTCACAAGAGAGGGCCACATTCCAGCGTCCAGCGGGATGCGGCTGGGGACGACCCTGTGGGCTGTTCTCAGCCTTTAGAATTTGGGATTAAGAACCAAGGAAAATTCTTGTGGTTTAGACCTTGAAAAGGACTGCCTATACCTGGAACGGCGTGGTCGCGAGTGTGGACTCCACCTGCGTGTGGTGCTCTAGCGGCCGTCCTGGCCAGTTCAATAAATCCTTGCCTGCTTTTATTTAATCAAACAGCAGCCTCCGGTGGTCTTATTTTTGACTCCAGGGTTCAACCCCACAACAATCTACTGGTTGACCCTGGCCTTGACCTCTAGCCAGTTACTGTCCACAAAAGGGTTCCCCATTCTCTACGCAGTGTTTCCCCAACTTTTGACATATGCATACCCCTTCTACAATTTTCATAACGCTGAGTACCCCTCGTCAAAAAAATGAATGTATTTTCATAACAATCAAAATATATTTATTTTTCTCTTTTTTTTGGTACATACACAAAATAATAATAAACGAAAAATAAAACTATTCATAATAAAATATAAATAAAAGTTATATTATAAATAACATTTATTTGGATCAATGAGAAGGATGAAATTGACTTGACTCATGAGAACGTAGAATTAGGCGCAGCTAAGCACGGTGCAGTGCATATCCCCACCGAACTCCGGTGCAACACGTACCCCCACCAAACTCTTCCCGTACCCCTGGGGGTACGCGTACCACACTTTGGGAAACACTGCTCTACGGTAATCACCAGGGTGGCAGGCAGAATTCAACGATGTCCTCCAAGATTCTCACTCAGCCTCGGGCCGAGCTTAAGCCAACACCAAGCTAGGCACCGAGGGACTTAGGTCCCTCATCAGCTGACCTTGCTGAAAACAGGGACACTGTCCTGGATTGTCCAGGTGAGCCTGATGCAGCCACGTGGGCCCTAGAGCAGAAGGGGAAGGAGGAAGAGTGAGCCAGAGAGATGTGGTGGGAGGCGGAGGCGGAGGACAGGCAAGCCAGGCGGGAGGCCACAGGGATGGGAACCACGAGAACGGCGCAACCCACCTTTGCTGGCTTTAACGCCCGAGGAAGGGCGCGGGAGCCAAGGCCTGCGGGTGGCCCCTGGAAGCTGGGGATGGCCGTGGCTGGCCGCCAGGAAGGAAATGAGAAGCCCAGTCCTACAGCCGCGGGGAAGTGACACCTGCCAGCAATCTGGGGGAGTCTGGATGCGGATTCTCTCCCAGGGTCTCCGGCAAGGAGGCCTGCCCCGCCTTGATGTCGGCCTGCTGAGATAGACCTGCTTGGACCGACCTACTGCTGAGACGGTGAGATCATCCCGGGGTTGGGATAAACACATTTGAATCAGAAATAAATAATAAAATTCAGGCTGCTAAATGGGAGGTAATTTGCTATGGCAGCTCTAGAAACCTACCACAACCGCTCCCCGTGTCTTCCTGAAAAACGGCAGCTTTGTGAGGACACTAAGCCGTTCTAGAACCCTCAGAATGTCCATCAATAACCCCATTTCTTCAGTGATGCTCAGTCCCGCTGAGAGGAGCGGGCACTGTGTCCTAACGGGAGAGTCAAGCGCATTCACAAAGGAGAGGGGCCCTCTCTCGCCTGGGGGGGGGGGGGGCAGCCTTTAGGAGGACAAGGAGAGGTTTTCTCAGAAATGGGGAGCGGGGAGGGGGAAGGGGAAAGGGAGGGGGAGACTGTCACAGACTTTTCCTTTAGCCTCAAGTATGGGTCAGGGGTGTAACCCTTGTAGTGGGCTTCTTTCCCGTGATTAACAAGGTTTGAGCCACAATGCAATCGGCCATTCTACACCTCGGGCCGATGGCTAGTTTTCCCCCACTCGTGGATTTCCAGAGCGGTGTAGAATCCTGGAGTCACCTTGTGCCCACTCAAAGCCTGCCAGCCAGGCGAGGTGGAAGGCAGGGCGGTTTCTCTTCCGGCGGCATTCTCTCCCACGGGGCCTGTGGGCTGCACTGCGGGCTCCGGTGTGAGGCCTGAGGGGCCAGCGGGGCTCAGTGTGATCGCCTTCCCAACTCTCCCGTGCGCCTGGATCCCGGGGCCTTCGCTCTGAACTGGAATGTGGAGCTGGCATGTGGAGCTGGCCTTCTCCCCCACCTAGAAAGCTTTTCCCACGGCCCAGGCCCCGAGGCTGCCCTGAGTGGATTCTCAGAGACTCCAGTTGAAAATCCTAACGGGATTCTCCCACACTGCAATGTGCAAGGTCCTCTCCGTGGTGGATTCCCTGAGGTCCCCCGAGTGGCCCTGTGGATGCCATGGTCTCACGAGCACACAGGTTGGCGGCCTTCTGAGGCCCCCTGGAAGATAAGCTCCACTTCAGAGTCTGTTCTTTGGCCAATGGCCTAGACCGGTGGTTGGCAAACTGCGGCTCACGAGCCACATGCGGCTCTCTGGCCCCTGGAGTGTGGCTCTTCCACAAAATACCACGGCCTGGGCGAGTCTATGTTGAAGAAGTGGCTTTAGGAGAAGTTGAAGTTTAAAAAATGTGGCTCTCCAAATAAATTTCAATTGCTGTCCTGTTGGTATTTGGCTCTGTGGACCAATGAGTTTGCCGACCACAGGCCTAGGCCATTACCGTTAGCATTCTGAGCCCAGGTTGGCACAACCAGCTTTTCCACGAAGCCCTTTTTGGGCACAGGTATCACTTCGTCAGGGGCCATCCATGCTGCTGGCCCCTGGCCCAGCGACCCAGACCAGTTTCTCAGTTGTGGCTGCTGGTGCTGCTGTGAGCATCTCCTCTGCAGGCAGCTCTCCACCCCCCAACCCTCTGCCCCCCGCCCTCCCTCTAAGACCAGGGAGCTCCAAGGGAAATGCGGGCCTGGGCGAGTAATGTCTGGGGAGGAGGGGGGTCTGAATACAAAAACTGTGCAGCTAAAAGGTTTTACAGTTAATGCAGCTCTTTCCCACTGCAAGAGGCTACCTTTAAAAGCTGCCATTTCCTTTGCATTAACTAAAAATGGACACATCTGTTGAAAGGAGGGGGGAAGGGAAGAGACAATAGCTATTATGGTAGCCCGTGTGGGTGCAGGGGTGTGTGTGCGAGTGTGCATGTGTATGTGTGTGTGTGTGTGTGTGTGTGTGTGTGTGTGTGTAAGCCCCTAAAGCTGGGGAAGGCGGCAGGCGTTGCTGTCGGCCATTATTTATGCGGCATCATAAATGCACTGCTGTCAGAGCCCACGGCCCTCCGGCCTCACCTCCCTAAGTGCTGGCGGCGCGAGGCCTCAGAAGAATGGCTCTCCTACTTAATATTTAACCAGATGCTTCCATTTTTTTAAAATACATTTTGCTCCTTGTGGAGGGAGAAGGCGAGGCTGCCTTGCAGCTCCCGGGACGTCTGAGCTGCGGCGGGGGCGAGAGAAAACAGTGATTGTCCTGACTGCGCCCCAGCGCTGCCACCGTGCTGGTGAACAGCATTCTCCCACAATCGGCCCTCCCCGCATTGCTGGGTCTGCGACAATGACAACGACAACCCCGATGACATGAGCGAGGGCTCCGGTCCCATAAACCCGCAATGGGAACGTGAAAGTGAAGGCGGCAGAGGTTAACGCAACTGCCCGGGCCGTGCGCGCCACGGAAGGCGGGAGCCTGGCCTGACCTCTGTGGCTCCGAATGCCGGGCTGTACCGGGAAGGCCACGGACCCGGCGGCGTGTGCTCCCCAGGCGTGGCCCAGGCCACCAAGTAGAGGCCGGACCGCAGGCCGCAGGGTCCTGGGCCCGCTGTGGGGTGTGCGTTCCCCTCTGACCTTCCACCTCTCCCCGCTCGGGGCTCCCTCTCCTGCACCAGGTCCCCCGCCGCCTCGCCATCATCTCCTCTCCGTCCTTCATCCCTGGGGCCCCTCTTGCCCCTGGAAGTGCTCCCAGCTGTCACAGCCACTGCCGGCCACACGTGGACCGGGCGTGCATGCCTCCCATGGCCTGTGCTCCGGAGGCCGACTGCCCGAGGTGGCTGTCGTCCAGCCATCCGGTCGCCAAGGGACACACGGAGCCTCGGGAGGCCACCTGCCCAGGCCCTGCCCCCTCTCCTGCATGAAGCACGGGTCTCCTGGGGTTGCTGTCCTTGCTGTCTCTGTGTGGCCCGTCCCAGTGGCTGAGGCGCTCGCAGGACGGGGCGCTCGGAGTGGCCGCTCTGAAAGTCCCCCCGCTCCCGGGCTGTACCACGAGAGCGGCATGTCCTAGGAGGAAAGCCACTGCTCTTGGTTTACTTTCATCGCACCTCGGGCTCTTTAAGGCCTCCCACCCTCCCGGAGGGAGAAGAGGGGACGGGGTGGGAGTGGGGGGGTGAGCAATGAAGCATCTCTCTGCTCCATCCCAGCTCCCCCCCGCCCCTGGCCCAGACCCCCCAGGGCCGAGAATGGCTCCTGCCTCGGGACGTGCAGGGAGTGTTGGGGGGATGTCAGAGGGACTCCGCTGGCCCGTGCGGACAGCCTCTGGCCCGGCTCCCGGGGGAGGTGACATCAGACACAGCGCAGCCCCTTGCTCCGGGGACGGTGTCAGAGGGGACGTGGAACGAGAGCAGCTCCAGCTGCGAAGGCAGCCAGCCATGCCTGTGCGTGACAGACACGGTGCTGGGCCCCCACCACGCCTCGGGTCGGATCTTGGTGGATTCTGGGATCCTTCGTGACCAAAGAATCCTTCACAAAGAATGACTCCATCTTTCCGAGGCCATGACAAGCCAGCCGCACCATTTATGGGCACAGGGGATGCACGCTAGAGGCAGGAAGAAGTCATACATGCAACCCCCGGAGCCTTGAATGCGCCAGTCCTCACGTCCGCGTGGCTCGCAAGCCCCGCATTTTGCTGTCAGGTTTACCGGGCTTCCTTGGAATTCACTCTTCTCAGCACTGAGCTGGTCTTAAAGGGAAGAATGAGGCCGAGGCCAGAGGAGACAGACGGATAAGCCGGAATCACAGCAGGCAGCCTCTGGTTGCTGGGCTGCCATCAGCCCTATGTGGGCCACGTTACAAACCCAGCGTCCCACAGGCCTGGCCTCAGTCCCAGGAGGGGGACCCAGGAGCCTGCGAGCAATCGGGGTAACCAATGCAGCGAAACTCTACAGGATCAACCTGCCAGGCTTCCTGGGGGAGAGGGTTCCGCCCTCAGCTGCTCCTCGGGAGGCAGCGTGTCTCAGGGGCAGGAATCTGGGGCTGGGGCAATGGCCACTGAGACCAGCAGGCATGTCTCCTCCCCAGTCTGCGTGCGTCGGCTGGGAATGGGCTGCGGAGCCATCACTGAGAGTAAATCACAGGACGCGTACAGGCAGAGAAATCAGAGCAAGAAGGTTAAGACGTGAGTCATCTCAGATGTGGGAAACCACCTCTCCCCCAAGGCTGGGCCCCCCTCTCTTCCACTTCTCCTTTCCCAAGATTTCTCTTGCAAGAAGAGGTGAAGGAGCGCTGTGGTCTCTGAGAAGCCTCCATTCCTCAGGCCGCGGTAATAATAAGCCAGATTCCTGCCGCTAGTTCTCCCGCTGGATAAGAAACCTTCCCTCCATCCATACGCCACCCTCTGGCTAGTGAGTGGGCCAAGCCGGGGCTGTTTCCCGGGACAGGGAGACGGCCCGGCGCAGAGCTGAGAGCTTGGTCTCGCCCCCAAGCCACTTGGTTTGATTCCTCTTTCCAGCTAGCTGTGCCTCTGCCGGCTGGGGAGGGGACTTAGCATTGGAAGGTATTCTCTAAACCTGCTTCCTCCTGGAAGTCACGATAGTGTCTCTCCTCGGGTTTTCTGAGGACTCAGTGAGGTACCAGATAGAAAACACGTTCTGGAACACAAGAGAGCCTCAACGAATAGGAAGTGACATCCTCAAATGAGGTGCCTCGGACACAGATTATAGGTTAGGTCCTACTGCTTCATTTTAAAAAGCTTTGGCATTTGAGAAGACAGATGCTCTTTAAAAAATGGAAAACTGGAAGGTCCATTGATTAATAGCCATTTGTAATCCAAATAATATCTATGCATTACGCTGACCGAGCTTTCAATGGAATGAATTCCCAATAGCTAATTTTTTAGGCCGTACCTATGTGTGGGCACCATGCCAGCTAACTTGAGGTACACGATCTAATGGCAATTCTCAGAGTACATACAGGGGACATGGCTAGCTTAGACCTTGGACGGTGTTCAGTGAGGTTGTGGGGTCAGTTCCCAGGTGCGGAGGGAGGAAGTGTCAGAGCTTGCGTCCATGACCCCAATGCAACTTCTCTTCCTAGACACCATATGCCTCTTCAACTTGCTTTCTGCTCAGTCACATTCAGAATGTCAAATGACTGTGTGCACAGACTTCATTAATGCTAATAGCTTATCACATTATAAAATAAAATGTGAATCCTATTCTAACCTGCCCCATGACCAATACACACGCCATTGCAAATCAGGGGAAGGAAGCTACGGGCCTCTCTGGCACCATGGAGCAATTCAGTGAGAAATTAAAGAATACTGATCAGTGAGGATTAAAATTCAGAGAAAAATGAAAAGGAAGCCAGGGATTTGAGATAGATCGTAGACTGCTACTAACCTTTGAGAAAATAAAGTGAAAAGTTTATGGAGCTTGGGTTCTGCTTTTTTGTGGGATTTTTTTGTTGTCATTGTTTTGCCATTTCAAGAGAAAATCCACAAAAATTACCTTCTCTCCTTCAAAATATCCCATCAAATAACTTGTGAAGTCTTTCACTGCCAGTTAAAACGAGGCATTATTAAACTGCCTACGGCTGATTCTCTTTTTCTTCCTCATCCAACATTCCACAAAGTAAAAGGAAAAAGCTGTGAGTGAAAGTCGAGGGAAACACAAGTTATACTGCAGTTCAAGCAGGGCACCAGCGTTCACTGTGAGCTTTGAGAGTCCCGGGTTAGGAAAGCTGAGAACCACAGGAGAGACTGGCTATGCAGATCTGTGAGAAGGAGCCCCGTACTCACTATGCAATTGTGGGGTAAACTTAGAATTATGCCCAAATAAAAACTTTTATATTCAAAATTAAATTAACAGCTCTGGCCAAAAATGTTCAGCAGCATTAGCAATAGCAACAGCCCAAGGATGTGTCTGTGGGTCCCACGCCTCAACTTCCGCTGGGTGAGGTGGAAGTGGGTCCCACCCCCTCATCTACGATTGGGTGAAGGGGGTAGTGGGTCCCAACCCTCTTCTACGATTGGGTGAAGTTGGAAGTGGGTCCCGCCCCTCAACTACCATTGGGTGAGGTTGGAAGTGTGTCCTGCCCCTCAACAGCCATTGGGTGAGGTTGGAAGTGTGTCCTGCCCCTCATCTACCATTGGATGAGGTTGGAAGTGGGTCCCACCCCTCAACAACCATTGGGTGAGGTTGGAGTGGCTCCCAACCCTCATCAACCATAGGGTGAGGGTGAAAGTTGAACCCACCCTCAAAGCCCATTGGTTGAGTTTAGAAGTGAGTCCCACCCCTTAACAGCCATTGGGTGAGGTTGGAAGTTGGTCCCACCCTCAAAGCCCATTGGTTGAGTTTGGAAGTGGGTCCCGCCCCTCCACAGTCATTGGGTGAGGTTGGAATTGGGTCCCGCCCCTCTACCACCATAGGGTGAGGTTGGAGGTGGATCCCACCTATCAAGACACAATGGGTGGGGTTGGAATTAGGTCCCACCCCTCCTGTATCTTCAAATGACTACCGACCCACGCAGGCACTACCCTTACTGCTAAAGCACATCCACATTCCTACTCCAAGGAAATAGCTCACAGTGTTGCTGCATTGAGCTGCTCCATTTGGGGTAGTTTGCTATGCAGCATTAGATCACCAACTCGAAGGTGGAGTACTAGGAACAATGCCTATAAGGTATTAGGTACCAGAATCCTTGCTAAACACATCAATGAAAAGAAAGAAAAGTAAATGCTAAGGGGAGGTCTGACTACTCCAAACCTCCTTTAGGTTACAGCAGCGCACAAATAAATTACAGAAATACAGATCTCTCTGAACAAGCCCCACCTTTAGGCCCAGCTCCTTTCTCTGGTCTCCGCCTCCTCCTCACTGCTCATGCCCAATCTACCCTCAAGGACAGGGGGCAATTGTGTCCTCCTAAAGCGCTTTTCCACCCCCAGCCCCGCCTTCCTCCTTCTCCCAGGAGGCACTACGTGTCTCCCTCCCAGTGCTCAGACTGTGGGGAGGAAATCACAGCCGGTGTACAATGGAGGACCTGACAGACTCCCCAAGATGCTGGTGACCAAGGCCAGCATCACCAGGGATCCACGGATAAATCCTGTTGGTATCACGTGTCCTGACTCTGTGCGAACTTGTGGTGCTCTTCCCCAAACCCCAGTGTATTATGAGGAAAACATCAGAGAATCCAAAAGGCATCCTTCAAAACACAGGACCAGTACTGTGCCGCTCCACTCGGCCGAGGGTGGCCCTGTGAATGGACGAAAGGGGGGGTGCTAAAAGGCTTGGAAAAGACACACAGGAGAATGAAAGCTGGGTCTCGGTGGGATGCTGCTTCCTGAGAGACAGCGCAGAAGCACACAAGCCGAGTCTCTATTTTATAGCAGATGCCGGCAGGTAAAGTAAGGACTCCGTCAAGATGTTGACGGCCTTCTCAAAGGTTTCAATCCTACTCAATTATAAGCACCTGATCAAACTTGGTTCACTTGCAGCCTCTATCACTCAGGCACGTGGGGCCACGTGTTCAGAACTTAGGTTCAAGCTGACAACTCCAGCTGTTGGCTATCAGTGTGCTGGGAGGCTCTGCCCTCCAAGCTGGGACATGCACGTGGCCACAAGAGGACTGGGTCCTCTCATTAGTCCATCTTGAACCTGTCCCAATGCTGTGGCCCCTCTCCACACAGCTCCCTCCAAGCTACTCAAGGTCATTACAAACAAGGACCACTAAGAGACACTACACAGAGGGGGCTAAATGTAGTGTGGGGTTCTGGGTAGATCCTCCAACAGAAAAGGGCTATGAGTGAAAGACTAGGGAAACACAAGTCTCTAGTCCAAATCATGCATTGCACCAGCGTTCACTTGTGAGCCGTGACAGCCCTGGCTTATGGAAGCTGTGAACAACAGGAGAGACTGGCTATGCAGACCTGTGGGCAGGAACCCTGCACTCACCATGCAACTGTGGGGAAACCTTAGAATTATTCACAAATAAAAAATTTATATTTAAAAATAAATTAACAGCTCTTGCCAAAAAGTTCAGTGGCAAGAGCATCAGCTCAAAGGCGTGTTTGTGGGTCCCACCTCTCAACACCATTGGGTGAGGTTAGAAGTGGGACCAGCCCCTCAACTAACACTGGGTGAGATTGGAAGTGGGTCCCGCCCCTCAACAACCATTGGGTGAGGTTGGAAGTGGCTCCTGCCCCTCATCAACCATTGGTTGAGGGTGGAAGTCGGCCCCGCCCCTCAATAGCCATTGGCTGAGATTGGAAAGTGGGTCCTGCCCCTCATTAACCATTGGCTGATGATGGAAGTTGGTCCCTCCAACAAAGCCCATTGGTTGAGTCTGGAAGTTGGTCCCACCCCTACACAATCATTAGCTGAGGTTGAAAGTGGGTCCCAATTCTCATCAACCACTAGTTGAGGCTGGAAGTCAGTCCCTGCCCCTCAAAGCCCATTGGTTGAGGCTAGAATTGGGTCCTGCCCCTCAACAACCATTGGTTGAGTTTGGAAGTGGGTCCTGCCCCTCTACCACCATAGGGTGAGGTTGGAGTTTGGTCCCACCCCTCCTGCATCTTCAAATGACCACCCCACCCACGCAGGCACTACCCTTACTGCTAAAGCACATCCACATTCCCATTCCAAGGAAATGGGAGCTCACAGTGTGGCTGCATGGAGCTGCTCCATTGGGGGTAGCTCGCTACGCAGCATTAGATCACCAAATCGAAGGTGGAGTACTAAGAACAGTGCCTGTCAGGTATTAGGTACCAGAATCCTTGAGAAACACATCAATGAAAAGAAAGAAAAGTAAATTCTAAGGGGAAGACTGACTACTCCAAACCTCCTTTAGGTTGCGCTCAAATAAATTACAGAAATACAAATCTCTCTGAACAAGCCCTACCTTTAGGCCCAGCTCCTTTTTCTGGTCTCTGCCTCCTCCTCACTGCTCATGCCCAATCTACCCTCAAGGACAGGGGGCAATTGTGTCCTCCTAAAGCGCTTTTCCACCCCCAGCCCCGCCTTCCTCCTTCTCCCAGGAGGCATTACGTGTCTCCCTCCCAGTGCTCAGACTGTGGGGAGGAAATCACAGCCTGTGTACAGGGGAGAACCTGACAGACTCCCCAGGATGCTGGTGACCAAGGCCAGCATCACCAGTGATCCATGGATAAATGGTATCGGTACTACATGCCCTGACTCTGCAATGAGCATGCACCAAACTTGTGGTGCTCTTCCCCAAACCCCAGTCTGTTATGAGGAAAACATCAGAGAATCCAAAAGGCGTCCTTCAAAACACAGGACCAGCACTGTGCTGCACCCTCGGCAGAGGGTGGCCCTGTGAATGGACGAAAGGGGGGGTGCTAAAAGGCTTGGAAAAGACACACAGGAGAATGAAAGCTGGGTCTCGGTGGGATGCTGCTTCCTGAGAGACAGCGCGGAAGCCCACAAGCCGAGTCTCTATTTTACAGCAGACGCCGGCAGGTAAAGTAAGGGCTTGGTCAAGATGTTTACAGCATTCTCAAGGGTTTCGATCCTACTCCATTACATGCACCTGATCAAACTTGGTTCACGTGCAGCCTCTATCACTCAGGCACTCGGGGCCACGTGTTCAGAACTTAGGTTCAAGCTGACAACCCCAGCTGTTGGCTATCATTGTGTAGGGAGGCTCTGCCCTCCAAGCTGGGACGTGCACGTGGCCACAAGAGGACTGGGTCCTCTCATGAGTCCCAGTCCTGAACCTGTCCCAATGCTGTGGCCCCTCTCCACCCTGCACCCTCCGAGCTACAAAAGATGATTAAAAACAAGGACCACTGAGAGACATTGCACAGAGGGGGCTAAACGCAGGGTGGTGTTCTGGGTTAGATCCTCCAACAGAAAAGGGCTGTTAGTGAAAGACTAGGGAGACACAAGTCTATAGTCCAAATCATGCATTGCACCAGCGTTCACGTGTTAGCTTTGACAGCCCCGGCTTATGGAAGCTGAGAACCACAGGAGAGAGCAGCTATGCGGCCCCGTGTGCAGGAACCCTGCACTCACTATGCAACTGTGGGGTAAACTTAGAATTGTTCCCAAATAAAAATTTTATATTTAAAAATAAATTAACATCTCTGGCCAAGAATGTTCAGTGTGAAGCATCAGCCCAAAGATGTGTTTGTGGGTCTCACCCCTCAGATACCAGGCTGGGACGTGCACAGGGGACACACCGGAGACCCAAACTGCAGTGGCTCCCTGTTACCATGGAAACATTCTTTTAAATCAGTTTGAGTTTTTTGAAATCAAAGTAATATGGTTTAATCTTTGCCCTCTGTTAAGCTTTCTTCCCTGAATCTGGACAAAGCTGATAGTATATAGGCAGTGTTTATTAAAAGACATTTCATTTTCAAAATGGAGCTATCAGTTGTTAAACGCGTGTAGATTTTTTGGGGGGACACCCTGTACACATCTATTTGCAATAGTTTGTCTTCCATGAGAATTTCCCTGTGGCATTGGCTTCTATTTTATCGGGGCTCATTTGGCTTCTCCCTACAGGATGATACCGCTGGTATCAGGAAACCCTGGAGATGTGTTTACTCTCAGACGCTCTTGAAACGCAATCCCAGAGCTGCCCCAGTCCGAAGGGAGTGTTCTTGCACTGTTTCCTCTAACTCTGCCTTCGTGAAACTGAATCCTCTCACAGGCTGGGCTTAAGTGTGTGTGTGGGGGGGGGAGGGGGGAGACAACAAACAAACTTAACTCTGTATCATCTGCACACGACGCCAAGAGGAGAAAAGTTGACTCAGTGTGGGTCCCTATCTCCGGGCGAGCTCAGCACGGGGCCCACCTTCTCGGGCCAGACCGCTGCCTTCCTGCTCCGCCTCTGCCTTCACATCCCACCCTCCGGGAGAGAAGTCTGAGAGGGTTCCCACGGAGTCATAGTGAGTGTTACATAAGATAAAGAAGAGCCCTGGGTGAGTTCCTGGCGCAGTCGAAGACCAGTAAGCGGTAGTCTGCCCTAAAAACATTATTGATTATAATGATTGTTACAAATTTACTCAAACTGAGGACTATTTGTCAAGCACTATTCTAGCCACTTAGGGTACATCAGTGAACAAAACAGACAGCGACGTCCAGCCTCACAGAGTTCGCATTCTCGGGGAGATACACATACAGGGGTGACAGAAGAGCAAGGTGAAGGGGGGGGGGTGCTGGAGTGGGCGGTTCTGTAGCAATTGGAAAGGAGGGGTAGGTCGGTGAGAGCCTCAAGGGGGAGGTGGCCCGTGAGCAAGGGCCTGGAAGACCTGAGTGGGTCTCATTCAAAGCAGAGGGCAGAGGGGGTGCATTTGAGGAGCAGCAGGAAGGCCTGTGGCTCGGCGAGAATGCAGGGGAGCAGGCCAGTCTGGGTAGAGAGGGCCACCCAGTCACCCCTTTGGAAGGTGATAAGGACCCCGAAGGCCTCAGGAGACACCGGGGACTCGGCTTTCCCTGAGTGGAATGGGGGCCCCCGCCGGGTTTGAGCAGAGGACTGCCATGCTCTGACTTGGGGTTCTGATTTCGGGGGGAGTCCTTTTTGGGGGTGGTTGTTTAAAATTTTTCTCCTTTTATCTAAGATTTCTAAGTGTCCGATGTTTGCCGTTTGGGAAGTTTTATGCTACTTAACAAACACAGTTGTCACTAATCCCTCACTGGAGCCGCACCAAACTGGTTCCTATTTAACGTGTTTTTCCATTTTTAAAGACAGATTTTACGGAACATATATCTAATGTGGCGCAGCCTCCCCCTGCTGCAGGTGTATTTCTCCCAGGAGACAGAGGGATGCTTAGGGAAGCAGAGAAAAATGGACACAACAGACATCGCAGGTTCCAAAGCGTGAGGAACCTCACCAGCGATTCATTCCCGGAACCTCTGTGCAGCCCCTGCTTCCTGCCCATCCTCGGCCTAGAAAACGGCAACCACCACGCGGAAGATTCTGGAACAGAGGGACATCGCGCCCAAAACGTCTCTCTCATTGGCATCTTTGGTAATTACTCATCTCTCTGGACATGTCTTCCTCAGTAAGAAAGAATTCAGAGGCGGGAAACTGCATCCACCAAGTGATAGGCTCTTCTCTGAACCTTGAGGTTGGAGTTTGATTCTTTTCCTGACATCATGTTTCATTTGAGACACAGATGCGTGCTATTTGCATTAATGTTTCAAAGGGGGAAATACAGATTCAATGAAACATTCGCTTTTTCCTTGAACGCTTGCACAGAATGAGGCTGTTTGTAATTACAGTCGAATATCAGATGCATATTATTATTGAATCATTGTGTTCATTTGTTGCTACGACTAAGACCCTAGCATAGGGCCTAGCTGATCAAGAATGTGACCTTGTGCATCCCTCTGACCGCTGGGTGGGGAATCTCGGGAGGGAGGTGGGGATAAGGGCGGGCAGACAGGGAGAGAGGGTAGGGTGGCAGTAATGCAGACAAGACCTCCTGTCTCCCGTGGGTAGAGTTGGAAGGATTGAGTGCTCAGATTTCAGATATATCCTTAAGATAGAGCAAACAGAATCTCTGGATTGAGAGAACATGTGAAGAAAGAGAGAAATAAGAAGTATTCCTTATCTCCAATGTGGATGCACCTTGACGCGTTATGCTGATGTGAAAGAAGCCAGACACAAAGGCCACATAGATAGATGACTTCATTTCTAGAAAATGTCCGAAAGAGCCAGCTCTGTAGCTGCAGCCAGAGGACTGGTGGTTGCAGGAGGGGGGCGCTGTAGAGCATGGGAGCGATGGCTCATGGGGAAGGAATGACTCTTTAGGGAGATGAAATATTATGGAATTAGGTTGTGGTGATGCTTTCACATTGCTGAATGTACTAAATCTTCGGAATAGTGCCCTTTAAAGTGGTTAGAATAATGAATTTTAATTTCTGTGAGTTTTGCCTCTATTAAAAGAAAAATAATTTGCATACTATGTTGGCTTTAGTAACCAGGAGAATCAAGTGGCCGTCAGTGGCCGTGAGAGAGGGGCCGTTGTGGGCGGAGGGCAGTGGGTGGGGCGGGCTAGCTGGGAAGATGAGCAGTTTCGTTTTGGACATTGTGAGTCTGGAAAGTCTATCAGGCACCCAAATAGCAATGCCAGAAAGATAGTGTGGTTTGCCAGTTTTTAGTTTGGGAAAAGCACTCAAGCGAGAACGGATGATTTCGAGAGCGGTTGGCAGAGGAAAGGCATGTGATGGGATGAACTCACTGAAGGAGTGACTGTAGGGAGAGGGGACCACGGGTTGAGCTCTCAGAATCTGAAGGTGAGTGCTAAGGGCACCCTGGCCGGGTGGCTCAGTTGTTTGGAGCATCATCTCAAACACCGGAAGGTTACAGGTTCAGCTCCAGGTCAGGGCACACACCTGGATTTGTGGGTTTGATTCCCGGGAGGGACATGTACAGGAGGCAAACAATCGATGTTTCTCTCTCACATTGATATTTCTCAATCTTTTTTTCTCTCTGTGTCTCCATTCTTCTCTCTCTGAAATCAATAAACTTATCCTTAGGTGATGATTTAAAAAAAAAAAAAAAGAAGAAGGGAGATATAGTTAGTAACATTGCAATGACTAGGCATGATGTCAGAGGGCATGGGACTTAGGGGATCATTTCGTGAGATGTAAAAAGGTCTAATCACTGTGCTGAACACCTGAAACTAAATTAATATTTTAAGTCAACTATAATTGAAAAATAAAAAATATATTTTTAAAAAAGAACCCAGGGAGAAGAATAGGAACCAGCCAAGACGATGGAGCAGGAGTAACTAGCGAAGAGGAATAAAACCAACGAAGTCCTCTCTCCCATCACTCTCACGGGCTCATGGGCTTGACCACACAGCGAATGCTGGCCGGCGTGGGGCCTGTCTCGAGGAGGCTTCCGACATGCTGTCCTCTGCAACAAAAACGCTCTCTCCTTCCTCAGCTGGTGAGCTCCTCATCCTTCAACGCTAAGGTCACCGCTTTGAGCAGCCCACCACTCTCCTCTGATCTGCTTGAGACACACCGCTCTGTGCTCCCAGAATCCTCTCTGCATCACTAGCCACAGCCCCGGTCGTGTGGCGTGGAAAATGGAGCTTATTCACCCACCCTGACTCACACGGGGTCTGCCACCGCAGCCTTCTTAGCATCTAGCCCGCATTCAGCCCACACAAAGCACCTTAAGATGATCTGTCGAGTGAAAGACAAGTACGCGGATGCCTTACTTCACCCCTCAGCAATGCCCTTAAGAAGTTCAATGTACCTCAAAGTGCTCAGGAATTTTTCATATTCATAATCCTCTGTTAAACAAACGGGTAGGAATGCTACTTAAGTCAACTCTGTGGAAAGTTCTTTTATACAGCGAAGAATTCCATCCTACTGCAAAAATAAAAAAAAATCAGCTGTGATGGCAAGTTTCCATTTCCATACATGTATTTGTGATTTGCAGGCTATTCTAATACAATGAATTTGAGGAGCTCCTTTCATATTGCATTTCTGCATATGTTTTTAAATGGACACTTCCATTTGGATGCTGGGGGCGAAATAAAATCTAAAAACAACTGCCAGAATAGGGACAAGTTGCGTTCCCCACCTTTAAAACCGGGGTGTGGGGACCAGCACAGTTTGTACTGTGGCCTGAGGAGGTAAATATGAAATGAAGAGCGCCTAAATCTATACACAGGTATTGGATGAGAATTAAAACACTGCGCGTAAGTCTTTGCATCCAAAAACATAATAAATCAAGAACCTCTCAGGAATTTTCTATCATACGAGGAAAATTCTCTCTCAACCTTAGGGAGTTCTGTTATCTTAGTAAAGGCAGCAGAAACTCTGACCCCTCCGCCATGTTTAGAAAAAGCAATTCCGCATGTTCCTTACATTAGAAAAGGTGACCATGTCAGAGGCCGAGCAGAAAATGCAGGCAGACTCCAAGGCAACCCCCCCAGGGTCCCTCTTCCCCCTGGAGATGCCTTTCTGACCACGAGAGAAGGTTCTGGATAAGGCAGAGTGGGTGCCTTAAGAAGAGATTCGGGTGTTGGATCTGCCACTTAAAGGAAAATAAAACAAGAGCAGGAATTGCAACAGTTTCGTCCAGTCACTGCCCTGGCGTGGCCCTGGCACCTGCCGGCAGACGTCAGCTCCCCTGGGCTCTCCGCCCACACGCCCGCTTCCATCTCCGGCCTGCAGCTCCCGGGGGGTGCCCGGCGTGAGAAACACAGCCTCACAACTCGGGGTCTTTGGTCTGGATTGGCCACAAGCAGAGCTCGGTGCCAGGCTGCCCCTGGGGGTGTCCTGGACTTCTTCGGTCTCCTGGTATTTACCAAACCTCTACCTCAGCAAGGAGCCGAGCCCAAGGCCTGTGGCAAGAGTTACATTACCACCTCGCTGCCTGCCGAGCGAGCGGGATCCAGAGTAATCTCTCTCAGTGGGGAGCTTGTCTCCCTGACAGATGCTTAAGGACTGGGATTAGCGGGAACAAAAGAAGGAGCGATGCAGACCAGCCTAGGCAACGCCCGCCTCCCCAAGACCTCCGGCCCATGGCCTCGGGCGCCGCTCACTGGAGACCTGTCCTGCTGAGCTAGCTGTCCACGCCAATCATGGCCCTGACCTGGCAGAGGGCACTGCAGGCACCCCGTGCCCACCCGGCCTCCTGGCCCAGCTCGCGAGGGGGTGTCACCTGAGCGCTCGATGGTTCCAGACCTGCAAAGGATGCCGGCTTGGGTGTGCCCTGGGCTTGTGGAAGGACTAGCCTGGGGCCTATGAACACATCCGAGCAGACTTATTTCCTTGGTGTTAATGACTGGCTTGGTGAACCCTTCACTGCCCACACCTCTCACGCGATTCCAGGTCCCAAGTCTGTCGTTTTTAACATCAAAATCTTCTAGTGAATTTTCTTGCCAAGTGCACCCTCCACCCCGCCCACCGTGTGCTGCGTGTATGAACAATGGCCAAACTACAGAGCAGCCAGGAAAACACACGTGGAAACGTGTCGCCACAAACATCTCTCAGGCCCTGAAACTCAGTAACATGTCAGGGGACGCCTTCCGAGCTGGGTCGCACGCCTTCCTGACACGGGAACTGAGCTGTCACATGCAGGGAGGCGTCCGGTTCAAACCAGTCATCAGGGTGAACTGCATCTTGCCTTAGACTTCCAGGACCTTGGCACCGAATGCTTTTCTAAACCTGAAACTGAATTTTAATGCATGTTGTCTCATCGACCAGAAGCATAAGTCATGTCTAATATAATTATTCCTTCCACCTCCAAGCACATGTACTCCAGGATGGCAAAAACCATCCCGTGTGACAGTGTATTCCATACTAACTCCATGCCTGGCCAATGTCAGCTGTATGCTCAGCAGTTAATAAATGAGCACATCATACTAACTTAAGTCCCCCCTGAAAGGTTCCTCAGGGTTTCAGTGTTCTAAGAGTATAAATATAAAACGAGAGAGCCACAGGTTTACCACAAGCCTTTAACAGGAATTGTTAAAAGTATCATTAAATTACTGAGACTCCAGTGAGGCTCCCATTCTTTAAGGAAGGACCTGGATCTTATGTGTGTGTGTTTTCATGCCTCCAGAAGCTAGCACTGGCTGCAACCACATGTGGTGTTGGCTAGCAGGCAGCATTTCGCCTCCAAGATGTTATGATCAATGAATAAATTATACATTTTGTTACATGTACCTTGAGGTTAAGATAACATTTATTTCTGCACAAGAAAGTTGTGTGGAAAGAAATCAAACGATGGAAACAGATCAATAAAAGTAAATAAAGAATTTAGAATTGTTCTTAACTCTTTTCACTAGGCAAATGGGTTGTTGCATCTCCATTTTATCCCAAAGTAATAAAATAGCATTTTCCTAAAAGTATTAAATAAAATATGCTTTGTGGTCACTTTAAAAAAAATATATATATAATTGATTTTTTATAGAGAGGAAGGAAGAGGGATAGAGAGCTAGAAATGTCAATGAGAGAGAAACATCGACCAGCTGCCTCTTGCACACCCCCTAATGGGGATGTGCCCGCAACCAAGGTACATGCCCTTGACAGGAATCGAACCTGGGACCTTTCAGTCTGCAGACCAACGCTCTACCACTGAGCCAAACCGGTTTTGGCTGTGGTCACTTTTATTGCTGCTTCTTTCCATTTACCTCAACTGATAAATTATTTCCTATAAGAAAAACAAAAAAGGCTGCAAGGATCACAATCAGTCATTTTGATAACTCTGTGCTTGACATCTGAATTGGGGCATGAATGGATTCAGGTAGGAATAACAGTAACAATTCTAACTCTTATTCAAACAAGATGAAAAAAAAGTCATGTTCATTGTTGTCTTAGAAAAATAACCATTGAGTTTATTACTTCTCAAAGAGATGGGGCCGATCACTTTCTTTTTGAATTTACCCAGAAATCTTTTCCTCTATAGGTACATGGGAAGCCATAGGTATATGACACGAATAGGAAATTCATAGTTAAATTCAAATATGTATTACAATCAGGTCACTGTAAAGACACCTATGAAGTAATAGTCCACCTTTTAAAAGAAAGACAGAACTTAAGTATTCCAACACAGTCCCGTCTCCTAGGGATGTTGCTTGGTAGGGCATCCTTATTTTCTCTGTGCAGTCATCCTGAACAAACCACCTCCAAAACTCAGCTTAAAAAATTAAAACAAGGATGAAATCAATTGAGAATATCCAACAGGCCATATGCTCCAAGGTGTGGAAGGCAACATGGACACGAGAATCC
This sequence comes from Vespertilio murinus, assembly GCA_963924515.1. NCBI lineage: Eukaryota > Metazoa > Chordata > Mammalia > Chiroptera > Vespertilionidae > Vespertilio > Vespertilio murinus. Next base: position 5,362,204 of record OZ004712.1, read on the forward strand.
ACTTTCCCAAGAGAATAACCACAATGGAGACCATATTTCTTTCTATGGTTTTTTCATTGTTTTTTGGATACACTTCATGAGAGAAAATGTTTGCCACTACTCTTAAATAAGCCAAGTTCCGCAATCATGAAGACACACTATGCTTTCAGTGGAAAATATAAGCAAAGCCGCAAACACAAACAGAGCAACTTGCACGATGTCCATGCAACTCATCTCTGATACTCGGGCAGAACATTAAGAATTTACACGTGGGCCATAACCGGTTTGGCTCAGTGGATAGAGCATCACCCTGCGGACTGAAAGGTCCCAGGTACCTTGATTTTGGGCGCATCCCCAGTGGGGGGTGTGCAGGAGGCAGCTGGTGGATATTTCTCTCTCATTGATATTTCTGACTCTCTATCCCTCTCCTTTCCTCTCTGTAAAAAATCAATAAAATATATATATTTTAAAAAGAATTTACAGGTGGATTTTTGTCAAGATGGTGGATAAGTCAATGATGTGTTCACCTCCTCCCACAACCACAGCAAAATTACACAAAATTACAGAACAACCATCAGAACTCCTATAACTCGGGATATAAATAAAGAAAAAGCTATATCAGGACTGGCTGTTGCCTCTAGTAAACTGGACAGCCATCAACTGATTGGATTAAATTTGTTTATTACATTACTGAATCTAGCTTTATACACAAATAAATGCCAAACTACATAAAAGAACTTGTAATTAATCCATCTCCTTTTGTAAAAAAAATCCATGTTAATCTCAATAGCAGAGTTTTAATATTGACCTAGAATCCCCCATATGCCTCAGTGCAAGATTATGTCTCAATTCCATTGCAGCCCTTGGCAGGCCTGCCTTTCCAGGGAACTCGGGAGTAGGAAAATCTAGCTCAGTGCGAAGCAGAAGTCCCCTTTCTGGTACCAGTCTGAGCACAAGGACTTTCATAGAACATGACAGCTGTTTTCGTAGAGAATTACACAGAGAGTTCATAGAGAAGAACAGCAGAGAGCAACCTAATAGGCCACATTAGTGTATATTTTGTGTGTATAATACATACATGCATATTAGATTATACTCTAATCTAATATACTAATGACAGAGGTCAAACTGAACTGCTAAGAGGAAGAAATGGGCTTCCTAACAAAAGCTATGTGAAATCAGCCATCGTTGACAAAGTATAAGCTCACCTACACACATACAACACACACCCATGTACACGTGTGTATACACACACACACACACACACACACACACACATCCTGCAGGGGCTATACCTGACTGATTACAGACATCTGTACATCTTGACTCCAAAAACGGAGGGCCCTGGAATTTTTTTAAAAATATATTTTATTGATTTTTTACAGAGAGGGAGAGAGAGGGATAGAGAGTTAGGAACATCGATGAGAGAGAATCATAGATCAGCTGCCTCTTGCACACCTCCTACTGGGGATGTGCCCGCAACCAGGTACGTGCCCTTGACCAGAATGGAACCCGGGACCTTTCAATCCACAGGCCGACGCTCTATCCACTGAGCCAAACCGGTTTCAGGGAGGGCCCTGAAATTTTTAATAAGACCACATTTAGGGGCTGAAGGGAGAGAGGTCACAAACATTTCTCTAGTGTCAGAGTCTCTGGTAGGCAATTCATTAAAAGCTAAATCGTTTTCGCTTTCTTGTACAAACAATGTTGATTCAAACCGTTTTGCTCACGCTGTCATCTTGACATGGACTATTCTCTTACTTGCTCTTCACCTGGGTAGGTCCTGCCCTTCTTCTAAGATCTGCCTCTCAAGTTTCAGGCGTCGCCGTCTCTCGAGCCATCGCTGACATGCTCCCACACCCCAGGGCAGGGCTAGCTCCCTCATCCGTACTTAGGTAATGCGCCGTCTATCCCAGCACTCACCACTTCATCTCTAATAACCACTCCCGCGTTTCCCTGCCTGCTAAAGGATTTGCTCTCAAGGATTTGGGGCTTGCTCATCTCTGCAGCACAAGCATAATGCCTGGCACTTGAGAGGAGTTTAAGGCACGCTTGTTAAATAAACAAACTGAATTAGCTTCTTAATTCACTCAATTATCACCAATAACTGGCATTAGTTGCCCAAGCTTATGAGAGAAAGAGACTGAGTTTGCAAAATCGCTTAACTTGTCAAGTTCCCATAGTTCATGAGGAACCATAGGAGTCACGCTCTGAAATAATTAAGATGCCAATTATTCCTAATTTGCACTGGGTTAAAAGATTAAAAACAAAGATGAAGATCACCAACTCTCGTGCATTATCACAAGCAGCATGAGTGCTGCGTTAGGCAGAGACCCACACAGTGAAGGGCCCACCGCCAGCAGGCTCTGTCTGCCTCCTCACCAACTGTCCTCCCTGAAACACTTGGTGCCGTTGGCTAACTTAATGTTGACGGTCTAGGGTCAGTGGGCAGCATAAGCTCAAAATTCCAGGAAAACCAAACCCAATTGTTGTAAAGAAGAAAGAGGTGAGCTCAGTTTCTTTAGTGTCCAGGTAGTTGCTGTACAGCCACAGAGATCAAATTCCATTCCCAACGTATTCTGATGCCTCGGTTAATACCAGAGATTCATGTTGCAAAATAATACAGAAGAGATACTTCTATCTCCTTACCCTTTCAAAAGCCATCCCCACACAGTAAGTAGAATGACAAACAGAAACACAAAGGAGACATCTAGAACCCTGTCCTACAATAGACACAGGAGGAAGATGCCCAGCCGAGTGCAGGAGGGTTAGAACAAAGGCCTCTAGATGGCGCCACCGAGGAGAAGCGAGCTGAGTCACTGAAACTCCCATGCTCAGGCACTGGAAAAACCCAGAAGGCAGGTGCGGGGAGGATGCCTAAAACAGGGAGGCTTCTTGAGGTGTATGCTAGCGTCAGTTGTAACTCCAGGTTTCATTCTTACCTAATGCAACCCTTCCCCACAGAGAGAGGTGATATGGTCTCTGGCGAAATGAACTAGACAGGTTCCTGCAACGAGGACCCAGATATTCAGGAAAATAACACACTGAAAACTTAATCATGAAGTTTAAGTCTGTACTGAACAGTGATATACCCCAGCCTCCCTTCCCCACCCAACTCTGCACACCAGCAGCCAAGTTTCAAAACCCACAGTCAGGAAATTTGAGGATTCTGCTAGGAGGTAACATCTCATTGGAAAGATCTATCGGATGGTGGCATTTGTGTAGCAGCCAGACCAGAGCACAGCGTGTTCTCACCCATACCCACCCCAATCAGCTTGTTAGCAGCCCACTTTTTACATGTGAAGAGACAGCCAAGGATTGCTAGGCATTTGAGGAAAGCTTCCAAGATAAACAATACGAAGACAAACAAACAACCAAAAAGAGACTTGGAGATAGCAGAGATACTGCAGGAAGCAGCAGAGAATTGCAAAGAACGCATGAAACAGAACAGGTCGCTATGAAAGGGAAATTATCAGCGAAGGAAGAGTTATTGGGTATTTAAAAAGTAGAGTAGCTAAATATTTTTAGTCAGCAAAAAGTTAAAATGTCAAGTCAAATAAATCTCCCCAAAAGTAGAATTTTTAAAAAAGAAAAAAAAGAAGGAATATGTAATAGAAAAGACAAGATAGGATAATTTACTCAGGAAGTCCAATTTCCCCAAAAAGTGGCAAAGAGAAAATTTTCACAGAAAAAAAAATAAGAAAAAGTCCCCAGACTACATTGGAAGAGTCTACCAAGTGCCCAGAACAACAACAACAAAAATTTTAATATGTTCTTTTATTGATTTGAGAGAGAGAGAGAGAGAGAAGAAGAGAGAGAGAGAGAGAGAGAGAGAGAGAGAGAGAGAGAGAGAGAGAGAGAGAGAGAGAGAGAGAGGAAAGAGAGAAACATCAATGATGAGAGAGAATCATCAATTGGCTGATCCTGCACTCCCGACCCTGGGGATGGAGCCTGCAACCCTGGCATGTGCCCTGACCTGGATTGAACTGGAGGCCTTTCAGTGCATGGGACAAGGCTTACCCAACTGAGCCACACTGTCCAGGGCAATAAAAAGAAAAAATGTTAGAAGACCCCACCAAAGCATATTTACTAGAACACTAACAATAAAGAGATCTTAAAAGCTTCCAGAAGAGAGAAAAAAAAGTTATACACAAAGGACTGAGAATCAGAATGACATCAGACTTCTCACAACAATATTTAGAGGCAACATGAGGCTTGAAAATGCTGAGTGAGAAAAAGATGTGGAGAATCACATCTGAGCAAACTATAAATCAAGTGCAAGGCTAAAATAAAAACAGCTTAAGACACACACAGTCTCAAACTCACCCATGGACTTCCTTCTCAAGCTTCTATCCAAGAATGCATTTCACCAAAAGGTGGAAGTAAACCCATAAGGGAGGGAGAATTGGGATCCTGAAAACAGATGCTACAACAAGCGAGGGGAAGGCAGAGGGAATTCCCAGAATGACTGTGGGGCGACCGCCCAAAGGCAGTCGGAGCGGGAAATGAGAGAGTTATTAACTACAGAAATGGTACAAAGTTATAAAAAACAGGAAGGAGAATCATGAGGTAGAACTTGGCTCAGCTGATGTATGCATGTGTACCTAGCACTAAAGAAGAATAGAACCCCAAATTCTGACATTATTGCACATGATGCCAGGTGTCGCCCGGAGTGCATGTACAAGTGCTGGTCACCATAAGCCAACAGCAGGGAGAGAATTCAGGGAACAGCCTAAAGCTGGTGAGCCTCTGGTTATGCCTCCGTTAACCAGGTTACAAATATTCAAACTGACAAATAAATCAATGGGTTGTAAAATTGAATCAACTACATTTGTATTTCTCTCTTTGCCAAAGACAAGAAGAGGTCCATGAACTATGCAAACATCAGACATGCTGAATAATACAATAATTTGTAGAAACGATTCTCCAACAATCCTCCATTCTTAAAGTTATTTCAATTTGTTACACTTTGGGTTCTGTGTTGTTGGCCTGCTATCAGGTTTCTGGAGCCTCAAAAAAAAAAAGTATGAAGAGCTATGCTTTATTAACTGTCTGTCTTGATTCAGTCCCTTTACAAACATCTATTTTTGTCCTCATTCACCACATTTCGAGTAGGAAATTTTGACTACAGATGAATTGTTTTTAAAACAAATTGGTTAAAATAACAAATTGGCTGAATTATTAACTAAGTAAAAATGAATATTTCCAGACAATTTTTTAATTGATACATATTAGTCATTTGAGTGTGTTATTAAGCAGTTTCAGTATTCTTTATGAGCTTTTATGCATTTCACAGACTTTTTTAATTTGGAGAGCAACCCAAAATTGCACATGCGTTTTTGCATTTCTGTCCCATTTCCACATCGTTGGTTTTCAAATTTTATGTTTTCTGTTAGCCGATTCTGCCTACTCTGGCAATATTCTCTGTGAGTTTTCAATGTTGATGTCCAGTTCTAAGTGAACTGATTAAAAGTAAAATGGTTCAGAAATTCTGGTTTCTCATCAGTAATTCACATATTGATGATGTCAATGTATCCTAAAACGGTCTCCTGATTTTCAATGAGAGGTTTTATTTTAATTAATTTACCTTAGATATGTTCATATTTTCTAGGTACTTTGCTTTTGAAAAGATTTAAACACATTTTTGGCAGTTCTTCCCCTTTTCCCATTTTAGTAACTAAACTCACCATCTAGATGTACAGTGATGACCTTGAAAAAAAAATGGTGCAACAGTGTTCAAATAGCAAGAAATAGTCTAGATAAATATCCCTCAATTTTGTATCTCACAGTCCATTGTTAAAATAATATATTAGTAAGTAAATAAATAAAATAGCACATTAGAACCCTTCTCAATAATACTTAGCAAAAACTGTACAAAATAAAATAAAATATCTCTCTATATCAAAGGCAAATATGCTAATTGTACAACCAGCTGACTAGTTGCTATGACGAGCTCTGACCACCATGGGGCAGATGCTCAACGCAGGAGCTGCCGTGACATGCACTGGCCATTTACAGAGGAACAGCACCACGGAACTGACACCCACAATGCAACATTCAGCTTCCCCCAAGTGGGATACAGGCCCTGCCACCTCCCTGGAGCGACACCCCACCAAATCACAACCAACCTGCTGAGACCCCCATGACACAAAATGTGGCCACAGCCCAGCCCAGCCCAAAAACAGTGGCTGTGGGAGCTGGGTAATGATGTCATGAGGCAATGCCCGCTTCCTCTCCCTCATGACTAGCCTCCTTGGAGTTTCTTTAGGAACCCGACTTGCTTTCTAGCCAGGTGCAAATATTACAGTACAAGTCCTGGGATAGGTAGATAGGAGACTCAGCAGAATCCTATTTTCTTTTCCTTAGCCAGAAAACGGAGATTTAGAAAGTTTAGAAACTTGACCCAGCTGAAAACAAGTAAGAAATGGTAGAACTTGAAAATGACTCAGGTTTTCTCACTGCACAGAATATAGTCAAACATGCTACAGTTAAATATTTTAGCCTTTGTTCTCCCTGCAAGATCTACAATAATAGTCTGCTTCGTGTTGATATTTACTACTGTGTTGCTGACAATTACCTGAAAGAGAAGTTGGGATGCTTCACTGGGCTGAAAAAAGTTTAGCTGAATCAGAAAACAGGTCTAATTAAACAAGTTTATTCTATATAGATATAAAAGGCTAAGTTGACTCATGCGTGAGCGGTACATATAAAGCTCTTGCTAATGCCAACCGAATGTGTGTGTTTCCATCTGTCATTGTCGATCATGAATTTGGTTGACACTTCTAATATAGAGAAAGGGCAAATATCAATATTAAAATATTTCTTCTATTAATTTCCTTTCAATGTGCATAAATTTATGTACCAGGAAACTAGTTTATTAATTATACATTGATTTATTACATATTAAATTATTATATTAATATATTAACATATATTACTGTTATATAACACAATATTGTGTGATATATAGCATACCATATGTAATTAACATTAGTTAATATTAAATATTAATATTAAGATATGAAAGATTCCCCTTTAAAAAAATAAAATTGTTTATAATGCTAGTAAAGAAACCTTACTTGAAAATTCACTATCATTTGGTTAGTCAAATCATATTTTCTTTTTTATAACCCTTATAGCAATCTTGTGAAAAGGATATTATTCTACCCATTTTACAGATGAGAAGGGAAAATGGAGGCTCACCGAAATTAAGTAATTTGCTCACGTGCGACACAGATAGTATCTGAATAGAGTTGGAGGTTGGGTCTGCTATTCCAAAGCCCCCGTTCCATCCTATGTGCCACAGTGCCTGACAAGGAGGGAGGGCTTCCCAAACACCTTGTAAAGGTCTCTAAAAAAATTAACTTGCGGGAACTCGTGTTCAAAGCAATGGATGAAGACTGAAGGCACTTACCAGTGTAGACACAGCAGTCTTCTCCTGAGATGGCCCACGAAGTAGGAGGAAGATGAAGACCCAGGCCTACTTCCCCCGCCCGGAAATCCACCTGGAGAACATGGATTGGACATGTTACCTTTGGTCAGCTGTGCAATGTTAAACAAACGTGGCTGCTTCCTACAAATCACCCCTCCAGCCCACCATGCAGAGGGTAGTCCTTGGCGTGTAGAAGATACTCTGGCAGCTCCTCTTCTGGCAGCCTCTGTGCCCAGCCCCGATTCCCAGTAAGCATGATGCCTCGGGCTGGGGTCCTGGCTGGGGGTCCTCAGGCTGTTGTCCTGGCTGGGGGTCCCTCTGGATGGGGTTCTGGCTGGAGTTGAGGAATTGACTGCTGGCTGGCTCTCCTTCCCCGGTTGCCATGCGTTTGAAGGCGGCAGGTGTGGGGCGCACATCAGCTCCCAGTCTGGGCCAAAGACAGGGCGTGAAGCACAAGGAGTGTCTTGTGTCCCCTGAGGGCAATCTGTAGAAGCCAGTCCGAAGTGAGCACGAAACACTCCGAATGGACATTTACTCCCCCAGCTGAGAAACGGGGAGACAGAGAGGCCCGGACGCAGGTGGCTGCGGCTCTCACAGGAGCTCGGGTGTTGCTTTCCACATCGCAGAAGTATGACGAGGAATGGCAGGGTCTGCCAGGGGATGCTGTGAGCTTAGATGAGCGCTAACTCCCTGTTGTCTTTTTTATTTTTAAAAATGATGGACATACCTGCGTTGCTGTTTCTAGCTGGCCAGAGCGTACAGGAGACACCGTCCCCTCTCCCTGGTCTGTTACTCTCGGGGGGACCCCCAGTTAGAACTCCAGGGCATTAACTGGGTCAGCCTCGCAATCCTCCTAGCTTGGGGTACCTTAGTCACTGTAATGTTTGTCTGTAATGCTGTTGCATTTTAGAGAATAGTGAGTCCCCTCTAGGTATTAAAAGTGCGCATTTATGTGCTGGTCCCTTTTGTAAAATCGATCGGATTTAGCTCTGAAACATTATTCAAAAACAGTTAACTTTGACAAGAAGAACGTACTGAATCTGATATTCCAGGATCGAAGAATTCTTAGTTTGTCGTCTCCCCCCACCACCACCACCAAAAATGAATTATGATTATGCAAATGTTTGCCTGCAGAATCTACTTTGCTTTCTCATGCTTGGTCTTCCAGAAAACCATCTATCATTGCTACTCATAAAATCAATGTCAGGGCCAACAAGTCCCCTCCCTCCTGGCTCCACAGCCATCAGGGTGATTCTAACCTTCACTGGAAAAAGGCAACAATCCGAGAGCAACACGTGGGCAGCAAACCCAAGGCACTCGCCCTGCCGGAAGGCCTATCACCTTCCACTGAATCTCCGTGAGCCTACAGAGCCGTATACCTGAGAGTAAACTGGAATGAATGATTGAATGAATGAATGGGTGAGTGGCTGAAAGATTAGCTAGCCCAGGCTCAGTAGACATGCGGCCCTGAGGGAAGAATCCCTACCTCGTGTGACCTTCTGGGACCCTCTGAAGTTCAGCCTCCTCATCTGTCCAGTGGCGATGAGAACAAGGACTGTTTCACAGGGTTTACGAGAGGATCAAATGACAAAATGTTCCTGAAAGTGCCCGGAGAACTGTAAGAATGCAATTTAACAAAAGGTTGTATTGGTTCAAGCGACCCTGAGAAACACGCTGAGCGCTCTGCAGGGTATTTCTGGAGAAGGAGAAACGCTCTGGAGCCAAAATAAAAACAGTGAGGGAAGGTCATGAATGAGTAAGGGAGGAGAGTGTCTGCTACTGTCTATGGAAAACAGAAATCAAAACACAAGTCCCTAAAAACAGAAACACGAAGCTTTCAAGTAGTGAAAAAAGAGCCGTGGCAGCCGACTGTGGCCATCATTCCTGCATAATGGGAATGTGTTTCAGATTATAGGCCTCCTCCACTCGGGGCACAGTCCGAATCCCCCAAAGCCGTCATTTTCTATTTTGAATGCTTTTCCAAATATGTAATATTCAAAATAAATGGTTAGATGCCACACACACCAAAAGAGAGAGCGCTCGTGTTTTTAATAGCTCGGGAAACGCAGCCCTGGGCCTGCTGGTTGGGCTTGAGAGGAAGTAGCCCATAAACAACTCCGTCAAGCGTGACGGAGCGTGTTTGAGCAAGTTCCACACAAAGGAAATTCTCCCTTCGCTCCAAGTGCCTGGGTCCCTCAAACAAGAGCACATCCTCCTGGTAGGCCCTTCGAGAAAGCCACAGCCCCCGTCCCAGGGATGGGAGGTGTGGGGTCCCAGACTTCTAGGAAATGTGGCATCTATTTATTGCTCACCTCCAAGATGGTTTGGTAAAAGTCTTTTCCAACAGTCTTATAATGAAAGCTTACTATGGAAGGGGGCAATTTCAAATTAACTTTACTTTGAACCAACTGACTGTGCATTGGAAAAGATATGTACTTGGTTGAGGAGAAAAGAGGCATGTGTTTCAGATTCTGCCTTCTAGGACTTAGAATTACCCCTCAAAGCAGTTACAGAGTCTACTCGAGTAAGCTACGGTAGTAGTTTCCCTAAAGAGATCTAATGAAATACACTCAAGTGGCCAGAGAGAAGTAAAACCTAAAATCTGTGTTCTGCTCTTAATCCACTCAGTCATTTGCTATGAGTGTATGTCTAAGTCTTTCAGCATCTCATCTTGGCCACCACCTTGGACAAACGATATCAGCCAGGTTGAATCTAGAACAAATCTAGAATGATCCGACCTGGCTGATACCAACTTATTGCTCGGGCAGTGGGAGCTGCCGGTCCCCACCTCATGACTTCACCCTCTGGCTGCTATGGGTGGGTCCAATGGGACTCAAACCCGGGGAATGAGTCCCTGCAAAGTCTGGATGAGATCTCAGAGAGACGTTTTCTGCCGCTCGGACAGTGAAACAGGGAAGACTATTCTGCAAAGAGAAGAGACAAGTACCCAGGAGAGGCAGCGAGGAGAGACCAAGGAGGCCAGGGACTTGGGGTTCTCAGCATCCCCGATGCAGAACCCCTTCTTCAAAGTTCATGATGTGCCCTAATCATGAGACCAATAAAACATCCCAGTTGAAACATAAGCAGCTTCGTTCAGGCTGGGTTTCTATCATTGTAGCCTGAAGAAGTCCCAAATAACACACAAGTATTCCTATGGCATAGACCCCAATCTGAATCAGGCACTGCTTGTGAAGCCACCCCACCCCCACCCATGTGCTGAGTAACTGGCTGACGGACATGAAGCCTGGATGAGCCATAGACCATGTGACCTCCTTCCTTCAGCTTGCCGATGTAGAACCAGAGAGGGTACACGACGTGCTCAAAACCACTTTGTTATGGTGGAAGATTCGTAGATGCTTTCTGTTACAGCCCCCGCATCACAGGCATAGTCTCGGGTGCTCCTCCTCTCTCTCTCTGCCTCTGTGTGCGTGTACACAACTCCTGTGTCGGTGGGAACGGGTGGCTCTGAGAAACCTGATATAGGAAGAGAAGAGGTTGGGACACAGCACGCTACAGGGCGGGGGCCGCGCTCTGCGGGCTATGGTTTGGGCATCAGAACACCTGGTCAAACCCAGCGTGCCAACTTACTAGCCATGTGACTGACAAGGTAGTGGCATCCTTCTGAACGAGTTCCCTCCTGGGAAAACGGGATGGCCCGTCTATCTCAGAGCTGGCGTGCAGTGAAAGGAAGCCATTATCTGCAAGGCTCCGGCCCACCACCGGGTCATGTCAGCCATTACTAAAGGGCAGGCCGTCCCGCCAAGCAGTCGGAGGGCCTCCTCACCCTCCTCAGGACACTCTGCCTGCGCGGAGGGCCCTGCCCTGCAGCCGCCCACCCGGTGGTGAGAGGAGGAAGCAGACCCCGGAGCTCAGGCAGCTTAGGAAGCCGCCTGGGGCAGTCACAGCACCCCAAGCCGCCAAGCAGGCGCTGTCCAAATGGGTTCCGTGCTTTTTACCTGCTCTGGGCCTGGTTCCTACCTCCGGGAAACCAGGACACTCGCCCACACCCTGGAGCCAAATACGTTGGCTCAGCCCTTCAGAAATACCCCACTGACCTCAGAGCATCGCTATGTTAGCTATTCGAGAAATTTATCTTTCAATTCACCCACCCCGGCTCCCGGGCCCTCATCTCTCACGTCGAACAAAAGCTCCAGGCACCCCCTTTCTCGCTGACACGGACGGAGGAAGCAGGTTAGCCAAGTGGGTATTTATTTAGGTGACGGGGCGCGGACTTAGACGCGGTGATACATGTGTGGCTCTGGCTCTGAAGACGGCGATGCGCAGTAATGAGATTGTCATGGATCATCAGCACGAGACAGAGCCCGCTTCAGCCGCCCGCTGGCTGGGGGGGACGGATGGCCAGCGATGCTTTGCCTCGGGGGCATTTCCTGGAGAGCGAGAACAATGGCCCTTCTCAGGAGGGATGGGCATATCTGCAAATGCCTTTGAGTCCTGAAGTCCGTGGCAGCAGCGGGGTCTGTGAAGGCAGGACCCACTGGGACTCAAAAGAACTGCTGGCCCAGAAAGGAACTCACTGCAGACTGACTCATCTGCCTCCCAGCATAACCATCATGGCTTGTCTCAGTTTCGGTTCTTACAAGGGTGTTTCTTGTATCACATGATCTCACTCATCTAGAGGAAATAATGAACAACATAAGCTGATGAACAAGAACAGACCCCGAGACAGGGAAGCAGTGATCAGACTGTCAAACCTCAGAGGGAAGGTAAGGGAGGGTGGGGGGAAGGGGGAGAGATCAACCAAAGGACTTGTGTGCATGCATATGGGCCTGGCCAGTGGTCATGGACAACAGGGGGGTGGGGCTTGCATGGGGAGGGGTTTGGGATGGGAATGGGGGGATGAGGACAAATATGTGATACCATAATCAATAAAGAAATTAAAAATAAAAAAGACGGGACTCTGCTTCTCTCCTGCCTGTCAGAGCACTGAAGGGCCACTAACGAAGGTGAGGGGTAAGAGGCCAGCAAAGGGAGAGGGAGCCAGCGGGGCCGCAGAGCCCCTCAGGCCGCACCTGGGGAATCTCGCCCCAATGCGGGCTCTGCGTCCCTGAGTGCTCCCCGGGAGGTGCCCCAGAAAAGGCTTCTGGGCCGCGGACCACGCTCTGTGGAGCCGGGTTGGGGTGCTAATAAAAAAGCACAAAACCACTACTTCTCTGCTCCGAGAAGCGTCCTGTACAACGCCCTGCCGGTCCGGATGGAGAGATGCCTGCGACCAGCCTTTCAATTAGCAGGAAACGCACGGGTCCTGTGTGCGTGGAGCAGCTCCCCTCTGCAGAGACGCCCTCTGCTCCCGGCCTTCCCCCCTCCGGGGCCCTGGACCTGACCCTGGGCAGGACATGTGATGTGCCCGACTCCGCTCTCTCTACACCATTTCAAGGAAGAAGATGCAGGCGGCACAGATACTGGAAATGCATGATGTAAGCCTTGCGTTCGGAGAAAGGGCTGCCCCTAATCCAAGCCAGATTTCACCCAATGGAGCAGACGTATTTGACACTGGCAAACAGCCAAAGCAAATATGGAATTCCATCTGTTTCTGCAGGTCCTGGCCTTCGCCTTCTTGTGGCCCAATTACCTGCCCGCGCCGGGCGGGGCCCTGCCTCTTACCTCCTGCGGGAGGCCTCCCGATGCTCATTCCGACGCGAGCTCTCCCGTGAGGCCGCTCTGGGTGAGAAATCTATACGGCACTTCAGGTTGCTGAGAGCCTCCCCGGAGGCCCGCATGTGCTAAAAGCTGGCGTAGATGATCTCATCTGACCCACTATGAGGATTCTGCAAGTGAGGAGATCTGCTTCCATTTGCAAGAGGGGAGGCATCACGAGGTCGCACATCTATTAGGCATCAGAGCAGGGATTCCACTGAGGTCTGTGTATCTCAGGGTTTCTCAGCCTCAACACCGACAGCAAGTCGTGACAGTGAAAAAACGCTCCTAAAAATAATCAATAGCAAAGATACAAACCCCCCACAGGCTAATTCCATCAACCATGGGAGAGGGAAGACAAAATTATCCTCCGATTCTCTAACTACAGGAGGATAACACAAAATGGCATATAAAGAAACAGCGAGATAAGACAACAAGATGGCAGCAGAGGTAAAAGCCTAACTGCAGCCGCACTCAACAATTTCAAAAAATACAACTAAAATATAGAGTGGACTCTATCAAGAACTACAGGAAAGTTGACTGACTGGGAATTCTACAACTAGAAGGAAAGAGAAAACCAGAAGGAAAACCAGAGGAGCTGTAAAAGCCTAAGGTACGGAGACTCGGTGCGCACGCGCGGGGAGAGGACGGAGCCTGAGAGGAGGGGCGGCTGAGTGCCTGGCTGGCGTTCCCTAGCGGGAAGGAGATAAAAGTTCCGGACCGTGCTGAACCCCAACTCCGACTGCACTGAACCCCAGTTCTGGGCGAGACCCTGGGGGTCCAGGCTCATACAGAGGGAAACTGGGCTGTAAGGCGGAAGCTCAGCGGAGCGGCGAGAAAGGCAGAGCCCCGGAGTCGCGCACATTGTGCGCAGAGGAGGGACTGTTCGCTGAGCTGCTGAATTGCCCCAGAGGGAAGGACTCAAAAGCTCAGGAATGTACTGAGCCCCAGTTCTTACTGCACTGAACCCCAGTCCTAGGCAAAACCCTCGGGCCCCAGCCTCATACAGGGGGAATCTGGACTGTAAGGCAGAAGCTCAGGGGAACGGCGAAAAGCAGAGCCCCTGAGTCGCGCACATTGCACGCACAGAGGACAGACTGTTGTTTGGGCCGCGAGATCGCCCTAGCGAGAAGGAGACATAAGCTCCGGTCTGTTCTTAACCCCACTTCCAACTGCTCTGAACCCCAGTGGTGGGCTTGTTGGGGGAGAGACTACACTGTCTGGCAGCGGGTGAAGCTCTAGGGTCCCTTTCTCTCAGAGGTGCTTGCAGCGAGTACCAAAGGACACTGAGGAACACTGAGACTCAGGAACCTCAGAGGGCGGGGCTAACCGGAAGCCAAGGCTGTAGGCTCCACCCTGAAACTCTGCCCCATCCAAGCTGAAATCAAAGAGGCTTTTGCAGGTTTCCAAGTCTAGTGGAATAAGGTTGTCTCCTGGCATAGACACAGCTGATCCTCCCAACCTACCAACTCAGGGAAGTAGCAAAAATGCCAAAACGAGGAAACAGATCACAAATGAAAGAAATGGAGGACAAAAAGCGACTGGATATAGAGTTCAAAGCCACGCTTATAAGGTTGTTCAACAATCTCTTAGAAAAGGCGGATAAAATAAATGAGACCTATGAGGATATGAAAAGGGATCAACTAGAAATAAAGAATACATTCTCGAGGAACATCCAAGATGGCGGCCTAGGCAGTCTCCTAAGCTGCCGCCTCATCAACAATTTAATTAAAAAAAACAACTAAAATCAAAAAGGACTTCACCAAAACGTCAGGAAAGCTGGCGGAGTGGAATAGCTACAACTAGAAAGAAAGAGAGAGGCTCACGGATCGGACTGGGAGCCGAAAAGCACTGAGGTAGGGAGACGCTCGCGCACGCGGCCGCCGAATACCTGCCTGGCGGGAGGGGAGGAATCCCCGATTGCACGGAACCCTTTCCGACTGCACTGAACCCCAGCCCCGGCTGAAATTCCGTGGTCCCAGGCTCATACGGGTGGAGTCTGGACTGCAGAGAAAGGCACCCAGAGACTCAGAGACTCAGAGACCGGGACCAGGAGTCGCAGTCGCAGCCGGCAGGGTCTACAGACTCGCGTGCGTGAGCAAGTACGCGCTGAGGTCTGACCGCCGCCTCTCCGGAGCGGAAGGAGTCAGAAGCTCCAGGTCTGACTGCGGAGGCTGCCGCCGCCTCTCTGTACAAGGTGGCGGCCTCTCTGTAGCGGAAGGAGTCAGAAGCTCCAGACTACAGAGACCAGCCCAAGTCCGGGTGAGCCCCTGCGGCACCTACGCTCTTGCTTGGGGAACCTGGGCCGGTCAGGCGGAAACTCAGGCGAGTGCACAAGGGCAGGGCAGAAGCCAAGACTGTCAGTTCAGCCCTGAGACTCCGCCCCATCCAAGCTGAGCAGAGGCTTCTGCATTTTTTCAAGTCTGATCCTATAAGACTGTCTCCAATACAGAAGTTATCCCAGAGTAGACACAGCTGATACCCACATCCAATTGGCCTGAAGGTCAATTCACAACAATAGAGACTTAGCTACAACAAAGCTGTGCACGCAGTCCACAAAGGGGATTACCAAGAGTGTCTACCTCAGGTAACTGAGGAGGTTGATCCACTGTGCTATATAGGACACCAAACACACAAAGTCATCCTACCAACTCTGAAAAATAGTGATAATGCCGAGACAAGGAAACAGATCTCAAACAAAAGAGATGGAGGATATAGAGTTCAGAACTACGGTTCTAAGGTTATGCAACAATATCCTAGAAAAGCTCGATAAACTCCATGAGACCCAACTAAAAAGTATAGATAAACTGACTAAATTGGAAAATATTATGCAGAGATCCAACAGCAGAATGGAAGAACACAAGAATCAGATCAAAGAGCCAAAAGACACTCCGCTGGAGAAGGAAGAAGAAAAGAGGATCCAGAAAGTTGAAGATAGTGTAAGGAGCCTCTGGGACAACTGCAAGCGCACCAACATCAGAATTATGGGGGTGCCAGAAGAAGAGGGAGTGCAAAATACTGAAAACATATTTGAAGAAATAATATCAGAAAACTTCCCTCACCTGGTGAAAGAAATAGACCTACAAGTACAGGAAGCCTACAGAACCCCAAACAAGAGGAATCCAAAGAAAAATTCTTCTCGACACATCATCATCAATATGCCAAGGGTAAAAGACAAAAAGAGGATCTTACAAGCAGCAAGAGAAAAGCAGTTGGTTACCTATAAGGGAGCACCCATAAGACTATCAGCTGATTTCTCAACAGAAACCATGCAGGCCAGAAGGGAGTGGCAAGAAATATTCAAAGTGATGAATACCAAGAACCTACAACCAAGATTACTGTATCCAGCAAAGTTATCATTCAGAATTGAAGGGCAGATAAAGAGCTTCACAGATAAGAAAAAGCTAAAGGAGTTCATCACCACCAAACCAGTATTATATGAAATGCTGAAAGGTATTACTTAAGAAGAGGAAGAAGGTCAAGTGAATTAAAAATCTCAGGAATAGAATAAACTGGTGAATATAATAGAATTAGGGGCAAAGAAAGGGAGTGGATAGATAATTATCAGGGTGAAGGGGTGTGGGGTGCAGAAAGAGACTGGATTAAAATTGTATAACCTATGGATGAGGACAATGATGGGGGAGGGGGTAAGGGCAGAGGGTGGGGTGGGAATCGGGTGGAAGGGAGCTATGGGGGAGAAAAAGGAGAAACAATTGTAATAATCTGAGCAATAAAGATTTATTAAAAAAAAAAAAAAAAAAGAATACATTCTCTGAAATAAAAAATATTATACAGAGTCCTAAAAACAGATTGGAAGATTGCAAGAATCAAGTCCAATATTTGGAACACAAAGAGCCAGAGGACACTCCTCCGCAGAAGCAAGAAGACAAGAGAATCCAGAAAGTTGAAGATAATGTAAGAAACCTCTGGGACAACTTCAAACGAACCAACATCAGAATTATGGGCATCCCAGAAGATGACAGAGAGCAAGATACCGAAAACATATTGAAAGAAATAGTGACAGAAAACTTCCCCCACCTGGGGAAAGAAATAGACTTACACGTACAGGAAGCACACAGAACCCAAAACAAAAGGAATCCAAAGAGGACCACACCAAGACACATCATAATTAAAATTCCAAGAGCTAAAGACAAAGAGAGAATATTAAAAGCAGCAAGACAAAAGCAGGTAGTTACCTATAAAGGGGCACCCATACGACTGTCAGCTGATTTCTCAACAGAAACCATGCAGGCCAGACGGGAATGGCAAGAAATATTCAAGGTGATGAATAACAAGAACCTACAGCCAAAAATACTCTACCCAGCAAAGCTATCACTCAGAATCGAAGGCCAGATAAAGAGCTTCACAAATAAATTTAAGCTAAAGGAATTCATCACTGCCAAGCCAGAATTATATGAATTGCTGAAAGGGGTTCTTTAGGAAGAGGAAGAAAATAAAGATAAAAATATGAACAAACACGTAACTATCAACAAGTGTCTAAAAACCAAGGGAAGTAAAAATCATGATGAACAATATTAACTGGTGAATATAATAGAATCAGAGGTATGGAAGGGGAGTGGACTGATGATTCTTGGGGAAATGGGGAGTGGAGTGGGGCGGGAAGAGACTGAACATAAACTGTACCTATGGATGAGGACAATGGGGGATGGGGAAAGGGCAGAGAATTGAATGGAAACTTGCTGTAGGGGAGCAATTGGGGGGGGGGGCGATGAGGAACATTTGTAATAATATGAACAACAAAGATTTAGTTTAAAAAAAAAAGAGTAACACTTGCTATAAATGATGTGCACTCTAAATGAAGTAACAATATCATTCTGACAAATATCAAAGCATGAATATTGCTTGAGAGTTTTGGGTTAGCTTTGTTTTGAATGCTTGTTTCTTGTTTGTGGGGCTTTTTGTTTTGTTTTGTTTTGTTTTCAGATGAAGAATATTTAAATTAAAGCTATATTTGAGAAAAAAAAAAAAAAAGAAACAGCGAGGGGTCTGCAGATCAAAGCTACGGGAGAAAAAAAGTATATTAGGGGCCAGGGACCCAGCAGTTAACGACTTAAAAAGTATGTGGTTGTTCTGCATGTTGTTATGTTTGTGATCATTTGTTGGCCGTTACACTTTTTAATTTTAGATTTTTCCCACTCTAATATACTTTTAATTCATACTTCTGTACTTTTTTCTTATGGGATCCCCCCAAAGTGCCTAGACTTCAGACATCACCACCCCCGGGGCTGCCCCTGAGCTCAGGACCCGGCCAGGCCCTGGGTATGTGTCCTCTAGATCATCTTCACACCCATTAATAAGGCGGCTCCTGTCATTGTCCCTTTTACAACTAATCCAATTGATTGGGTCCTATACCTCTCCCCGAACACACTTAGGGCTCAGAGATTTAATTCAGAAGCGCCAGGAGCCTACGTCATGCAAGAAATCTCTGCTGGCCTTTTCTATTGGACTGTAGAGTCCATGTCTACAAGTGTTAGAGACTCTGGCACCAGAAAACAGAGCCCACACCCCACACACACACTGCCTGCAGGGGGCGCAGTTAAAGCTCCCCAGTCAGCCGCTGCCATAACTGAGCACCTATCCAACCAGGAACTAACCAGCTCCATTAAATTGTCTCCTGTATTAAAGTATAAACGATAGATATGTGAGGTAAATTACACAGTTAACAGGGCAAAATAAATAAATACATTTAGTGTACCAGCATACAGCACAGAACAGGGACCAACTGAAGACACGTCACCATCTATAATAATAAAAGCATAATATGCTAATTAGACCGGATATCCTTCTGGATGACCTTCCAGCTGAACCTGAGGCTTTGAGGGCCAAGCTTCTAGCGTGAATTTCGTGCATTGGGCCTCTAGTTTGTAAAATTAGACCACTGACCCTGGTTGTCTCAGGAGGGAGGTTTTTAGCTTTATAGGCCACCTAGGAGAGGTCCGTTACATTTTCTAGAAATTTCTGTGAGTGCCAGGACTAAGTGATAATACCTGGCATGGTGCTGGCACCTGTATGCACTCAACAGTAACAGCAGGAGGAACACAACGCTACCCCCTCTCCCCATTCTGGAGGTGACATGAGTAAAGATGAGAAACAATTTTCTTTGTGCAGAGTCCCTGCTTAAAAGGAGAGACCCATTCCTCAGATTAGAGAAGTAAGCGGATTCTTCTAAAGGAAGCAGGGATGGGTTGTAATGACCAAGGCAGACACATCTTAATAGCTCAACAGAGGACATGATGAATCCTATGAGAATCCAAAGGCAGCCGAGAGCTAGGCATCCACACGAGGGCCTGTTTACTTACATTAAAGACTGAAATTTGCAAACTTCTTCAGCCATCAGGCAATCTGAAGATTTCGCCCCCAGAGGATGCAATTGCTTATAAACCAGTTTCCATTTGTTTCCAGGCCTGCATTTCTGCCTCTCTGGCTGCTAGAACTACCAGCCAGGAAGGCCTGTTCTACGGCTCCTAGCATGGGTGATTTATAAACGTTGCTTCGATCTCCACACTGACTTTTATTACATGGTGGGACCATTTCCTTCCTTCTCGTTTGAAAATGTACACCTCCAACACCATGTTCCACAGGAAAGGGTTTCTACAGCCAACTTCATAAAGACGTATATTGAAAAGATCTCTACAACGTTATCCCAAACTCCTTTCCTCGCTAGTCGCTGGTTTTGCATCTGTCTTTTCTGAACCGATACCCAGCATTCCTATTGTCTCTTGCTTTTGCCTTTTGTAGATTCTCATTTCCAAGGTCACCCTCGCCTATTTTTAAAAGGAGGACATCTGAGGACTGGAAGTCTGCTGCTCAGTCTCCATCCTTGGCATTGGCTGAGGCTCAACGCATAACCTCCCCCCCTGGTCCTTTCTGTTCCTTCCTGTCTACTTACGAATGACCAAGCAGAGTAAATGAACTGTCACTTAAAATGGAATGATTTTCCTATTAAATTATCAAATTACTAACCCCATTTTGCGGTCTATTTGGATAGGATATGGAGGATATTACTTCTTTCAAATGTATTTTTCAAGATCACATAGGTGATGGCAATCTAGTTTTCCAAGTTAATTAAATTTGAAACCAGACCACTGGGGAGAAAATGCAACAAAAAAAAATTCCAAGTGACTCAAGCTAGCAATAGGCTTCAATTATATTTTAACGACTTTCACAACAAACCCCAGTGTCAGTTTTGGCAAAGAATAGCTCATAAGTGTATTGAGAAAAACAAGCTCAAGACGCCAAGCGCTTTTAGCAAGATTTCAGACTTACGGTTTATTGCTTTGTGATTTAACATAATAGGAAAAATAATAAAAAAAAGTCTGGAACAAATCTGCCAAAACTCAAATTTAAATTCTTCTAGCTACTTGCACGTGGATGTTTATAACAGCTTTATTTATAATTGCCTAAGTTGGAAGCATCCAAGATGTCCTTCAGTGGGTGAACGGGTAAATACATGTGGTACATCCAGGTCGCTGGCTGAGGAGGACTTTGAACTCCTGCCACACGAAGCCCATAAATCAGTGTCATTTACCAGGAACATTTAGATAAACTGAAATAATAAAGATGAAATGGATACAAAAGATCTGCTATTTCATGAATAGCAACTCTTTATAACAGAGACAAATTAGACCACCTATATTCCTGCTCTGTAACAGAAATCCCAGCATTTTGCCTGTATCTTTCCACCATCCTATTTCCATTTTCTTATGCAAAAAGTGCTAATATGAGCATATATCTATACCTATATCTATATCTACATATATATCCATATCTATACTATATCTACATCTATATCTATACTATATCTATATCTACATCATCTATATCATTTATATCTATATCTATTCTAAATCTATATCTATTATCATCTATATATATCTATATATTTATATCTATAGATATCTAGATATATTTGAGCTTCTAATCGAAATGATAATTCTGAATGGAGATGAGTCAGGAACTTATATTAATGGTAATATGCAGGAAGAAAGTTGGACACAAATGTTTATATTTTCTTTTTGCGCCATGGTTATAAAACGCTTAAGCATACAAAAATTGGAAGTTGAAAAACTTAGCTTACTCCAAACTTTGAAATACTATGCTGAAAAACAATAAAGTGGTCATACTTGAAACCACTTAACCCACTATAAAGTCAAAAAGGACTATCATTCTTAAAAATTAAATATCTCTAATATAAACAGAGTCAGGGAGATATTGTTATGAGAGAACTTCATTAATTTTGAACATGACTGAACGTCCAAGCCTGATCTCAAACCCCAGTGATGACGATAAATCACGCTTCACCTCCCTTACTAGAAACTAACACGAATTTCAGAGTGACAAAGCACAGACAATCCAAAGGCTCCTTCTAGGTCCGTTTCCAATTTCAATATTGGTTTTTCTATCTAGGGCTGAACTGCAAAATGCTAAAACAAACCATCCACCACCTCAAGTCTGACAGAAAGTAATGGATAAAATGAGCACACACTCTTGACACAAGGAAGGAGAAAAGGAAGGAAGGAAGGAAGGAAGGAAGGAAGGAAGGAAGGAAGGAAGGAAGGAAGGAGGGAGGGAGGGAGGGAGGGAGGGAGGGAGGGAGGGAGGGAGGGAGGGAGGGAGGGAGGGAGAAAAAAAGGCCAGAGAAGGGGACTTCTAAAGGCAATCTCTGTAAAAGTAAACGTTTAGCTGATCCACCTCGCTGCTTCGTCTTCTGTCGTCTGTCCCCAGATGACACCTTGGCAGAGGTCTGGTTCAGAACGTGGACCTCTTAGCAGACACGGGAGCTGTTTCCCTCCTTCCCAGCATGGCAGCCTCCCTGTCATCCTGTCCTGCCTCCTGCCTCCCGAGACCTTGCTCCCTGAAGGTAATTCTTCGGAGAGCCTCAAGCAGCAGCCAGCACCCGCAGGAAGGTCTATAAATACCTGAGAGTGAGTTCCTTAGCCCGCATTCTGGTATCTCCAGGGGGTCTGGAACTTGCTGCTCAAACTGTCTAGGGCAGCCATGGGCAAACTATGGCCCTCGAGCCGGATCCAGCCCGTTCGACTGCTCTATCCAGCCCGCAGAACTGAAAGAGCAGAGGGTTCTCTTGCTCTCCCCTCCGCTCCTTCACCAGCGGCCCAAGAGGAGAGTGCCAGCATGGTCAGGTTGCTCTTGTTCCGGCCCTCCGGCCCAGTTTAAGAACCCATGGTGGCCCTCGAGTCAAAAAGTTTGCCCACCTCTGGTCTAGGGGCCACAGCCAATGCAGAGCACCTGAGTCAGGGAGGGGCCAGCACCAATGGGCACCTCGTCCGCAGAGAGGGATCAGCCAGCATTGGCCAAGGCCAGCAAAACACACAGGGGTAAGGCATCTCGAGCTACAAGCAGCCACGGCACAGGTGGGAGCAGAGTCCCTGGTGTAGACCCAGGGACCGCCTGGCTGTAGCCAGCCCGTGAGAACAGAGGCAGCCCCCAGAGGGACTCAGGATGGGATTATTGAAGAGGAAGTTAGGGCCACCGTCTCCCAAGCCAGGTTTATTACAGATACTCCGTTAGTTACTGAGTAGGTCTAGGGTGTAGAGTGGATTGTGTATTCCGTTCATTTCTCCTGACCTAGAAGGGTGGAGACAATTTCAGAAAAAGAGACGGTCGCATTTTCTCTTGTGCACCTGAGTTGGGAATCTGAACAATCCAAGGAGGGATTGAAAAGATTTTCAACTTGATTGTGGAAGTACAGTTGAAGGAGTCCAATCCCATGGATATGGATTTAAAGCTTATTTTGCTGACTTGAACCTTTAAGTCTGACTTCTCTAAGCAGCAGCTTTATTTATGATTTTTTTAAAGCAAAATTTCAAATTAATATCCACATTTCCCTTCAATGCTTTAGTCTGAAGATTTTTTTTTTCCTTTACCAAGAAATGCGCTACCAATTCAACTACCGGTATCTACCAGTGGAAGGAAGAGGGGTCCTCGGGGCGAAATAAACCTCACGGAGAGGAGGAGCTGAACTCATTATGTGCCTGTTCACGTAAAAAAAAAAAAATGAACAAAATGAGCAAAATAATAAAAGGAGACACACAGTAAAACTGTACCACACCAGGAGATTGCGCGGTTTTACTCTCCACCGGACTGTAAACTGTCTGACAGAAACAGAAAAGGCCTGTCTGGGTTGAGTTTCAGCGCATGGCATAAGGAATTAATTACCTCCCGTTTCAAAGCCAGCCTCTCTGGAGTTCGCTTTCGGGTTGGGGTATTTATGACTCTGAACTACTTTTACACCGAATTAGCAGGGTTTCCCCCTTTTTATTATCTACGCTAGAAGAGCAGCCGTATCCCTCACCACCGCACAGCTCTGAGGTCCTGTGGCCTCACTGGGCCCAGTGGCTGTCACCCCAAGCCCCCTGCGTCCATCCGCTCCCCTCGAGGTCAGTCAGGGTGCCCCCTCCCCTCCGCACTGACTGTGCCTCTTCTGCAACGGAGGGTGAGCGGATGGCGGCCCTCTTCAGCGTTGGGTGGGGTCATCAGACAGGCCAGGGAAACCTGCAGCAAGCCCGGGGCAATTGGGCCGTATACTCATGGTCAAGGTCTCCCCTTCCCTCTCGGTCTACATGTCTATCCTTCGAGGGGAAATGCATTTTGATCCCCAGGAACACAGGCATCTGTGGTTCACATGCCGCCTTACCCAAACTTTCAGGGACATAAATTGGAGTTTTGTCTGGCAGTTTGCATTGGCTTTGGTTTGAAGGCCAGTGGTACAGCTCGCACCTCCCAACTTCCAGAGCCTTCCATGCACACCTGGGATTCTATGCAGTTCCTCAACGGTGCCACGCCGTTCCGTGTCTTTTTCCTCTGCTGAAATACCTCCATTCACTTAGCTCCCAGCAAAGTCCTTTATACCCTTCAAGACCCAGCCCAAACACTATTGCCCAAGGCTTCTCTGACCTCCCACAGGGAGGGGTGACCTTACACATTCCCTAATTAGCATATGTCACTCTTCAATGCAATTATCTGTCAAGAAGTTGGTTATTGTGTCGAGCCTCAGGAGGGCTGTGGGAACCTTGAAGAGAAAGAGTAGATTCTGAGGCAAGGCGAGGCAGTGAGTAGGTGTTCAGTAAAGGCTAATTGAGTGTGATGGATCCCAACAACTGGGTCAAGCTATATTAGGAGGCGAGCAAGCTGCCTCAAAGGATTTGGATCCTTTGGCAGTGAGCTCGGTTGAGTAGCAGAATGGGTGTCAAGGGAGATAATGGAATGCCCACATGAAATCTAAATCGATGATCATTAACTGATATATATTGACGAATAACTAATGAAGGGAAAGAGTATTAATCAAATAAAACAGAGTTGGTAAGATAAAAAAAAGACCCCCCAAAATGACTTAACTGGTCTTCCCGACCACAGAAATCCATAAAAGGGACCAAGGCCCATCGGTGGATCCATGAGGCAGAGGCGCAGTCTGATTAGCTCAGGGTTGGTCTGGCTGCAACACCAGTCCTTAGAGCAGGGCCAGACCCTCGGGCTAGAGAATCACCCCAGGAATCAGAATCTCAGGGAGAGCCTAGGACCCTCCATTCCCAGCACATCCCACGCTGAGTTCTGTGTGCAATGGTCTGAAATCCTATGCATGAGACGAGACTGATTTCCCTGCTGCAGTTTCAACCTTGAAGTTGTTTCAAAGGTGAATTTTAGTGGAGAAAGCATGGTCTTTTCCAAAAAATGATGTTGGAGACATTGAAATTCTGTATAGGGAAAAAAAAAAAGTGTCTTGACCTCCACCTTTAACTCACAAATAAAATATCAATTGCAAATGGTTTCTAGAACTCAACATCGAACAATTATTCTTCTGGGGGGGAAAATAGAAGAATTGCTTCGTGACTTAGAATAGGAAAAGATTTCTTAACAGGTCACAGAAAGCATTAAACAAGTTTTCCTTTAAGAAAAATTATGTAGCCCTGACTGGTTTGGCTCAGTGGATAGAGCATCGGCCTTTGGACTGAAGGGTCCCAGGTTCGATTCCCGTCAAGGACATGTACCTTGGTTGTGGGCACATCTCCAGTGGGGGGTGTGCAGGAGGCAGCTGGTCGATATTTCTAATTCTCTATCCCTCTCCCTTCCTCTCTGTAAAAAAATCAATAAAATATATTTTAAAAAGAAGGAAAAATATGTAAACTGAAATACATAAACATTAAGAACTGGGGTTATCAAAGAACACTGTTAAGAAAGTCACAGAGACGAAACCAGTTTGGCTCAGTGGTAGAGCGTCAGCCTGCGGACTGAAAGGTCCCGGGTTTGATTCCGGTCAAGGGCATGTACATTGGTTGAGGGCACATCCCCAGTAGGTGGTGTGCAAGAGGCAGCTGATCAATGATTCTCTCTCATCGATGTTTCTAACTGTCTATCCCTCTCCCTTCCTCTCTGTAAAAAAATCAATAAAATATATTTTTTTTTTAAAAGAAAGTCACAGAATCGATAAAGATATTCGTAATACACACATATCTGAGAAGACTCACGGCCAGGATAAAAAACTCCCACACCCCCACACAAAAGGAACCGGACAATAAAATAGACAGAAGGCTTGAGCAGGCACTCACCAAAGGGAGTAACCCTCTGGCAGGGTCTCCGACATAGGGTCCGGGAAGTGACAGTTAGCACCACGATGAGAGACGCCTAGACTTACACCACAGAGCGCCTACCGCTTTCACAACGGGCCGCACCACGCTGGACAGGCTGTGGAGCTTCCGAACCCTTCCGTGGCCTACGGGAGTGAACGTGGGTACAACCTCTCAGGAGAACTGCTTGGCGCTGTCTACCAAAGCCAAGGTTTATGACCCCAGAACTCCGGTCCTAAGAAAGCATCCAATCTGTACACATACAGATGTTCATTGAGAAGCATCGGGAAGCATGCTAGTAGCCCTGCACGTGGACAGCCGAAACCTGGACGCAGTACACATGTCCTTTGCCAGCAGGATGGGGCCAGTGCTCCGGTCACACCGTCACAGCCGGACCCCGCCACCTGTGCGGGGAAAAGGCCTGGCCGCCCCCTGCTGGCTCTACACCGAGAACAAGAAGGCGGACAGACAGCGCCTGTTCTGTGCGACGTTCAACATCAAGGGGAAACTGGCCCACGGTCATGAAAAGCGTGGGGTGGCTTTGGAGGGGTGCAGGGAATGCGGAGGGAAATGAGGGACCCTGACATGTTCTACTTCTTGATCTGGGTGCTGGTTCGCCGCGATGGAATTCATCAAGCGGAACCCTCATGCTGTGTGCACATCACGGGTGTATGTGGATCTCACGAGAGAGCACACTGCGAAAACGAACGTCGGAAACCAGCCCCCGGATCGGGATAACTGTCCGGCGCTGGGCCCCCGCCCGCAGCACGGCCAGGCCCCCGCACCATAAAGCGGCCCCCTCTCTCTCCCCGCAGGATTAGAATGGGTTTCCGCGTTTATGTGGCGCCTTTCCCGGGCCAAGATCAAAGGGCCGCCGCATAATAAAAGATAGCGTATCAAGTGCAGCATATCAAACGCAGCCAGGTCTGGGGGGATAAAGGGAAAACGCTGAACTCGGGGACATATAACCGAGCAACCTTGTCGCCATAAAGGAGCCATAAAGCTGGATGTAAAAGGAATCATAAACATCAACTATTAAGAATGCATTTGTGTGAAATAAAAGGCCCGCGGCTCCCGGGGCTGCTTTCTGCTTCTCGGTAAGGCGAGGTCGGGGGCAGCGCAGGCAGCACGAGGCCGCAGACCCCCCGGCACCAGGCCGCACCGGCTCTCTGGGGTCGGCTTGCACCTCGCCGCAATAAAACGTGCCACAGCCAGCGCCCCGGCCCGGAGCTTTCATGTGCGCTGTGCGATAGCAACTGGCAGCCCTGACAACCGGTTAAATGGGGCCCTCTCCTCTTTGGGCGGCCCGTATCCTATGGCAGGCCTCTCGGAGGCATACAGTTATGTGCGCTGCTTCTATGCCCTACATGGACACACTCCAACTGTGTTTCCCTCCAGCTTCCCTCTTAAACTCCCCGGGGCAATGCACCCCCCGAGGAATGCCCACTGGCCCGCGGTCACTTGGGGAACCTGTGTGGGGGACGGTGACATTCTGGGCCGGCCCCGGGGATATTCCTGAGAGCCTACCAAGGACACCTTCAGCTTCATGGTTGTGGAACAGCTGCTCGGACTCCCCTCTGCAATCTCCACGCGGGTGGATGGAGAAAAACAGAATAGTTGGCCTTGAATCACTTGTTAAAAAAATGTGTTTTTTAAATTAATTTTCTACAGAGAAGAAGGGAGAAGGATAGAGAGTTAGAAACATCCATCGGTTGCCTCCTGCACACCCCCTACTGGGGATGTGCCTACAACTAAGGTACATGCCCCTGACCGGAATCAAACCTGGGACCCTTCAGTCCGCAGGTCAATGCTCTATCCACTGAGCCAAACCTGTTAGGGCTTGAGTCACTTAAATAACCAATGTTCCAGGCAATACGGGGAATCAGATAAATGAAAGCAGTGTGTGTGTGTGTGTGTGTATATATGTACAGGGTGTCCCCCAAAATGTAGACACACTGTGATAGCTGCTAGCTCAGTTTTTTAAATGAAACACATTACACTAAACACTGCCTTTATAATTATTAAAAGTGGATGCATAGCCGAATTACAAGTCCATCACAAGTCCCCCCTCCTACACGGGCCGTGCAGATGTGTGTCAGGAGCCAGGCGCCCCTGGGAATCATGCTTTAACACGGCCCCCCTGAGTCTAAGATATCACAGTCACTCATCACTCGGGTTTTCTCTTTTCGCAGATTTCGGACTCGTCCCTGTGTTCATGTTTTCAGTCCAACGGCGCCTGCAGGAGAGGCGCTGGAAGGTACGTGTGTGCTGCCCCCAAGCCCCATGGCGAGATGCCGGCCCCCTCCGCAGGCAGCAGCAGTGATTCACTCACCCAGGGCGCCGCGAACTTGTCCAGCAGGAGGCCAGTCCGTGGGGAGCAGCCACAGCTAGGAGATTTTCCTCTGGCCAGGGGTCACTTTAAAACTCAACTTAGTGACACCCCTGTGGGCTTTCCCTGGCACCTAGAATATACGGGCTAATAATTGGGAACAGCTGCTTGTCTTGAAGGGAACCACTCTGGTTAAATCGCTCCAAGATTACACCCTTGGCCTCCGCTTCCTTATACACTTTGGAAATAAACTACCGTGCGTGCCCAAATGTATTCAGACAATGGAAGAAATGATTTATGGAGACTGACCACATCCAGAGCTCCGAGCCCCATTCACTGCCCGGCTTCCCTCGCCGCCACCCATGCAAAGGGGAGGGGACCAGATGTCGAGGTCACACGGTTACTGATCCCCAGGAGTGAGCCTGGATACAGGGTACCCTCAGCCCGGAGCCCTCTTCCATGACCTTCACTCTAAGACATGGCTGTTGCATTTGACTCCACCAAACACTGAACTTAATTATCCAGTTGATTCAGTCTGACATTCCCGGAGCACTGGGTTCTGCTATGCCCCGGGTGAAGTCTTCACCAGCTAATGAAATTCCTGTAGCACATGAGACTTGCATAATTTAACTTCACATTTTAAAGGACACTTGAATTTTCTTCCCATTTGGGCAGTTTTGTCCACAGTTTTTGTTTTCTTTTGAATCCCTGATCCCACAAGGATTTATTACATGCTTACTGGGCCAAGTGCTCATCTCTCCAAAATGAATTTATTGATACCAAACCCACTTGTAACATTCCTTTCCAATGTAAATATCCAACAACAGGAAAGCAATAAAATATAGCATGACATATCCACTTGGCAAAATATGATAGGCCTATTCACAAATAATGATAGCATCTATAACAAGATTATGAAAGAAACTGGGGAAATTAAAGTAATATTGTGAAAAAGAAGCAAAGTTGAATAGACCTGTGATGACAACTATGTAAAATTATGTTCAGACAAAAGATGGACAAGGGGAAAATGTTCTATATTCTGAATACATCCATAAACATTCCAGAAAACCATACAGATCAACAAGATGAGCAACTGAAACCATTTGAGTCTGTGCCCGTAGCACAACTATCAGACAAAGAATACTACAAACTTCAAACTACGTCCAAGTAGGTGAATAAATACTAACCCAATTCAGAAGGACCAGCTCAGAAAAAAAGGGAAGAAAAACAGGGTCATAGGTGGGGGAAAAACAGACACAACAACTCCCAGAAAAAGAATCTCTCCCCCAAATGGGAAAATCTGAACTCAGCTATGAGACAAGGTAGATTAAAATACTGGTTACTGACAAATTTAAAGGGAGGAATTTAAAAGTCTGCAAAAAACAGAGGTGGAAATATTGGGAAAGTACCAATTCTGGAGGAAAAGGGGTAACTTGGAAAGAGCAACCTTCAGAGATTTATTAGTAAAGAAAAAAAAAGGAAGAGCTGAAAATTAAGAGTACTTCAAAAACAAGAAAATCATGACATCGGAAGGCATATCACCACCATCTCCCAAAAGAGAGAAAGTTTTTAAGAAACTGTACTTCATCCACAAACAGAAGAGAGAAAGCTTTGGAATAAAGAAATCTCAGGTAGCGGCATGGCTCAGTGGTTGAGCATGGACCTGTGAATAGATCACTGTTCGATTCCTGGTCAGAGCACATGTCTGAGTTTCAGACTTGATCCCCAGGGTGGGGTGTGCATGAGGCAGCCAATCAATGATTCTCTCTCATCATTGTTTCTATCTTTCTCTCCCTCTTGCTTTCTCTCTAAAATCAATAAAAATATACTTTTTAAAAAAAGAAATCTAAGGTATCATCTAAACCTTCACCTCTCACCTCAGTCTACCTGAGACAGTTAGTGCTAGTCCAAGAAAAAAAAAATTCAATGAAAAGTAGACCTTACAATACTCATTTAAAGTTCCTATAAGGAGAAAATGGGACATAAATATCCCAACTTTTAGCTGATGAACATTCTCCCCTGCAAAACAGAAGAAAATGTCAACACTCCAATCTGAATTAAATAGCCTTAAATAAGAATTTAGAGATGGGGGAGCAGGGAGGTAAGACAGGGAGACAGCCTGACTCAGAGATTTTAAAACTCAAAAAATAAAAATCAGTGGAGAACAATTTTTAAAAGACAAAGTCATCTTAGAAAATATGACTGAATCACAATATACCCAAGAGAAAATAGAAGTAACAAAAAATATTCAGAAAAGGCATAAAAATAATCATAAGAATGAAAACACAATAGAAAAACATATAACAAGAACCAGAGAGAAAGTGATTGAGGTAGATGATAATTTTAAAAAGATCTAACATATGAGTAATTGGAGTCACTGGAAAATTAAAAACAAAATAATGGAATGGAACCAATATTAAAACTATAATCCAAGAAAATTTTTCAGAAATAAAAACGACATATATTTACATAATTTATATAATGAAAGGGTCCATTGTGTATATAGAAAGACTCATTCAGAATTATCAACTTCAAGACAGAGCCTACTAAGCCTAGTACCAGGTTTTTAAAGAAAAGAGAAAAAATCCTCTGGACCATCAAACAAAATGACCAAGTCACTTACAAAGAAAACAAAAAACAGTTTGGTATCATATTTCTCCATAGTAACAGTACAAAACAAGGCCATGTTTTGTATCAGTGGGGCCCCAGTGTGGGGCATGCAGGAGGCAGCCGATCAATGATTCTCTCCCATAATTGATGTTTCTATCTCTCTCTTCATCTCCCTTGTTTTTGAAATCAATAAAAATTGATTTCAGTAACATAAAGAGGTTTGAGGAAACAAGGAATAAATCAAAGTCAAGCGGACAAAACATAAGGGTATAAAAGACACAAGCAAAACAATAATGCGGATTTAACTTATATTTAAAATGTTGATCTCTCCACTTTGATAGAATATACACAGAACATTTACAAAAATTGATCTTGTGTTAGTTCACAAAGAAGGCCTCAATATGTTCCACAAAACAGAAACAAAAAACAAAAACACACATTCCAATGCAATAAAAATTAATAACAAATGTGTTCAAACAAATTGGCCTTTCTATTTGGAAAATTAAAGCTGATTTTTAACCCACTTCCTGGCTTCTAGGTGGCACCTTCTAGCTATGGCCTCGCCCAATGGAAGAGGCCAGGGAGCTTTCTCGGGTACTAATTCCATTCATGAGTGCTTTGGCCTTGTGACCTACTCACCTCACAAGCACTCTACCTCCTATTACCAGTAGCCCACACATTGGGGGTCAGGATTTCAACATATGAATTTGGCAGGGGTGGAGGAGATGGCAGGGAAAGGGAGAAAAATATTCAGTCTAGAGCACCTTGGGACAACAAGTCAAGTTTACATTCTACACATCAGTGATTAAACAGTGGCTTAATGAAAAATTGCTTAGAACATTTGGCTGAAGTGAATACTGCACATGAGTCTTTGCTTTTCCACTGGCTCTGTGTCCTGTTTTCAGAAGAGCAAAGAGCTGCCAAGCCCAGGTTTTCCGGATATGGCACAGTCCGGTTAGCACCAGCCAGGACCTGCCGTCCTCCCTTCCAAACTCGGGCAAAAGGACTTGCAAAACTTATTTGTCACAAGCATGCCCATGACCTATGTTCACCCATGTCAGAACTGACCCGGTAATGCCACGCTGCAGATTCCATGTGTGATCTACATTTTCACACCTCTCAGGACAAATTAGGTGAGAAAGCCAATAAAAGTAGTCTTTCTCTCTAGGCAGGTATGTCTGTCTAGAGCAGCATGGGCAAACTATGGCCCGAGGGCCGGATCCAGCCCGTTCAGCTGTTCTATCCAGCCCAAGGAGCCGAAAGAGGGAGGGTTCTCTTGCTCTCCCCTCCGCTCTTTCACCAGCAGCCCAAGATGAGAGTGCCAACATGGTCAGGTTGCTTTTGTTCCAGCCCTCTGGTCCAGTTTAAGAACCCATTGTGGCCCTCGAGTCAAAAAGTTTGCCCACCCCTGATCTAGAGTGTCAATATTTTGAAGAAAACAAATGCCAACTTTTTTTTTTTTTTTAAGATTTCAACCTACACTCTGGCTTAACTGATCTGATGGCGGGAAAATGGCCCACGTGCTTGGAAGAAGAGCTTGACCTTGTGTTGCAGAAATAAGAGATGAGCGAGACCTTAGCAGGTCATTGTCGGCATTCTCGAGTTCCCTGGGTGTTCTCACGCCCCTGCACACATTTTCTTAAAATTATAAACTTACCTAAACAACGTTTTTCAAAACTTTATTAAATTAAACAGCATCTTAATCTTTTGAGGAACGAAACAAAGATAGAATAAGAGGATAATTCGTTTCTTAATGGATGTAATTTAAAACCTTGGCAGTCCCCTTCCATGTACACATTCCTCTGCTCTGAGCTCAGGGTGCGGGGGGAAGCGGAGGGACACCAGCAGAGAGGGCAGGGCTTTGCTCATGGCGGCCGGGCCAACACAGCCCTCGCTCAGGGCTCAGATCCCACGGGACGCAGCTCAGAACCTGGGAACATGAACGCCAAACCTTTCCAAACAAGTCGCTGGTTGCCCGTTGGTTTCTCATTCTCCAGATGGTGGAGAAAAATAGTGGTGAGGACGTGGGAGGGGAAGCTTCCAGAATTCATCTGATGAAGGAGACCAGCTGGAACAGTCACCGTCAGTCTTTGGCTTTGCCCTTCTGGAGATGCAACAAGCAAAGGCTTCATCTCTGGAGACACCCTTACCTCCATGGGAGGGGGGCAAATACGCTGCCTCCCCTCCCAGCAAACCTCACATCCCTGAAAGGAACACTGTTCTGATCCCCTCAGGGGGAAAATAGCAATGCTCAGCCAAGCATGGAAAGGCAAAGAAAACCCTCTTGAAAAATCACCTTGTCCATTCCTTGCCTCTGGGGAAGATCGAGAAAGCCATGGATTCCTCCTTGTCCACAAAGCTCTAAGAATGAGAGAAAGGTATTTTTCTCTTTTTATGGAGAAAGCCTCTTACGATGTTGCAGACATTCATCCTTCATGCAATCGGGCTATTAGGTCCCAAGTCCAAGGGGCCTCCTGCCGTTTGGAGCATCCTCATTCCATCCTCATTTCCTTATGTGATAGCATGTCGTCATGTGAAATGAATTCCTGCATGGATCAGGCACACATGTGTAAGGCATCCATGCATTGCAAGGCCCTGGTTCACCCTCCGCACAAAATTAATTTAAGTAGATGTGTCCCCTCTCAATGAGTCAGAACGGTAGTCACCTGGGGGGTGGGGGTGGGAAAGAGCGCCCCAGTGCTGACACGTTGTGGCTTCTCGGCCTGGGAACTGGGTGCGTGAATGGCTCATCAATCAGGCCATGGGTGACGATGTTGTTTGCACTTCCGTGTGTGTTACTACAGCAATCAGCTGTTAACAAAACGTTTGCAAAAACACCAACGAAACAAATGTCTCCCACCAACAAGTAGCATAAGGGCCATGGGCTCCTCACGTCTCAGACTGAAGTCTTACCCTCTCCTCCTCTCAGGCTTGCTGTGGAAAGAACAAAGACCGTGAAGGGAGGGAGCTCTGTAAAACGTGAGGCACTCTGCAAACATGTGTATTGTTCTTGGGGCTGTCCTCACGGACGATGAGCTGCCCGCGGGCTCCCGTGGACTTCGCAGGACCAGCCATGCCCATGACCTGTGTTTGCAGCTCCACTGACGGCCGGGTGTGCGGACAGAGGCGGAGGAGCAGGGCTTACACATGGTCAGACCGCAGTGGGAACTCCTATTGCCCAACCCTTCCCCAGCCCACGGTCCCAAGACAGATTATTTTGCAACTAATTACTTGCAGATGTGGAGTCATTGGAAGTGTTATGAAAATAGCAGGATGGATCCCGGACTGGGCAGCGCTGAGGACGGAGTGGACAACATAACACAGGCCTTGTTATTCTCGGCTGGAGGCCGTACCTCGTGGCTCTCAGTTCTGTCTCCTTTTGGGTTTCCACCAGGGATGAAGTCGAAACTGGGTCTATCTCACTCAAGACAAACCCAGCCTGTGTTTGCCTTTTAATTATTCACGTTCTCGGTCCAACCAAACGGAAAATATAACTTGAGCCCCTCCATTATTCCCGAGTCGTTTTTACCTTCAGCCAACTGAGAAGATGACAAGTTCCTCAAGAAAAGTGAGACAGAGGGGCAGGAAGTTACTTCCAACTGGACGAGGGCAGAGGAGACAGGGAGGCCCTTCGGAAGCAGGAGGGGAGGAGGGGAATCCGATGGAGCGGGGGGGGGGGGGGGGGGGGGGGGGGGGAGGAGCTACCCGCATGGGATTTAGCCTCTCCATGTGTCTCGGCAAAATATTTAGCCAACGTTAGCAACCGCTGGAACAGAAGGCCCAATTATTGCTTTCAGCGATCACTAAGAAAGAAAAGACATTTCTTTTGAACTTCAAGGGTAAAGGACAGAGCTTGAAAAACACAACCTTCCGAGTGGGAAGAGAACGAAGGTGGAAGGAAAGTGTTTGCTTGAGACACCATGGGGCCAAGATCTCCCTGTGGAGCAGAATCGGAGGACAATCTGTCCACGTAGAGGCCAAGCTAGAAGGGTCCGTCTGCACTCAGCCAGGGAGAAGGTGATAGATCGTGAATGACCTGAATTGCCAATTAATTCCTTCTTAGGTGGCTGAGTTATGTCTTCAAGTCAAAATGGAAAGCCAGCTAAGTAAGCGCTAAAATTGCTGAGCGCCAGCTACCTGGAAGCATCTCTCTTTGCTCTACTAAGCTTCAAACAACTTTGCTTATCAATAAATTACTGCACGCTCCAACACAAAAATTAAAATTCCTTTTCCTATGAAATAGGAAGAAAAAGTAACCAAGATGCAAAAAGACAACAAAGCAGCAACTCCAAAATTCAGAGGGAAAAAGTATTTTCAACTGGAATTCTATTGACGGGGGGAAATATTATACACTAAAAATGTATCCATCAAGTTCTCTTTCTATATGAATTATTAGAGGATATCTTCTGAAAAAAACAAAACAAAACAAATCTAAACACAAATCTAAGACAAAAGGGAAATATGGGATCTGAGGAAAAGCAATAAAGAATGAGAAAAACTCAGCAGTAAGCTTAAAAGTGAAGGTTGAGTGAAAATATGAGGCAGGACAAAGGGAGAGGAAATTAACAAAAGGGAGCAACCTGTCCATGAATCTTTGTAGTAGCACCTAGATCAGCTGTGGGCAAACTACGGCCCGTGGATCCGGCCCCTTTGGCTGTTCTATCCGGCCCGTGGAGCCGAAAGAGCGAGGGTTCTCTTGCTCTCCCCTCCGCTCCTTCACCAGCAGCCCAAGAGGAGAGTGCCAGCATGGTCAGGCTGCTTTTGTTCCGGCCCTCCGGTCCAGTTTAAGAACCTATTGTGGCCCTCAAGTCAAAGAGTTTGCCCACCCCTGACCTAGATAGTAATGTATAAAGTAAAACTTGTTAGAAAAATAAGGAGCCCAAGCCAATTTGGCTCAGTGGATAGAGAGTTGGCCCTCAGATTGAAGGGACCGGGTTTGACTCCAGTCAAAGGCAAGTACCTCGGTTGCAGGCTCAATCCCCAGCCCCAGTCAGGGTGTGTGTGGGAGGCAATCAGTTAATGTGTGTCTCTCTCACATTGATGTTTCTCTCTGTGTCTCTCCCCCTGTTTTCCACTCTCTCTAAAAATCAATGGGAAAATGTCCTTGGGTGAGGCTTAACAAAAACAAAAAGAAAAATAAGGAGATAGTAACAATCCAAAGTCACAGTGGAACACTTTAGCCCAATCAACAGATCACACAGAGCAATCATAAGGAAAAATCTACAGAATATTTATTCGTTGGTAAGACTGGTACCTCAGGCATTTGTCAGGAAATTAGGCCTAAGTAGAGGCATAATATAAAAAACATTTTTAATATCAGCATTAATTTTTTCCCTTTCCCTGAGTCATTCCCATCTGTAATAAAAACCCCTGCTGTTAGTTCTTCCAAATTTTAAAAAACCTTGTTTCAGAATCATCCAAATTGGTGGGAAGGGATGGCGCTGGCGGCAGAGTGACGTGCATTGTTCTCCTCTGTGTGCTCTGGACTTTCCACACCAGGAGAGCGTTCCACACTCCTCCTGCTGAAAGAAGCAGGAACCTTGGCAAAAAACAGTGTTTTAAGCTATGATGACTTTTAAAAGAGACACATTTTCAACAAAATTATTCAGAGGGTTACAAATAAAGAGAGGGATAGTAATATACCAGATAAATGCTTTCAAAAAAGAACTAGACATGATAATATGGTCAATGTAGAAATGTGGGGGGGGGCTCTTCTCCTTCGCTAGTGCGAGTGGGGTTCTTGGGGTACCACAGGAATAAGAATTTCCAGAAGCCCCCTCTCTCCCCAGAGAGGATGAGATGTGGTAGAAGCTTTATTTGTGTGGAGTCGTCGCCCTCGGTTTCCAAGTCCCATCTCGCTTAGCCCAGCCCCGGACAATGTGCAGCTGGGGAGCCGGCAGAGCTGAGAGCAAACACAGGGTCCGGAGCTTCCGCTCCCTGGTGGAGCGGGGTCCCAGGCAGCACCTCACAAGCTGCAGTCCATCAGTCCACTGCGTGAGCGAGCCACGTGGGCAAATGCAGGGAGTGTACCCCTGCAACAGGAGAGCCAGAAGCTGAGAGAGAGAGAGAGAGAGAGAGAGAGAGAGAGAGAGAGAGGACTCCTTCATTCTGGAGGGTATGTATCTAACTAATATCGACAATTTCTCGCCCTTGCAGTAACCACGCCTCCTCTGGCCAATGGCCTGCTCCCAGGTGTGGTCTGACCTATGTCATCACGACCTCACCGGGCACGACTAGAACATTCGGCCTTCCCTTTGTTCCTTCCCAGTTAATTCATAACTAGGTTAAATACATCGATATCAGTACTAGTCTTCCAAAAACATGTCTGGAAATTAAAATATTAGACATGACAAAGGAAGATCAACAAAAGGGAGAAGTCTAGTGAGTCATTATTATAGCACCTGAAGAGTAATGCAGGGTAAGATAAAAAATAAAATAAGGAGATATTAACAAATCCAATGACATAGTGGAAAACCCTACCCTAATCAACAGCTCACAGAGGGTAGTAATAGGTAAGAACCTATAGGATATTTCAAGGGGGAAAAAACTCAAAAATTCCAAAAAGTAAAAATAGCAGCATTTAGTTTCTGACCACAATGTACCAAAACTAGAAGTGACAGTCAAAAGACAGAAAAAAAAAATACCCTTCAGAAAAATTTTTTAATATCTTCTTTTAAATAATTTGGATACCTGAGACTATTAAAGCTAAAATCTCAGCCTGTTTTCAATGTGGAATAGCAAACGTTACCGGATGCAGCCAATCGGTGCTCGGAGCGATGTGATCATCTTAACTAACGTACCAGAAACAGACAATACTGGAAACAAAAACACTAACCAATCAGAGACAAAGAACAAAATAAACTGTAGAGAAGCCGGCAGTGAATTTCCCCTCACGCCATGGTCTCCTCACCGCAGCCTGGCCTCTCCTCGGGGTGGGTGATTTCTGAGGCCCTGGGTGGTTTTGTTCCGCTTCTTGTTGAGCCTATTTCTGCAGCTTTATCGTCTCTCTAAACATTTCCTCCAGAACCTGAAGGAAATAGTTTTTCTAGTCTTCCCGATGCTGTTCCCTTCCCCGCATCCTAGTTTTTCTGGACAGCCTACGTGGGAGTTCCTTTGTCAGTTTGATTTTAATTGTCTAGCCCCGCGGTCGGCAAACTCAGTCCTCCACAGAGCCAAATATCAGCAGTACAACGATTGGAATTTCTTTGGAGAGCCACATTTTTTAAACTTAAACTTTTTCTAACGCCACTTTTTCAAAATAGACTCGCCCAGGCCGTGGTATTTTGTGGAAGAGCCACACTCAAGGGGCCAAAGAGCCCCACGTGGCTCTCGAGCCGCAGTTTGCAGGCCACGGATCTAGCTAGCCTCTATAGGGAGAGTTACCTAAACTCAACCTTAGCGGGCACCCTAAGTGCCCTGGCGGCCTCCCCACAGCTCTGCCCACCGCTGCCGTGGTCTGGTCAGATCTGCACGCGGGCTGCTAAAAGTTCTCGCTGCCCATCTCCGTCTAACCAGCGGGCAGCGTCACCTGTGGCTCCGCTGTCATGGGGGAGGGGGATTAGGGTTAGGGTTAGGGGTTAAGGTTAGGGTTAGGGGTTAGGGTTAGGGGTTAGGGGTTAGGGTTAGGGTCTGGAGTCTGAACTAGGATTCGGAATACCCGACCCACTGGCATCACCAGGACCCACCGCTATGCCAGCACTCCTCAGTCATCATGGCCGGCCCACTGCGCCCCCAATACATTCTCCCAGCACCTTCACTTTCCGTCCACAATCATCCTGCAAGATGAGACCCATGTTTCTCCCCGGTTCCGAATCAATGGAGCGTCGCCGGCTCCTGTCCCTGATGTAAGGGCCTGCCGCCGCCCTGACCAGAGTGGCATTGCTGCCCCCCGCACCCCCCTCCTGGGTGGGGGGTCTGAAGGGACTTCCCTCCCCAGACCCCTCCTCTTTGTAAACCTGTCCCTCCCCCAGCCCGCAGACTATGCCGCCCTGAAGCAAAGATAACATGTGGAGTCTGGTTTTGTTTTCACAAATAATCCTGCGGCCCCTCTGGATGCCCTCGGGGACCCTGTGGTCACAACCTAACGTCGGCCCCGGGAACTGGCAGTGATTTCGGGCGGATTTCCAGCTGCACGTTCGCGCCCAGCCGTCTGGATGGCCTGGGATGCAGTGGCATTGTCTCTGTGCTTTGGGGGGAGG
Source organism: Vespertilio murinus (assembly GCA_963924515.1). Classification (NCBI taxonomy): domain Eukaryota; kingdom Metazoa; phylum Chordata; class Mammalia; order Chiroptera; family Vespertilionidae; genus Vespertilio; species Vespertilio murinus. The sequence continues at coordinate 5,401,009 of OZ004712.1, forward strand.
AGGGGAGAGTGTCTTTATTGTCGCTGTTCACCACCTACACCTTGCACATTTTAGAGCAAAAAAAGTACAGACAGGACCATAATCTGACAATGCATTTAGTTTCTTACCTATTTCCTCAAGGTCATTTGTGTGTGTGTGTGTGTGTGTGTGTGTGTGTGTGTGTGTGTTTAATATCTTTTATTGATTTTACACACAGAGGAATTGAGAGGGATGGATAGTTAGAAACGTCGATGAGAGAGAATCATCCATCAGCTGCCTCTTGCACACCCCCCACTGGGGATGTGCCCGCAACCAACGTACATGCCCTTGACCGGAATCGAACCTGGGACCTTTCAGTCCGCAGGCCGACTCTCTATCCACTGAGCCAAACCAGTTTCGGCCTCAAGGTCATTTGTTAGTGTGATGGTTTAAAGGTGCCCTGCACGGGGCCTCGGTGCTGATTGGTTGTTCCATTTCCCAGGGGGGCCTGCAGGGAAGGCGCTCTTCAGGCGGCCGAGGCAGACGGCCTGCAGGGGGGAGTCTGCCCTCCCGGGAGTGGGAGTGAGACCACAGGGCCTCTGGGACGGAATCCGGTCTTCAGAGGGACCTCCAGAACCCGAGCAGCGGCAGAAAGGCCGCGTGCCCTGACCCCAGCGTCTCCGGGACAGAGGGCCACAGGGAGACACCGCCCCCCGCCCCCCCCCCCTCCTCCTGTCACATCTCGTTAGCGTCCTCGCCCCCCGCCTGGCAGCACAGGATCCCCCTCTGCAGTTTGCAGCCTAATTTGTAGGCAAATCTCTCCGTTCCCCTCGACATGAAATCCAATCCCTTTCTGTGATGAGGGCAATTTGTTCCATCTAGGCCCCGATTAGCAGCTGGGATTCCCTGCATCCCCCCTCCTGCCCTCTGCCCCCCTCCCCCACGACGGAACAGCCCCTCTGGATCCTTCTATTGAGCCCATCCTCGGAGCACCAGCCCGGCACGCCAGCGATCGGGATGGCACCGTGGCGTGGACCACATCACGGCCAGGCTCTCTGCGACCCACGTGCTCCCACCTCGAACCCAGCATTTCCTCGCCGTCTGGAATCACAAGCTGGCCTTTGGTTGAATTAAAAGGGAGGGGTCTTGCCGAGACAGGTTTGGCTCAGTGGATAGAGCGTTGGCCTGCAGACTGAAGGGTCCCAGGTTCGATTATCCGGTCAGAGGCATGTACCTTGGTTGTGGGCACATCCCCAGTGGGGGGTGTGCAGGAGGCAGCTGATCGATGTTTCTCTCATCGATGTTTCTGGCTCTCTGCCCCTCTCCCTTCCTCTCTGTGGAAAATCAATAAAATATTTTTTTTAAAAAAAGGAGGGGTCTTTTCAGGGGAAGGGGGCTCCTGATGGGGGCTGGAGGAGTTCGGGCCCCCCTCGGGGAGACACTGGACTCCAAGCCCAGCTACCTGTCCACAAGCATGGCACACAGACAAAGCCGCCCCCAGCATCCCGCAGGCCTGCTCTGCGCCGGGAGAGGCGGCCCGGATGCAGACCCACAGCCCCGGGGGCAGAGGGCGGACACTGCCCTGCGGAGGCGGGGCGCCAAAGGCCCCCCAGGATGGACACCGGGCTGAGCCCCGAGCGATGCAGATGGGAGGAGAGGCTCTGCCTTCCTCCGGTCGGAGGGCAGGACAGCCTGCATCCTGAGGTGCCGGGAGCGGGGCCTGTCTGTCTCCCTTTGAGGAGTCCGGGCATTGCTCCCCTCCCCGCTGTGTGCCCGCCGCACCCACAGCTTCCCTGCGGGCCCTCACCCTGCGGGCCCTCAGCACAGCTCCTGGGCACGCCCGCTCCTGCCCCTGCTGCTCCGTCTTCGCCAAGCACCCTGCTCTCCAGCCAGACCGCGTCCCGTGGTTCACAGGGTCTGTCACCCAGGCGTCACCTCTGCATCACCCACAGAGCCATCACTGTAGTCTCCCCAGAGATTCCTCACCTGAAGCCTGGTTCCTGCCTGTAACTCTGAGGACAGGGCCGGGGTTTCTTTCTGGTTCCCCGTGCATCCTTACCATGAGGCAGACTGCACCTCGAATGTGTGGGGTGAATACTGCATAACTGAATGAGTGTGTCAATGAATGAATGAGTGAGTGCGTGAGGAGTGAGTGTAGGAGGCGTGGGGGCCTATCCCGGGAAGTAGCTCGTGGCCGGAGGAGAGGGTGGGTGCTTGTGGTGGGTGGGGAGCTGGGAGAGGAGCCAGAGAAGCTCACAAAGGTATTGGGGTCCACCAAGGACTGGAAGTGGATCTGATGCTGAAAACTGGGGGTCCGCTGCCAGAGAGGAGGGAGCAGGCAGCTTCCGGCAAAGGGGCCCCATGGGAACGGGAGACCTAGGTGCGGAGGCAGGGCGGGCGGGGACGCCTGAGCAGAGCCACGGACGCGGCGGGAGCACCGGCTCCGTCCATCCCACTGCGTCCGCTCGCCGGGCAGGCACCAGCTTCTGCTGAGCCGCAATTATACAAGCGTTTCTGCTTTCACTCCAAAAACTCGCCCGGCAGCATCGGTGATGCTCTGAATTTTAAAAACCAACAACCACAAAAAGCACAGCACCTGAACTCACACCTTCTAAAGTTCTCTTGTCTACCTTTCTCACCTTGCGTCTCGTTTGTTCTGTTTCAATTTGGATTAAATCCTCCACATGCGTGCAAATTAAATGGGTTTACTTTTGTTTCGCGATTTGAAAGCGGTTTTCATATAGATCTGTGCTGCTTTGCTTATGCCTCAGCCGTTCCGTTTCTGTGGGTTTTAATCATTTATTTGGCAAGGGACTCTTCAGATGTAATTAAAAGCAGCTAATCCCATCAAAACTCTAAATGGAAAGTCTTATGAACCTGTGGCACATTACCAAAAAAGAAAAAAGTAAATAGTATCAATTCGAGACCCACTCTCGGTTTCACAAAAGAGAGCTAGAATTGTCTAGAAGGCTGGGAAATATAAACTGTGGAACAGCGAAGGCTCCGATCTGAAATTAGCCTTTTCAAGTCTTCTAAACATTTACCCAGCGATAAAATGCAGAGGAGTCTTAGAGGAACTCGGAGGTAACCACAGCAGCAAGTGTAATTGTTGAAGTGTAATCTGCTGATAACGTAAGAGAGATTATATTGCCAAAACCGGTTTGGCTCAGTGGACAGAGCGCTGGCCTGCGGACTGAAGGGTCCCAGGTTCGATTCCGGTCAAGGGCATGTACCTTGGTTGCGGGCACATCCCCAGTGGGGGGTTGCAGGAGGCAGCTGATCGATGTTTCTCTCTCATCGATGTTTCTGACTCTCTATCCCTCTCCCTTCCTCTCTGTAAAAAATCAATAGAACATATTTTTTTAAAAGAGAGAGATTATATTTATTTAAGAGAGAGCCTGCCGGCCACATGGTTTCACAGAATCTCGTGTGATTTGAATAGTCAGTAAGGACATGTCACCATGACAAGTCACCTGGGAGGCCTGAGCACATCACTTCTGACCCAGTTTGAAGCCAGTGTTTCAAAATCCGCGAAAGGGAAAGAAGCAAATGGGACCCTCTGCGCTCCGAGGCGCAGCCAGCCCCCGGGGAGCCTCTGCCCGCAGCTCAGCCGGCGGCCCCGGCGGGCGGGGGAGCGCCATTTCCTCCCAGGCCCAGATCGAGGGTCGGGAGAGCAAACCCCTGGCAGGTCTCCCAGCAAGCCAGTGCAGAGCGGGGAAACATCACCAAGAAAACCTCTACTTGGTAGTGGTGACTTGGTAGGGTGACTACTTCTGGGATCACTTCCTACTCCGGTGCCTAGGGGTGACCATGAAGTGACATTCTTCGGCGTCGGAAACAAACTCCTAGGCCACACGAGACGCACATGCTCCTGGTTTGTGTTTCTGCCCTGTTAGTCCCAGAGGCCCGGGCTGAGTCCTCGGGGAGGGGTTCAGGGGGTGGGCAGGGACGCTGTGCAGTGGGATGCCGCAGCCGCATGGGGCTGAGAGCAACTGCTCTGGCCAGAGTCACAACACGCCTTCCTGCACCCCATCCCACCTTCGCCCAGACGGAGCCGAGAGCCCCCTCCTGTGTGCTCACACACGCTGGGCACCCCACCACTGCATGCTCACACACGCTGGGCACCTCACTGCTGCGTGCTCACACACGCTGGGCACCCCGCCACTGCTGCTCACACACGCTGGGCACCCCACCACTGCATGCTCACACACACTGGGCACCCCACCATTGCGTGCTCACACACTGTGGGCACCTCACTGCTGCTCTGAGTACTTCCTTACATTGCACTCCCCAACTGTATGTTGCCAGCACATAGTAATATTCCTTACATGTATCTTGTATCCCGTCACTGTTAAACTCACATGTCCTGGTAGCTTTTTCTGAATATTTTATTGTCTGTGAATGAAAAGTTTTACTTATTCCTTTCCAATTTTTGTGCCTCCACCCACCCACCCCCAGCTCCCAAGTGCTTTTCCTGGCCTTACTGTGCTGGACAGGACCCCGTACAACGTCAAGTAGAACAGGCGAGAGCAGACACCCCTCACCTGATCCCCGTCTTTAAAGAAAAGGCTGACTTTCACCAGCCAGTGGCACGCTGGCTGTGGGTTTTCCACAGATGCCTTTTGTCATGTTGTGAAAGTTCCTTTCTAGTCCCAGTTGCTGAGATTTTGAAACCAGAAATAGGTATTGAGTTTTACCAAACGCTCCTACTGTGACGCTCGGGTTGTTTTTCTCCCGTTATCATGGTGAATTACCTTGACTGGGTTTTACATGCTCAGCCCATCTTACCTTCCGCATTCACTAGTCATGCACTTCTATCTGCTTTACAACAGCGGGGTTCCAGGTGGCGATGTCCCAGTCAAGACTCAGCATCTCTGTTCATGAGGGACATTGGTCTCCATGTCCTATTCCTTTTTCTGTTCTTGTTTGTCTGCCTGTTGTTGTTTTTTTAAATAGTGTTTTTGTCCAGTTTGGTATTAGGATAACCCTGGCTTCAGAAAAACAAGTTTTCTGTCTTAATAAAGCCCAGCTTAGCCGTTTTCTTTCATGGGTCACAGCTTTGGTGTTGTATCTGAAAAGCCATGGCCGTGCTCAAGGTTGCCTGATGGCCTCCTCGCTTATCTCCTGGGAGTTCGTGGTTTTGCATTTGCATTTAGACCTCTGGACCATGCTGAGCTAACCTTTGTGAGGTGTGGGCCTAGGTGTACATTCATTTTCTTGCACGTGTATGTCCAGTGGGTCCACCACCACAGCCTGCACAGCCAAAGATGCAGGAGAGACAAGAGCTACTGCCACTGGAGAGACCATTACACACATGCAGATGCTGGGAGGGGCTCAAACGAGGAACAGAGGCAACTGGGCATCAGAGGAGCTGGCAAAGTGGAGTCCAGCTGGGGAGGGGGGCGGGGAGCACATCACTGCTACTGGGATGGAGAGGGAGGACCAAATCCAGATGGCATTGGTTTCAGAAGCAGAGAATGGAGAGAGAGAGAGAGAAAGAGAGAGAGAGAGAGAGAGAGAATATATGAATGAGAGAATGTTTTATGATTTCTTAATGACACTTTGGGATAAGTTGAAAAGAAATCCCAACTCTTGTCCTCTATCCATCCCGTGTGTCATTAACGTCTGGGGAATGTTTAATGTTTTCTTCCAGAATGACTTGTTAATGGCTTTGATTCTTTTCATTTCTGTGAGCTGCTGAGTGTGAATGATGAAGATTACGCACCATCCTTTTCCTCGAGGGATAAGTAATGACTTCATTTGGTCCCACGGGGCTTAGTAAAACAGAAGCTCCCACTTCCTTACTTACGACTAGCGGCCTACAAAGACTTCCTAATTTTTGTCCTCGAATAAAAAAGACACCGGTTAGCCTAAACACAGGAAGATAACGTGCGAGGAGCCATGAAGACAGCAGGCTTACAGTTCACTAAAGGGAAGTGACTGACGTCTGGCCTTAATTAGGGCTCTGGCCTAAGCGAGAAAATCGTGTCTCCAGATTTGGGGTTTACACACAATGACTCAGTTCCAGCTGGTCCCCATATTCAGATGATCTTACTGTTCTTAGGAGGGGCCTGACACATAGGAATGAGAGGTTACAGGTGATAGTGTGTGAGCTTCTTTCCCGGAAACTGGTAGCAGATGAAACACACACTGATTGCTGTGGCCACTTACATGAAGGTGACCAGATGTCCCGCCTTTGGCAGGACTGTCCCGCCCAAAGCGGGACGCCTGGTCACCTTCACTTACATGGAATGTAGCTCAATCACTAGCACTTTCAACCTCCCACCGGTCCCACGGGCTGGGTGATAGTCACCTACTGGTTGATTCTGGCCCAAGGTGTCCACTAGCACAGTTGACAATTAAAAATATTACATATTTTTTACGTATCCTAAAAAAGAAAGCTGGAAATAGTACACAATAAATCCTCTGCAGTGTCACAAGAGAAACACCATGGACCATTCCCCCTGGTGCTGCTGAGCGCATTCCAAACCGGCAGGCACACTTGGTTTCCGTGAGTCAGTCTTGCAACTCTCCTTTTAGCTTGAAATGGGCCACGTCTCTTTTACTTCCTACACATCAAAACCTCACATGGTACCTGTAATGACGTGTGAGTCCCTTTCCCCCTGGATTTTGAAAAGGCATCACCCATTGGGGTGACGAAGAGGATGCTCATGAACTTGCTTCCTTGGAAACATTTGAACATATAACAGGAGAAGACTTACCTTCTTCAGCTTTTCGCCTAAGAGAGGCAAGCCCGAGAAAGTTCCTGGTTTATTCACAAAACAATCCTTTTTGGGTCTTACCGTGGAGTAGCAAAGTTTTCGATTCCTTCTCCATTGCTTTCGTCTGAAGAAATTACATAGAGATAAGCCTCTGATCACAAACCGAATCCAAGATATTGTTTGACAATGAGATGTTTTATTAAACTTGATACATGTGCTATACAAGAATTCTGAAAAATAATGGTTATCAAATTATTTCGGATCTAGGTCTCTGCATCATAAAGTCTGTCCCAGGAAGATGCCGTGTCACTGTCTCCTGTGGCTGCAAACCCACGGGTGACCGGGCAGCAGCGTCCTCTCCTGGCGGGACACGTTTCAGTGGGCTTGCCCATCAAAATAAAAGTCCCGGCCCGCATCTCTGCACGGCGCCACGTCCAGCCAGGTGAGCTAGGTGACGCACCTGGGCAGGCCCCACTCCTGCGCTTGGCACGAGGTCCACATAGCGTCGGCCTGGGGCGAGCCATCTTCCCCTCAACCGGACACCTCTGCGTGAACTACTCCGAGACGCCTTGCAGGGGTGCAACTTCTAGAAGAAAGAGAGTGACAGAGAGGAGAAGGTCTGAATCGAGCACGTCACACATGTGGCCCGCGGGCCTCGAGTTTGACACGCTTGGTCCGAATATTGAAAGGAACGCACAAATGGTCAAACCGAGCCATGCCAAAGTGGAGGGGAAGGAGGAGGGAGGGACGCCCTGGGGTACAGCGAGACCCCGACCTGGGGCTTGAGCGGGCCACCCCTTCTCTTACCGGGTGCGGGCGGCTCCACCGTGGGGTGCTTGTGGCCGCTGAACAGTTCGGTGGAGTCTTGTTCTGTTGACCTTTCCTCAAGGTCTGACTCTGGGATCGGAGCGCAGCCGCCTACTTGGAAAACACAGACAATGCTTTCAGAGCCGGCTCGGAAAACCTCCCCCTTCACGAGGCAAGCGCAGCTGAGAAAGGCGTACCCATCAAGCATGTAACAAATGATGTGACAGCGGTGTTCAAGAGCGGACCGAAAAGAATAATCTTATTATGTGTCTCTCTCTGGTGAAAACACTGGGAATGAGTTATTGCCCCCAAAGACACATTATACTGACGACCGATCACTCAGCAACAGCAGCGATGGTGTTCTTTAAGCTCTCCTTTCCGAAGCCAGAAAGGACACAGCCTGGTGCACATGGGACAGCCATAGGATAGCGCTCTTCGGCGGCATTCCCTCCTGCACTGGAGCGCCAGAAGCTATGCGATCGGAGGGCCCACTGACCACAGGGGACGAGCTCTTCATGGAGCAAAGAGGAAGGCTGGACTCTGGAATCTGATTCTATTCCTGACACCCAGCACTTTCCAGGACAGATGCAGATGCCTCCTGGTTCCAGAGCAAAGCCACACGCTGCATTGTGGGAGCTTTCAAGCCCACGTCGGCGCCAAGGTGACGGGGATGGACTGGCAGCATCCTGGGTGTAAGTGGCCTCCCCTTCCCCACGGAAGTCCTGCACGGGAAACTCGAGAGAATGTCCCGACGACGCCTGCCCCTCGGGGTGACCAACCCGCCATGGTTCCCTGCATGCAGACAACGTGCCGAGGTCCGCACAGGTTTTCCACGGCCCGCCTTCCTGGGAATGAAGTGTGATTTTCCCACTGAGGTTTTGCACGTACTGAGCCCAAAGCCTCACACTCAAGTTGAGCTTTACAGGTGAGGGGATTTATGAAGAAAGACGGGGGGGGGGAATGGGGGGGAGAGAGATCGAGGGGGGTCAGACGCATTCAAATGAGAGAAAGTGGCAGGAGCCGAGTCTGAAGAAAACATGCCTTACCATTCATTCCTCTGTGTTGTCTCTGAAAAAGAAATGGATGTCGAGGCAAGTATTTCCACACGCGTGAAAGCAGCATCAGCGTTAGAATTACCCATCAGGGCATGGGGCTGGCCCTGCTAGCCCTGCAATGGGCCCGGGGCCCACCCGGAAGAACCGGGCGCATTTTTTACATCAAATTTATTGGGTGACGTTGGTTCCCAAAGCCATCGGTGTCTTACCAGGCTTATTTTTAATCTCTTCCCCAAGCCTGGAGATCCTGGTAGCAATAATAAGCGTTATTAAGTGCTTTCTCAGAGCTGGAGACTCTGCCCACATTCTCTCATTTAGCTCCTACAAAGCACACCACAAAGTAGGTGTTGCTATTCTCCATTTATGAAGCCCCCACAGATTCGGCACCTCGCAACTTATGTTGCCCGGTATCCGTGGGCTCACCTCGGCCGTGACCGAGTCCCGTGCTTCCCCGGTTTCCGATGGCCTGGCTCTGAGCATGGGCAGGTGTACTGCCGAATGCCCTTCCGCTGAAACCTGTCTGGTGTGTTTTCTCATGATTAGACTGGGGGAGATTTTAAAGGATTCTTTCCATAAATTCTTAGGGTCTCCACTATCTTAGGAGTGTCTCCCGGTGTTCCTTCTCCTCTATCAAAAGTAGAGGTCAGTGGGCAGTGGCTGGAGCGGCCACTACAGGGGAAGGAGGCCAGCAACGGGGTGAGGCTAGACTGTGAAGTTCCAGCGGTGGACAGGCTGGACCCAGCTGGAGGACCCAGGGCAGATTCTGGGCAGTGGACCAGGCTGGTCTAGCTCTAGGACCCAGGGCGGGTTACCAGTTGCCCCATCTCTAAAATGAGGGTCTTAATGAGCGTTTCCATGAGGCTTAAGAGACCATGGACACCGAGCATGGTGCTTGGCACCTGCTACATTTGACCGTATCTGCCTTTTATTTATTTTCTTGGCACAGAAGCACTGTCCACACCATTTCTATGGAATTAGAGAACTTTCCCTCTTAGTCTAACCGCCCTAATTTAGAAGAGAGCAGAAAAGAGGCTCAGAGCTGGTAGCTGAGGCCCCTGAAACCCCAGTGCGAGCTCTTGGATCTCCGGTGTCCCAAACCATTGGAGCTTCCTCACAAGCATCTCTCTTTCCAGAGACATCTCCGTGGACCGGCTTGTACTAACTAGCACTTCCTTTCAGCGACACAGAAAACCCACTGGGCTGGCGAGCTGTCCTTTGGGTGTATCTTAGAACTTTGCTGACTTATTTTCTCGCCACAGTGGCCTTGGCAATCAAGTAGGGACATGGTACGAATATTCCATTCCCTCGGGGAGAGAAAAGTCTTCTCTTCATTTTTATTCATATTTTAAGAGGAATGAAACAAGGAGACACTGAGAATCACCAATGACCGCAGACCTTGCCCTGACTTGCCAACCAAAGAATCTTCAGTTTGTGGGCCTGAAATGCCACTAAGAATTAGAAATAGCAGAAACCTCAAAAAATACACCAGTGACATGTGTCTTTTCATCCAGATTTACTTGATGGATAACGTGTTTTTTGAGGTTAACATTCAGATTTCATTTCAAAGGTTTCTAATTCATGTGACGTGTGGGAAAAGGGTGCTTTGAAAAGAATATTTCACTATCTTAAATACAAAGAACTTCCCTGAGAGACTATGAGTAGTTAAAAAAAATTTCCTGTAAATATATTCATTTGAAAAAGTTTTATTCTTATTCTCTCTCTTTCTCTTTCTGTACATGTGCACACATATGCACACAGGCATACAGACATATATGAAAGATTTCCTGGTAATTCCCTCTACTCTGTTTATTTTTATAGTTTTTTAAAATACACTTTTGCCCAGCCAGTGTTGCTCAGTGGTTGAGTGTTGACCTATGATCCAGGAGGTCATGGTTCAATTCCTGATCAGGGCACATGCCCAGATTGCAGGCTCGATCCTCAGTGTGGGGTGTGCAGGAGGCAGCTGATTGATGATTCCCTCTCATTGATATTTCTAACTCTCTGTCCACTTCCCTTCCTCTCACTGAAATCAATAAAAATATATTTTAAAAATAAATATAATATACTTCTTTTCTAGATGAAGGAGATATAAACTAAAAAGCCAAGCATGTGGCAGAATGGAAGAGCGGCAGGAAGGGAAGTAGGCAGAAGAAAGAGGAAGATGGAAGGTGAAGAGCAGAGGAGGAGGAAAATGACTCACCATCAACACGTTCTATTTTCTGTGGATACACGTCTATGTGAGACATTTGGGGTGACTGACTGAAGGTGGAGAGGATAAAACAGTAAAGTATACAAATACGTTAGCTGTTTGAAAAATGCCAACATTTCTCAATATGTTAATAGCTCATCAAGGGGGTTGGGAGGTGGAGCTGGGATGAAAAGTGGAGGAAACACGGCAAGGACACGCACAAGGGCCGCAGGAGAGAGAAAAAGCAAAAAGTTCTACAGGAGATCAAACCTCCACTGGCCTCTTCTTCCAGCTGGACTTCAGGTCAAAGGCCCAGTCTGCCCCGTACTTGGACCTAACATTTCCCTGAGAACACACCGAACTGGGGGAGCTGGGCTGGCGGGAATGTTTTTAATGAGTGTGTGTGTGTGTGTGTGTGTGTGTGTGTGTGTGTGTGGTGTGAGTGTGTATGTGTATATGTGTGTGTGTGAGATATATGTGTGTGTGTTTGTGGTGTGTGTGTGTGTGTATGTGTGTGTGTGTTCTAACCTTATGGGCCATTTTGGAGAGCCAACATTTCAGTGAAATTGGGTTTACGAAAGTGCTTACTGAGCAGATGCTTCCAGAAAAACACACAGACAAGATTTTTAATAAAGACAACAGGCATCGACTTCACCAAAGGACACAGAGCTCTTAGAACGTGGCGCGTTCTTGCCCCAGTGTGGGAACATCAAGTAGATACCACGTGACACACAGCTGCTCCCGAGAGGAACCGGAGGGCACGTGCCCACATCTTCCTCCATCTCCACTTCCATCCTACCCTCTCCCCGGCGGTGATGTGGAGGCATTCCGGCCTTCCCCCGGGGCACCCTTACAGTCCCCCCACTGAGCAACGCAGAAAAAAATGCCCTTCCTCCTAGTCTCAGGTTCCCAGTGCCAACGAACCATACAGTGTTTCTACGTTCCTTTTCATTCCAGTCTACGGCTTTCCTTCTTCCGGAATTTGCAGATGCGAGCCGGCCACCCTGCTAGTAGCTCGTCCACTAGTGAGAGACACTAAATGCCTAACCACGGAAGGGCGGGTGAAGGTCACTGCGATAGTGTCCAACGTGAGGCCCCGTGAAAAGTCAGGGAGCTCAGGTCCATTGCCTAATAACGAGCTTTGATCCCCCCACACAGGGCGAGAATGTAAAACGTGTTCAAGACTACGCATGTACCTATGTTTGAAAATATTTCCATTTCACACCTCACAGCAGAGACCAAGTGTGTGAATAAAAGGGAGTCTAATATATTTTAAGAGGTCTAGCATGTGTCTCAACAAGTTTTAAACTCCCCATAAAGGCTGGATACTGAGTCCCCTGGGGTGCGAGGGCTCCAGCCGGAGAGTCTGGGTTTAAGACAGAGGGTGCTCCTGGCGGTAAGATGTTTCCGCAACTTGGGGGACGATGGGTGTCCCCGCATTCTTTCCCTGGACCGCCGCGTGGAACTGAGGTCCACTTGGTTCGGAGGCTTCAGAACTACAGAAACGTGGCTGCTTTCGTCCACGGAGAATTGTGTAAACAGAATGCACCGTGTAGGGAAAGAGTCCTATTTACCGAAAAGCAAGCACAGTCCATAAATCCAACAGGTTGGAATGGGTCCAGGGCAGGACTTTCTCCAGATGTCAGTCTGTAAACAGGCTTCATAAAGCGAATTCCCCAATTAATTGTTGGCAGGAGCGATCTCCGCGCAGCGCGGGCGCGCTGTGACCCCCGCCACGTGCGGGTGGACCGTGGTCTGGGCCACAGGACGTGGTCACTTACGAGGCAGTGCCCTCCGGGGAGGCGCTGGGTCAGCACCACTGGGTTTGGAAAGGAGAGAAGGCACCGAGAAAGGACCACCGCTCAGGAACTCGGAGCCCGGTCCACTGGAGGAAATGAGAACTATCCTACTGTTCGTGTTACATCTGTTTTCCTAACACTCAGTCCGTAACCTGGAGCACACACCCCCAGGAAGAACAGGACCGTAGAACTTAAAAACAACACACCACCAACTCACTGCTTTGTTCGTCTTCCATCACAGGGTCCCTGCATGCTAACAAGGCCAGGATTCCTCCAAACAGAAACACAAAAGTAGCAGCCGCCCTGGAGGGAAGGGGCGCAGCGGGGAGAGGTAATGTTTGCTCTCCTTGCGGGGCGCTCGGCGTCTGGAGCGACAGGCCTCTGAGCCAGCTCTTCCCCAGCCTGATACAGGGAGAAGCCGGTGTGGTTTTTAAGTTCCACTCTGCTTCTCGATCCTGAGCAGATCCGATGTGCAGCCGGAAAGAGACAATTTGAAGACATTTCCATTCCAACACTTTCCTAACTCCCTCTTCGGAGACCAACTCTCTCTCAAAAGGACATATGTACAAATAAAACATTATAGCTACAGTTCAGAAAGAAAGGAAGCCAGTGGTTCTGCAGTAATAATTTCTTTAAAAGAACGAAATAGTAGGAGCAGAGAACTCTCCTCCACCAGACACCGCACAGTAAGACAGCATGTTCGCGTGGCCTCCCTTCTGCATGGATGGCTCTTCGTTCCCCAAGGATCCCAGTGGCATGTCCTCAACGTGGATGTCCTTTCACAACCCAATTGAAAGCCGCTATCTTAACCAAACGGTGTTGTCTTCAGCAATGCCAGTGTCTAGGTCAGCCATGGGCAAACTACGGTCCGCGGGCCGGATCCGGCCCTTTCGGCTGTTCTCTCCGGCCTGCAGAGCCGAAAGAGCAGAGGGTTCTCTTGCTCTCCCCTCCGCTCTTTCACCAGCAGCCCAAGGTGAGAGTGCCAGCATGGTCAGGTTGCTTTTGTTCCGGCCCTCCGGTCCAGTTTAAGAACCCATCGTGGCCCTCGAGTCAAAAAGTTTGCTCACCCCTGGTCTCGGTGGTGGTGATGAGCTCGGCTGGGGGACTGGTTCTGACCAGGTTGAGGGGAGAGAGCCGGCGGCCCGGAGAGCGCCTCCTTTAGCATCTTGTCTCACGTGTGATGAGGAGCCTAAACACACACCCAGGACTCGGTCTAAAGCCACTCTTCTCTTCTCTAATGACAACTTTTGACGGTCTGTTCCATGTTTCTATGTCTCTGGATCAGTTTTGTTTGTCAGCATATGTTGTTCTTTAGATTCTGCGTATGAGTGATAGATCTGATACATTTTCAAAACAGCACGTGAAACCATGTCACATTTGGCAGAAAAGGGGCATGTACATAAGATGATGAGACCCGCCCACTGGCCATGAGACATCCTGAAAGGGGACGGCATGAGGAGTATCACTGTGTCTTAAGCAAAGTCACAGACGCCGGGCCTCGGTTTCCTGTCCTCTGAACTGCGGGGAAACGTAGCCCTGACTTTATGAGAGGCGAGGTGAACTTGGCTAATGCTAGCAATGCAGGCAGCACAGAGCCCGGCCCAGGGCAAGCCCCCCATAGACGTCAGCTATCACTTTCAGCGCTAACCCCCAACATGCGTTAGCAATTGCAGCTGGCCAATCACACATGAGGACAGCATGCATTTATGCCGGACACCCTATACAAACACTCGGGTGGAAGCTGAGGACACGGTCAGCAGACCAGCGGAGGGATGTCTCCAGGTGGCCTGGTGGCCAAAACCAAAACTGTCCACGGGTCATTACAAGAATCCCCCCGAAAAGAGCGCACACATTCGTTCTCAGATGAAATCGTTGATGACCTACTATGGCAGATCACACCCTTCTGAGGTCCCAACAGGAATCTTGAAAAGGCTCACATGATGACGACGACGATCAGACACAGAATCCCACTTGCTTTCTATTCACCAGCAGCACCATTACTACCGAGAGGCGCAAACCCACAGGGCGACGTGACATAAGTGGACGGCACATGAGGATAAAAGGGCGAGGCAGTGGCGGGCTTGCTTTCTCATGGGAAACGGAAATGGCCAGCGGATGAACCTTCGGGAGGAAGTCTGCTGACCTGGTGTTACTAAACATAGGAGGCAGCCGCGGAGCCGGGGAACAGAGCAGTGCATTAAATGTATGCCTGAAGGAAGCAAGCGCCAATTATTTTTATATGACTTTAATTCTCCCCGCGAGGACTTTATGGGTGTTGGCAAGTCCTGCTGGAAAAGGAAGGGATTATTAGTGAGGGATTCGGTGGCAACCGTTGGCCAGGGCTCTAAGAATTAATGCTCAACAAAGAGTCATTTAGCTCTGGCCTCATCTCTAACGATACAGACATTTTAAGGAGCCCTTCAAAACAGTCAAGTATTATGGTCGCATATACAGTCCTTTCTAATTTAGTTTCCAGATGGTTCTACAGCCCGGTGATAAACAAATAAGCTTCCCACAGCAAAATAAACACAAAAGGGGAAGCAATTAATTTTTTTCCACTTATACAAAGCATAGATGCTTCATACATACTTGCTGATGTGAAAAGGAGTTCGTGAAACTTGAGGAAATGCAATCCTTAGAAAAGGTATCTTTGATGAGTGTCCCACATCAAGGCAGGACTGCAGTGCAGGCCAGAGGAACCACCAACCAGCCCCCGCGTTGTCTTGTTTCTCATGAAACTCAGCCCGCCCACGCTGGCGGACCCGTGTACGACGTGCAGTGAAATCTCTCTGGTGAGCATCTTGCTCTGAACCCTCTCCAGTGGCTTCGTAAGCAGCCCCACCATTATTAGTCGTTCTGTTAAACTCATCACTTCCTCTTTCTCTGCCTCGATTTACTTGTTTGTAGAGTGCGGATAGTAACTGTCCCTAGCTCACCAGCAATTATAAAGATTACAGGGGTTCATTTATGGAAAGCCTTCAGAATGTGCCTGTCTCACACTAAGTGATACGCAAGTGTAAGAACAATACACACGACTATGGTGGCCATCACATCTTAGCCTGGTGTTGTTAAAATCCCTTCCCCTACGCGGGAGAAGGGGAGAATGGTGACTGCTGAGGACACGGGACACAGCTGTAGCTGTCTGACCTCCGGAAAATGAACTACGTGTTAGTCAAGGAACACATTAGTGGGTTGCCCGGCCCGACAGAACACTGCATCCATAGGAAGTAGCAGCTCGGTAAAGAATGAGCAAAGATTGTGGTTGATTTAAGTGATAAACAGGAATCGTTCACTATCTCTTGACCCTACTTCTCTGCATCTTCCTTCATTTCCTTGCTCCTGGTGGCAGAAAAACTTCTCCAAACAGCTGTCTGTATTTGCTGTTTCCAGCTCTTTCCTTTTCCTTTCTCTCCTATGTCCTCCGGTCTAGCCTTTGCCCCCACCACGCCAGGGAAGTTGCTTTTGTCAGGGTCACCCACGGCCTCCACATCTCCTGGCTCTTCTCGGCCCTCAACTCACTTAACCATTAGCAGCATTTGGCAAGGCTGATGTTCCACCTCCTTGGAGACTCACTCTCCACCTGACTTCCGGGAATCAGTGTCTCCTGATTCCTCCACCTGCCTGCATGCTCCTTCCCAGCATCCTTCACTGGTTCCTCGTGTTCTCCCAAATCACCTAAAAGTTAGACTAGCCACCATTCAGTCTTAATCCTCATCTCATTTCTTCTTCTTCTTCTTCTTCATCATCATCATCATCATCATCATCAACTCTTTTCTAAAATCACTTCCTTGGAGAACTGACCTAGCTTCAGGGCTTAAATACCATTCTCATGCTGATAACTCCTAATTCTACAACTTCAGTCCAGCTTTCTCTCCTGAACTGAACTTTAGACTCCTACGCCCAACTACATGTTTACTCAGTATCTCCTCTTGGACATCCACCAGCATCCCAAACTCAACCTGTCCCAACCTGTACTCCTGACCTTCCCACCAGATGTCCCACCCACGGCCTTTCTCGTCTCAACGCCATCCTGCCAGTGGTTTGGCCCAAAGCTCTTGGGGTCACTCTGGATTCCCTTCTTCTTCGTCTGACACATCAAGGCGACTGTGTTCATAAAGTCTATCATTCCTACCTTTAAAATATACCCAGTCAACATTCCTCACCACGCTCACCACTGCTACCACTTTGGTACAACCCGCCATCTCTTACCTGAATTACTGCTAAATTCCTCACTGGAAATCCTAACCTTCAAACTGACCACCCACTTCTCCCTTTGACCACCCACCCCTACAGACTGTTCTCAATGCAGCCTCCGGGGATCCTTTCAAAACGTAAGAGCATATCACTCCTCCGTCCACAGTGGTCCCCCCCATTGCACCCAGAGAGAAAGCTCCTCCATCTGCCTCGCTGGCCTCCTCGTGGTCCCTGGCATGGGCCAGGCCCGTTCTCTCCACCTGGGACACTTGTCTCCGACCTCGGCATGGATAAACCCCTCACCTTCTTCAAGCCTTTGTTCAAAAGTTGCCTTCTACACAACCAATTTAAAAGTATAACCTTGTAACTGCCCTTTTTCCAACAGTCCTTTTCTTTTTCCATAGTATCTGTCACCTGTGAACACCCACACTTAACATTTTCTATCCCACTGGGTCGTTCAGCTATTCATCATGTTATTGTTTACTGTCTCCCCTGCTAGTATAAGAGCTCCAAATTGGCAAGGATCTCTGTCTCTTGTGTTTGCTGCTGTACCCCAAGCCTAGAAAGGTGCATGGCACACAGTATGCACACAACCATTGCTTGAATGAATTTAGGCCAAGAGATCAGGAGGAGGCAATGGAAGCCAAAATCCTTTCTATTTTTCACACAGTGTTCTCTGCTCTCCGTGGGGAGGTTGGAAAGGAATTACACAGCATGTGGGACAGGGCCTCTTACTCCCACCGCCAGCACGCCTGGCAGTCCTGTGAACCAAGGTTCCTGGAAAGTTCCCTGCTGTAGCTCACACACATCTCTGAGAAATGAATCTTAATGGCGATAATGCTTAGAGCATCCGTGAGATCGGGTAGGTGCACCAACAAATGCTCAGCCCAGGAAAGAAACAGGATCCCAGCAGTCATTTCTGTAGGACCGGAAGTGAGGAAGAAGTAACAGAGCCTTGTAATCCTAGTTCTTGATAAAAAGTTATTTGGGGACGAGGGACCTGCAAAGGAAGGCACGAAGACCTCTGTCTGCTTAGGAAATTTCTCAAAACGAATGAAAAAGGATCCATCTTATCTCCACTGGGGCATCAGAGTGATGGCTTGGAACAGTTCCTCTTTCCCAGGCTACTTTCAAATTGAAACGTGTTTTGAAAAGCAAGCCCAATGAAGGATTAGATAAACAACCAGACAGTGTTCCTTACACTTCAGGAACATAAACATTTCAGATTCCTCCCTAGCTCTCTGCTAGCATAAATCTCTGATTCCAGAGGAGGCGAACTGTCCGCGGAGTTTACCATTGCCCTGACTTATTCACGTTTCCCTCCATTTCCATCTTAGACTCTTTTTCTGGCAAGAAAAGGCCGGGTTTCATCCAAACTCTGGTTCTAGGACTCTCTTCCAATTGGAAAACAACCTGGACAAGCCCGCGCTCTGCTTGCTTTGAAGATGGAACAAGAACCTCCCAACACTTTCTCTTCTCTCCTGTCCTCCCTCGGGCACCTCCCTCCTGCCCCTCGCAAACCAAGCCTGTATACGCACGGGGGAATGGGAAGGTGTCTGTGGCAATGAGGCTGTGAGAACAGGGCAGGAGCCTGTGTGCGGAGCTCCCAACAGCAGGACACACGGCACCCTGGCGATCAAAGCGGGACTATTCAACAAGGCAGCACAAGAAGGGGGAACGTTCCTGACTACATTTCATTTTTTTTTTTTTTTTTTTTTAAATAAATCTTTATTGCTCAGATTATTACAATTGTTTCTCCTTTTTCTCCCCCATAGCTCCCTTCCACCTGATTCCCACCCCACCCTCTGCCCTTACCCCCTCCCCCCACTATTGTCCTCATCCATAGGTTATACAATTTTAATCCACTCTTTCTGCACCCCACACCCCTTTCATCCTGATAATTATCTATCCACTCCCTTTCTTTGCCCCTAATTCTATTATATTCACCAGTTTATTCTATTCCTGAGATTTTTAATTCACTTGATCTTCTTCCTCTTCTTAAGTAATACCTTTCAGCATTTCATATAATACTGGTTTGGTGGTGATGAACTCCTTTAGCTTTTTCTTATCTGTGAAGCTCTTTATCTGCCCTTCAATTCTGAATGATAACTTTGCTGGATACAGTAATCTTGGTTGTAGGTTCTCACTATTCAACACTTTGAATATTTCTTGCCACTCCCTTCTGGCCTGCATGGTTTCTGTTGAGAAATCAGCTGATAGTCTTATGGGTGCTCCCTTATAGGTAACCAACTGCTTTTCTCTTGCTGCTTGTAAGATCCTCTTTTTGTCTTTTACCCTTGGCATATTGATGATGATGTGTCGAGAAGAATTTTTCTTTGGATTCCTCTTGTTTGGGGTTCTGTAGGCTTCCTGTACTTGTAAGTCTATTTCTTTTACCAGGTGAGGGAAGTTTTCTGATATTATTTCTTCAAATATGTTTTCAGTATTTTGCACTTCCTCTTCTTCTGGCACCCCCATAATTCTGATGTTGGTGCGCTTGCAGTTGTCCCAGAGGCTCCTTACACTATCTTCAACTTTCTGGATCCTCTTTTCTTCTTCCTTCTCCAGCGGAGTGTCTTTTGGCTCTTTGACCTGAATCTTGTGTTCTTCCATTCTGCTGTTGGATCTCTGCATAATATTTTCCAATTTAGTCAGTTTATGTATGCTTTTTAGTTGGGTCTCATGAAGTTTATCGAGCTTTTCTAGGATATTGTTGCATAACCTTAGAACCGTAGTTCTGAACTCTATATCCTCCATCTCTTTTGTTTGAGATCTATTTCCTTGTCTCGGCATTATCACTATTTTTCAGAGTTGGTAGGATGGCTTTGTGTGTTTGGTGTCCTATATGGCCCAGTGTGTCAGCCTCCTCGGTTACCTGAGGTAGACACTCTTGGTGATCCCCTTTGTGGACTGCGTGCACAGCTTTGTTGTAGCTAAGTCTTAATTGTTGTGAATTGACCTTCAGGCCAATTGGATGTGGGTATCAGCTGTGTCTACTCTGGGATAACTTCTGTATTGGAGACAGTCTTATAGAATCAGACTTGAAAAACTGCAGAAGCCTCTGTTCAGCTTGGATGGGGCGGAGTCTCAGGGCTGAACTGACAGTCTTGGCTTCTGCCCTGCCCTTGTGCGCTCGCCTGAGTTTCCGCCTAACCGTCCCAGTTTCCCCAAGCAAGAGCGTGGGTGCCCCAGGGGCTCGCCCGGACTTGGGCTGGTCTCTGTAGTCTGGAGCTTCTGACTCCTTCCGCTACAGAGAGGCCGCCACCTTGTACAGAGAGGCGGCGGCAGCCTCCGCGGTCAGACCTGGAGCTTCTGACTCCTTCGGCTCCGCTCCGGAGAGGCGGCGGTCAGACCTCAGCGTGTACTTGCTCGCGTGCACGACTGTAGACCCTGCCGGCTGCGGCTCCGGTCCCGGTCCCCAGTCTCCCAGTCTCTGAGTCTCTGAGTCTCTGGGTGCCTTTCTCTCCAGTCCAGACCACCCGTATGAGCCTGGGACCACAGAATTTCAGCCGGGGTTGGGTTCAGTACAGTCGGAAAGGGTTCCGTGCAATCGGGGAATTCCTTTCCTCCCTCCAGGCAGGTATTGGGCGGCCGCGTGCGCGAGCGTCTCCTACCTCAGCGCTTTTCGTCTCCCAGTCCGATCCGTGAGCCTCTCTCTTTCTTTCTAGTTGTAGCTATTCCGCTCCGCCAGCTTTCCTGACATTTTGGTGAAGTCCTTTTTGATTTTAGTTGTTTTTTTAATTAAATTGTTGATGAGGCGGCAGCTTAGGAGACTGCCTAGGCCGCCATCTTGGATGTTCCTCCTACATTTCATTTTTAAAAACATCTTGGCCCAGCCACTGTTGCTCAGTAGTTGAACATCAACCCAGGAACCCAAAACGTTCCTGGTTTGATTCCCCATCACAGCATATGTTCTGGTTGCAGACTCAATCCCCAGTAGGGGACGTGCAGGATAAGCCGATCAGTGTTGTTTCTCTCATTGATGTTTCTCTCTCTCTATCCCTCTCCCTTCCTCTCTCTATACAAATCAATAAGAAACATGTTTTAAAAGTCTTGATAACCAAATCCCCACATTCTCCTTACGTCCATGTGAGTATATAAAGGGCCCGGTCAGCTGCCGAAGCCGTCAGCGTGTCCCGATAGGTGTCTACTGGCTGGCAGACATGGACAGGAGCAGCATGCCAGATGAGGAGAAAGAGGACCTCAAGGGACCCAGGTGCCATGTCAGCGTGACCTTGTAATCCTCAGACTCATTAAAAATACATCGACTTTTGCAGGAACCAGAGGACGGGGCCAGACGCTCTTCTACGTAAAGGCCTGCAACTAAGCCTACAGGGCAGGCTGACCTTCTAGCACCGGCTCCCTGCCCGGCCTCCGCCCCGGCCTCTTCCCAGCCTTCCCTCCTGGGCACCACCTCACTGGTCTGTGGGTTCCAAGAACTCCTCCCACCACCCGCACCTTCGTGCCTTTGGGAAGGGATGCCTTTCTCCATCTTGGCTTGAACCCTGCTCAAGTGTCTGAGAGGCATTCTTTGACCTCTGACCCTGCCATGCTTGACTCAGAGACTTTGGTCAATATTTGGGGAGGGAAGAGGAGGTTGGGAAGGGTGGGAAAAACAAGGAAACAAAGAGAAGTCACCATTTTACATCAGATCTCACGAAAAAGAAAACAAAGAGCACAGATGATGGCAATGTGCCTCAAAGGCCCTCCGCAGGGCCCCTGACGTCGGAATATGTGTAAAGTACTAGAAGGAAAACTGCCCAGAGAAAACAAAAAAGAGTTAATAAGAGTATATTAACCACCGTGACCAGTCTGGCTCAGTGGATAGAGCATCGGCTTGCGGACTGAGGAGTCCCAGGTTCGATTCCGGTCAAGGGCATGCACCTTGGTTGCAGGCACGTCCCCAGGGGGGAGTGAGGGGTGGGTGCAGAAGGCAGCTGGTCGATGTTTCTCTCTCATTGATGTTTCTAACTCTCTATCCCTCTCCCTTCCTCTCTGTAAAAAAAAATAAATAAATAAGAGCATATTAACCTATTAGGAAACTGATGAGGAATATTTCTGAAAATCAGGCTGTGTATATATGTGTTTAAATTCAAACTGAAACAGTATATATGGCCTTCATTTTTTAAAAAGATGCAGTAAGGGTAGAATGAGATCACCTCCATGACTGAGGAAAGGGTAGAACATCATATAAATGCTAGTGACTGTCATTCTAGAACCAGTAAAGGCTCCCCCCAAAACAACAACAACAACAACAACAACAACAAACAAAAAAATTAAACAAACCAAGACACACCCTCCTGGCAGGGGATCCTTTCTAATTTTTAGGAAAACACCAGCAGCCATTTACCACGGGGCCCTGCTGGTTACTCCGGGGGGCCGAGGGGGGTGCAGAGCTCGCCAAAGCCCCCGAGGAAGTTGCAACAATTGGCTCTTTATTTCATGTCTATTTGTCAAGCAGAGCTACAACCAGACAGACCATAAACCAGCCCTGTTTTACAGACGGCGAGGCTGAGTAAAGTGGCTTTTTATGAAATGGGCTTGATGTACCAGGGCCGCGGTGTTTACAGAAATAAATTAAAGGCCCGGGACATCCAGGGACCTTCCATTGTGCCGGCAAGAGCTGGCCTTACGATCATCTAAGCCTACCAGGAAACTACTGATTTTTGAACCGAATGTGCTCTCCGGCCTTCCCCCCGAAATGAGTGCGGAGTATCCTGTCCCCGGATGCCAGTGTGGGGCGGGAGGAGCGGCCCCTCTCACGCGCCTTCCAGGGATGCAGGCAGGGATGCAGGCACATCCTGCGCGGGCCGCGGTCAGTGATGGCTGCATGGAGCGATCCAGATGGCCAGCATCGAAGGCAATCTTCCCTTTTCCCCCAGGTTCTGTTCTGAACCACATGGTCCTCAGCACAGAGGGGGTGCTCCAGCGCAGAGGGGGTGAAACCTCTAACCTCCAAGAGGGTTGCAGTGATTTTCGTGGAAACCCTCAGCTTGTGAAACTTACAAAGCCCCCACTTGGCTTAGCATCCTGGCTGACTCTGCCTCCCCATAAATGTCTGAGCTGGAAGGCCTGTGATACCCCTTCAGCTGCTTCCAGAAGAGACCCAGGAATAACCCCATCTGCCAGTTCTATCTGTAAAGATCCTCCCCTTGGTGACATGACCCTTTAGCCACCTGCCAGGACCCTCGCTCAGTCAGTTGCCGGATTCTCTGATGTCACCTCTGGTCCCTTAGGAGCAGCACGTGCTCTCCCTCACAGAGATCAGGGGAGACCATCTACAGAAGAGTAAGCCAGGCACGCAAAAATGATAGAAAAATGGCCAACAAGTGCTAGCAACTGTTCTTCTTAATGTTAGCCAAAACCTGATGCCAACTGAACACGCGTTGCTGCATTAGTGGTCCAACTCTGAGTACCAACACACAGGAGAACATTCCTCCTTAAGAACAGACCTTATGTACAATGAACAGGACAGGCTCATTGCAAAGGGGGTAGGGGGTGGTTCTCTCTCAAATGAATGAAATCCATCCAGTAGAGCAAAAACTGCTTAGTTTCTAACCGTTCAGCAAACATTTGCCTGAGACTTAAGTGAAGAGGTCGAGGGAATTGGGTAATTCCCTCATCTGCCTTGAGGAGCTTGGCTGACATTTTATTTACTTTTTTTTCTTTTTTTACCCCCATCAAGGGGACTGGGCGGCTCACTAACACTCCATTGAAGTGGCTTCTGCGGCCTGCTTATTGTCCAGGCCATCTCGTCATGTAACGTCTCTCCGTCTGATCGCTCCATGACAGGGAACAACCAGCCACTGTGGAAACCCTTTACATGTGAGGCTCCAACTGACGGGAAACAAACGTCAGGACAGGGCCGGGGCCAACCCTTCCAGAGAGAGAGAGAGAGAGAGAATAAGTTTATTCAAGCTCTTAACCAATGTCCCTCCCACGGCACGTACATGTAAGACTGACGTGGGACGGTGAATGCCAAGGTGACACCGAGGCCTGGCAACGTGGGGAACACAACAAACAAACACGCTGTCCGCTCCCCCCAAGACAGCGGGGCCTCTGGTCCCGGCTCCCGGCGGCTCACACGGAGTGTGCCAGAGGCAATGGCGAGTCTCAGGAGGCCCCTGAAGGGTGAGTTCCAAACAAAACACAGACAAGAACAGCCCCTCAAACACATCCCACTTTTAAATACATATATAATTTTTTTAATTGATCTCAGAGAGGAAGAAAGAGTGAGAGATAGAAACATCAATGATGAGAGAGAATCATGGACCAGCTGCCTCCTGCATGCCCCATACTGGGGATCGAGCCCGTAACCCAGGCCTGTGCTCAACCTGGACTCGAACCGTGACCTCCTGGTTCATAGGTGGATGCTCAAGCACGGAGCCACACCAGCTGGGCCCACTTTTATTAAGGATTTCACATGGGAACACCCAACAGTAAGATTTTCAAGCAATCGGGTCTTGGGGCCACAAAGAGCGAGCTGGACAGCTTTGAGGGCCTGGAGGCACAGACAGCCCTCGGGCTGGGGGGGCACGGAGCCCGCAAAGGCGGCAGCGGGGCCGGGCCAGCGCTCCGCTTTGAACACGGAGGGTTTCCATGTGCCGGTGCTTTCCACGCAGACTTCCTTCGGGCTTTCGTCCAGCACCTCATACTGGTTCCTGGTTCGTGCATGTGCTTTGGCTTTGCGAAGTGTATGCTGATCCAGATGCAAGACTCCACCATTCTTCGTCTTTGGCCCAGATGTGGGAAATGTGAAGGCTCGTATGCTGATGCGGGATAGATTTTCACAGCTCATGGGCCTGGGAATATGGCTGGGAAGGACCCTCCCTCAGTGGGACATGAAACGGCGACTCCTCCCCGCGACCCCGTTACGCTGTGTTGCAGCTGTGGCACCAGCGAGCGTGCAAGGCGAGAGGCGACGCACTCTGCTTCCTCTGTGGCTTCTGGACTGTTCTCCTAGTCTTGCCAAAACAAGGCTTCTGTTTTTCAGCAGAAACGTGCAGAGAAGAGCGAAACAGTCCTACCGGGCCGGCACAAACCGGTGCCTGCCTGCCTGCCTGCCTGCCAAGGACAGAGGCAATCCCGGCACCATCTTGCTCTGCTCGGCCACAGCCGAAGAGCTGTTATCTGTGGGTGGAGCAGGCGTCCTGCCTGGTGGGGAGAGGGAGATCAGAGCAGGAGGCAGCTGGCTTCCCGGCCAGCTCTCCCGGCACTAGCCCTGCCACCGTGGGCAAATCGCTTAAAATCTCCAAGCCTTTTCCTCTGTGCAGTGTGGCTCTGCCGTCCTCTTTTAGGGTGGATGTGAAAATCAAACGTGATCACTTAGGTGAAAGCCCTGGAAAAATACAAAATTACCACAAGGAAATAGAGTCACAGGGTGGCGATAAGGCAGAGCACGCTTCCAGCCTTCGTAGACGGGGCGCACCTCCAGGGCTCTGGGTGCACCCCGGGCGTGGTTCTCGCGAGGTGGGGGATCCGTGAGAGCACACGCGGCTGAAAGGCTGCAAGCAACTGAGCCAAGAGAGTGCGCAGCATCAACTCTCCCCTGTCCTCCTCTCCCTGGGAGAGGTTGGAATATCTCTTTTTTAAATCATCTCATTTTTTCAAAGATAAATATTTAGCATCCTGAAGGCCCTGAGTTCAGAGTGATTAGTCATCCTCCCGCCTGCCTTGCTCACATCAGATAAGGTTGCATAACAGGAGAAGCCAGAGCAGTTCCCATCCACCCTTCACCTCTACTACAGCTCACACAACCGGGGCACCTGAGCAAGACCAGGGCCCTAATGCCCGGCCGGCGTGGCTCAGTGGTTGAGCATCGACCTATGAACTAGGAGATCACAGTTCTATTCCCAATCAGGACATATGACCAGGTTGTGGGCTTAATCCCCAGTAGGGAGCAGGCAGCCGACCAATGATTCTCTCTCATCTTTCTGATCTCCTCTCTGAAATCAACAAAAATATCCTATATAATAAAAACCTAATATGCAAATCAACTGAACAGCAGACAGGCATTATGACCAGTTGCTATGATGCACACTGACCATCAGGGGCCCCCAACCCCCATCATCACCCCACAGAGGGAGGCGACTGGCGGTGGCAGTGGGGAGGCGGGGCTGGCGAGTGGGCAGCACCAGGCTGACCAAGGTAGGTGCTAGCAGAGGCCCCCTGATCGCCTCATCGGTCATCCTACAGATTGGCCCTGATCTCTGGCCAGGCCTAAGGACCCTACCGGTGTAAGAATTTCATGCACCGGGCCTCTAGTATTTAAAAAAGAAAAGACAGGACATTAACATTGGCATAACACCATTAATCAGCTAACCTGCAGATTGTTTTCACACTTCGCCTATTTTCCCAGTAATGCCCCTTTTCTGTTCTGGGATCTAGAACTAGAGTCCACATTGCATTTAGTCAGTATACCTTTGGGTCTCCTCCCACCCATGAGAATTTCTCAGTCTCTCATGACCTTGACACTTTCGAGGGGTCCTGGTGAGTTATTCTCTGGAATGTTTTCCAAATTGGGGTCGTGTGATGCTTCCTCATGATTATGTTGAGATTTGTGCTTTTGTCAAGAATACCACAGAAGTAATGTTGTTTGCTTCCTAGTGACTCTTATCAGGGGTACATGATATGGACACGTCTTCATACGAGTGACGTGAACTGTGATCACTGGGGGATATGGTGTCTACAAGTCTCCTCTGCTGAAAGATAATGCTTTCTCATTGATAAGTATATGGGGACAGCTTGAGACTACGAAAATATCCTGTTTCTCCTCCTACTTTCTCCCCCCGACGTGAGCATCCACTGGTGGATCTCACCTGCAATAGCTATCACCGTGGTGCGTGCCTGACGGCGAATGTGCATGTCCCTCCTTCCCCTCTATATTCACCCAATGGAATTTCACTGCGAGGAGGTAGTGTCTCTCATCTCCCAGTCAGTTATTCAGTTGTTGATTTATATCAATGTGGGTCCGGGATATTTATTTTATTCTATGGTTTATAATCCAACAGCATCACTGTTGTGTGGCTAGACTTGTTCCAGCTGTTGAGTGCCCCTCGAGGCTCTCCACATCCCGTGAAGATGCCTGCAGACCTCCTGGCTCTACGAGACACTCGGGGCTCGCCCTGTGCTTCTGCCTTGGCTCAGAACCCCCCACTTCTCCACGGAGCCTCGGCTCCTGTTCCTGCAGCCATTCAAGCTCCAGAGGGTTGTGTGCTTGTTGTAAAGGGGCTACTGCTGTTTACCTTTAATGCAGAAACCTCTTGCATGTGGGTGTGCTTGTAACTCCGAGATGGACTTCTTCACACCCAG
This sequence comes from Vespertilio murinus, assembly GCA_963924515.1. Lineage (NCBI taxonomy): Eukaryota > Metazoa > Chordata > Mammalia > Chiroptera > Vespertilionidae > Vespertilio > Vespertilio murinus. Next base: position 5,428,043 of record OZ004712.1, read on the forward strand.
GACAATATTTATGGTACAGAAAGTGAGAAACAATGCAGAATATAAAGCTATGTACCACAGGCTGCCTACAGGTTCCTTAAGAGACCCCTTAAGGTAACGCATGTCCAATGAAATCTACTCCAACGTAACATCAAGCTTCTGCTGCGAAGGGGAACAGACCCTGAGTACCACTCCTGCCTCCTGGTCCTTCCACAGTCCCCCCCTTCCTGCCGCACCACCACCTGCGAGGACCTGACATCCTGGGGCGACGTAGTCCCTCATATGGTTATTCTTCTTATGTTCTTCTAGGGCAGCTTTTCATACTCTTAGCATAAAGGATTGAATATTTGTCCTTATAATTTTCTTTGGAAAAATGTGTCTCTAAATTGTCAAATAAATGTACGTTCTTCTTTAATAAAATTTAAGCCAATTTAGAATATTTCATTTTTGTCTTTATATTAATAACATGTGCATTTGATAACATTTTGGCAAAAATGTACTATATAAATACAGTAATGAGTCACTAACTCACCTCGTCCAAAAAAAAAAGAAAGAGAGAGAGAGGATAGTACATTGATAACAACCAGAGCTATAAAAATAGCAAACAAGTGTTTATATCTGAAAAACCCTAAATCTTTTCTCTCTACCCTCCAAATCACAGAAGCAACCAAACAGAACAATGGAGCAGTTCCTCTGAGGTTTTAACTCAGGGAGTGCTTACTAGAACTGTCTGGTTCTCTTCATTAAATGGGAACCTCAAGGCTGATGCTACTCTGAAACTTTACTCTCTTCTAGGCAATAACTTATCAGAATTAAAACATATATACTATACATGCATATGTTATAGATTTATAAACCGTATATGGAGACAGACAAACATATATGTGTGTGTATAAATAAATACAAATATAGTGCAATGTGAGATATTTCAAAATTCACAAAAGTACAGACATTGTTTTAAAAAAACATTTCTGCTTATCTGTAGCATTTCTGATCACCAACCTAATGTTAGGTCAACATCTTACTAATGAGAACCAAACTTTCACATTGTATATATTAATAGTGTGTGTGTGTGTGTGAGAGAGAGAGACTGTCACCCAAAAGGTAGAAATCAGCAGAACCTATGTCTAAAGGAAACAACCTGAACAGACATTTGGAGGTGAAACTGGTCCAGACTTCATCTGCGCACTCCCTATGCTCTGCCCCCTGATCTGAATCAGATCCTGGTATACAGCCCCTCCTCCCGCCTGGTATAAACAGACTGTAACCGCTGCCTAAGAAGTACCCCCTGTTTTCCTAGCTCTGTTTGGAGTCATCCCTACAACAGACACGTCATCTGGGGAGCTGGGTGCTCTGCTTTCGACCCAACTTAGATGCTGGCTGCTACGTCAGTCTCCCAGGCAGCCCTGGAGACGGGCTGTCCAAACTTCAGTGATGACATGCGTGTCTTCCCCCTTCACTGTCAAGAGAACACCCACAGCCTGGAAGCTCTGGACTAACTATAGAATTTAAATAATCCCTCCTGCCTGCATGCCTGGGGTGGGGGGGGTGGAGGAGGGCAAGGCGGAGGAATAAGAGGAAGAACAGGAGGAAAGAAACTACAGAGTAGCATTACTTTGCTGGCTTTGATGGACAGGGAAGAGGAAGCGTTAGTTGGCACCGATGAGTCCCCTGCCAGCTCCCAAATGCTTCGGTTGGTAGGCAGGCAGTATCTTATTTCTCTTTAAGTTGCATTTTCCTGAAACTCTGCCAGGAGAGCTATGTGACGGGACCAGGCTTCCTCGCACAGAGCAGGCGAGCATAAGAATGGGTCAGAATGAAAGCTCAAGGCCGGGAGCCTCAGAACAAGGGGAGTCCTAAGAAAGAGGCAGCTCTCCATGGAAACACTGGAGAGGAAGACGGGAGGGCGAGAGCACCTACTCCGCCTCTGCCACGAGCCAGGGACCAGGTGGAGGGACGTTACCTCTTTTGATATTTCCACATCCTTGTGAATCATCATCTTAGAAATGACACCGGAGCAAATGATATACAATTACTAGGTGGAATCTGGATTTAAACTGATTCCCCCAATATCAGCCTCAGGCTATTTCCACTTCCCCAGGTAGCCTCCCCTTCCCATCGCAAATATTTCCTTCTGATGTTAGACCTACACTGCAACTCAAGATTCAACACAGCCCAAGATTCTTCAGCGCTAGTTCCAAAAAATTTAGTACAAGCCATTCTTTATCTCAGAAAGAGAGATTATCTCCCAGCGAGTGAGTCCAGTTTTTGGAGAAACAGGCTAGGTCTGCTTTCAATCTCAAATGCCTGGTAAGGCAACACAGAAATATTTGAGAGATTGTTATTCCGATCGCATAATTAGCACACGTTACATTTTCACCTCCCTTCTAGAAGAAATGGATCTGGGTTTCAGAGTAACAGCCAAGAATTTCTTTATGTAATCTTCCGTGGCAGTGTTAGAACACCTGACACAAAAGGAATAAATCGTTTTCAGTCATAACAATAAAAGAAAATTAAAAAGTCATCAGGAATTGAGAGTTTTCCATGGCGAGGTCTTCCCTGCGTGCCTTCCCTCCATTATTTCAAACAGTCCTCACTGCGCTACTGCGTATTGCTTCAAAGATAAAGATTCTGTTATTTTAAGCTGAACATAAGAAGAATGACCCTGTGAGGAACTACATCACCCAGGTTGCCCTGTCCCCACCTCACTCTGCCACGCTCCAATACCACACACAGAACTCTAATCAGTGGCGCTTGCCTCATGCTAAAATGCCTTCTAATATTAAAATACAGGAGGTATTACAGATGAAAGTTACAAATATAATAATAGAGGGGTATAGAGTGATCAAGTAAGACTAGATCCATAGTTTCAATGGAAGATCCCCAAAACAAAAAAACTCCTAGAAGAAAACATAGGCAGTAAACTCTCTGACATTGATCTTAGGAGTATTTTTTTCTGATACATCTCCTTGGGCAAAAGAAACAAAAGAAAAGATAAACAAATGGAACTCTATCAAACTAAAAAGTTTTTGTACAGCAACGGAAACCATCAATAAAGTGAAAAGAAAACCTACTGATTGGAAGGAAATATTTGCCAATGATACATCCAATAATGGGTTACTATCCAAAATGTATGTCAAACAATGTAACAATAAGGAAGCAAAGAAGCCAGTCAAAAACGGGAAGATGAGACTGCCTGAAAGGACACTTCTCCAAAGAGGACATACAGAGGGCCAACAGACATGTGAAAAGACGCTCAACATCACTAATCATCAGAGAAATGCAAACTAAAACCACAATGAATTATCACCTCACACCTGTCATAATAGCTATCATCAATAAATCAACAAATAATAAATGTTGTTGAGTATATAAAGAAAAGGAAACTCTTGTGTATTGTTGGTGGGTTGTAAGTTGGTACAGCCACTATGGAAAACAGTATGGAGGGTCCTCAAAAAAATAAAAATCGAACTACCTTATGACCTGGGTAGTTCTACTTCTGAGTGTTTATCCAAAGTATCCAAAACACTGATTCAGAAAGATATGTGCATTCCTATGTTCATTGCAGCATTATTTGCAATAGCCAAGATACGGAAGCAAACTAAGTTGACAACTGGATAAAGAAGATGTGGTGTGTGTGTGTGTGTGTGTGTGTGTGTGTGTATATATATATATATATATATATATATATATATATATGAATGAATACTACTCAACCATAAAAAAGAGTGAAATCTTACCATTTGCAACAGCATGCTGGACATTGAGGGTATTATATTAAGTGAAATAAATTGGACAGAAAAAGACAAATATCATCTGACTTCACTTATATTTTGGATGTAAAAAACAATATAATTGAACAAAAACAAAAAAACAACACACACACACACACACAAAAAAAAAATAGAAACAGCCTCATAGATACAGAAACAAACCGATGGTTGCCAGGTGGGAGGGGCCTGGTGACTGGGTGAAAAAGGTGAAGAAAGGAAGAAGTACCAGTTGGTAGTTACAAAACAGTCACGGATGTAAAGTACAGCTGGGAACTTGGTCACAGCAATGTAATAACTGTGTACGGCGCCAGATGGGGATTAAACTTAGGGGGATCACTTCAGATGTTACATAAATGTCTAACCACTATGCTACGCACCTGAAACTCATATAGAATGTCAACTGCAATTGGAAAAGAAAAAGAAAAGATTATACTGTAAACAAAATGAAAATCAAATAAAAAAAAAGATAGCACTCTTTCTCTCTCTCTCTCTCTCTCTCTCTCTCTCTCTCTCTCTCTCTCTCCCTCTCTCTCTTCCTCCTTCACTGTCTCTCTCTCTCCCTCCCTCTCCTTTGCTAATTAATCAAAGAGAGGAGGAGCAGCTTAAAATAACAGAATCTTTATCTTTAAAGCAAGACACAGTAACCTAATGAAATATTTTTTTTAAAATTGATGAATTCCAGGCACAAGCTTTCTTTAATCTTCCAAAGCTAAAATGAATAAAGCATAAGTTCCAGTAAGCATTTGACCTTATCGGCAGCAGCATGCTGAGATCTGAAGGTCTGGACGAGCTCCTTTCTCAGACCCTGCAATCCTGCAACAAGGCCCAGCGTGAGCACCGCTCAGCCCGCAGCCCCCGGCCCCGCCCGCCCCACGCAGATTGGCACAGGTTCCCGTGGCACTCCTCCGCAGACATTCCTTCCCTCCTCCATCACCCACAGCACACGCTGAGCGGACCAGCCTGTTCGTGCAACTCACTCAGCAGAGAAGACGGAGCTGTTCACGTAAGAATCAATTTCACACTGGACTACAATAAAGCGCTGCTCTTCAATGCTGGCCAACGGGCCCAAAACACACACCGTCTGTTTGGCGGCAAACGCGGCACACTGTCTCCGGCCTAAGACAGAGGCTGGTTGGGAAGTGAGCCACAAACATTTAGTTATCAAAGCTCAATCTTCTCATCAACGTCTTGATTTCAGATCAGAATGACATCAGGAGTGGCTCCAAAACAGGATGATTTTCTTCCACGTAGATGTTACCTCCTGTGTGTGCGGGGATTATAAATTCTTTTAAAAACCAGGTTAGAAGGCCAAAGGGTGACCATCAGTTAAAATGCAACAGTTGTGGCTAATCCTCAGAAGAAATCCATGTTTAGATCTCAGGCTCCAGCGGTCCTGAGCTTGGTCTGAAGTCGAAGTGAAATGTATCCTTGGCTAACCATCTGGGAGTTCCTACACATACTATATTCTTGCAAATCACTTATTTGATTTATCTGAACTTGTCACATGACGCCTGAGATGTTAGCACACCTGAGTGCTGCTCTGACAGTATCTCTGGTTTACACACCTCAGGCCCAGTCCAACTGCTGAGCCCTCAAGACATAAAGGAAAGGTACGCTGCGCACTGATAATTACACCACTCACGCTCCCCGCTGCATCAGCTGGCATCACAGCGACTCCGCTAGGTTGTGTGGAAACTATTAAGAAGGCCTCCTTTCTCTCTGCCATGGCTCCTGTCACTAAGTGTACAGGACGTTAGGCTTCTGACGTTTTCATTACAGGTTAGATGTTTTGAGTTTCGTGTAGAATCCAGACTGTGCCACCCAACTGGGGGACAACGAACACTATTAGCAGTGACTTTTGGGGGATTCGCGAAGGAGAGATTTCTTTCTAAAATGCATGCCTGTGACCTAGGACTATTCAAAATTAACAACATCAACTTAAAAGGAAATTAACCACTCCTTTCTTTTGTTTTTCTGAAAAGATACCACTTGAACTTGACCGAAGTTTAAATGTGCAAATAGGACCGAATGTTGTCTTCCCAAGTTAAATGCATTGGCTTCCACTGAATCCAGGGTGTGCCCTATTATAATTAGAGTCTCATTAGTAGAAGAAAACATAATACTACCTATATTCCTACCTTGAACTTGAAGTTACTTTGAAGTCACACTAATTTTAAGGACAACTCTGCAGTCAAGGGCTATCCCTGAAGCATCACACTACTTAGAATTGGTAAGGGGTCAAGTTGATAATGCCTACCCCTCAACAGAGTAGAGGCTGGGACTGGTAACAGGTCCATGAGGAGTCACTGAATTAACAGTGTAGGCAATACAGCCATCAACCGGAAGTCATATTTTATTTATACTCTCAATTTGAGTCACTGTTCTTATCCTAGAATTGTATACTTGTTTATTCCTGCTTGGAGATCACAAATAAAGGTGTGGTTTTTTTTCCTTCTTCACACTTGATCACGTGTGTGTTTTCTTACTGTTCTGCTTCTTCTCTTTGTCTTACTGTTTAATTCATCCTCATCCTCCTTCACACCCATCATTATCTCCTTCCTAGAATTTTAGGGAGATGTTCAAACTAAGGCCCGAGGGCCGGATCCGACCTGTTCGGCTGTTGTATCCGGTCCGCGGAGCTGAAAGAGCGGAGGGTTCTCTTGCTCTCCCCTCCGCTCCTTCACCAGCAGCCCAAGATGAGAGTGCCAGCATGGTCAGGCTGCTTTTGTTCCGGCCCTCCGGTCCAGTGTAAGAACCCATGGTGGCCCTCGAGTCAAAAAGTTTGCCCACCCCTGCTCTAGAGACTGGGAAAGGCAAGAGGGAAAGAGAACGTGGCCTCATTCCTTCTCCCTCCGCCCCCTAAGCTGCCTTGGCTGAGCCTGAGTGGACCAGGGACTCAGAGACTGACGTTGTGGCCACAGGAAACTTATGCATGAAAAAGCAAGAAATCAGACAGAAAACCCTGTCACCCTTCAACGAGGACATGGAGAGGGGAGGGCGCTGGACAGGGCACAGGGAGAGGAAGAAGTCCTCGACCACAGAGCGTGTTCCCGTGGCACCCGTCCATTCTTTGTCGGTGGGTCAAGTGGCTCGCTGAGGTCACAGATCGGGAGACTGGGAAAACAAGATGCAGGACTACAGTGACAGAACTGGGACGTGTGGGCCCTGATATCTGCTGCAATAAGAGCAACGAAAGGCTTAAAAGGAAGAGCTCCAAAGGAAAGGCACACGGAGAGAAGGCCACTGACACTAGAAAGAGAAGGCTGCCTGGAGCAAGACCGATATCTCCATGGGCAGTGGGTGGTGGGTGCTGCTGTTCCCCAGGAGCAGGGCAAAGGAAATGAGCGGCCACTGCAGCAGGAGATCAGGGTTAGACGTCGGAAGGGAAACCACCTTCCTGAGGAGCCGGCTGGGGTGATGGAGCACGGGCTGAGAGAGGGGGATGTGGCCGCCGTCCCTGGAGATGCTTAGGAACAAGCATCTATCTTCTTTAGGGGGTTGGGGGTGGGGTTTAGACACAGAAGGACCCCGGGTATTGGAATGGAGCCTTTTAGATTTATCTCCTAAACTACTCCTGCTTTATTCAACGAGACAGACTGATCAATGCATCCGGGAGCTCGAGTGAGCAGGGCGGGAGAGGAAGGAGCGTCTCTGCTCCTGGCCTTGGGAAAAGCAGCTCTCAGGGCCCCGGAACCAAGGCCCACTCCCGGGTGTGTCGAACCTCACAGCGGTTAATGAGCGAGTCCCGTGAGGAGCTTATGGAGTTGCAACAAGTTTGGAACACGCTCCTTCCTTAAGTGCAGGGATTGCAAAAGTGTCTTCATTCGGAAAAGGCAGCCGTCCGAGTGCAGTGCAAGGAGCAGCCTGCGTGCGTTTGGTTAAATGGTTAGTGGCAGCCACAGTCCAGGATGCCCGCTGGGCTGGTTTGGAGAAGATCCACTCTTCCAGGCACCTGGGAGCCAAGAAGAGGCACCCCCAGTCCCTGCACCACCAGCGCCCACCACGTGCAGACCCCGTGCCAACAGCCAGGGCACCGAACCAACCTGGATTCTCAGGGCGCCCACAGCAGCTGCGTTAGAGAACGGTGCTCTCTGTACAATGCAATCCCACCGAGCAGGGCGGGGCACGGCCGGCCCGTGGGCTGTAGGGGACCCTCGAAATCGTTTGGTCTGGCTCTGCCAAGGCGTTAGGGGTGAGTTAATTCTTTGACCAACTATAGCAGACTGATTTTTTAAGTTGATGATTTTTTATGGCCTGTGAATGGCGTTATACATATCCAAATGGCTCTTGGGGAAAAAAAAGGTTCCCCACCCCTGCCATATAGGGTGTGATGGGCAAATGAGTGGGGGTGGAGGGGATAACTCACTCAGAGAGGAATACATGGAGTGGGAGAGAGGCGGGAAGGGCCTCAGACAGTCCCCGAGCTGCAAAGAGCCACAGGAGTCACCCAGCAGCAGTGGGCAACCTGAGAACCCTAGGCAGAGGAGCTACAGGCCGGGGGCATGGGAGCAAGGGAGATATAGGCAGAGTACTGTGGGCAACTCCTGGCACATCCTCCTTAAAGCAAAAGAACATCACCGGCCGGTGTGGCTCAATGGTTGACCACTGACCTCTGAACCAGGAGGTCACAGTTCAATTCCTGGTCAGGGCACATGCCCATATTTTGGGCTTGATTGATGACTCTCTCTCATCATTGATGTTTCTCTCTCTCTCTCTCCCTTTCCGTTTCTCTCTGAAATCAATTAAAAAATAGAAAGAAAAGAGAAAACCCATCTGGCTGGCTAACTCCATTCTCACAGGGCAGCCCCTATGGCTGGCCCCCTCCTGGTACCAGAATTTCAAGGAACGTGTGAAGAGTCCCAGAGTTCTACATCATCCGACGCCCTGCGCGCCAGCTGTCACCTCTGTGCCCGCCCATCAGCTGGGCAGCCTTTGTTCCCGGCCTCGGCGGACACGGCCCGTCTGGGAACCCGGCTGCGGGGAGAAGGGTGGCCAGGGGGACAATTCGCGCGCGGACGGTCATTTTCCCCGGGAGCGGGCAGCAGGGCTGTGAATCACCCGTGACCACTTACGCTTAAGCTGCTCCCATTAAACTTTAATGGCCTGACAGCAGAGGCCGGCGGAGCCAGCGCAGGGAGGCAGTAATGTGTCGGGCCTAATTGTGCCTCGATGAAGTGCGTCAGGAAGGCCTGCCAGCCGCTCTGTTCCGCCGAAGCGTGGAAATTACGAACCTCTGATCACAAGCGAGGAGCCGGTTTTTAAGATCCATAATTCATGATTTCATAGCTTTAAATTATTCATCTCCTCAAATGTTCCTGCTGCAGAACATTACACGTTTCTGCTCCCCGCGCTCCAGGGGCGAGCGCCTGGGCAGAGCGGCCTCGGCCTGGGCCGGCCGGGAAGTGCCGCTGCCTGCGGTCAGCGGCGCCAGGTCAGGAGTGCAGGCCGCCGGTCAAGGTCCGACTGCCACCTTGCACTTGGGCTAAGAGATAGCAGATGCATAAAAATGCCCTATTTCGAGAACAGTCATTTCTGCTAAAACCTGACCTTTGAAACAGGGCTTTGCTCTGTGGCCTGGCTCCCACCCGCCTGCCCATTCTCCCAGGCACCCTGGCCTTTCCCCACCTCCCTGGAGCCCTCTGCGTGTCCTGTCCCCTGCTCCCGGCTCTCACCGCCGACCCCAGCAAGGGCATCTTCATGGAGCTGCTCCTCCTGCTTCCGGTCTCTCCTCAGACGCCCCCTCTTTGGGGAGGCTTCCCCCAGGTTCCCTCCCCGCCAGCCACTCTGCCCCGCTCACCTGCTCCTGCCTCTCATCACTGGCCCCGGGCTGTACCCATTGTGTTAGGTGAGTGGACACTGTCTCCCTCCCCCACGAGGGCACACCATATGGAAGGATCCTGAGCCACACCACGCGTCCGGGTGCAGCTCAGAGCCAGACCGAACCCTCCTCTTGGGGAGAGGAGAGGACGCGCCTTGCCCGGGGGACCCACTGTTGCTGCCCTCCTGGCTCCAGCCCCCTCTGAACAAACCGTTGACCAGGTCATCTTACACACAGGACGGGTGCTCAACGCACAGGTAAGGGACTAAAGAGGTCAGGTTAATGGAAGCCAGCCTGTGAGCTACTGAAATACATTTTCTCGATAAAAATCAAAGGCTGATGGCTACCTTTGAGCACGTTTGCTTTCTCAAATTAAGTGACGTTTCTGGCCAGCACTCGGCGCGCTACTACAATAAGGAAAGCTTAGATTCAGATATTAAATATGAATTAATGATGACGGCCTTTTAAGTCGTTCCGAAAGCTACTCAAATGGAAGCTGAGTGCATAATTACCAGACATTCTTGGCAAATGCGAATGAAAAAAAAAACAGTAAAAGATCTCCAGATAAGCGGCCCAATTAGGCACCTTGGATTACTGAGAGATGACTGTACAAGTATTCGGTCAGGGTTATCGCCGGCTTTGTTTGGTTTGTTTTAGGACTAAGAAGTTTTTCCCAGCACTTCTTTGGAATGCTGTCGCTGGCATTTACAGGAGACTGGAAGCCAGGGAGAGGAAGGGTAACCAGTCTTATAAAACCCATGCCTAACGTGATCAAGATTCAGAAAGAGGAGCGACTAGTATTCGCTAAACGACTGATGAGCCAGATAAAGACTAGAGAATAGAAAAGCTTACATGTCAACTCCCAGGCCCACATCCACCTCTCATCAGGTGGAAGCCAGGCTTTAGAGTGCCTTCTGGACTCATTCAAATTGCCCTTTTGTACCTGAGGTGGCTAACGTGGCACTGTCACTGACAGAGGGCACGCTATGTCAGGCCTCACGCCGGTTCTGCGATGTTCACAGGTGCCCACACAGGCCTCCCGCACGCTGACGCCTCTACGTCATTTTCCTGGCATCCCGCGGCCAAGCCCGTGCCAGGTCTTCAACTGTGAATAGCTCTCATGTCATCCCATCATGCCACCTGGCCTCGGACCAGCACACCTTTAAAATAGATTTATTCCGGCTGTAAACTCACAGGACAGTGCTTCTGTCTTTAAATACCTTACATTTAAACAGCTGGGAACGTAAAATCCCCACTTTCCGATGCTGACATCTCAGAGGCCAGTCTGCAGTAAGAAGGGCCTGTGGAATTCTATTCCAGATGCAAACTTAGGTAACATATTGCAATGCGCTAAAGAAAACAATCACAAAAAGCAGAATGTAAGACTAAGAACACGGGTCTGTCACCCCATGTGTCACTTGAAGTTCACTGAACAGTATTCAACACAGTGAGTAGCACGGGCCTCAGGACTTTAATTGGAAAGTAGATGCAGAGAAGGAACCTATGACACTAGCATGTCAGAGCATGTAATTCACTTTATGTCGATAACCTCCCTCATTCCCATTGCCCTGGAGACACGTGCTATCTGTTGAATTGGAGGTTATTAATGATCCCATAAGAAACAAGGCTGTGTCCCAAGGAAGTCACTGAGTGACCTGGGGGATCCAAGTGTATATTCTAGGACACCACGTCACACTTGGCCAAGTGCGATCCAGAAACAGTAGCCGCGTGTGTTGTGTCCACATAGATCTTATGTTCTAACGTGGGACGCGTACGCAGCAATGAGAGCAGCAGATGGTGTGACGTGAGGGGGGAAGTACTGACGGGAGTGCTGGGCTGACGCTTATGGATCGCTAATCTGTAATCGATATGAGTCAGGATCATTAGCCACGGGCAGACTCTTCAGGGAAGGCTTCGTGCAGGGAGAGCAGACGTGAGATAAGCACTCCAGGTCCACAGGGACGGCTGACTCAGGACCCGTCTCCCCCAAGCCTTGCTCTCCGCCAAGGATGCCTTCGGGATGAACGGCCTCGGAACACCGCCCTCCCACACAGCCCTCTCTCCAACCTACCACCGAGTGGCTGACCTCATCGCCTGCGGGGTTCTCACCCTCTCTGCCCCTGCATCTCCACCGCCTCTCCCCGGGCTGGAGCCTCTATCCCCTCTTGCCTTCATAGCATCTGCCTCATCTCGTAACTGAGTACCGGCATGATTATGTAGTTCACTGAGAAAACAGGCTCCACAATGGCACAGGTCAGTGGTTGGCAAATTGTGGCTCACCAGCCACCTGCGGCTCTTTGGTCCCTTGAGGGTGGCTCTTCCACAAAATACCACGTGCGGGCAAGCAGGTACAGTGCGATTGAAACTTCGAGGCCCATGCCCAGAAGTCCGTTTTCGGCTCTCAAAAGAAATTTCAATCCTTGTACCGTTGACATTGGCTCTGTTGACGAATGAGTTTGCCGACCTCTGGTACAGGCCACGCCTGTTTTGCCCACCATCCATTTTCCACTCCTGCAACAGCACCGGGAACACAGGGAGGAATAAGGAAAGGCCAGTGGGGGTGGCTCAGGGACTGAGTGTCATCTGTGAGCCAGGAGGCCATGGTTTGATTCCCGGTCAGGGCACATGCCCAGGTGTCAGGCTCAGTGCCTTCTCCCTTCCTCTCTATGAAGTCAATAAAAACACCTTTAAAAAAAACAAAACTTTGCCAAAAACGGTTTGGCTCAGTGGACAGAGCGTCGGCCTGCAGACTGAAAGGTCCCCCGGGTTCAATTCCTGTCAAGGGCATGTACCATGGTTGCGGGCACATCCCCGATGGGGGGTGTGCAAGAGGCAGCTGATCGATGTCTTCTCTCTCATCGATGTTTCTAACTCTTTATCCCTCTACCTTCCTCTCTGTAAAAAAAAATCAATAAAATATATATATATTTTAAAACTTTTCTAAAAAGAAAGAATAAGTAAAATAAGGAACCTAAGTGGCACTAACAGTTCAAGGTGAAGAGCAGGGGGGGGGGGGAGCGTGAAGGACCGGCTCTATAACAAGAGGCCTGGTGTCCTTCTATGAAGAACGGGCGGACACTGCAGAAGGAGCGAGATGGGGAGAAAGTGGTGATCTTTTGATACAGTGCTTAACTGGTCCTATCAACTGAAGAAAAGGGTTAAAAAACATACAAAGCTTTATTCCCATTCATGATGAGGGAGAGACAGGAAAGAAGTGTTGTGAAATGTGTAAGAACCTCCGGTAGAACCCAGCCCCCACCTCTGTCCGCATCGTGGGCCTGGGCAGCCTGTGACCCCGCTGACCTTGGGAGCCCCCCCCCCACACACACACACCCCTCTGGCAGCCCGGGGACTGCTCTCGCACAGTTTTCCTCTTCCTCGTTGCTTGGCTACTTCTGCCAGTTTCCAGCGTTGGTCTTGCCCTGCTTCCTGACCTCTAGATGCTGGAAGGCCTCGAGGTTTACACGAGTCCCCGTCTCTCTCCTCTCTCCACGTAAGTGAGCCCCGGCTTCCACCGGGCAGAGGCCGCTGTCTCCCTCAGGCTCTCTGCCGCCAGGCGTCTCCCCCGGCCCCAGACCACGTGGCATCTACAGCCCCCTCAGCCCCTGCAGTGAAATAACCCAACCGCGGTCTTCTACTCCATCCTCGCCGGCATGCGCACACCGTGCTCCTGGGTGTCCTCTCTCCCCGGAGGGCACTGCCGCCCACCTCGTGACTGAGGCCAGCCATCCGGGAGGCATCTTTGCTTCCTCCCCACCGTGCACCCCACCACCCAGTTCTGTGGCTTCCAGCCTCTAAAAACGTCTCGCATCTTCCTAATTCTATCCCCACTGCCACTCTCCATCCTTGTCATCTCTCTACCTGTCCCCAGTTCCCCTTCCCGCCATTTTCCAGATCATCCCCCACAAAGCAGCCACAGGAATCTTTTGAAACTTACCCCAGATCGGATAATCCCCATTTAAAACCATTCGATGCCTTCCCACCGCCACAGGACCACATGGGACTCCCTCGCCCGCCATGCAGCGTGTGGAACACTGAGGCCTGGCTCTCCCGGCCACCCCTCCTCAGTGATCAAACCAGGAGGACCTGCGCCTCCGAAAACATCAAAGCCTTTATCCCCTCCAGGCCTTTAAGTTCTCCCCTCCTCCTGCCCAGCTTTAGTGAGGTAAAATTGACAAATAAAACTTAGATATTTACAATGTACAATGTGACGTGAACAGATTGTGAGAGGATTGCCCTTCACCCCCTTGAGTTAGTGAGCGCCCATCACCTCGCATACGTCCCTGATGTTTTCCCTCCGTTTTTATTTCTGGGGAGAATGTGTAAGTAATAATCTCTTAGCAGATCCCTGGCCTTTAAATTCTATTCCTTTAGCTTAAATGCCTTCTCCTATTTCTCACTTTTCCCCCCAGAAGCCTCTTCCCTTCTCCCTTCCTCTCTCTCCACCATTGCTCCACCCCAACTCCCTCAACTCGGTTTCATTCAAAGTAAAACAGCCTGATTCTCCTGCTCAGCCACTGAGCTGTTTATTTAAACCTGGACCTCCTTCCAGAAGGCCAGGCCCTCGCGGTGGGACTGCTGTCTCTCTGTCACAGCAAATCCAAATTCCCCTCACAGTGCCCGGGATATGGCCCTGCTTTTTTAAAGTATCTATTAAATGAACAACAACAACAACAAAAATAGTGTCATTTCATGAATAATACTCCTTTGCCCCTTTTAAGACGTTGACATGCGTTCATTAAGCTCCCAATATTGTTCCTTGGGCCAAAAGATGAATTGTTTGCAGATGTTGCTATTGAGCTTCATCACACATTTGTGTGCGGCGACCACAGTACAGTTGGTACAATTTATAAGCCTGGGGGGAAGCAAAGCAAGACAGCTGAGTGCAGCGGAGCAAATGAGAACCCAGCAAAGCCGAGGAATGGGAAGGTGACGACGAAAAGGAAGAGGCAGATGGTCCGGTTGAGATGGATATGGGAGGCCACGCGGTCCCTGAGGAATCAGGGAAACAGGAAGCGATGCAGTTCATCCGTCAGTGTCTTTGGGATACCCACTGCAGGGATACTCCGTGCTTTACTTTTTTAGAATCGGATATTTCTATGCTCTGGGAGTTACCAGAATCCAGAGACAAGTTTTTCATTTTCATTTTTAATTGTTTGAGAAATATCCATATTATACATAAATCAGAAAGCACTAACTAGTCCAACAGTTCATTTGAATAAACACACTAAAAAAAATGGTGGGTTTTTTTAAACTTTAGCGTGAAAAGTTTTTTTAAAGGTTGGCAGCATGGAATCCCCATGTGGGGGAACAAAGAGGTACGGGGGACAAATGGTGACGGAAGGAGACTTGACTTGGGGGGGGGGGCGAACACACAATGCAATGTACAAATGACGTGTTATAGAATCCAACACGTGAAACCGATGTAATTTTATTAACCAATGTCACCCCAATAAATTTAATTAAAGCACCGAGGAGGAAAAATAGACCAGGCTGGCAGCGTAGCCAGAGGCAGAGAGAGGGCCGTTCCTGCTTTAGGCCAAGCGCGTCAGCTCCCGTGAGAAATGACAGGCGGGCCAAACGGTTGGTCTGCCCCATCTACCCAAGGCTATTCTCATTATGCATATATTTTAAATTTTCAAATGAAAATATTTGCTATTAAGATTTATTTTATATCACATTATTTTTTTTTCACTAATTTCTTTATTGATTAAGGTATCACATATTTGCCCTCACCTCCCCATTCCCATCCCCCACCCCCCTCCCACTCATGCGGGGGGAGGGGATTGGAATGGGGGGTCGAGGACAAATATGTGATACCTTAATCAATAAAGAAATTAATTTTTCAAAAAATAAAATAATGTGATATAAAATAAATCTTAATGACAGACTCACATAAGTACTTGGATGAATTGCTTTTAAGCGCCAAAAATGCTTTAGCCGGGTACCCTAAAATCTCAAGGAAAACAAAAACTATAAACACAACTTTATTCACAGTCAAGAATTTACACTGAAAGCAGAGAAGCTTCTACTGTCGGGGACCAAATCTGCCAGCGAGGTTGGCGACTTGGTTGAGGTGCAGGCGCTGAGAGCAGAGGGAAGGGAAGGGAAGGAAGCCGGCAGCCCGGCATGTGTTACAGCGGGAGGAGGACGAGGAGAGCCCGCTGCTGCACACGGGCCCCGGGCAGCGGGAGCGCAGGTGGGGGCAGACGTGGAGGGGCGAAGACCAGGAAAGACACGGTACAAGTTTAAGGTGACTGTGGAAGACCCTTCAGACCAGCAGCTGTCGGAATAAAGACCTTTGCTTTTCTTCCTGATATTGGAAGATCAACAGCCCAAATATCAATAGCAGGTGAGAAAAGTTATTTTCTTATACAATAAAAAGCCCCAGAGATAATACCTTATGAGGGATGCTCCGCGCTGGGCTAACTTAGCCACCTTTAAAGGAACTGAAAATCACACAGAATGAAGTTTCCCCGAGAGCCATCCAAAGAAAGGACAGCTCCCTTAACGGCTGGGTGAGGGTGAAAAACGAGCGTCTTACAGATTTGCCTGTGCGGCGTGGCTAAAGAAACAGAAATAATGATGTCTTTAAAAGTTATTTAATTTATTCCCCTGCTTTCAGGCAGGGTTTTTTCCCAAATTATCTTTAGACTGTTGAGTATCCGCATTCGTTTAAACATCTGCAGGAGAGGAAATTCCTCAAACTCCCCTGGTATTCTCTTCCTGTATTAACAGCCCTACTTCCAAGAAACGAGCTTTGGTCATCACATTGTAATTAGTCACCGGCCAGCTTGTCTATCATCAAGTATTTGCTAAGCACACACAGGGAGAATGGGGCTCTATTAGGTCTCTGGTGGTAGACCTTCCCCTAGAGTTGCCCCTAATTGCTTCTCCTGTGAAGTCAAGTCTAATCCTGGATTCAAATATTCTCCCGCTAACCCTCCATTCAGCCGATTAGAACTCCCTAATACAATGGATAAGACCGGCATCCTGTTAATAACTGAATGCTTTCTTATACACCATAGTTGGATTTTTGAAGCAGTATGTTGTTTCAAAACAAGGAGGGGTTATCTCAAGCTAAGAAACTTTGGCTTCAAAAATACGAAGTAGCTACACAATCGCTCAGTGGCCGAGCTTGTCCTTCCCAACGTGGCTACTGCAAACCAACCTGGTTCACCACCTCCCCACTCACCCCGTCTTGTCTCTCACAGATCATTATAAAACTACTTCTGCAAAACTCCTGGGGAGGGGTTGCATTAAACTTTCCATTAAATGTTCCCAACTTACATCCAGGTTCTAAATTTTTCTCTTCTCAAATACTAAATCTCTTCAGTTTACCTATATTCTAGATTATTTCTCTGCCTCCTCAAAGCTTCCAATTTAACACTGTTGGATTTGGAACATTCTCATCTTGTCCCCACCCCTTGACATTCAAACATCGCTTCATTATCTTTTTTTTAAAAGAAAGAAAAGAAAATCCTGACAACAGACTACTCCCTATTCTATCAGTCTGCCTATATCGCTCCTTCCAGTTACCGAAAGATCTTTCTTTGAACTCCTACTGTCCTTGAGAGTACTGACACCGCCTCTTCTGGGAATTCCTTGAAATTCACTCCTCCCGTAGAATCCACTTCCCACCCCAGGTTCCTGGCTCTGTAGCGAAGTCCCAAATCGCATGATCCCCTCCCAATGCCTTCTCTGCTCAAACAGCTCATCCAATTGCAAAATAATGACCTGTAAAGTGAAGATACCAAATCTACTTGTCAAGCTTCAATCTTTCCCTTAAGATCAAACTCCTCAGATACAGCTGTCCACACCTGTCTCTTCTTGGATGCACCTTCATCATCTCAAGCTCATTGCATTAGAAATGAAGCGCATTGTCCATCACACACAAAACCCAGGCAACTTAATCATTTCCGCCAACAGCAACCAACAAGTGTGATGGAGTATCTGTGTTCTTCCCTCTCCTTCACGCCCCCCTTCCACCTGCACAGTTAGTTTTATTCTCTGATGCACTTTTCATTGGTTAGATCCATAACAACATGGATCATATGTTTCAAAGCAGAGAGAAGAAAAGAGACATACCATTCTAGAAATGTCTCCAGCCAAGCGGTTACCCTGGGATAGCAGGGAACACAAGAAAGCAATCTTGCATCATCACTTACTATGAAATGTAGACCCCCATCACTTCCTGTGAAATGTAGACCCCCATAACTTCCTGTGAAATGTAGACCCCCCATCACTTCCTGTGAAATGCAGACCCCCATCACTTCCTGTGAAATGTAGACCCCCATCACTTCCTGTGAAATGCAGACCCCCATCACTTCCTGTGAAATGCAGACCCCCATCACTTCCTGTGAAATGCAGACCCCCATCACTTCCTGTGAAATGCAGACCCCCATCACTTCCTGTGAAATGCAGACCCCCATCACTTCCTGTGAAATGCAGACCCCCATCACTTCCTGTGAAATGCAGACCCCAGGTACCACCGCAGGCACGTCCCTGTCCCCGGGCGGGGACGCAGCGCTCACCTGGCATGACCATGGCGGGCGGGGCGGCGGCGTCGGTGCTCAGGCAGAGGCGGCCGCCTTTGGCCAGGCGGTCGCAGAGCAAGGTGATGTGCTTCTTCAGCCGGCTGGTGTCGCGGGGCTTGCTCAGCTGGCTGCCCAGGCTCAGGGCCTGCTCCTTGGAGCTCTTGGAGAGGCAGGTCTTCAGGAGGTGGGACACGGCGGCGTCCACCGTCTCCTCCCAGCCCTGGGGGCAGAGCAGTGCGGAGGTAAGCGGGGAAATGGCTGAGCAAAGCAGGCCCGGGGCTGGGAACCGAGTTCTGAGATGACCGGTGTCTGGGGCGGGACTGGAGCTCCACACGCTGTGTGTGTGGCCTTGAGCGGGTCACCGAGGTCCTCTGGGCAGCAGCCTCCTGCTCAGATGAGGACAGCACCAGCCCGCACTCCCCTCCGAGGGCTGGGGAATGAGGTGGACAGGAGACGTGCCAGCCCCGTGCCGTTAGATGACCTGGAGGGTGGCGCTGCCCACCCTGGTGCGGAAGGGCCAGGAAGTGGTCAGGGCAGCGGGACCGGGGGGGTAACTGGACCCCCCGGGGGAAACTGGACCGAGGCAAAGCCCTGGTACCTCTCAGCTCTGGGCCCGCAGCCTCGGGGCTGCAGGCAGAAACCACAGGCGCTTAATTCAAGGGGCTCTTGTGAGACAACAACCTATCCAGTCCCACGTCCCTGCCCGGGTGACAAAAGTGACACAAAGGAAGGGCGAGTCCATGATGCCACTGTCGCCGGGCACGGTGCGGCCGCGCCGCAGGGCTGACCCGGGCAAGGACACGCCTCCGTGGCGAAGGCTGCCGCCACGGAACCTGGGCGCTGGCAGCAACCTCGGGGTGTCGGGGGTGGCAGCACCAGCAGCCTGCGCAGAGGATCCCGGACTCAGGCAAGAACACGAGGGGCAGGGGGTCAGCTCCCGAGCGCCCGCTGGGAACCACCAGGGCCCGGGGGCCCAGGGAGGCTGCGTGGGGCTCTGGAGGCCCCAAGCAGCCCAGCAGGGAGGCATGAGGCAGTCTGGGTATTGGTGCCAGCATGACTCCGTTTGTCCCCCGAGACCAGGACCGGGCCTGACAACCTACGTGGAAGGATAAAGGAAGATGGTGGTGGGTGTGTGCTCACAGAATAGCGCAGAGGAGGTGAGGGCCTGAGACTCAGAAAGGAGCCAGGAGACCTCACTGGGGCACCACGCCATCCTCACCCTCACCCGCTGAGCCACCTGCAAACATGCACATCGGACTAGGTTACTCCTCGACTTCAGCTCTGAAATCCCAAAGGTTGGGTTTTTTGCTTTTTTAATACGTTTTTATTGATTTCAGAGAGGAAGGGAGTGGGGGAGAGAGATAAAAGCATCAATGATGAGAGAGAATCGCTGATTGGCTGCTTCATGCACACCTCCTACTGGGGATCGAACGCGCACCTGACCGAGAATTGAACCATGACCTCCTGGTTCATAGGTGGACGCTCAACCACTCCAGCTCCCGCTCCGTCTCATTCTCTTCCCATCCCCCGGCGTCCGCACTGTCACCCCGGCCCCTGCACGTGCCCGGCTCTCCTGCGGCAATGCCCTGTCTGCTCTTTACCTGGCAATGCCCACTTTCAGGGACTGCCTTTGTGGGCCTCCTTGTGGCTGAGACCTTACAAGCCCAGCCCCCCCACAGCACCCGCCTGTCCCCTTCCCCATGACAGGGCCTGCGGTTCTCCGCACCCCAGCACTGTGCTTAGCAAACAGGGGTGCTCAAAAAATGTGTTTTCGGGACAGAGAGCTGGGGAGACACGGAACCACTGGGAGGACTTTGAAGACACCAGTCCAGCCTTGGGGGACTTTTCCAGGGTCCCTGTCCCAACAGCAGCCTCTGCCCATGCGTGGCCATCTTCGCCACCCAGAGTCATGACGTTGGGAGGCAGTTGGTTACTTCCAGGGACTGTATAACCAGCACAAAGCCATTCCCCTGCTGAGCCCAAATCTGCCCCACTGGCCCTCATCCTCCCCTCAGAGCCTCGGGAATAAGGCCCGCGCCCCTGATACATGGCAGCGCCCCGCACCTGTGAGGACAGCCAGCCAGTACCCTCTCTTCCAGAGAAACATCCCCGGTTCCTCCAGCTCTTCCTCACGCAAACATGGCTTCCACTTTTCTCTCTCCCCTAACCACTGGCCTTTGAATGAAGGCCAGTTTCAGGCACTTAAAAAATGTACACAGCTAACTGGCGAGCCCCAGAGTGACCCCGAAATACCAGGCTGGGGATGAACCCGCAGGGGGACACAGCAGTCCCTCCTGCATGCTGGGGCTTCTCCTGCCAGCAGGGCCTCCGGTCACCTCCGGTCACCTCTGCTCTCTGGGCACCGCACCGCTGGGCTCCACACCGCACCGCACTGCACTGAACCGCACACTCTTTGTTCACGATGAACCAACCCACTGAGCTGGCCTTCGAGAGAGGGAAGTTCCCATTCATCACTGATTCAGGCCCGTTACTCTTACACGCAGAGAGAACAGTAATGTGTCCCGGCTTGATACACACGAGCGAGGTTGACAGACATTTCACATCAGCACTTGCACGTTGTCTTCCGCTTGGCTCCCAGGTCTGAGGCGTTTCCGCTATTTCCATTGTAAAGCAGCAAGCAGGCCCGCGGAGGGCCCCGCAATGTGTTGTGTACATGGGGGGGGGGGGGGGCAAAACGAGCAGCAGCTAAACGACGCAGGGAGCGTGGCCGTTCTGAACATGAAACCGGTTCCTTCGTGTTTGTCTTGCTGGCGACGAGCATGGGAATCACCAGAACATTTACTTTCCGCACCGCGTCCGCAGACCGCAGTCACCGTGCGGCTCGCTGGCACCGGGGAAGGGCGGGCGTCCGGCCCACACCAGACTTCCTCCTTCCGTTTGCCGATGAGAAGGTTTGCCAAAACCGGTTTGGCTCAGTGGATAGAGCATCGGTCTGCAGACTGAAAGGTCCCAGGTTCTATTCCGGTCAAGGGCATGTGCATTGGTTGCGGGCACATCCCCAGTAGGGAGTGTGCAAGAGGCAGCTGGTCAATGTTTCTCTCTCATCGATGTTTCTAGCTCTCTATCCCTCTCTCTTCCTCTCTGTAAAAAGTCAATAAAATATATTTGAAGAAGAAGAAGAAGAAGAAGAAGAAGAAGAAGAAGAAGACGAAGAGGCAGCAGCAGCCATTAGTGACAGTTATGGTCGGGCAGCTCTGTCCTCACTCAGCCCAGACAGCAGCACGATGGCCGCACCCCAGACCTGACCACCGCGTGCCGTCCTGAACCCTGTGAGTGAGCCTCATAAGCCCGTCCGCACAGACTTCCTGCTGTAAACATCTGCTTCTTCACACGGACCAAGCTGAACAGGTTACACATAAGTTTCTCTTTCCCTAGCAGCTTGCTAAAGGAATCATCCATCAAAAGGGTAGGCTGAGGGTTCCAATCTCCATCTAAGCGGTCCCCGGGATTTTCAAGTTCAATATCAGAGAGGGTGAAGATTAAACCCCTGGGAACACCTAATAGCGTTTCTTCTCCAAAGAGTAGATGGTGTCTGCGGAAGGAGCTCCAGGAACTTCGGTAAAAATGCAAAGATGGGAACACGCTTTGTAACGTGTCACCATCCCTTCCAACCCTCGGCCCGTGCGCGATCGGCGCCCTAACCAGTGCACCGTTGCTCTTGTCACTAGAGAGTCCTCTGGGGACACGGGGAGCACAGACGGCATTCGGACCAACAGTCTGAGACAGCCCGTTAGGAAACCCCACACTCCGTGCTCTCTTGCCATGCACTGGACTTCCTGCGGAGGAATCCTGGTCCTCCGAGCTGCCGACGAGGAAACTGGGAAGCGGGTCTGTGCAGAGAGCAGGGCGGGCCAGGGGGAGTCGAGCTGAGGATGGGATGTTTTGTGTCCCAAGGCGGGCCAGGAGCCTGGAACTCTGCCTGGAACCTAGCAGTACCGGATACCCACTCACTGAGTGAATCAGTGGCTGAGGTAGTACCCTTTTCAGCATGGGCTTCTGCACTGCATCATGGAGGCGCTGTGGACAATGTCACAGTCACAGACTGCCTCAGACCCACACCAGTCACACGCCCTCCCTGGGGTAAGTAGAGGCAGTGTCTGTAGAACCGCCGAGGACAGAGAGTCAGGAGACACAGGTTTCCATCCTGCCCAGAGAACTCAAATACTCGGAAACGCGCTCTGTCCCCAACCCGATCAGGTGCTCTGATAGGATGCTATTTTGGGGAAATACTTCTCCTTCACCACGGAAGATGGTAGGGAGGATACCATATTATCAAGTCCACAGTGAAAATGAGGTTAAGAGTTCTTTTTAGAGATTCCGAATAGAACACTCAATGTTTTCCTTCACGTGAGAGGGAGAATCCCTACCAAACACAGCTGGTACGGAGAACGTGCAGCACCTTTACAAAAATCGCCTACAACGATCTGCAGTATCGACAGTTATTTGCCCCCAACATAGTACTAAGTGGAATGGTATTTTAAACAAATACTGGTACCGCCGAAACCGGTTTGGCTCAGTGGATAGAGTGTCAGCCTGTGGACTGAAAGGTCCCAGGTTTGATTCTGGTCAAGGGTGCGTACCTTGGTAGTGTGTACATCCCCAGTGGGGGGTGTGCAAGAGGCAGCTGATCAATGTTTCTCTCTCATCGATGTTCCTAACTCTCTATCCCTCTCCCTTCCTCTCTGTAAAAAAATCAATAAAGTATATATATTTTTTAAAATACTGATACTATAGTGCATTGTCATTAGCAACGATAAGTTCTAAATATTTTTGCTTTGTGAAGCTGATGTCATTAAGAAGAAGATATTCCAGAACTGACTACGGCATTTGGCCTGCCCTGTGACACATGCCGCCTAGACAGAACACAAGCCAGGATGTGGCGCTTTCCGAACCTCTCGGGACTTCTGGGGACATCTGACCTTGAGCGGAGACTGCGCTGAAAACATGTCCACATGCCTAACGCTCCCCACCCCCTCCCACATGCACTCTGCCATCCACCCTCAACCAAACTGTCTAAATTACATTCAGATTTCTGTGGTGCCATAATAACTTCAATATGGGCCACATTTTCAACATTCTGGTCAGAGGCTCCGTTCTTCCCGCCGCACCCTCCTCCCAAGTTATTTCGGGCTCGCATATTTCATTTTCACATCTCGGCGGGACACCCATCACACAGCATTCGTTTGTGAGGTCTGCCGGCATAACGCGGGGGATTGTGAACTAGCATGTCGAAACCGCATACTGCGGGCGCACGTCCCCGAGAATGAAAGAGGATTCCTTTCTACTCAGGATGTGTAAGCTGTCTCCACAGGGCAAGTCTGACGTGAATACCACAGCCTAATTAAAGGTGAAGAGCATAACAAGCAGTATTAAAGTGTCTGTTCCGATTCCTTCTTCTCCCAGTTATGTTTTTATCGAATGTCCTGTCTCATTAATGGCCCCGATAGATATAATGAGTGTACACACCTTCTAATCTCACCCGATTCAGGAGAGAGCTGGAAGAATCTGCCCACGCGTTGCGGGAGGTAGGACGGCAGAGACCACGGGGCAGGGAGGCGGAAGGCGCTGCGAGAAGATGCTAAGTCCCCGCGCCTGCCTCCCGGGATGAATGCACTTAGACTACCAGCAAGACGAGACTGTCTTAAAGATCTCAATCCCACACTCTCGTGGGATGCAATTCCTATGTTTGCGAAATTTGTTTCCAGGAAGTTCTTCCTCTGGGTCTAACCCTGCTTCAGGAGCCTGTGAGCTGCTCAGAAGGGCCCGCACTTGCTCTAATGCTTGCTGTTGCCACCTTGAAATGCTTAGTAATTTTATCTTTGAACTTGGGTTGTAAGTGTAGGTGCTGGGACAGCAAAGCGTGCGTGAGGAGGGGAGACACACCCACAATGCGGGCGCCCTCCTCCTCTCTGCCCTGTTCACATGCGGCCCCGGGAGCTCTGCATTCTCGAGGTCCCACGATGAACAGAGACTCGAGTTCGGGGAGGGCATGCTGCATCTGGAACTGATGGAGCAGGGGTCCTGACAGCCCCGGGAGGCTTCTCATTTGGACCACAGCTTGTGGGGTTCTTTTTAATGTTTTTAGTGATTTTTCAGACAGAGAGGAAGGGAGGTCAGCATCAGCCTATGGGCTAAGAGTCACAGGTTCGATTCTCGGTCAGGGCGCCTGCCCTGGTTGCAGGCTCAATCCCCAGCGGGAGGTGTGCAGGAGGCAGTAGATCAATGTTTCTCTCTCACCATTGATATTTCTGTCTCTCTCTCCCTCTCCCTTCCTCTCTGAAATTATTTTTAAAATATATTTCTTTGTAATAAAAGCATGCAAAAAGTTCCCCCAAAATGGCAGCTGATGGTCATAGATACATACCTCTACAATTCAAGGGGTCTGAGAAGCTTTTATTTAAATGATCCTCTACCATCTGGCAGGGTAACTCGCTGGTTGAGCCTCAACCTATGAAGCAGGAGGTCACAGTTCGATTCCTGGTCAGGGCACGTGCCCGGGTTGCAGGCTCACTCTCTAGTAGGGTGCATTTCTATCTTTCTCTCTCCCTTTCTCTTCCTCTCTGAAATTATTTTTTAAATATGTTTTAAAATTAAAATAAATTATCCTCTACCCAAAACTCCCAATATAAATCCCCACACACACACCCCCACCCTTTTCATCCTAAACTGTCCATTCAAAGGATTAAGGGTAAAAGAGTTTGGTACATAAAGAGCTATATAAATGCAATGAACTGTTCCTGTCATTTTGCACAGACATCTCAGCTGCCTTGAACTCCTGAAGTGATGCTAAATGTAAGAACATGGAGCCAATTAAAGTGGCTGACCGCTCAGATGAGCCAGTCCGAAGGTTCTCGGCATCACCCAGGCAGTCAGACGGCTGTTTCCCGGGCGTTTCGGCGCTTGCAGACACAAAGAAAATAACTGCCCTGCCGGGGTGGCTCCGTGGCCGGGGTTGGCCCGTGCACTGAGAGGTTCCCGGTTCGATTCCCGTCAGAGCACATGCCTGGGGGTTGCAGGCTCGCTCCCCCAGGAGGGAGTGTGCGGGAGGCAGCAGATCAATGATTTGCTCTTTCCCTCTCCCTCTCCGTCTCTCCCTCAAGTCAATCAAAAATAAATTTTAAAAAATAGATTGGATACCACATAAAAATATGCCTATTTTTTAAAATAGCTCTGGGGAGGGGGGGGAGGCTTTTATTTGACATTTTTATAATGATTTAAAGAAAAGGAAAACAGGATTTGAGTTAAACACACACAGACCACCACCCCCAAGCCATCATCTGATACCTTAAAAAACATGCTAGCCCTGTGACAGCTTCCTGCAGCCCCCACCCAGCTTTTCCATCACCGTGGCTGTCTCAGTGGCTGTCTCAGTGGCTGTCTCAGTGGCTGTCACCATGGCTGTCACAGTGGCTGTCACCGTGGCTGTCTCAGTGGCTGTCACAGTGGCCGTCTCAGTGGCTGTCTCAGTGGCTGTCTCAGTGGCTGTCACCGTGGCTGTCACCGTGGCTGTCTCAGTGGCTGTCACCGTGGCTGTCACCGTGGCTGTCTCAGTGGCTGTCTCAGTGGCTGTCTCAGTGGCTGTCACAGTGGCTGTCACCATGGATGTCTCAGTGGCTGTGACCGTGGCTGTCTCAGTGGCTGTCACCGTGGCTGTCTCAGTGGCTGTCACAGTGGCTGTCACCGTGGCTGTCACCGTGGCTGTCTCAGTGGCTGTCACAGTGGCTGTCACCGTGGCTGTCTCAGTGGCTGTCACAGTGGCTGTCACAGTGGCTGTCACAGTGGCTGTCACAGTGGCTGTCACAGTGGCTGTCACTGTGGCTGTCTCAGTGGCTGTCACCATGGCTGTCTCAGTGGCTGTCACCGTGGCTGTCACCGTGGCTGTCTCAGTGGCTGTCACTGTGGCTATCTCAGTGGCTGTCTCAGTGGCTGTCACCGTGGCTGTCTCAGTGGCTGTCACCGTGGCTGTCTCAGTGGCTGTCTCAGTGGCTGTCTCAGTGGCTGTCTCAGTGGCTGTCACCGTGGCTGTCACGGCGGACACACGCGGGACTTACCAGCTCCTGAGTGTCGTGCTGCAGAGGCAGGAACGCCGCCTCCAGGATGGCCGCCTGGTCGGCGCTGAGCTTCTGCCACAGCCCCAGCAGCAGCAGCAGCAGGTGCGTGGCGCTGCGCAGCCTGCCGAACGCCTGGAGCACGCTGGCCTGGCTTTCCTCCACGGCGTCGGCGAGCGCCATCACCTGCGGGAAGGACGGAGCTCGGTCAGGGACGGCTCCACTCCTGGGCCTCCACAAAGGGCGCGTGGCGCACCCTGTTTCCCCTCAGACAACCTGGCGGCTCCGTCTCCCCAAGCAGGGCGGCGTTGAGGAAGAAGGGAGCTACCCTTCATCTGTCCCTGTCCTTCTTTAAAGCAAATGCCCCAAGCAATCCCAGACCCGTGCTGCGGGGGTACAAATACCCTGAAATCGGCTAAACGGGAGCCTTGGTCAGGACCTTCCACAACATGCCGATAAACTAACCTCTAGTGCAGTTACTACTGTCTCTGACACTACTTAGCCACAGAGGTGGGTTGACTTTAAAAGAAAAAATTCTTGCAGAAACCGGTTTGGCTCAGTGGACAGAGCATCAACCTGAGAATTGGGGGGGGGGGGGGTCCCAGGTTCGGTTCTGGTCAAGGGCATGTACATTGGTTGCAGGCACATCCCCAGTGTGGGGTGTGCAGGAGGCAGCTGATCGATGATTCTCTCTCATTGATGTTTCTAACTCTCTATCCCTCTCTTTTCCTCTCTGTAAAAAATGAATAAAATATTTAAAAAATTAAATTAAAATTAAAAAATTCTTATCCAAATGACTGCATGTGCCTTATAATTTAAAATAATAGCTTCATTACACCCCTTTCAGAAAATAGCTATCTTCCTCTGGTTCTCCTTCTTCCTCTGTGTCATAGTTGTAATATCAATGTTTGTTATGGCCAAAAGATAGACAGCGTTCAAACATGTAGCCAACTGAGTAATATGTCATTCTGAACACATATGTCAGGCACCAGCCCGCAGGGACCCGGAAGGAGAGAAAATGGTCGGAGAATGTTAGCTTTCCAAGGCCCAGCCTATGTAGGACAGAATTGGCAGGCGTGAGCAGAACTGGCTTTCTCTTTTCTTTTCATCCTGCTGAATGATTTGTGGGAGAGAGGAACTAAAACAAAGATTGAATGGAACGTCCAAGACTGCCCATGGGTGTTGTACACTATCTCCGCGTCTTGGGGAATTCTGTGCTCGTTAAAAGCAATGACCGGACAGCCCCCGGGGTGGGAGCAGCAGGCGGAACAGCGGCGCCTTCCTGCGAGAAGCAGCAGCGTGCGGCTCAGCTGCGTTCCGAGGTCCGTACAGACGATCCATTCGGTGCGATTTCACGGGCTATTGACACTGGCCCAAGGCGCGTGTTAAAAAATCATCCTTCAAACAAGCAGACCCTACAGCTGTGTGGTCTCCCCAATCCCACGGAGGGAGGGGCGCTGTGGGGGCACAGGTCTCGGGGTGTCCGGGGGACCCTGGGACAGAGACGTAGGTCAGGGAAAGACAAAGCGGCTAGAGGTCCCGGCCTGACAACGCCAGGCCCTGGGCTCGGGGCATTCGGCTCCCGGGGGAGCCTGGGAGCTGGGACAAGGTCAGCTGCACAGTCAAGTGCGCCTCTCACTGTGCGCCCATCCCCGTGCCGCCTTCCATTGGGCTCAAAAGCAGTGCAAGAGTTCTTACAGCCCATGAGGATCTCATCATGTGTTGGACAGAAAACACACTTACGCACATACACAACCCATTAGTGGAAAGCAGCATTGCTGTAATAATGCCCTAATTGTGCAGGACACAGAGTAAGTGTGAAGGCACTTGCCAAAGGGACGAATTATTCCGCCCAGAGCTAATGTCCCCGGGGCCTTCTCACTGGGATGAGGCCTGGAGCGCGGCCCTTCCCCTGTCCTCAAGCAGCCCCTCCCAGAGACTGAGGAGGCCACTGTCCCTAAACCAAAACACCCGGACTCATCCGCTCCCGCCCCCCACCGCCTCATGATTACCATGGACCCCTGTTAAAGCCCGGCTTTGTATGTTCTCCTTCCCGGGACTGTTACCAATCAAGCCTCACGTGGGGACCATGACATGGAGGCACAGATGCTTCTTGTGGGGGAGGCCAAATCAGGCAAAGACCAAGGTCATACATGCCTCCCGGGGGCCAGGCAGGTGCAAAACTGCAGGAAGCACTACGGGGAATCCAATGGAGACAGATCTCACCTCTACCTGCAAAGAGTTTATAATGAAGAAAGGAGAAGGGGTCAAGGAGGCCAATGCTGGCCATGCAGGGAAGACCCTATAGACCAGTGGTAGGCACACTGCGGCTCGAGAGCCACATGCAGCTCTTTGGCCCCTTGAGTGTGGCTCTTC
Source organism: Vespertilio murinus (assembly GCA_963924515.1). Taxonomy (NCBI): domain Eukaryota; kingdom Metazoa; phylum Chordata; class Mammalia; order Chiroptera; family Vespertilionidae; genus Vespertilio; species Vespertilio murinus. The sequence goes on from OZ004712.1 coordinate 5,456,595, forward strand.
CACAGAATACCAAGGCCTGGGCAAGTCTATTTTGAAGAAGTGGCGTTAGAAGAAGTTTAAGGAATTTGGCTCTCAAAAGAAATTTCAGTCGTTATACTGTTGATATTTGGCTCTGTGGACTGATGAGTTTGCCGACCACTGCTGTAGGCCTTCAACATCAGGACTGTCGTGAATAACAATGCGGCCAGTGAACTGAGCACAGACTGCCTGCCGGACCCTGCCCTGGGCTTAGCCTCACGATCTCACGTCATTTACAAATGACGCCTGGCAGATGTAAGGCATGTGCCCAGCGCTGGTCAGAGGGCTCCACGCCTGCTTCAGTGCCCTGCTGCCTCCCTCTTGAAATTCTTCATAATTTTGTTTTTGCATTTGTGCTTTGCGATGCCGGGGCGGGGGGGGGGGGGGGGGAGAGAACAGTGTGCGCACATGAGCAGAGGAGACGTGCTCGTGAACGCCTAGAGTTCTCTGTTCGTGGATCTGAATGTAGAACTGGCATCGCATAACAGAGACTAGTGATCGAATTCATACTAACAATTTAAACTGTAAATTTTCCTTACTTGGCATGCCATTTGCTAGGAAATAAAAGACGGCGTCAGAAGGTGTGACAGTGAGACGCCGGACACAGGAGAAAGCTTGTATGTTGGCAGCTGTCTCAGGGCCCTTCTCCTGCCTCTGAACAAGGCCCTGCAGGTTCATGGTGCACTGGGCTGCTCACTAGGCGGCCAGCTTACCCGCACACAGGACACAGGATGCCGGATGCAGGCTGCGAGTCTCTCCCGCCAAAGCCTGGGTGAGCCCTGAAGCCCCCCAGGTTCAGAGAAGGGCCTCCAGGTTATGGGAAGGGGGGGGGACTTAGAGGAGAGGTGGGTGAGGAAGCAGCCGGCACCACCCGGCTCAGGAGAGAAAACCAATTGTTCTATTTTTGGAAATTTTGTGTGCCGTCTGTTATACTGGGCCATTACAAAAAATTAAATTACACGAACTTAAAATTGAATATATTACATTAAAACAAAGGTAATAAATACTCAAAATTACTAACTATTCTACTAACGCCTAGGTCCTTGGGGTTATTTATGCTTATTGCTCCTGCGGGTTGGAAACAGAAATGATCATTGCCCATTTCTTCCCAAGTCCACGTCCTGTGACTTCTCCCGGGTCCCTGGAAATCAGTCACCATGGAAGTTCTGACAACACGGAAGTCAATAAACGCTACAAAAGACCCCAGCCTTCCCTTGGCCTCTCCTTCCCAGGAAACCGGCTGTTCAATAGTTACCAGCACACCACGTGGAAGAGGTACCGGAAATGTGTCCTCAACAATAGATACCAGCCTGGCCGGGGTGGCTCAGTGGTTGAGTGTCTACCTACAGACCGGGAGGCCATGGTTCCTTCCATTCCCAGTCAGGGCACATGCCTGGGTTGGGGGGATGACCTCCAGTAGAGGGTGTGCAGGAGGCAGCAAATCTCTCCTCATTGTTTTTATCACTCTATCCCTCTCCCTTCCTTTCTTGTTAAAAATCAATAAAAACATATATTTTTTAAAGAACAGATATTGGATAGGGGGGTTTTCACCGTGAAGTAAACACCTTAACCAAACGCATTAAAGTAGAAAAGTGGAGGCTGCTTGTTCAAAGAACAAATATTCCATTGTGGGAAGAGCATTTGATGAGATTTTTTTAAAAGGCACCGTGGGCCACTGAAGAACCACAGTGCCAAGAAGAACATCGTGTGCCTAGCACTGTGGGTACCGGGGAGCAGGGCATATTCTGAGCAAGGGCAGTACCGGGTGGGGGGACCCTCTCGGCAGCTATGGATCCCGGGAAACGTGAGGAGCGTTAGCTGGGCCTCCAGAGGTTCTCCGCACGTTCCTCCCTGTCCCGGGAAGACGCCCACTCAGGGTAATAGCCTGTCATGCGGGACCCGCCCAAAGGCTAAACACAGTGTGGGGAGCATGGCTTCCCCGGGAGACCCAGCCCGAGCCACGGGCCTTCCCGACCGGGGCCCTGCGCACATCAGGCGGGAGGGCCAGGCCTCCAGGCCTCCAGGCCTCAGGGCCCGGGTCCTCCCGGACGCACATCTGTGCTCCTGCGGAAGATCCACTCTCCCCGCGGGCTCCCAACCGGAGAGAAAGGGGGTGAACAGCTCCGAGTGGAAGTTACCCCCAGAAAACCTCCCAGACCCACGGGCCCGCTGAGACACCGAGCAGATCTCCGTGTTCTCCTCTTGGTTTCGGCCGGAGCGGCCAAGTTTACTTTGTCCTCCGCCAGAGCCGAATGCCTGGCCCAGAACCAACGCAGCGAGCAGGGCCGGAGGGCTGGAGGGTCGGCCCGAGGGTTTCCAAATGGAACGGGGACCCCAGAGGACAGCGCTGTCCCCCTGCCATATCAGCCGAGGCCAAAGTCAGGAGCGAGGCCGGGAGCCGCCCGCAGGAAAGGCTCAGCTCGTAAAGCGGGTGTGAAATGAACCCCAAACACTCCCCACCGCCAAGGAGGCTCTGCAACCGGTTACAGGGGGGCAGCGGCAGCGGAGCAGACATGAATCATGCGATGTGCACACGGACACGTCCAAGTTCTTCACCTGAACTCACCCCCGGTCTCCTGTGTGGCGCACGGCCCCCCACGACACGCTCTCTGGCTGCCGGGTCCGGAGCCCCGGCGGTGGGCCGGGCCCTGTGCCCATTCGGTCCTCGAGGCGACCCTCTGGGATAGAAGCCGATGGTCCCCTGACCCCCTACAGCTCTGACCAGCTTGCAGCCCGGGGGTCACTGTCCATCGCCATGAGCTCGGGAGAAGGCGGGACTCCCCTCCGATCTCCTGGGTCCTCAGGGGCCCGCCCTTCTGCAATACACACAGCTGGCCCTGAAATAACCCAGTAGGTTTTTATCTTATAATCAGACAAAGATAGTAAGGGAAAATGCCACTGATATATCCCACCCATCCTAGGCACATGTGCTTTCACAATCCTAGGCACATGTGCTTTCACATACTTTTCCACCACTGGGGCTTTTCATCTGAGGTCAGCTCGAGATGAAGATCCCAGACTGGTTTCTGTCGGAAGTTACAGTATCAAGGAACTTCGTTCAGAATCTATGAAGGGTGGAGAGTTCGCCCAGTAAGTGTTTCCCCTCTTATTTTTTTTTCAAAAGCCTGTATCTGACAGGGCTTTAAGTATGTGGGGGTTTTGCTGATTTCAGGCAGAGGAAGGGACAGGGAGGGAGGGAGGGAGGGAAACGCCAATGAGGAGAGATGCACACCCCACACCGGCCGCCGACCCGGGCATGCGCCCTGACCTCCTGGTTCATAGGTCGGCGCTCACACTGAGCCACACCGGCCAGGCACGCTTTTTCCCTCCTAACAAAGGGCCTGGGTGATGCTCCAGACAGCTCAGAATCACATGACCTGGACGCGGCTATTTTTCTAAAGGCCCGCTCCTCTGGTGAGGTGACGTTTATGAAGAGGTGACTCGTTTGTTTGTTTGTTTGTCTGTCTGTCTTCTATAACTCTCAGGTTGCAATGTTTTCAGTGGTCTGAGCAAGTGGATGTTCTCTGTTAATAATTTGTCAGCATTGACTGAGGGCCGCCTAGGACCCAGGCGTCGTGCTAACCTCATTTCACTCTCAGAACCATTCCACCAGGCAGATACCACTCGCGTGCTCGTTTCAAAGACAAGGACACAAGGGTCCAGCGGCTGGTAGGCAGCGGAGCCAGGATGGAGGCCCAAGTGACACTGCCTGCATTCACTCTGCCCACACATACATTTCATCCCAGGCCATGCGTGGAGCAAACTCCACCCCCGGCTTCCCCACACCAGTGGGAGGCTCCGGCTCTGCTGCCCCTCCAATGGCCCGGGTTTGTTTATAAAAGGTCGGCATGGCTGGACGGGTTGAGAAAGCGGAGCTGCTGTGGCATGGCTAAGCCCATAGGCCTTGGGCAGGATGCAGCAGGCTCTGAGGGACCGGTGGCCCGGGAGGCGAGGGGACGGAGCTCCTAGTTCTGGCTTTTCTCCCAGGTAGCTGCCGCCGAGGCCCAACGTCCTCCCCGGGCTGGCCTCCAGCTGCGTCACCGTCAGAAGGGAGGGGTGGGAACCATGGCCCCCAATGTCCAACATGGCTGGGTCAGATCCAGAACCATTTCAGTGGCTTTGGGCAACTTGCTGTTTCCAGCTATTCACGGCGCTTCCCCTCTGTTGACACATACACTGAGCTTTTTATTTCACGCTTGCTGGTTTGGAGTTTTCATCCATAAAATGACAGGAAGGATATTTTTATTTGGCTAATTCATAGACATGTTTGACGCAGGCGAGAGAGGTAAAAAGACGGAGAATACCAAGTGTTGGCGAGGATGGGAGAAATCGGAGCCCGCCGACACGGCCGGTAGGAGTGCAGAGGGTGCGGCTGCTTTGGCAGACAGCCTGGCACCTCCTCAAAAGGTCACACGTTGAGAGCCACAGGACCCAGCAATCCCGCTTACAGGTTTAGACCCAAAAGAAATGAAAATATATGTCCACTCAATAAGTTGTTCATGAGTATTTAGAGTAAATAGCATTATATCTATAGCTCCAAAGTAGAAATAACTCAAATGTCCATCAGGTGATGAAGAGATCAATTACTTGAGGCATATAATGGAATACTTTTCAGCCATAAGAACACATGAAGTACTTACACTTGCTACATGCTATTACATGAACAAACTTTTAAAAGTTATGCTAAGATAAAGAAGCCATTCATGCCAAAACTGGTTTGGCTCAGTGGATGGAGAGTCGGTCTGCGGACTGAAGGGTCCTGGGTTTGATTCCGGTCAAGGGCATGTACCTTGGTTGTGGGCACATCCCCAGTAGGGGGTGTGTAGAAGGCAGCTGATCGATGATTCTCTCTCATCAATGTTTCTAATTCTCTATCCCTCTCTCTTCCTCTCTGTAAAAAATCAATAAAATATATATTGTTTAAAGAAGCCATTCATAGGTCAACCACAGGACTTGTGTGTGTGTATAAGCATACCCAATGGACACAGGCAATAGTGGGGTGAGGGCCGGTGCTGGGGGCGGGATCCATTTGGTAACACCTGACATGGAAAAGGAGGCCCTTTCTCCTGGGACTTGAGGCCCACCACCAGCTACCACCTGCGAAGCTGATGCTGGTGACTCCGCCCTCTCTGTCCAGGCACCCAATGGGACAGCTCGTTTTGTAGCTAAAGACAATCAAGCTTCAGAGTGGAATGCCATGAGACTCTGTGTCAAACAGATCCCTAAGAGCGGTGTAAATTCTGCATGTGTTCCCTCTTTGGCTCCTCTAGGATTCTACTGAAGAACACAGTCCCGCTCCGTTGCCTGGTGTGCCTTGTCCTCTAGAATCAGGGAGCCAGGCACTGCTCCATTTTCCTTTGTAGCTTATTGAAAATGCTAGAAAACTTGGTGACTTGAGTAAAAAGTTTATAAAGTATGCAATGAGGATGAAGAAAGAAAATTAAACTCATGCTCAGCCCAGATAATTCCAGTGTAAAAACAGCAATTGGTAAGTCCCCACCATGCCCTCAGCTGTCCAGCACTCAGCACACAGTGGGCATCCCACAACTCAGGGGTGGGCACACCGGCCCGAATGCTGTGTAAGGCCCACAGAATCATTTGGCCTGGCCCTGCCCAGGCATTAGAGGTGAGTTAATTAAACGTTTAACCAAACAGAGCAGGTTAAATTTTAAGCTGATAATTTTCTATGGCCTGAGAATGATGTTATAAATATCCAAATGGCTCTTGGCAGAAAAAAGGTTCCCCGCCCCTGCTCTGAATGCTGGCTGAATGGATGAACCTCAAAGACAGTCCACCCAAAACTCCGGCACAACTAGGAGACTCACTGAGCTGTCTTTTAAACCCCAGACACTCATTCAGCCACGGTCAGGCTCCCAAACTGAACGGAGCCCAAGTGATGTCACATGGAAACAACAGACCTGCCTCGATATATCTGTCATCTATCTACTTTAAAAAAAAATACTCCACTTCACCTTTAGTCACAGCTGCCTAACACCCGGCTTGAGACAGCTCGAATGGCTCCTGAAATGAGTGTATTCTTCACAGAGAGAGGTCTAGACGCAGGCAAGAGTTAGGGCCCGCTTCCTTCAGCGGTGTTATCTGTGAAGGCCTTGCAGTAAGAAAGAAGGAAAAATTGACCAGGTTCTAAGCTTTTACTTTGGCTGAAAAGACCCAACTTCTACCCAAAACAGTTATGCTTTTACCAATAATAACGAAATCAGGTTTGCCTGGCCGGTGTGGTTCAGTGATTGAGCATCAACCTATGAACCAAGAGATCACCGGTTCGATTCCCAGTCAAGGCCCTGCTCCGTCCCCAGCAGGGGGCGTGCCGGAGGCAACTGACCAATGTCTCTCATCAGTGTTTCTCTCTCTCCCTCTCCCTTCTTCTGTCTCCAAAATCAATTTTTAAAAAATGTATTTTAAACACACACACACACAAACAACAAAATAAGGTTTGAAATGAAAAGAGAAAGGACATAGAGATCATTTCGATGCCAGATACCCAGGCAAGAAGTGTCTCATTATCTTATGTGCTGAATCCAGATAAAAGAGAGCCCAGAGTTTTTACATCAAAGGTAGAACAAGAAGCTAATTCTTCCCTGCTTCTGCTACTCTGTTATTTTGTATAAATGGGACAGAGCCCGGGATTGTGCTCTCCTGCACCTCACATGGAGGAAACACCCAGGATCCCCCTGTAACCTGCATTTAGCTGAAATTCCTAAACCAAACCCAGGATTAGACTACGTTTTTAACCACGCTGCCATGTGGGGTGGCTGGCACAACAACAGGGAAAGGGCACCCATTCAGTAGAAAACGTGGGTCACACACGCGATCTGTCCTCATAGAAAGAGACCTGCCAGTGGCCTGGGCACCCCATGCTGTGGAACCCGGTCCGATCGCCGTGACGCTCAGAAAAAAGCTGTCCGGCTTTTCTGGTCTGGGATTACAATTTCCCTGACACCACTCTCCTCTTGCTGAATGCCTTGAGAATTCCTATAAAACTGGATTTAGAAAAACAACTTATTCCTGAGCAATTCCTTTATACTACACACACTGTGAGACCTTTCTCTTTTTTCTGTTTTCATGCTCTGCCCAGAAGAATATAAAAGGTAGGCAGTGCAGGAATATAGACTTTGGCAGGGACTTTTAAAATATATACCACTGATACATAAAAACGTTAAATGAGAAAGACAATAAATCATTTACGAGTGACACGGAGACAAATTTTGCTATTTCTGCAAAGTTTATTCACCAAATAGTCGTGTAACTTAATCGACTGAAAGGAAACTAACTCCACTGCTTGGCGAATATAATATTAAAAATACAACTGATCTCAAACCTAATGACTCTTTTTACACCCCCCTCGCCCCGCTGACCAAACTTTTACCCCTTCCCATAAAATTATCTACCCTACAGCCAAGTGAAACCCCAATTTAAGAAATAATAATTAATGGAGTCGAGTTGTAAAAAGAAGAATGAGTGTTCTCCGGGCCACGGTGACCCTCCGAACAGATCGCTGTGAGAGCTGAAATCCATGGCTGGCAGCGGCAGGGCTCGCTTTACAAACCCCGGAGAATGCCACAGTGATCCCTGTCCAAAAACAACATTCGCGGGTCTGATCTGAATGGTTTCTAAGTTTAGAAGGCTTCAGGCCGCATTCCTACATGGAGACATGTCCGTAATTATGTAGCCACCCACGCAGCCCCGAGTGCCATCTCCGAAGAAGGGAAGTGATGGCTGGATGGGCAGTTGGTGGGTGTTCCGGGAGCGCTCCTTTCGCCAAGGGAGCAAAGGCCGAGGCGTTATTACCCGGGATCAGGGAAGGCAGCTGCGGTCCCACGGGCAAGGCCAGAGGCTCTGGAGACCCCGCAGTGCTGAGGAGGCTACTGAGCGCTTCCTTGGTTCCAGAGTCTATTTGTTGTTGGTTTTATTGTTGTTTTTTATGTTGTTTTTTCTTTGGGGGGTTGTTAATCCTCACCCAAGGATATTTTTCTCTTGATTTTTAGAGAGAGGGGAAGAGACAGAGAGAGAGAAACATCGATGTGAGAGACACACATCAATTGGTTGCCTCCCCACATGCGCCCCAACCTGGGCCAGGGATCAAACCTACAACCAAGGCACATGCCCTTGGCCAGAACGGAACCTGGTTCCCTTCGCTCTGTGGGCCAGTGCCCTACCCACTGAGCCAAACTCTGGACTCGGTTCCAGAGTTGAAGGATCAAACGCGGCATTTTCACAATAAAGTCAAACTGTAGAGTGTTTTCTTTCTATGAATCTTCTTCAGAGAGTCTGTGTCTCTTGAACACCTGTGGTTTCTATTCATTTTGCTTTTTTTTAGATGACCTATGTAATAATACCATTGCTATATGGTGGTACTCTGGCCAGACACCTGTAAGCCTGGGGCTCAGACCACATGGAAATAACGCAGAAAGCACTGAATGGGGCTGCCAGGCTTCCGAGGGAGTGAAACCAGGGTAACATGGCCCTGTCTCCAGTCAGAGGCCACTGGGACATGATCATCATCGGCGTGGCCTTGCTGAAGGTACGCCGGCCGGATTTCTACTGTGCTGGAAACTCCCCAGGCCGGCGGCTGTGCACTGTTTGATGTGCCCCACCCCCAGGCTCCGGCTCTCAGGGTCTGTCTGTTGCACTGAAGTCAATGGAAACGCTCAGGAACACAAGAGCGTCCATTAAGGCAGCAATTTAGTCTGGCCGGCATGGCTCAGTGGTTGAGCGTCTACCTATGAACCAGGAGGCCACAGTTTGATTCCCCGCCGGGGCTCATGCCGGGTTATGGGCTCCTCGCAGTAGAGCTAGCATCCAGCATATGAGCTGTTGAGTTGTGAGGAAAGAGCAGGTTGCCTTAATTCCCTAGTGCATTTTGCTTGGTAGGTCCCTTCCTGTACCCTAAGACACACACAGTTGAATGCTTCTCAAATCGGATGTGTCTTGTCATCTGTCCATTTAATGTGCTAGTTTTACCTTTTATATTTTAAAGTGATCTTGTGCCTTCAGATTGATGTCTTAGAATCCACTAAGCATATTTTGTCTGGAATTACATCGTCCGACACCAGGTGTGCACCCAGTGGCTAAAGGCACCCCCCGCCTGCCCCCCATGGGGCTCTCTCCTTGTCACTGAGGAGCCCTCATCCTCCCAGCACCTCCCAGTGGGACAGGATCTCCGGAACAAATGCAGCAGACCTGCCACCTTTCCTCTGGCCATGAGGATGCTGGCACTGAAAGGGGTAAAGAACACTGCGGTGATTGCAGAGGGAAACAGAGTGGGGAGGCGGGAGAGGGATGGGGGTAAGCGGCGATGGAAGGAGACGATTTGGGGTGGTGAACACACAATGCAATAGATAGGCGATGTATTATAGAACTGTACACCCGAAACCTATGGAATTTCATTAACCAATGTCACCCCAATAAATTCAATACAAATAAAAACAAACAGAAACATGTTGTAGCAGGAAAATAAAACAGACTGGCCGTCCACAGACTCACAGCCAGGCCGGTCCGGTCACAGCCCCGCCCCCTCACTGAACACACTGCTTCTGTGACACAACGGCTCTCTGGAGCTAGAAACATCATCCTGCAAGTTTTTCACTTGTTTTTTAAATTTAATTATGCTTTATTGTGGTTTCAATTAAAAATGTGCACTTTGGGAAGGACATAAAATATATTTCTTATGAATAGAGGCTAAGATTGAATCACCCTAATAAAAAATATATATTGTGTTTGTTTCGTTTTTTGTAAATCCTCACCCAGGGATATTTTATCCGTTGACTTTTAAAGAGAGTGGACGGGAGGAGGAGAGACAGAGAGAGAAACATTGATAGAAATGAAAAAGACACATCAATTCTTGCCTCCCATATGGGCCCCTGACCAGGATAAAGTCTGCAATCAAAGTGCATGCCCTTGACCAGAACCAAACCTGGGACCCTTCAGTCCACAGACCAAACTGGCCAGGGCAAGAAAAAAAATCTTTATTTAATTTTTCAATGGTGGTAGGTGCTGTATTGACCTTAGTGTGTATATGTGAGTGTGTGTGTGTGTGTGTGTGTGTGTGTGTGTCAAAGTGATCTTGAGCTATAAAACTAGCCAAAAGACAGTAAATATCTTTGTACAGTTCTAATACAGACTAAAATTAAATTAAAAGGGAGAAAAAGCTCATGATAGTTTTAATCCTGGAACTAATATTCTGACTTAGTTTCTCTGTTAAAACAAAACATGCAAATAAAAACAAAACAGGCAGGAAAAAAAGTAAAAATTTTGCCTGAGGGGGGGAAAAAAGAATAACAAAATCTACAAACAGAAGCAAGCAATGTGGTGCGCATTAAAATGAGATCTTTCATTGAAATGTCCAAGTTTGGATTTCATTGCTTGAGAGCGAGGTCCCTCTAAACTCAACACATATTTTTTCTTCCTTCTAAGTAGCTAAAATAGACGGCACGAGGAAGGCAGTATCTGATGAGAGAGGTATCACTTACAAGCTAGTCTTTTAAATAACTTCCTTTCTGGTTTAGTTAACTAAATGGAACAGGTACCACAGCTTAAGTCAGATGCTCCAACAGGGCCCACTCCCCAGCAGCCTGAGCCCATTGGCAGGGAATACCACAAGGAAAGGATCGTCGGCACACCAGGAACTGACTCACAGCCACTTTCTCCTAAATTCTTGGTATTAATATCAAACAATGTGACAACGGGCTGACTTTGGATGTCATTCCGCCACCCGGAGCAGAAGTTTTACATGTGGGGCCGGAGGGCTACCGTGGCCCCTGCAGGCCTGGGTGAGTGATGGGAAGATGGCAATTCAGCTTGCGAACCCTCGGGAAATGGCTCTTTGTTTCAGCTCTCTAGCGTTTTATACACAGCCATCATTTTAATTCTTCTAACAACACCTTAGAAAAGTGGGCTTCAGCGACCTTTAGAAAAATTATGACTTGAGGATGAAAACACAAGATTCTGAAAGTTACTATACGTTATGGGGGAACCGCTCAGCAATCCATCCTGGCGGGAATCTGGCCTGTCACATCTTAACTATCTCGGATACTCAGATAGTTAGACTGTTTCTCTGGTTTAGTAACAGCTACCGCCCGAATAGAGGTGGGAGCAGTAGGAAGGTCTTCGTCTTCAGCGCTACTTTGATGAGGTATCAAATATCCAAATTTTCCTCCCACTTAGTGAAGAAAAAAGAGTCAGTTTCAGCAGCAAAGAGTTAGCATCCAATTTGTTTAAAAGGGGGAGAGAGGGCTGCAAATCTCTAGATCAATCTTCTATCAGTTGACTCTTCGCCAGATCTAATCTAATTTTTTTTCAAGAAGATAAACCTTAACTAGGAATATTTAACAACAAAGTTTAGCAGAATGTTCTAGACCAAGGGTTTTTCAATAGTCTGTCATTATGGGAATTTCAGGTGGGTATTCTGACCTGAAGAAGTCTGGCCTTCTGGAATCTCAGATGCGTTCACCGCCCATACATACTCTCAATCAGAAGTGCTGTTCCACTGAAAATCTCGCAAACTCCATGCCCTCACATGAAAACCACTCCTCTGGAGGTCTGATAATTCCTTCCCTCTGGAGAGAAATAAACTCTAAAATTAAAGAGCCCGAGAGGCAATCACAGAATCGGAACGGCAGGACAAGATCATAAGACACCACATCACAAAATAGTGATTTATTTATATCTGTCTCCATTCCCTAGATTATACGTTCTTTGAAAACAAGGACCAAGTCCTTATTTATAGCTCATAAAGCTAAGTATCCAACACATTCATCTGAATTCAACCAGTCGCCTTTGAGAAGACCTCCAAAATCATCTTGTCTAAGCCCCTTCTTTTATGCTCGCATATAAATGCCAAGGCCCAGAGAGGTTCGGTGACTTGCCTAAAATCGCACAGGAGGTTGTAATAGAACCAGGGCACGTACACATCTTGCTTTAAGAATTTACCTCCACTGTCTCTATTCACAACAACCTTGCGGATCATGTGGGGCAAGCACCCATGTCCCCATTTTATGAGGGGGGAAAATGCAAAATTTCAGTCACATAGCGTGTTTGCAAGGGTATCAAACTCAGAAAGCCTTGAACACTGAGGCGAAATTACATCCCTGCCTTTTAGAAAGGACAGAGATGTAGTGTCCTTTGGTTGTCTGCCCCCAACACACATACCACCACCCCCTGAAAGAGCATAAAAAAGATTAATTTTCAAGGTTGGGAAATCAGGCTTCAACACACAATTGTGTGGTCATGAGACTCACACCCAGCTCCTCATGAGTCAGCAGGCACTGGATTCAATCAGTGGGTGAATTCATCCTTTTCCAGCAGCTATGGCCCCAGCAGCTGAGAGCTTGCAAAATGAGCAATTTGGACAAAGTGAACCAATCACCTTCTTGAGGCTCACACCTAATCAACTATGTAATTCTGGATCTGAATGGATCAGCTCATTCAAACCGCATCTCTCCCCTCCTGTCAAAATTGTTAATCACTACATCATACCACTTCCAGCTCATAAAGACCAGGAGGAAAATTCCTCACAGGCCTCAGTATTAGGAAAGCCAATCTGCTATTGAATAAACCAAACAGTGACAAAAAAAATAAACCAGCAAATGAAAAACAAAACAAACTGAAACAAGAAAAAAAAAAAGAGTGCCCCTATTTCTTTAAATCATGAAGAATCTTTCAAATGGCTGTGATTTCAACTTCATATTAATGAGAGAGAAGTCCAATCTGGGGCCATGTCGAGCAGTATAGGAATATTTTTTATATATTTCTACCCAGACTACTTGAGACTTGTTGAAAAATCTGCTTTGATTCAGCCTACTTTTCTCTAGATTTTCCTGGGTACTATTAAGCTGACTCTACTGATTAATCACTATAATTTCTCACTGAATTTGATTTAAGTAGCTCATGCCAGGTTGAGTGCAATAAAGAGTCTCAGTTCAGCGCAATTAATATTAGCAAGTATTTAGGTCTCGGTCCAGAAAGTCTCATTTCAGAACGTTGTCTCCATATAACCCAACACTAATGCCAGCTCCTTACTGACCATTCGCTGTGTGCCCAATGCGACGCCTCAGAAAGAAGGTTCTTGTCTTTGGAAGCTCAAAGGTGACAGTAAAAGTTTGTTGAGATCAAACAAATATCTGTTAAACCAAGAAAAATATCACATGGCACGGAATTCAGGGATACGCTCCGAAGTGTTTACTAGAAATGATCTTGATGAGCTTAATAAAGGGAGGCTGACGATGTTAGAAGACTCCTTGGAGACTGGAGAGCCTATTTAGTTCTGCCCGAGGCTGGGGTTGATTCCAGGCACGGCATCCGTGCCAGGGAAGGCACGGGGACAGGACTCTGTGTTTTCATGGAGAGCCATGTAAAAAGAGCAAAAGCAAAAGCTATGAAAAGTTTCAAAAAAAATCCAACATGGAAGGAAATAATGAATCACATCAAAGAGTTGAGCCTGGTGATTCCAAAGCACAGGAAAGGCTCCCTGTCTTTCCCTCTTGGGCCAGGTCAGCAGAGAGGGTATCTACTCTCTGTCCACAGAGCGCAGGATTTTCTGCTCCAGGTCAAGAGCCATATTCTTTTGAGACTAGCTATCTACAGTCAGACGTCTCAGTCTATGTTTAAGCTCCTTCCCAGAATAAAATAAAGATGTTTGTTCTTCATTTTGGAATTTGATTCACTGGAGCTATGACATTAAAATGTAAAGCTGCCCCTTTTCTTGATTTCTGTCTGGAACCTGGTGAGACTTCCGGTCAAGATGGCAGAGTAGAGAAATGCTGCTCACGTCCTCCTGTGGCCACTTAAAAATTACACTAAAATACAGAGCCACCATCATGGAGAACCACCAGAGACCAGCTGACCAGGATTCCTGTAACTAAGGACAGACAGGAGCCACATGCACACTGACAGGAGAGGCGGAGACACGGATTGGGCTGGTCCCACACCACTGGGGGTGGGTAAGGATCAGAAGGGGTACCTCTGCCACAGCCCTGAGCATCACATTGGGCTCTCTCAGAGCCGGGACGAGGAGCCCCCACAGCGTCTGGCTGTGAAAATCAGCTGGGACGGAGGCTGAGTGAGAGGGAGGTTGCTTGAGTCCCAGGTATTCTCTCAAAGGGCCAGGCACAGACTCACTCGCTCACAAACTTGCTCGCTCTGAGCTCCAGCGCTGCTCAAAGGTTCCAGGGACACAAGGGAGGAACTGCATGGACTAGCTTCAGGGTGAGGGCTGGAGGGACAGGCAGGAAGTGCTGGCAGGGTCATTTGTTCCTTCGTTGAGCCCCGCCCTGGCCATTCCCTGAGACCCGGCTCCACCCACCTGGAGGGCCAGCCCGGAACCTCTCCCGGGGGCTTTCCCACACAAGCAGCCTTCACGGGCTCACCCTGTGGACTGTCCTAAAGTCCCCCAAAGGTCTGCACACCCCAAACAAGCAGTGGCCAGCCTGGTCGTGCCCTGACCCTCTTGCTAAGTGGCCCCAACCCTCATGAGTGGCCCCCAACCCTCCTTAGTGGCAGCCAACCTCGGTTGGCAGCCTCAGCTCTCCCAGGCACTTCCAAGCCCAGAAGAGGCAGCTCCCAACCACAGATCACTCTGCAGCTCCTACCAGCTGCCTCCCCCCCCCCCCCCCCCGGCACAAGCAGTGGCTGACCCCGGCCTGCCCTGGAGCCCCTCCCAAATGGCCCCAGGATCAACACACTCAGTGTCCGGCTGCAGACCACACCCAGGCACCACCCAACCAGCTCCTCACGGGACACACCAGAGGGCAGGCTGGCCAGGCAGCCGAGCCCAACCGCAATGAATCCCGCCCTGTAGGGCCAGCCCCCGCACAACCGTGTGTCCACTGTAGCCATGGCCAGCCCCCACCGACACCCAGCCTGAGGGTCACTTCTACCCACAGACTCAACAACAGCAGGAGGAGACACAGGTGACCAGAGAGATGGCGCCGCTGGGCCCCACAGGTCACCTACCACCGAAAGCCATTCCGCCAGGAGACACGGCAGCGCGACCTCATACACAGAAACCAGCACAGGGAGGCAGCCGAAATGGGGAGACAAAGAAAGAACAGGAGAGATCTCCAGAAAAAGAACTGAACGAAGCCGAGACGGAATTTGGTTTACTCATTCACCCTTAAAATGGGGCTAAGTAACATACTTTTATCCCAAGGAAATCCATAAATCCCATTGCCATTCCAGAACCTGCCAGAGACAGAAGTGGGGGCGCGTGCGGGGCCCACGCGACAGGGGTCCTGACCTCTGCGGGCCCCCGCGCACTAATGCCCTCAATCCCCGCAGTGCTCCCGGCCTCCGAACCTGGAGAGACTCGGGTCGAACACCATGTAATTTCAGCCGAACTGGAAATAATGTGGTTTCCAACATAGTTTCGGCTGACAAATTTAAGGCTGACTAACTCCTAAGTTGAAAGAAACAGTTTCTAAAATTAGTAATTAGGGGAGGGAAAAGACCAGTATAATTAGAAGCTCTAAAACTCACTCCTAAACATAATATTATTTCCAGGATATCCCTTTTTGTCTCAATTATACAACTGGGTCTTCTATTCTGAGCCACCCTGCATGGCCTCGCATCTGTGTTATTAGTCAAACTTTAAAACAGGCCACCGCGGCTCTGGCAGCAGAGCCCTCTCTATCCGGATTAAAGCCAAAGGGAGGGGATTGGCATGGTCATAGTACACGCTAAGGGCCCGTCACCATGGGATGTGATGAACTTTTTCTCCGGTTCAAGGCCATTTGGTGGTGAACCCTCCTTCCGCCCTCAGCAAGCACCTGAACAGACCTGGATGTCTCCGTCTCCCTAACTCTTACTTTCTCTCCAAGGCAGAGCAAAGTTAGTATCCCATGATCGCACTCACATGCGGAATCTAATGAACAAAATAAACTGAGGAACCAAACAGAAGCATGGCCCAGCTGACGGATCTTAGAGGGAAGAGGGGGTAAGGCGGATGATGGAAAGAACGGGGGTTTGGGGGAGATTAACCAAAGAATTTCTATGCATATATGTATAACCCATGGACACAGACAATAATAGTGTGATGAAGGCCTGGTCGGGGACTGGGGGGTGGTAATGGGGGAAGAGTAGAAGGGGTCAATGGGAAAATAAAAGGAGACATCTGTAATACTTTTCAACAATAAGGATACAAAATTTTTAAAAAGGATTATATGAGAACTGCCCTGGCCGGAGTGGTTCAGTTGGTTGGGCGTTATCCTATGCACCAGGAAGTTGCCGGTTGGATTTCTGGTCAAGAGCGCATGCCTGGGTAATGGACCTGATCTCTGGTTCGACTGTACAGGAGTCAGCTGGTGGATGTTATGCTCTCCCATCAATGTTCCTCTCCCCCTCACTCTTCCTCTCTCTAAAAATCAATAAACTATTACAGATAGATAGATAGATAGATAGATAAATGATAGATAGATAGATAGATAAATGATTGATAGATAGATAGATAGATAGCTTATTTCTTCCTCTCCAAACATGATTGTTCTCCTCCAACCCCCTCCACATTACTGAATCAGACTCCAGCTAAACTGAGAAAGGGGGGAAATGATCAGTTGGTTACAGACACTAGCTAGAGGGAGCATTATTAGTATTTTAAGCAACATCTTTTCAGGTCATTCTTTCTTCCACCAGCTATGTATAGCTAGATATGTATACAAGTTTACATGAATGGGAACATATTTTAGATGCTTGTGTATTTTATGCAACATTATAGAATAAATATCGCACCACATAATTTAATTCTAAAATATCACATTAGCCATTTCCTGTTCCTCTTGCACAAAATAAACTGATGACCCAAATAGATTAAGAGACACAGAAGCATGGCACAGCTGGCGAATCTCAAAGGGAAGAGGGGGTAAGGAGGACAGAAAGGGGGTGGGGGAGATGGACACAGGAAATAATGTAGTGAAATAATGCATGGAGGTTATTTGGAGAATCATCTATATTGACTGTTTGGAGACATGTCAAGACAGTCTGAATGAAGATTTACAAACCGTCATAAAAGCAGTATACAGCTCTAATGGATCATATTATGATTTCTGCAGAATGAAAAGAAAACAACCCAGAATCATCTCTCAAGTGAAAGAAACAATTACAAATAAGTCACTGACCAATCTTCCAGATCGTGGTAACTAAGTCAGAGCTTCCATAAGAGCTTTCTTTACTTTCGCTGGGAAATAAGATTACATGTAATGCAAGTGTTCGCATTTCCCTCAAGGAATATTTGAAAGTCTTACTTTGTTCAGTTATATAGCTTTACCTCTATTGTACCTTGCAACAGCTACAATATTCTATGTCACAGACTTCTACGGGCATTCTATACGAAATGTAAGAATTACTATGACCATGCCAATCCCCAAATCAAAAAACTGCAATGACTCCCAACCGCTTCCCAAATGAATACTAAATTATGAAAACTGGCCTGTTCCTAAAAACCCAAGTTTTCCTTCAGCCTAGCGTTTGTTACCTGGACCCAGGAATGGGCTTCAAGGGTCAGTGAATGCCCTGAAACTGAAAGGAACACTGTGGGTGTTTTATGCATTTGTCTGGAAGAGCCTAAAGCTTTCCCAGTCCCCCCGGAGGGAGCTCTGACCTCAAAAAATATTAACAAGCACAATGTTAATATTCCCTCTCATCACCTCCATCATCGGTAATGGCCCGCGTCCATTCTTATTTCACAGATCTGGAATGCCTAGCACACTCAAGAAAACCTACCTGCGGCCTTGAAGCAAGAGACATACGATTTCCTTCTCTTAAAACGCTCCAACTCACAAAGATCTCTTTGAGCGTCCCTCCCGCCATCCCAGCCTACCAGGTCTCCCCAACCCAGTCCCCCTGGTGTATCAAAGCCACCAATCTTCAGCCTGACAGATGGCGCAGCTAACTAACTGGTCAAGGACGGGGGCAGTCCGCTTGACCTAATATAGGAAAGTGAATTCACAGAGCTTCTCTGAGTTACATTTCCCAGGTAATCATGCTCCAGGGACTTTCCAAGACCAGTATTAAAATAAAACAAGTAACTTTAATGATAAACACCATAAGCATGCCCGGTCAGTGTGGCTCAGTGGCTGAACATTGACCTAGGAGGTCACGGTTCAATTCCCGGTCAGGGCACATGCTCGAGTTGCAGGCTCGATCCCCAGTGGGGGGCGTGCAACAGGCAGCGGATCGATGATTCTCTCTCATCAATGGTGTTTCTATCTCTCTTCCTCTCTGAAATCAATAAAAATACATAATATTTTTAAAAACTGTAAGCATTCGAGCTGGGCATTGCCAGGCAGGCGGGGTCCTATGTCCCCTTTCTTTCCCACCTGTCATCATCCAGCTCCCTGGCGTATGGGACGATCTCCATCCCAGAAACATGTCCGATGAATCCCAGGAGTAACCTGCATTTCCGTGTGCACAGCAGCAATTAATGCTAAAATTCATAAACAGGAAGTGCAGTCTCCAATGCAGGAAGGGCGTGCTGCTTTTCCTCCTTTGTCATTACTTCTATTTTACACTGTGGCACATTACTTGGGAAATCTAACAGGCAACCCAGACTATTTTTAGGAACTTTATTGCAGGATGTGAGTGATAAAACGAATTTCCACACCTCACACCAAAGGTTTCCAGCTTCTTGGATCTCTTATACGAAGGTTAGGAGTAATGAATGACGGAGCAGCAGCGCGGCCCACAGCACAGTCTAAGTGTTAACTAGGAGACCTTTTGTTTCTTAACAACCACTTTGATAATGAATAAGTCATGTTTAATAGTTCCTGGCCTTTTTCGTCTCTCCAGAAGACTTCTCTCTTCTTCCTAAAAACAGACAAACATACAAAAAACACAACACAATCCATCCTTCGCAAGTTTCGATGGCCATTCGCTCTCCATCCCTGGCGTCTGCACCATCTGCTAGCTCCTGTGTGTGCTCCTGGCCAGCACACGGCTTTCATGAATGACCGGCTGATGCTTCTCCAGAAGCCCACTGCTCACACGCCATGATGGAAATGATCGGAAGGCCCACAGCCAGTGGCACATCTATGGTGAGCCAGCTGGTGCCATACTTGCTGAGCCATGAGCTTAGGGATGCTGCGGGATTGGCAAACCCAGGGAATCAGAGGGAGACACTGTCTCCCTCTTCCTAAAATGGAAAACCTGGCATTCACGAAAGCTTTTAAAAAGTAATGACCCCTATTATGAGTGTGAGGTGAGGGCAGGTGTGTTAATTTTTTAAAATATATTTTATTGATTTTTTACAGAGAGGAAGGGAGAGGGGATAGAGAGTTAGAAACATTGATGAGGGAGAAACATCAATCAGCTGCCTCCTGTGTACCCCCCACTGGGGATGTGCCACAATCAAGGTACATGCCATTGACTGGAATCGAACCTGAGACCCTTCAGGCCACAGGCCGATGCTCTATCCTCTAAGCCAAACCAATCAGGGCATGTGTGTTAATGTATGCCTGTTTTAAAGCAGTCAGATCACAGTAAACAAGTTAGTAAGAATGAGGAGGTAGTTTAGGAAGGACACATTCAAAGGGACTTTTCCCTTCGACACATGGTGTCTTCCTCATTGCACATGGACGTTCCTGCTTGGGACCTACGGTTCTCCCCGGTGACAGGCTGGCTCGGTGAGCGAGGCCGGGAGGACTGACCAACAGTGATGACGGAGGCCAGCACTTACTGGGGGCTCCTTCCATGCCGAGCACGTGTAACAGAGTGTTTGGTGTATTACTCACTCCATCCTCCCAACAGGCCCCTGGAGACCCAATGTGTGCAGTTGTTATCACCAATGTGTCAGACATCTGTGTCAGACTAGAGGAGGACTCAGAGGTTGCTGCATCCAGTGAGTGAAAGCCATGGATGCTGTTAAACAGCAGCAACCCACCCCCCCACACACACACCACTACCACCACCACCACCACCACCACACACACACCACCACCACCACCACCACCACACACACCACCACCACCACCACCACCACCACCACCCACACATGGATCCAGTAACCAAGGGCTAAGCCATTGCGTCTCAAAGTGATGTTCTTGAACCAGCACCAACTTGATCTTGAACCCAGTATCAAGTAGGAACTTGTGAGAAACGCAGAGCCTCTGGCTGCACCCCAAATCTGCTGACTCAGAAACTCTGGGTGTGGAGCCTTACATTTTAACAAGCTCCTTGTTGACTCTGACACATGCAGTGCCTCAGAGGCGCTGCTCTACGGCCCCGGGGCTGGCCCGCTCTGGCCCCCGGACCTGCCATGCCACCTGTGTCGGTCCATTGTTTCATGGAAACACAGCCACCGCTTACACTCAGCCTGTCGTTGCTACAACAGCACAGTTGAGTAGCTGTGACGGAGACCAGATGGGCTGTAAAGCCCAAAACATTCACTAGCCAGCTCTTTACAAAAGTTCTGCCAAGCCCTGAAGCCAGTTGTGGTCATTTATTATTCTTTTCAGTTACTGGTTTAGGAGGGGGCTGTGCAGGAGGCGCACGATCACTGGGGTCGGTAGGACCCGAGGGGAATGTTGCTGGACGTGAGGTGGAGCACGAGGAAAGCATTCTTCATTTCTAAGGGAGACACAGAAGAGGGTGTCCTCCTTTTTACTCTGGATATGGGACTGACTGGGTGTGATGGCGGGAACTGAAGCAGCCATCTTTCAACCAAGAGGAAAGCCAGGCTAAGGGCTAGAGCAGGGGTGGGCAAACTTTTTGACTTGAGGGTCACAATGGGTTCTTACACTGGACCGGAGGGCCGGAACAAAAGCAACCTGGCCATGCTGGCACTCTCATCTTGGGCTGCTGGTGAAGGAGCGGAGGGGAGAGCAAGAGAACCCTCTGCTCTTTCGGCTCCGAGGGCCGGATAGAACAGCAGAATGGCTGGATCCAGCCCGCAGGCCATAGTTTGCCCACGGCTGCTCTAGAATCGATGAAAACACATCCTCAAAAAAAGGCTGAACTCAAATAACCACAGGACTCTTTAATTACCTTAAGTCTATGTTTTAGTGTATGTGTGTTTGGTTCCATAATCCATACAAATTCTAAAGTAAAAACAACTCTGGTTTAAAACAAATTAAAAATTTCCCCCAACAATGGTGAAGAGTAACTACTTCCTTTTCCACTGCAGCCAGAGCCATTTAAACTAACAGGCGCGTTTGCAGAAATATAATCAAAGGTTTACCACAGGGAGCGCACAGCTCACTGTACTTGAAATAATTTTCCCCAAGAAACCAACAGCAACGGAAGAGACCACACTTGGATTTTAATCAGTTCAAAGTGGTGATTTACCAAATCCAAATGAATACTTAAAGTCTTCAAAGTGTAAAGAGCCTAAGTTTGCACACCACATAGACTAGCCCTGCACACACTTACATAATATATAATGCGCCTGGCAACGTGCTAGTTTCCAGAGACACAAAACAAATGATCAGGCCCCCTGCCTGAGCAGCTTTCCGTCTGGTGGGGAAGCGATAAACGTACACGAGGAGGACAAGACAAGGACTCGTCGTACAGAAGTTTGCAGGAGCCGAAACTGGTTTGGCTCAGTGGTAGAGCGTCGGTCTGTGGACTGAAAGGTCCCAGGTTCGATTCCGGTCAAGGGCATGTACATTGGTTGCGGGCACATCCCCGGTAGGGGGTGTGCAAGAGGCAGCTGGTCGATGTTTCTCTCTCATCAATGTTTCTAGTTCTCTATCTCTCTTCCTTCCTCTCTGTAAAATATCAATAAAATATATTTTTTTTTTAAAAAAGAAGTTTGCAGGCTATCATAGGAACACAGAGGAGGGCAGATATTCTCATCAGAGTCAAAGCCAGGAGGGAGGAAAAATTATGGAAATGCATTTAGCACACAAATATAAAGACTTTCAAAACTACTGTTTGGAAAAATAGTACTCTTACAGACTGCATATAGGGAGATTGTAAAAGCCTGCACCACAAATAAATGTAATGTCATTATTTAAAACACATTGTCTACAGGCAACATTTTTTATGTGCAAAACACTGTTCCTCCTAAAAGGCCCCAGCCTGGGGAGCGAATCCTCACTCACCCCCTGTGCACACCTCCCAGGGGCAGCCCGCCAAGGACGGGGCCAACCTCACGGGTGACAGTCTTCCCAAGTCTAAAGAAGAGTCTACCCCCCGCCGGAGCTCAGTGGGGCCACGCAGGGTCCACGTAGCCAAACCAGAGCCCGGGGTCGGACTGAGTCCAAACCCTGGGAACCAGGACCTGATGGACACCGGGCACGGCACAGGGAGGGGGGGGAGGTCTGGGCTGAGTCATTTCATACATGTCTGACCACACGGTTCTGGCCACTGACCCTGCTGCCGATGCTTACCCTGTGGTGAGACCCACCAGCAGCGACGTTGATCTGTTCACAGAAGAGAGAAGCGAGGGTGGCTAGGAGGGTGGGACTTATGCTGCTATATGTTAAGTCCTGGGATAAGAAGAAGCTATTTGACCCAAAGAGCTCACACAACCGGCTGTGCCATTAGCTTCAGCTATAAAGCCTGCGTGTCCATGTGCCCTGCAGTGAACCTCTCTGCTGAGGAACCTCTCCCACGGAGCCCCTGCCTGCTGGCTAGGGAAGGTCTGTCCACAAGCACTGGCCAACCCCATGTTACTGGACGTCATGCCTTTATCTTACTAGATCAGCCGTGGGCAAACTACAGCCCGCAGGCCGGATCCGGCCCGTGCGGCTGTTCTATCCGGCCCGCGGAGCCGAAAGAGCGGAGGGTTCTCTTGCTCTCCCCTCCGCTCCTTCCCCAGCAGCCCGAGATGAGAGTGCCAGCATGGTCAGGTTGCTTTTGTTCCGGCCCTCCGGTCCAGTGTAAGAACCCATGGTGGCCCTCGAGTCAAAAAGTTTGCCCACCCCTGGGCTAGATTGTGAAGTCACCCAGCTTCACGCTTACTTACTACACTTGGCCTGTTGGATGGAATTAGTTCTGGAATCTTCTCTGAGAGATATTGTCCAAAGTATTGCATAAGAAACTAGTGCTATATGGGTTTTTTTCCTGGAAAATGATCCTCCTTATGAGTTTTGCTTTGCTATTATCCACTCTAAATATCAAAAAGCACATGAAGCCCTTCATGATCAAGGTCTAGGCCTTCATCCAAGATCCTCATCTGCTTCTCATCTATTCCTCTTGTCTCAGAACTCAACGGCCTCACCTGGACGTCTTTACAGAGTTTCAGATGTGCCTATCGCCTCCGAAGACATGCACATGTCATTCTTCATCACTCGGCAGCCACTCCGCCCCCTCCTGCTTACTCCCCCGCTCTCAGCGGAGCCACAGAGGGATGAGGGGAAGGCGTCTCTCTGGAAGGGGCTCTCTGAGTCGAAAGGCCTCAGAGAGGAAGTGAACAGAACCTCCCGGGGAGTGGGTGATGTCAGGCACCATGGTCGGAGGCGGCCCAGTGACGGAAGCCCTCAGCCCGAATCACCACAACCGGTCTGGGCAGGACCCCGGCTGCCCAGGAAAATCAGCTTCACCGATCTGGTGGCAACTCATGGTTTGTGAAAATTCCACTTTGACTAGAAATTTTCTAAAAACGGTTCGGTGGCTCTGGTTTGCTGACTAAACAACACTTGCAAATTTGGCAAGAAACCCCTCTCACCCCGGCCGCCTCCGATTTCCTGTCCCCGGGCACGGTCTCCGGCTTGGCTGCGGGGCCGCTGGCAGGGTGGTGTGGTGTGGGGTGGGGTGGGGTGGGGTGGGGTGGGGTGGTGTGGTGTGGTGTGGGGTGGGGTGGGGTGGGGTGGGGTGGTGTGGTGTGGGGTGGGGTGGGGTGGGGTGGGGTGGGGTGGGGTGGTGTGGTGTGGTGTGGTGTGGTGTGGTGTGGTGAGGTGTGGTGTGGGGTGGGGTGGGGTGGGGTGGGGTGGGGTGGGGTGGTGTGGTGTGGTGTGGTGTGGTGTGGGGTGGTATGGTGTGGTGTGGTGTGGTGTGGTGTGGTGTGGTGTGGTGGGAGCACCAGGGACGGAAGGTAAGGAGACCTGGGCCCAGTCCTGCTTCTGTCACTAATGAGAGTGCCCGTAAACTTCCTAGACACTGGTCTCCGCATCTCTGAGCTCCCTTCTACCGTGTTTCCCCGAAAATAAGACATCCTCCGAAAATAAGACCTACTTCATGGAAACATAATACTGCAAATAAGATCTAGCGCATCTTTGGGAGCAAAAATTAATATAAGACACTGTCTTATTGTCGGGGAAACAGGGTAGCTCCAGCCAGACAGCTATGCCACGGCAATTCCTGAGCACCCGTGATGAGCCAGCAGTACAACCAGGGGTGTGAGTCACAGGCCTTCCCCCAGGAGTTCACAGGCTAATGAGTCTCTGGCTCCATACACTCTCTCCCGGGCTGGGGAGAGACCTGCGCTGAGAGCGAGTCCCTCTCTCTGCCTCGGCTCCCACCGGAGAATCCCTGGAGGGGAGGCAGTCTGACACCGCTGGCCCGGGCACAGGCTGCTCTCCTGCTGCCATAGCTGATACCGGCACAGCCTCCAGGGCGGGCTGAGTTCAGACCAGAAATGAACAACTGAAGCGTTACCCCTGAGCGACGGCCCAGCCTCCGTAGTGAAGGGGCTGTTAGCCCAGTTCTCACAAAACACTGGAGCTGGCTCGCAATGCCCACGCTGCCCCCAGGGATGCCCCGGAGTCTTTGCTGTGCTGCTGTGGCCAGCTGTCTGACCCACTCCCTGGCCTCCCTCTTTTCACCTTCCTCCTCCCACTGTTTTCTGTAGCGTCAGGGAGAAGGAATCGTCCCTATAACTACATTTCTCTCTAACAATGAACAGCCGCTTGAACATTTAGACCGCAGAGCATTACGGCTGAGGTTTGAACAATTATCGGCAAAGTCGGGGACAAAGCCTTTTTCAAGGTGACCAGGGATTTGGCCGACTCAGCGAGGTGACTATTTGTGTGGATTTCAGCCTCAGAGATGCTTTGCTTTCTCTTATCACATGCTTCCTCCGCCCATTAATGGAGCTGCCACGTTCTCTCTGCACCGCTGTCTGACCTCCTACCCGACTCCTCAGAGGCCTCAGAGTCTCTGCACATTACAAGACCCACTTTATTACCTTTTAGCACAAGAAATATCTACCTACTCACTGCTAATTCTGGTGTTCGACTTAATGTCTATACCCTAAGGATGACAGCATGCTGTGTGCAATTTGTGTGCTGTTGTTTGTGTGTATGAAACTTTAAAAAAACAAATTACAAGTATTATATATGTCCACTTTTTTAATTTAAAAATTAGTTTTTAGCCCAGCCGGCATGGCTCAGTGGTTGAGCATTGACCTATGAACCAGGTGATCATAGTTAAAGTTCCGGTCAGGGCACATGCCCAGGTTGCAGGCTCCATCCCCAGTGTGGAGAATGTAGGAGGCAGCTGATAAGTGATTCCCTCTCATCATTGATGCTACTATCTCTCTCTCCCTCTGAAATCAATAAAAATGTTCTTTAATTAAGCTTGTGAGTGAAAGAAGCCTTGAGTACATATTGAGTGAGATTCATTTACATAAAGCTGTAAGATAGGCAAATCTATGATGGGGGGGGGTGGGGATGAGATACCGACAGAAATACCAAATGAGTTTGTAATGGATCTACTCACTCAGGCTTTCTTCAAAATGTTTCCTAATAAAAGCGTTTTAATTTCGTGTTAAGTAAACACGGGCTTCACGGTGTTTCCTGAACAAGCCCGGAAGAGCAGCCCCACTGTGCGAGGGAGCTGCCGCCCCGCGCCTTCCTCCTTTCCCAGGAACCTCCTGCTGATGGTTCCAAGGAATGTCTTCATCTGCGTGGAGGGGTTTCAAGAGCCTCCTCAGCATCTTTAAATGTTTTTCCATAACTCCGTGAGCAAGCACAGGTTCCTTTTCCCGTTTAGTCAGAGGCACGTAGAGCTCATCGTTTCTCTTTGGCCACTGCCAGAAACGACGTGAGCAATTCCCCAGACGTCCATGGTTTCAAATGGAACCACGGCAGTTTTCTTCTAGGTCAACATACTAGAATAACTTTTACTTCCGCCCATAGCGTGTTCTGATAAGTACAGCCACCCACAGGAGAGCATTTCCGGGTCTGATAACTGAGGCAACTTGAGAGTTAAATTTCGTCTGTGCCACTGTTCAATGCCAAGACCCGAGGGGAGCTAAGTGACTTCACTTCCTGAAATGACATGATATTTCTTGCCAGAAAACTTTACATGTTTCCTTAACCAAGGAAATGATTGCGAGAAAAGCTTTGATTGACTTCAAATGCAAATGCAAAACACATCTGGGCTATGAAAGACAGCCAGGATCACGGATACAGACTTGGAATATTTTATATATGTAAGCCAATGGAAGCATTTCACAATAGGGGAAGCAAATAACCAAGTATTATCCCAATAAAATGTTCTTGTGTAATCAAACTAGGGTGAAGGTTTTCAGTTTAAATTGACTTTTATTATTTAACAATTAACCTAGTTTACCTTCCCCAAAGAAAGACTACATGTCTTCATGTTTGAATAGAGAAATAAGATAAAATGATCTTTGATATAGAAAAAGTCCACTTCCAAGAGTTGCCCTTTACCAGCACCTGGGAAATATTTGCATGGTGGGCTCTCTCTGGAACCCACCCACACCTTTCTCCCCCAGAGGTGTGCATATTTACTTTTCTCTCCTAACCACCCGGAGTTCCCATGACACTTGCAACCAGGGGAGCCACTGGGCAGCGGCAGCTCGTCCCCGGCTCACCCGGGAACCCGTCTCCAAGGCCCCTTCTCTCTGACTTCTCAGCCAGCTAAGAGCAGCCGGGCATGTCTCACTTTCTCCTCTGGAGCCAAAGCAGGGCACACCTAGGCTCTCTCCTGTTGCTTCTTCTACCCTGAGCCCTTCCTTCATTTTGCGGTCACCGGCTTTAATGAACGTACTCCCAAAATCACCTAGACTCACACTTGAAATCCTTCCTGCATGAGGTCAAGAGCCCACACACTACCGGCCGGCTCAAGGCAGACCCACTCTGGGCCCAGGCCTTTTCCAGGGGCCCCGCCACAGAAATACAAAGGATCGTAAGAGACTAGATGAACAATTATGTAACAGAAAACTGAAAGTCCTAGGAGAAATGGATAAACTACTAAAAACACACAACCTCTTAAGACTGAGTCATGAAGAAATAGAACATCTGAAGAGGCTGATTATAAGTAATGAGACTGAATCAGTACGGTAATTAGAAAACTCTCCATGGCACAAAAGTCCAGGACTAGATGGCTTCATATGTGGATTCTACTAAACCTTTAATGAGACTTAATGCCAATGCTTCTCAAATTATTTTTTTTTAAAAAAGCTGAAGAGGAAGAAATGCTGCTTCCAAAGCCACTTTACGAGGCCATTACTCCGATGACAAAACCCACACAAAGACACCACACACAAAAAAAAAAAAAGAAAGAAAATTTACAGGTCCTCATTCCTGATGAACATAGATACAAAAACTCCCAACAGAATGTTAGCACACTGAATTCATCAATCTATACTAATAAAGGGGTAATATGCAAATTGGTTAGCATGCCCTCACAGTAATAACCGAACAGCAGGCTGCGTGGGGCAACAAGGCCAACCAGGGGGTTAGTGAGGGACGACCAAATGACTGAAGAGCAGGCTCCGTGGGGCGACCAGGCTGGCAGGGGAGGGAAGTGAGAGGTTAGGCCAGCGGAGGGGGAGAGGGCGAGGGAGAGACAATTAGGGGCAATCAGGCCAGCAGGCAGAGGTAGTTAGGTTTGATCAGGCTGGCAAGGGCAGCAGTTAGGGGCAATCAGGCAGGCAAGCAGGTGAGCAGTTAGAAGCCAGCAGTCCCAGATTGTGAAAGGGGTGTTCGACTGAGAGTTTAGGCCCAATCCCAGGCAGTCAGATACCCCCCAAGGGGTACCAGATTGGAAATGGTGCAGGCTGGGCTGAGGGGAACCCCTCCCCCATGCATGAATTTCATGCACTGGGCCTCTGGTACATTATAAGGATCATACATCATGATCAAGTGGGATTTTCCCCAGGGATACAAGGATGGATCAACATTTATAAAACAATAAACATAAACACCCACACTAACAAAACGGAGGATCAAAATAACATGATTATTTCAATACATGCAGAAAAAGCATTTGACCAATTCACCATCCATTTATGATAAAAACTCTCATTAAAGTAGATATAGAAGGAATGAACCTCAACATAATAAAAAAAGAAATATTTATATTCATTTGTTGACTCATTCCATAAATATTTATTGTATACAAGAGATAGTTTGGGTGCTGGTGATATTCCCATGAAGCAGAGAGATGTGCTTCCTGCATTCATGAAGTTCTTCTGTCTGAAGAATTTACTGTTAATTCATTTGAACAAGTATTTATCAAGCATCTGTAATAAAGCAGTATTGAGTTGATTCCTTGAAAGAAACAAGAAAGCTAACATAGGACCCCAATTCCATTTCTGTATCATTGGAAATAAAACGCTCATATCAGTGATGTTCTTAGAAAATGCCGAAACCGGTTTGGCTCAGTGGATAGAGCATTGGCCTGTGGACTGAAGGGTCCCCGGTTCAATTCCAGTCAAGGGCATGTACCTTGCTTGCGGGCACATCCCCAATAGAGGGTGGGCAAGAGGCAGCTGATTGATATTTCTCTCTCATTGATGTTTTTAGCTCTCTATCTCTCTCCCTTCCTCTCTATAAAAAATCAATAAAACATATATTTTTAAAAGAAAATATAAACTATTAATTGCCAACAATAAATACTACAGAAAATATACACTATTTCTGAATCCACTTGGTAGGTACATATGCTATATGGACAAGCATCCATACAATGGACAAGAGTCCAATGCAAAATAATATTTGTAGACAAATCTTTAAAACTCTAACAACATGGCAAAGAAGAAAAAGAAATCAGCATTCCATTTCATGGGTATATCTTGAAATGCTGATCTCTCTTCTTCCTGTTCAAAGGAAACAAAATATTGATTATCTCTTTAAACCTACCAAAGATTATTAAACACTAGTGTATCTTTTGTTGGTTTTTGGTTTTCTTACAAATCATATGGAAAGCAGATTCTCCATCTGAACATTTAAATTGGCTGATGCTAAGCTCAGGGGAGAAGCGCTAATTATCTTAGAGCAGAAGACTAGAAATTATAAGCCTTGAATATTTTTCAGAGACTCTTACAAACTCTCCTGAGAGGAACATGGGAATTATCCAAAGTTTTTTAAAGGTTATTTTTAATAACAAAATACACTGAAGACATATACTCTCAAAAGGAATATTTTGATTTAGATAACAGACATAAAGTTAAAAATAATTTTTAAAAAATCACTCCACTGCTGTAGAAAACTATTTGATGATTCCTCAAAAACTTAAGCATAGAATTACCATATGATCCCAAAGTCCACTCCTAGGACTATGCCCAAAAGAACTGAAAACAGGTATTCAAGTAAGTACTCATACATACATGTTCATATCAGCACTAGACTCCATAGCCAAAAAGGTGGGAATAGCTCAAATGCCCATTAACAAATAAATGGATAAACAAATTAA
This sequence comes from Vespertilio murinus, assembly GCA_963924515.1. Classification (NCBI taxonomy): domain Eukaryota; kingdom Metazoa; phylum Chordata; class Mammalia; order Chiroptera; family Vespertilionidae; genus Vespertilio; species Vespertilio murinus. The sequence continues at coordinate 5,486,163 of OZ004712.1, forward strand.
TATAGCCACATAAGGAAATACTACTCAACCATAAAATGGAATGAAGTATAGATACATGCTATAATGTGGATAAGTCTCCAAAACAGTATGCTAAGTGAAAGAAACAACATGTCACACATTGTACGATTATGTCTAATGAACTATCCAGAATAGATAAATGCATAGAGACAGAACTTAAATTGGTGCCATCAGGGGCTGTGGATGGATCAATGAGAAAAATGGCTTCCTAGGTAAAAAGCTTTACTACGGAGTGATATAAATCTTTTGGAACTAGACAGAGGTGCTGGTTAACCAACACCATGGATATACAAAATGCCAATGAATTGTTCACTTCAAATTGATTACTTTTATGTTATGTGAATTTTACCCCAATACATTACTTTTCCATAATGCTACATCACCAAAGCTTCTGATGACACTGAAGACAGTGTTATTTGGAAAAATGACACATATGGAAGCTCAAGTCTAAAAATGAGCCCGAAACAGGCCATGAATGCAAAAAGTATTTTAAGAATATCTTTAACAACTTATCTTGTTTATATCTTTTTCTACATATGTATATTTAAGTGTATTAATTATAAAATGTATGTCTAAATAAATCTCAAAGAGTTCTCTCAATACATATAACCATTTAAGGAATTTAAAAAATCACTGCACTATTTTGTTTTAAAACCAAAATTATTGTCACTTGTACCTGAAATGTTTTAAAAGTCACTGATGCCACATACAGAGAAAACCCCGCAGGTTACACAGATGCATCATGGGTACAGAAGGCAGTTTTCTGAAAGAGCAAAGCAGTTAAAGGCAAAGCCAAGAGCTTTCAGAAATCAACTTAGGAGAATGGAACGCTTCCGTTTCTACAGAGGTGAACACTGACTAACCAACCTAAGACTAAAGACTGTCACATAAATGTGACGCAGTCACAGTAGGGCTCTTGCAGCAAGGTCCCCCTTGAGCAGATTTTCACAGTCAGGAGAAGTACCTGCGAGTGGGCGGGCAGGGCCAGGTACCTCCCGGTGGCAGCAGCTAGGACATAAAACTAACCAAAACGGCACGTGTTCAGTAACAGAAGCTGAGTGAGAGAGAAGGAAGACCCAAATGCCACCAGCGTGTTAGGAAAGAAGAAATGTACTTTACAAATTACATGGCTAGAGATTTCAGTGATTTATAAAAATGACATTTCGAATTTCCATATTACTGGGCTCCTCTTGAGTGCTCCACATAAGCTCCACTACCAGAAAAGTGTTTTCACAGTCGGCTCCTGGAGAGATGGCGAAGACCTGGGGAACAACTATGTGTAGGCTGTGGAGTTTACAACACTGAGTGCCAGCGGGCACAGCAGCACCCAGACTCCGGCTGGCAACACTCCTCTCAAATAGCGAGCCAGGCTGATCTCAGGGCTGGGGCAGGAGATACCCAAGGTGGACCCTGGGCATCTGGCAATGTCAGGAACTGCAAGTGCTCAACACCGGAGAGAAACAGAGCCGCTCCGGGCCTCGGCGCCCCGGGGTGGGCACTCTGAGGACCTGCACGCACGAGCCGGGCACGAGCTCGCAGAGGCCGGCCAGCACGCTCCTAAGCCTTTTACATGTTTTGCATACATTTGTATTATTGATTTCAGAGAAGAAGGGAGAGGGAGGGAGAGAGAAACATCAGGATGAGAGAGAATCATGGATCGGCTGCTTTCTGCGTACCCCACACGGGATGCAGATGGCAACCTGGAATTGAACTGTGACCCCCTGGTTCATAGGTCAAAGCTCAACCACTGAGCCATGCCAGGAGGGCAGCCTTTTCATTTCTTTGCCTAGAACAGAGTTTCTCAGAGTCTGGACTTGGGGTGCTAGAGCCGGAGTTCCTGTTCCCGGCAGGGGGTTAGCAGCAGCCCCGGCCTCCATTCTGAGATGCCAACAGCATCCTCCTCCTTCCCCGCCAGGGTGCCGATCACAAATGTCCCCCGGCAATGCCAAAGGTCTTAGGGGGTGGGGTCAAAGTCCCCTCCTCCCCGACAAACAACTTCTCTAAAGAAACCTCCAAAATGCCGAGCTAACTAAAGCTTGATGCTTCAGCGAACAGGCCGATGGAACAGCGCGGCCAGACTCGGCTGGTGCAGGGCCAGCGGAGCGGGGAGAGGGATCTCGGGAAAGGACTTGGCTGTTTTCCTGAACCCGGTCTCTCCCTCCGCCCCCTCAGCCATCGGCAGTGCCGCCTGTTCAATGACCACGGCCCCGACCTCACCGCCGCCGCCCCGGGCCTCCTGGCAGAGAGAAGACCCTCGCACTTGCCTTGCTCACCAGAGCCGTCTGCCCAGACCCTGGGCCGGGCGGCAGTGTCTCTGGGGCCGGGAGGACAGCCTGCCGGGGAGACTCGGACACACCTAAGAAGGAGGTGCCACTGTCCCTGGGGTCTCACCTCCTCCGCTGCCCCCCAAAGCTGGCCGAACCCAGAGCACCTGCGAGAGCCGCAGTGGCACAGGCGGCGGAGAGGCAGGGAGGTCCCTGCGCCAGTGACTCGCTCTCCGGGGCCTCTGCGGGAGGGGGTGTCTCCCCTCGGGCAGACACCTGCCTGTGAACCAGAGCACGTCACTGACGAGGCCTTGCCAAATTCACCGCCGCCCTTCTGGCTTCTGTCGGAACTGGTTTCTGCTCCAGACAATTAGCTCCAACCCTTAGCTTCTCATTACTTACCCCAGCCTGAAAGTACAGAGGGTTGTTCACAGGGCTTACACTGAATACAGAATAGTGGACATAAACCCCTCTCCAAAGTGAAAAGCAAATTCTACACATTCTTTTTACTTATTTTTGTTTACTGATTTGAGATAGAGGAAGATGAGAGAGAGAGAGAGAGAGAGAGAGAGAGAGAGAGAGAGAAAACATTGATTTGTTCCACTTATTTATGCCTCCATTGGTTGATTCCCATATGTGCCTTGATTGGGGATCGAACCTGAGACCTTGGCTTCTCAAAGGAGGCTCTGACCAACTGAACACCCAGCCAGGGCGAGTCTGCTAACTGCTAAACTGGGCTAACAATTTAAGTGCAGGTTTGATTACTAGGATACACTGATGTCAGATGCTCCCAAGAAAGAAACGTGTGGATCGAGTGAACAAGCAGGTACCCATGTTCTGAGAGCCGTGCGTTTAAGGGAAAAGAAGCTGGTTTTGGCTTTCCCTTTCCCCCTCATTCAGAAAACCAGCTTCCCAGATGTGTCCCATTCACCTTTTCTTCAGCTGAGTCTTACATTCCTTCTTAGATAAAGAGTGACATGAACAGTTTAGCCGAAGCCAGACATTTTCTCTAACAAGTACTCTTCAAGAAAATAAAGCGCGCACATCCCCCCGAGCCAGACAACTGGCCTTTTACAGAGTGCACCTGGAGTCCCCATTGAATTGCCGTGCGCTGAGCTCCGAGGAGAATCAGCGAATTGTCTTACCAGCAAAAGACGAGAAATTAAAAGCCTCAAATCTTCCCATTCTGCCCCTTGCTGTGTTATTTTGACAAGTCACTTAACCTCTTCGGGCTTTTATTGATCTATAAATGGCAAGCGTTTGGCAAGTGACGGGGTAATTTATGGAAGGGACGTGTAAGAGCACCGGCGGAAAGCTGTCAAATAAAAGTTAAATTGTATTTTTAAACTCTAAATAGAGATGTTGGGCTCTTTCAGTTTTCAGACACAGTTTCACGAAAGCTTTTCCACATGTAAATCCTTCACGCTGCCCGACAAATTAATCTCGAGTTCACAATTATCAGCGGGCTTAGGGAAACGCGCAAGGCTGGCCTAAGAAGCACTCTTTCCGCATATCCCGTAAAACATTTAATTACAAAAATTACATCTTGTTCCATCAACAAATAAGTTTCTAAAGGCATCTGATCTCATAATGAGTGGATATTAGTACAGTGACATTTCTTGTCAATTAACTATAGTGGGAGGGTTTATTGAAACAATCACGTTAGCTGAGAGTCAAAATCCTTCTCCTTCGGTCCAAAGAAAGGCTTAAAACCGTGCCCTCAGGGCCAGCGGAAGCCGGGCCCCATTCCTCAGAGCGGATCGATGAGGGGCCGGGTTTGCGGAGGGAGAACTCCACTGAGCGAGCGTCAGCTCATTCATTTCTTCTTGACATTCCTCTCGGACCCCAGGAAAATGCGTGGCCTCTTGCCAGGAACTCTCAGCATTACAAAGCTAATTGCTCCCGTGGTTCATTAATCAGCGTGTCCCATGGATTTTCCAGAAAGATGACCCCTGTGTAAACAATGTCTGAAGAGGCCCTCAGAAGCCAGGGAGGGCAGGGGGATAAGTCCTAATCTCTCTCTCTCTAAAGACCGGCTTTCGGGCGGCTCGGGAGGGCACCCCCCGCTCCCGGTCAGCTGCGGACACATTCCTCGCTGAGCACCAAGGAGACCGAGGCTCGGCCCGCACCCGCCAGTCATCCCGCCAATTAACTGGATGACTCCTTTGTTCCACGGCGTGTTTTAGCCACAAAAAGCACGTCACAATCAAATCCGTTGCAGGGATCAGGGCTAGTCCTTCTATGTATGCCCTGTTAGTTCTATTTAAAAACTTGGACTTGACGGGTGATGTTACATCTTGCCACTTTTTAATCAAAGCCCCATCTGACACTGGAGGAAAGCGGGGACATTATTCGCTGGGACCCAGCATTCACGGTTTTGTCACCTGTGATAGCAATCCTAAACTTTCCATTGTATCTGGAAGAAACACTAAGTTTGTAACTCTTAACACCCAGAATCATTAAACCCACCCAGAACGAAGTGAAAGCGTAGCCCTAAACAGAGCTTAAACGGGAATCTCTTGCCCAGCTGGCATGGCTCAGTGGCTGAGTGTTGACCTATGAACCAGGAGGTCATGGTTCGATTCCAGTCAAGGGCACATGCCCAGGTTGTGGTCTTGATCCCCAGTGTGGGGCGTGCAGGAGGCAGCCGATCCTTGATTCTCATCATTGATGTTTCTATCCCTCTCACTCTCTCCCTTCCTCTCTGAAATCAATAAAAAAAATACATATTTTTTTAAAGGCAGTTGTGATATCAATGATGTAGACATAAAGTACTCTATTGGACTAATGAGTCGGCATAGGCACGGGGCTCAGAGGCAAGATTCTGAAGCGAAGACACAACCTGGGTGCTTTTGCTATGTGTCTTTCCTCCACTCCTAATTGCGGTGGTTCAGCTGCCACTGTGAAAGTCATGTTTCCTTCATTGAATACATGATGTTTCCTTGAATATGGAATTCATTTCGGTACCCACATCCAAATTCCAAGCCTGTCGGAAACTGAAGTTGCCTAATAGTTCTGAATATTTGAACTTAGAACTTAAGTTTGTAAAAACCTGACCACCCCTAAGTCAGCTTCCAGCTCCTTGGCCACCTCTCCTCTGGGTCCTATAACTCGGAATGTTTGTCATCTCCGCGGTGAACAGAAACTGTTTCCCAAAGAACACGCGCAGGAGCCGCACTGACACTCAGCACACCAGGGCTGGTGGGCTGTCTGTCTGTGAGTGTGTGAGCCCACGCTGGGGCTGGTGGGCTGTGTGTGAGTGTGTGAGCCCACGCCAGGGCTGATGGCTGTCTGTGAGTGTGTGATCCACGCCGGGGCTGGTGGGCTGTCTGTGAGTGTGTGAGCCCACGCCGGGGCTGGTGGGCTGTGTGTGAGTGTGTGATCCACGCCGGGGCTGGTGGGCTGTGTGAGTGTGTGATCCACGCCGGGGCTGGTGGGCTGTCTGAGTGTGTGATCCACCCTGGGGCTGGTGGGCTGTCTGAATGTGTGAGCCCACGCCGGGGCTGGTGGGCTGTCTGTCTGTGAGTGTGTGAGCCCGGCTTCTGCTGTGCGGGCGTGTGCCCCCCCACCCCCAGCACATGTGCCCCAGCACGGCAGGCTCATCACCGCCACCCGGTCCAAACGCCTCTGAAACTGCTCGTTCGGAGGAACACAAAAGGCAGACACCGTGACTTCCTCAGCAGCACCAATGAAAGAGGTTATTTCCTCTTTCTCAACATTGCAACAAAAGATGCCGAGCCAAACAAGCGACCGCTCGTCACTCACAGCTCTGTGAACACCGCTCGGAAGAGGCAGCCGGATTTTTGCTGATTCTACTGTGCGTTGCATCGGGCACAGAACTCTTACGTTTCCATGCGTGAGATTCAGAGAAAAAGCTCCAGTTCGTTGTGGTGACATCCCCAGAGTAACTTCTAAGTAAAGCGCAGGCAGAGGGAGTGGCTCCCAGGAGCCACACAGGTGGCGTGACAGAAACAGACTCGAGGGCAGGACGGACTAGTAAATCCTCAGAGAAACTCAAGAAGTGGGCACCGCTGGTGAGGATGTGCTGGCGGGGCCCTGAGCTGTAAGAACATGCCACCACGGTGACTCGATACGCAGCCGTGAACCTCCCGTCGGAGATGCAAGACGGTGCATTCTTACGGCACTTTATCAGCGGGATTCATGGTCTGTCCTCCTATTCTTCCTTCACCACTCGCACCGTCTCCCGAGTACCGCTCTGAGTTGAAAGAGAGCCTACAGATGGAGGGTTTCGCTAGGTACCAGAGACCCTGGCCCGCCCACTCCTTTCCCCAACCCCAAATACTGGGAGCTCTGCCGTGAGAAAAGGGATGCCAGGTGCCACAGAGGCGAGCCACGTCCCTGAACGGCACACGCCTCCCTTCCCTTCTTCGGGAAAGTCAGCTCTCACTCTTGGATATTCTTTTAAACTCCTAAAAATAATGCATCTATTGGACGGAGGGCAGAATTGGTTTAAAAGTCACAGCTCTCCAGTAGACACATGAACCAAAGCTGCCCCAAATCTGTCACCAGCTTGGTCACTCCACAGACATCAAAAAGATATTTACCAGAACAGCAGCAAACAAACAAACGGTAACCATAACTAGTGGCAAATTAACAAAGGTACCGGGACAGTCTTTTTGGAAACAATTAGTTGACTAACCTTCTAACAAGCATCCAAGTCAGATCTAATTTCCTACATGCAAATTACTTCAAATTATTTCAGGGCAATACGCCAAGTGAATTCCAGGCGTGAGTACTGACGGTGTAGATTGATTTGTTACTGTTCTTTCATTTAAAAAGCACCGTGAGTGCTGACTGGCTGGAGGTCTGTCCTCCGAAACGCGGCCCCGGCAGGCCTGCCCCCCTCGGAAGCCTGCTCCCCTGCGAGGTGCCCGCTCCGGTGGCTGCGTCAGGGATCAGCGGCGGCTCCGGGCCCTCGTGACAGTGCCAGCCGGCGGCCATCTGGCCTGGAAGGGACGGAGAGGACTGCCAACGAGGCAAGCAGCGGGCACTCTGCTCTGTCTCTTCTTGCACATCTTTAGCAATCTCTGTTTGTCTGCCTCTTCCTCCGTGATCACGTGTGAGAAACGCAACCCCAGAATTCTTGCACGGTCTTTGGATGGATCTTCTAAGGTTTGACCTGGGACTTTGATGATGTGACACGCTTCTTTGCTTATCTTATAACTTCATTACTTTCTTTACTGCCCATGTTTCGGCCTTCTTTCCCCCCTCCCTAGACTAGAAGCAACCTTCCCTTGGTAGCAGGGCCGCCACCTTCGGCCCGTCACTCGCACTAAATCTGCTCTCCACATGGCCGGCCTCGTCCAGACGCCAGCTGGAGACCTCTGCGCTCAACCCCGGATCTGGGGCTTGGTGGGCTGCACCCCCCAGGGGGTGGGGCGGCAAGCAAGCCAAGGCTTCTTGCTAGCATTGCTCACCACTCATCCCAATAGCACGAGAGGAAGTGGCTGATCCTGAAAATGTGCTCTCGTCTTTTTCACGCCATAGGAGAAACGCACAGAGACCACGAAGAAGGCAGAATTTAAGCCACTCTCTCCTTTAATCGTATTCTTCCTTTTCCTAGCTAAACACTAGGCTTCCAAGAAAAGCTGGCTGCTTGTCCAATGTGAGCATGGCACCGAGCAGGTACCCCGTCGATCCCTAACGCTTGCCTGGTTTTAGATAAGATGATAGCATGACAGCTAATACTGTAAGGGAATTTTGAGCTCTTTAAAAAAAAGAGCTTTAATATTTAATGTTATTACTAATGTTAGTTATATATTAATATCTAAATATGAATTTGACATTTGATATCAAGATATTAACCGATTCTGTAGACTCAGAATTATACCCAATTATACCCATAGGAACATAGGAACTCGGAGCTCATGTAAGCTATTCTCTTCGCTCACGAGGACTGCAGCTGGGAGCTTCTTTCATTCACTTACAAATATTGTGACTTTGGTTCAGTGATCAAAGGGCTTGTTGTTGCTTTTGTTGTTGCTGCTGTTTTAATCTCAAGCAACCAGGGCTAGAAATCTCACTCTCACATCAAACAAATGTAGGTAAGTTTGAGATTTCGGGCCTTAGTATATTATTTGACAGAATGAAGACCCAGTTACTAGTATACATTCCCTGGTTCAAAACAAATATTAATACCATTTAGATGAGTTAAAATAGTTTCCACAAAATGATGAGCAATTTGATAAACAGAATATCCCATTGATATGATAACTAGATGTTTGATGCCTCACCTTCTCAATCTGGTCACAGAGATCTTATTAAAAAATGTTTACTTTACTACATCAACGTGCAAGTTATTTGCTAAGCAGATAATGACCATGGAATTCCTCATTGCGGACATAAATGCAACGTATGTGTTTTACAAAACTTCCCATTCTACAAAACTGCCTCCTGCAAATAACGGGGCGTGGGGGAACGGGCTGTGGAAGGGGCACTCACACTGATGGAATTCCACAACCGGAGGGCCGACGACAGCAGTAACAGCTCTCAGTGGCCACAGCACAGCTCGCTCGCCACCTACATGTGCGTTCAGCGATGGCCACCCAGTGTCTCCTGCCTGGGAACCCGGCTCATCCTTCCTCTCACAGATGCACAGACATCAAAAAGATATTTACCAGAGCAGCAGCAAACAAACAAACGGTAACCATAACTAGTCGCAAATTAACTAGTCACATTTCGGAGGTCTTGCCAATAAAGACCAGACTCTTCAAAATTCAGAACCTGGCCTAAGGACCTGACGCAGCATACGGCCTTCTTCCTCTTCTCCCTCCTCACTTCCCGTAACCCACACACGGTCTTTTTAAGCACACGCTTCCCCGGAGTGTACAACTTTTCCTGCGCTTAAAAAGACCGTGTGTGGGCTGGAGGGAATATTGTGGGAAATAACTGAATATTGTGGGAATATTGTGGGAAATGCAACGGCTGCTGAAATAACGCAACCAGCCACCACCTGCCCCAAAGGAAGACTCTTGGGCAAGATTTTCTGCTTCTAAGGTCTTCGCATACTGACCAGGCTTTGTCTTCGGTAGTAAGGAAGCCTGAAGAATGTTGTAAGGAAGAGACTGTGCTGGGCATCTACCCCACTACCACCACCACCACCACCACCACCAGTGACAGACTCCAAACCGTGGACCAGAGCTCCTGTAATGCGAAGGCACTTGACTTGACCTCACGTCCGGCTATGTCCCGGGCCCTTACTTAAAATCACCAAGCCCCCAGGCCGGCATCAGCTCAAGCCAGCGCTCAGTAAGGACACGTGTTCTCGGAGCCAAGCCATCTGTGTGTTAGAAGGACATGCGAGTTACAAAGGAGTGTTTATCTCTCACTTTGGTGTAATGTGAACATTTGGCTCTTGCAAATCAGCTCTTGACAATGACTAGTCCCTCCTTCAAGGATTTATTCTATGTCCAATGAAAGTCCTCAGCAGTGCACAATGAATGTATACGTTCCTGCAACTCCACAAATGCTGTGAAGATAAGACAGGAGCCAAACATGTGGAAAAATAGAAACTTAAAGAATCTAGATCATATCAAATTACTATGTGATATTAGACCACTTTTGAACAACTTATTTTATTTTTACCTTCTTGAATAATAGAATTCTTGTTCTTCAAAACTGACAATTAAAAAAAAAAAAACAGTTTTAGAATAGAACAGAACAGAACAGAGCAGAACAGAATGATCGTCCTGCTGTTAGGAGCTCTCATGGCCTGGGTCTGGGGAGGCACCCTCCCTGCCCCCACTGAAGAGGGGACAGTGGCAGCCATCCCTGACAGTGGTCCTCGTGAAATACAGATGTGCAAGGTCAGGCCCTGACCCAATCCAGCACACCAGGTACCGCCCTTCAAAGGCAGAAGCTGAACCACGGGCCAGGCCGCCCCCGGGGGAAGAGGAGAGTCATTGTCTTTGAGAGCCGAGGAGGTAATGGGAAAGGTCATTTCGGAGGTCAGAGAACCAATTCAAATGGCTCACCCATTCAAACACCTTCCCTAATTTTTTAACTACTACTTGTGGTGAGCACAGTTTGAACTCTCCATTTTGTGACTGTGAGCCTCTGCGGATGACTTCTTTCTCAGGCATTTGCTTTATTGCCTTAAATGTGTCCCATGGAAAGCCCCTTTATAAAAGCCATAGCCCATGATCACAGGGAAGAGGTCTGGCGTCATAGGTACCCCAGTTTGGCTTGATTATAGGTCAATGCTTGCTAACAGGACTATCAGAAAATGCCTCCAACAAGGAATCCTTAAAGGTCAAAATGAAGAATCAACAAGTTATTTTCAATATTTTTTAAATGATGGGACATGCGTGTTTATGGATGCTATGGCTTCCAAATAAGTCAAATGTTAAATCTCTTTATAGCAATACAGATTATATGGTACTAATAAAAATATGCAGTCCAATGGTGAGACTTAGTGGTTGAACATCAACCTATGAACCAGGAGGTCCCAGGTTCAATTCCTGGTCAGGGCACATGCCCGGGTCGTGGGCTCGATCCTCAGTGGGGAGCGTGCAAGAGGCATCCTGATTCTTCCTCATAGTTGATGTTTCTAGCTCTCTCTCTCCCACCCTTCATCTCTGAAATCAACACAAATATATTTTAAAATATATGTAAAAATGACATAATATCCTTGTAGACAGACAATATTGACAGCATGGAGTCCGTGGGGAAGGATAATATACAAGTTCTCAGACTCGGCGTGAGCGGAACAGACAGGAGACCTGGATTTAAGAAAATCAAGGAGGGGAAAGGCAGAATAATAAATGGTGATGGAAGGAGGCTTGACTTTGGGTGGTGAACACACAATACAGTATGCAGTTACTGTAGTATGGATTTGTACATTATATAATTTTATCAACAAATGTCACCACAATAAATGCAATTAAAAGAAAAAAAAAAGAGCATGAGAATCCCAGTGACAAAACTAGCCCTCCATTATCCAAGCCTCAGAAGATGCCGGCATGAAATGTTCTGTCTATGAACCAGCAGACATCGGACACCGGACCAGCAGACGTCAGACACGGGGCCAGCAGACATCAGACACCGGGCCAGCACGCCTCCTTCTCTTCTCCACCTTATCATCAAACCCAAATCAAGTCATTCTGGTGACAGTCACAGGAGGAAGGTTTGGCTATCAAGGCATGTGGCTTAAGGCAAAGTCCATCTTTAACAAAAACCAATCTCCAATTCATAAGTTCTTGATAACACTGCCATTTCTACTAAAGCAGTCATAACTTTTCACAAAAATGAGTAGGTGATCTACCCATTCACCCAGACACAGGGTGTGGCCTAAATAACGAAACTGACCCCCTAGGCTGGTCATAAAAACCCATTCCAGTAACTATTCCTATCCGATATGTAAGATGCCAAAAATGCCTTATGTTTCCAATAGACCTCCACAGGTCTCAAAGCTATTTCTTGGAAATATTTTTATTTCTGCTTACATCTGCATAGTGTGAAAATTGAACAAGGACCAATCCAGGTGAAAGCAGCTTATAATCCTCAGCAGACCTGGTTAACTCTAGAAATGTAATAAACCCCAAGCTAACGAGACAAATATAAGCGATCGTGTCATCTTCAAAGTATACCTTCTTTTAGGGACAATGATCCTCGAGTTTAATGCATCTACAGTATTTTACATCGTGGCTGCAGATTTTTAAGGTGCTAATTTCCTTTCCTTTCCCAACCAAAAGAAAGCAATAATTTTCCAGATAAAAAGGGACTTGCTTTCATTTTAATCCATTATAATACTTTAGCTTGTGATTTTAAAACCGTGCTAAAATTTTCAGTTTTCACTGCCTCTGAGTCCACGACAAATTCAATAATCTGGTGAAATGTTTCCAAAGTATTTCAAATGTGTGCCTCGGAGAACATTTTAGCTTTAAAAAGTTCATACTTACATCCTATGGATAGCTTACACGCCACAAACCACACTGCTCGCTCTCTGTGCTTTATATGACAAGCCGGATGATGTAAACTGTTGTTATCTTAATCTCTTTCCTGTTCTCTGATGAACATAATACAATAATTAGTATCAAAAGCTCTTAGACCAAGAGTTCACAGATTCAACTGCCAAACTGACTGTGGGACTTTCTTAGAAGTCCGTGTCAAGGACGGCTGAAAAGATGCCCACAGCTGATGGGCAATGTGCATGCGGTGAGTTGACATAGCCTGTAAGAGGAATGCCATTGACACATCTTACACTTGAGCAACGCAAGAATGGCTCAAAGTCCTTATTGGGAAACAAAACAAATCACAAAGGTAATGAGCGAAAACAAAAGTCAACAAAGCGCACATCAGCTTCAATGAAAAGGAATGACAGCACCGGCCTGGGTTGCACCCAGTGATTAGAGCGTCAGCCTGGCCACCAAAGGGCTGAGGGCTGAATTCCTGGAGAAGGGCCCATACCTTGGTTGCAGGTTCGATCCCTGGCCCTGGTCCAGCAGAAGACACTTTCGGATTTGATATCAACACCTCCCTTGGCATGCTATGGACTGTTCTAGACGGGACCTCACACAAAACCTAATGGCTACGGTGGCCTCCGTGCCCAGTCCCCGCGCTCTGCTCTAGATGCTGGGGAGACTGTCAGGGAAAGTGCCCCTCCAGGAAGCAACAGGAAGAGGGAACGCGGGTGCGCTCACGCCTTAGGGAGACGGGAGTGCTTCAGTCCAGGACAGCTGTGACATCATGGATGGCACAAAGAAAGATAATAGCATTTACCAAACAAACCATCCTGTGAAATGGATTTCTTGGAAACTCAGATGAGATCATTTGACATAAGCAAAACATGGTAAGAGCTCACACAGGCAGCCACACAAAAATGAAAACATTCGCCTGGCTGGTGTAGCTCAGTAGACTGAGCATCATTCCATGGGCCAAGAGGTCCCGGGTTCGATTCCTGGCCAGGGCACATGCCAGGGTTGTGGGCTCCATCCCCAGGAGGGGGTGTGCAGGAGGCAGCCAGTCAGTGAGTCTCATTGAGTTTCTCTCTCTCCCTCTTCTTTCCTCTCCATCTAAAATTCAATAAAAACATGTTTTAAAAAATCAAAATACTCCACTCCAGAGCACTCCCAGAGAAAGCTCTTGCAAAAACAAACAAACAAACGTCATCAAAAAGACCAGAACAAAAACAGGGATGCAGGGCCCTGTGCATGATGGCCGGAGAAGGCAGAACCGCCCCTCCCGCTGGCCAGGGGAGAAGGGCCCTCAGACCGGAGCCGGCCCCAGGCGCAAGGACTCTCCGGCCCATAAAGCTCGCTCCCCAGGACAGGTATCTCGGCTGCTTGTACATCAGCTCGCAGCCTGACAGCTATCCTCACTCCTGGTTGCCTGCCTACCCCGGCACCAGTAGACGCTCGGAACCTGGTGAGCAGCTGCCCGTGCTATGAACTACGGTCTCAACAGTGCATCCTGGGGGTCGTTTTAAATGTTGACACATGTGGCCCTCGCTAACCCAGTGTACGCGCTCTCCAAACGCTATGCCAATCTCTAGCCTTACCAGCCGTGTGGGGGTTCTCCTGGCTCCACAGACTCGCCAACATTCATCCTCCCAGGCCTCTCCATGCTTTTCGGTGTGATTTGTGTAAAATAGAATTTCACTGTGGTTTCAATGTGCGTGTCTTTCAGGGCTACCAAGGCTAAACGTCTTATATGTTTCTGGCTACTTGCGTTTCCTCTTGCAGAATTTTCCTCACATACCCCTTTGCCCATTTTTCTCCTGGGTTTATTTTTCTTGTTTATATATAGTTCTTCACACACTCCTTTGTTGGTAGAACGAACCAGAAACGTTTTCTCTACATTCTGTTTATAGTTGCACAAGGAGTGTTCTATTCTCATGTAGTCAAAATGATCAACCTTTTCTTTGAAGCATTAGCTGTGCTCTTTATAGCTCCTTTAAGGACATCCTTCCCAGCACTGAGCTCATGAATACATATTTCTTCCTTCTCTTACAAAAGCTATACCTTTCACATTTAGGTATTTAATTCACTTAAACTTTATTTTTCTTTACAAGGTGAGGATCCAATTGCAATTTTTACATATGGATAGCCAGTTGGTTTTGCTTTAAGTTACCTTAAAAAAACAAAACAACAAAGTCCAGCTGGTGTGGCTCGTGGTTGAGCACGAACCTATGAACCAGGAGGTCATGGTTCAATTCCCCAGCACAAAGTAAAAATTTTAAGGGGACAGCATCTTCCTTCAAGCAGCCTATTCCATACGTGCGGAAATACAATCTAGTTCACATCAACAGTGACAGCAGAGACCACGTGTCTGTCACTGGGTCCCTCCATCTCCAGGGCTCGGGAAAGAGTTAAGCAGCAGAGGTAGCCAGTGAGGGCAAACAGCAGTTCCTCTGACTTCGGGTGGCCAAGGTGCCAGCGGCGCCAGCTTCCCAGCAGCCATGAGATCTCCTGCCCGGAGATCAGGGGCTGGCTCCTCTTGAAGCTGCACTCGGGTGGCATTTCCCCAAAAGCCTGAAACGATGTCCTCTCTCCCCGCCAGGGAACTGAGGAAGGCCGCCGAGGGTCCCAGGAAGACTACCACCATCACTCCCAAGTGAACACCTGGGCCACTTCCGGCCCCACGGCACGCCCTGAGGACTCCGCACGGGACCCGGGCGTCCATGTGATGAAGAGCCAAACCTTACTGACAATTTTGAGCACGTGTGCTTCCACACGTCAGGAACAGAAGGGGCCAGAACTCAGTGTAACGAAAGAACACGCTATATCCTCTTGCAACCAGTGTAATGACTTTCATGGAAAATATGACTCCATCATGAACATGCACTGCTGTCTGCTGAATAACATATTTACGATTGTGATTCCTGCAAACTGGCTCTAACAGTTGCAAACACAGGATGTTGTCAACGTACGAAGCTGGGCATTCAGTTCGGTACGTTTATGCATCTGTGCTGCGGAGGAGGGACAGAGACTTTGGAAGCCATTACTCTCCTGAGTGATGCATGCTCAGTGGTTTGGGTCCTTTCAACAGAGTCATACTTTACATACAAAGGCAAGAAAGAGACAAACTTCCATTGAGAATCTTCTACAAGTGGGGCATTTCAAGCGTTATTCCCTTACATCTTTGCAGTGATGTCATCCCCCCCTTAACAGATGAGAAAACTCAGGCTTACAAAGTGTTGAGAACTTGACAAAAGTCATATAACCAGTAAATATTAAAGACAGAATGTTTAAATGATTCCGAGTGTCTCGATGTTTCCAGAGCTTCCTTCCCATCCCCATGAATAAAAAATATAGCAAAGCAGGACCTAACGAGAGATATTCAAGTAGAAAAGGCACCAAAAACAACCTTTCCCAAACAGCATTTGTGTGATGCCCACGTTGTAGGGTCACTCTGTGATTCACCAGAACAGTGCTCCACCCGCATGGACAGAGGACTAGACATCAGCATTCATTCCGCACAGTCTTTACCGAGGATGTTCCATTTCCTCACATCCTCTAAATGCCTTGTGATAGAAGGAAGCCAAGAGGAAACAGCACAGCCACAACACTCTAATTAAAACAGCTCCTTTGAACTCGGTAGTTTCTGCATATTTTATGAGGTCAAAGCCACAATATTACTTTAAATTCATAGAATATTATGTCATGACCGCCACTATGCATTTTAGACTCATTGCTTAAGCTCCAATGAGTACATGCAGAGGAGATACGTGGTGATGGAAAGAGATTGGACTGGGGGTGGTGAACACAATACAACATGAAGATGATGTAATATAGAACTGTACATCTAAAACCTATATAATTTTATTAACTAATGTCACCCCAATAAATTCAATATTAAAAGCAAATACAAAAAAACACACACACACAAAGATCCAATGAGTAAATCAGCAGCCATGTCATTTCAAAGGAAATCTGTTTTGATTAGAATACCTGGATTTTCTATTGATTTTTGACTTGTAAATTTAAAAAAAACACACAACTAGGTCATCAATGGTTCTCTGAACTAGATAAAAGCACAGGGAAAACACTAAAGTCTCGGTGATCATTCATGAAGCGCTAGGAGCTCCTCTCGTTCCTTTTCAGCAGAACACCAGAACTGTTGCTGTCACCCTCATGCTGGGCCACGCCCCTGTCTGTCCACACCCGGAGCTACAGGGTCTAGCCATCTGTCATAAAGAGGACAGCTAAGATGGCCCACCACAGTGTCAGCCGCTTTGGCACTAGGAAGAGATCCATCGAGTGGCTCTAGTTATTTCAGCGATTAAGGATGTCCTGCATCGTCTATTTTACTGAATATATTACTGAGAAAATGAAAATACATATCTAAAATGACCACAGCAACTTAAGTTTAAAAAGGAAGATTACAATTTTCTGACCAAACAGGAGATAGTGGTTCAGTGTCTTGGGGAAGAATTTGGTAAATGTTTGCATTCTTGGGCTCAGTAATTTCACTTCTAGAAATCCATCTTAAGGAATAATAAGGGAGGTAATCGAAGATCTATAATAATAAAAGCATAATATGCTAACTAGACCGGACAGCCAGATGACTTTCTGGATGGAGCCGGGGCTGTGAGGGCCAAGCCCCTTGCACGAATTTTGTGCATCGGGCCTCTAGCGTATGAATAAGAATGTAAGTTACTATTGATAAAAATGAAATCATGAAGAAATGTAAATATTTGAAAATTTAAAATGTTTGAAAATGATACAGCAGGAACAATTCTTATAAATACATTTAAAAATCATGTTTGCCAAAATATGTTATGACATACAAAGCTAAAAAGAAAATTTCAAAGCTGTATCTACAACATGAACTCAATTTTATTTTATTTTAATAATTTTAAGGCAAGGCATACGATCAGCCTTTGAATAGGGGGTGAAATTATGGATGATTTTCTTTTCTTCCTTATGTTTTCAATTTTTCCAAATCCGATACAATGATTTGTAGACTAAAAAAACTATTTGAAAGGTTACATTTACTTCAGCCTCATATTAGCTGGTTATATCATTCCAACTGGCAGCAACAACATCAAAAGGTCCACTAAACAAAAGAAGTCACTTCTACGAATGTGAGTCCATTGTGCGCCGGGGCCAGCGGATCCCGAGAGCTCCGGACAGAACTGTTCTCTCGGGCTGAATACTAATGCTGGGAGCACTAATGGGATGAAACCAGGATGGCATGAATAATACATGACTTGCACCAATCAATGTTACACTGGTACACGCTGATGGAAATAAATACCCAGAGTAAAAACGGAGGAAGGAATTTCAAATTCAAGCACAGTATAGGAATCCTTCCATATCTCTAGCGGGTCAGGGTACAGTCGAACTGCTGCACCTCCACCAAGAGAAGGTAAAAGTCGGTAACAGCGGTTTCTTTCTCTCTGCCACGTGGTGATATATGGGAGCAGGACATTCCACAGACGGTTGTCATGCAAGGGTCATCATTGATTCATATACATTTCCTTTCACGTAACAATGCATAACCCTCAATGTAAGATGTGTCGTGGTACTAGGAAATGCAAGAGTGTAATCACCCATCTCTGCACATGGCATAAAGTTGTGTGCCATGTGCTAACAAAGACCAGAGCTGTGACAGATGAGAGAGCCCCATATTCCTGAGCCAAGGCTCTAGCACGCAGCCCCGGAGGAATGAGGCACAGCTCTCAGTCTGCAGTCCCGTGGCGAGGGGATGGGTGAAGCGCCTCGAGGAAGACAGAGCCCTCTTCTATTCACATGCATGCATTCAACTGGTACTCTGGATTACAGAATGGATCAGTGCCGAGAGAGAGAGAGAGAGAGAGAGAGAGAGAGAGAGAGAGAGAGAGAGAGAGAGAGAGAGGAAGAAGAAGAAGAAGAAGAAGAAGAGGAGGAGGAGGAGGAGGAGGAGGAGGAGGAGGAGGAGGAGGAGGGGGAGGAGGAGGAGGAGAGAGGAGCAGGTAAATGACTCCTTCGCTCTAAAATCTTCTTAGAGCAAAAATGTTCCATACAGGATTGAAACTGAGGGGGGGTGGGGGAGTGAGACACCTTGGAAAAAATGAAAAGCGTGTTTATCATTTTAAAAATGTCCATAATAGCTGAAACCGGTTTGGCTCAGTGGTAGAGTGTCAGTCTGCGGACTGAAGGGTCCTAGGTTTGATTCCGGTCAAGGGCATGTACATTGGTTGCGGGCACATCCCCGGTGGGGGGGGTGCAGGAGGCAGCTGGTCGATGTTTCTCTCTCATCGACGTTTCTAGCTCTCTATCTCTCTCCCTTCCTCTCTGTAAAATATCAATAAAATATATATTTTTTAAATAAATGAATAAAAATAAAAAATGTCCATAATAACTCTCTCATAGGCCTAATAAACATGACCTAATTTTTATTTCAAATTGTCTTTCATTATGAATACTAAAATATATACCTTTATTTTCCAAGAGCATTTTTTCTGCTCATTTTTTGGGGCCAAAACAAGAAAGAAAAGAAGCAAAACTATTTTCATGCCGAAACCGGTTTGGCTCAGTGGTAGAGTGTCGGTCTGTGGACTGAAGGGTCCGGGTTCGATTCCGGTCAAGGGCATGTACCTTTGTTGCGGGCACATCCCCAGTAGGGGGTGTGCAGGAAGCAGCTGGTCGATGTTTCTCTCTCATTGATGCTTCTAGCTCTCTATCTCTCTCCCTTCCTCTCTGCAAAATATCAATAAAATATTTAAAAAAAACTATTTTCACAGTTTAACACGTTAGCATAATGATCCAAAAGAACACCTTGAATTTGATATCAGCTACTTTCCCATGGAATCCTTTTGGTTTGTCATAAAAGACACAGGAGATACAAAATTATATCACAATGGAATTACACAGCAAAATAAAAAAAATTTTTAGAAAAATTGAAAAAATAAAAAACCTGACACACATACAGGACAAACTGGACTAAGTTTCTTAGGGACAGTATCAAACATTTTCCTTCGGTGACCTTCACAGGGAGAAAGGCAACCTTCGGGCTTCCCGGCTGACCCGGGAGCTGGGGAGCAGCCCTTGGTTTGCTTTTTCCTCCCATTTCAGTGTGAATCCTCTTGGAAGCGCACCCAGAGAGGCCCAGGTACAGAGCAGTGCCGAGTAAGAATATTCACCAACCGACACCACACGTCAGGAGCAATTTCTACTAAACGTGAGACCCTGGCTTTGAGCGGGAAAGCCGCTGGGTGCTGGGCCTTCAAATAGATTTCCACCGAAATCCACACCCATCCCCTGCCTACGCAGGTACAGCTCTGTGAGCTTTTAAAGACCACGTGTTCTCAACTCAGAAGACAAACAAAAATTAATAAAAGTGCATGTTTGAAAATCGTGCTTTCTGGCAAGTAAAGTCACTCCCCCAAACAGCTACTGTACAACCACTGTGTCAGAGGAAAGTCAAATCGAATTTGTAGAGAATTCATAAAATCATGAGACTCTTAAAGATAGGCACCCACTGCTCAACAATCTACCTTCTAGGTCTTATGCTATGAACTCTACAGACAAAATTTAGTTCTATTTTTTAGCCTGAAAGGTACTAGTAGTCCCACTTTACAAGAGCAAAAGCTGAAGCTCAAGGTCACCAAATACGTAGCAGGAAGCCAATAAAGGTCACGCCGCCTCCTGAGCCTGTGCTATTTCCACCAAACCACACGGCATCACCACAGCACTCAAATGCGTGTGTTGGCCAAGCTGCATTCAAAGACAAATTTATAGCCTCATGTGCCTGCAGTGTTCTGGAAGAATAAAAATAAATTATGCAAGGAGTCAAGTAAAAAGTTGGGGAAAGGAACCAAACAAACCACAGTAGGCAAGAAAAGAGGTTAACAGAGTGTAGTAAGTTAGAGAATATTTAATAAATAGGGAACAGCCCGGCCAATGTGGCTCAGAGGTCACTGGTTTGGTTCCCAGTCAGGGCACATGCCCAGATTATGGGCTCAATCCAATACAGATAAATCAATGTTTCTATTTCTCTATCCCTCTCCTTTCCTCTATCTCCAAAAATCAACTAAAACATATTTTAAAAAATAGATAGATAATAGTTCTGATTGAATTTTTTAATTCCTAAGGCAAACTACTCTTTTTTTAAAAAAAACTGGATAAGTGAGGGCAACACAAAATTAAGAAAGAAAAGAAGATATAACAACAATTAAGAGTATTAGGATGGCATATTTTTAATGGAGAACTACACATATTCTGATATATTCCACAGTATGCTTCTAGTTCTATATAAAGTTAATGGATGCTCTGCAAAGAAAAAAAAAAGGAAAAAGAAAATTTTGTGCACTAGCAGGTTTAGCTCAGTGGATAAAATGTTGGCCTGAGGACTGAAGGGTCTCAGGTTCGATTCCAGTCAAGGCACATGCCTGGGTTGCAGGCTCGATCCCCAGTAAGGTCATGCAGAAGGCAGCCAATCAATGATTCTCTCTCATCATTGATGTTTCTCTCTCTTCCTCCCCTTCCTCTCTGAAATCAATAAAAATATTTTTTTTAAAAAAGAAAAAATTAGTGTCTGAATTTGAGAAATGCAGGGCTAACCAAAGTGAACAAGTTTTATCCAGCCTGTCTCCTAGTCTCTCTCATCATAAAGTGTATTGTTAATCTCCAAAAGGATAATTATTTCTTTTCAATGTTTTCAATTTTGGAAAGAGAGGAAGAATGAGAGAGGGAGAGAGGGAAACATCAATGTGAATGAGAAACATTGATCAACTGCCTCCTGCGTGCTCCCCTACTTGGGATCAAGCCCACAATCTGGGTATGTGCCCCGTCCGGGAATCAAACTAGCAACCTCTCAGTTCATGATGATGCTCAACCGAGTGAGCCACACTGGCCAGGGCAAGAAGTATTATTTGATGGTGGGATCATTTCACAGAACATATCCTTTAAAAAATATTTCAGTGTAGAAAAATGCACAAAATGTACTTACAAAGCCAGCCCAACAACGGTATCAAAAAATCTAGCAAAAAGTGCAATAAAAAAATACCAATTGAAAACCAGTATAATACGCTGTAGAGGCTAATTAGACAACTATGTATCAGCCAACAAGAAAACTACCATCTCTTTCCCAGATCTGCACCTTCAACATTTTTCTCTTTTTAACTTCCATCGAAAATGGTATCAACGAAAGCAAAGTCTAAGTATTTTATCCTTGTCAGTTGACACTGGAAGACAAGATAGTGTTGCAATTTTCCATCCTCAGCTGGGTTTCATTTACATGAGGAATGTGGACCCTGTAAAGCCAAGTCAATCATGATCCCCGGATTAAGGGAGTGGAGGAAGAGGGAGGGAAGTAATTCTCTCCTGTTTTGCTTTAAAAAAAAAAAAAATGTCTAAACTATTCCCTCTACTTTGGGCTGGATGAAATTCTGGAAACCCATAAAACGCTGAGGTGTGAGAAGAGGATGAGGTGTGAGAAGAGGGTGTGCAGTGATCCATTTTCTCTCGATTGGAATTGTCGGTTAGGGTGGGCCCACCTTGGCAGTAAAACACTCCCGAAGCACAATAATTCATGTTGACTCGATGGGAGATAGTACCCTGTAACCACACTGTCAGAGATGAATAATTCAAACATGGCTGAAATGTAGGGTAGCGTGTGTGTGTGTGTGTGTGTGTGTGTGTGTGGTTTATCTGTGCACGGGAGTGTCTGCACAGCTGCTCCTCCACGACAGTCCGGGGTCCTACCTGTGGTTCTGGTGCAATTATTAGCATTGTCCCGGCCACTCTAAGCTCATACTAAGCACCACTAAGCTCATACTAAAACCTCAAGTTGTTTGTGGTGTCGGTGCTGATTGTTTTGGAGGGGGTGGGAGAGTGCGGTGTGGAAAACAGACCTGATACTGAAGTCAGACCTCCATCCCTACATTCAAGCTAAGTGACCTGGGAGAGACTTCCTGCCTCATCCCCAGCCTCCTCAGACATAAAATAGAATAGCAGTCACTACTTCCGGGTCATTATGAGTATTAACTAAGAGAATCTCCTATACTGAACAGAACAGTTCGTGTTTAGTAAGCACTCTAGAACATGAATATTAGAACGTGTCTTATAGAATACGAATATTTTAACAACTACCTCACAAACCCCCAAGTTTCTGCACATATAAGCTGAGTATAATACCAAAACCCTGAGGGAGAGGGAAGATGATATCAGAACATCCATGAAATGCGCCCCGCACAGGGCCAGGTATGCAACAGGCGCCCCATAAGTGTGCATTTCCTTCCTTTCCCCACATCTGCAGCAGCTGCGGCACTCATGACCGCCGCCACTCTGTGTTTCATTATGCAAACAGAAATGCCACACTTGGGGAAAGGAAGCACAGAAAAGAACAACAGCGAAATGTGTTTCTGTCTGAAAAGTAAAGCCTGCGAGCGATAGGACCTGAGGCAGTTGGCTCAGAGGAGCGGCTCTGCAGGGAGATGTTGCAATACTCCGAAGCGCTTGGAAGGCTCTTGGCTTTGGAGATGCTTGTAACCCTCTATTTCCCCTTCTCCGTCGCTTCCCCCAGCCCTCACCCACCCTAGCCTCGCCTACTCAGCCAGAAGTAGATATATCTAACCTGCAGAGATGCCCCATTTATCTCCAAGGATGTATGGTAGCATTTCCTAACTCGCAAGAGTTGTCAAGGGTCTGGGGTTTGACCCTATTGCTAACTAACAGGTTAATCTGCACAGCGTCACGGATGCTTGCAGGAGATTCCAGACTCCTGCAATACAGCAAAGGGTTGTATTACAGGAGAGCAGTGGCCAGAATGTCAGCATCTGCCCTGCCTCCCAGGCCCCATCCCCCCAGGCGGTGTGAAATGGGCCGGGCACCCCTACATCCGCACACGCGGTGGACGGGGGTACGGGAGAGGAGCCCAGAGATGGGAACCCACACGGTTTTTTTGGGGCCGGGGAGTAAGGAGTGATGCCTTTATTGTACCAGACAACAAACAACCTCCCCTTCGCTCCGGAGTGAGTTACTAGCTCCATCCCCCACGGCTACTGGTTTTCCCTGTGGAAACGTCCCTGAAAAGACAGTCCAGACCAAAGGCAGGCAAGGCATCTGCTCGCAGATGTACAGAGACATGACACACAGTGCAGGTACTCACAGAACGTGTCCCTCTGCACACACATGCGCATACACACACACACGTGCACACACACAGCCCTCTGTGCTTAGAGAAATACTAAACAGCTTTGTTTTCTTTTTACGTCTCTTTAGAGAAGGACATTTCAGAGCCTCTAAGAACCCAGTGGCTCACTGGGTCTCTAACAGGAGGGTACGGAACGCAGTGTTTCCAAACCCATGTTTCACAAACACCTATAGAGTCTCCCAGGAGAGTGTTCCCTGGAACCCAGTTTGGGAAGTCTGGGAAGTGAATGCCACGTGCCCTCTATCATCCTCCTCCCTTGTTCAAGGTCAGCTAATACTTTCCCGTTGGTTTCCTGAAGTCCCAGGTCCTCAGGGAAGTGTTCACATATAGAAATGCTTTTTTAGAGTATTAAGTTAGTGAAAGCAAGAAAATAAAGAAAGAGGGCAGGGTCCCTCCGTGCAAATGAGCCCTTAAAATAACGGAGACAACGCGGGGAGATGCTCGGCCCGCCTCCCGGCCCTCCAGCCCGGCCCCCCGGCCCTCTTGTTGTGACGCTGGGCTCCTATTACCGGCGGCCGGTGTGGCCGTGGGAGCATCACGTCACACTAGCGAGTTTCCCTCCCGATTCCACGGCCGTACATTCTCCTACGTGCAATGTTTCCATCCCCCGGCGCCAGTGTTTTATTCCGCCGGACCCGGCCTGACCAACCCCTTGGTTTGTTTTCATCTCCCCTGGAGAAATGCTCCTCAAAGCCGGTCTTCCTTCTTGAGAGTTTTCTTTTCATGTAAAAATTAGCTCCCCGTTTGTTTAGAAGAACTAATTCAAAGTCTCTGCGTGTGTGCTTTCTTCTTTCTTTTTCTCCTCCTCCTCCCTCAACGGGGCTGCCGCCGAAAGGTCAAGCTGCTCCCGTGAGCGAGAGGCCAAAGCCACTGGCGTCATTACCTGAAGCTCGACATCAGAATCAAGCCTGAGGCCTGCGTGGCGTGTCAAAGCCAAGGCCACGCCAGGGCAGCCTGAGCAGGTCCCGAGAGAGCTTTCTCCGTTTGCTGCTCTGCCAGCTCCTCCCGTGGGGCACCCCGTGTGCTCCCGAGGCGTCTGGAGGAGGACGCCCGGCAGGCCCGCTGGCCTCCGTCGCTACCAGACACCCCCCACTGGGCCGCACTGCTCCCAGAGTGTGCCTATTTGTGCCATCGTCCTGCTTTGAATTAATCGATGATAAACCCCTGAGCAGAGGGGTCTAGGAAAAGATGCTAATCCCTGGGTCAGTAACCAGTGTCTAAGTTCAGGCATGGGGTGAGGAAAGAAGACCAACTCTCCAATTATACCAGAACTAGAGGCCTGGTGCACGGCATTCATGCACGGGGGGTTGGGGGGGGGACGACAGGGAGGGGAGAGGTGTTCATGAGCCCCGCTGTACCCTCTTGCAGTCCAGGACCCCTGGGGGACGTCTGACTGCCCGTTTAGGCCCTCTCCTGGCAGTTTAGGCCCTCTTAACCATAAGCCCGGCTTCCGGTTGCTTGACGCTCCCCTGAGGGAGCACACTGACCACCAGGGGGGCAGCTCCTGTGTTGAGTGTCTGCCCCCTGGTGGTCAGTGCACATCATAGCGACCAATCATTCCACTGTTATGTCCGTTTGCATATTAGGGTTTTATTATATAGGATGGTGGATAACAAAGCAACGGGAGGCAAAATCACGTGGTGGTCTGTGCGGGTCCAGGAGGTGAGAAGGCCCTTCAATAAACGCTTTTCTCCCTTACTGCTCGGTTTCTTGTCTATAATACAATTCCTCCCTGCCCTGCAGTTCACAATTTACAGAGATTAATGAACACTCATAAAATATTAATGTTATGCCAAATAAATCATAAAGGACTTATTTTTTTTACCATACATGATGGTGAGTATACACTTTCACAACTGTTACTCTTAGAGTGACCAAATCCTTAAGTCAAGCTGTAAAAAACTTTGATTTCTCTGGCTTCCTAGCTTTTTCTTGAATACCAGCTAAGCAAGAAAGTACATTTCCATTCCAAAATTTTAAAAGCAAAATTATAGAGCTATCGGTGTAAAGAAACACCCCAATAAGAAATTTCCTTAAAATGTGATTTTCAGACTAAAATTTTCTGCAAAATTGTGTCAAAACCTCTGCTTAAAACCTGATTACATGCACTATTTGTAGATATTTTTCAATAATACAAAAAAATTAATATATTTTTTTATTATTTCAACAGGAAAGGAGAGGGAGAGAGAGAGAAAAAAAAACACATCAATGATGAGAGGGAATCATTGAGCAGCTGCCTCCTACATACCTCCACTGGTTAGTGAGCCCACAACTCATGCATGTGCCCTTGACCAGAATCAAAACCAGGACCCTCAGTCTGCATGTCAATGCTTTATCCACTGAGCCAAACCAGCTAGAGCACAATAATACAAATATTTTAAGGTACTTCTGAGGACTTGTCTTACTAGCATCATTCTCATAAGTCACAAGAGAGAGCAAGTTGCTGATCATTTTCCTGGACTTCATGTCAGAATCACCATGGAACCTTTAAAAAAAATTCTTAGATGCTCCTCTCTGAGTCAACCCAAGGCACTCTACTCTGGCTCCCTGCTGCTGGGTCAACCAGGTCTGTTTTTTGTTTTGTTTTTTTAAAATATGTTTTATTGATTTTTCACAGAGAGGAAGGGAAAGCGATAGAGAGCTAGAAACATGGATGAGAGAGAAACATCGATCAGCCCCCTCCCCCGGACTGGGGATGTGCCCTTGACCGGAATCGAACCCGGGACCCTTGAGTCTGCAGGCTGACGCTCTATCCACTGAGCCAAACCGGTTTTGGCTGGGTCAACCAGGTGTGGATCCCGTCCCTCACCCAGACAGCTGCCCTCCCGGCACGTGGGGCTGCTTCTGGCGGGAGGGTCCTGACTCCATCACCCTTCCCACTCAGGGTTCCTCAGAAACATCCGTGCGCCAGGCAGCCTTCAAACTGGGGTGCTCCACACAGACTGAACAGCTAGTATGTACTAATTACTTTTTTTTAAAACTTGATAAAAATGGTCTCAGTTCTCTGATAAATCAGCTTTTCTCTCTGTGACAAGCCAAGCATAACCTTCTATGCTTCTTTTCCTAGATGATCATGGTGTGAGCAGAGGAAATTATCATTCCTTTAAAGCAGAAACTTCAGTAGGACAATCAGAAGGAACAGGACCATGACAGACAGAAGGCAAGAAAAGCTGGGCGTCTGTGGCCCCCCTTGACCAAAACTTCTAAAATAACCAAAGGAAAGTTATTAGCACACACGGGTAGGATCACATTCTAGTAAAAAGTCCCACTCTCTCCCAAAGCCTTAGAAAGAGAAGCTTCTTGGAGTAAATCGCCCACAGAAAGAAAAAGCGGCCGATCTGCCACAGTAAATATTTATTCCTTGTGGGACACACCAAATATACAGTGGTCTGCGCCGGAATAATATTTACCCGCGCGGCGAAACGAGTGCGTTACATGCCGCCGGGGAGCAGCGTGCCGCACGACGCTCGGAGAGGCAGAGATACAATGTACAGACGTTACCGGGGCTGCTGGCAGCCAGAGGGGCCGGGTTACAAAAAGGCTATAGTGGCCACCACTACACATACTGACAGGGCACTTGTTAATGATGTTTTTTACATTAAAAAAAAAAGAACTCGCCGAAACCGGTTTGGCTCAGTGGATAGAGCATCGGCCTGCAGACTGAAAGGTCCCGGGTTCGATTCTGGTCAAGGGCATGTACCTTGGTTGCGGGCATATCCCCGGTAGAGGCGGTGCAGGAGGCAGCTGGTCGATGTTTCTCTCTCATGGATGTTTCTAGCTCTCTACCCCTCTCCCTTCATCTCTATAAAAAATCAATAAAATATATATTTTTTTTAAAAAAAAAGAACTTTCCAAACAGTATATGCCTTATGACCCCATTTTAAAATATTTCAATTTTTTATTTATATCTAGATACAATACAACACATTCACAAATCTGGGAGGATATATATACTAAATTTAAAATCTGATTTTTTTGAGCAGCCAGTGTGGCTCAGTAGTTGAGCATCGGCCCATGAACCCAGAGGTCACTGGTTCAGTTCCCGGTCGGGGCACATGCCAGGCTGGGGGCTGTCTCCAGTGGGGGCCTGCGGGAGGCAACAGATGGATGTTTCCATCTCTCTATCCTTCTCCCTCTACAATCAATAAAAAACATATTCTTAGAAATAAATTAAAATAGAGAAATGTTAGAATACGTTTTTAAAATTGGTATTTCTTTCTGGGGAGAGGGATGCGGATGAGGGTAATCTTTATTTTCATTTCCTTCTCTTTACTTCCCTATACTTCCTAACAGACAATTCTTTCTGGAAGTTCTAGTTCAAAGTAAGGAGAATAAGACACGCCATGCTAGCTTATTGCTGTCCGGGGTCCCCCGCGTCCCTTCCTCAGGGAGGGCCGGTGCTGCTGGGGAAGGTGGGGAAAGTGTGGCTCCCTGGAGCCTCCCTCCAGGACCAGGAGCGCTGCTCCAGAACCTCGATTGTCTGTTCAAACTCCGCTCTGTCTGCACTCTGCAGACCAGGCCGGGGGAGAGGCGCACGCTGTGGGAAAAGCACTGGCGTTTGCTGCTCTCTGCTGGCGCGGCCTCGGGCTCAGGGCAAAGCCATCAATGAAGATCGCTTCCTGAGGTCGGTCACTGCCACATCTGGCTGTAACATGCTCATGGAGGTTTGCACGATCCTCTGGGTACATGGAGATACTCTTTATCTAACCAAAGGGACCCCGTGCACAAACACACCCAGCAGGGACCGCCAGCTCACATACTCACAGAGCGCCGGGCAGGGATGGCCGGTCAGGGTGGGTCGGAGGTCAGGTCTTTAAAGGTTTGTTTTTTCTATCGCCTCACAGACGGATCTTTTTCTCATCTCTGCCAGACACGTTCAGAGATCTACCTTCAATCTTGTAAATGCCCCAGGTGTACGTAACTGACTCCCATGTTGTAGCACCATTTGTTACAGTTTTAAAAATGAAAGTAAAATCCCGAACCAAACCAAGGCCGTTTTTGAGTTTGTTGGGAAGCGGTGACGGGCCGCCACCTGCTGAGCCCGGGACCATCCTCTGGGGCTCCTCACCTCCACCCCTCCCCCAACACGCCTGCCGTCAGCAGTCAGCATGCCGCTCCTCCGGTGAAAAGGAAATCGATTTGTGTTGGCCCAAGATTCCAGAACAGTGGCTAAGTGTGCCTGGGGAATGCAGATGCAATGAAAAGCATCATGGCCACTGTTTCCAGAATCTTCCGAGGGCAGTGAGGAAAACTTTCTTTTTTAATATATTTTATTGATTTTATACAGAGAGGAATTGAGAGGGATAGAGAGTTAGAAACGTTGATGAAAGAGAAACATCAACCAGCTGCCTCTTGCACACCCCCCCACCAGAGATGTGCCCGCAACCAAGGTGCGTGCCCTTGACTGGAACTGAACCCGGGACCTTTCAGTCTACAGGCCGACGCTCTATCCACTGAGCCACACCGGTTTCGGCAGTGAGGAAAACTTTCACCTTAGCCCTGTCTTGGGAGCTGTAAGCATAGATGTTGGCAAGAATCCCAGCGTCCACAAAATAATTCTCAATTTTTACTAAAATTATGCTAAAATTACGTTTTAGCCTCTGAGCCTGGAAAGAAAAGTCTGGAATGACCCGGTCCCTTGACTGACAACCTGCATAGATCTCTTGAGGAGGGGTCACGGAAAAGTTTCCATAGAACATTTCTTTGGCAAAAGTGAGCAGCGGCCTCCTCAGCCTCATCGCCTTTCTGCGGATGTCTCTGCTGCCCGGTCCAAGGAGAGGCCACAGGCCACAGAGCTAAAGGGTGGGGTGGCCTCGGCGTTGATCCCTGCTGGAACCTTCCGTCAGTACCATCAGAAGGGGAGTTGCAGCCCGGCTGGTGTGGCTCAGTGGTTGAGTGTCAACCTACAAACCAGGGTTCCCAGTCAGGCACGTCTGGGTTGCAGGCTCACAGGCTCAATGCCCAGAAGTGCAGGAGGCAGCCGATCAATAGTTCTTCTCATCGTTGATATCCTATCTCTCTCTCCCTCTCCCTTCCTCTCTGAAGTCTATATATATACTTTTTAAAAAAAAAAAAAAAAAAGCAGTCAAATTGCACACTGCTGCTCCCATGTGCCTGGTGCTGGGCTGGCAGCAAACCCAGACCTCAGGGCCAAAATGGCCACGACCTTGTGGAGCAGAAATGACCTACTATAATACAACGGTAAATTATAAAATAAAAGTAAAAATAAAAACTGAGCAGTGAGAAGGCCCAGGCACTGAGCCAGCCCTTCAGCCCATTTTATCACGAAATCACACAATGCCCCGAAAGGGGACATTATCCCCATTTCACAGAAGAAGAACTGAGGCTCAGAAAGCTTCAATCATTGGCCAATTGGCTAACAGTGAAATTGGCATTGAAACCCAGATCGTCTGACCCCGAAATCTCTTTCAAGTCCACCAAACTGCCACAGAGATGACACTTCTTGTCCCATCGCAGCCACTTACAGGTGGAGGACTCTAGACAGTCACTGAATCTTTGGGGCTTCTCTCTATTCTTCTGTAAATTGTGGAAACCAACCCAAATTACTAAGACTCCCTTCAACTCCTAAAATCCACTATTCTCACTCATTTCTTCCTTTGCCACCCCCCTCCCCTGCTTTTTTTATGTGATTAAGGATATAAATTCTCTAAGCTAAAATAATCCAAAGTTAACCTAAACCCTTCACACATATCTCTCTCTCTCTCTCTCTCTCTCTCTCTCTCTCTCTCTCTCTCTGCTATAATTGTCAGTAATATTCTCTATCCTGGTCATATTCAAAGGTAGATACAGGTTATCAAATGAAAGCAAGCCAAATAAAGAACCAAGTGCTATGAAAATATTTAGCATGGTCTCAAAAATTTTGATCCCCAATATTATTATTTAGAGCCAAAAAAACAAAGAAAAAAATCTAACATATCTGAAATTAATTCATGAAAGGTGTTTTGCCACACTACCACTAGGATCTGGTCTCGCATTTTATTAATGTCCTAGAGGCCAGGTGCTCAGATTCATGCACCGGTGGGATCCCTCGGCCTGACCTGCACCCTCTCGAAATCCAGGGCCTCTCAGGGGATGTCAGACTGCCAGTTTCGGCCCGATCCCCACAGCCCAGGCTGAGGGACCCCACCAGTGCATGAATCTGTACACCAGGCCTCTAGTATGCAGAGCAGATCTTTGGTTAATCTTTTCCTGCCCTCCCCTCTCCCCCCTTCCCTCTGAGATTCATCAGTCTGTTCCATGTTTCCATGCCTGTGCATTGAGTGTCTGCCCCCTAGTGGTCAGTGCACATCATAGCTATCGGTTAAACGTTTGAACAGTCACTTGGGCTTTATATATATATATAGTAATCTCCAAGCATCTTTATCCAAGGTGACAATGCCTTTAATCTAAAAATTATTACATATTAAAGAGCAAATGTTTTAATATTTTAAATGAAAATAAGATCCTCATTCCCATCAATTATTTAACTCAACTGTTTGGTCTTAACCAAAGTATGGCATTCAAAAAGCAAGCAATCCTTTTAAGACTTATTTTCCTCAGTAAAAGGTACACTCTACTTCATTATTAATGTACAATTGAATTAAAACAAAACTCTACACCCACATTTTGCGTTTCAAACTACAGATATCTTCATTAGCTAACAACTGCTGAACCTGTGGCCACAGTTCTGAAATACCGTACGTGGTAAAGAATAATTAAGTAGCAAGGGGCAAAAGGTTACTTAAGACTTGACTACAGTGTGAGCTTAAATTATAGGTTTTAAGCGACATGCAAGGCCCAGTGCACATGAAAAAAAAAGGGGGCAATTTTCATGGAATGCAGAACAAATTAACTTTTTAACATTTAATAACACCCAATTGCATAATGGGATTTTGCTAAGTGCCGGGGAGGCGGGGTGCCGAAAATAAAAGTAACACTGCGAAGTATGCTTGTTAACTGCCTTAAGTCAAAGGCATTATTAGCCACTAAACGCCGCAGTAAACCCACACTTGGCGACATGAAAGACTGCCTTCTGCCGGCTCCCTGGCCTGTTTTGTTTGTTGTTTCTCTTTAAAAGAGGGGAGAGATCAAAACCCTTTCGGGGGGTTAGTCAGCCTGTTCCCAGAATGTCTGCTCCACGCGGCCCAGCCCAGAAGCCACCCCCTGCCCCGTGAAGCCAGCCGGCACGGCGGCCGGCCGCGGGCGCTGCAAACCACTCCCGGGGCTCACAGTGCAGTCTGCGCCTCTCGCCCGTAAAGCTGGCACCGCGGGCCCGGGGCCAGCCTTTGTTTCCATCCAATTAACGGAGCGGAGTGGCCCCCACTGTGAAAAGACCCCGTGACCCAGCCCCGAAGCCTGACCGAGGAACGGGGCGCAGGCCCAAGCAAGAAGCCACTGGGCCGCCCCGGCCACACCCTCCGCCTCCCTGGGGACAGGGTCAGCGACTGGGTTCCTGTCCTCAGGGGTGGAAACACACCATCACCTCCTGCTGACCCCATCTGCAATCCAAGCCCGCTCAAGCCTCCAGAGGAGCCAGTGCCTTGTAACCTCCAGGATGCTGCGAGCTAATCTTACATCCCCCGGGGCAGGGGCTGCATTCACTCTCATCTGGAAAGGCTGGGGTCCCACCCCGTGGCAGGCAAGGACAGACCGAAGGGGACAGAAAGTCCCCTTCACAGGGCCTCGGCCCGGCCCCGGCACGCCGCCACCTCCCAGTCAGCCTCCGCCTGGTCCGCCTTCGTGGCCCGCTCTCCTTCCTGCGCCTCATCCCTCCTGGAACCCCCGGAGCCTGGCTGAGGGCGGGGTCGGCCGCACAGAGAGCACACGGTGCTGAGGCTTCTGGAGGCTGGCGGGAGGCTCTCCCTGATGAGCCAGAAAGTCTCCTTCCTGACGTGAGGCAGGTCCTAAAGATCCCTCGTTCCCGGGCCCTTGGCACACAGGAGCCTCGCCTCGGAGCCGGAATAAGACCTCCCAGGCCCTCCCCACAGGCCTGGCAGGCAGCCACCCAGTGCTGCTCGGGGGGACGGGGGACAGGGGAAGGGGGCGGGGAGCATCCCGGCCGGGCAGCCTCAGGCCGCTCTAAAACACCGTCCCCGCGCCCACGGAGGCCGGGCCACGGGAGTGTGGCCGGGTGCAGAGCCTTAAATCCAGAAGGATGAAATTCCGACAATGGGACGTGTCCAGCGTGAACTAATGACAACCTTCCAAAACTGTGCTTATCAGTGGGTGTTTAAACCCCTAGAAGGAATGTCCGCAGGGAGTTAATACTATACATTGGGATTAGTTCACAAGCCAGTCCTCAGAAGACTCTCCCGGCCACCGTCTGCCAAAACGGAACTAAACGGGGTGCATGGGAAATGAGACACTAGCAGAAAACAACGGGCTTGTGAGGGGTTAGCACCTGTCTACAGTGAGAGTTTAAAACAGCTTGTGGACTAGACCAAGATGTACAGCTCCTGAAACTGTTAGAAACTGTGTCCACTGCAGCCGTGGGGTGCACACGCCGCCCCAGCTACCTGCACAGAGCCACCATTTCTAGCGCATCGTGTGTCCCCCAACCCCCAGCTCCCCGCCCAGGGTCCCTAACTAATACTGAGCCAGAACCATGAATGACAGATTCTCCTGGAAGGAAACCTAGGAGCATCAGAAAACAAATGCCCTAGCCCAGCCGTGGGCAAACTAAGGCCCGCGGGCCGGATCCGGCCCGTTCGGCTGTTCTATCCGCCCACGGAGCCGAAAGAGCGGAGGGTTCTCTTGCTCTCCCCTCCGCTCCTTCACCAGCAGCCCAAGATGAGAGTGCCAGCATGGTCAGGTTGCTTTTGTTCCGGCCCTCCGGTCCAGTTTAAGAACCCATGGTGGCCCTCAAGTCAAAAAGTTTGCCCACCCCTGCCCTAGCCACATAAGGGGGAAAGGGCCAGTGGCGTTCAGTGCCATTGGCTGCTCACTCCCGGGAGACAATGGACCTCCTCCCGCCTCCATGTGACTTGCAGTGGCCATTCCACCTGTGGGATGCTTCTGAGAAGCTGTACCTGTGGGATAACAAGGAGAATCCCAGGAGAGCGTGGACCGGGAGGTGGTGGGGACGTGGCGTGGCTGTCTGGTGAAGTGCGTGGCCCTGGCGGCCAGCTCCGGGATTCGGCGCAGCGCGGGCTCAGACATCTGCCGAATGAATGGCAGACGGCGGTGTCCCGGCCCACGGGATCTTACAGGTCAGCGTGGGGTGCTGAACCCTAAAATGTACATAGCTTCTCAGCTGTCGTTCCTTTTTCTAATTTGTATAAACGTGGGTAAAGGAGCGGCGTCTCTTTCCTTTGGGAGGGAGAGGGAGGCAGCGCTAACTCGATGGCACAGGGGCCGGGCACGTGGATGATGGGACCGCAGGCGGGGGGAGCCCACAGACACGCGGGGGACACAGGTCCGGTGTGGCCGGGATTTCTGACTTTTGTCAAGATAAATCAAAGCGGACTTTTTAAATGTAAAGTCTCCCGTTTTTTAATTGTGGCGACAAGTAACTGTTTTCATAAAAACTCCCTGTTAGGCAAATCCGATGTGGGATCAAAGACGAAGGTGATTTTTCGCCCCCGCGCTCTTCCTCGAGGCCAGAGAGCGAGGGGGGAGGGCACGCCGCCCCCGTGGGTTCACACGGGACCAAGAGGCTGCGAGGCGGGGCTTCGGCACACGGGGGCTGGCACACGGCCCCAAGGCCCCTTCCACCATACCCGGGCCATCACCTTCACACTTTAAAAAAAAGAAATGGCCAGCGAAACCCAGTACCCAGGGAGAATAAAACTGAGGCTCTCCCGATGAAGTCTGCCTCCCACCCTCACCCTGACGCCGAGGGCTCTCCTGGCCCCGGGCTCCCCGAGGCCGCGCTGGGAGCCAGGGGCTGTGGGGGCGGGCCGCTCGGGTGAAAGGAAAGGAGACAAAGTCCGTCCAAGGCAAACTCCAAGAGGAAATGGACTTGGAGTCGCCGTCGGAAGGGAAGCGGCTTTGTAAAACGTTCCATTATGCAGCGCTGAGCGTGGAGCCAAGGGCAGGAAGACACCTATTAGCAATACAAGCTGAGAACTACAGCGCCCCGCAGCCCCGGGCCCGGAGAGCGTGTTTAAGAGCTGGTGCACGACCAGGCCCGCAGGCAAACTGGAGAAGACCACGGAGAAACTGGGCATGGAGTGGGAGTTCTGTACTTTTAAAAAAAAATACGTACTTTTTATTGATTTCGGAGAGGAAGGGAGAGGGAGAAAGAAAGAGAGAGAGAAACATCAATGATGAGAACAAATCACTGATCAGCTGCCTCCTGCATCCCCCCACTGGGGATCAAGCTGCAGCCCGGGCGTGTGCCCTGACCAGGAACCAAACCTTGACCTCCTGGTTTTGGTTTACAGGTCAACACTCAACCACTGAGCCACCCCAGCCGGGCAGACGTTCTGTACTGTAATTGGCACATATAACATTGGAGCTCAGAAGGACTAACGCATCCCAGAAGTTGACAGCTTTCAGGGCCACGGACACATTACAAACTCACTCTGGAGCCAGGAGACACCATTTTCACCTATAAAACGGCCCAAGATTTGTTTGTGTTTTAGTGATAATTCCCAGTGCTGACAGACATGCTGGAAGCGGACTGAGGATGCCACCTTCCTGAAGGGAGCCAGTGTCAGGAGCCCTTCCAGGGCCACGGAAACCCGCCATCACTTCCACGTGTGCGCATGTATCCTGAGCAAACGGTCACACAGGTGCCGAGCTTTACCTGCAAAGATGTCACTGCAGCATCGTTCCTAGAAATCAGGACCTCAAAGCAGCCAACCTATTCAACACCAGAAAATTGGTTAAAGTGACTTTGGCATAGCCATACTATGTAGCATTCAATGCGATGTATAATAATATAGGTGATGCCACAGAAAATACCCCTGAGATGAAATTAAGAGGAAAACTAGGACTACAAACACACCTCTTCTACAAGATGACAATCTTTACAGTAATGTACTCTGAGAGAAACCGGGAGAGGAATGCTCGGAGAGAATGATGGCTGTTTTTCATTTTTATGTTTTTCTGTTTTAATGCAAATTTTCGACCACAACAGTATTTAATGTAATTCTTCATTATTTCAAAGGGTACATAAAATGAAAGCACGTATTATATTACTGTTTTGAAAGACTTGCAAAAATGTTCTCTGTGGGTATCACTTAAACTCATTTCGCTGTATAACCCAACCAGAAATCCATCACCACTTATCCTGTTTGGGGTCCTTTCTCCTTCCGCTCCGATCCTCCAGCAAATGGAGTTATCAGAGGACTTGCTAGCTGACCCAAATCTCCGAATGAGCTAAGACTGCGGGCCATTCAGGCCCTGCCTCCGCTCGGTCGGCCCAGAGAAGCTGGTTTTGGTTGGGTCTGTGTTCACCTCGCCACAGGTCAGGGGCGAAGGCCAGCCCTGCCTTTCGCTGCCCGTGCCAGTCCGCTGGGCTTGTTTATATGCAGGTCTTCGCTCTCTGCGACGGAGCGGGGCGGTCTTCTAGGACAGGACTGCGTAGGCTCATGTTGGGGTGATCCCCTGAAGGTGCCGTGATGGCAACGTCCTTACTAGTGAAGGTGTCATCAGGGAGCACAGATTGCCCCTTGCATTTGCTATGCTAGCAGTGGCACTAGCACAGGGGTAGGCAAACTTTTTGACTCAAGGACCACAATGGGTTCTTAAACTGGACCGGAGGGCGGAACAAAAGCATGGATGGCGTGTTTGTGTGAACTAATATAAATTCAAAGTAAACATCATTACATAAAAGGGTATGGTCTTTTTTTATTTACTTATTTCAATAGTTCAGAACAGCCATCCGGAGAGCAGGCCGTAGTTTGCCCACGCCTGCACTAGCACCTCATAAATTAGCAATAATCTGGTCGTTTAGATTACACCCTTCAATATGTCCCTTTACTTTGACCTGCTAATCTGTGCTATGGAAATCTATAAGAATCTGTGATTAAGAAGAAAAAAAAGTTCAAAACAAAACTTTAACTCAACCTAATTTTTTAAAATATCTTAAATATATTTTTATTGATTTCAGAGAGGGAGAGAGAGACAGAAATATCAATGATGTGAGAAAATCATCAATCGGCTGCCTCCTGCACGCCACCTACTGGGGATTTAGCCAGCAACTGGGAATACGCCCTGACCAGGAATCGAACCATGACCTCCTGGGTCATAGTCGACAACCAACCACCGAGCAACACCATCTGGGCTCAACCTAATTCGTAATAAGGGAATGGCTGGGTGAATCATCACTCCTGGTCCCGGCAGCGTCTCCACCAGGGCGAGGCCGGAAGTTGTGACAGCTGTGAGCAAATGCAGGTCTACAGATTCCTCAGGCACCAAGGGTCGTAGAGACACGGGGTTTCCCACCCACACAGTTACCATTGGAACACATTGTATCGGCACCAATACTGGATCAGAGGCTAAAGAAAACGGTGTGGAACTCATCACCTAGTGTCGGCTGTGAGGAGTTCAGAAAAACAAGTTAACAGTAAAAAATGAGCTGACTGCTTCCTGGGCATCCAACTATTACCTAACATCCCCTATTAAATGGTATCAGATACTGCAGTCACCAGCTCTGAGTTTCACAGAAGATAAATTGTGTTTAAAGACTCAAAGCCAAGCTCACGGAGAGTGCTATCAAGCTGGAAACAAAGATCTGGAAAGATGAAGGGCTCGGCTGAGCCGGGAGTTCAGGCCCGCAGAGAGTGCGTTTACAGAAAGAACTGTAAACCTAATTGGAATGCGGAGAATAATTTACCTCAAGTGATACACGGCATAAACCTTTCAAACACTTGCAACTTAACACCCGCACGATGATGAAGCCTGCTCTTGTTCCAGGATGATAATTGCTTCTTAAGCACAAAGGGATCATAAAAATTCCACAGTGACAAAACAGAGTCCTGAACCCGCTCCATGGAAGCACCGTCGTGGCGGGGAGGGTTAGCCGCGTTCCTGCTGCCGAGGCCGCTGTGCCTGAAAGACTGCTCAGCTCCGGGAGTGGATGATAATCGAAGGTCTAAACACCTGAGTTGTAAAGTGCCTAACTCGTTAGTGAAATAATACCCGATCCCCTGCCTAAACCGGT
Source organism: Vespertilio murinus (assembly GCA_963924515.1). Taxonomy (NCBI): domain Eukaryota; kingdom Metazoa; phylum Chordata; class Mammalia; order Chiroptera; family Vespertilionidae; genus Vespertilio; species Vespertilio murinus. The sequence continues at coordinate 5,523,654 of OZ004712.1, forward strand.
TTGGCTCAGTGGATAGAGCGTCGGCCTGTGGACTGGGGGGTCCCAGGTTCATGGTCAAGGGCATGTACATTAGTTGCGGGCACATCCCCGGTGGGGAGGTGCAGGAGGCAGCTGGTCAATGTTTCTAACTCTCTATCCCTCTCCCTTCCTCTCTGTGGAAAATCAATAAAGTATATTTAAATAATAATAATGATAATAATAATACCCGGTCCCCGAGGACATGCTTGGCAGAGACGTGAGGCACGCCTCCAGGGGCTCCCTAAAAACCGCCAACCGTCCCTGGGCAGGACCGACAACAAGCACGTATGGAGGGCCTACCACGTGCCACCCGGGCTCTGTGTGAGGCTCAGCGGTGACCACGTTAGGTCTGCCAGTGCATTCAACCCTGGACACAGACCTAAAACGGACCGGAAGTCCACATTAACTGGAAAGTACAACACTGATCTGCTACTGAAGTTTGGGGTCCTGGAAGAAAAATGACAGGAAGCATGGCTATACGTGTTTTCCAACAGGGTGAGTCCTATCACCAAAAAATACATCAGCATAATCTACTGTTGAGCTACATAGCTCCTAGTAGTCACCGTTAGCATCAATGAAAATGACTTTCTTCTGATAATACACTTAAAAATTATGTATGATATATCTACTCATATTTCTCTTAAGAAGCACCATTTTATCTTTTCAAATCTTTAAGTGATCATCCTCAATGACAAAAGGCTAAAATAAGAGGTAATATTTGTCTCTCTTCATAATTATCATCAATATTAGGCTATGAGCCACATCAAACCTTTATGTAACTCTTCCGATCACAAAACCTATACATAGTAGTTGCTCAATAAATATTTGCTAGTACAATCCCTTAATCTGAAGCTCTTAATCCCTGAATTTCAATGATCAAATACCCTATTCTTTCTAATGAGTTTTTTGAATTATTTCCGAATATTTTGACACATCACATTAAACATTTGCAGACTGAATAATGCTTTCAAGATTCACGAACCAGCACAAGATACATTTCCTGAGCTAAATCTAAAGGAGTTAAATGAAGCACACATGTAGGTTTATATAAAAAACAATAAGAAATACACCAGTTTGTGCCGTTTCTTGAAATCTGATCGAAATCTGAGTTTAAATTTAAATGTATAGGGGAGAAAGGAGAAATTGATTTCCTTCGAGGAGACAGCTTTGCAAAGTTGCAGAGCTGGTTCCACAGAACCCGATCTCTCGGTCGTTGGTGAACCCAACAATAAGGTTGTGGACAAGCAACAGTGTTGAAACCTTGTCAAGAAATATTTTAAATATTAAAAAGTTATGTCAGCCCTTGTTCTGTTCATGACTAAACTTGATACAATCAAGAAAAATTAGTTTCGGATGTGGGATACTTCGGCGATTTGAAGTAGTTTGCTAAATAGGAAGCGAAATCCAATTACTTTTCTGAAGATTTGGCATCTTCAACTGAAAACCAATATTCCAATTAACATTAGACAAATATCCAAGCTTATCCACATGTTCCAGGCATCCTTTCTGGCCAACAAGTAGGCTGCATTTCTGTGTTTAATTATTCCCTTATGTATACATAGGGCCTGCATTATACTCGGAGTACATAAGGCCAACAAAAAAAAAAAAAACTTACATTCCTCTGTGGTCTGCTTCTGCATGTGCACAATCCAAATTTAACCTCCTACATAGTTTTATCTTCTTTTCTAAGTTAAAAATGTGCCAACACAATTCTACTTTTAAAAAAATATGTGATGTTTCAAACTACGTAAATGGAGCTAATATCAAAGGTGCTCCCTGAATCGCTTCACTGTACCCCAAAATTACAAACAAAAAACAGCTTCATCATCTAATGTTGCCTCTAGCCTGCCCGACTCTAAAGCAATTCGGAGTGTCCTGAGCCTGATTATGTATCTGCGTGGCTCCCTTATCTTGCCAGGAGGGGGGCGGGGGGTGGGGTATGGGCAGTTGCTAGGCAATGGGCGTAGAGTTTCAGCCATGCAACGGGAAACCGTCTCAAGATCTGCTGTCCCAGAGTGCGCACGCAGCTAACCAAGCCACACGGCATACTCACACATGTGTTAATGGGGTTAAGCCGATGTAGTTTTTTATCACAGTTTTAAAAAAAAAAAGTGGATGGATTAATAAAATGGAAGATGAGAGAGTAGAGGAAATAAAAGTAGACAGCTCTCATGAGACACGTGTGTGAAAGGGGGAAAGAAAGTATGGATTACATCTGAGAGAAACAAGGAAAAGTTACAGGAGGCAGGTCGAGCGCTGGGGTAAACTTCTGCATGTTTATAGGCTGTAGGGAAGGAACAGAGAAAGGAAAAGATGGAAAATATATAACCCAAATACTATAGCTAAGTAATTAGGATTCCAGAAGCTAGTGGGAGGTCAAAAGGGTCAAGTGAAAAGGGGATCTGAAGAAAAGGAAGGAACCCCAATGTCTGAGACAGGAAGACAGAGAGGCTTGGTGAGACGTGTGAGCGACAGGCCCCTGGTTCTCAACCTTCCTGACCAAGAGCACTGACGGTTGTCTCCTGGGATGAGAGGCGGAGCGGGGGAGCAGTCGCCCCGGGAGACCGCTGGCTGACGGAGAGCGATGGGAGAGGGACGGAGGAAGGGAAGCAGAATTTCAGGCCAATGAACTCGGAGGCATGTTTTCAAGAGGCAGCAGGAACAGAGACAGTGAGTGCTCTTGGTGTGGTTGGCGTCTCAAAGGAAAGGGAAGGAGAGAGAGAGAGAGAGACTCACAGGAAGAGGGAAGAAATCACTTAAAATGACCAGTGGTAGAGTCCATGCCCTACAGCAGGGGTGGGGAACCTTTCTTCCTGCCAAGGGCCACTTGGATATTTATAACATCATTCTCGGGCCATAGAAAATTATCAACTTGAAAATCGCCTGCTGTATTTGGCCAAACATTTAATGAACTCACCCCCGATGCCTGGGCAGGGCCAGGCCAGACGGTTTCGGTGGCCATACAAGGCTCTCGGGCTGCACGTTCCCCACCCCTGCAAGCAAGGAATGTGAAAATAAATTGAACTTGGAGGTATGTTTTCAAGTAGAAACGGCCCTGACAAAGTGAGAGACGAAGCTTCCTGCTGTAGCTGATGCAGAATGGAGCGAGTCTACTTCTCCTACCTGCATTTCCTGTTCGCCAATGCAGCCTCTCTTCGCTAACATAGACCTTTCTCTGCAAATCTGTTTGGTAAACAGTCCCTGTACTTGCCCAGTATGTCACTGTCTCACGCACTGATGGGCGAGCAAAGAAACAGTTCCTGTTGACAGGTCACCAGGAGAAAAGAGGCACGTAGTCAAGTAACTATAACGTCGGGCGGAATATAAATGTCACAACACAGGCTTAATCATCATGCTCCGGAGGTTCAAAGCAGTTACAGATGACTGGGAAGGGCAAGATGAAATAGGAAAAGGCTTCACAAAGGAGACAGACTTTGGAGGAAGCTTCCAGAAAGGAAGAGGAGTTGAGGTTGGTGGGGAAGGGTGAGGTTCAAGTAGTAAGACTAGCATATGCAAAGGCATGATAAAAGAAATGCACAGGGTAATTTTGATCAAAAGAGAAGAGTCTAACAAGCAAATAAAAAGATATTCGACATCATTAGTCATCAGGAAAAATGCACTAAACTCATAATGAGATATCCAGAGTGAGACAACAGAATGGCGACAATTAAAAAAACAGACAAGCCCTGGCTGGTGTGGCTCAGTTGGTTTAGCAGGTCCCATGCACCGAAAGGTCACCGGTTCAATTCCCGGTCAAGGCACATGCCTGTGTTTCAGGCTCAATCTCCAGTAGAGGGTGTGCAGGAAGCAGTCGATCAATATTTTTCTCTCCCTCCCCCTCTCCCTTCTTTCTCTCTAAAAAAATTAATAAGAGCATATTTTTTAAAAAAACACACAAACAGACAATAACAAGTGATGGTGATGAAACTGCTGGAGTAACTGGAACCTGCATACATTGCTGGTTGGAATATAAAATGATACCACACTGAGAAAAACAGTTGGTCAGTTTCATAAAAAGTTCACCATAAATATACTATATGACCCTGAAATTCCACTCCTAAGAATCTACCAAGAGAAAACAAACTGTATGTCCACAGAAAGACATTATATGAATATTCATAACAGCACTGTTTACTTACTGGTCTAAATGGGAAACAACCCAAATGCCTATCAACTGATAAAAACAGATGTGGTGTGCCCAGACGATGGAATGCCACTCCACAATAAAAAGGAGTAAACTCCTGACACACAGTACAACACGGCTAAACTTCAAGAGCATTATGTTTAGTAAAAGGACCCAGATCCAAAAAACTACTTATTGTATGATTCTATTTACATAAAATATCAGAAAATGACAAATTAAAGAGACAGAAAGTAGACTAGTAGTTTCTTGGTGTTCAGGGTGAGAGGGGAGTAAGTGTAAATGGGCATGAGGGAGCTCTGGGGGGAACAGTAAAGTTAGAAAAATTAATTGTGATGATGGCTGCACAACTCTAAGTTTATTAAAAATCAGTAAGTGGTACATTTACATTGGTTGAATTTTGCAGTATGCAAAGTACTCATTAATAAAGCTTTTTTTTTCCCAGAGGATAGGCTAGCTCGACTGGTATGCAGGTTTTGCAGAAGTAGGGGTTAAGATTAGAAGGAGGTGGGTTGCAGTCTTCAGAAATGTGTGAATGCCAGAGTGAGACAAGAGGGGTCTCCTGAAGGTTTGGGAATGGGACAGCACAAAAACAAAGAAAAAGTGCAGATAATTACATGGAGAAGGTTAGTCTTATCTGGTGTGTCAGACCAGCAGTTGACTCGTTAGATCATAAGGACCAGGCTCTATGGGCTTCCTTGAGTTCATGGCCTCAGTTTTGCAAAGGCTGATCCTCTTACACACCTCTACTTTGAGTCACCAAGGTGGGATAAAAGATGGAGGGGAAAGGGACCCAGTGAAAATCCATCACTTCCTTGGGAAACACATCTTCAAACATATATGACCTCTGAGCCCATCATTCTAACTGGTGAGTCAACTGAACAAGAATATTAAGGGTTGGCCAGAAGCCAGTCCCGGATGGGGAGAGAGGGCGGTAGAGAATCAGTGTTTGGGTGGGAGGGGAGGTTGGATTTCCCTGAAATCTAATATTCTGCTATAAGAGATTTGAAAAATCATGTAAAAGGAAACTTAAAAATAGAGTGTGAGCCATCATGGAAAATAGGGAAGTGCCTGCTGATTTTACTGCACCAAGTTCTACTAACAATTCCCAGGTAGAGTGACACTATATTTAAATCGATTTAAATTCCAATATTCAAAGTCATTTCTTTTAATTTAATTAAATTGTGTTTTCCTACTATGACCTTCTCCCTGGATATACAGTTGAGTCTCACAAAAAATATCTTTTTTAAAAGATACCACCTCAGTTTATCCTTGGTTACATGTGGGACTTTCAAGCAGCACTCAGCGTACTGCCTGCCCTCTGTTTATTCATATACAGAGAAACACACAGCAGGACTGATAAAGCTGCCCAACTGTTCATGGATACTCTTATAAAGACCACATTCCTTCTTTTAATCCTTCCAGGTCTCTCTAGGAACCTGGCTCTCTTTCCCTTTATTTAAAGAGAGAGGAAGGGGGAGGAAGGAAGGTAGAGGGGAGGGATGTGAGGATTGTGATCATTGTTAATTCACAATTCAAACCATTCAGAACTCCATTTACAGAAAACTAATACAAAAGGCATAAGTGTGCCAGATGGGATTAAACAGGAAGACAGATAACATACATGAAAGAAGACTTTATACAATTACAGATAATTGGAGGCCACTTATATATTTTTCTCTCATCGCTGGCACAAAAAGATAAGATTTGCATTTCCTTATAATGGGCCCATAAATAGCTTTATTGTAATAGTAGACACATCTTGCTTCTGAATGTATCTCAAAAGACTAATTTAAAAAAAAAAAAAAGATCAAACAACAAATAGAAGGAAATTGTCCCACCGGAGCATAGCCCCGATTACTTTGGCTTAGAATACTTTCTATCAGACAGGTGATCAAATTTCTAAATCTGATGAATTCACCAAAGCGAAATCCTAACATTGCGTTTACAACCTAGGGAACTGTTCAAACTAACACTAGCAAGCAGAAAACTTAAATACTGACGGAAGAACATGCAGAAAAAAGAAATATGCATTTAATTTTTTTTTAAATGCACGCCCCAGGGAAGTAAAGCATACCAGATGGATATTAAAGTAGAATGTTTTTTTAATACACTAATAGGTCTGTTCTCCCTTTGATTTATGTGCAATACCCATTAATGTCAATTAGTGCTACATACTTCAACCCAGGGAAGCATAACTCCAATGTTATAATAATACTTTGCACGTACAGATTTTGTTTGAAAATTAATTCAGTCTCACAAAGCCCAGTAACCTAGATCCCGATCAGTCAAGTCCACGGAACAATGGTGGCGGGTCAGCAGCCACACCCCGGCCAGGGCTGACATTACATGACCCCGAAGGCTCCATTTGTTCCTCAAATTCTGACCCACCAGAAAGTCGCAGTCTCTTGCCCTAACTAGTATGCAGATACAATAAATGTTTATGGAGAATGTTACCAGAAGGTAAGCACCAGGTTGGATGCTTCTCAGACAGATTCTGAGAGGCCAAGGGTGAAATTAAAGCAGCAAGGCTCCGAGGGGTTAGCAGCATACCCCAAGTCAAGGAGCCAGGAAGAGCTGAAACAAAGACCCAAATCTGTGGGTTTTTCCACAAATTTGATGTGTGTTTTTCTTCTTTTCCAAACTATAAGAGAACGTTTATTAGGAAGTTACAGAGGTAGTAGAAGTGAGCCAACTGGACTGCTTGGGCTCAGGAGACAAGTTACAGAGGCAGATAAGGGAGTTTAGAGAGAGAGAAGCAAAGGTAACGTGCTTGGAGGGAAGAAGAGATGAAAGGGAAAGGCACAGGTGTACTCCTGGGAGGGAGTGCGTACCTTTTTGTTGTTTTTTTCTAATAGCTGAGTACATGGTTTATGTAAGGGAAGGCTCCTGGTAGTCCCCTAACCATGTAAGAGTACTTGCCATTGCTCGCTATTCACATCCAGTGAAGGAAACCCATTGGGCCAATGATAGTCTTATCGTAAACAAAAATTTAAAAGAACTAAAGGAAATTAAAAATCAAGAAAAGCGGCATTACAAGAAACAATATAAATTGCAAGTTGACAACTATCTGTAGTAAGAACTGCAATGTCCGCTACGGTAACCACTGGCCACCTGGGGGTATTTAGCATTTGAAATGTGTTGCAAGTATAACATAAACCATGTTTTTAAGACTTACTATGAAAAAATATAAATATATCAATAATTTTTATTGGATTACAAATTGAAATGGTAACATTAATTTCACTTGTTTTATTTTACTTTTTAAATGTGGCTACTAGAAAACTAAAAATTATATGGCTCACACTTGAAGCGTTTACTTCTATTGGGCTAGAATATATATTGAATACATCAGTGATGTACTAGTACTTGTAACATACACAGTTTGGAGATAATATTCTAGGTTGCATCTAACCTGAAGGAAGAAAAATTTACATAATTTTGAAAGAGCTTTGTCTACTTCTCTCATTTGACTAAAGGGAATAGTGAGGTTAGAGTCAACAAGACAACACCCACTCTATTCCTATATTCATTTAAGTACAAAGTACAGGTATCTAATTGCTCTCTTTTGAATAAACTAACTCATATCCCATATAATAAAGATGTAATATGCAAATGGTTATTACACTGTGAAGCGTAACCCAACGGCATAACAACCAGATCACGGATCAGCAGGAGGGTGGGGCAGAGAGCTACAATCCGAGAGCAGAGAGCTACAGGAGGGGGCAGGGCAGCAAGCTATGAGGGGGGCGAGAGAGTGGAGGGAGCTACAGGAGGGCAGCAGCCAGCTACTGGTGAGCTACTAGTGCACAGATTCATGCACAGGGCTACTAGTATGGAATAACAACCCAAAATTCCACACATTCAGAAACTAGAGAAATTAGCTTCTAAGGTATATATGAGAGAAAGGAAATATTTCCCTCCAAAAATACCAATGAAGACCAAGAGTTAAGGGCCATATCCCATTTTTATTTTTATTTTTTTAAATATATTTTTAATGATTTCAGAGAGGGAAAGAGGGATAGAAACATCAATGATGAGAATCATTGATTGGCTGCCTCCTGCATGCCCCCTACAGGAGGCATAAAATTGAACCCTTACCTCCTGGTTCATAGGTCGACATTCAACCACTGAGCCACACCAGCGGGGCTATATTCCATTTTTCAAAAAGTTATTATTTCTTTTAATTGTAGTAAAACCAAAAGACTATAAAATTTATCATCTTAACTATTTTTTGAGTGTATAATTCAGTAATATTAAATATATTCACAAATTGTGAAAAAATTATTTTCATGCTTATCAAATTATGATCATAATATTAAAGGAGATGGTTCAAGAATATTAAGTCATCTAAAACAAATGTATACCATTTTCAACTTTTTTATTTTTTCCAAATCTTTGCACATCTACCATTACAGATACATCCATTTCATTATTCACTACAGATTAACCTGCTTTTTTCAATTACGACAAATGTTTTCTATTATTCCACTTTTTTAAATAATGGCATGAGATGATATCATGTCAAATAGTAGAACTACAATAACTTAATCATTTTCCAGCTAGAATAGCTGGTTTCTAATTTCTTGCCAAACTGGTTAACACTATAAACAAACAACTTTGTGAACTAGTTTCCAAGAGTAGAAATAAGGGGTAAAGGCATACAAACTTCCTTGTTTCCCCTTAACCATCCTCTTTGTCTCCTGCCATCCCATCCTTCTGTTAACTTACCTCTTCCCTCATCCCAGTCACGTGACCGAGACTCCTGTGCCCCCTCGGACCTGTGTATCCTCCTCTCCTTCCAAGAAGGATTTCTTTTTCACTCACAAGTGGGTATAAGAAAAACAAATGCAGCCCCCTCACAGCCTCCCGGAGCCTTTCTCAGTCTGTTAGCAGTGTTCTCCTTGCCAGGCCAGGAGGAATGTGGGCCTCGGAAGGGTCTCATCACATATTCCTTTGTGTTGTCGGCCAACATCACGCTCATGGGAAAAGTCATAGACCCAAAGGCTCTCAGACTTCTGTGTGACTGAAAATGACTTTTATATATCAATTCCACACGAATAAACAGAGTGGGAGGAAGTTTTAAGCACAGAAAAAGTAACAAATAGTAAAACCAAACCACAGGATCTCTGTTTAAAATTAGACCTAACACAGCCCCTGTTTTCCAGAGAGAAATCAGCCAAGTGCTCTTCTCGGCCGTTAATGACTATCGGTCATTACATCACACGTATGTCATCTGACACAATTAAACGTTCGGATTAGTAAACATGCCCCCCTGCTGCAACAGAGGGCCAATGTTCACATGGGGTGGAGAAATCTCGGTACGCACACGAGCATCACAGCACAGGCCACCCCAGGCGGTAGGTCTAAGTTTCCCCTCATTCGGTTCCACCCATCAGTCCTGCTTTGACTAACAAATGTATGTGAAAATTTTATAACGTGAAGAGAACTTACTTTCCAAAGCTTTTCTGCCAAATGCAATAAGCATTGGCCCTGGACAGCAAAGAAAACTGGACTTCAGTAAAAGTCAACACGTTAACAAAGTCGCCTCTTCCTCTGATACCCCGGTTTCAGACATAATACACACTCTGGGGAACACTCCGGATTTTGTTACCTGTCCAATAGGGCATTCGCAATGAATGCTGGGTGGACGATCATAAACACATGCCATGCACGTGCACAAAGGGTTTGCATGAATCTTTTCCTTTAATCCCACTGTAGTTTTGCTAAAGAAAACCTGGGATGTCTATGCTCCACCTGGAAATGATTAAAATAAAAATGCCGTAATGACTGGAATGACCGGTGTATTGTCAGTACAGCTATTGAGGCTTACGTACCCAGTTTCCCCGAAAACAAGACAGTGTCTTTTATTAATTTTTGCTCCCAAAGATGCGCTAGGTCTTATTTCCAGGGGATGTCTTATGCTTCCATGAAGTGGGTCTTATTTTCGGAGGATGTCTTATTTTCGGGGAAACACGGGTAGTAGCTATTTTTCTTTCCTCTGGGGAAGCTAGCCCTGGAAAAACACACCTGATTTTCAAGGTCTACGGAACGGGGTGGAGGAGCCCCCCGCGTGGCACTTGCCTGCTGGTAGGTGCCCTCCAGCAGGGTGTCCAGGTGCTGGAGCGGGGCGGGCGTTTTGTCCTTGAACCTGGTCAGCAGCCGGCGTTGGATGGCCCGGAACTGCACCGCCCTCTCAGAGAGGAGCTCTTCCAGCTTTTCGCCATTCTTCCGCAGCTGCAATGAAGCGTTTCTTAAATTCAGGTTAAATGTGTCTAACAAAGCATATTTAAAGTAAAAATACAGCAAATCCCAATAAAAGTCTGAAAGAGTAATGAAGAAATAAAAACCTAGCGTAGAGTTAAGAATTAAAAGTGATATTTGGTACATGAATACAGAGATAATGCAGTTGAGTAGGTGAAGTAAAAATTTAGTGAAGATGCCTAGAATGCCTGGGGGAAAATAGATTATTTAATAAATGTCTTGAGAAAATTAATTAAAAACATGAGGGGAAAGGGTAAGAATTTCTCCCCCAGTATTTACAGCAAAATTAATTACAGAGGAATTAAAAGTTTAGACACAATAAAAGTACCAGAAAAATTAGAATTTTCACATATTCTCAGCATGAGAAAGACCCTTATGAGTATAGTTAAATCCAAAAGCCACACACACAATCACACACACGCGTGCTAAAGTACTGGCAAAATTAATTCTATATGATTTACAAAAAAGAAAAACATTATGAGTAAAGTGATAAGACAAAAAAGCAAACTGCAAAAAGAGCAATAGCCACACAGACTAAAAGTCATGCCCCTAAACTAACATCCAGAAAGCATTCTCCAGATCAATGAAAAAGGACCACGCCCAATACGAATCATTAAGAAAAAGAGCAACCCCCCCCAAAAAAAAGAGAGCAATATTTACAGAAAAGTTAATACTAAGAAGCTCTCAAACATACAGCCTTTGACCTACCAATCCCACTTCAAGGATCTTATGAGTATGCCTGCAAAAACTAATGTAGATATACGAAGAGTCATTAGAGTATATTTTGTATCTGCAGTAAGATGTTATTAAAAATCAAAATACTCATCAATAGGGGAACAGGTTAAATGAATAAAGAAGACTGCTGTGCAGGACTACTGTGCACTAATATGCAAGGCTCTCCAAAGGTACACTAAATGAAACAAAGAAAATAAAAAGTACAGAATAGTGTGTACAATGTACTAGCACTCATGTATTTTTTAAAAAACAAATGTATTTTTTGACATAGTTGTGATGGCATGAAATAGTTCTAGAAAGACTCGCCAGAAACCAGATACCGAACAGGAGACTGGAGGATGAGAATCAGAAATTACTCGTTCCACTATAACTCTCTCCAAAAGTTTTAAATTTAATGTTGTTAAGATACAAGAAAGCTAGTCAAAGTCATAGAGGAGAAGAAACTCTCTATGAAATTAAATCATGTGAACTACTAATTCAGCCTTATAAAACAGTCATAACTAGTTCTGAAAAAAATATCCAAAATGTTCAGAAATCAAGCATAGCTAACATTTCTGATATCAAAACAAACTTCCTTATCTTTTCATTATATGTACTTTCCAATACATGATTTTAAAACCTTGGAATTTTATTAGCTTCTTTTAATACCAATGTTAGAAACAACAAGGAATTAATAAATACAAGAATATTCTCCTGAAGGGGGAAAAAGCTTTCTTTACCAAAAGTTGTGATAAATTTCTTAAACTAAGATGTTTTAAAAGTAATACTTTCATCAATAATTATGTCAACAATATCAGCATATAAAGAGGGAAACTCTAATAAGTTCAACTCTATTTAATAATGACATTGTTTCTAATTGGATTGTATGCACTGAATTTTTCCCTTTATGTTCACACTGTATTAAACAAAGTTATAGCTTGAAGTCAATGCCTTTAGGATGTTGAAAGGAACTGAAAGGTAGACTATTCATATGACTTCCTCTCTCTCTCTCTCTCTCTCTCTCTCTCTCACACACACACACACACACACACACACACCAGTTTATAAAAAGAAATGCAAAATCTTAATGAGTCCTTAAAAAGTAGTCACTCTGTCTTCCTTGAATGATGTTCAAAATTCTTTTGAAATTCCCCTCTGTAATTGCCCAGAAAGTCTACCTACAGACCAATAAATGAGTAGAGGCTGGTGAATTTTTTTCACACACGGGACTCTTAAAACAATGAAATATTCAGGCAACAAAGTTACTGTCAGATCTCATTCACTTAGACATTCAGTCATTCAGCATTTTACTAAGCGTCCCTGGTGCCAGATACTGGCGAATACTTTATGTGGTCGCCCTCGTTCAGATGCAGGAGTTCTGGCGTGCTTGTTAAGGAAGAAAGGGGAAAATCGCTTTGCTTTCCAATCACGCCTCCTTTATGGCGTGCTAGAGTCAGTTAGCCTCGTGGCTGCCGATGAGCTCCAATCGTTTCAACACTGGGTTATTGGGGTCAAAGGTGAAGTCCTCGTGGGGAAGAACCAAATCAGCTCTGTTCTGAGGCAAGACCACATGCTTAGCTCCAGGCAGCCACTCTTAACGGTCTGCCACGGATCACAAGCCGGGCAAGAGGGCAGGGACAGATTCACAAAAACTACCGTCCATGAAAGGAGAGCAGGTAGGAGCGTCCGGCCTAATAGTGTGCATCGTACGATTCTCACCCCCGCAGCATCTCTCTCTTTAACGTGCTGAAAAACGATAAATGCTGTTTGTTCTAATCATACACACCTCAAAATGATGATCGATCAACGCAAAGTATTCTTGAAGGGGCATGGATCCAGAAAAAGAACATGCGAAATCTTTGCTTCCCTGCTTTTCAAAATACTCCCGAAGGCGGAGAATAAGCTCGTTTGTTATGAGCCAAAGATCTTCAAACTGTTCACTCTGGATGCGATATCGCTCTAGGAGAGGGGAAAAGATGATTAATGAAAATGCTTACTACTAGCTGGAAATGCACGAATTGTCACTAACTCTGATCATGAATACCAACACAAAAAGCACAAAGATTTCTTTGATGGAATAAAGAAACCATTTCTACTGGCTTGATAAAAAATATTTCCAGTGCATTATTGAGGTTTTCTGCATCAGCCACTTAACATTTTCAAATTTAATGCCAAAGGTATGTGGTCACAGTACCAAGCTATAGAGTATGGTCGTTTTTACGTTACAGTACAATAAGAAAAAAACAGTTAAATTTGAGTCCTTCTAAAGAACAAACAACACTTTACTTTAAAGGTAAGAAAGCAGCCATTGTAAAAATACAACCTGGTATCATTACAGTGAACTTCCATATCACGGACCAGTTCAGGCAAGGGGTGTCCATTAAAGCCGAAAGTCCGTTACACTAGTATAATAAAGTAGGTTTTCTGAATGTTATGTTTAAAAAATTGACAAATTAATTCGTTTACATGTTTTTCCTCATGTAGACACATTTGTAAAATTAAGAGTTTAATTTCACAGAAAAGTTTTCTGTGTGTATCACAGTAATTTTAAAGTTATACTGAGTAGGTGTAGTCAACGAATGCATTCCAGTCACGGAGAGGAAAGGAATGCACACGCTGTGGTGAGGGCTAGTGCACATGGCACATTGCCTGCTGCAGCCCTGGGAGGTTTGCTCAGTGGACAGAGCACTGGCCCGCTGACTGAAGGGTTTCAGGTTCCATTCCAGTCAAGGGCACATACCTTGGTTGCAGGCTTGATCCCCGGGAGGCAACCAATCGATGTGTCTCTCACATCGATGTTTCTCTCTCTCTCTCTCTCTGTCTCCTCCTCCTCCCTTCCACTCTCTCTAAAAATCAATCAGGTGAGGATTAACAAAACAAGACAAAATGCTGCAGAAAGTCACACCAAGTGACAACAGAACCAGCTACCATGAGGGATGCAGTGTGATCACATGCTGATCATTCCTGGACATTGTTTACAAGCAGTACTCTTGGGTTTAAATATGTAGGCTATAGTTGTAGACATGTAGTATCCATGTATGTCGATGAAATTACTACAGTGTTCTTTCTAACATATGGCCTATTCGCTAAAATTCATGAAAAGTAACAGTGAATTAAGAACAAAAAAATAACCTGTTAATTTAATTATAAGTAAATCTTGGTTAAAGGCGTTTTTAAATTAGCAGAGTGTTAATTTTCAGGTATGACATACAGACTAGCATCCAAAGTCTGTTAAATCGAGGTCCACAAAATCAAGGGTTTACTCTATCTATAAAAATGCAATTTATCTTTGAATTATAAAATTTATATCAATCACAATTAGATGTTGAAAAATATTGGTCAACATCTGGCTGGGTAGTTCAACTGGCTGGCATATCATCCTGTACACCAAAAGTTGAGGGTTCAGTTCCGGTCAGGGCACATACCTAGGTTACAGGTTCAATTCCAAATCGGGACTCTTTTTGAAGGTAACTGATTGGAGTTTTTCTCTCAAATTAATGTTTCTCTTTCTCTCTCTCTCTCTTTCTTTCTCATATCTACTCTCTTTAAAAATCAATAAAAGCATGTCCTCTGATGATGGTTTAAAACAATTATATATGTCAAAAAGTTAAAACTATCTGATATAAAAAGTGTGGAGTGAAACAAGTAAAAAATCTAAAGCTCAATAAAAAATTCAAAGATAAATAAATTTCTAGATACCCCACAGCTACTTGAAATAGACTGAATGTTTATGTCCCCCCAAAATGCATACGGTAAACCCTAACGCCCAATGTGACAGTATTTGGAGGTAGGGCCTTTGGGGTTGATTAGGTCATAAGGTGAAGCTCTCATGAAAGAGATGAGTGCCCTTATAAAAAAGACCACAGAGCCATGTGCCCCGGGTGAGCCGTGTGCCCCAGGGGGACCGTGTGTCCCGGGAGAGCCGTGTGGCCTGGGGGAGACATGTGCCCCGGGTGAGCTGTGTGCCCCGGGGAAGCGGTGGGACCCGGGAGGCGGGGTGTGAACCAGAGGAGGAGCGGATTCTATCCGTGTGGTCCTGAGATAGTCACCATAAAACAAGCAGACTGTCAAATGACAGCGGGGAGGGGAAGGAGACCTGGGGGAGATAAGAGATCAACCGAAGGACTGGTATGCATGCATATAAGTACAACCAAGGAACACAGAACTCTGGGGAGGGAGGGCATGTAAGGGAGGTGGGGGGGGGGGGAATGGTAAGCTATGTACACATATAATACCTTAATAAGTTTTATTTAAAATAAAAAAAGACCCCAGAGAACTCTCTTGCCCCTTTGCCATATGAGGACAGGGCAAAAAGACAGAACCTATGAACCTGAAGCAGGCTCTTACCTGGCACCAGCTGTACCAGAGCCATGATCTTGGACTTCTTGGCCTCCAGAACTGCGAGAAGCCAATTTCTATTGTACAAAAGTCACCCAGTCTCTGGTATTTTGTTATAGCAGCCCAACTGAACTTAGACAGTACACTACTATGACCAAGTACAATGCATGAATGTCACCAATAATAGAATTGTAAAAATAATAAACATTTAAATAGATGTAATATTTTCTGTAACATTTTGGGCTTTAATTATTTTCTTATTTTCATCAATACATGAGGGGGGGAGAAAGCTAATTTTTTTTTCAATAAACAAATTATACTTAGGATTCAGAAATATAAACACAATTATTTTAGTTGATTTTTTTCAGATTACCAAAAATCAACAAGAATTAATGAGTCAAAGATTTATAAGGCATTCTTTTGATGATTAAGCATGTTCTCAGTTTTTGTGTTTCAAAATCGTTAACATTGCCCTGGAAACTTTCCAGAGCCTGCATTTCATGGAAAGGAGAAATAAAAATCTATTTATAATATAACATGAAGGAAGAAAGAAAGTTGTATTTTAAAATACACCCTTACAATGCTAGTAATTAAAACAGCTACCAAAATGAACATTCGATTTACTTTTTTTTTTTTTTTTTTTAGTCCTTTTTCCTTTGCATCTTGTACTAGCAGCTCAGTGGAAATAACCATCCAGCTTCCAAATGAATAAATGTAGATGACTGGAGGGCAGTCAATTGCCATTCCCCTCCACTACAAATGGAGAAAATAATGGCTTTGACTAAGCAGGGCACAAAAATGCATCACGTCAGTGTCTATTCACGTCAGAACATCTGAAGCTCATCAATATAAATAATGTTTGTATTCATGTTGTAAACAAAGCATCAGTATAATTTATACTATTTGGAAAATTTTAAATGCGAGATGGAAAGGCAGATGAAGGCTTTTGGAACTGAGAAGTTTGAGAAAATAATATAAACAATTTCAGTAGATATTAGTATAATATTCTAAATATACAACCTCTTGGATATTAGTGGAAACTGTAGATGATTTCTCTAAATTTACTCTTCAAAAGGCTTTTTCCAAGCTGGATTTATATACTTTGGCCATTGTCCCTTGATAATATAGCTAAGAAGTTCTAAGATAAATATAAAACAGTAATATATTGATGACTCACTGCATACATTAAGGTGCCCGCAGTGGCATGGGGGTGGGTTTCTGGTGACTTTGGATTTGGTTATTACACTTATCTCTAATTTTTTTTTTTTACTTCAGTGAAAAACTACCACAAAAACACTACTATATAAAATTCCCAGCAGAGAAGAAAATTCCCTGATTGCTAAAACCCCATGTTCTATCCAGCATCTGAGGATACCTTTTCCTCTTTGTAGAGTGCCCTCCACCTAATAATCTCCTATTCATCCTTCAAGATCTTTTACAAATAAAATCTCCTATGGAACCTCACTCCTTTGGGCTGTAATTGCACCTAAAGTGGGCTTCTATCAGCATACCACGCTCGGGTATTGGTTCTCTCTGTCTCTCCCATGTCCAGGAGCTCCACAAGAGCCACCACAGTGTTTATATCTAACACCAGAGGCCCGCGGCACAAAATTTGTGCACAGGGCGGAGAGCGTCCCTCAGCCCAGCCTGTACCCTCTCCAATCGGGGACATCCTTCTCACAGTCCATGACTGCTAGCTCCCAACGGCTCGCCTGCCTGCCTGCCTGATTGACCCTAAACGCTTCTGCCTTGCCAGCCTGATTATCCCCTAACTGCTCCCCTGCCAGCCTTATCCACACCTAACTGCCCTCCCCTGCCAACCTGGTCGCCCCTAACTGCCCTCCCCTGCCAGCCTGGTCGCCCCTAACTGTCCTCTCCTGCAGAACTTGTCCTTCCCAACTGCCCTTCCCTGCCAGCGTGGTTGCCCCTAACTGACCTCCCCTGCCGGCCCAGTCACCCCTAACTTCCCTCCCCTGCCAGCCTGGTCCCCATCTGCTCTCGCTTGCAGACCTGGTTCCCTCCAACTGCCCTCTCCTGCAGGCCCGGGTCCCTTACAACTGTCTTTCCCTACAGGCCTGGGTCCCCCCGAACTGTCCTCCCCTGCAGGCCTGCGTTCCCCCCAACTGCCCTCCCTTATGGATCTAATCCCTCCCAGCTGCCCTCCCCTGCTGACCAACTTGTGGTGGCCATCTTGTGTCCACATGGGGGCGGCCATCTTGTGTGTTGGAGCGACAGTCAATTTGCATATTACTCTTTTATTAGATAGGATGTCTGCTGAATGCAAAATGAACAGAGGCAAGAGCAAGCCTCTCACATATTTTCCTCTGAAGATGTATTGTCTAATATGTTTCAAGATTACATATGCTGTGGAATTTAAAACAGAAAGCAACAATCAAACAAAACAAATTCATAGGTATTGACAAAAAGGATAGTGGTTCCCAGAGGAAAAGGGGAGTAGGGGGAGAGTGATGAGAGTAAAGAGAAGCAAAAGAATAGTGACAGAAAGAGACTATACTTTGTGTGGTGGATCCACAATGCAATACACAGATGATGTATTATTGAAAGTAGGTTTACAGTTGTGAGTTTATTCTTTTACTAATATTTATTCATTATTGTATTATTTTCTATATACTTCCATAAACTTAATTTTGCATACCCCTGTACTGTATTAATCAATGTCACCCCAATAAATTTCATTTCAATAAATAAGTTTATTTTAAAAGATTACAGATGCTTTCTTTTGGCAGATTAAAAAGAAAATTTTTCTCAAGGCCCAACGCTGTTCACATACATGACTACAATGTTTTCATTATGCCTGAAGCCAAACAATCAAAAGACAAGCAAAGGACTTTTAAACTTGATCTTATTCAACTCAATCCTCATTCCAGCATGTTCACATCTTCAGGTTAATCTTTCATTGTATTACTTATCTTTTCTTTTCCCAAAGACCTTATCGAGGCTATATAAATTTGCTATTTGCAATTGCTTAACCCTGCTTGTGACACTGAAAATAAGTATTTATTCAGCATTCACTGTTAATGACCAATTTAGTTGGGTACAGAAATCTAAGTTGAAAATCATTTCCCTTAAATCTTGTAAAAAAAAAAATTCTTTCATTGTGTTCTAATATCCAAGACAATATTCTTAATTCGTGTTCTTTGAGTAGCTTGCTTTTTCCTTTTTAATCTTGAGGATATGCTTTTAATCTTTAGAGCTCCAAGATTTCAAAAACTATGTTTAGATGTTTCTTTTTCTGATTCATTGTGCTAACATCCTTAGGCTCTTTCAATATACGCAACTGTGACATCTCGTTTCCTTGAAATCCTTGTCCCCATTGTCCTCCATCTTCACAAGACACTCTCGGAAAGGTGTGACTTACATCCAAACTCTCCTCTCACAGTAAAATTACAAAAGCTTGTCTTTCCTGATCATCAGCCTCTCCCACTTAACTCAATCATTTTCATTACTATTCAAACATGTTCTACTATTGCAAATTTAAAAACAAAGTAAAAACCACACTCCTTCCAATTACAGCTCACTTCTGAATTACTACTGAGTTTGGTTGTCCAGTTCTTTCTAAACACTTGCAACAACTAGAGCCTCTACATTTATCCTTGGATTAATCTGTGTAGCTTAGACGGCACCGATTTGAGCTCAGATAGAATTATATCTAGTAAATTGAGTTTTATCAATATTTTTAAAGCTCTTTGAAATTAGATACCCATAAATTATAAAGATAAGCTATAGAAACATTATTTTTAAATATATATGTTTTATTGATTACAGAGATGAAAGGAGAGGGAGAGAGAGATAGAAACATCAATAATGACGATCATTGATTGGCTGCCTCCTGCACACCCTCCACCAGGGATTGAGTTTGCAACCTGGGCATGTGCCCTGACTGGGAATTGAACCAGAACCTTCTGGTTCATAAGTCAAAGCTCAACCACTGAGCCACACAAGCTGGGCTAGAGACATTATTAAAGAAGTGAGTTGTCTTTGTTATCACAAAATTTAGAAGAGAAATTACATCCTGGATTCGGAATCACAAAAAGGAAAAATGACAGGCACACACTGGGTACAAATTACCTCATTCCTTTCTTAGGGATGGATATTCTGGTCAGAGCAGTAGGGAGCACCAACATCTACCTCAACCCCAGAAAACCGTAGTTTCCTCATATCTATCTTTCTCATCACCAAGGGCACTTCCTAGGCAGAGTTCTGTGTGTCGCTGAAGTAAAAAGAACCACCCGGGAATTGTAATGGCTATTTTTAGGTTTCAGTTGACACAGTTCATTTGGTTCCTTATTTAAAAGGCTTGTCCTAGCCCATGATTCAGCCTGTCTGCCCGCACTATGGCACAGCCATCTATTCAGATATGTGTGACTAAATCAGCTATATAGCTGAATATTTGGTGATATTTACAGAATGGTAAAGTAATCATGCACTACAGCAATGCTCTAAAAGTCACTTTATCTAAAAAATAATAAACTGCCGAAACCGGTTTGGTTCAGTGTCGGTCTGCAGACTGAAAGGTCCCGGGTTCGATTCCAGTCAAGGGCATGTACATTGGTTGCAGGCACGTCCCCAGTAGTGGGTGTGCAAGAGGCAGCTGGTCAATGTTTCTCTCTCATCGATGTTTCTAGCTCTCTGTCTCTCTCCCTTCCTCTCTGTAAAATATCAATAAAATATATTTTAAAAAATAATAAATAATAAATAATAAACAGTGCTTTAGGACATAAATATCCCCATTTTTCACATGGAATAACTTCTTGCCTTTTTAAATGACCTCCATTGCTGACTCATCATAAACTGAAGTCAAACAGACTTGTACAATTTCCCGAGGACATGTTGGCCACAATTTTTTAGTTTAACTAAAGAGAATGGTTTAACGAGAATTGTACAAAAAGTATTCCATTATCCAAGTGAAGATTAAAGCTAATCAAAACAAAATGGAGAAGCAGCGACCAGACTGTCAGGCCTCAGAGGGAAGGTAGGGGAGGGTAGGGGCAAAGGGGAGATATCGACCAAAGGACTTGTGTGCATGCATATGGGCCTAACCAGAGGTCATGGACAACAGGGGGGTGGGGCATACATGGGGAGGGTTTGGGATGGGAATGGGGGATGAGGACAATTATGTGACACCATAATCAATAAAGAATTTTTTTTTAATGGTGTCACCCTGGTTAGGTGGCTCAGTTGGTGGGAGCAACATTCTGTGCACTGAGAATCAAAAGGTTCCCAGTTTGATTCCCGATCAGGGCACATGCCTAAGTTGTAGGTTCAACCCCTGGTTGTGGCATGCATGGGAAACTGATCAATGTTTCTCTCTCTCTCTCTCCCTCTCTCTCTCTTTCTCTCTTTCTCTCTCTCTCTTCCTGCCTCCTTCCCTTTTTCCTCCTCCTCCTCTCCTTCCTCCTCCTCCTCTCCCTCTAAAAAATAAATAAATAAAAATATATCCTCAGGTGAAGATTTTTTTAAAAAAAAAGAATATAAGAATATATGCACACATAAAAAATAATTCATTTCTAATAGTCCCTAAAATCTAGTTTAGCACATACCTATGTCATAAACATTTCAATCCTTTAAATTCCTCCCTCAAACTATCCTCATCCCCAGACAAAGATAAATCTAATAAAATAGGACCTAGCTTTATAACTTTTATGTCCTATGTACTAATACTAAGGCTCTTAGTTTTCAATAGTTAGCTGAACACCACCCTTCGCAGAAACCCCTGGTGATGACGTAGTGCACTTAATAGAAATTTGCAAAAGCCGTGACTCCGTGGTTTACTTACGAGAGGTTTTAGAAGCCAGAAGAGTAACTTGGGAACCACCTAGGAATCGAAAACCCATCACATTCACCTGTTCCTCTTCGGTCTGATTGGCAAAGCCTGCAGGGGAAAAAAAAGATGGGGGATGGGAAATCACATAGCCATGAGGTAAGACAGTATTTGAAACAGGAAATAGCATGACAAGTATGTTTCATGTCACTAGTCATGTTTAAAGCCCATGCATGAATTAGATTAACTGATTTCCATGTTAGCTTCCAGTTGCTAAAATTTCTGCCTCATAAGAACTCTCGGAAATCATCTCATTTCCTTTCTCCCAGTGGCTCATTCTAGGTCTAAGGTAGAAAATGCACAGGTGAACCTTGACCAGAAGCAAGGAAATGACCAGTGACTGGCAGAGTTGTGTGAAAAGGATGCAAGAGCCAATTTAAAGAGACTATCACTGACCAGAAGTGAAAATATTTAAGTATCAAAAAATAATAGCTGCAATGGAGTGAAACACATCCAATATAATTAAAGGCCTGTGTTTATGTTGATACAAAAAAAAAAAAAAAAAGCCAAATGATCTATCTTGGAGGATTAGAGAATCAACCTTTTTTTTTTTTTAATTGATTTCAGAGAGGAAGGGAGAGGGAGAGATAGATAGAAACATTAATGATGAGAGAGAATCATTGATTGGCTGCTTCCTGCATGCCCCACACTGAGGATCAAGCATGTGCCCTGACCTGGAATGGAACCATGACCTCCTGGTTCATGGGTCGATACTCAACCACGGAGCCACACCGGCCAGGCAACTCATTATTTTAAAAATTAGTAATGAACACATGGAACCATGCATTTATGCCGGTGATCCTACGTATGCACCACATAACCCATAGTACATACGGAAAGGTTCTCCATATAGAGCTATTTTTGCCCAAAACTGAAGGAAGCCTGAAAGAATAGAATATAACTATTTTCAACTTCCAATGAGTGAATGGATCTCAACATTTAACATAAATGTTAAATAAATGTTAATATAAAAACTTTCCTTGGCTTATAGAGATTACCTCTCTGATTGAAAGCCTGCGTTTTCATTCAGTCTCTGTGGGTTTGATCCATCCACAGTAAGTGTCAACCACTCAGAAGCCAAGGTCTTACTTTTCTAGGAAACCAATAAATTCCGTGTGCAGCATATAATTTCCTACTAAATTTCCAGGATAGTATAGGAGACCCAAGGAATTAATACATTTGTATAAGATGTTCTGAAGGTAGTGACTCTTCCTGCCTTCTTTATAATTCAAATTTGTTGTAAGAAAATGACTAAGAAGGAAGGAAAGGGAAGGGAGAAACCAAAAGGTACAGAACTATTTGCTAACTATATACATACAAACTCAAGCCAAACTACAGAACAGATCAATTGTAATAAAAAGGATTCCATTTTGAAGGCTTTTCATTATACATAAACAATGCTTCTTAAACACTTCAAATTCGTGAAAAAAGAAATCGTAGGCACTTTAAGTAGTTAATAACACAAAAGTTGACTTACCATCAATCGCTAAAGCTTGTGGGAAATACTGTTTGTGTTCTAAATCCTACCCGCTAACGCAAGGGTGAGGATGCACCTCAGAGTCGATGGGGGTGATTTTTAATGAGGGATTTGAAAGGGTTGGTTTAATTCCCAGATTTGTTTTCTTAATTCCACCCCACCACCAGGAAAGTGACTAGATGGGTACATGAGAAACCTGGTTACTGCAGACGCTGCATGCGATCAACGCCTCTCTTGTTTGTAAGTTAGAGGAAAACTGACACCTGGAGAAAGTCACACCTTCACGGATTACCCGAATGTTCACTGTGACCCTGAAGTAGAGAACGAGCATTCGCCCCCTCCAGCTGCTGCAGGCAGAACCACAAAGAGCCTAAGATATCTACTTAGGCAATTACTGTTCAGGGGCATGAGACTACTTTAAACAGGTACCTATCCAGAAACCTACAATGAAAGTGAACAATAAATATTTACATTCCAAGCCAAAAAAATCCCACAGTCTAAAGAGAAACATTTGATGTTCTCATCTCTGAATACGGAAACAAAATAATGATTATACTAATTTTAATCAAACTTAAAAGGTACACCCCACTGCTTGTTGATATAAGAAATTCGCCTTTGAACAGGCCAGGGAGAAATCCTGGAGGCATTTTTATATTCTGACTTAACAATTATCTGATAATTACCCCGTCATTACCTGCTGCTGAGGGATTCCATTCTAAATTCTTAACATTTCTGCTACGTTACAGGCGTGTTACTTCAGAAGGCCTACCTGGGAAGAGGGTGAGAAGGCTGACCGGAGGTTTGTTGGTATCGATCGTTAGCTTGTGGCTGGCAGTTTTTGAAGGCTGGCCTGGGAGACAGACTAATTTCAGGGGAAGTCTGAATTTACATTGGGTAACCCGAGGAACGCCTGAGAGAAAGAGAGAGAAGTGCAGAGTCATGAATGGGTCGAATAATTGGATGCACAAAATATCTGTACTACTAACAGTCTGAGTAGCAACGGATCCTAGTGTAAGAGTTTGCTGCCTGCCTATTTTGTCTAGCATAACTGAAGTAACTGCACATTATTATCATAATTCACATTTTTATATTATTGTCAAAAGGCAGAAAGCAGTATCAGGGATCGCTGTGAGTTATATAAAAGTCTAATCAGTATGGCGTACACCTGAAACAAATATAATATTGAATGTCAACCATAAATCAAAGACTACAAAGATAAAGAGTACTAGTATTGCAGAATTTTTTAAAAGTGAAAGGCAGAAATAAAATCTTAGAAAGACCACAGGCATGAGGTCTGCCTTTAACAGTAATACCATATTTTTAAAATCATCACACTTCGCCGAAACTGGTTTGGCTCAGTGGTAGAGCGTCGGTCTGCAGACTGGAGGGTCCCAGGTTCGATTCCAGTCAAGGGCATGTACCTTGGCTGTGGGCACATCCCCAGCAGGGGCTGTGCAAGAGGCAGCTGGTCGATGTTTCTCTCTCATCGACATTTCTAGCTCTCTATCTCTCTCCCTTCCTCTCTGTAAAATATCAATAAAATATATTTAAATATATATATATATATAAATTAAAAATAAATAAAATCATCACACTTCAACACTGAATATAGAGTTATAGTCAATTACTGAACTATCTTTAAACTGAGACCTTCAAAGTTCTAGCCCTAATTTAAGACTCTCAGCTAAGATGAGCAATGAATATGAAATTTACGTCAGAAAGACTTTATATGACTATATTTCATAATTTCTCTACCCACATACACAAATTTTTTAACCTTTAGCTTTTTTTTTACTTACTGAAAGTCAAATCACAATTAACAATTTGCAATAAATTACAACATGGAAGCAGAATTTGTTCTACTTAAGATCTACTGAAGTTCATGGCCTTTTATACAGTAATATTAAGAATATCACCGAAGCTGGTTTGGCTCAGTGGATAGAGTGTCGGTCTGCAGAATGAAAGGTCCCAGGTTCGATTCTGGTCAAGGGCATGTACCTTGGTTGCAGGCACATCCCCGGTGGGGGGTGTGCAGGAGGCAGCTGGTTGATGTTTCTCTCTCATTGATGTTTCTAGCTCTCTATCCCTCTCCCTTCCTCTCTGTGGAAAATCAATAAAATATATTTAAAAATTATTTTCTTAAAAAGAATATTACCTTCATATGGTTCGATTTTTCTCAGTCCATTTAACTTTACATATCAGTGAAGTGACAGTTTTAAAGGCTTCCACAGTCATTCAGTTGTCAGATTTTGTTCTCTACGTACACAGGCACATTTCAATAGGTAACTGAACAATACATGACAATGAAGACTTTCATGTCGGGATTAAAAGTTTTTTAAAATCAATTCCTTTCAATATTTTTATAGAGAACGATACTGAAACCAAAGCAAAGTAGGCTCTCTACTTGAAAATCCAGAAAGGCAATTCTACCACGTTAGTTTTCTCTCCTTTTACCCTCGGGTCTGTTTGGAGGGGGTGAGATAAAAGATGACATACGGCAGCCCCGACTCAGGCCCGCTGCCCTCTGCTTGACGGGGCCACACAGCCACCCCTCCATCCACACAGCCACCCCTCCATCCACACAGCCACCCCTCCATCCACACAGCCACCCCTCCATCCACACAGCCACCCCTCCATCCACACAGCCACCCCTCCATCCACACAGCCACCCCTCCATCCACGCAGCCACCCCTCCATCCACACAGCCACCCCTCCATCCACACAGCCACCCCTCCATCCACACAGCCACCCCTCCATCCACACAGCCACCCCTCCATCCACACAGCCACCCCTCCATCCACACAGCCACCCCTCCATCGCCTGACAGTGGAGTCAGCGGGCAACTTAGACACAGTGAGGAGAGAGCAGTTGGGGTTTGGGGACATGACTCCAAATTAGCAACATACTTTGCTTAAGCCAGCTGGAGCGGAGTGGCTTACCCTACATCCAAGCTGGGACTATCCTTTTCGGTATTGCTTGTTCAGTGGGATAGCGAGAGATCATCAGCAATGGAAACACGTTGATATATGAGGTCAATTAAAGACTTTTCCAGAGCATGGGGAGCATATTTGTCATTCTCCAACATAATCTATGAGCCATCACGTTTTACGTAGCTCGTTTTTTTGCTCATAACCAACAGATGTTTAATTCACTTCTGGAATCCTAGATGCAAAGTATAACTGTGGCTCCCAGAAAGGTCCCGGGTATTACATATCCTGACATTCTGTGAGGTTTTAAAGGCATGTTTATTTGTACTTTGCAATGGCAAAAAAAAAAAAAGATTTTTTTAATCCTCACCCAAGGATATGTTTTCATTGCTTTTTAGAAAGAGCAGAAGGGAGGGAGGGGAGGGAGAGAGAGATGTGAAAGGAACACATGGATTGGTTGCCTTCTGCATGTACTCCACCAGGTGCCTGGGATCAAAGCTGCGATCCAGGTACATGCCCTTGACTGGGAATTGAACCCGCGCGCGCCCCTTGGTGTGCAGGCCAAGACTCTAACCACTGAGCACACCAGCCAGGGCAATGATAAAATGTTTTGACTCAAAATATTATAGTAGCATGATCTAAGCTACTGCTTATGAATTTTTCCCATTTCGTATATTCCACATATCTCCAAATTATGGAACTGTACCTACTAATGTATTTCCTCTACAATAGATAAATTAAAGCCTCAAAACCTGAAACCCATCTTCATGTCCTTCATTTTTAATGAATAGTGGGGGGAAATGCTTCACCTTCTGATAACTACCTTTTTAATTTCTTTATTGATTATTACATACATGTCCTCATCCTCCCATTAGCCTCCCCCCTCAACTCTATGCACAACAATAAGTGATCTTCTATGTGTCAAATAAAACCTAAAACCAAATTCTGAGCTAATTGTTCACACAAAATCTGGCTGTAAATGTGCTTCTAAAACTCAAAATACAATCTCTAGTATTTAGTTTTGGGGTCTATCAGACACATTTCCACTGAGATTTACATTTTCACGAGAATCTTGAAATGTAAATCTGGCTACATTATTCTTCAGGCTGCCGTTGTACATAGAACCTGAAGCCAGCAACGCGTGGAGACATGGGAGAGTGTGCACACATGTACATGTGCATCTGTGACAAGGAAGGAGAGAACTGCATGTATTCAAAGGCTTTCAACCAGCTTTCCACTCAGCTGAAAGCCTGATGGTCCTAGCTTTGCCGACCACCGGCGGTATTTTCCCTGGGCTGTTGGCGAACAGGCTATTCAACTCAATCTGAAGCTGAGAGAAAAGAAAGATGCGGTCATTTATAACACTCAAACACTGGCCTACTCGTTCATCAGCTGGCTCTGGGCTGCATTCTTTACCTAGTATACTGGCCGCCCCTTCACACCCTCCCCTCGCTGGCCTGCTGGAGGCAACGGGCAGCTGCAGCTACTCGGTACAATTAATCACAACGTTATTTCACACCGGGAAAGAGAAGTCACATCAAAACCACTCCTGGTGGAAGTATTTTTCCAGGAAGAGAGTTCTAACTACACCTGGCACCCCCACGAGCCCAGGATCACGGTCAAGAGGGAGGCCAGGGGGGAGGGGGCCACATATATCAAAGTAGAATAACTACGTGTACGCATCACACGTCCACGGGACGCCGCAGCCTCTTTCCAGGGGCTGCAGGAACCATTTCACTCCACACACAGGCGCCGGCAGCAGCGGAGTCTGGGGGCCAGGACTTCCGTGATCCTTCCTGTTATGTCTGGCTCCGTACTGTGCTCCTCTGAGGCCCCGCCGCACCCCCTGCCATGTCACTGAGCGCAGAAGTAACGGAGACTGACTCTCGTGGGACGACATGAAGCCTCGTTTGCTCCCCTCTTTTCCATGAGTAAAAGCGAGACTGCTTATCTGCCGGCCGCCCGCCCAGGCCAGGCCAAGGAAGGGACCGGCTCTGAAACCCGAAGCCTGTGTGCCGGGTGGGAGCTCGGGGCAGCCGTTAGCTGCTGGCCTGCTAGCTGAAGCTGGTGCGTCTTAATTATCATTTTAAAATGTGGCATGAGATTATTACAACCAGCGTTAGCTTTGTACTGGAATACTCAAATTTCCATATATTGTGATTTTTCCCTCTAATGGTTGGGACTAAATTTACAGTAAGAGGGAATACATTACTTTCAGGGATAACCTTAATTGATCTTTTTAACCTAAAACAAATCGTTTCAATAATAACATGAATATGGTATGTTACAAAAGTTAGTGCACATTTTATCGGCTGTGTGCAATCTTGCAAAGTAAAATATAAATATTATTTGTTAATAATAGTTTTTAATAATCCAAATTCTAATTTGACTAGTTTACTTTATGTTATTAAACTAATCATATACTTCTGTTTAAATACTTCTCATGTAAGTGCATTTTCACCTTCCAAATACTATGCAACTAAGGTTGTTGGCATCACCAAAACTTTGAGTAAATATGCCATTATTTTTAAGTATTTATTATTAATGATATTTTATATATTTATTATTAATGAATTAACATTGTTATCTAATATTTACCTTAAAATAGCTAATATGAAGATAAACCACCAAATAAAGTCTGTGTCTAGGAGGAAAAACATCAAAGTAGAAGATTCTTTTTTTTTAAAATATATACTTTTAATTATTTTTTAATATATATTTATTTACTTATTTCAAAGAGTGAGAATGTGAGAGAGAGAGAAACATCAATGGTGATAGAGAATCATTGATCGGCTGCCCACAACCCAGGTATGTGCCCTTGACTGAAATCGAACCCAGGACCCTTCAGTCCATAGGCTGACACTCTATCCACTGAGCCAAATCAGCGAGGGCAGAAGATTCTCTTCTAGTGCCTGTCATTTATCCTAATATTGTATAATTCAAAGATAAGAGCTCGAACGTGTCTCTCAAAAGAGCTCAAAATCCACTAGAGAACTCAAGGGAACAAACTTAAGGAAATTCACATTCTGGTCAGTTTCACAGTAGACTCACAAACAAAGGTTTGGAGGAACACAAAATTGGTTAACAGTTCCCACTGACCCGGACAAGTGCAAGGGGTCAGACCCGGGTGGCATGTCCCCATAAATTCTAAACAAGACAGAATAGGCCCTCGAAGAGCACGCCTGGCATGCTGACCGGAGACCGAGGTGGGTTTGTGGGGGCACAGAGAAGACAGACCATTCAGAACTCCGTGGCAAACACCTTGTGTCTTTTACTATTTCTTCATTTTAGTAAAATACCATAATAGAGCAGACAGGTAAGTCACCAGTCACTTGAAGAAATCACTTGTCGATGAGGTGATTTTTTTTTAAGAGTCACGGAGCTTCATTCTTGCTCATGACTCTGCTGAGTGACCGGTCTCTATGGGAGGAAACATGTATGCTCTCCATAGTCAGATCCAGGAAACGAATTATCCGAAAGAGGTTTCTATAGTTAAAACAGCAGTCCATAGGATGAAATACTGCCATTTGCAACAACGCCAATGGACCTTGAGAATATTACGCTGAGTGAAGTAAGTCAGTCAGAGAAGACTAAGAACCTATGATTTCACTCATAGGTGGGATTTAAGACTAAAACTCGTGGACACAAACAGCAGTGTGGCGGGTGTCAGAGGGAAGGGGGTCGGGGGTGGATGGGGTCCTCATATATGGTGACAGGATAAGATCTGAGTTAGGGTGGTGGGCACACAGTACAATATGCAGGTGCTATAACATAGACACCCACACCTGACGCCTATGTGATTACATTAACCAATGTCACACACCCCCAAATGTAAAGCAATAGCAGTTTGTAAAAAACGGTCCATTCATGTTATAGTACCAACTCAATTCACTGACCACATTTCAGTTCAGAAATTCATTTCATTCTAAATTAGTTTTCTTACCTACCTTCAGGACTTCGATCTATCCATCAGAGGCAATGCAGGAAGGGTTAGGGGAGAAAGAATGCAACAAATTACCTATGGTGAAATTACAACACAAATTTAATACATATCTGCTTAAAAATATAAATT
Organism: Vespertilio murinus; assembly: GCA_963924515.1. Lineage (NCBI taxonomy): Eukaryota > Metazoa > Chordata > Mammalia > Chiroptera > Vespertilionidae > Vespertilio > Vespertilio murinus. The sequence goes on from OZ004712.1 coordinate 5,553,447, forward strand.
AAATTTTAAGATTCTCACTGATGATTTAAATTTCTTCTCCAATAAAAATGAGTTAAGGTTAATCCAAAATGGCTGAGTAAAACATGAATAAATGAGACCTAACAATATATCTGCACTTCCATTCTCAGAAGTCCGTGAGGTTATGCTATTCCAGTGCGAAAGTAGCAAAAAGGGGTAAAGATATATGATACAGCCAAACCACAAACCAAGCCAAGTACGCAAATGGCATCAAGAGTAAGTAAATGCATTGTTGGGAAAACAGTTGCATGAAAGACCACATACATTATCATAATAATGTTTCCAGTTAGTCTTGCTTATATTATCATTTCAGCCAGTAGATACCACGATGCTGTTATGTCTGGGTAAGTGGGAGCTTGTCTTGCCATTCTTTCACTTCTACCGACTTTTTTTACTTTAATTTCTAATACACTTTCAACCAATTAATGCTATGCTCTTTTGCTTAGCACTAATTCATAATTTTTTAAATTCTGTCTATTGAAAAGCATAATAGCTAAAAATGGTACATGCAACAATAAGCTCACAGACTTGTTTTACAACTTTATATTTTTAAGCATTTTGTCCACTTTGAAAATGTATTAAAGTTATAAAATCAACTTAGAGCATAAAATTGTCAATGCATAAGCCTGAAAATTCCCTTAGGCAAAATAATAACTATAATAACTATTAAACACATTGCTAATTATTTTAAAAGTAGGCATCAGTAGAAAGAAAAAACTAATAAAACTGTATAGAAATGTTTTTAAAATGTAACATTGCTGAAATACCTTATTATCAGTTTCACTACATTAAACCATATTTTTGGCTAAATGACAAAAGGCAATGATGAATTCTCTTTTACCAATCAAATGTCAAACTGTTACTATGAGAAATGAACTACACAGAAAAAATATATAAAATTGATCGACTCAACTAAATTGAAACATAATAATTGAATCTCAACTGGACTAAAGATAACCTTTTCCCCCTTTTTTCCAGCTTTATTGAGATATTATTGACATATGGAAGTTTAAGGTACACAAATGTGATGAGTTGATACACATATATATTGCAAAAAGATTACTGCTATAAAATTAGTTAATATCTCATTCTCATCATATAATTATCATTTTTTGTGGTGATAACATTTGAGATCTACTCTTTTAGCAACTTTCAAGCATATCACATATACTGTACATTATAGTCATCACATCATATAGTTAGACCACCCTCCATCCCCGGAACTTACTCATTCCAGAAGTATGAATCCTTTTACACACCTCCCCTGACCTTTGGCAACCACCATTTCATTAAAGATAACCTTTTTAATCTAAAAAGAGGTTGTTTTTAAATAGAGATCAAATTATTCTAGGTCTGCTCTTAAACTGACTCAAGGGTAATTAGTCACTAAAACAATATCTAAAACTCGGAATATTAATATAATGTTAAACTAACCCATAATAGTCTTTCATTTATTTAGACTAGGTTTTTCTCTTTAGTTCAAACAGATAAAGTATGACTATATATCATTCTTCTAATGAGAGTAAAAGTATATCATATTTGCTATTAACTGAAAAAATAGAATCAAACATTATGTATAGAAATCCACTAAATAGACTTATCACTAATTATTCATAATACATTAACATAACTTGGACATACAATTTTATTTAACACTAGGAAAGAATACTGTTTCATTTAATAATATTTTACCACGTGTTTTCCCATCTTACCACTTAAACATTTCACTCATAACTGCAAGTGCAAAGGAGTGGTCAATCCTGTTTACCTGTTGGCCTGGCATAAGAAACAACAGCATTTCCTTCCAATTCAGGGGGTACATAACTTCCTTTCAGGAAAACAGAAAAGGTCACTGTCCTAGTCATCTCTGGCGCTGGAAGCAATGTGAAAGCAATGGAAGTTACATGATTATGGACAGAGATCATTAACAACGGCTCAAATTAGGCCTATATTGTATGCCAGCTACTGTCCTAAGCACTTCACATGGATTAATTCGCTTAATCCTCACCATGACCCTATAAAGGTGGGTGGTATTACGGCCCCATTCCTTTCTTTTTTGTTATTATTGTTGGGGGGGGGGGGGGGGGAAGGGGAAAGGCATACAGGAGGAAACTGGTAGAGAGAGTAAGAGGCCTGCCCAAGGTAATGTAGGAACTGACTTCAGAGCAAGGGTTCCACACTCCGGCTTCTCTGCTCGGTGAGCAGGCAGCAGGGTCAGGACGAGGGCCGGAGACGGTGGGGGTGGGGGTGGGAGCAGCACTTTATCACGGGCAGGACACACTGCAGGGGAAATCCAAGGAGGGGACTGGGCTTGATGACACTACAACTCTAGAGACAGCAGATGGCACATGGGCTTCCGTAATCACGCATTTGATCTCCAACCTGCGTTAGAAAGCCCTAGCAGGTTTGTAACTGGAAAAATAAATTGTTCGGAACGTGTTTGAAAAAGATAAATTGAGAGTATTGCAAAAATGTAGAAAACAGCCCAGCCGGTGTAGCTCAGTGGTTGCGCATCGACATATGAACCAGAAGGACACAGGTTCGATTCCTGGTCAGGGCACATGCCCAGGCTGTGGGCTCAAACCCCTGTGGGGGCATGGAAGAGGCAGCCGACCAATGATTTAATGATTCTTTCTCATCATTGATGTTTCTACCTCTCCCTTTTTCTCTGAAATCAATTAAAAGTTTTTTAAATTAGAAAATAAAATGAGAAGCCAGTTATTAGGTATCATATCCAAGGCTGCTTCAGCCATTCAACCATTCCTTCACTCTTTCAATGAGTAACTCACTGAGTCCCCACTACCTAACAGACACTCAGGTAAGAGCTGGTTATACAAAGGCAAAAAGAGAGAGATGTCCTTGACTTTGTGAGTAAGACATAGCTAAACTGTGGCAGGAAACAAAGAAAGATAATTCAGAAATCACTTTCACGGAATCGGTGACAACTCAGATGTAAGAGGGAGGGAATAACAGATTCTAAGCCTTGAGCAGCTCTACTTTGGGCATTATTGCAGATACCTTACAGAGATTTTTTTTTTCCATTAAATCCTCAAGACAGCCCTACAAGAAAGACATCATTATCCCTTTCTAAAGATTGAAAAAAAATGGAGGCTCCAAGTAATTACTGAGGTAGTTTGCCCAAGGTTACACATAGAGTGAGAGTCAGGCCAGAATTCAAATTCCGGCCAGACTCCAAAGTCAATATTCTTTCTTCAAACATTACTGATTCAATAAATAGCTCACTAGAGAAACACTAATAAAGAAGGCCTTCCAAATTACAGTGTTTAAGTACAATTACAGGTCCACCTAGTTAAGGAAAGCCCTGGGAAATCTGTAATTACTTCAGACTCAACAACCATTCATTGAATGTCCAATGCTTGATGCTTAGAGGGAAAACACCATAAGCCAAACAACACAAGCATCAATTTCAGGAAGATACCAGTCTCACGATTCAGACAAGAAATATATCCATGCCGAAACCAGTTTAGCTCAGTGGTCTGCAGACTAAAAGGTCCCAGGTTCGATTCTGGTCAAGGGCATGTACCTTAGTTGTGGGCACATTCCCCTGTGGGGGGTGTGCAAGAGGCAGCCGGTCGATATTTCTCTCTCTCATTGACGTTTCTAGTTCTCTATCTCTCTCTCTTCCTCTCTGTGAAATATCAATAAAATATTTTTTTAATTTTTTTTCAACAACAAAAAAGACAACCTCAAACTATGATAGACTTTAAGCCAAAACCAAGCACTCACCAGTAAATTCAAAAGTGAATTGGTCACGTGACAATATCAAAGGTGGCTGCACGTAGACTGATAATTTGGCTTTTTGCAATGCCACTCGATTCTGCAGTGTGACCTAAGGAAATAGAAATTGTTAGTAACTGACAATTATATTCTAACCAAAGTAATAAATTAGCACAACTATTTAAAAATCACTACAAGTTATTAGGAAACATCATTTGGGAAAAAAGAAAGAAGCTACACAACATGACATGTAACGTAAGTGGGAGCCTGAAGTGTCCCCCTCAGTTAGAGACGGGCCCTGGAGTTACTTTCCTCCAAAGACAGGAAAAGCCAAAGAACACATGAAAAGGCACATGAATAAATGTATCTTTAACCGATAAATTCAAACCGCAATGAGCTACTACCACACAGCCACTAGAATACTGGAATCAAAAGGTCAGATAAAATAGGTGTTAGAAAGAACATGGAGAAATTAGAACCCTTATATATTCTGATAGGAATGCAAAATAGTACAGCCACACACAAAGTCTAACAGTTTCTTTAAAAATTAAACATAAATTTACCATACAATCTCACAATTCCATGCCAAGAGAAAAGAAAACATATGTTCATGCAAAAATTTGTACCCAAAGGTTCAAACCAGCATTATTCGTAATAGCCAAAAAGTAGAAACAACCCAAATGTCCATTAACTGGTGACTGGATAAACAAAATACAGTATATCCATACAATGAAATACTAGCATGTGCTGACACATGCTACAACATGGACAAACCTTAAAAGTAGTAAGCTAGGTAAAAGGAGCTCGACACAAAGAAGCACGTATTGTATGATTTCGTTTCTATGAAATGTCCAGAATAGGCAAACCTATAAGGACAGACATAGACTTGCAGTTGCTGAGGGATGGAGAGGGGTTAGGAGGAAGGAGTGGGAGAGAAGGGAGCAGGAAGTGACAGCTAATAGGAATGAGGCCATTTTTAAGGAGAATGAAAATGTTTTCAAATTAAATTATGGTGATAGTTCAACCACTCTACAAATATGCTAAAAATCACTGACTTATGTACTTTTAATGAGTAAATTGTATAGTATTTAAATTACATCTCAATAAAGCTATTAAAAATGTTCTACCATTATCCAGGTGATTACTTTGTAAGTTATGTAAATGCCTAATCCCTGTGCTAAACATCTGAAACTAATATATTGTATGTCAACTATAATTAAAAACTTTTCATTTTAATTAATTTTTCTAATTTAAATTTTTAACTTAAAAATGTTCTATCTAAAGCAACAAAAAAAAGTATCTGCCCTCAATGGCTGATAATTACATCATGAATTATTATATGTGTTCATTCTTCTTTTCATATAGATGTGGCATCATGAATTATTTATCTTATCCAGTATCAGTATATTACATTGTACACAAGTCAATTATTCTCTAAAGATTTCCTTACTTTCAAAACCGGTTTGGCTCAGTGGACAGAGCATCTGTCTGCGGAATGAGAGGTCCCAGGTTCGATCCTGGTCAAGGGCATGTATCTTGGTTGTGGGCACATCCCCAGTAGGGGGTGTGCAAGAGGCAGCTGATCGATGATTCTCTCTCATTGATGTTTTTAGCTCTCTATTCTCCTCTCCCCCTTCCTCTCTGTAAAAAATAAATAAAATATATTTTTAAAAATAAAATAAATAAAGATTTCCTTACTTTGCCCAGCCAGTGTAGCTCAGTGACCTTTCCGGGCCAATGAGAAGGGGCATCATTTTCACGCTGTCAAAGAAAAAGCTTAATGATCTGCCTTCCAATGGGCACGCTCTCTCTTTGGAGCGTATCTCCTAAACGGCCCAATCTCTTCCACTAATCTCTCCTGGGTGAGTGCACATGGCTGTAAGCCAGACTTGCACAGAAGACCTGGGTATCTATCGCTCTTCAGGTGACACCTAGTGTAACCAAGCTGAGGAGCATTCTCTATCTCACGCCTTTGCTATGGAGCAGTTCAGTCTAGTCACTAGGCACTAGTATCTGAGACAGATTCATTTCATTATTAACTGGCATAATGAAAGGGCTTACTTATTTTTAAGAAAAGGAGTTCTGAAATTTCTCTTAACTAAAAAGCATGTATCACCTATTCCTTAATTATATATGCATGCATACATATATATATTAGAGAAACCATATACAACAATATACAACTGGCCCACAAACATTATATACATACTAGAGGCCCAGTGTACAGATTTGTGCACGAGTGGGGTCCCTCAGCCCGGCCTGTGCCCTCTCACAATCAGGGACCCCTTGGGGATGTCAGAACACTTGTGCACATATTCGGCCTGATCCCTGCAGGCCAGGTCCAGGGACCCCAATGGTACGTGAATCCATGTGTCGGGCCTCTAGTATGCATAGCAAATCTTTGGTTAATCTCTTCCTGCCCTCTCCTTTCCCACTTCCCTCTGAGATTCATCAGTTTGTTCCATGTTTCCATGACTGTTTATTGAGCATCTGCCCCCTGGTGGTCAGTGAGCATCATAGCTACCAGTTGAATGGTCAAACAGTCACTTAGGCTTTTATGTATATAGGTAATCTAATTCAGCAAATATCTCGAATTAATTTTAAATAATGTGGATATTGGTACAACTTAAAAATAAGTCAAACATGAAATTTTGACTTGCACAGAAAAAATTTTAAAAGACAACTATTGATGCAGATAAATATGGTGAACACAGCAAATGAACAATGAAGCCTCGGTTGTTACTTTATCAGCCCTGGGAATACATGAGGGGAATCTGCATCCCACGAACAAAGCTTCCTCAGTGACGTCTGACCATTATAAACCTACCGCCTTTTCAGTCAAACCCTGAGGGCAATTATGAGAGGAAACCAGAGATGCACCCCACACAACATTCTTTCAAAGAGCTCGTCCCCTGGACGAATGGAACACAACTTAAATGTTTTCTATTAATAACAACACGATGCTAGCCTATCCATACCTTTTTTAATCACACTGGTAACCGTTAGCAGCTTTCTATAGTCACAGAACCATGCTAGTAAATTATTTACGTGCATTATCTCATTTGTTATTTACAACATGGTGAAATAGCTACTGTTGCTATATGCCATTTCATAGAAAGGAAAACTGTGGCTCAGAGAGGCTAAATTGGCCGGGGGCCGTTCTGTGTGTAAGGGGAGGAACCACAGTTTAACTTCTGGCTGCCAGAATCCAGAATTCTTAACCAACTGGGGTTAAGTCTCAAAACTACTCTGCACGTGAACAAGTGCCCCCATTCTGCAATGTAAAGACAGAGCCTCAGAGAGGCTAAGTGTGTGCTCCAGGCCACCAGGCCAGGATGTGCAGGCGAGCTGAAAACTCGGTTCTCAAAGCGGACATGAGCAATCTTGGAAGCAGCCGTGGGCCACGTGTGAGAGCGCAGACACACTGACTGCTGGCCTGGCCCCGGGAACTCAGACAGAAGTCGCCCCGCTTTTCATTGGGTTTAGAGGCACAACCGGGAGAGCTCGCCTGCAGGGACGGACAGAACCCCAACAATGGCGAGGCCCTTTCCAAAGCGAACCAAGGAGACGTGGGACGAAAATAACTACAGGAACAAAGAAGAGCTGTGTTTGAGCCAAAAAAAAAAAAAAAAGAGTTAAAGACTTGGCTAGATCGTAAACTTCATATTTTAAGAGAAAAATAATTATAGAATATTAAGGGGAAAGTATAAAACATTAATACAAGAATTTTCCATGCTCTTTTCTGCTCCTAACAAAATGAAATACGATCCTGAGGAAACAGAACACTGGATTTTTATCCTCGGAGCACAACCGGGACTCCAAAGGCCAGGTCTGAGCGAGCCGCCCGCCCGTCAGGCACACTCACTCAAGGTAGCCACGTCTTCGCTCACGTGGAACGCATGGAAACATTTTCTCAATTAACAGGATTTATTGTGATGGAAACGTGCATGCTTATATATCTTGGCTGCTGTTGTTATGAGAGGCTAGAAGGGGGAGATTTATAGCAGGCATGTGTATAGAAACTGTTCGAGCGAATCAGGAAGGCACTGTGTCTGCTGCGGAAGTCCGGCTGGCCGTGCGCGGACCTGTGTGGTGCCTTCTTCCGCCCGCTCTTATGGTGGCCACAAGGACCGTTAGGAACGGCGTGGTCGTCCTCAAACGCAGTAACCCCGCCAGGGAAGGAGACTTTCCCGGTAGTGTCACGCCAGCATTTGGGGGTGGCTATTCCCCCCGAGAGCCCGAGAGCGGCCTGGGACAGAAAGGTGTGTTTCCTTACAGCCGTCAGCGGTAGCTGGGGGGAAATTAGCAGGAGCAATGGTATCTGGTTGAGGTACACGACTTGTCTGCAATTTACAGTGTGTGCCTGAGTTATTATGTGCATGTGTCTGAACAGTATCAGTAGATAGACATGAAAAGGGTTTCCCCACACAAGTCTATAGATCATTCCTGGAACTCTGAAGGGTTTCTTTTTTTCTGAAGTGTTTGATTTCTTGCCACTAATGCTTTCCCAGACTCAGAAGTATTAATGAGATAGAGCCTTTGATTGAATAGGGGAGGGAGACTGGGGAGAGACCACCCTTGTTTCCCGTGGCAAGAATCCAAAAAAATTAGCTTAGGAAACTGTTAAAAGATTGGGCTCCCTTCAACTTCTACCACAGAGCCCCCCACGAGGGCCACCCGCCGGGCCCAGCGTGAGCGAACACAATCGGTAGAGCCTGGTACCCTGTCAAGCGCCTCCAAGGATAGCAACCCATAATCTCAGAAAATATGAGGCCCTGTCCAAGTTCTGACGGAGCGAACCGCCAAGATCCACAACTTTCCCTGGCTCCGAGCTCTGGGCAGTGATAAATATTGTCAGCTTAATAACGTGCTGACTGATTACCACACTTTAATCTAAATGCCTTAAGAGGGTTCCACCTCTGAGTCCGAGTCTAAAATTCTACAATGACGGGACTAAAAAATTTCACCAAAACCACATCCTTCTTATTCTATTTTTTTTTTCAGGACTATCAATTTGTCACTACTCTACTTTGTGGCTTCTTCATTTGATATTTTCTTGCTATAAATACACCCCTTTAAAGCTAATATTATGGCAGATAGATGGCTGGGAATTCTTTTCAAACACATATAGAGTCATTCCTGGAAGAAAGCTATTATTACCATGCATAATCCCTTAGTATATGTATATGTATGGTGTGTCAATCAACGGGTTGGTCTATGTGATGACACAATTCCTTTAGCATATTCAAAATGCTAATTGTTTCTAGAAAAAAAACACCCTGGGTCATACAACACATTTAAATAATGGTAGGAATAAGTCATAACAATTGTTTCCATTACGTACATATTGCTATGAATGCAATTATCGGTTTCATATTTGTAGAAAGCAACGAAGATTAGCAATTCACCACCCAAGACCAAGGAAAGCATACAAATCCCAAGTGTTTGCCTGACATTTCCATGGGCTGTCAAAGGGTGACAAGCATGACGAAATTCGTACTATCGTGTGCACGTCATAGTCTAGGACCATTGTACATACCTTCACTGTGACCGAAGGGACAATGTCAGTTCCCACTTCAACATCAGGAGCTTGCTGTGAACACACGGAGGAAGGAAGGAAACAATGGTTTCAATATTACACGCCAACACACACTTCTCACCACCGAAATCTGGAGCCAACAGCAAAGAAGTTGTCACTCCGATGACAGACTACAAGAGTCGATGTGACTTTCAGATGTCTTCTTCTAGAAAGTCATCAGCTAATATTCAAACACCCACCCTCCCCCCAGCCGAGAAAAATCACAGGCCTCATTACCAAGCTCTACTGCCGAGTTTACTTGACCGTTTAAACTAATTAATTCTATTAACTTGTTCTTTATATTACACGGAAGATGGCCTCCTTGTATTTCCCAGATAAACATTATGCCGTTCTTTGGGGCATAAAATATATATATTTTAACTTCCAGAGGTACTTTATTCCTATTAGTAATATGAATATGTACCTATGACACATAACTAATAATAAAAAGACTTGAGTGGCCTTATACCTAGAAACTAAAAGTACGAGCATCAGCCCAGGCTACCTGTTTCTGCTTCTTAAGAAATTCAGGGTATTGTATAATAGTGCAAGCATTTTCTTATAATTTATAACATTTGTAGGTATTTTATTTTTCAGAGTGAAAGATTGAGAGAGAAAAATTCTCACTCTGTGACAAAATAAAACAGAGGGAGGACATATATTTTAGCAATACTCATATGAATTCCTGGGGAACAATTAAGGTCCTAAATCTGTATCCAACCAATGAATAGATCAACTGTACTTTAACTTAACCTACTTGGAATCTTTTCACTAAGAAAAACTAAGCCACATCTAAGCCATGGGGATTGCTATGATATAATGGGCATCAGCATAATTAAGAGTTGGAGATTCATATTATATTTATGACTCCATAAAAACCATATATAAACTCAAATCCAACTCCTCAATCAAGAAGAGAGGATAGCAATGCTTGCCACCTCTATAAAAGACCCCATTCTAATATAAATTATATTATGTTTTCAGATGTGTACTTTCATATTAATGATTCAAAATAAAATATTAAGCCAGGCTTTTGGGGATAGTATTACTTAAAACCCAGGAAATGTTTTACATTTAGCTGTCTAAGTGTCTAGAAAAGAAACAAACATCTCCTGTTTCCTTGCTCTTTTCAATCCATTGTCTGAACACCTCACTACTTCTAGTCACCCTCTGGGAAATAAGACTACAGTCAGAGAGAAATGGCTTCACAAAGACACCACAGCACCATAGCCACATAAATCGCTGGGCTAATGTTTTCCAATGGAATGAATACGATACTCTCAGGAATCTCTTAGGAAGGAAAAAAAGAATGAGTCAAGGAAAATGAAGCTGAAAGAGACACCTAGTTAAAAGGAAACAGCACTCAAGGTTGCCAGCAGGGAAATATACATTACAATCTAGTGCTAGTACCTAAAGCCTTTTCCTTTAAAGATCAAAAGTTGCCAAGAACAGAGAGGGAATTCCACATTCCAAATAGCCTATGTTTAAGAGAACCTAAAAAAAAAAAAAAATTATATAAGTTGCCCAGAGGAAAAAAAGAATCATTCCCAAGGCAAGAAAATGTGTGTACATTTGTCAGCTAACTAAGCAGAAGTGTTCCACCAGACTACACCCTTCAGGTAGAGCGAGGAGTGGTGTGTGCTGGATGGCCAATGTTAGAACAGTGCCTCCACTATGTGGCCAGCCGGGTGAATGTTTCTTTCATATGGAGTCCTATTTTTTTAAGTGTACCCAATTTACTACTATAGCAATGTTAATGTGATTTTTATCACAACCTGGGTTGGCTGTTATACTAAAATTAATCTTGGAAAACTTATGACAACTACTAACTATTATGCTCTGGTACCTTTCCTAGGCAAAATTATATAATTACTAGAGGCCCGATGCACAAAATTCATGCAAGAGTGGGCCTTCCTTCCCTGGTCTGCAGCCCCGGCTTCATCCGGAAGGTCATCTAGAAGAATGTCCAGTATAATTAGCATATTATGCTTTTATTATTATAGATATGACACAAATACAGTAAAACCAGTGAATTTGATCACTGTCTAAATTGATCAGCTTTTGGTAAGGACACAAGAAACCTAATGGATTTTGCCCAAACAGGAGGCAGTGAGACATAACCAGTCAGAACCTAGCAAGTGCTTACAGAAGGCTAAACAAGGAGATGGGGGGACATAACCCAGGACGGTCCCCCTTTCATCCTCTTGTTCCTCAGCTTTTCTCATTTTTCATTCACTCAGAGAGCAAGTAACCACTGAGCACCCATATAAGATAGGCACCCATATAAGGTAGTGCTGTTTCCTTTTAACTAGGTGTCTCTTTCAGTTTCATTTTCCTTGTCTCATTCTATTTTTCCTTCATAAGAGATTCTTGAGAGTATCGTATTCACTCCATTGGAAAACATTAGCCCAACGATTTATGTGGCTATGGTGCTGTGGTGTCTTTGTGAAGCCATTTCTCTCTGACTGTAGTCTTATTTCCCAGAGGGTGACTTGTGGCAGTGAACAACACAAGTAGCAAAACATAGATGGTGGTGATGGTGGTGGCGGTAGTGGTGGTGGTGGTGGTGGTGGTGATTATAATTTTGGAAGATCCAAAATGTAATTTGATGATGATGATGATGATGGCTAATTATCATAACAATTCAACAAAGGAGATTCTACTATTTTTCTCATTTTACAGATGAGAAAATTGAGATTAAGAAAGATGAAATAACTTGCCCTGGGTCACACAGACGAAAAGGGGGGCGGGGGTGGGGGGCAGGAGAGAAGGGAGGGAATAATTCCTGGCCCAACTGTTTACTCTTAAACTACACACAGATACCCCATCACAACCACCCTAATGTATTAAAGACTGTAAATTATCAAACCCTGAGCTAGACCTTTCATAAACATTATTTCATTGAACCTTCAACAAACATCTTGCGGGGTCAGTATTATCCATCTGGATTAGAATTAAAGTTAAACTTTAAGAAAAGGTAGATTCGGAATAATGGTGAGAACTCCTCCTGTTCCCCTCCCCCTTCTGTAGACAGACATCTGCCCAGAAACTCCTTAGTGCACCCAAGAGGCTAGGGATGTTTATTTCTGGAAAATAGCAAAGATTATAAGTTGTTATTTTCCTTAAAGCTTCTATTTGAAGGTCTATCATTTAAACCAATAAATTTTGACCCCAATGTAGCAGAGTCCCCACTATCACCAACCCTTTCAACATCTGCAAAGACACCTACAGACAGGGAGTCCAAGTGAGGAGAGACCACGGCAGAAATGTTCAAGTCATCTTCTCTCTCAGTCATGGGCCAACCGCCTATAATTTGAAAAAGAAAGAAAGAAAGAAAGAAATTCCTTAAAAAAGATATTTAATTATGGAGTAAAACCTGCTTTATAATTTTTAAGGGTTATCTATACCGTGTATCCAAAATAACCATAAACATACACACTGAAGAAACGAATGCATTAGAGAATTAGAAGCTTGAAGCTAATTCTTCCCCCTCTACAATATTCTAAGGAAAACACTGTCTCTTTCTCCAAAGATAGTGGCTAAGAAGTGACCGAAAGCCTAACCAGTGCTGGGAATTTCAGTGCCTTCTCCTTCCCTTCCGGTGGAGGCCTACATTAATTAGTACAGCCCTTCTGAAGGTAAGTTGGTTTGAAAGTAATTACTTTTGAAGGTAAGTAATCCCACCTCTTGGGAGAAGAACTGTTAGGTGACAGGACCCGTACATTTTGAGAGTTATTACCAACTCACAGACATGCCCGAGGAAGGCCTCTGCTGCCGGTACTTATTAAAAACAAAACAACCTAGAGCTCCATATTTCAATTAGTGGGGAAACAGTTAACTAAATTATGGTGCATCCATGTTGTGCAGTGGTCTAAACCCGAGAGCTAGAAGTACGAGTGCTGTCTATCTTTATATACTGATAAGAAAACAACTCCAAGACATGTCTATTAGTAAAATATAAGATGTAGCACAGCATCTTTATATGCATTTGAAAAAATAATAAATCACAAAAACAAGAACATTTTCCTAAAGAATGCACAACACACTTGATAAAGGTTACCTTTTCATCGCGTGAAATAGAACCTGGGGTTTTACCCTTTTAGTACTGTTTGAATTCTTTTCACCATATTCATATTATTCTCACAACTTAAATTTCACTATTTAAAAAAAGTTTATAGTGTATAATAAGATATTATGAACAAGTGAGAGATCCTAAATAAGCAAGGCACATAATTAATACTTACAAAATGTGTGTGTGTGCGTGTGTATGCCCACATGTATGTGAAACACCCTGGCTACCCACCTACCACCCACCTCCATGCATGCTCCTTCGTTACCAGAGTCCTGATTCTGTTACACATTCACCTTCACCTCAAAGGCACTGGGTCGGCCAAATCCAATTATGCTGACCTCATTCCCCTGACTGTTGGCTGTTTTAGGCATGAGCATGGGGCTTGATCCTGGCGGATGCGATGCAGGGAAAGTTGGGCATGGGGTTGGGGGGTTCTGGTGCATGCTTTTGGGAAAGCTATTCCCTAAGAAACGGGGAGGCCCGGGAGAAACACCTCCCTTCCTCCTGGAAATCGTGCTTACACCTGTGCCTGGGTCTACAGAATTCACCAGGGACCCTGAGAGGAACACCCCACACACGCTGAGGGGGGCCGACTGGACAGATGGGGAGCCCTGGTCGCTGCCGCATGAGCCATCGGAGTCTGGCAAACAGAAGGCCTGCCTCCGCTTCCAGCGGGCACCCCCCCCAGCGCGGCAATATTTGGAACAGGAATCTCCATATTGGGAACAGGAATCTCCATGTTTGGAACAGGAATCTCCATGTTTAGAATAGGAATCTCCATATTTGAAACAGGAATCTCCATGTTTGGAACAGGAATCTCCATATTTGGAACAGGAATCTCCATGTTTGGAACAGGAATCTCCATATTTGGAACAGGAATCTCCATGTTTGGAATAGGAATCTCCATATTTGGAACAGGAATCTCCATATTTGGAACAGGAATCTCCATGTTTAGAATAGGAATCTCCATATTTGAAACAGGAATCTCCATGTTTGGAACAGGAATCTCCATATTTGGAACAGGAATCTCCATGTTTGGAATAGGAATCTCCATGTTTAGAATAGGAATCTCCATATTTGAAACAGGAATCTCCATGTTTGGAACAGGAATCTCCATATTTGGAACAGGAATCTCCATGTTTGGAACAGGAATCTCCATATTTGGAACAGGAATCTCCATGTTTGGAACAGGAATCTCCATGTTTGGAACAGGAATCTCCATGTTTGGAACAGGAATCTCCATATTTGAAACAGGAATCTCCATGTTTGGAACAGGAATCTCCATGTTTGGAACAGGAATCTCCATATTTGGAACAGGAATCTCCATATTTGGAACAGGAATCTCCATATTGGGAACAGGAATCTCCATATTTGGAACAGGAATCTCCATGTTTGGAACAGGAATCTCCATGTTTGGAACAGGAATCTCCATATCTGGAGAGGAATCTCCATATTTGGAACAGGAATCTCCATGTTTGGAACAGGAATTTCCATATTTGGAAAAGGAATCTCCATGTTTGGAACAGGAATCTCCATATTGGGAACAGGAATCTCCATGTTTGGAACAGGAATCTCCATATTTGGAACAGGAATCTCTAAGACTTAGTGAGAGTACAGCTCATCGCCCACCCAACAGCCATCCTCGGAGAAGCCCAATTTTATTCCAGGCAACAAAGTGTCGGCTAAAACCCTAAGTCCCCAGCCTCTTCCGCAGCCCGGAGGGGCCAGTGGGATGAGAGGAGCGGCTGCTCAGGGTGGGGCTCCCAGGAGGACCCCTCGGGGGCTGAGGAGGCCGCAGACGTGAGGGTAGCGGTTCCAGAGGCCGCCCGCACCAGCAGAGGCCCCGGGAGGGAGGAAGCCGAGTCCCTGAGGCCCTGAAACCGCCAGACCCTGGTCTGCCCTCACCCCACTGCCATCCCGGGAAATAAGCACGCCGCCTGGGTAAGCCATGAACCTGGGCACTCTGCCACACGCAGCCACACGCAGCCAAACAGCACATCCCAGCAAGGCCAAGTGCAAACGTCCCTAGAACTCTGGCGGCGGCAGCTTGGGTATCCTGGACCTACTTCCTCCGGATGCACTTTCCCTCTCTCCCGCCTGAAGGCACACTGTGTGGAAGCCTCTCTCAGTGCCCCACCGGCTCCTCCTGACTCGCCCAAGTAGAGCATGACCAACTGTCTAAATCAGTGGTCGGCAAACTGTGGCTCGCAAGCCATATGTGGCTTTTCGGCCCCTTGAGTGTAACTCTTCCACAAAATACCACGGCCTGGGCAAGTCTATTTTGAAGAAGTGGTATTAGAAGAAGTTTAAGTTTAAAAAATGTGGCTCTCCAAAGAAATTTCAATTGTTGTACTTTTGATATTTGGCTCTGTTAACTAATGAGTTTGCCGACCACTGGTCTACATCATAGGGAAGAGAGATAGACACAACGATGATGAGAATCATCGATCGGCTGCCTCCTGCACTTCCCCCAAACCCAGGCATGTGCCCTGACCGGGAATCGAACCATGACCTCCTGGTTTATAGGTCTACACTTAACCACTGGGCCACGTCGGCCGGACAGGTAACCCCATCTGTGAAAGTGCCCACCGACAGCTGTTGACGCTGGTAATGGAAACGCACGGCAGGATTCACACTAATGAGCTGGGCACAGAAAGCTTCAACATCCACGAGCCATACAGGAATTTCTACTCTAACTTCATGCTCACAACATACATTCCTCATATAACTTACACACATAAAATCAGGTTCAAAACCTTCTTTACTGCAGTAGAGAATATGCACCACGTGTATAACAAAATGTACTCTTTAAATTGGCTTTAAATTTTGCTGCGTTTCTAGCTTTGAAGAAATAAAAAAATAAATAAATAAAGCTTTAAGTACTGACCATAACCCACAAGACCGAAATTTTTTGTTAGGTCGAAGTCACTCGACAAAAATAAGTGGCATTTACATGAATAATGGGGACTTCCAAAAATTCAGTTCTAACTGCTCAGAATCTCCTGTAGTGAAACGCTTTGCTGCTTTACATAATTACGGGTATTTTAATTTAAAAAACAGGCCACAGTTTTATAAGGGTACACAAGACTAAAGTTTCCCATATCTCGAACAAAGTAGCTTAAAAGTCTCTCTTTCTAAAAAACGTTCTCTTTGTTTCTTTTTCAGGAATAAAATCAAATGATGGCGGAGAAAGGGCAGCGCGCTTCAAATATCAGCGAGAACCTGGGGTTGTATAAACAATGAACTCTGCGCCCGGGTCGGCGGGCACATCCCTAACCCAATTAGCAGCTATTTCAAATGACACGGAAGGATCAAGGCAGTGACAAGTAGAACAATCTAACCCTCCTCACCCGAGGGCATCGCTATGGCCACCAAAAACATAACTTTTAGATGGAAGGGGTTTTTCTGAGAAACGTTTAACACAATTAAATGGCAATCAAAATACCATTAGCACTTTGTTTATGGAAAGAACAAAATCTCCAAACACAAAGTCTGGAGTGAAAAGCCACATGAAATGTATGTAAACGAACTCTAGAAATTTCATGCTTCACATACATGCCACTCTTCCCCAACTACATTTTTTTAAAAAATACAAGTGAGACTTATAATTCCATTAATCCCAAAATAATATCAAAAATGGGGGGAGGGGTTGTATACTGCAATTTGATATATCCAATTTTAACCATCCTCTGTTTGAGAGGGAGGCGCTGACAACAAATCAATAGGTTTTTAACTAAGGAGAGTAATTAAAAGACCTAAGTTTCACTTTCAAAACTTTCTAAGAGAAAGTGTGAAGCCAAAGAATAATTATTTTACTTTAATATTCAGACTCTTTAAATATATTATCTAAAGTCCTCTGACTCTTGTCTTGGTAATTCAGACTCAAAAACACATAAATTTCATAAAGTGATTGGACCAGGAAGGCTGGCTCTGTGGTTTTGGTTGGCTTTTGATGCTCTGCTCCTTTTATTATTCCTACTTGTTTTAACATTTCTTTTACGTGAAAAGAGTCCATATTTTTTCTCATTAAAAAGAAGAAGAAAAAATACAACTTTTACCTGACCCTGAGAAGGGAACTTGCAGTAATGCCTTTCACATGTCCAACCCAAACGCAGGATTGGGGTTTTGTTTCTCCTTTTAATTTACAATAAAATTACACCCCTGTGAATCCCAAAGTAAGATAATATTGAGTTATTCAAAACTCAGGAACTGAATACGCCATCGGCCTCTGAGTCATTAGAAACAGCATACCGCGGGCTGTGCTCCGTGGACGCTAACTACAAACATAAATCCTACTGCTAAGCTGCAAATGACTACATTTTTAGTAACAAAGTGGTAACTCATGTATTGCTTTGGTTTCTTTTCAAAGAAGCAGCTAACTCTTTTTTTCAGGGATATTAGAAGTTAATAAACGGCCACTCTAAACTTCAATGTTCTTCTCAAGGCCTAAAACCACTGACCAAAGAGGTACAGGTTGTTGTTGTTGCTGTTGTTGTTGTTGTTAAAAGGAACTTTATTGAGTATTCTTTATATTGTGCACATCTGCTGATCTGACTGACATGCAGAAGAAAGACTGACATGCAGATGAAAGAACTATCACTACTTGGTGATGAAGTAACATGTATTTTAGAAATCCTTTTCTTTCTTTTTTTCACTAGAGGCCTGGTGTAAGGATTCGTGCACCCCTGGGGGTCCTTTGGCCGGGGCTGTGGGGATCCGGCCAAAACCGGCTCTGCAACATCCCCCGAGGGTCCCGGATTGCGAGGGGTCGGTTCTCGAAATCGGGCTCCCTCCTCTCTGATTCTGGGTGCCTCACCCGAGAGCAGCAGCTGCCAAGTCACCACAGCTTGACAGCTCCTGTGTTGAGCGTCTTCCCCTCTGGTGGTCAGTGTGTGTCATAGCTACCTGTCTGTGCATCTGCCCCCTGGTGGTGACTGCACGTCATAGCTACTGGTCAGATGACTGGATGGTCTGTCACTTAGGCTTTTTTTTAAAAAATATTTTATTGATTTTTTTTTTTTTTTTTTTTTTTTTTTACAGAGAGGAAGGGAGAGGGATAGAAGGTTAGAAACATCGATGAAAGAGAAACATCAATTAGCTGCCTCCTATACACCCCCTACTTATTATACAATTCCCTTAACCGGAATTGAACCTGGGACCCCTCAGTCCATAGGCAAACGCTCCATCCACTGAGCTAAACCAGTCAGGGCGAGGCTTTTATATATAGAGATTCATTTAATATTTTTGCTCCTAAGAGCTCCCAATAGGAAACTAATTCTGCTTGTTCTCTTTCAAATACTATATTGCTTAAGGAGTACTGGTTCCTTTTTTAGACTTTAAAAGAAAAGAAAAAAAAAAACTAGACAGCACTGTCCCCAAAAAGGGGGCACTAGTGAAAAAGCGTTCTCTTAAATGGGACATTTATTCAAATTAGGCACAAAGACTTGTGGGTAAAAGAACAGCCCAGTTTTTACAAATATGAGTTTAATTAAACCTGAGGAAGAAAATTAATATATACAAAACATTATCCAGATACAAAGTAAAATCAAATAATAAAAAGCTTCAGATGAGATACCTTGTGACTTGTTCACATCTTTAATGATTTTCTGAAGTTCTTTCAGCTCTGCATCCAGCGCGTCATAATTCAGCTCTCGGGACTCCACTTTGGGGGCTTGGAACAAGGACGGGTCCGTGCCCAGGTAAGAGCACTGCAGATGGCCGTCCCCACTCAGGGTGACCACCACGCCCTTCAAGTCACTGCAACAGAGCAGAGAACAAGGCATAACCAAATGTGCTTGTGGGTTTAGATCGACCAACTACATTTTTATTCGATTAAGCTTTAATACACCATTAAGAAAATGACTGCATTATCTATTTCTAAAATTTTAGGCCAGCTGAAGCCGGTTTGGCTCAGTGGTAGGGCGTCGGTCTGCGGACTGAAAGGTTCCGGTTCGGTCAAGGGCATGTACATTGGTTTTGGGCTCATCCCCAGTAGGGGCTGTGCAAGAGGCAGCTGATCGATGTTTCTCTCTCATCAATGTTTCTAGCTCTCTATCTCTCTCCCTTCCTCTCTGTAAAATATCAATAAAATATATATTTTTTAAAAAATAAATAAATAAATAAAATTTTAGGCCAAAGACACAATTCCAATGTTTCAAACGTGGCTTGGTTCGAACGTGGCCTCAGCGGGTAGAAAGTTGCCTTGCGGACTAAAGAGTCTTAGGTTCGATTCCGGGAAAGGGCCCATGCCCGAGTTGGGGGTTCGATCCCCAGTCGGGGGTGTGCAGGAGGCAGCTGATAAATGAGTCTCTCTCATTATTGATGTTTCTAACTCTTTCTCCCTCTCCCTTCCCCTCTGAAATCAATAAAAACATATATTTTTTTAAATGTTTCAAACATGATTTGTATCTACAGAATTGGTCCCAATGTTCTGATTCATCACAGAAGGGGGAAAAACACTAACAATTATTATAATACAGTAGCTGTCACTTGGGGGACTTAATGCACAGTAAATCCTGCTTTCAGAGATTTAATCCTCACGCCAGCTCCCATTTAGCCTATCCTTTTAGCCTATCATTTTAAAAAATCAAAGTTGTTTTCTGAACTTGCTTTAAAAGTAGTTGAAGTGAACACCATTTGCTTCTTCCATAGTTTGCACAGAAGAAACAAATTAAACATTGTCATAAGTCATTTTGAGCCAGTACATAATGAATTTGCTTGCTTGATTTTTGTTATATTTTTTTAGTGGCTGTTGATTTTTTTAAAAGGGTCATCAACCAGGTTCTAAAGGTTGAATCTTAATTTTAAAAAATCATTAAAAATGTTAAGAGAAAAAAAACTCTAGAAAAATGTTGCTATTCGTCTGAAGAAAAGGATAAGTTATATAAAGTTCTAGGCCTTATTCAGAATAGCTAAGAATTCTTGCCCTGGCCTATTTGGCTCAGTGGATAGAGCATTGGCCTGCAGACTGAAGGGTCCCATGTTTGATTCTGGTCAAGGGCACACGCTTGGATTGCAGGCTCGATCCCCAGTAGGGGCCGTGCAGGAGGCAGCCAGTCAATGATTCTCTCTCATCATTGATGTTTCTCTCTCTCTCTCCTTCTCCCTTCTCTGAAATCATTTTTTTTTAAATCCCTAACCGG
Source organism: Vespertilio murinus (assembly GCA_963924515.1). Lineage (NCBI taxonomy): Eukaryota > Metazoa > Chordata > Mammalia > Chiroptera > Vespertilionidae > Vespertilio > Vespertilio murinus. The sequence continues at coordinate 5,573,995 of OZ004712.1, forward strand.
TTTGGCTCAGTGGATAAAGCATCAGCCTGCAGACTGAAAGGTCCCAGGTTTGATTCCGGTCAAGGGCATATACCTTGGTTGTAAGCACATACCCAATGGGGAGTGTGCAGGAGGCAGCTGATGATATTTCTGTCTCATCAATGTTTCTAACTCTCTATCCCTCTCCCTTCCTCCCTACTTTAAACACACACACACACACACACACACACACACACACACACACAGAAGTTCTATTTAAAAAAAAAAAAAAAAGAAGTCTTAAAACTCCCAGCATTGAATCATGGTATGTAGTCAGCTCATGAATCCAAAAGCTCAGCTGAACCTGGAGTAGCCGCTGTACTGCTTGGTGCTCCCCATCAGGTGGCCCAGCACCCGCTTTTGCCTCCAGCCTTCCACACAGCATCCCTAGCTCCAGGGCTGAGGCACAGTCAGTGCCACATAACCGGGAGGTATAACTTCAGAAATATTTTTTAAAAAAATCGATGTATGTCACTGATCCAACAGCTAAAGAACTAGGCTAGGATTTGGATTGGGGACCCAGGCTCCAACTCTGACTCTGCCACTATATAGCTGAGACAACTTAGAGAAGTCTACCTAAATGATCTTTATCTCCAACGTGAGAAGGCAAGACTAGATGACCCCGAAAGGCCTTTAAGTTTTATGAACTGGTTCTGTCGATCTCTCAGAAAATAAATACTCCCAAAATAAAATTCTTTTCTCGAAGAGTGAAGCGACATCATAGCACCTCTGGGCATGATCCTTTCTTTGCGGACAACTGAAGCCCCCTAGTGGTCGTGGAAATCATAACTTTCAGCTCTGACAAGCCGGGTTCAAAAGGGCAAACTCCCAGGCACCTCTGTGGTCACAGTGGTATGCTCCCCACCCCAGGCAGCCCCAATGAGGTTTAGGGACCCGCTGGATCCTCAGGAAACTCTAGGACATTGAAGGGCAGATGTCTGGCTGGCTTCTCAGAGAATGTTGAGGTCATTAGTCCTTTGAAAGGGTTTTTCCATTTCATCTTCACCTCTGAGAGGTCCAGAACACAGGAAAGCTAGCCTGGCCTAATACAAGAATCCCTCGCTATGCAAATTTGATCTTTGAGTTGGCTAGCTTATTACTGAATCACTTCTGTCCCACTACTTTAGACAGCAAATAGCAACAATTTAGACACAAGAATTTACATAAAACTTATCTGAACCTTCTAAGCTTCTGAGTTCAGACAGGAAGAGTTTGAATAGAAATTCCTACATGTATTTTCCAATTGCCTTTCTACCTAAAGCACATTTTATTTAACGATATTGTCCATGGGGATTAATGTGGTAGGTTCTTCGAATGACAGAATTTTATGCTGTAAGAAGCCATCAAGGAAATCAGGTGTTGTCTACCATACTACTCATATCTTTAAAATAGAGTGAACAATCCAAAATGTAAGGTCTCTGGATTATTACCGATTCTGAAGCACACCAGCTAACCCAAGGCATGAGTATTTTATGAGGAATCAAGGTCAAAGATGTTATATGCATAGGACACATAATAATTCTGTCATTTTTAGCAATGGGGCATGACACTACACAATAGCGTCTGCTTGGGAATCTGAAAGTCATTGTTTCATCACTCAGTAAACAGATTCCTGTCCTAATAATACATCCAAACAAAATTCCAGGTGGATTTTAAAAGTTAAACTTAAAAATATGAAACTGCAAAAATATTTATCTGCCCTTGGGATGGAAAGGGACTTTTGCTGCAAAAAAGCTATAGAGGAAACTACAAGAGAAATTATCTCTAAATCAAGCCACATAAAAAATTTAACCTTGTTATATGCTTTAAAAAACAACGTGGTAAAAAGAACAAAAGGCAAACTGGGAAAACACTGGCAACAAACACAAAACACATAACTCAAGGCAAACCATATGAAGTTGAGAATATTCAGCTGTTTTTAACCTATAAAATCAGTTTTATGTGTTTCAGCTAAAATGTAAAATCTCTTACCAATCAATGAAAATAAGATTACATCCGAAAACAAGGTCAAAAGGAATGTATGATTCCCACATAAAAATAGTCACTGAATAGATTAAAACACATTCCAAAATCAATAAAGTATATAGTTTAAAGCTATCCTTTATTATTTAATACATCAAACTAGCAAAACTTGTATTTAAAAATCAGAAACTCACATACACTCTCAATGGGAATGTAAATTTGTTACAAATCCTTTTAGAGAACATTTTAGAAATATATATCAAAAGCTGTAGAAATGCTCATTGCCTTTTTATACAATAATCTACTTTCACAGTTTTTAAGAAAATTTAAAATTGACCAAATGATAAGAAAAGGGGGAAATATTTTTAATGGTGAGACAGCTATAACAGAATTCTTAGAAACCAATAAAAATCACATCTTACAAAATATCTACTATCAGAAAAAAAAATAGTAAAAACATGTTAAGAAGAAAACACAATATAGTACTGCATATACATTTTACCCTAATTTTGTAAAATACATGTATAAAAGGCACAGACCAGGAAAAAAGAACTGTCTAAATGCTATAGTGATATCTCTGTTAGTGAGAGTATAAGCTATTTTTATCATGTTTCATAATTAAATAAAATTTAAAAGAAAACTATTTTTTGTAAGAAAAAAACAGTGTTCTATTTTCCATCCCTAGACACTGAATTTGAATCATCAACTTGGAGGTTAAATAATCTGTGGGATTAGAACTTTTATCTACTTCTCTTTTTCTGATGAGGCCAATCTAGAAAATGTACAACCTGAAAGCATTTGAAATACAGCTCACGTGAACAGTTTCATGAACAGTTTCTTTCATTTGCTAATTCAATCAAACAAATGAGCAATTGCTTTAAAAACAAATGAAAAGAAATGCACTCAATCAAATTATATATTATTCAGCCACATTTTATGTAAAATATTTTAACTTACCAGATTATAATTCTGGTTTCTGTTATTATAGATCCATATCAAAATATATTAAACAGCCCACGGAGATATATTAAACATTCAGTGAAATAAAGAAGTCACTGGGACAAAGACAATGGAGGGACATTAGGGCAAGCGGGGGAAGGAGGGAGCTAATACAGTAAATCCAGGTGAGGAAGGGTGGTTGGTGGCCCAGAAGAAGACAGGGATGGAGAGAGGGGAGTAGACCAAACCTATGTAGAAGGTGTAATCCCATAATCTTATTGAGTTCCCAAGTAACCTTGTGAAGAAAAGTATTGCCTCGACTGTACAGAGAGAAGAATGAAACCCAGAGAAGAGAAAAGAATCGATTGTAGTTACCAGAAGACAACAAGCAAAGCAACAGAGAGCTTCAAGCTTCCTGGCTTCAGCCCGGAAACTTTCCAGTACCACTCTGCTGCGCTCAGAGGCCGCAAGTGACTGCACACAGAACGATTTTTTTGCAGACCATGTACTCAGCAAATGTAAGATGCTTTTACATTGAACTGAATTCTATTTGAAATAAACTACCAAAGGGTGGTTTTGTGTGTGTGTGTGTGTGTGTGTGTGTGTATGTGTGTGTGTATGTGTGTGGGGGGGGGGGGTTCATTATTATCTAAGTACAATGACTACACATTCAAGAATCAACTATGGAAAATAAGAGAGAAGAGGAAAAGGAGAGACCAATTCCACATAGTGTCACGTGAACATTTGCCTTTAAGCTACAACGTTAAGTACAAAATGATTGTGGTTATTTCCTCCTGAAATTAGCTGACACACCTGTTTGGAATTCAGCGGCGCAGGCCTACCTGACAGCCATTTGGAAGTTGCTGCTGTCAGCAGGATCCAACTTTGTACATTTAGAAAGGAAAAAAAAAATCTCTCTTTTGATGCAAGTTATCAATTGTTAAAATTATCTGTAGTATAAAGTAGATTAATGACTGTCTACAGAACCTAACCGGGATGTGGCTTTCTCGTTAGTTCTTGTGAGGACAAGTATGTCTTACACAAAAGAAATAATGCTCGTGTTGGAAAAACCTCAAATTATAATTGTTCTTACAGTTAAGCCAGCTTTGGGTTCTGTAGCGCCTCTGCCGCACTAACACTCAATCAGGAAACAAAAAGATGGGCGCACAGTTTTATTCTAGGCCAGTGGTCAGTGTCGGCTGGAGAGCCACATGCGGCTCGAGAGCTGTGGTTTGCTGCTCTGTTAACTAACGAGTTTGCCGACCACTGTTCTGGGCTCTTTTTCATTTACTGTTTACCTCTCATTTCTTCACTGTATTTCATTCACTCATTTGTTCACTTGGTCATTCATTCATCAAATATTCTCTAACACTTGTCATATGCAGGATGCTATTTGAGTGCTATAGAGCAGATGCAAATAAAACAGAAAAGCACTTCAATGAAACTGCAGTCCCATCGAAGAATAAGACATGCGTCTTGGGGGGTATACCATGGGGTAGAATAGACACAGGTAACACAGAGTGAGTACAAAGGACGTTCCTAGCCAGAAGTGGGAATGTTATTTCTAGCCACAGGGATTGGGAAAATTTTAACGGTGGAAATAAAAGCTTATGCTGGACACTGAAATATGGTGTGTTTTTCAATTATTGTTTCTGAAATATGAATTAACCCATATGTGGTTTGTACACAAAGAAATGATGTTAACAGGACTCTGAAGTTGGTTCAAGCTCAATTTTCCCCAGTACCTAAATGTGGGGGGTTTTTTTGTATTTTTATCCTTGAGAGTATTACAGATGTCCCCCGATTTTTTTGTACCCTAAGCAGCAGCAGAAAACTAAGTGTCTGACGATGTCGCCTGCACCGTTCTCTCACTGTTCTCCGTGGCTCCGTTTGCACACGTGCCTGGTGGAAAGTGCTTCCTGCGTGGTTTTCCTGACCCATGTGTGTTCTGCTCCCGTCTCCTCTACCCTTCCTTCCAACTGCCTTCACCTTCCGATTTAAAAGTAAAGCCCTATCTTATACTGGTAATTACTAAGGTGCGCTCTTTCCCTTTTTTGCCTGGTGGTTTTTGTTTTATTTTGCTTATTTTTGGAGGAATGCTCCAATGTTTAGGTGAAATAGATTTTAAGTGATCTGCCCCCTGAGAATTTTTCTTTAACCTTCTTATTACTAATCTGTAATTTATTACATTATGACATAAATATCTGCAATATCTGAGTCTTTTGGATTTGGAGAGTCGCTGTGAAGAACGCTCAGTGTGAAGGGCATGAGAGAGTAAAGCACGGAGGAGAGAAGCTTAGACAATGTCCGAGAATCAGCAGCAGCCTGGGTCCAGCAGGCAATGGATAAAAAAGTGAAAAGAGATAACAAAAAAAAAAAAAGAGGAAAGACATTTTTTTTTAGAAAAAAAGGCTTTTAAGCTTTGACATGAGCAAAACTATGCTTAAGAATGTCTACCCTAAAAGACTCAATGTTATTAAAAATGTTGATTCTCCCCAAAATGACCTGTGGATGTGACACAATCCAAATGAAAATCCCAGAAGGCTTTTTTCTTTTTCCAGTGGAAACTGGCAAGCTGACTTCACATTTCTATGGAAATGTACACACACCACACACACACACACACACACACACACACACACACACAATACTCTAGAATGGCAAAACAATCTTGAAAAAGGAAGACTAGAGATAGAGGGTTTTCACAAACTGACTTCAAGGCAAACTTGACCTCTACAGTAATGAAGACAGTGTGGTGTTGGCAGGAGGGTAAACCGACCAACGAGACAGAACTGAGAGTCCAGAAACTAACCTGGACTCGGACCGTCAATTTCCCACAAAGAGGCCAAGGCCGCTCAGTGGGGGAAAGAAAGTCTTTTTAACAAATGGTGTTTGACAAACTGGATCTCCACATGGAAAAAAATAAAACAGTACATACAAAAATTAATTTGGAGGGATCACTGACCTAAATATAGTAGCTGAACCTATAAAGCTTTTTTTTTTTTCGGGGAGGAGGGGGAGGAATAACATAATTTCTTCAGGCCTGGGATGGACAAAGATTTTTTAGAGTGTAGAAAGCAAAAAACAACAAGATAAATTACACTTCTTCATACTTCAAAACTTTTCATCAAAAGACACGATTAAAATATTGGCCCGGCCAGTGTGGCTCAGTGGTGCAGCACTGACCCGTGAACCAAGAGGTACCTGGTTCAGTTCCCGGACATGGCGCATGCCTGGGTTGTGGGTTTGGTTCCCAGGGTGGGATGTGCAGAAAGCAGCCCATCAATGATTCTCATCACTGCTGTTTTTCTCTCTCTCTCCCTCTTCCTTCTCTCTGAAATCAATTATATATATATATTTTTTAATGGCTGGTAAGCCAAAAAAAAAAACAAAAAACATCAAACTCAACATCATTAGTCATTAGGAAAATGCAAATTAAAATCACAATTGGCTGCCATCACGTACAAATCAGAACATATAAATTAAACATTCTGACAGCACTGAATGTGGGGAGGACGTGGAGCAGCCAGGGCTCGCTCTCTCTCTCTCTCTCTCTCTCTCTCTCTCTCTCTCTCTCTTTCTCTTTCACACACACACACACACACACACACACACACACACACACGCCCCCCGGTGGGAACCTAAAGTGGGTCAACTGCTTGCAAAAAGGGTTGGTGCTTTTTCTAAGATTAAACATACACCAACCCTCGGACCCAGTCACTTTACCCCTGCTATTTATCTCAGGTAAACTGAATCACGTGCCAAAAAAGGCTCATCCAGAAGAAGAGACGAGCAGATGATGGGTGCTCACTGAATGGAACACGACTAAGCGATAAAAAATAACTAGTCGCTGTTCTAGGCAACAGCAAAAAAGAATGTTTCAAAATGCACTGAATAAAAGCAGACAGACATAAAGCTCACACTGTGTAGTTTCATTTTCACGAAGCGCTGGGAGAGGCCACATACATCTGTTATGGAAAGACGTGAGCAGGGGAGAGGGAATTGTTGACTAGAAAGGGGCACAGGGAACACAGGACATTCCAGTGCGGAAATGTCCCAGAACTTGGGAGATACATCCATTTGTCAAAACATAGAAAAGCTAATTAGCACAAGGAACCTTCCAAATACCCACTCCTCTATTTAAAATTATCTTTCCCAGAAAAAATAATAATAATATTATCTCTTCCATAGCCAATCTTGTTACCTTCAAATAATGAGACCACCTCACTCTACCCACTAACTAATATTTCTACAATAGCACCTATAAAATGTTATAGCGTTTAAAAATGTTTTACATGTTTGTCATCTTTGACCAGGCTGCAAATTCCCTCGGGGCAGGGATTACATAATATTGAATTTGTATCCCTCAATGCCAGACAACGATGACTTCATCTACATAAAATTTTCCAAAAGAATTCATTCTACATTCATCTTTCTCTATGATATCTAGTTATAGGCCAACAGAAAAAAACACCACAACATTCCTTAATCAATAATTACAGACTAACAAGTCAATGAGAAAGGCATCTGAAATTGCCCATAACACTTCAAATGGAGCCCTCGGGATCAATATAAAATAGACCCAACTTTCTTTATAGTTATCTAATATCCCTTTCCTAATCCCGCTAATCATCAAATCATACGGCAATGACAAGAGGTGGGGAGACTGAGCGTGCAGATGGTGGCTCTAACCTGGCAAGGTGCCTTGAATGTAAAAATGCCAAGAGAGCTGGAATGCACGTATATTCTCTCCCAAGGAGAAGAAGGTTTTCTACAGGAGGACTTCCAGGCAATGAATCTTTCCATAAATAAAATGAGAAGCTGGAACCCATCCCTGATGAATGAGAGAAGACGGGTTGTGTGCTATGGCTTTCTAGTGCGTTAAGCCCTTACCGGAATGAAGGCAGGCACTGAGCAAACCACCTGTGTATTCTTAGGCCATACGTGTTGAGGAGTTACTTGAGGAATTTTTAAAAAACTATTATGGCTTGTTGGTCGTATTCTGCATGAGCATCTCTCAGGTAAAGCTTCGTATCACGGCTTGTAATAAATACAAACATCTGGGCACCAAGGAGAATCCAGCATACAATCTAACCTAATTTTTCTGTTTCACAGTATTTTGTTTTTGCCCACCCTTCCATACTGACTTCCCAAGAATCAAATTTTAACACACATTTTTAGTTGCAATTGAGGTTTGTGTAAATGGTTTTCAGCCACTATTACTATCCACAATTAGACTCAATAATCAAGAGCTGGATTGTTTCATGGGAGACATGGTCATTGCAGTGCCCAAGAAAGGACAAGTAATGGGGGAGCCAAGGCCAGTGTCCCAAGTAGCAGGGGCTCCGGGAGAAAGAGGCTGTCACCGAAAATTGCAGGAACTACAGCGGCTGTGGTGGGGAGACTGAACAAACTACCTTTTGTGGTAAAGAAGTTTCTAAGCATCAAGAAATCAGACATCAGCCTGTTCTTTCAAAACTAACTCTTACTAAACTTACTAGAAAGTCAACAGAAGATGACTAAATCGGACTAATTATGCTCACAGACTAAATAAATAAATTGCTAACCAGAAAAAAAAATGTAACTTTTAGAAGTGTCTATTTTCTACTGGGGAAGCAAAATATTTATAAGGATCTGACTCAACTCTAACTTCTTTCGTTATTGAAAAAGAATATATTTACTTATTACCAACTGCGTTCGGGCACCATTCCGGATGTTGAAGATAAATAGATGGGTTACACTGGTCCTTTTCCTCAAAGAACTTAAAGTGCAGATCAATACAGATCAATCAAATAAGAATGTACACGGCATGTTCTGATAGACTATGGACAGGAAGGGAACCCAAAGAAACAAAGGGAAAAAAATGTCAAAATCAGAGAGAGGATGCTTCCTACAGAAGACAACACGAGCAGGAGCTGGACGAAAGAGCAGGGCATTCCCAGAAAGTCTTCTCCAGGAAGAACACACCACACGCACACCCTCAGAGTACAGGACATTCTGGGGGGAAAAGCTTTTCTAAGGCCAGAACCACTCCTTCCACAAATCTCTATTGAGTGTCAAAGATGTGCCAGGCACAGTTCTCAGAGTGAGAATATCAGTAAAGAAATCACCCACGAACTTCTGTCGTCAAAAGCTCACATTCTAGTAAGGAGAAAAGCACAATGAACAAAAGAAATAAATATATAAAACATTCCAAGGTGGCAGGCACTATGGAGATAAAGTTAGCACGTAAAGCAAGATTCCAATTGGACCTAGAAGGAAAGGCATGATGTGCACGGGCGTTAAGGCTGGGGAGGTGATCCAGATAATTGGAACAGCATGCGCATAAGTATTAAGACACGTGTGTTCCTATCGGCCAGAAAGTCTATTTTCTCCCAAAGAGGATTTAGATGGAAAAGTGGTTGGTGATAAAAGTTAAAGGTATGCAAACACTTTTAGTGTCTTGCAAAAGAAGTGTGGACCTTACCCCACAAGCAATGGGAAGCCACTGGAAGATCCCAGTGGGGAGGAGAAACCATCCATTTTCTCAGTCCTTCCTCCCAATTTCTACATGGCATTTACTGAATTGATCATGCTCATTCAATGGGCACTCGCCGTGCAGCTACGTGATACTGTGCTAGAAATAATATTTTTAAAGTAGCACTGTATTCCATGTCATAAACGGCTGCAGAGGTGTGGCTCGTTTCCAGTCACTAAGAGAAACAGGTGCCTGTATCCCCGTCCAGATACACAGGACACTGTGCTGAGTGATATAAAGGGTGAGCAAAGCCGAGTAGTAGCATAGGAAAGGACATTATAAAATGTAATCTTGTGAAACCCAGAAGTGGAATCTTCGATTTCCCCCCATAGGAACCATGTCAGGATTGAGGACAGTAAGTACAAAGCTTGTTTTTAAAGCATCTCTCATAGAGTAGTGATTTGGGTTTCCATTTTCAAATATACCAAGGAGAGATCTCTTCATTTCTTGGAAACAGCCACGATAATTTAGGGACACTGTCAACTGATTGAGAGAATCTACAAGGATATATGCACCCCTATGTTCATAGCAGCACCATTCACCATAGCTAAGATTTGGGAACAGCCTAAGTGCCCATCAGCAGACGAGTGGATTAGAAAACTGTGGGACACAGTGGGCCAAGTGCCCCGGGTGAGCCGAGTGTCCCATGGGGCCGAGTGCCTCGGGTGAGCCGAGTGTCCCATGGGGCCGAGTGCCCCGGGTGAGCCGAGTGTCCCACGGGTCCGAGTGCCCTGGGTGAGCCGAGTGTCCCAGGGGGCCGAGTGCCCCGGGTGAGCCGAGTGTCCCAGGGGGCCGAGTGCCCCGGGTGAGCCGAGTGTCCCAGGGGGCCGAGTGCCCCAGGTGAGCCGAGTGTCCCAGGGGGCCGAGTGCCCCGGGTGAGCCGTGAGTCCCATGGGGCCGAGTGCCCCGGGTGAGCCGAGTGTCCCAGGGTGCAGTGTGCCCCGGGCAAGCCGTGTGTCCCAGGGGAAGCAGTGGGACCCAGGGGAAGGGGCAGTGAAAACCAGAGGAGGAGCGGACTCTATTCATATGGTCCTGAGATAGTCACCATAAAACAAGCAGACTGCCAAATGACAGCGGGGAGGGGAAGGAGACCTGGGGGGAGATAGGAGAACAACCGAGGGACTGGTATGCATGAACATAAGTACAACCAATGAACACAGAACTCTGGGGAGGGAGGGCATAAATGGGAGGGGGGGGCAATGGTAAACTATGTACACAGAAAGTACCTTAATAAAATAAAATTAAAAAAAAAAAAAGAAAACTGTGGGACATTTACACAATGGAATACTATGTTGCGGTAAAAAAAAAAAAAAAAAAAAAAAGAATTTTTACCATTTGCAACCACATGGATGGAACTGGAGAGCATTATGCTAAGTGAAATAAGCCAGTCAGATAAAGATAAATATCACATGATCTCACTCATATATGGAATATAATGAACAACATAAACTTATGAACAAAAACAGACCCAGAGACAGAGAAGCGTCAATCAGACCATCAAACCTCAGAGGGAAGGTAGGGGAGGATGTGGGTAAGGAGAGAGATCAACCAAAAGACTTGTGTGCATGCATATAAGCCTAACCAATGGACACAGACACCAGGGGGGTGAGGGCATGAGTTGGGGGGGTGGGGGGGGGGCAATGGGATGATAAGGACACATATGTAATACCTTAATCAATAGAGAAAAAAAAGATAAAGTGTGTTCATTTGTACATCCACAGGTCCACCTCTCTGCACATATATATTCCAAATTTCACGTTACTTTATTACCACCTGTCTTTTAACTTTTTCCGCATTCAGTGGTTGAGGCCATTTTTCAGACTTGCTACTCATTTCTACCAATTGGTTTCTTCACTTTGAAAGAGGATAAAGTGATAATTTTGTGACCAAAAAGTGACAAAATACAATATAAACTAAATAGTTCTAATGGTTCCATTAACAGTACAAATCTATCTCTTTTTATGGGCCTACAAAACTTATTTTTAATCACATTTAACGGTAAACAAGTCATCTAAATCTATTGGAACTTAGCCCAAGTTCGTAACATCTTTCAGTTATAAGAGTACCTACAACTGAGGAATCGCTAGCAATAAATATACCCCAAAACGCAATATGTAAGGCAAAGATTATATCCTAACCTACTTCGTCATGTTTTACACATTTCAGGACTAGTTAAAAAAAAATTTAATTCCAGATGGTCTCTGATAAGCCAGCACTGGTAACAGACCACACAAGGCATGTGCCCTGTTCAGTGGGAAATGGAAATGGCCTTCTTGGTAGTTACTGAAAACTTCTGCTACTACTATTACTGCAGACTGTACATTCCCTCAGGGTTCAAATGCCTTCAGAATCTTGCCATCAGTTAAAATCCAATAAACACAAACCACAAAAAGAAGGGAGGTGGGGGCGGGGATCCTAAATTTGCTACCATACATGCAGAGTTACGTGATATTTTTAAATCAAATATATGTCACAAGCTGAAAATTGTATTTTATTGTGGTAACCGATGAATTGGTTGTCATTCAGTCAAATTGCTTTTCGTTCTTGCTCTTTTTAATTATGTCATTTAAGGCCATACTGCTCGTGTTTAGTAGCTTTGGGGGGGGGGAGGGAAGTCCCCTCACAGTTACTGCACTCATATGCTGTCCCTGCAAATGTCATTTCATTCAATAGATTTCCCATAGAATTTGCAATTTCCATTACTCGCCGAAATATTTTATTTTGTACTATTTCTATTACATATCATGCTGGAGTCACAAGAATAATGAATTTAAAGGAGCATTTCGATGCTTAAAATATGAAACAAATTACTCTGGCATCTAAAAAACCTAACTGTGAAAGCAACTCCTACACACATGTGGAATTAATTTGCAAAAGCTATCTTTTATTGGATTCTAGGTAATAACAATGGCATATGTTTTTTGTACATCTACTCTTACAAAACAAATTTTTCACAACACAACCTTTCAAGAAATCAAAATGCTTCAGATGCTTTCCATCACACACTGTTGATCCAGTAACTCAGATATCTGGCTTACAGGACTTAGCACACAAATACTTCAGATTACTGTCAAAAGCACCGCATTTCATCATTTTTACTCCCATCCAGTTCAGTGATTATAAAGAGACTCTTACATTTTAAATCATAAAATCCCTCGTTTCTCTTTTTCTACATTTCCTTCCCTGAGTAACAGGATTTGGTATGGGAGATGTCACTGATGCTAACAGAAAATAAATCTGGTGTGTGGGAGGGGGAAAAAATGCTTCAGTAGCATGTGACCTTCGCTACAGACTGACATTCATCAGAAAAAGTAATTTATCTTTTAAAATAAACAATCTTCTACCATTTAAGATTCTTCACTTTGTAAAATACTTCTGAATATAATACTTTTCATTAAAAAAACATGTGTTCCTTCAAAATGAATTATTTCATCATGAAATGACAAAGACTAGTGAGAATGCTAACGAGTCTATACTATACATGTTAAGCAATAAGATCCCTAAAATCACCTGCCTCTCTTTTCTATCTTCTTTCCTGTTGTTCTAGATCAGTGTTTCCCAAAGTGTGGTACGCGTACCCCCAGGGGTACGGGAAGAGCTTGGTGGGGATACGCGTTGCACCGGAGTTTGGTGGGGGTATGCACTGCACCATGCTTAGCTGCGCCTAATTCTACGTTCTCATGAGTCAAGTCAAGACAGTCTTGTGAGGCGTGAGATGGTCCGGTGTGCAAATAAATGTAATTTATAATATAACTTTTATTTATATTTTATTATGAATTTTATTTTTCGTTTATTATTATTTTGTGTATGTACCAAAAAAATTAAAAATAAATATATTTTGATTGGTATTAAAAAATACATCCTTTTTTTGACAAGGGGTACTCAGCGTTACAAAAATTATAGAAGGGGTACACATATGTCAAAAGTTTGGGAAACACTGCTGTAGATAAAGGAGAGGAAGGAACCTACTCTTTCCTTCTCCTCTACTCTCCTAGCATTAGGTAAGAAAAAGAGGGAACCTTGTCAGATTCTCTTTTACCTCTTCTGACTGCATTATCATAATTCTGTTAACAAGCAATATTCAAATTCACACACACACACACACACACACACAAATAGCAACTATGTAAGGTAATGGATGTGTTAATTAGTTTGATCGTGGTAATCAGTTTGATTGTGGTAATCACATATATATCAAACCATTATATGGTACAGCTCAAATATATGATATTTACTTGTCAAATCTACTTTAATACATCAGGGTGGAAAGAAGCAATTTTAAGAAGGAATATGCAAAAGTACCTAAAAGTGGAATCTGTTAACTTATATACATCAACTCTACTACCCACTGGGGTTTTTTAAATCAATGTTCTTTTTGAAAAATAAAAGTTAGTTAACACCCCAACATTTTGGGTCCTCTTGAAATAAGTGGTTTGGAAAGAACCAAGTTGTAAATAAATTTTTAACTTTAAGCCTATCATAGTAAAACTGCTGAAAATCAGTAAGAGAAAAATTTTAAAAGCAGCTTTCAAAGAAGTAATCCTATATAATAAAAGGCCAGCCATCATGTAACGACCACATGACCAGAGACCAGAACCACCATGGCCCCTGGCAGGATTGGTCTGCCCCCAAGCAAGTGGTTAGGGGCAATCAGGCAAGAAGGCAAAGTGGTTAGGGGCGATCAAGCAGGCAGGCATAGGTGTTAGGGGTGATCAGGTAGGCAGAAGGCCCCTCGCAGGACCGGCCCTGCCCCCAGCAAAGAAAGAGGGGGGCCCAGGCCAGCCAAGACATGGCACCCCAGCCTGTGGCCTGCAGAGGGAGGCCACTGGTGGCAGAGGAGGGGGCAGCACTGCACACATGGCAAGCAGTGACAGCAGCGGGCGTGGGACCAGCTGCCTGAAACCAGGGGAAGGAAAGTCCAGAAGGGGAAAAAATAGTTCTCTGGTTTGAAATCCTAGAGGTAACCCTGGCGATGGCAAGAAAATAATCTTCGTCTACATCCTCCTACAAACCCACTCTGTTTCTGGAATCTATAATTAAGAAGACAAAATAGAAAGTAAAAAATTAAAAACGAAGGTTAAAGGATTAGAGACAGAAGTCGGAAATCCTGGTTTCGCCGACGCCTTTGACGTGGAGAGACTATTTTCGTGGTGGCGCATCTGTGAAATGGATATTTTCCGTTTGCCCTGCAAACTCCCATCTGCTTCCAATCCGCTCGGAGCCAGAGCAGCTGACAGCTGCGAGAAAGCATCCCTCTCCCCGGGCGCGCAGTCGCGCTTGGCCAATGAGGACCACTGGCGAGAGACTGGAGAAAGGAGGAAACTGGGGTCAGGGTTTTTATTTCCTCAGCACTTTCCCTGGGAGGTCGCCAGGGTTGGAGTGGCCCTCGGACTGGGGCGATGGTCCGGCCAGGTGGCCCTCTCCGAGAGCTACGGCCATACTCCCCGGGACCCAGGAGCCAGCCCCTTCCTGTGCCTTCACACACAGGGATGATGAAGGGCCCGCTCTGCCAGCCTCACCATCCCTGTTAGTATCTCTCACCCTTGCTCACAACCACTCTCCCAAGCATTCCATTGGAGTGTGCCATCTGTTTGCTGCCAAGAACCTGATCTGTACAACCGTACCTATTTGTAACAGGAAAAGTCGCAAAAACAGGATGCTGAAAATTCAGACTCTAAAGTCAGCAACAGGTAGAATTGGATCCCAGCTCCACAACTGTGACCTTGAAAGAGCATTCTCTTCCCTCCTCTGTAAAAATAATAGTGGTAGTACCTGCTTCAGAGTTTGCTGTGTAGCGTCAATGATTTAATGCAAAGAGCTTAGCCTTGCCTGGTACAAACTAAGGGCTTAATGAACAGTAACTGATTATATTTTTGACTACGACTGTTTGCTTCATAGGAACGGTACAAAATAGACCACGTGTCTGACTCTGAAGTTACTAGATACGTCCCACTCCAACTTTCTAATTCATATTTAATTCATCATGTTTCATACCAGAAAACATCTCAGCGAGATGAACTATGCCTTTTACAATACGTTCCCCCAAACAAGATTAAAATGCAGCTCATATGCATAGTGCTTCTGTTTGTATAAATGAGCATCTGTATCTTTTAGAAGAGAACATTAGCACGGTAAGTGGTTCTGCTCCGGTTCCGCATTACTGGGGGGAAATAATGGCATAAGTTAGCTCCATCTTATTCCCGCTGGCTCAGGGCCGAAGCAAATGCCGACGGGGTCTAATCAAAGCACCCATTTCAGCACATCCTCCACTTACGTAACGGACAACCGCCCTGAGCAAAAAGAAAACGCACACAATAGACGGAAATCGAGCGTGCCCTTGTGATCAGAAATAGCAGTAATCTCAGAACTAAAACCAAGAACGGTGAAGGAGAAGATAAAGACCGTCACAATACAGTACCCGTCCTTCCGTGTTAACTTTGTGACTGAAAGTGCTAGTTAGTATGCAACTGTGAGCAACACACAGCCCAGCCAGCCGAGCGCCGGGCGGCTGCATTGCTCACCCCCTGGCAGACAGCCTGGGCCGCTGCCTGCGGGGTCTGCAGAGCAGCAATGCATCTGGCAGCGCTAAGCAGCTAACCATCTCCCATCTCCCACACTTTCTCTCCGCGAGAAACAGAATCAACAATAAAAGACTGCTGGCTGCTGTCGAACGTATTTTCTTTCCAGGTTGGTTAGGGTACCGTCAAAAAGCGGAGAGACAAAAGCATGGCCTTTGTGCTGTGTCCAGTACCAGGTCCCCCCGGCCCCGCTGGGACCGCAGTCCCAGTCCTTCGCCTGGAGGCCGTACCGCGGGCCTTCCCACAGCAAACCCCTCTCTGGACACCTCTCCAGGTCCTCCGACTTGAACTGTTTAAACCTGATGTAACGGAGCAAGCAGAGGAAATTAAAACAAAATTCTGTCCACGTGGGCATTAAGCGATGCTGCTGACTAAGGGTTACAGAATACTTAGCAGGAAATACCTTTGTCCGGCTTCGGTATCTTGGGCTCAATCTTCTAACGGAGATATAATTCCGAGATAAGCATATTTCTGCAAGGAATTTAGCTCAGTAACTACAGTTACAGGCTAGGTACAATAACTGTCCAAGTGAGCAAAATGGCAAATGCTCCCAATCTAAGAACAATGTTGGCTAAAGTATTATAGCGCTATGGCCGGGCAGTCTTCTAAGTGCTAATATTAACTTACTGAATCTCCATAACAACCCTATGTGGTAGGCGTTGTTAGCCCCATTTCACAGGAAGGGAACTGAGGCACCGGAATTTAAATATCTTGCCCACGCTCTCAGAGCTACTGAGTAAGCCAGTGAGCGTATGGTCTCTGCTTCACCTCTCATGACATCCCAACAGTGAAAACGTGTTTTTGTACAAAAATTCCTGGGCCACGGTATTACCGAACTGATTCAAACTCTTCTAAAACTCCAGTCTTTCTCATCTTGTGTTTATTATCAAATTAACAATTCCAAATCTAGATTTACAAGTGAGTAAGAGAACGGAGAGTTTCTCTCCTAAAAGAGAGGACATAAATTGAAATTCCTGTCCAATGAAACTGCAGAATGTTGATAAAATGTCTGTGGTAACTATTTATAAGGCACCCACTTATTCAGGAAGTTTTCAGTAACATGATGGTATTCGTATACAATGAAGCCGATTCTGCCCCATGTTCAATATTTAAAGAGAAGCATCCTTTCGTGATTTTGAATGTACTATTGTACCAACCCGACTCAGAACTTACCAAATACATTATAAAACCCCTCTTATTAGGAGTTTCTGTTCCTACACAAACTATAATCCACTGAACTCCAGGAGTCAGCGGCCTCGGTAGTATTGTGAAACACACATTTATTTTATAAAAGGTGGGAAGCATGTGCCTAAGAAAGAATCTATTCCTTCTTAGTCCTCTGCTTTATTCTTCTACTGCTTCCAAATTACTGCATCTGATGCCAGAAGCACCTAACTGTAATTGGCAAAAAGTAGCGGCTACTTTTGATTCTAAAGTCCATATAAGCCAAGTCACCGACTACACAAGACCAATCGGTAGTTCCGATTTCTTCATTGTATTCTTTGTATTCTTTACTCATAAACTTTTGTTCTTCGTGTACATACTTCACAATTCGTCCTCCAGAGCAATTGCTTTTATGTTTTCAGGTCAGTGGTATTTGTTAGTGACTTTTCACTCCAAAACAAAGTGATACCTGCCCAGTAAGGTGCGTCCACTGGAGCAAGCTCCAGAGGAAAATCAGCCCTCTGAGAAATGCCGTGGGCTCTGAAATAATTTACATCAGGTCACCTCCTGGAGTCAGATGTTTTCTCATTTCTGCATTTTTTGTGGGTCTTTTTTTAACTCTGGCTTGTTTCCTAAGGCTTACGTCCCAAAAAATCAAAATGTTTTCCCTTTCATGTCAACAACGACTCTTTTAAAGGTCTCTTCTATATCAGAGGCGGCAATATATTTCCCTAAAATCATTTTTTCCTCTGCAACTCTTGAAGATAACCAGGCGCAGAAAGACGAAAACTTTCCTTTGAAGAGTAAATGTTACTGGCAATGGAGCCGGTCTTTTTTCCCCTTCTGTTGTTTGTAACAGAAGTACTAAGTCCTAAGATTTAAGATAAACTATTGAGTTCTATCTGGTTTCCTATCCTAAACAAACCACAATGGGAGATGCCAGGTTAATTCTGAACAAATTTGCCCTGGGGGCACCTGCAGGGCCTCGGACCTTTAATCTTCACATACCCAGCGTGTTTACCCACCCCCGTTGGAGAGAAATGCGGGTCTGGAAGTCAAAGGTTAGTCACTGGAGGAGAAAAGTGGGGTAGGCTCTCTCCAGATGACGGAAGAAAGTCATGAACCCTGCAATGCCGGCCCTGGACGGCTGGGGCCGGAGGTCTAAGCTCAGCAGCCGGCCCCTCTCATTCTTCCAGATGACCACAACCTTCACGAGCAGGTGACCTGCCCGGACTTTAAAAAATTCCCAAATTATAAACCTAAAATGAAAGCATGACAAATAATGCAATTTGTGAATAGTAAACAATTGCTTTAAATTAATTGATGTCAAGTGTATTTATAATTTCAATAAAAATGTATCGAACAATGATCAAATATCATCTATTCACAAATTAAGTGGTCATGATGTAATATTTTGTAAGTGGTATAGAATATTTTCCACAGATATGTTCCAAAAACTATTATCAAGAGTTGCTAATGAACAAAAATAAATTCAATTGTAATATTTTCTGGGCTATTTTGTCGATGCTGGAGTGATTAAATCACATAGCAATGTATTCTCCAGTAAATTTTTCTTGATTTCTCTGCCTACTATAGCCATGTAAATTCTTACATCTATTCTTCAATATCTCTCAATTTTTTTTCTGAAATACAAAGTTGTTCTATTGCTAAATTAACTGGGACTATTCTATTTAATTCCATAAACTAAAATCATAATAAACTATATATTTTTAAAACTTGGGGGGAGGTAGATAGAAAACTAGAAATTCAGAGAGAAGAAGGGAAAAAGTTGTAACTGTAATTAAGAAGCAAAAGCAAAACTAAAAGTTTAAAATTTAGGCCTCATAAAATGTTGGTGTCTTTAAAAATATATTTCTTAATTTTGTCCACTTGACTGCTTTTTCAAATAATTAAAATTTTAACTATTCAGTCCATCTTTGAGGTTCCATTCTTAAATGCTTTTTGTCAATTTCTCATTTCAAATATAAAATTAAATGCCAACAACTATGTATGCGTAACATTAAGAAACTGATGTGAGAAGAAAAAGGTCAGGAAATTCTCCATTTTAGTTAAGAATTTTACTCTTAAACCTGGATGGCAATTCATCCCTTTAACAGAGTAAATTACTGAGAACCAAATCCCTCTGATTTTCCTCCCCTTTCCTCCACCTTTAGATCCAGCATCACTTATGTACACGTTCCAGCACTGCGAAATCTGTGAGGATATACATGCCTCGGTGTATCCTTTAATCTGCAACTATATTTCAAATATTCACTATGCCAACTTAGGAAGTACTAGCTAAAGAAAAAGCTCCTAAGTAAAGGAGTTAAATAAAAGACTAAGTAAAAGGTTCTGTTGTCTCATTCTAGCAGTAAATATATTATTAAGTTATTGCTTAGGAAAGAAGAGACTATTTGAAAAAGCATTAGGCAAATTCACCATCAGGGAAGTCACTTGCGATGAAGCTCAGAATGTCACAGCACAGCGAACTTTTTAGATTTTTGTCAGATTACGTAGAAGAACATTAAAATCAATCAGTTGAATTTCTAGGTGAATTGGTCACTACCTAGGAAATCAAATTTGGCTTCATGAATATAAATGCTTTCTTAATGTTGATCATGTTTAGACTTTTTAAAATACAAGCATGACCATGATTGCATAAAAGCTTCTAAATGTGATTTGTCTAGTAAGGACATAACTCTGAGGTATCACATTAAAGTGGCTGCATGCAGCTCGGGTCCCCAGCAGCTGAGAGCTTAGCTGCGTTACCAGTGAGAGGGCAAGCGCCTTAAATCAGCACCAGCGACAGCCAAGGCCTCCTTCCTGTCCCCTCTGCAGAAAGCCACCACATCCCATCACTGTGCAGGGAAGAAAGCTAATTATGGAAATGCAAACGTACATAAATGGAAGGGTTTTGTGTGGGAGGGGAGGAGGCAGCTGATGATAGCAGTAAACATCTCCAAATGGAAGGACACTCTGAAGTAGTCCTATTGCTCCAGCATCATATAATCTATATATATATAAAAGGCTAATATACAAAGTGTCCCCTCGGGAGTTTGACCAGGAAAACGGGAGTTTGATCATTCACAATGACATACACTGACCACCAGGGGCTATGTGGAACATGGCAGGTGACCAGCAGGGGGCTGAGGACCACTCGGTGGTGGGCGGGTGGCAAGGGAAGGAGGAGACTACGAGGAGGCACGGAGGTGGGGAATCTGATCCACCCTGATCACCGGCCAGGCCTAAGAACCCTACCCGTGCATGAATTTCATGTACCAGGCCTCTAGTACAGAATAAATTACATACCTGTGTGCCTTCTAACTGTGCACAGTTTTATGCTTTTGTTCACTCATTCAGAAATTCTAGGCCAGTCTGAGAGGTAGGGGGAAATGCCTTTAAGATGCCCACACATTAGGGCAAAGTAACTTGTATACCTGACACCACTGAATGCAGATCCCCATTTCAGAGTCCACAGGACCCTCCCTCCCCTCTGTTCAGTGCAGGTCCTGTGACTCACAGCGGTCAGATCATTGAGAGTTAAAGCCCTATTTTACCAGGTGAGACTTGACTTACTTCCAAGTTTCAAGTTAAAGTTACAAAGAGGACTTAAATGGTGACATGATATTGACTATATTATATTTACAACGCTCTTTTTAGTAATCCTAATTGATATTCTCTTCTCTTAAAATGAAGAAATGTACCATCATTCTTCTAGATCTGTGTTTTAAAGATGTAAGGCAAGCATGTCAAACTTGCGGCCGACGGCATGCGACCCACTGTCTGTTGCTTGACATGCTTGATGTAGGGAGTCAGTGACTACTTCTAATTAAACCGAATACTTAACCCCGTCACAAGTTTGGAATAGGGTGCTGATGCAATTCTTACTAGCATGTAAGACCCCAATGGCACAGCGATGCAGTGCCCAGCAGGCAGGAAGACAGTTTGTTTCTGGCATTTCTTCCGGCAACAACTGATTCTGATTTTAAGTCACTAAAGATCAACCCACAGTCAGATTTACACATTTACAAGTATTCTTTTTTATTTCGACAATAACCCAGATGTGCACTCCAAAGCTGGTTCTGAAATACAGGCCCCTACTGGGGAGTAAGGCAAAGCAACGGAGTCCGCCTGAGGTTCCAAAGTTCACAGCAGCAGGTAGAGCTCCCGCTGCCAAGAAACCACTCCGCTCCATGTTTATATTCTGAGTAACAACTTAGAAAATGTAAGCTTTGTCCTCTAGAACACTGAAATATTTTTTTTAAACTTCTTTCTACGTTTGAAATCAGGGTCTGAGAAATGAGGAGGAAAGATGTGCCACGGCATGTGCTTCCAGGAAAGAGGAAAGCGAGCCGCCAGCTGGCACCAGCGGCCCCTGGACCTCACGGGCCGGGGGCATGTGCTCGCTCTGAAGGGCATGCTTCCCTGCTGGATGCGGTCCTGCTGAACCACGGACTCCGTGCCGCACCCCATCCCCTGTCACTGTCACATTCACTCCATGCCTGTCAACGGCTAGAGATTCCAAACAAAGTACACAGGTATCTGCCTCTTTGTTTTCTGCCTCTTTATGTTGTTTTTTTTTTTTTTTTTGGGGGGGGGGGGGTTTCAAAACACAAAGGCACTTTTCTGTTCAGCCTGAGAACTTCACTTTTTAAGAGAGGCTCACGGTCTCAGTGACAATATGTCTACAGAAATGTTTCGGTGGAAATACATGGTAATAAGAATTCTACCATTAAGACATATAATTTATAAAACAGAGAAGCATAAACCCAACTAGCATTCAAGTGCAGCTCCCCGTCCTTGGCTATACAGTGTTCCTAAAAACCTCTGGCAGGCAAATTAAACAGATTTACTATGGACTGGTACAAAGTCAAACAATCTGGAACTGTAATTACTAATAAATTTTTCATGAGAGTGGAAGACGCTGTGTTTTACATTATTTCATAAAAAAGGAAGATGACAATAAAAGCATGAGACCAAGCAGATCTCTAACTTTCATAAGGAGAGTTTTTCTGCGGGTTATAATTCCAACTGACAAATACCAATAAAGATGCAGTTTCTTGATTTATTTATCAGAACACGGCAAATCTCTTTCATGTGAATAGAACTACCCAAGCAGCAATAGGGAAGTGTGTAAAGTAGCTTATCAAATGACAAGCTGGCTTAGCCACGAGGCTGTCAGGACACCGCAAGCACAATTCTTGCTCAATCAATAGAAAATTCAATCAATATGCAATCTAGAGATTGCTTTGTTAAAGACCTTGACCTCACAATGCGAACGCAGATAAGGACGGACATCAAAAATAATACAACTCATTCCACCCCCAAAATGCTTCAACAGAATTGACATAAACAATTTGTCCAAATCGTGGTTACTGAGTTAACAATAAATGAAAGGGAAAAAACATGCCAAATATGATCAATTCTATTCTCCCTCCCCCTACAACTCCTTATCTTAATATATTTTTATTGATTTTTAGAGAGGAAGGGTAAGGGAAAGGGAGATGGAAACATTAATGATGAGAGAGAATCATTGATCAGCTGCCTTCTGCGGGATTCGCTGGGGATTGAGCCTGTAACCTGGATATGTGCCCTGTCCAGGAACCGAACCGTGACCTCCTGGTCCATACCAGTAAGTCGATGCATAACCACTGAGCCACGCCAGCCGGGCTACAACTCCTTACATTGAGTTATACTCTATTGGGGTGCACTAGCAGGCCCGCCAGGCCCCGAACTAAAGCCCCCCCTTTTCTGACAGGGCTCTCGTGCCCTATGTAACATTTCTGGTTAAAATCCCAATTAGATGCTATGCCACTTAAGTTACAGGGGGTTTCTTTAAAATGGATTTATCCCTATTCATACAGAAAAAATATGTACATTTTTTTACTTCCCAAATAGAATGAAAGGGCAAAAGAAGACAAAACAAACAAACAAATAAACAATGGGAGAAGGAGTTAGACTTCTCAGGAAAAAATAATGGTGGAAACACTGAAACTCTGTAAGCTTAAACACCTTAAAATGAGCTAAATTAAACTTCATTTAATTACAATGCCAAAAGCATCAGTTATAACCAAAAACAAAATTTCCAAAGAATCACAGAAAGAATATAAATACTACATTATAATGGGGAGAAAGGAAAGTTAGGGAAATAACCATACTAATGTCAAAACCCACTGTGCCAGATTTCATGAAGGTATGCAAATTCTTTCATTTAGCTAGAATTCAGCTATAATAAACACTGTACAAAATAAAACCCAATACTAAGTAGGCAGGGAAAACAGCGGAATATCCAATTACTAAAGACTAATATTTTCTGTGTAAAATCAAGAGCTCAGCCACCATTCAAATATCATATCTTCTGAAAAGGTTAACTCTTTATTTTTAAATATTTTTTTAAAAATAATAAAACCAAAGGCACTATACTGCTCAATCTCTAGCTTGAACAGAAGTCATTTTTTTAGGAATTAAGAGGTAGGCCCAGCTGGTGTTCCTCAGTGGACTGAGCATCGTGCCATGGGCCAAGAGGTCCTGGGTTCAATTCCTGGTCAGGGCACATGCCCAGATTGTGGGCTCAATTCCCAACAGGGGGCGTGCAGGAGGCAGCCAATTGATAATGTCTCTCTCATTGATATTTCTATCTCTCTCTCCCACTTCCTTCTTCTCTCCCCCCCCGATTCCCCCTCCCCTCTATCTCTCTCTCTCTCTCTCTCTCTCTCTCTCTCTCTATATATATATATATATATATATATATATATATATGTATATATGTATATGTGTGTGTATATATGTGTGTATATATGTGTATATATGTATGTATATATGTATATATATGTATATATGTATACTTCTACAAAGTACAAAAAGAATGACAATAGCAAAAGTTAAGCTAAAAAAAGAAAGAAAAACACTATCCTAATAAATTTATTTGTTCTCAAAAAAACAATATCCTTCCATCGATGAGTCTCAATTTTCCATAAGTAAAAAAGTTCTTCAACTTAAAGCTCCAAAAGGTCTTCCCAGCCACCCTCCCACTGGCACACACAAACCACCGTGCCTTCTGTGTAAGTAGCGGGCACGTGCCGTATGTTCAGCTTTCTGACTGTGATTCAGTGACATGCAAAAGGAGACAAGTCCATGATGGAGGGGTGTATGATGGAGGAGGGAAGTCAGGAAAATCAGAGAGCAGTCACAACATAGTATAAATATCACGGGACTTCAGAGGAGGCCAGGGCCGAGAGGGGGGCTTACTGATATGACCTGAGTTAGGACTCGAAGACAGAAGAAACTGGAAGATCCAGAGAAGAAATGGGGAAACCATTCTGGTCAAGAATACTGTTTCAACGAAGGCTAAAAGCTATACTGGTAAACACCGACGTCAGTCACCATGGTGGATACAGCCAGGGAAGCAAAATACCGAAGCGCCATACCAAATTGTTTCTACCACAAAGGGAGCTACAACAAGACTTTAACCAAGGCTGCCAGCCGAAGGTTGCCCTTGCTGGATGTTCACTCGGATACAGCCCCGCGTTAGCTATAGGCCATGTCTCCAGAGAGAATAACGTTACTGATGAAGGATGATCTTCATTTGCCGTCTGGGAAGCTGACCACGGCAGAGGTAAGAAGCTTGGGCAGGCTCCCATATAAATGGAGAACAATAGTAGCTAAGGATTTAAAGAGTGTATCCCATCTTCTGGTTCTGGAAACGGTATGCTTGTTTCACATTCCCATGGTCCAGCCCACAAGAATTAAAATAGCTAAACTGAAAGAACTCTATCTAATCAAGAATGCCGTCCACCCCAAAAGGAAAGAGGCAAACGCGGGCAGATTGAGAACTGGTTTCTAATGAACAAGGTGGGGAGGCCTGGGGCTGCCAAGAACGTGGGAGTGGGAGGAAACAAAGCATCTTAGTTTCTGAGCAAAATGCTGTTATTAAGTATAATTGCATCTACTTGATCCAAATCCAGGATTTCTTATTCACTAAAGAGAAACATATTAAAATAGCAGCAATTTCCTTTATAAATAAACACATTCAGCCAAGGAAGCTTCTACCAAAAAACAGTTTAGCCCCAAAGATAATCAAAAGCAGGAGCGAAATTATTTCAGCGTTTCTAATTTCAGATAATAACTTCTAAATATAAATATGCTATAACTAAATCAGAAGCCATCGCTTTTTTAATTTTTCAAAAAATTACAATGAAATTCCTTCAAACAGTCTAACCCCTATACTTTTTATGTTAATGCATATAAAAATAAGAAATATCTCCCAATGAGTAATTGCTCTATATTAACTGTGGAAATCATCAATGGCAATAATTACACTTAATTATTTAAAATTATAATCCTGAAAACGTTTAGATGTAAGAGGCTATTTCTTAATATAAGCATCTTGGTGCACACTGTATGAAAATTTGGTTTTTTAAGCATAATAATTTCTGTTGCTATTGGACCCTTGACTTGGAAGTTAGTTGCATCTGGACCAGAAACTATAAATTAACCATAATTATCTGCTGAGAAGAGGTATCTTTCAGCTTCTGAATACCTGACTCTTGACACAGGCACGGTCCTTGTAAATAATAGATGTATAAAATAAGTATTTAAACGCAATGGTCTCGGCAAAGCCTTTCTCTACATCCCTCTCCCCTGCTCCACAAACATCCAAAGACCACCGTGGCTTTTTAGGGTTTGAAGATATTGGCTCCTGAGGGGCATGGAGGTGAAAACTCATACCCACCAGTGTGGATCCATCCCCCTGCACCTGAGCTGTCACCGGGGCCAGAGAGAAGGACTCTTGGATGGATGGATGGACAGCTGCGAGAGTTACTCCCCCAAAGAGAAATACTTGGCATGGCCCTGCTGGCAAGATGTGTTTCCTGTTCTAAATCCTTCTAAGTAAATCCGATGTAAAATGTCTGGACGCTGCAAAAGCCAATCTCAAACTTTTAACTTTTTCTTTTAAATTTTTCAGATACAAAATAACTGTAATTTGTGTTAACTGCCTAGCAATTATAAAACATGAGAAAGCAACTTCTTTTAAAATATTCATTGTTTTCTCCAGAGGAAAATCATTTAGGGTGGGGGGGGAAATGAAAAAGGATCCCAAGTCAAATTTATAGAAAATTCCCTTTATTAACTTTTGGTCGAGAACATGTTTGTATATTTTCAGAAAAAAAACTCCGAGACCATCTGGAATCCTGTAACAGAGAGGAATAGACAGAAGTGCTCCAGCCATGAAGACAGAAGAGACAATTCAGAGATGGAAGATGCTGACGACGCCTCGCCATGCCAGCAGACAGCAGCTGCGTGTCGCTGAAGGATGCCCAGGACCAAACCAGAGACGGTTGGACCTGCATCACCACCATTTGTCCACCAACCAGACCTGAAATATCATGGCTGACATGTACATATAAGGAACTATTTGACAACAAAATTGGGCCTCAAAAGAACTGGTGGCCCAGAAAGGAACTCACTACAAACTGATTCATTTGTCTCTCAGCATAACCATTATGGCTTGTCTCAGTTTCGGTTCTTACAAGGGTATTTCTTGGATCACATGATCTCACACATCTAGAGGAAATAATGAACAACATAAACTAATGAACAAAAACAGACCCAGAGAAAGAGAAGCAGCAAACAGACTCTCAAACCTCAGAGGGAAAGTAGGGGAGGGTAGGGGTAAGGGGAAGAGATCAACCAAAGGACCTGCGTGCATGCATATGGGCCTAGCCAGTGGCCATGGACAACAGGGGGGTGGGGGAATATGTGGGGAGGGGTTTGGGATGGGAATGGGGGGCATGAGGATAATTACGTGATATCATAACCAACAAAATTTTTTAAAAATAAATAAATAAATAAATAAATAAATAAAATATTCATTGTTTTCTAAAGTTTCCATTTTTTCAATATTCAGATTTCAGATTAACCATTAGTACAACATATGAGTGCCCTGAATTGAGCTTCAGTAATAACACAGTCATGTATCACCCAACGACAAGAATACATTCTGAGTCATTGGGCAATTCCGGCATTGTGGGAATGTAGTACAGTGCACCTCCCCAAACCTGGGCGGTACAGCCCACTCTTCACCTGGGCTGCAGAATCCAGCCTACTGCTCTGAGGCTACAGGCCTGTACCACCCAGAAAGACAGAAGCCTTGCCCAGCTGGTGTGGCTCAGTGGTTGAGCATCGACCTATGAACCAGGAAGTCACAGTTGGACTCCTGGTCAGGGCACATGCCTGGGTTGCAGGCTGGATCCCCTATAGGGGGTGTGGGGGAGGCAGTCAATCAATGATTCTCTCTCATCAGTGATGTTTCTCTCTCCTTCTCTCTTCCTCTCTGAAATCAATAAAAATAAAAATATAGAAATAGAAAAAATAAAAGCTAAGGCACAAATACGCACACTAGCCTGAGCCCACGCAGGGTCCAGATTATCAGCATCACTGTCTTCCGCTCCACGGCTGGTCGCTCTGGAAGGTCTGCAGCGGCAATAGCACGCCCGGTGCCGTCCTCTCCCGAAGCTCTTGAGGTGTCAGTGTTTTCAGAGTACCTGCATTCTGGTTTGCTTCATTTGCTTCTTTTTCATCATAGATTTGCTTGTAAGTACCACAAACATTCCTCCCTATTAAAGAAACCTTTTGGTGTTGGGTCCATGTTTCCAAACTTTTTAAGGAGATTGGTGAGGTCTGCAATGCCTTCTGTTAAAATCTTCGCTGTGAATTTTCTTGAAGGATCTCCTTTTCTTCTCCTATAGTTTTTTCTTCCTTTCTTTCTTCCTTTCTTTCTTTCTTTCTTTTCTTCTTTTTTTTTTTTTTTTTGTCTCTTTCTCGTTCCAGTTCCAACAA
The DNA here is from genome assembly GCA_963924515.1 of Vespertilio murinus. Lineage (NCBI taxonomy): Eukaryota > Metazoa > Chordata > Mammalia > Chiroptera > Vespertilionidae > Vespertilio > Vespertilio murinus. The sequence continues at coordinate 5,602,012 of OZ004712.1, forward strand.
CACCTCATTAGTTAATTCCTCAGGAACCACATCAAGGAGCTCCTCAATGCCATTCTCGTCCACACCCAGTTTAAAGCCATTTGGCGTCTCAACCACAGCCTTGTTGATTTTTGCAACTTCCTCGTCCTGGGCAAGTCTCTTGAAGTCATGCACGAGCCTCTTGAGAGTCTCCTACCAGAAGCAATTCATATACTTCTGGGTGACAGCACCCCACACCCAAGCAAGGTTCTAATCCAGATGCAGTCCCGGATGTTGTAATCCATCCAGAGTTGCATCGGTGTTTTCTCAGCATCTTCCTCAGTTGAAGCATCGCCTGGGCAAAGGTAGTCCCCAGGGAAAAGCTAATATAACTCTTTGATTTATTGGTTGGATCAAAGAGGTGATATCTGATGAGAAAAACATCATTTTGATATTGGGATGAAAATCACCCCAAAAAAAGAAAAAGAAAAAGAAAGAAGCTATCCGAGAACATTATCAAACCTCACTTCTCAATTTCATTGGCAATGCAACTCAATAGGGCATCTTGGAGGAAGAGCTGCATCATCCATGACTTCTTACGGCACCTGTAGTACCTGGGAGGAGGCGGTGTTTATTCATATGTTTGAGGGCCCCGAGGATCTCACTGTGCCAAATGGCAAAGGGTTTCAATTTGTAGCATGCAACATTGCCCCCAAGCAAGGCTGTGCCACTGTCCTTAAAAGCCTTAAAACCTGGCCTGACTTGGCCTCCTCGTGGATGAAAGTGCTTTCAGGCGTCCCTTTCCAGACCAGGGAGGTTTCCTCTACATCGAATATTTGCTCTGGCAAGTAATTTTCCTCCACAATCAGCACATTGAGAGTTTCCAAAAATCCTCCAGCTGCCTTCACCCCAGCACTCACAGACTCTCCCACTCACTTTCACATTATACAATGAAGTAGAGGCCCAGTGCACGAATTCATGCACGGGTGGGATCCAGCTGGCCCGGACCCAATCGGGGTGGATCAGGGCTAGGCCTGTCAGGAGGAAGAGACAGTGGGAGGCTGGCCAGCTGCCCCACCCTGATAGGGCCAATCAGGGCCGGGCCAGCTGTGGGGAGGAGCCATGGGTGATTAACCAGCAGGTCCTGCCCCCAGTTGGGTTGGGGGACAATTACGAACAGGGCTAGCCAGGGGGAAGGGCTTCGGACCAATCAGGGTGGGGCAGACCAACTGGGGACGGGGCTAGCTAGGGGGAGAGGCCACAGGAGGTTGGCTGGCCTGCCCCACCTCCTAATCAGGTGGTTTGCTGGCCCCAGAGGGCATCATAGCCACCGGTCATTCCAGTCATTATGGCATTCTGGTCGCTGATTTTATATATATATATATATATATATATATATATATATATAGATAGATAGATAGATAGATAATGATTTTTTTCAATTCTCAAACATTTTTACTTTTATTTTTCATTTTAAGCAATATTTGATTTTTCAATTCCAGTTGACATATATTAGCTTTAGGTACACAATTCAGTGATTAGACATTATGCAACTTACTAAGTGATCCCCTGATAAATCGAATACCCATCTGACACCATACATAGTTTGAGTGAAGTTTTTTGAATTATTTAAACCACCCAGAGCTAGCATTAAATTTGACACAGTGATCAGGTCCAGCCTTTTCTTTCAACATCACAAACAATCTTTTTGCTTTGGCCATGATCACCATGGTGCTGAAAGAGATACATGTCTATGTCTGGTCATCAGAAGGTTCTCCATGTCTAATATAGAACCTCCCTGAATTTTTATTAGTCTTGTTGTCTTCAATGAAGCAGGTCCTGTAACAGTTTCTATCATGTTGTTTTTATTCTTCAAGATCATAGCTACAGCAGAATGGACATGCCTGACTGGCAAGCAATAACCATCACTGATTTTCCACATTTGTAATTTTTTCCAGGTCAGTTACTCAATTTGGCCTATGTTGCATGAATTGTATGACAGCTACAATGTCACTAAACTACACAAATTTTTCAACTCCATTATAGTCTTAAGGGACTATTGTTATTGGCCAAAGTGTCATGATGTGATGCATAACATTCAACCTCTTAATTTGGGGGATTAGTCGCACTGATCAGATACTGTAGATGTCACTGATGAATTCAACATTTGGTTTTTAAATGTTCAATAAAATGATATAATAAGCAGAACTGAATAGATTTGGGAACCTATGACAGTTTATAGAAATTGTGTTTCTCTACATATATCGAGATTTTCAATTCCTAAACATAATCTAAGATCTTACATTTTATCCTGAGAATATTTTAAAATTACACACTTAGGTATCTCCTTTCTCTCATTTTTCATAAATTTTGTTAATTTAATATTAAAATACAAATTTTTGTCTTTCATTATAAATGCAAAATGGCCCTATTTAAAATTCAAACTGTCTTAAACACAATCATTAGTGATTCTGCACCATTGGACATAGTCTGAAACAAGTTTTTAAGTATAACATTCTCACAGTCTAACAATAAGTGATCTCCAAATGAAATCCATCAAATGCTTGAAGAAATTATTAATAATAATCTATCCCTAGCTGGATGGCTCAGTTGGTTGAAGTACTGACCTATACACCAAAAGGTTGCAAGTTCAATCCTCAGTTGGGATAAGTACGGGAGGCAACCAATGGATGTTTTCTCTCATATCTCTCTCTCTCTCTCTCTCTCTCCATATATATTCCCGCCCCCCTAAAATCAATAAAAAAAATATATCCTCTGGTGAGGGCTAAAAATAAGAATATGAATAAGAATAAGAATAAGAATAATTATCTATCAAGCAAACTGTTTTCTTAAAATCTTTAATTTACAAAGGATATGTCACTAAAATACCAAATAAAATGATTAATTATTCTAATTAAGAATTTTATATCCTCCAATAAAACTTACATTTTAAAATATTTCCATTGTTGACACTCATACTACAATGCCACTTTTTTAAATAAATATATTTTATTGATTTTTTTACAGAAAGGAAGAGAGAGGGACAGAGAGTCAGAAACATCGAGGAGAGAGAAACATCGATCATCTGCCTCCTGCACACCCGCCACTGGGGATGTGCCTGCAACCAAGGTACATGCCCTTGACCAGAATGGAACCTGGGACCCTTCAGTCTGCAGGCCGACGCTCTATCCACTGAGCCAAACCGGTTTCAGAGACACTGCCACTTTTTTAGTAAAATTCATTTTTTAGTAAAATCACTTGCAATTGTTTCATAAAAATTCAGAGTAATTCCTTGACTAATATACTCTTTTTTTTTAAAGGGAGAAGTACAGTTTTGTTTTGTTTTTTAAAAATATATATTTTATTGATTTCTTAAAGAGAGGAAGAGAGGAGGATAGAGAGTTAGAAACATCAATGAGAGAGAATCTTCATTCAGCTGCCTCTTGCACACCCCCTACTGGGGATGTGCCCGCAACCACGGTACATGCCCTTGACCGGAATCGAACCTGGGACCTTTCAGTCCACAGGCCGACGCTCTATCCACTGAGCCAAACCGGTTTCGGCTATACTCTTTTTTAAAAAAGTCAAATTAAACCACTTACCGTAAAGAGCCCACCCTCACGGCGACAGGCACGTGGGGAAGCTGAGAGGCCCACTTCAGCGTCACGTCCTGATAAACATGCAGCAGGCTGTTGTGGTTTCCGATCAAAGTATTCACCGTTCCTTCAGAAACTGCAGGGGGTGAACAAAAATGTTTAAGGCTAAAAAAGAGGCAGTCATTAGCAACAGCTTACTATATCCCTTCTAGGGGATTCATGATACAAGCTAATTATAATATCTTGATGTGAATGTGTAAAGATTTTAAGTAACACAACATGATTTTCCAACTTCAAGCTGCCAGCATCTAACTTGAAAAAAAAATTGTAGACTTGAAAACTATAACCAGATACTCGCCAAATTTTTGCATTTCATCTAGAAAGCATGAGTTTCATTAATATTTAGCTAATGATTTTCTGGGCATTCACTACAGAAGAGTCACTCCATGAGGCATCGCTATGCTCCGTTCTGCTTACAGGGGGCTGATGTTCTCCTGGAAGCATCGGGAACAGCCTCGTTTTGGAGAGCAGTAACGCACGCCTGAGCCAATTCTGCAATCCTTCTGTACCGAGTGAACCGACTGACAAACCCAAGCGTGTGCTTTATATCAAACTGCTATCCAGACTTTCAAAGCTAAAGTTTCCATTACATGTTCAGTTTAAAAGTATTTTCCTGGATGTTCACAGGCACGTGAGTGTGCCCTTGGCTGGCGCACACAGCACAGCCCTGGCACGTGGGAGAGAGAAAAGAAAACCTCTCCACGCACCTGAGCAGTACGGGAGAAAACAGCTCGGGCTGCAGTCGAGTTTCTTCATGAACTGAATCTGACCGTTATCCTTAAGGCAGAAAAAGTTCCTCTCGCCGAGAACAAAGACAGAGGATGCTGACTGATTGAAAGACATGACACATATATCAAGAGCTTGCTCTCCAATATTTAGCGTCCAGTCTACCTGCAAAGGAAAACCTAAGATCAATTTAGTTGCAAAAAAACAACAACAACATAAGTACCCACCCACAGACAGCTGGATAAAGACGATGTGGAGGATACACACAATAGAATATGCCCCGGCCATACAAAGAATGAAATCTTACATTTGCAACAACATGGATGGACCTAGAGGATAATAAGCTAAGTCAGCGGTCAGCAAACTCATCAGTCAAGAGAGCCAAAAATCTACAATACAACGATGGGAATTTATTTTGAGCGCCAAATTTTTTAAACTTCTTCTAATGCCACTTCTTCAACATAGACTCGCCCCAGGCCGTGGTATTTTGTGGAAGAGCCACGTTCAAGGGGCCAAAGAGCCACATGTGGCTCGTGAGCAACGCAGTTTGCCGACCACGGTGCTAAGTGAGATAAGTCAGACGGAGAAAGATAAATATTGTATGATTTCACTTATATTGTGGTATCTAAAGACTTGAATAAAGAAACAAACAAAACAGACTCATAGATACTGATGGTAACCAGATGGGGGTGAGGGACTGGGTGGAAATGATAAAAGGCTTAAAACTACAAGTTGGTAGTTACAAACCAGTCACAGGAATGTGAAATTCAGCATAGGGCATAGAGTCAATAATATTGTAACCATGTATGGTGCCAGCCGGGTAGGGATCACTTTGTAAATTATATAAATGTCCAACCACTACACTATACACCTGGAACTAATATAAAATAATAATGTCAACTGTAATTGAAAAATAGAAAAAAATTTAATTTAAAAAAATAAAAAAATAAAAAAATAAATCAATAACAAAATAAATGTCACATTGCTGAAATTTTTATATTTAAAAAAAAATGGCCTTACAACAAGTCTTTTTCCAGAACCAAGTTTTTGCTGTTCAGTCTCCTGTCTTTTATCTGCATCTGTGGCAAAAGCGAGTACTTGGTACCTGTTTGAAAGATATGAAATAATTGTAAATGACTTTATAGAGTTTAAAAGCACAAGTTATTTTAAACTTTAAGAGCACATAACCTCAATAAAGCTAATCAGGAAAAAGTAGTAAATAAAACACATAATCTATAAACCTAATGAGCCACTTTTATCTTTGTTTTAAAAGCTGTAAAATTTAAGATTGAATTCTTACTGAATTATACTGTGACAGAAGACTATGTAAAACTGTCATGATCAAGAAACTATAACCATATGTCCCAAAATTCAATATTTGGGAATACAGCTCTGCCAACTATCAAAGCATTTCCATTAAAATTTTTGTGACAAATAACAATACTCAAGAAAGATCTAGCACCAAAACACCAAAAAGAAGAAAAACGTAAGTAACGGAAAGCAGCCAGACTGAGCAGAAATTATTGATACGTAATCGATGGAACCAAGAAGACCTGAATCTAAGGCCCAGCTAAAGCACTTAGTAGTTGAGTGAATTTTGGCAAGTTGAACCCTCTGTGTCTTATATTTCCCATGTATCCAATGGGAATGATAATCTCTGATGCAGGCATCTTTAAGAGAATTAAAAGGAAATACAGCCTAGTCAGATTTGCTCAGAGGTCAGAGCACTGGCCCATGAACCAAAGGGTCGCAGGTCTGACTCCCAGTCAAGGGCAGGCACTTCGGTTGAAGGCTGGATCGGCAGCTCCCGCTGGGGCATGTGCAAGAGGCAACCAATTAATGTGCCTCTCTCACATCTATGTTTCTCTTCACCCCTTTCCTTTCCACTCTCTCTTTAAAAAAAAAAAAAACAATCAATGGAAAAAATATCCTGAGGTGAGGATTTTTTTTAAAGTAATATAGAGTCTAGTATAGTATCTGGTATATATTAGGTGCTCATTTACTAGCAGACAATGGTTTATATAAGAAGATAGATCAATAACGTAGTAGTTTATTTGATATGTAAGAAGTTCTCAATAATGAACACTATTACTTTTATAAGCATTTCACAGCTTTTATTTCAATAGTAACATTTAGCTCAAATCATTCTTCAAAATAATTTGTAGCCCGAGCTAATTTAGTTCAGTGGATAGAGCATTGGCCTGTGGACTGAAGGGTCCTGGGTTTGATTCCAGTCAAGGGCATATGCCCGGGTTGCGGGCTTGATCCCCAGAAGGGGGCATGCAGGAGGCAGCCAAACAATTATTCTCTCTCATCATTGATGTTTCTCTCTCTCTCTCTCTCTCTCTCTCTCTCTCTCTCTCTCTCTCCTTTCCTCTCTAAAATCAATAAAAATCTATTTAAAATAATAATAATTTGTAGATATCATTCACTTTAGAAATGATTAATTTAGCCAAGAAAGTTTATAACTAATGGTATATGAGAGTAATAATCACACTCTAAATGAAGAAACCTCAGGCTCATAGGTTCCTTCCCGTCCTATTGAATCATAACTCCTTGCATTGTTCTTCCATAGCTGAAAGGAAAACCCGTAAAAGATACATTCAGATACCTACTATTGTCTATGAGAAAGACGGATGTCTGGCCATGTGAGCATCTGGGGCCTGAACGAAGGCAATGTGAGATATCTACACAGACACTGAAATGTACAGCGGTGTCCATATATCACGCCAGCTTTAAACCCATCCTACTCCATCAGGAATACTTCATTTGTAAAAAGCCTCCAAATTCAGTGGGAGGCAGAATGACTGTGAATTAAGTGAGATTTCGCAAGGCATTCATAAAGACCAGTCTTACAGTTAATACGGAAGCTTTATGTGTATGAATTTCATTCCTTCGATAAGCATATAGCAGGGGTCTGATACAAGCACGGACAATGGAGAAAAGTACTCATGGTCCATATTCATTAGGCCCTCCCAAAGCAGTAGAGACTCCTACACAAACAAAAAGTGTAGCTTGGAACACCCTGGGCTGATGGAAGGTAAGCATGCAGTACCAAGGGAACATGGCAGCAGAAACGGAGATCGAAGTGGAAGAACATGATGTGTTCGTGGTACTGGTTTAGAAGGAGAAAGCTATATTTTAAAGAATAAGTGAGAACTCGTTGTGCTGGTAAAGAGGCTCAACACAGGTGGCTCCGTGGTTGAGCATTGACCTATGATCCAGGAGGTCAGGGTACGATTCCTGGTCAGGGCACATGCCTGGGTTGCAGGCTGGATCCCCTTTAGGGGGCATGTGGGAGGCAGCCAATCAATGATTTTCTCTCATCATTGATGTTTCTCTCTCTCTCTCCCTCTCCCTCTCTGAAACCAATAAAAATGTGTGTGTGTTTTTTTAAAAGAGGTAAAGGCTTTATGGCAAAGCCAACAGCACAAGCAAAGACACACACCAATAAAAGAGACATGAAAGGCTACCACAGTGCAGACGCGATGCATGTCAGGAAGGACTGAGTCATGGGAAAGGAGACAAAATAGGTAGGAGGGTGACAACCTCAGGCGTGTAAAACTAGACTACAAATCCCATCGGCAGCTGCAGCAAATGTCTCCATACCTACTGAGCCTGCCTTTCAAAATGTCTGGGTCTTCCAAGGTGCAAATATCTAGGCCTCACATTCCCACCTCTAACTGGGATTGTTTTGCTCTTCCCAGTTCATGGTAACAGACTCTGTACGCCCTGGTGACAGGCCTGAGCCCGGAGCTGGTCCTGCTATGGCGCTAACCTCGGGCGGTTAATTACAGAGGTGGCTAATTTCTGCAGACACCAGCCTACCAGAGGATGGTGTGGATGTTAATGAGATGGTTGCAAAAATCCAAAGCTCTGGAGCTGTTTGAAGCTCCTTATATAACTACAAAGGGTTATTATTTCACCTGAGGAATAAGGGAGCCCCTGAAGTGGCCTCATTAACATCAAAACAGCAGGCAGAGACCCAGCCAAAACCCACTCCTGATTTCCAAATCCAGGTCATTTCTCTTCCTGGAAGACGACTCAGAAGAGTATTTTATTGCTAACCGTAGCTGACAGTAAATATAGATGATGACAAACTTATAATAGCATCCATTTTATGATTCCTCCTTATCCTCTTAACTGTGACCAGTAATGTGCATGGAAATCTAAACCAAAACCAAAGAATCACCAACAGACTTGGAAATCCTGAAATAAAGAAAGCACTGGGATGTTCTTTTCCTTACCATTCAGGTGCAGTGATATGAGCTGAAGAATAAGACTCCTAGCCCGGCTAATGTGGCTCAATGGTTGGGTGTTGACCTATGAACCAAGAGGTCACGGTTCGATTCCCGGTCAGGGCACAGGCCCAGCTCGCGGGCTTGATCCCCAGGGGAGGGCAGCAGGAGGCAGCCGATCCATGATTCTCTCTCATCACTGATGTTCCTGTCTCTTTCTCCCTCTCCCTTCCTCCCTGAAATCAATGGACCAATAAGATATTTTTTTAAAAGATCTCCTTGTTGAGACTGCGGAAGGACAATCTGGCCCAATGTCATAAGATCCCACCAAAGAGCATCGTACACAATTCTCAGAACAGAGTCGGCGATCACAAATGCAGCAGGTCCAGGTGAACGCTGGTGCTTTTGGGCCCAGTAACCACAAGCGCTTACTGGGTCCTGTGGAGCACCAGCGACCAGCCCCGCCACATAATTTAGTGCTCTTCTGCAACACGTCGTAAAAACAGCGGCAAGGAGCTAAAATATGGATTGAGGTGTCACAGAGTACAAAAGTAAACCCTCCGCAATCATTTATTCTCAAATGAAACATAGTTGGCACCTCAAAGGATAACAGGGGATTTTGAAACCTTTATATTTAACTCGGGGAATTCAACTAGAAATGGAAAGCCCTTTGCAACGACAGCTCAAGCGTTCTCGATTGCGCCAGAGGGAATCGTTTTCATTAAAAGAAGCCAGTAACAAAATAGAAACATTCCTTACAAACTGTTCACTCCTTCATCAAGTTCTTCTTAGACACTTACTTTCAGAGGGTGCAATGCGGGCACTTCAGGGGATAGAAAAATCCCTGCCATCAAACATCACTTAGCTCAGTCAAGAAGAAAAACAAGCAAATATGTAATATCAGTGAAAGCATACACAGCACTTGTGAAAAGCAGTGGAAAACTACTCTAAATTGAGGAGGAGGAGATGTGACTTGGAGAGCCAGGTCGCAGAGGAACTGAGAGGAAGGAGGGAGACTTCCAGAAACTATTTTCATACGCAAAGAAGGAAGGAAAAGCGCTCCAGGCAGAGCACAGCACGAGCAAGAGAGGACATATATGGAGAACCCCAAGTATTTCCATTTGACAGGAGCCTAACACTGGTGAAGGACACAATCTACTTTTCAAAATATTGTCAAATTCAAAAAAGATATTTTAAAATATGTAAAGCCTGTTATCTCCTGGCAATGCGGCAGGAGCCACTGCTGGGGAGCACGTGGGGGGGGGGGGGGGGAGGGAGATGCCAGCACAGAGGAGAGAACTGTGACCGTGGCAAATGCATCCTTCAGGCAGCCCCCCTGTATCCTGGGCCCAGCTCCGCCAGAGCCTGAATCACTGTGAACTGAAACAGCCAATTGATACGATACGTCCCCCATGTCCTCACAGCTTGAGGACAGGAGACAGGTCTTATTTGACTTTGCATTTCCTGTGCTTTGCACATAGAAGCATCTTGGAAAAATGTTTCCTGAATGAATGAATGAATGAATCAATAAACGGAATTATTCCATCAGTGAGCAGATATTTAAGGCACATTCTGCTCTCAGGAACCTGATCATGCGAGACATCCCCTGGAACATCTCAGCACAATACAAGAAGGCAATATAGGAGACTGTGCCAAAAGCAGTGTTTCAGGCAAAAATATATCTAAGAGGTGAAAAAAGGAAGACAGTTGAATGAGTTACCTTTAAAAGTCCCTTCCAAATCTGAAAGTCAACATAATAGAGGTAAAATGGGACTGGATTATAAAGAGCACTAAATTTCAATATAAGAAAATTCAGCCGAAACGGGTTTGGCTCAGTGGGTAGAGCATCGGTCTGTGGACTGAAAGGTCCCAGGTTCAATTCCGGTCAAGGGCATGTACCTTGGTTGCGGCCACATCCCCAGTAGGGGGTGTGCAGGAGGCAGCTGGTCGATGTTTCTCTCTCATTGACGTTTCTAGCTCTTATCCTTCTCCTTTCCTCTCTGTGGAAAATCAATAAAATATATTTTTTAAAAGAAAGAAAATTCAGATTTTTTTAATAAGAAACAAAAATTATGGCTTAAAGAGGTGGTTTTAAAAGATAGCTATAAGAAGGACCCTAACATCTAGAAGTAAGAAAATCATAAATCCAAGTGAAAAGATAAAAGCCTCCATCCCAATGGGACAACAATGGCTGAATAAAAGGAAAAGAAGGTAGAAAGGTCAGGATTTCTGACTAAATATCTCTGACAGGAAAGGAAAGAAAAAGGGAATTAAAAATGATTCAGCTAGCCAGTGTGGCTCAGCAGTTGAGTATTGACCCATGAACCAGGAGGTCATGGTTCAATTCCTGGTCAGGGCACATGCCGGGTTGCGGGCTCGATCCCTGGTGTGGGGCGTGCAGGAGGCGGCCGATCAATGATTCTCTCTCATCACTGATGTTTCTATCTTTCTCTCCTTTTCTCTTCCTCTCTGAAATCAATAAAAATATATTTTAAAAGTAAAAATGATTCAAAGTGTTGATAAACATGGCCAAAAGAATAGTGGTACCTAATATTGTCTCTCCAAAAACAGCAAACAATTCTCTCACTTCAACAACAACAACAACAAAAAATGCTCACTGTGCGTCCCTGAATTAGAATCCAACCTGGAGTGTGTGTCTGCAATGACAATTTCTAGGACTTTTCCCAAAATTACTAAATCAAAATCTAGAGTGTTGGAGAGCAGGAATGTGCAAACGTGCATTTTATGACAGGGTCCCGGTGATTCTGTGCCCACGGAAGCTGGAGACCCCCCTCCCCCCCCCCACCTCCCCTACTCCCTAAAACGTCACTGAGCTTGTTCTAAAGTAATCAGACATCGGGATGTTTAATTATCTGATCTTCCACTCTGATCACTCAGGCTGTTTTCTACTTCCGCCCCCTACAATTTAAAACAACTGTCCTATAAACATTCTTGTAGGAAACATTTTATCAAAATTCTTCGTTAATTCTTATAAGTGAAATTGTTTCTTAAACATCTACCATGTTCTCTCATCACTCCTGTTTTCTAAACCTAGATGATTTTCATTTTTCTTCTTTGGACCCAATTTAACTTTTTTTTCCATTCTTGTTAAAGTTTGAAATTAAATTCGGGGTTGGGGGAGAAAATGACTCCTTCTGTACTAACTGATGGCATTCTATTCAATGATTACAAAGATAGTGAAATCTCAAAAGAACCTACCGTTTTCATGCTTTCTCCCATCCTAAATGGCACCCATGATTATCATTTAATTTTACCTATTAAACTTGAAAGCACATAGAAATACCACATACTACTTACTGGCATAAACCCCCTGACGGCCATCATTTCACAATAACCGCATATCCCATGCATTTGTATCATTGTAAAAGACCCACATAAAACGTGTGCCTTACATTTTAGCCCTCGCTGTAGGTGAGTTTAATAGATTGCTGGGCTGAATCACCACACTTAGAGCAGTGTGCGCTCCTGTGGGGGTGAATTTACACATTAAGGAAACCTACGCCTTGTTCCCTCATCCAGCGACTCCCGGCGTCATTACCAAATTAATTCCCAGACACATGTCTCTGGGAGTAAGTCAGGGAGGGAGCCTGTGAGTCCATGCAGTGACCCCTGTGTGGCCCCGCCGGCTTCGCCCCTTGGAAAGCGTTGAGATTGAGCTGGGTGGAAAGCTGAAAAGCAGATCTCCTCAATATTGCATGCACTCTGACGGGCCTGAATGGGTTATACAGATATTTCCCTCGGCCTTTCACGATAACGCTAATATTTTATTTATTACCGGTAGCAATGCCACAACCCATCCATCTCCTCCGGACAAGAGCCACGGGAGCTACGGGAGGAACGGGACACAATAAAGCACCCCCTGCCTCAGCCAGCTTCTGCTTAGTCACAGGCATTTGCCTGTTTGCAGAGTGTTGAATCCGAGATGCCTTGACCATAATTCACAAAGGCCACTTAGGAAGGGAAAACGGCATCGCTCCGCGAGGTATACAGTATTGAAACTTGAAGACAAAAATGCGCAGGTGTTGTCTGATGAATTTATATTTTCTTCCTGCCTTGAGGAAACGGGCGGCCAAAAATAATTCCGAAAAGCTATAATGGAGTGTGGCTTAGACAGCTAACGTTCTAACTGTGGCCGTCAGTGAGATAAAAGAAGTGACGGAAGATACCGTAAGTCTCCAAATCTATTTCTTTTCCCGGCACGAATTTCTTTCTTCTCCTCGTTCCCCTTTCCTACTACAACAACAAATGCACACCCTCCAGCCCTGGCCGGTGAGGCTCAGTGGTAGAGCATCAGCCCACAAACCAAGGGGTCATGGGTTCAATTCCCCATCAAAGGCATGAACCTGGGTTGCAGGTCCCATTCCCTGTCTAGTCGGGGTGTGAGCAGGAGGCAACCAATTGATGTGTCTCTCACACATCCATGTTTCTTTCTCTCTCTCTCTCCTCACCACCTACCTTCCTCTCTCACTAAAAAGTCAATGGAAAAAATATCCTCAGGTGGTTAGGATTAAACAAACAAACAAAAAACAACCTCCAAAAACTCAAAACCTTAATCTTTATGGAAATGTAGCTGATAGAGGAGAAAAAGGGTGTCTCTCTAAACACATGTCAACAAAACCAACAAAAATTTCTAGCAAAAAGTATAAACTACTTTCATAGGGTCATTCACTTCTGTTATGAATCGTTCTCTTATAAACATTCATAAAAACACTTGTATTTCTTGCCAGTACTCTTCCTATGTACACATACATTCTGTTATTGTTGTTGTTGTTGTTATAAAATAATTCCATCTATGCATCTTTGTATCAGACTTTTCCACTGACCCTGTGTTTCATTATTTATAATTCAGTGAACAGTCCCAAGAGTTAGGGAGCATTTTCTGTAGGGTGGCAACTTGACACACATTTAATCCTGTAAAAATAAACCAACTTGTCAAATAGTCATTTTTTTTCATTCTATTTTTTTTCATCATTTATCCCCCATACACCTCCACCCACGCCCCTCCCCCACAGTCACCACACTGTGGTCCATGTCCACAAGTGCTAAGACAAGGACACTGACCATCAAACAGCTGGAAGTACCAAAATCTAAGTCACAATTTCATCTTATTAAAAAAAAAAGAAAAAAGAAAAAAACAGGCTCTTCTTAATTTGTGATATTAGTTCTTTGTGGGGGAAAAAATGCATCAGCAGCATACACACCAAAAACACAGATTTCAAAGGCGGGGCACCCAAACTTACTTGTAGCTTTCCACCTGGCGGCAGGAAGAGACGGTGACGAAGGAGTCGGTCCGGGAGCTGTAGGCCAGGGGCCCGGGCAAGAGAGACCCGGGGAGGAACCTCCCAAAGGCGTAGCTTTCCTGCTCGAACACCATCAGCATCCCGTCCATGGACTGGATGCAGATTAAATCCCGGCCTAAAGGAGAAGGAGAGGAAATACATGTCACAATTCATCACTGTCTGCCACAAATACATCACAGTCCATTTTTCTCCTAAGCGGTAAAATGAGCAGCTCAACCGGTGAAGCTATCAGATTATTACATATCAGTACACACACATTTCCCAATTTTTAAAGGATTCAAATGTCTATAATTTTACATACATTTATTTTCATTTGCTGTGTGCTAAAATCTCTAGCTCAAGATAACCCCTAAGAGGAGGCATGACTCTTTGCAAGATACCAGTTTTCCCAAAATCAGAAATATCACAAGTGCTCTGCACAAGGCTACTGTTTGCACAATAGGTCAGCCTCGTGTGTGTGTGTGTGTGTGTGTGTGTATGTGTGTGTGTGTGTGTGTGTGTGTGTGTGTGTGTGATCTTTTTCTATTGATTTGAGAGAAGAAGGGAAAGGGAGAAAGAGACAGAAACATCAAGGATGAGAGAGAATCATTGATCGGTTGCCTCTTGCACACCCCCTAAGGATCAAGCCCGCAACCTGGGCATGTGCCCTGACCAGGAATCGAACCATGACCTCCTGGTGAATGGGCCCATGCTCACCCTCTGAGCAACACCAGCCAGGTTCAGGTTCTTTTACGATGAATGGTAAGCTTTGGGGTCCAAGCTTTTTAAACTCTAATATGTACTAAGCTTGTTACAGGTTTCCGAAGAGCCGTGGGTGTGTACGCATGCTGTACAAATAGTCACAGGGATCTACTGGGCCAGGAGTTTCCACCCATGGAGAACTTACCTACTTGGCCAGCCACCTGTCTGCACCCGCTAAGAAGTATAAAAATGCTTCAAAGGCATCGGAAAAGATGCTGCAAAGTCTCTGTAACGAAAACCATGCAAACCTTCCCCAGGTAGATTCCCGGTCTCGTTTTAAGTGCGGTCCTAACAAGGCAGTCTCACGGACGGGTCCCCGACCCCCTGAGGCCTCAGCTCTTACATCTCTGTAAGAGCTCCCAAGTCAGAGGTGAGCCGTGCAAGTGTAACACCGGACAGCACGCGTGGAGCGCACACTAAGGCACGGCCTTATGGTGATGGTGACTGTTACCTGCTTTCCCAGCCCAGAGAACAGAAAGTGGCACGTGAGAAAACTGTGAAGCCACTGACAGCTACCAGCAGTGGCAGCTACGCCCTAACAAAACAAAAATGACAGAACATCTATAAAATGCTTTTTAAAAAATAACATTCTGGACTCAGCGTAGGAGCCATTGCCAGCGCTATATAGTTCAAAAGGACAAATGTCCTATTGTAACGTACTCGGAGTAATTAAATGGATTCAATGTCATTTGGGATAGCTCAGCCATTTGAAAACAGAGCTGTGGCAGAGATGCTAACGGCCGCCCTAGCAGTCATCCTCTCTCTGGATGCCTGAGTTCTCCCTGGACGCGTGGCCACCCAGAAGAAAGCTTCATTCCCAGGCTCGACCACAGATGCATCCTATGATCATGTTCCTACCGATGAGGCGGGAGCTGAGGAGGCGTATACGACATCCGAACGTGCCCTCAGAAGGACGGAGGGTGCGCTGCCTCCCCTCTTCCCGCGTGGGGGTAGAGCTGGAGCAGCTACCTTGGTTTCCGAAAGGGAAGCTCTCCTATCAGCCCTGCGCCACTTGCTCTCCAGGCGGTTAAATATGACAGAAGCAAACATCTTCCTTACTTAAGCCATCGTTACACTGGGCCTTGGTTAAAGCAATCAAACCTGTCATTAAATAACACAGGATTCATCTGAGCCAAGAGGTCTGTGCGGCACTGCTGAGTCTTAGGATTTGGTTTCACTTGGTTGGATCCTGCCCGAGAAGACTCCGGGACAACTGCAGAAACTGGAGTATGACTACAGGTTAGGTAACATTAGGGATTGCTGTTCATTTTCTCACGCGTGGTCCTGGGATTGTGACTACGTAAGGGAATGCTCTTCCTGAGCAATGTGCGCTGTAATATTTATGGGCAAAGTGGCAACGATCTTTAACTTACTTTAAAATGGTTCATCGAAAAAAAATGTGTGTATACACATGTATATATATCTACAACTGTTGACATTAGATGGTGGAACTATGAATGTTCCTGTTACTTTTTCTGATATTTAAATTTTTATACTGAAAATGTAACCCAATAAAATAAAGCATTAAAACATATGCCTTTTGTACACAAGTGTACTTTTTAACACTCCAGGGGGGGTCTGAGCTTAGGAACTGAGTGAGACCTAGAAGAGCAATAAATCTCCTTTTAATAAGACAAGAATCAGAGAGACAGGAGAAATCCAATCAATGAAACACATGCAAGGACCTTGGCCTTGGGGAGGATATTGCTGAAACCAAATATACTCTTCGGATCAGTAGCATTAAAGAACGAGAGGGGAGAGCACGTGCGTTTCCAAGCAGCATCTCAATGTGCTGAATATCACTGAGCCACCACCGCCAGCCTCCCAACCTCCAACAAGTGGTCCTCCCAGTGCGGCTCCCAGACCACCAGCAATCCCATCCCTTGGGAAGTGCCTTAGAAATGCAGATTCTAGGATCCCACCCTAGGTCTCCTAAATCAGAAAATCTGGTGCTAGGACCCAGCAATCACATTTCAGCAATCACAGGCCCTCGGACTACAGGATGCATGCTAACGTCTGAGAACCAATGCCTCACCGTGGGTGACAGACAGAGTTGAAGCTTAAAGAGAACTTGAGTCTCAGAGAAAACAGGCTTTCTTAGCATGGTATAGAGGTCTTATTTCTGAAACTCTAGCAACAAAGAAGAGAGAACTTAATACGCGGTAATATCCATGTGGGCTGCCTCGAGAGACAGATAACCTGGGTTTGAGTCCAGCTCCACCGATTACTAGCTGAGAGCTTGGGCTCAAATTTCTTTACCTACAAGATGGCAATCCTACCTTAGTTGTTGTGAGAATGAAATGAAATAATGTAAGACAACTAGATCCAAATATACCATCACATTATTATTCTATAATTATTTTCCAAGTCTCATAAGACATGTTGAATTAATGTTCAACTGCTTGCTGTTCCCCACACGCCCTATGACGGAGCACGCTTCCTTGCTTTTGCTTATGTTATTACCTTCCCCAGAGGACTCTTTCCTCTTGCTTCCCCTGGTCTAGAAAGCATGACCCGGCTGCCTCCTGGTCACGCATCCCCCTCTCCACTCATCTTTAGCCATGAGGTCTGAATGAGACTGCCTTTATCCTCAGCTTGAGGGTAGACCCTGACTTATGAAAACCAATCGGTATCCCACTAGTCACAGTGATTGGTTCAGGGTCAATGAGAAAAACTAAATCCTTAGATTGGGCTGGAACTGGAGAGAAACTTGCTCTTCCGCCTGGGGGAGCAATGTGTGAGGGGAGCAGGTCTGGAGCCAGGGAGGCCATTTGCCTTTGACGTGGGCACAGTTAAGACAGGGCCATGAGAACATGGGTTGAGCCACTTGGAGTCAATCCCACCTATGAACTTCGCAGGCAATCCATTTCCATAAACATCGAAGCTCTGCGAGTTGGGTCTCCGTCCCGGAATCAGGTGGCTCGTCCCAGTTTTCCTCTGACAGACATCACAGGCTGAGGGCCATGTCTTCCTAGCCGCCTTCTCCCGCCCACTCAGACCCCCTCTACCTGGGACCCCAGCCTTTCCTCCTCCTAACAACTGATTATCGATTGAAACACTCAGTTCCTATGTCTCTCCCTCACAGGCAGGGGCCAAATCTTGTTCATCTTTGGAAATCCAACCATGGTGAAACGCCTGGAGATAGGAGATATGATGATAATGGATGTCTGCCGAGCTAAAGTGAGCTAGACAAAATAATGCACTCGTCTGCTTGATTGGCTGAGATTTTATTCTGTGAGTTTCACCGATTGCATCTGAACTAAGTGAAAAATGCTTTATTTATTGCAATCCTGGCTGCTGACGTTTGGAAAAAATGTAGGGATTAATCCAAAACATTACTCAAAAATAAATCCTTCAACTGGCTGTTCTGGAAGGCGCTTCAGGATGCATACCAGAGGCTCCCCTTACAGATAATGGGAACAGAAAGAACCCCTAAGAGGTTCGGAGTTGTGACAGAACAGAGCCAACAGGAAGCCTTCCGAACAGTGATGGGATTTCAGGAGCTGTTTACGTGGCCTCGCCGTGAACCACACTCAGCGATACCTCCCCGCGTGCTCGGCCCAGGATGATGTGAGGAGAAATGCAGAACCACAGCAGTAACAACTACGACTGCCGTTTGCTGAGCACCTGGCAGGGGCCTGCCTTTGAGCTGAACATTGATCCAGCCTGTCGGCTAGACTCTTCAGAACTCTAAAAGGTGGACGGTTGTCCCATTCTGCAAGAAAGGAGTGAAACCCACAAAGCTCAGATAATTTGCCTAGTGCCCAAAAAGCTAGAAAAGGACAGCGAGAGTACTCCAGTTGGAATCCATCTGGCTCCATTACACCACCCATGTTCCCCGGAAGGCCCCGTTATGCCACACCAAGTCCATTTTTTTGAAATAACACAAGTTAACATAGACGATCTAAATGAAGTGGAACAGATTAGGTACTACAGAAAAGCTACGAGCTTAATGACACTGGACTTCCTGGGAAAGGTTTCATAATAGAGGTAGGATGTGTCCTAGGCTGCAAGGGATAGGAAGAATGAGTAGGGGTCAAAGGTAAAAGCAGAAGAAATTTCTGGGAGAGAAAGGGACATATTAGAAAAGCAGGCAGAGGCCACTGACCTTGACCCAGTGAGCGGGCATGAACTGTAAAAGCAGCTGACTGAAAAGATGACAATATCTTAATGACGCTTATCCAAACAAGTATGCCTACCCTATACGGTGAAAGTATCTTTCAATGTTGAAATAATTAGGAAGGGTAGATATTTCATATGCATGAACTGGCCATCAATTACATATTGAACTGACTACTAGATTAACAGTTTACTAAGTCATAATCTGTTCACTCACATGGTATAGAGCTGTGTGTGTGTGTGTGTGTGTGTGTGTGTGTGTGTGTACACGCCGTCCTTTCGCCCATGCATGACCTAGAGCATCTCCCCTCATTCATGATCACAGCAGCCCGGCCCCACCACGCCTCCTCTGTCTCTCTGGGGAGTCTGTGCAGCGAAGTCCGGGGCGGCGCACACAGAAGAAGGCAGCAGGCTGCATGCCTCCAGAACCTCCCTCCGCTCCTCTTTCTTTCGCACAATGAGTAGAAACACGAGTGAAGAAATGCAAACGTGACCTGCGGCCAGCACAGATCGCCCGCAGCACGCAGCTGTCACGCAGACCTGGTCCTCCTCCCGGTCGGGGGAGCACACAAGGAGCGGCCGCCCGTAGCGGCGGGCGGACAGAAAGCCCAGGGCCCGGCAGGAGGCAGGAGAGCCCCGAGTCTGCGGGCTTCCGCCGCCTCACACACGCGGGAAAACGTTTGTGTTGTTGTTACATGAAAAGTGAAACACTGACTCGTTAATCTTTATTGCAAACCTAGCTCAAAAGTGATACGGCATGTCTGCTGTGAGCAAGGACATAAAAATGTTCGGAGTGGGATTTCAGCACATACTTACTTAAAAACAAGTGGCGGATGGATTTCTAGAGCCTGCAGGATTGTAAATTTGCCATAAGTATCTTTCTTGCTCTTTTTCACGCACTTTGTCACACGAATAAAACCAGCACCGTGGTTTTGAGATCTGTGCTACAATTTGGCTATGCTTACTGATTAGTAATTAATTGAATAAAAATAGCTAGCTTCTTTCTTACGATTCTCTTCCTCATAATTCTATTTCATGTGAACATTCTAAAGGTAATTCATGCCTAATAATAATGCAATATTCCAGCCGACTCTAAGCTTAAAACTTTAGTCATAAATAAATAAAATTTAGAGCCCTAAGCAAGCAGAGTAAATCAATAAATAGAATACATGTGTTGAGCTAAATAGCTAATATTTTTAAATATTGCCAGGGAAAAAAAGCAGACAAATTCTCAACTATTATTCAAGTGTTAGCCCAATAAATAACTTCATGAAACTAATTACTTTAAAACTCAAGAAAATAAAAACTGAGTCTACCTACTAACTCTTCCTGTGAACTTGCCTTTTGACATTTTAATGCGTCTCATTTTCATAGGAACTTTAATAGCCCTACAAAGACCACTAGTGTGTGCTCCACACCACGTTATTTGTCACAGTTTCCCCCTACACTGTGAACAAGGTTAATCACGTATTATACAGAAATCACAGCCCTTCATTAAATTAGCATTATATGTAATGGACTCAATATGAATGCAAGGTTGAGTTTAAAAGACAGCCCTGAACATTACATTATCACTTGCATCCACACAATATTGGATAAATTGTTGCGTCAGATATAAATATCATGGAAGGCTTGGTAACGTTCTCTGGATCTCACATCCATTCGACAGATTCCACAAACACTCGCTGGACACCTAGTCTGTGCTAGCGGAGACATAATATCTACCCTCAGAAGTTTTGGTGGCTGTGGAAATTAATCCGTTCAATTCCGCAACAAGGCACAAACAGAGGCATATTAAAAATAACCGTAAAGGGCCGAGACCGGTTTGGCTCAGTGGATAGAGCATCGGCCTGTGGACTGAAATGTCCCAGGTTCGATTCCGGTCAAGGGCATGTACATTGGTTGTGGGCACCAGTAGGGGGCGTGCAGGAGGCAGCTGATAGATGATTCTCCCTCATCGATGTTTCTAACTCTCTCTCTCTTTCTCTCTGTAAAAAATCAATAAAATTTATTTTTTTAATAATAAAATAGAAATAGAAATAACCGTAAAGGCCATGGGAGCATGGGTAACAGTGGCTGACCCCGGCCGGTGCAGTGCAGTTGGCTGGGCATTGTTTCGTGCCTGAAAGGTTGCCGGTTGGATGGGAGCGGCCAAGACGAGGTCAGCAGGGGGAAGAGGGACACATGTAATACCTTCAACACTAAAAAAAAAAAAAATTTAACCTGGAAGAAAAAGGTTGTCAGTTCAATTTCCAGTCAGGGCACACACATGTCAGAATGATGGGCTCAGTCCTCCATAGCGGGGCGGCAATCAATGTTTTGCTCTCACATCAATGCTTCTCTCTCTCTCCGTCTCCCTCTCTTTTCTTCTCTCTCTAAAAATCAATTTTAAAAAAAGAAAAAGAAAAACAGTGTCTGGAAGAATCAAGGACAGTGATACAACACTTGGGTCCTGCAGACGGAGCGTTTGCCAGGCAATGCGGGAGGCAGGAGCAGAGTGCGCACCCTGTGCGGAGACAGGCTTGTGAGAGAGCGGGGTCTGGAAGGGAGAGGGTCCGTGAGCCACGGGGATGGTGCTGGGGAGGGAGGTGAGAGCGGGGTCTGGAAGGGAGAGAGGTCCGTGAGCCCCGGGAATGGGTGCTCCCCAGAACTGACGGCAAAGCCGCACCAGAGACCAGATTTCCCACATTCTGATCTCTGACTTTCGTCCTGAAAGCGCCATCAGTTTCCTCATGGGCAAAGCTGGGGTATGAGATTACAGGGTGCTGCTGTGATAAAATACAACAGTGCTACATACTGCCTGCTACCTGGTAAGCATTCAATAAGTAAGTAAATGATATTCCTGGATCACTCTATTCCCTGGACACCAACTTTCGTGAAAAACTTAGAAATGTGGGGGAAAGCATCATTGCAAGCTAAAAAGATACAATTCAATGTGAGAAGAAGCACAAATATTATCAGAAATTCACCCTTTTCGCCGAAACCAGTTTGGCTCAGTAGATAGAGCGTCGGCCTGTGGACTGAAAGGACCCAGGTTCAATTCTGGTCAAGGGCATGTACCTTGGTTGCGGGCACATCCCTAGTAGGGGGTGTGCAAGAGGCAGCTGATCGATGTTTCTCTCTCATCGATGTTTCTAACTCTCTATCCCTCTCTCTTCCTCTCTGTGAAAAATCAATAAAATATTTTTTTTTAAAAAGAAATTCACCCTATTTGCTGAAGCAAAGGGTTGTGGTTTTTTAAAAGTATGTTTTTATTGACTTCAGAGGAAAGGGAGAGACAGCGAGAGATAGAAACATTAACAATGAGAGAATCGTTGATCAGCTGCCTCCTGCGCACGGCACACCAGCCTGCTACCCAGGCATGTGGCCTGACCGGGAATCCAATTATGATCTCGTGGTTCATAGGTTGACATCCAACCACTAGCCACACAGGACAAACAAAGCAAGGGGCTTTTAAGATGTTAAGAACTATTTAAAAAAAAAAAATCTCCCAAAATGTATGTCTATGTGAACTGCTGGCTATTCCAGATGATTTTCCGCCTACCTTAAGTTCACTTTACTCCAGAGACAATTCTCCCCACACGATGAGTCTGAGCTCCCGGGGAAGTGTGTGAACAGAGAGAGAGCCAGAAAGCCCCGCCTGGGTGTGAGCTCTCCCTGCCACCCACCCTCCCCGGCGCTCGGATACCCCCTCCTCCCTCAGCCTCTCTTCCGGGGAGAAGACCCTGGGCGGCACAGGCAGGACAGATGTTACACAGAAGAGCCATTACGTATTAGCATTCCTTCTGTTCTGTCTCATCCAAAAGAAAAGGTCTTAAAGGGTGCATATAACATTGGTATAAATTTTGACTTTAAAAAACTACAAAGTCAGGTAAGTTTTTCAGCATAACAACCAATTGTGATAAGAAATCCAACTCCACCCCAGAAATAAAAAAATTAAAAAAAAAACAGAAAAAAAATGATTAAATATCTATTCATTGTGTACAAATATTCTTCATTTACAATATTACCAGTCCCATAAAGCAAGATCTCCAAAAGCTAAATATATGCTTTCTATATACTGTTAACTCTCTTAATCCTAAAATCATCAGTTTATCAAAAGAAGGGACAAAAATCCCCTGAACTCACTACAACCAATTAAATTAAGTTGTGAAAAAAAATAAAGTCAGGAAATCCTCAGTTGAGGTTCAACGTTCTCTAAACTCATACAATTTTAACAGCAAATCAAAATGAGTTAGGGATAATGACATGGGTGATTTTAAACTTCCTCCACTGTCAATTCTTATCACAAAGGTCAATGTGCCATGTAACCATTGTTTGGTCTATTAAGTTTCCTTGGATTTTCTAAAAGGAGCAGTTAAAATACCATCTATATGTATAAAAGCCTACATGACCAGCCAACTGGCTGGTGACTATGACGTGCACTGAACACCAGGGGGCAGATGCTCCAGGCAGGAGTGAAAACCACAGGCATGAAAACATGAAATAGACTAATGAATCTCAGAGGGAAGGGGGAGGGCGGGAAGAGATTAACCAAAGATCTTATGTGCATACTAGAGGCCTGGTGCATGGATTACTACATGGTGGGGTCTCTCGGCCTGGCCTGTGGGGACTGGCTCTCTGACATCCCCGGAGGGGTCCCAGATTGTGAGAGGGCATAGACCAAGCCAAGGGACCCCACCGGTACAAGAATTCATACACCAGGCCTCTAGTATCTCTAATAAAAGTCATAAAACAAATATAACAAAGTAAACATCTTAATGTACAGATGTAATGGTATTGTCAGCACACTCAAAAACTTCAAAGGCACTCCTCTGAGTCCAGAAATAAATACAAACTAGTAAGCTGGACATGCAAAGATCGCTTCAATGTGTTCGCTAATGGACTTTGACTACCACCTCTCATCCAGGCCCAACCCCCGAATACCACAGGGGTCTGACTGTCTAACTCAGCTCGTCTTAGGTGCGAACCCCCGCCCCTTCGCCTCACAAATCCTGCCACACACCCTCACTCCCCAGGATCCCAATCCCACCACTTCAGAACCTTCAACCCACGTCAGACATATATAGCCCGCTCTCCTTCTATTCTTTCTTAGTACACCCTGCATCAGCCCCCAGGAATCCTGACAACATCTTTCCTAGTGATATAACCAAATGTGGCATATCTCTCTCCCCTCCCCAAGGTCCATGATTAAAGCATAAAGTCCTTGAAGATATGCCTAATTTCTTTCCATTGTCTGGCACACGGCATTGAGTACAGCCTCTTCTATGTCGGTGCTCCAAAAATACGGATCTGTTCCAGTCACCTGAACCCTCGTAAAAGTAAAACATCATGTCAAACTATGGTGCTGGGAGGCCAAGGATCACCAAGTGGGCCAAGATATGGGACGATATCACCACGTTCACATGAAAACCCCTTGAGGTCTGGCTTTATGCTTTCTTCACACCTTCACACCAGCAACACTCCCTAGTATAGAGTAGGGCTCAGTAAATATTTGTTGCTTGAGGGAATGGATGAATGAATGAATGAATGAACAGCATCAAAGTCAAAATAATATGGTAAAGGCCCCAAAATAATTGGTTTTTAATATGTGACACTTAAGAAATTGGAATTCTATGCCAAAACCGGTTTGGCTCAGTGGAAGAGCACCGGTCTGCGGACTGAGATGTCCCAGGTTCGATTCCCGTCAAGGGCATGTACATTGGTTGCGGGCACATCCCTGGTAGGGGGTGTGCAGGAGGCAGCTGGTCGATGTTTCTCTCTCATCGATGTTTCTGGCTCTCTATCTCTCTCCCTTCCTCTCTGTAAAAAATCAATAAAAATATTTTTTAAAAGAAATTGGAATTCTAAATTATTTTAGGGTTTAGACAATGACAGAAGACAAAGTATGTCCAGCGTTAGCTACACTAAGAAATATTAAGAGAGGGAAGGTTAAGGAAACTCTGCTCTTAATAAAGATTAAGCCTAAGGGAAAGATGCAGGAAATAAAGGTGAGAGGTAGGAGGACGCCAAAAGGAAAATACATGAATGAGTGGGGAAACCATTCAACTAGAAAATAAACTGTGGAAGCTGGAAGAGGATACCAAAAGAGCAGACGTACCTTTAGATCCTTCAGTATTGTCTAAAACTCTACCTTCAAAACACAAACACACACACAAACTTTGAAGGTTAAGAATTATTAGAAACCTGGCTACAAAGTCTAGTTCTGGGTGATATAAAACAAGGGGTTATTACCAGCAGAAAAGGTACCCCCAAAAGGAGTACTTTTTGTCCCCTGTTCCCCGAGCAGGATGATATATAGAGAAAGAACAAACTGTGCAAAAATGGGGCAGTAGCAAATGTCAATTAAAGTATGACTACGTAACCCTGGCCAGTTGGCTCGGTTGGGTGGAGCATCCGCCAGTACACCAAAAGACTGCGGATTCAACTCCCTGCCGGGAAACATATGAGAGACAGCTGATCAATGTTTCTCCTCTCTCTCTCTCTCTCTCTCTCTCTCTCTGCCCTTCCCCCCCACCCCCACCTCTCTAAACATATCCTTGGGTGACAATTTTTTAAAGGTTTCTTTTTTTATTCTCACCAGAGGACATCTTCCCATTGATTTTTAGAGAGAGTGGAAGAGAGAAGGAAAAAGAGTGGAATATTGATGTGAGAGGAACACATCAATTGGTTGCCTCCTTCACAAACCCGACCAGAGCCCAGGCCAGGGAGGAGCCTGCAACCGAGGTACATACCCTTGACCAGAATCCAACCTGAGACCCTTTGGTCCACAGGCCAATACTCTCTCCACAGCGCCAAACCAGTTAGGGCTTTGAGTATTAATATGTGGTGGGAAAAGCAATGATTCTGAGTCAGAAAGACAAGATGATAAGGTTTTGAATCCTGTCTCTGACAGGATATAAGCCTAGATATATGACTTTGGCTACTATGCTTAATTTCACTCAGTCTCTTTCTTCAAAGGCAAAATAGACCTTATCACAATGTCTATACACCACTGGGTTGCTGTGAAGATTAAAGAAAGAAACATAAGCAAACTACAAAGTTTAGTACCTGAAACATGACAGAAATATTCGCCAATCTTAATCCCAAACTTAGCACATTTAAGAAAAACAATCAAATCAACTTTCCCTGGTACCTACACTTATTTGTATCTAGGACAGCAGATAATTTAGTCATTAAATCTAAGAGGGGAGTGAAGACAAAAGAGTGACCAGAAGGTTGCAAGTGGTTCAGCTCAGAATTTCCAGTCTTTATTTGCTCAGGTAGCTGCTAGAGCAGTGGTTCCCAGGCTCCTGGACTGCACGGATGTATGAAACTTCAGAAGGCCGTGGGAACATCATAGGGTTGTGTCAACCTTTTGAATTACCCAATCAGGAATTTTTTTTTAATCCTCACCCAAGGATATGTTTTTATTGATTAGAGAGAGGAGGAGAAAGAGAGAAACATCAATGGAGAGAAAAACATACCCATATATGCCCTGACTAGGGATCAAACCCACAACCTGGGTATGTGCCTGACCAGAAATCAAACCAAAAACCTTGTGGTGTACAGGACTAAGCTCCACCGCATGGCCAGGCAGGAATTAAAAACAACAACAAAGAGACTATCACCACCACCATTTTCCACAAAGACAATATAACACGCGCAAGTAAAAGGTAGGGAATTTTAGTGTTAAGTACAACCCTTTGACTGAACAAAATTTAGCTTCGTGAAAAATTCAGAACATTAGCAAATTTTATTTTCACGACCTTAAGACCATGCAAAACTTGAACAGGGGATGGCATTTGAGAACCCCAATTTCATCCCAGCATCAACCACTTTTAAAGAACTCCCCTCCCCCCAGCACTTAAGAGCCACTATTATAAAGAACTCAGACAAGAAAAGGAACAAAGGAAAAACTGTTCCAAAACCTTTTCAGGCCTAGGTGAGGAAATGAGCATTTTCCATAAACATGTTGCTCTTTACAAACTCACCAGCGACAGATTCCTGACACCAAAAGTGAAGCAAAGGCTCCCTCTGCTGGCCAGCACGCCGAGGCTCCCAGCCCATCAAAAGGCACTAAGTTCACAACACTGACTGGGCATTCCCTGTGCTTTCACTCTTCTCTGTCAAAGACTAGTTTCATGGGATACAGCTCCATCTGCTACTAATGCAAAAGGCGCGTATAACATGGTAACACTCCGAGTGTAATTCAATAAATCTTTCTAAACCAGCTTTCACATTTCTGGGTTTCTGCTCTACACTCTAAAGGTTAGCTTAGCTGAGCTACAATGTCACACAAAGAGGAAATGAAAGAAGGCTAAACAATTTCCAGAGGTTCTGGGGAACAAAGGTAGCAATCAATGACTGCATTGATGACCTCTCACTCAAGTCTCCAGAGACAGCGAAGCCCATGAGCCCGGCCTACGTGGCTCCATGGTTAAGCATCAACCCAAGAACCAGGAGGTCACGGTCCCAGCGAGCTTGGAGGCAGCCAATCAATGATTCTCTCTTGTCACTGATGTTTCTATCTCTCTCTCCCTCTCCCTTCTTCTCTGAAATCAATTAAAATATTTTTTTAAATGAGAGAAGCGAATGAAAGTCTTCAAAATTAACAGTAGTTTTCAAGCACTGGTCCATACATTATTAGCACAGTCAGCATGAATAACTATTCTGTAACGAGGAAAGATCTAAGGCTCGGGAAAGTCTGATGATTCGATGAGGACACACCTGGTTAGGTAGCAGGGGCAGAAGTCCATTCCTTCGGCTAAAAACGTGCATAAAGCAGGTTCTAAGAACATAACCTCCACATCCAGTTCTGATTTCAAATGTAACATGGCCGACCAAACTACTGCACTTCGTATGCTTGTGAGTATCATCAGATTTAAATATTAAATATTTCCCCTTCGGCAGATAAAACTTGATAGAGCTGCTCGCTGAAGTCTTTGTTATCATTTCTTTATTTATGCTTGTCTTATTTCCAAAAGAATTGCTGACAAAGACAAATAAAATTATATTATAAACTATAAGTAGATGACAATAGCAAATAAAACCTTGATTCACCCACTTATATTATTAAGCAAAATGTTGGTTAAAATCAGAAGTTTTACCAATATGCTGCCAAAAAAAAAAAAACATGCTGCCAAAAACAAACAACAACAACAAAGGAAATAAAGTTCAGGAGCCAAACACTAAGCAAAAGTGGGAAGCTGCGAAGGTACAGAGAGCGGAGGGGCATTTCCTAAAGGGGTTAGTAACCTTCAGCCCGGTTTTCATGTCTCCAATGGCACGTCATAAAGGAGGGAAACGTGGGGCCCACTCCATGTGGGGAATCCAACTGATCCCGCACATTACCTTCCTCCTCCGAGTACAAAGCTCAGACCACCAAGGGCTCTACCCTTCGTGTAAGGAGGACTTAGAAATGGCATTCCCCTCAGCCCAAGAGAAAGCAAATTAAAATGCGCATCTTAAAAACTTGGAAAGAGATGAAGGGCAAAAATCTCCCCTAAGAATTCATAAACCCCAAGCTGATCCTAATGTGGGTTTTCAGTCCAAATTCCCTCTATCAACTTGCCCAGGAAGACTCAACACTGTGAATTTACTGTGAAGGGTTCTGGGTTAGAAGCGTCACCAAGCACCTGACAGAAGAAAACACAAAGCTTTGAAGGAAGGCACAACCACCCCATGGATGAAGCGCCAAGGAAGATGGCGTCACAGGCAAAGTCACAACACACAGGGAATTATTGGCAAAAGTCATACAGAGCAGAGCCAGAACTGCAAAGATGCCATACCCTGAGGTTATCGATAGAGAATGCAAAAGCACTACATTTTATGTTGAAAGAAATACAAACGGGTATTAAAAATATGACCAAGAGACTTTATCAATGATCCAGCAGATTTTTAAAAAACCAAATAAACTTTGCTTAAATGTTCTCTTTGTTTTCCTTTCAAGCCCTAATGAGAGTTGAAAGTTGTTAGAAAAGTAGATATATCCTAAGAGTTTCATCACAAAGGAAAATTTTTTTTTCTCTCAGTATCTATATGAGATGATAGATATGAATCAAACTTATTGTGGTAATCATTTCACAACATACGCAAGTCAGGTCATTTATGCTGTGCATCTTAAGCTTGTACGGTATACCACTTTTGGCTTTTGCTATCTTTGATTTGGGTGTCAAATTTTTAAAAAGTTATTGCCAAGGCTGATGTCAAGGAGCTATCCCCTAAGTTTTCCTCTAGGAATTACATTCAAGTCTTGAATCCCTTTGGAGTTGGTTTTTGTCTGCTATCAGGTAGGGGTCCAAGTTTCATTCTTCTGAATGTGCCAATCCAGTCTTTCCAATGCCATTTATTGCAAAGGCTACCCTTCCCCTATAATATGCTCTTGGCTCCGTGGTCAGAAATTAATTTCTGGGCTCTCGATCCTGTTCCATTGATCCATCTGTCTGTTTTTATGCCAGTACCATACTGTTTTGATTATTATAGATATAGTTTGAAATCACAAAGTGTGATGCCTCTAGCTTTGTTCTTCTTTCTCAAGATTGCTTTGGACACGTAAGGTCTTTTGTGGTTCCCTACAAATTTTATAATGACGATAAAATTTTAAGAGAAAAATATTATAGACAATTCCCCAACAAAGGTATATCATAGAATTCTCTATAATTATTTAGAATAATATTGTAGTACAAGATTTATTGATTTGCCAAATGCTCATGATATTGCTAAGTGAGGAAAAAGACCTTAAAAGTGGAAGTGCTATGAGTTCAGTTTTATAGCATAAAAACTCAGAGTAAAAAGACAAAATAAATACACTAAAATGGTCATAATGACTAGTTAGTTCTTAGTGGCAAGAGTAGAGCTTATTTTATTCCCCTCCTCATTTAAACCTCATCCAAACTTTTTTACAAAGAACATGTTACTTAAATTTTTTTTAAAAAACTATTTTTTGGGGGGGAAAGCAGGAATTCATCAAACTCCCCACCATTCTAAAGCTCAGACTATACCATTAATTGACTCTGCCATTGGGTATAAAGTAACTAAAAAGATTAAAAGCATTAGATATACCAACAGAAATTGTGATGTGTATATATATATATATATATATATATATATATATATATATATATAAAACACAAATTCTATGCCATTAAAAATGAACTACATTTGCCCTTGCTGGCTTGACTCAATGGATAGAGCATCGACCTATGGACTGAAGGGTCCCAGGTTCGATTCCAGTCAAGGGCACATGCCCACGTTGCAGGCCTGATCCCCAATGAAGGGCATGCAGGGGGCAGCCGATCAATGATTCTCTTTCATCGTTGATGTTTCTATGTCTCTCTTCCTCTCTGAAATCAATAAAAATATTTTAAATGTTTTTTAAACATTTGGCATGAAAAGGCAGTCATAATTTATAAGGCAAAAAAAGCCAAGAATGAACTGTATGACCCATTTTGTTTAAAGGACATATGTGTGTAGAAATGAATATATAAAAGTGACTTAATAATCCTAATTAATCACAAAACTAAACAGTAACAGGCTCTTGTAATTATTTTTATTCATTTCACTGAATTCTCTAATTTATAAACAACCAACCAGGAGTTGAACTGTGTGTAACCTCCCAGTTCATAGGCCGGTGCTCAACCATTGAGCCACATCGGCCGGGCTATTTATTTATTACTGTATTATTTATTTGTATTATGTAAACCTACTTTTGCCCACCCTTGTATGTATGTATGTATGTATGTATGTGTATATGTATGTGTATATACAAAAAGAGAGGGAGGTGGGGAGAGAAAGAATAGCCAAGTGTTCCAGGTAAAGGTCATCGAGTCTGAGTTACCCAAGGAAGCACCTTCGCTTTTGCACTTGACTTCCTATATGTGGACACACAATCTCAATTATTTAGCAAATGTCAGTGCACAAATATTTCCATCTTCAGTCATGTGTATAACTTTACAAGTCCAATCAATTTTATCAAGGACAAAAACATTGCCAGCGAAATCAAGAACTTTAATTTAACATCATTCCAACAGAAGCTGTTGCATTTATGCACCCTTATAAAAACCCGCACCTTATCCTGCGAGAGAATGCCACAAAACCAACTCTTTAAAATGATGGCTTCTAATCTTTCAACACACAACGGGCAG
Source organism: Vespertilio murinus (assembly GCA_963924515.1). NCBI lineage: Eukaryota > Metazoa > Chordata > Mammalia > Chiroptera > Vespertilionidae > Vespertilio > Vespertilio murinus. The sequence goes on from OZ004712.1 coordinate 5,632,896, forward strand.
CCCAAGGGCTTTTTAAACCCTGAGGCCCAACTGCAGTATAAGATTTATAAGAGAAAACTCCACTCCCAAGTTCAAAATTCGCATTGCTTAAAAGCAATAATAAATTCCCCAGTGAAGCACTGAGTTCTGGTTTTAATTAGAAGGAAATGTGCAGAAAACCTCCTGCTGAAGAGAAAGTCAGGTCCCTCAGGACCGAGCTGCAGTGGATTTTCGAAAGACCTCAGCTCTGAACCCCGCCGACTGAACGGAAGAACGAGGGAAGGCGGGTAGGAAAAAAATGCATATTTGCAGGTGGAGAGGTAACCGAGGCCACTTAAAGTATTCATGCTACCAAAGGCAGAATTCTCATTCCCCCGAAAAGTAAGGCATACTGTTCTTTGGATCCATATTCTATGGTAACTAGTAAAATCCCGTACTTGATAGCATTCCTCTAATGAAACACAAAACTATACTTGTCACATGTCAAATTCGATATCAGAATATATCAGCAATGACAATTTCAAGGAGAAAAAATGTGAGTACATTGTAAAACCACTACTTTTATTACCATCCAAATTCCTCTTAAGATACAATGTTGTTTTTTGTTTTGTTTTGTTTTTTAAATATATTTTATTGATATTTTACAGAGAGGAAGGGAGAGAGATAGAGAGCTAGAAACATCGATGAGAGAGAAACATCGACCAGCTGCCTCTTGCACACCCACTACTGGAGATGTACCCGCAACCAAGGTACATGCCCTTGACCGGAATCGAACCTGGGACCTTTCAGTCCACAGACCAACGCTCTATCCACTGAGCCAAACCGGTTTCGGCCAATGTTGTTTTTTTTAATCTGTATTTTCCAAGAACTTTATTTTTCTCTGATCCTTTGAGATTGCCATTATAATATTCAAACTCCGAAATGTTCTAATCTTACAATACCAATGTGAATATTTATATATAATTGTATATGTATACACACACACCTATACACATACATACACAAACATACATAACTGGACAGAATTCTGACTGTCCATTGCCTCACCTGCAGAATGGAAATACTGCCTACGTCACAGTTTGTTTAAGAATTAAATGGGAGCATGTGGAGTCACCTGACAGAGTCCGAGACACACAGCCATGGCCTGCAGTCCCAAAGAATGTTTTTCTTAGCCTTTGGAAAGACAACAGCAATGTCCAAGTTGACAGCCTTCATTAAAAGACAACACTAACACCCGGCTGGCAGGGCTCAGTGGTTGATCATCAACCTATGAACCAGGAGGTCACGGTTTGATTACCAGTCAGGGCGCATGCCCAGGTTGTGGGCTCCATCCCCAGTAGGGAGGGGGATGGGGGGCAGGAGGCAGCCGATCAATGATTCTCTCTCATCATTGATATTTCTCTCTCTCTCCTTCTCCATTCCTCCCTGAAATTGATAAAATATATATTATATTATATATATAAACATATGTATAAAATATCTACATATATTAAAAAGACATGGCTAATACAAGAAAAAGAAACCACATCTGCATCTGTCTTGCTTTTTCTTCTTAAATATACTCTCCACCTAAGATTATTTTCATAGGCTTTACTGACTTCACATTTTGGGGTGGCAGTTGTGTAATACCAGTAGTGCTTTTATTTTTTTTTTTAAGTAGCTGGTCTAGCAAAAGCAGAAATTAATGTATGGAACGCAATGTGGTTTCTCCTTACAGGAAGCACATAATCTTTAGTATGAAATAAAACAAGTCATTAGTCAATAAGTCTCTAATGGCTCCAAAAAGAGACAGCAAAAAGTTAATCATGGCCCTACCTGGTTTGGCTCAGTGGATAGATAAGAGTGTCGACCTGCAGACTGAAGAGTCCCGGGTTCGATTCCAGTCAAAGACACATGCCCAAGTTGCAGGCTTGATCCCCAGTAGGGGGTGTACAGGAGGCAGCTGATCATGATTCTCTCTCATCATTGATGTTTCCATCAATCTCTCCCTCTCCCTTCCTCTCTGAAATCAATAAAATTATTTTTCTAAAGTTAATAATGAAAACTCCCCTTCTCTGAGATAAGATCAATTAGATTCTGAACACAATATTTATAATTTTTTAGTAATGCATTGATAACCTAGTAACATTGCATTAACTACTTGAAATCAGTCACAATTGCTATGATACATTCTAGAAGAAAATAATAAACACAAAAATAACTGAACACTTCAGCATCACCAATAGCTACCTAACCTATCAATGCCAAGAGCCAGACTTCACCTATAAAATTATGTCTGTTTCCCAGAGAATGTCTCAGTTCTCAATCCGCTCTACTTCTCTGCAGTGGGCACGACAGGCATCATTCGGGGAAATTTCTCATTGTGAAATTCTGTTAAAAGCTTAAGTCAATGAACGAATGCTTCTCATTACAAAATTCAATAATTGTAATAGAATTATAGGTTTAATATGTAAGGTCCTAAGAGCATTCTCTAAACACATGAATTGTTTGGGAGTTACTGCTTTCCTCAAGCTTGCCTACACAGAAACGCATGTGTTTTCGATTATATCGCAAAGACTATGGCTTCTGTTCAAGCCGAGATTTTATTGTTTATAAAATTAGAAACAGATACAAATATATATAAATATATGTACACACATATACACCTAGGCTGTATATTATATAGGAACAGTTACAAGCTTGAATGTGTTATATAAGATGGTACCTTACACAGATATGAGGAAATTAATGTTAATCTTCCAAATGGGTAATTCATTCGTAAACAAGCCTCCTTTAATCTCACAGATATCCTTGTACATGTGATCACATTTCCACAATTCAGTCAAAACCAAGTTAAGTGAAAATACTGATGCGCTCGAGCACTTTTATTTTGTTTATTTGTTTATTATTTTTATTGATTGCTTTTAGACAGAGAGAGGCAGGGAGAAAGAGAGAGATGTCGATTTGTTGTTCCACTTATTTCTGCAGTCATTGGTGATTCTTGTATGTGTTCTGACCAGGGATAGAACCTGCAACCTCGGTGTATCAGGATGATGCACTAACCAACTGAGCTACCTGACCAGGGCACCTTTTTTTTTTTTAAATAAGAATTGTTTATAGTCATTGTTTGCCATTTTTTAACCCAGAAAGGGAGTATTCTACTTTAATCTAGTAGAGTGTTTCTAAGCACTTACCAAAATCCCAGGGCTTTTTAATCAATACTTGGTTTACAAATACATGTATTTTTGTTTATATCTAAATTTTAGGGTTAAAGGTCATGTAATTGTCTTCTTAATAATTTTTTGTATTCTTCCAAATTTTCTGCAAATTATATATGACCTTGATAATTTAAAAAAGAAGTGATTTTAAAGCAGTAATTAAAACATCTGAGTATGAAATATAAATTAGCTTGGTATTAGTCACTCTCTCCAAAAAAAATGTGTAGTGCCCAAAGGCTAATCTATGAATTTATGACTTCTCAAAGCGGCATACACTAATTTGTAATTCGGACCTAAGAGTTTAAATAGGAAAAGAAAAGAGGGGTACATGTTATACCTAAAATGCACTGCTTGGTTTTGTTACTATTAATCTAATAGAGGCCCAATGCATGAAAATCATGCAAGAGTAGGCCTTCCTTCCCCTGGCTGCCGGCACTGGCTTCCCTCTGGCACCTGGAACTCGGGCTTCCCTCGCAGCCCTGGCTTTTGTCAGGAAGGACATCCGGAAGGATATCCGGTCTAATTACCATTTTGTTATTATAGATACCGTGGAGCAGAAGGGTGACTGTGTCCCCAGTGATGGTCACACTGCAGCTGGCATCTAGGGAGCATAAACCAGGGACACTGCTCAATGTCCTACAGCAAAGACAGTGCCCACAACCAAGAACTGCCCAGATCAAGTGTCAATAGGCATGAAACACACCATGTAGAAAACATAAACCTTCTCTGCTTAATTTACAAATCAAAACCCTAAAGACAATGATAATTAATTCTAATTCAAAAAGTCATTCCTGTTTCTTTTGAAGATACACTCATTCACATTCTCCAAGCCAAACTACATACTTCTTTAAAATAGTTTTAATAATGAAGCTTAATTCTTCTTTCATTATCAATGTTAACTGTCTCCGCACCTCCCTCAGCACACCGACCGAAATCAAATACAACTTCCTATCAAAGAGACCTAAAGACATACAATACAGGAAGTTCTCCTTCTCCCTTTTGTGAGGGTAGCTTTTGGAATAAGGTGCATAAAAGATTTATGAATTTGGATAAAGATAATTGCATTCAGCTATTAAAATGTTTATTTCACATTAGTGTTTTCTCTTATTTTTAATTGTTTAAACTAAATAAAGCTTGGAGGCTTTAAGGACTTTTAAACTACATATTGTATCATCACTCTTATCTTAGCATTTTCTGTTGTTGAAGGATATTTTCTCCATTGATTTTTAGAGAGAGTGGGAGGGAAGTGGGGACAGAGTGAGACATCGATGTGAGAGAGACACATCAATTGGTTGCCTCTCACAACCAAGGTATATGCCCTTGACCAAAATGGAAACTGTGACCCTTCAGTCCACGGGTCAACACTCTAACCACTAAGCTTATCATAGCTTTTTAAAATGTATTTCCAGCTAAGGCTTATCATAGCTTTTTAAAATATATTTCATTCACGTGTGTGTATGTGTGTGTGTATGTGTGTGTGTTTAATTGTGGTGAGAAATATACATAATATAACATTTTCCATTTTAACCATTTCTTTTTCACATATTTTTATTGATTTCAGAAAGGAAGGGGGGAAGGAGAGAGATAGAAACATCAATGATGAGAGAGAATCATAGATTCTCTTCCAGCCCCTTCCAGCCCCTACTTTCTCTACTCTAGAAACCTCATATAAGAGGAATCATAATTTGTCCTTTTGTGACTGTCCTATTTCAATTAACATAATGTCTCCATGGTTCATCCATGCAGTAGCATACCTCAATACTGCATTCTCTTTCATAACTGAGAAATAGTCCATTGTGTGCATATACTAGTAACCCATTTTGTTTTTCCACTCAGCTGTCACTGGACACGTCAGTTGCGTCCACTTTTTAACTATTGTAAATAACACTGCTGTGAACATAGGTATACAAATATCTGAGTCCCTGCTTTCACTTCTTTTCGGTATATACCCGGAAGTGGAATTGCTTACTTGTATGGCAATTTGATATTTACTTTATTTATTTTTAAATATATTTGTATTGATTTTAAAGAAGGGAAAGCTAGAAACATCAATGATAAGAGAGAATCATGGGTCAGCTGCCTCCTGCACATTCCTTACTGGGGATCAAGCCTGCGACCCAGGCACATGCCCTGACCAGAATCAAACTGGGACCCTTCAGTCTGCAGGTCAATGCTCTATCCACTGAGCCAAACCAGTTGGGGCTACTTTTTTATCTTTTTGAGTCTTCATTCACTCTTTAAAAAAAAAAAAAAAAAAAAAAAAAGTTTATTCTTTTTTTTTTTTTCTTTGAGAGAGAGAGAGAGAGAGAGAGAGAGAGATCAATGTGAGAGTGCAACATAGATCAGCTGCCTGCATGCACCCTACCAGGGATTGAGCTGAAACCTGGGCATATGCCCTTGATCAGAAATCAAACCAGCAAACTTCTGGTGCCAGGGATGACTCCCAACCAACTGAGCCCCACCAGCCACGGCTTCAATGAAGATAGGAAACGACCTGTAGGTCTGAATATGAATTAGAAATATAATAACTATAAACCCATAATATGTTTCCTCTTTAAAAATTATTTCTGTATATTCCATAACTCTATCCTCCAGAAAGGGTCAGAAGTAACAACCAACCAGGAGCAATGAGCACAACTACCTTCCAGTGTGTAAATGTCATTTCCCACCAAAAAAGAAACAGGCTCCTATTAAAAAAAATTACTGATTCAAGTTCTAGAAGAGCACACGTACAGGCTGAGGCTGGAGCACCTCACGACAGAAAGCCAGAGAGTGACAGACAACTGGGCCTCGGAGCAGGCGCGGCTGCTATTGCCGAGCCACCAGGTCCCAACAGACAGCTGCCACCAGGGGAGGAGAAGCCTCAGGTGCAGAAAGCACTGCGACCCTGCGAGCAGCTTTACATTCTGCCCTGACACTTCAGAAAAGGTACGTGGCACCCCGGCTGGCTCGGCTCAGTGGTTGAGCGTTGACCTATGAACCAGGAAGTCACAGTTCTATTCCAAGTCAGGGCACATGCCTGGGTTGCAGGCTCGGTCCCCAGGAGGGGGCGTGCAGGAGGCAACCAATCAATGATTCTTTCTCATTATTGATGTTTCCGTCTCTCTCTCCCTCTCCCTTCTTTTCAGAAATCAATTTAAAAAAAATTTTAAGAAAAGGTACCTGGCTTTAATTCTATAACTATAAAAACAAATTTCTTAGTCTAAACCAAAACCATGAAACATTATTTCTTCCCCCTTATCCTTAGCCAAGTGAAATTTTATAACTTGCATTTAAAAGGTGGGTTTGGTGGGTTTCATTTTATTGTTATTATTCCATGCTAATGCAGAATTAAAAGGGTGTCGGCATTGGTCTAGTACTAGTCGGTAATGGAATGTAAATTGGTAAACATGTGACTTGGATAACTTACAATAGGCACATAATATATGTACAAAAGAAGGTATCACTAGAACTCATTCCTTTACTAATAAAATCACAATGTTACCAGCCTGAGCAACAATTATCTTCACATTTCATAAACCCGATGGTGCTTGGAACTGCTTACATCCAGAGTTTGTGTTTAAGGACACAGTTATGTACAAAGTGGTTTTATATATAACTCGAGGCCCAGTGCACGAAATTCATGCACGAGCAGGGTCCCTAGGCCTGGCAGCGATCAGAGCCAATCGGGGCCTTCCGGCTGCCTGCTGGGGCCTGCCTTCCTTCTGTGCCGCCAGCTGGTGGTCAGTGCCCATCAGAGTGAGCGAGCGAACTCCCCGTCTCCCAGTCAAACTCCTGAGGATATTAGTCTTTTATAAATATAGATAACAATCACCACAATGGCCCTAGCTGGTTTGGCTCAGTGGATAGAGTGTCAGCCTGTGGACTGAAGGGTCCCAGGTTCGATTCTGGCCAAGGGCACATGCCTGGGGTTGCCAGCTCAATCCCCAGTAGGGGGCATGCAGAAGGCAGCCAATGATTTTCTTTCATCACTGATGCTTCTATCTCTCTCTCCTCTCTCCCTTCTTCTCTGAAATCATTAAAAATATATATTTTTTAAATAATCACCACAATGGTGTTGACTCCAGATAACCATGATAGGGCTCTGGCAAACATCAAACCCAATCCCGAGTACAGCCAACTGGGAACAGCCATCCATTCCCCATCCCCCATCCCCCCATCCCCACCCCAGAGAGCTTCTCACATCCGGCAACAGAGGATCCATCAAAAAGTACTAGTGACATCCGCTCTGATCATCCTCAACATGGAAATATGTCCCTTTTTCCAGGTCATGATAACTAAGTCAAAAACTCTTCTCATTTGAAGATGAGCTGCCCCCAAATGTGAGGCCACGGAGGTGTAAATGTGCCCTCTGCCACCTATCAGTGCCCTGCCCTTGAGCAACGTCATGCATCTCAGCTTCCTCATCTGTAAACCAGCTACGGGTGTATGACTCTCAGCAAAATGCCTGGCACACAGGCAAGTGCCCAATAAATGCTGTTGTGAGGTCCTGGGCACCAGCAGCCCGTCACTCACGTGGAGCTTCCATTTTTAATACATTTTTATTGATTTCAGAGATGGAGGAAGAGGGGGAGAGAAAGAGGAACAGTGATAACAGAGAATCACTGACTGCCTGCCTCCCTCATGCCCATCCTGGGGATCAAGCCCGCAACCCGGGCCTGGGCCCTGACTGGGAACAGAGCCATGACCTTCTGGGTCATCGGTCAGTGCTCAACCACTGAGCCACATCAGCTGGGCTCACGTGGATCTTGATGCTGATTTCTTTCCTTCCTCAGGGCTGGAACACTAGTCTTCATTTCTCTTGTAACTGAGAGTATCGCACAAAGAGCCTCACAAAAGAAGCCTTTGGTGGGTCCTCACTCACTCGAAAGGCGTGTGTGACTACTGAACACTCACTCACCGACAGTCTCAGCGCCACATGTGGCTCCCGGGCTCTGGCCTCGCCTGCTCCGTGCTGCACACCGTAAAAATAATGCCCCGAGCTTCCGCAAGCGGCTTTCTCACCAGGGCTTCTTAAGCCGCTTCTAAATAACAGCTCATTACTAACAATGACAGCATCAGGCAAATATACAACCATATTTTGAGGGAAACCCAAGGCTGAAAGAGGATGTGTTTTATACCACAAAGTCAGTCAGTGGCAAAACAAGCACTCACGCTCGGGAGTTTCCGCCTGGAATGGAGAGGTTTTTCCCCCAAGCCCCGACGGCATTTCCTTACAGTACAAAAGGTCATTGATCCACATCGTTTTCCAAGTCCTCGCCAGTCAGTATGGAATCTATATCCATCCTGATTAAACAGTTATAGAAGGAACAATGTCAAAATCTTTCCTTTATTAAGCTCTGCCAGTGTGCCCTCTGCAACATCTGAGGCTGATTCTAAATCTTTTCTGCCTTCTTAGGGAGGTTGGTTTATTATATTAAGCATCATTATTTTTAAACCTCCTACAAATAGAATAAATTAAAATGGTGCCCATAATGTAATGTTTTCATCCTAGGAGCTTTTTATAGTTCGTCTTGTTTCCTTTTGGCCATTTGCTTTTAATGTGCAACCAGTGAGCAGTGGGGATTTTTATGTTTCACATTCGAAAAAAAAAATGCAGTCTTCCAAGAGCTCCGCCAGAAATGTCCATTTCAGAAAGCTCCCTTCAGCCAGCTGGCTTCGTCAGGGACATGTGTGCAAAGTGGAAATGGAGCCACAGAGACTTTCTGCGGGTCAGATGGAATCACTTAGCACACTCGGCGTGGTTTCCAGACCGGCCTCCGCTGAACGCCCTTCAGCTCGCCCGTGTCTCTGAGCACCAGCCCCGCAACCACCGCCTGACGACCCGTGCCATCTAGAGGCACGTGGCTGGAGAATGATAAGGGTTATTCCGTATTCAAATATAATTAGAATACATTTGCATGATAAACGCTGCGTGAAGTCCATATGAAATGTAAGTAACACCGGGTAGTGTTTGGAGAAGCTAAAAATTTTTAAGTCTTAATCATTTCCTCTGTTTTCAAAGTTCCCAAAACACTGCCCAGAAATACTGTGTTTAAAAAAAAAAAAAAGCATCTTTAATGTTAAAAAATTAGGAACTGCAAATAATCTTAAGGATGTTCTTTTCTGTCACATAACAAATGATGGCTGACATACAGCCTTTTTGGTAAAAACGACCATAAATACATCACTGTAAGAGAAAATTTAAGTTCTTAAAAATGGAGTGTCAAATTTCATCAAATATATTTGTTGTTTTTCCAAAGGTGGCATTTTTTAGTTGGTTAACTGTTTTGTTTGTTTGTTTGTGTTTGTTAATCCTCACCCTAAGATGTTTTTCCATTGATTTTTAGAGAAAGTGGAAGGGAAGGGGAGAGACAGAGGGAGAGACAAACATCAATGTGAGAGAGATACTCGGTTTGGTTGCCTCCCACACTGCCCTGCGGCCAGGGATCAGCCTGCAGAGGACATCATGCCTCGACCTGAACGGAACCAGGGACCTTTCAGTCCTCAGGCTGACGCTCTATCCATTGAGCAAACCTACTAAGGCAGCTGGTTAACTAGGGCAGCTGGTTAACTGGTTAAAAAAGAAAGGCATCTCCCTCCCCCTCTCCCCCTCCTCCTGGCCCCCCTCCCTCTCCCCAGGCTCCTTACCATCAGTCTCCCCCTCCCCGTCCCCCCCCCCTCCCAAAGAAGCCAAGCAGAGTGCCCTTCTTGCAGATACTGGAACTGGTTTCCGGTAGGTTTATCACCTGATGGCCTCATACTCTCTATACATGCCTTTTTCCCCAAAAAAAGATGGAGAATGTATATTCACTGTTCAAAGGCAATTCTTTCTTACGCCAGTGGTCTTTGCCTTGAATGGAACACAGTACCCTGGCTGGCATGGGAAATACTTTTCTTTGTGCAGAGGGACTAGTCGCTTTCCTCGGTAAACAGAAAACATAAAAGGCAGCTTGGTTTTCCCCAAGAACAGAGAGCCGAGGTCTAGGTTTGGGAACCAAAAACTGTGCCAACCGTCAGTCAAGAACTTCGGCTGCTCACGGAAGAACCACCCTATTTTTAAGGGCAGCACGCAAAAAGGCGTTATTGTTACTCAGGAAAAGCAGGGGCGGAGATGCCATTATCCCATCCTGAGGAACAGGGTGTACATGACAACCACGTGTATCTAACAAGAGCACGGGGCCTGGTGGCCTGGTGGCAGGAGTCTGTGCTGCCTTGTGAGGGACCAGAGTTCAATGGCATTAAACAATCCTTTGATCCTCACGTGGGCCCGAATGAAGGCACTGACAGCAAAGAAGTACAGATAGTAATTCTCTGGCTAACGCAGGAGTCAGCACTCAGGTCTTCCCTCTTATGTTAGTTTCCTAAAACATGAACTTCTTCTAAGAAGGAAATACAAGAAAAAGAGACAGGATGCAAATCAAAGAAAAAAAATATCTCATAATTATATTTATATACATTTAATCTAATGGCCAAATGGTTCTAGAGTTTCTCATCAAGCTCCTATTGTCTCCTGTTCACCATGTTGGCTGCAACAAGTGTGATAAAAACATGCAAAGTTCGCTCCTCTTACCAAATAGAAGTGGAGTGGGAGGCAAACTGGGGCACTTCCGGCCACTTGTTTGAGAAGCGGCACCTCCATTCACACAGGAATATAAGAAAACGGATCCAGTCGGTAACAACTGTTTTCTGGTCATGAGAACAAGTTTCTATGGAAACCACCATCGTGTTTTACTTAATCCCCAAATGGCAAAAATGATTCAGAAGTTGGACAGATGCAGTCAATTGTCAGTGCGGGGCCAAACCTATAGTGTGGCTTTGTTGGTAGTACTTGTGTGGGGTACTCCAGACTCTCAAAGCAATTTTATTCCCTCCTACAAAGCATCCTTACCACTTAGCATCCCTTAAACTCTGCCCATATATAAGCTGATAAAATTTTAGGAGAACACATATCAGAGAGAAAAGAAAAGGCTAGGGCAAGCCAAGGAAAAGGAACATGGGGTGGGAACAATTTGTCAATGTATAATTTTTAAATCGTCTACCATTAATACAACTTCCAAAAGAAAAGTCTTTCTAAATACATGCATAGTGTGTGTCCCAGGGGGCCGTGTGCCCTGGGTGAGCCGAGTGTCCCAGGGGGCCGAGTGCCCCGGGTGAGCCGTATCCCCCAAAGGGGACGGGTGTCCCGAGTGAGCCGTGTGTCCCAGGGGGCTGTGTGCCCCGGGCGAGCCGTGTGTCCCAGGGGAAGCAGTGGGACCCAGGGGAAGGGGCGGTGAAAACCAGAGGAGGAGCGGACTCTATTCATATGGTCCTGAGATAGTCACCATAAAACAAGCAGACTGCCAAATGAGGAGCGGATTCTATTCATGGGGTCCTGAGATGGTCACCATAAAACAAGCAGATTGTCAAATGACAGCGGGGAGGGGAAGGAGACCTGGGGGGAGATAGGAGAACAACCGAGGGACTGGTATGCATGAACATAAGTACAACCAATGAACACAGAACTCTGGGGAGGGAGGGCATAAATGGGAGTGGGGGGGGGGGCAATGGTAAGCTATGTACACAGATAATACCTTAATAAAATAAAATAAAATAAAATAAAATAAAATAAAATAAAATAAAAAATACATGCATAGTCACTTGGAGGGGAAAGTGATTTATCAAACTGATGGAAGAATAGAAATTTTACTTTGTAATTCTGGTACTATTTCCATCTTAAATTTATCCTATATGGAATAATGGTGATATACCCATTTAATAATGTTTTCATTTGTTTCTTGATATCCTAAGATCTAGAGACTATCCAAGGTCTAAATAAATGTTAAAATTTGTTATTTTTTTTCTTCCAAAAACACTATAAATAGAACAAAATGAAAAAAATATAAGCATGTTCTTATTTACATAGAGTACACAAATAGGTAATGGATCCTGAGAGCAGGAACCCAGGTCTTCGCGGAGGAAATTAATATTTGTTCCAATTCCAGAGCGGTAGCAAAGCACCAACTAAAGGAGCATTTATCTTATAGCATCTTTACGAAGAGGTCTTTACTTATATAAATGCTCCCAATTAGCAATTAGAGAACCAGGGAAACAATGCATCATCTCCCCTCCCATCAGAAACTGGCTCTCTCATGTTTTGTGCTTGTGCTCCGGAAACCCAAGTAAGAATTCACAACACACTTCTTCACAGAAGCCATGTTACCAACACTGGTTATATAGACATCGAAGAGCAATAGACGTGTCCATTATAGAGCAGATGAGCTTTGGCGGAACCTGATCGCTGTAAACAGCATCATGTCTGTGGGAAATGCATCCAAGTGCCAAAAAAGAAACTCAGGGATGGATATTTGGACACAATTATAACTTCATCATAATTATGGAGTTACTATGGATATAGGGGTTTTAAATCATTCCATATAAATTTTTCATTTTATATACATATATATATTGATATAACTGATATATATAATGATATAATGATATATATAATGATATAATGATACACACACACATATAAATGTGTGTGTATGTGTGTGTGTGTGTGTGTGTGTGTATATATATATATATATATATTTATATATATATATATATAAAATTTTTGATCAACCGGTGGACCGTTTGGTGGCTATGATGCACAGTGACCACCAGGGGGCAGATGCTCAACACAGGAGCTTCCCCCTGGTGCTCAGTGCACTCTCACAGTGAAAGCGCAACTCAATGAGCTTATCAAGCAACAGCTAGGGCAGGCGCAGCGGATGGGATGAGCAGGCCGCCTGCCACTTCGAGCACTGCTACATCCCTCAGGGGATGTCCACCTGCCGGGGACCAGGAAACCGGCAGTCCAATATCCCCTAAGGGGTCCCATGTTACGAGAGGGTGCAGGGTCAGGCTGAGGGACCCCACCAGTGCACAAATCTGTGCACCAGGCCTCTAGTTACATATAATATCCTATTGACATAGTGGCCTGACATGGAGGGAAGATCAAACTTTTTTACCAAATTTCTTCCAAATTTCTGTTTTGGAACACTGGTCTCCTAAAAAGCTCCATGAAAAGTAGAGTTCTGTGTCCATTGGAAGGGGGAAATAGTACATCCTCCAGCCGCTCTCAGAGGTACGGCTGCACATCTGAGCAGACGAACAGCTCTGAGGGGTCCCGTAGAGCTCTGATAAACCCTATTGCCCAGACTTATTTGGAAAAGGAGGGCGCCATTTGCACTGAGAATCGCCGTGCGGCCAGGTGAGAAGGAAAGAATCACTGCTCTCTGCTCCAGCACCACTCAGCATTCCCAAGTGAGACGTGGGAGTCAGTTCAAGTTCAGATCTCAGCTCTGCCATTTACTAGCTTGGCAACCTGGAATAGATTACTTGGGCTCTCTGAATTTCTCATAGAAAAAAATGGGCTATAACTAAAAAATAAAATTAAACATGTGTATGTAACACATAGACTCGGGCAGCAGTGTGGTGACAGCCAGAGAGAGGGAGAGGGGTGGGGAAGGTGGTGGGCAGGGCGGGGGAGATAGGGATGGAGGGAGACTTCGCTTGGGGCGGTGGGCGTACAATGCAGCGTGCAGCTGATGTTGTGGTGAGCGCACACTTGAACCTGAACTCGACAGAGTACAAGCAGGAAACAAATTTACTCTTTCTCATCATTGTCCCTTTCAACCTGCTCTGCAGAATCCCTCCCTGTTCCCAAACGAAATACAAGGTAGATCTGAGAGCTTTTCCGTTCTCTCTCAGGAAATCATGGACAACCTTGTTTTCCCAGTATTCAGAAGTCCAGGCGCTCTTGGAGGATTTCAACTTCCTGATAACACCGAGTAACTAGCCTCCCCCCGTGGGCCCCTACAGCCTGGACGGGGGACATCGGGCTCCCGTCAGAGGCGCCGACAACGGCAGTGCCGGCCTGTGGCATGGAGAGAAGCTCGGAGGGGGGCCACCTCGGCCCAAGCTCTGAGAGGACAGACCCTGCCCCACCGCACACAGCACGCGGGATCTCGAGCACGCACAGCGGCCCCCCGAGCTGAGGAAGCTGAAGTCTGCTGGCATCCTCACAGACACTCAACCCGGGACCTCGGGGCTGTTTGCTCACATAGCTGATGGATGCACAGATGACTTTCTTACCTGAGAAAAGGGAAAACGGTGGAAACTGTTTGCATGCAATGGCACACGGGGGACTCACATCGTCCCCGGTGCGGTGTGGGATGCGGTGCCATGGAGACCAAGGCTCTGAGGGGTGAGTGGCTGTTGCACCGGACTGTCTGAGCGCCACTGTGATTGCAAAGGTCGCTGAGTGGCTCCCTGCTCTGCCCGAGCACTGACAAAACAAAGAAGCGAGGGACCTGGAACTCCCATATTTAGTGCAGGCAGAGAACCCAAAAACCGTTATGATGGCCATTTAACAGGGTGGCATTGCACAAAGATAACACACTCGGACCTTTCCAGTTTGTAATCCCTGAGAACTCCAAATGCCGCTGGATTCACTCGTCAAACTGGGGCTTATGGCATTCGAGGCATAAATGACGCCGTGGCCAAGGTCTTCCTCACAGAAAGCCCAGCGGGCGCACAGACCCATCCCACCATCCTTTCCCGTTTGTCTAACGCATCCTTGGAACGACATTCTCAGGAACGGGCTGAACAGCTGCCTGCACTTCCGGTCTAACGAAGAGCACGCTAAGGCTGTTGGGATGGCAAGGGCCAACTGGAATCCCTTGGAACTGCCCCCAACCCACCGCCGGCACCCGCTTCCAAACCCATGCTCTCCCTAAGGAAATTGCAGAGATTAGCGCCACCATCAAAGGCTTGAAAGGCACAGCGATGAGGCATCCTCACTCCGTATCCTGTCTGGCCTGTGAAAGAGCCAAAGGGATCTCGGATAATGGCCGTGGATTATCCTACATTTCATTCAGAGGGATATTCCAATTACAGCTACTATTCGGCAACATGGCACACTTAGTGGAAAGGTCAACACACCCCCTGAAAACTGGTGCAAATATTAACCTATTGCGTTGTTTTAATCCAAATTAATGAAGATTGTCACAAGTAGTCCGTGTGCCTGTCAAAGACGGCAGTAGAGGCCATCGCCACGGTCAACCGGTCACGGCACCAGGTAACCGCTGCAGGCCGGGGTGTGACCACCGAGAAGGGGTCTGAGACCCTCAAGGGAAAGAACGGAAGGAAGCAGGTCAAAGCGGCTCAGGCTGAGACTGAGCAGTGCCACCTGCAGAGAGAGAGAGAGGGCATGAGGGCCAGGATGCTCCGGCTCCGGCATCCCGGGACACCTGCAGGTCTCAAGTGGAAAAGAAGACCCGGGAAGTGACCATCCCCCAGACCTACTCCTGACCAACAGGGATGAAGTAAGTCCTGGATAACTTGTTAGCCTTGGGCTGCCACATCTGGCCAGACATACACAAACACCCCTGCATAAGGGAGCAGGGGAAGGAAGAAAAGACCGCTCCATGGATTAGAGAGTTAGATGCTTTGATGGAACATGAAGCGGCAGCAAAGCTTGAGTTATATTCTTGTGGGAGAGAAAGCATTAAGTTATTTCTGTGTAAGGATTCAGTTGGTTCCTTCACTCTTTGTAGAAAAATTAAATCTAGCTCCTTTGTACAAACGTAGAGCTTAGCCAAAGATGGTCTTTTCACCTTGTATTTACTGATGGGCTTGCGTGATACCCATGGGCAGCTATCTATCACACCCGTCTCCCACGCCAGCGCATCCCTGAAAAAGAGGGCAGCTTCAAAGGAAAAGCCTCCCAGTGACTTTAACTTCCAGCACTGTATCTGATCATCACCTCACCTGGCCTGGGATTCCTACACACCCTGACAGAAACGTACATGTGGAAATTTATTTTATTTTATTTTTTAAAATTTATATAATTTTTTTTTTATTTTTTTTTCCGAAACCGGTTTGGCTCAGTGGAGAGAGCGTCGGACTGCAGACTGAAAGGTCCCGGGTCAAGGGCATGTACCTTGGTTGGGGGCACATCCACGGTAGGGCGTGTGCAAGAGGCAGCTGATGGATGATTCTCTCTCATCGATGTTTCTAGCTCTCTATCCCTCTCTCTTCCGCTCTATAAAAAAATCAATAAAATATATTTAAAAAAAAAAAAAAAAAAAGGAACCACCGTTCAGAAGCAGGGGTTCTCCAAGTGTGGCTCCCCAGACTGCAGTCTCAGCATCACGGGGAACCCGTCCGAAATGCAAACGCTTGGGCCCCACCCCCATCCACCGAGTCAGACAGCCCGAGAGTGGGCCCAGCAACCTGTTTCAATTCGCGTCCGCGTGGTTCTGGCGGACACTAAGGTTTGACAGCCACCACCCAAGACTTCTGTCTTTTCTCTGGACAGCAAACACATGGTTTTAGTCAGCCAAGCATCTGCTCCCGAATTCCGTGTGATCCAAATAGGACCAACTGCCTCACCAACCCACCCCACCTGCCGCAGAGCCGAGAGCCACAGAGACCTTGCCCACAGAGCGCACCACCCTCCAACCTCGGTGGTGGCCCACGAATAAGCGTCCGACCCAACGTGAGCTGCTCGAAACCCCTGGCAGGGCTCTGTCGGGTGGGATGACGGGGGCGGCTCAGCACTGAAGACTGACAGCGGGTAAAGGGCCGAAAGACAGGACTGAGTGGTCACAGACACACACATCTCAGGTGCGGACTCCTTTTCAGACGCTTGGTGTTGGATGAGAGTGGCAGAAACATGAGAAATGTTGTAAGACAGAACCAGGCTTCCCAACTGGAAAATAAAAACTGGAACCCGGGGTGGTTAGAATCTCTAAAAAGAAACGCGGGGCTAAAAGCCTCTGATCGTACAGACTGCGGGCTAACACAGTGGCCATCTCCTCTCCCTCCAGGAGCCACATTAAAATGTCAGCAACGCTAATTGCCCCGTTCTCCGAGCAAAACCAACCCCACTGACAGCAATGAAAGCGAAGCAGGAGGAAACGGGGAGACAGAGCCCTATCAAACGTTCGCGCTCCCCGCACCCCCATTAATTATCATGCCAGGCGGCCAGATATTACCTGCCCTGCTGCCAGCCGGGGCTGAGGTGGGATTACTGCACTGTCTGAGCATTCACCGGGCCCCGGAGGCGAAATAGCTCTCTCAGCTCCGGGGGCGCACAGCCACGCTCTGTGCCCGGGACTCGCAGCCAAGCTTCTGTAATCACGACCTGGCAGCCATTCTGACCCCTTATTATGAATTCACTCAGGGCAGAAATTAAGAACCTGTGGAGACAGCCACTCACGTGTGTTTTTTTTCTACCTGAGTAGTGACTGTGAGAACAAGTTTCTCCCCCCCGTGTTTTAGAGAAGCATTATATCAAAAGAGCAAGTATGCCTTGATTAGTATACGATGCTGAATTAAAGACTCTTGTGTCCCTGTCTCCACAAAATACACACACACACAACCAAACAACCAAGAATAGGATAAACAGACAGAAAGGGAATGGGAAAAAAAAAAAAAACACAATACAGAAGAGCAGAACAAGGTGCGATCTAAATGCCTGAAGAGGAATATATTTACTCACCCATAAAATTCTGAAAAGGTGCAGGAAGTAAAAGCACCAGATACCACTGAAAGCGGGGAGAGGTGTGATCTGAAGACCCAGGAGCTATGGAAGCTGTTGAGTAACAGATCCCCAGACGCCCAAAATCAACACAAAGCACAATCTTCGGAGAATCTGAACTAAACCAGGCCCTCCGGGTTAGGGGAGCAGCAGGGATGAATAGTGCTGGAATGGGGAGAGCTCTGCAAACACATGGATGAAGACAAAGCCCACCTCCTGGGCAGCCTATCCTCTATACCCTTCCCCACCCAGCTCCAGAATGCATGAGACTCAGTTCATGCTCCCCAGACAGGAATTAAAGAAATCTCTAATGGTCTACGGCTACAGATATCTGAGTCCCTAATAAAGCATCCAAGTAGCCCTAACCGGTTTGGCTCAGTGGATAGAGCATCGGCCTGCGGACTCAAGGGTCCCAGGTTCGATTCCGGTCAAGGGCATGTACATTGGTTGTGGGCACATCCCCAGTACGGAGTGTGTAAGAGGCAGCTGACCGATGTTTCTCTCTCATGGATGTTTCTAACTCTCTATTCTTCTCCCTTCTTCTCTGTAAAAAAAAAAAAAAAAAAAAAAATCAATAAAATATATTTTAAAATTAAAAACAAAGAAACATCCACGTAGTTCCCTAACAGCCCTCAGGTGAAGGCCACCAGCTGACAAGCCTGGCGCTGGCCCGGGAGCCA
The DNA here is from genome assembly GCA_963924515.1 of Vespertilio murinus. Taxonomy (NCBI): domain Eukaryota; kingdom Metazoa; phylum Chordata; class Mammalia; order Chiroptera; family Vespertilionidae; genus Vespertilio; species Vespertilio murinus. Next base: position 5,651,303 of record OZ004712.1, read on the forward strand.
CAGCTGAAGTCAGCCTTCTCTGCTCACCTGTTAAATGTAAGTGAGCGGCCAACAGCAAATGGAGAGGGGTTCAACATCACTAACCAGCGCAGAAATGCAAAGCAAAACCACAGTGCAGTACCACCACACAGCCCCTAGGGGTACTATGTATAATCAAAAAGATGGACAACAACAAGTGGTGACAAAGCTGTGGATAACTTCTCCTTGGGTGGAGCCCCTGTGACTGCTGATAGGAATTAAGATCAGCACAGCAATGGAAACTGTCATCTCCCCTGGGGGAAGGATCAGGGGGACACACATGGATCGGGGTGGGGGGGGGGGTGGAAGGGGCCCACAAGCCTCGCCAGCCAGATCAGTGGACTCAACCCTGGCGATCAATGGGGTGACAGACGTCACAGCCGGGTCGCCCTCACGTCTTTTTTCATATATATTTGGTCTTCATCCACAATTCATGAGTTACGGCTCCCAAAACCCTTGGAATTTACTAAGTGCTGAGAGTAATGGAGGAGTGATTTGTTATGTTAATGAAGTAACTTTTGAAGCTCACCTCAAGGTAGGGTGACCTCTGGGGAGGAAAGAGAGACTGGAGATTGAATCAATCACCAATGGACAAAAATGACTGGCAAAAATTAATCAATCATGCTTACATAATGAAGCCTCCATAAAATCCCAAAGAATGAGGTTCAGAGAAGTTCTGGTTGGCAAACACGTGGAGACGCCGGAAGGGTGGTGCACCCAGAGAGGGCGTGGGAGCTCCGCCCCCTCCCCAAACCTTGCCCTGTGCCCCTCCTCCATCCGGCTGTTCCCGAGTTACAGCCTTCCATAGCAGAGCAGCCATCTGGTAAGCAAACTCATGGAAGTCCTGTGAGCCAGGCTTGCAGATTATCTGAACCGAGGAGGACGCCCTGGGAACCAGCTGGTCAGTCAGAATGACTTGGTGCTGTGTGGGACACCACCCCGCCTCACACTGGAAAGTGATCCTCTAAACCAGTGCTTCCCACACTTTTGACATATGTGTACCCCTTCTATAATTTTTGTAACGCTGAGTGCCCCGCGTCAAGAAAAAAAATGGATGTATTTTAATAACAATCAAAATATATTTTTGGTACATACACAAAATAATAAATGAAAAATAAAATTATTCATAATAAAATATAAATAAAAGTTATATTAAAAATAACATTTATTTGCACACCGGACCATCTCACGCCTCACAAGACTGTCTTGACTTGACTCATGAGAACGTAGAATTAGGCCCAGCTAAGCACGGTGCAGTGCATATCCCCACCAAACTCCGGTGCAATGCGTACCCCCACCAAACTCTTCCCGTACCCCTGGGGGTACTCTTACCACACTTTGGGAAACACTGCAGTCTAAACCATTGTAACAGGTAAGGGGTTTATTTTGGAGTGGTGCAAATGTTCTGAAATTGATGTAGTGATGGGTGCACAACTCAGAGAGTACACCAAAACCAGCAAACTGTGTACTATAAGTAGTGCATTGTATATGTGACCTATTTCAATATGTTTTGAGCCCAACCCGATCTCAGTGTGGCTCAGTGATTCTCTCTGATCGATGATTCTCTCATCGATGTTTCTAACTCTCTATTCCTCTCTCTTGCTCTCTGTGAAAAATCAATTTAAAAAAAAAAAAGAAATGTACATTCTTAAAAATTCTAAGGGAGCATTTTCCAGTGCTCATGTAGAGGGCAATGGGATGCTGGTACACTGAACAATATTTACATGATTTCACTGAAGTGTGCATGAACTTGTACATGTCCATGGAAGACCCAGTTGTACTACAGACCATTATGCAAATACCACCAACCTTGACCGAGCAAGAGCAGAGGGGGGTTGGCAGAAGTTAAGAGGCTTCAGGCAGAAAGATAAACAGTAACGATAAAATGGCTCCTGTGTCCTTTTTACAAAATACAGAATCACAACAGTGGAAGCTGATGGAACAAGAACAAGCAGTTTATCTTGTTTGTGGGTGCAGAAGGGAGTGGCAAAAGAAATGAGAAATGATATAACTGGAAAAGGATAAGAAAAAAGATATGTCGTGAATCAAAAGCTTTATCACGGTGGTACAGCAAGAGACGAAATCTAAATGTGCTAAGTTCCAAAACAGTGGTGCGACCATATTATTTAGGAAATAAGGAGTTAACCATCAGAAACAGTAAAGGCAGCCAAAGCCGGTTTGGCTCAGTGGATAGAGCATCAGCCTGCGGACTGAAGAGTCCAGGGTTCAATTCCGGGCAAGGGCACATACCTTGATTGCGGGCACATCCCCAGTGGGGGGTGCAGGAGGCAGCTGATCAATGTGTTTCTAACTCTATCTCTCTCCCTTCCTCTCTGTAAAAATTCAATAAAATATATTTTTTTTAAGTAAAGAAAAAAATTAAGGAAAGAAGGAAGGAAGGAAGGAAGGAAGGAAGGAAGGAAGGAAGGAAGGAAGGAAGGAAGGAAGGCAGCTATGCGTCCTGCTGGAGAGGAGGGGGTGGGCATTCACTGATGTCTCCATCAGCTCTCTGAACTATCTGACTTTTTATTGTTATCAAATTAAGTGCATATAAAGCTATTTTGAAGGCTTCTATGACCTTGCAAGGTTTAAAGCAGAAGTCTATTTTTAAAGGTGGACCAGTATATCTGGCTGACAACTTCTACCAGCTCTCTGTACCCCGGACTTTCCGAACAGCCTGCAGTGGACTGACCCATATTAAAGGATATCATTAAATTCCCCCACCTTCCACTCAAAGTAGTGCACAAATGTGCACAGCGTGTGATTCTTTTTAAGGGGGAGAGAAGAGAATAAGTAGGTATGATAATTCCAAAAATATGTAATTAAACAGCCAAAAGGTAGAAGGCTGACTTCTACACTTCCACCTCACTTCCAGAGCTTCGTGGTAAATAAAAAAGTTCAACTGTTCTATCATAAGCACTGTGTAGACCCTAAAGCTCTACCATAATGCATTAGCCATGAGGAGCCAAAAAAACATAGCTTTTGCCAGTTAATCTCAAAACCGGGGGAAATGTATAAGGAATATGGTTCAGGCATACGAGAGATCCCTAACTTGAGTGTCCCCGTGAACCAAACAACCTACTTAAGCCCAACGCCCACTCGCCTAGACCATTTATCCAAGTTTATAGTTGTTCCAAGATAATTAATACACTCTGAATTCCCAACAGATCATCTATTCTACACGTTGACATCAAAACAATATGGTTCTCAGGAAGCTGGGTGGCAGAAGCAGAGAAAGAGCAAAGGATGAATGATGGTGCCAATTTCCCAAGTTTCAAAAGAATTTGTCGCCATCCTTCAAAAAGAAAAGAGCCATTGACTGGGTTCCCAGGTTATATTATGTGTTGATCAATTCAAGAACAGCCTAATGCTGCCGAGAAAACCACAGAAATAACAGGATTCTGAATAATCTTTCATTGAAAGGCAAAAGTTAAAAATCGTATTCTTTAAGAGGACTAGCAACAGTAGACATATTAATGGCGCTAGGCACCGTTCCTAATATATCAGGACCCACATTAAAACCGCTGCTGAAGTCTAGAAATGGTCATAACAAATCTTTCAACCTTACAACATAAAAGTCAGTTGATAATTTCTTTGTCTAACACCTAATAAAACTCATTCTTCCAAAATTGTGGAAAAGCTAAGCACAGTCCTCCCTTATTATAAAGTTTCCTGTTACAAAGTTGCACGGTTTACACATATGTTACACTTTATTATTGAGAGAGAAAAAAAGTCCTCCTTATAACACCCTCTTTGTTGTAATACTCAGCATAGTGTGCCTCCGGGCTAGATATATAATGAAAGCAAAATGAATTCAGACAGGTTGTTGAGGAAAAAGAAAAGCTAGTTTCTTTTTAGCAGTGTTTCTAAAGTATTTTTTCTTTCCTTGTAGCTTTTCATCATCTCAACATTTTGTTCCCCCACCCCGAACATTTTCCTTTTCTTTGCACATATTTCCTTTGGTAAATGGAAGATGATAGATTGTTAAGACCAGTTTGCGCTGCCGTGGAAACAAGCACTTTTAACGTACAACTCCCAGCCTTCCAAAACCTTGTCCAAATCTCATCTTTAGGACAATGAACTGTACAGGACTTAATCAACCAGCTTTAAAAAGCCATATGAAATCTTAATTTTCCACTCACACATGTTATGTTCCCAGTCCCCTAGAATCATAAACGTAACTTTCCAAATTAGATTTAGCAATACTGCTCATTTATTGTTTCCATATTAAATAGTACTGTCTTATTTTAGGAAAGATCTAGAAATGCTGCTTTGAAAGGTTCTTATTCACAAATTTCAGTGCAAGGAAATTCAGATGTAAAGCCCGGCTTATTTTTAACTTAGGCAGAAATACAACTCAAATATTAATATAATATGGGGAGACTTATTCTGATATGGCAAGCTTAATCGTTTCTGATCTTCTAAATTAGCCAGAAGTGACTTAAATTACATGCTATATCAAATACTGAAGATACAAATTAGAACTCTAGTCTCAATAATTTTGAATGTCTCAAATGTTATAATAGGGAAAAGAACTGGAAATATTTTTAGCAGTATAATTTAAAAAGTCCTTCTAAATTTGTATGACACTTTTGTTTTTTTACTGTCCACATAAAAAAATTATATAAGAGTGTTCATAACTGCTTTATTCATATTAGTCAAAAACTGAAAGCCAGCTAAATGTCCATCAAAAAAGATAGTCTAGCCCTGACTGGTTTGGCTCAGTGGATAGAGCATCGGCCTGCGGACAAAAGAGTCCCAGGTTCGATTCCGGTCAAGGGCATGTACCTTGGTTGCGGGCACATCCCCAGTAGTGGGTGTGCAGGAGGCAGCTGATTGATATTTCTCTGCCATCGATGTTTCTCACTCTCTATCCCTCTCCCTTCCTATCTGTAAAAGATAAATAAAATATATTTTTTTAAAAAGATAGTCTACTTTAAGTGTATGTGTACAACCTCTATGTGAAGTATTACTAATGTACTTTTAAAATACCTTTAACGTGGTGTAGTCAACACAAACACTTGTTTTCAGATTCAGCGTGAGCATATATCTCTCCCTTGCTTTAGAATTTAAATCTGCAAGCAAGCGAATGGAAGAGGGTTACTGAATTCGAGAGAGACTAGGAGGAGGGGAGACAGTTCATTCCCACGGCGATGTGCTTTGGAGGTGAACTCTGAAACCGCTGCAGACCCTTACATCGCAGTGTCGTCTGAATAAAGTTGGTTTATGATAATCATTCTCCCTCTCGGTGGAGTAAAACATTTAGTAGCTCAGTTACTCCACTGTTACGAGGGGGCCCTGATTACAGCGATCAGGAATGGCTGTCCGCTCCCATCAGCACTGCGCGTGTAACGGTCCTCTCGCCGGCGGCAGCCTGGCCGCGGACACCCCCACAACACCTCTCCAGGCCTGGCACTCGGCCACCATGAAAGAAACCGTTTCACTTTGTTTTCCTTTCAAAAACACCCAGACACTTCACACATTCCTTTTAGCCTTTCCCCACTCGTAGCCATAGTAGGCACTGAAGTAGGTAACCACAACATTTCTGTAGGTGCGTACAGAAGGAATCAGAACTCGCCTTTCAGGAAAAGGAACAATTTTAAGTGATCATGTAAAAAAAAAAAAAATTGCAGACAACGGGAACTCTCTTTATAACCTCCCGTCGGGAGCCACAGGTTCCATTCAACACACAGGAAGGCGGCCTTGGGAAGTAGCAGTGTTTTATGGGTCTTGGACCAGAGAGCTTAGAGATGACTTTATCCAAGAAAAACCAGCACAGGAAGAGAATCAATCCTGTTAGCCCGTGGATCTTCCAACTTCTGTCACTGTGGATCCATAAATGATCTTACAAACAGACGGGGGAGGCTCCGATACTGTAAAGCACCCACCCGCGGACACTCAGGCCCGGACCGGGGCCAGCCGCCACCGGCACCGGCTCTCACGCTCTTGCCTGCCGTTTCCACCGCACCTGCTTGGAAACAGTGAGCCACACGGTTCACCGGCGAGACCAGGGCTATCAAACATTATCTGCTGACTCCCTAGAACAGCCGTGGGCAAACTTCGGCCTGCGGGCCGCATCCGGCCCGTGCGGCTGTTCTCTCCGGCCCTCGGAGCCGAAAGAGCGGAGGGTTCTCTTGCTCTCCCCTCCGCTCCTTCACCAGCAGCCCAAGAGGAGAGTGCCAGCATGGTCAGGTTGCTTTTGTTCCGGCCTCCGGTCCAGTGTAAGAACCCATTGTGGCCCTCGAGTCAAAAAGTTTGCCCACCCCTGCACTAGAAGGAAACGGCGCATCTCTCATCCGCACCAGCACCCCATCAGAGGAGTGAGCTGTGTCCGGCGCTCACCCGTCTGCTCACTAACCCCCGTGATGGCGGGCAGCCGGGGCTCGGGGCAGCAGAGGCTGTCTGCGGCTGCCCCTGGCCACCACTGCATCTCCTTCAGACAAGAAAAAGGCTTCGGCTTGCTCAGTTGGAAGGTACTGGAAGGCGGAGGAGATGGTTATCTGGGGTGGCCTCCTCAAGAGGTGGCAAAGGCACCGAGCACGGGTGGCTCAGTGGTTGAGGGTCAACCTGTGAACCAGGGGGTCAAGGTTCGATTCCCAGTCAGGACACATGCCCAGGTTGCGAGCTCGCTTCTCAGTGTGGGGTGAGCAAGAGGCAGCCAATCGATGATTATCTCTCATCATTGATGTTTCTCTCTCTCTTCCCCTCTCCTTCCTCTCTGAAATCAATAAAAATTTAACAAATAGAAAAATAAAAAGACGAGGCAAAGGCGACTTATGATTCTTTAGTTCACTATTTTCTTTGGCAGGCTTTTTATTCCAAAGAATCCATGAATTTTTATATAGGTGACAACATAATCCCATACAAGCTTATAGAAGTCATTTTATAATTTAAAAATATTCTACCATACTCATATATATTATTAAAATCTGTTCGCCTCCTTTTACTGACAATTATATTCCAAACATACTGAACCTTTTATATACAATCTTTTCTTTCCACCTCAGTCACAAACGTGGACTACTGTGCTGTCAGACCCCTCTAATCTATACCATGCCCATACTGTGTCTATACCCTTACACTAAACTTGCCTTGATAAAAATTCTACTTCCCTTAAGTTCCATTTGACTGGGGGGGGGGGGGGGGGGATCAAAATAAAATAAGAGAACTGGAAGAATTCAAGGAAAATTAGCTTTCAAAAGACACAAAGAGAAGAGCAATAAAAGATTAAAGAGAAAAATGTCTTTTATACTAAAAATTAGAGTTAAAATGATTTTTAAAACTTAAAACTCTTTGCTTTGTGAATATTATCACAAATCCTAGTAATTCTGGATGTCACATGTTATCCAGAAGAAGATATGAATAACAAAGGTTGAATAACACATAGAAACACACTCCAGCCATGTGAGTAAATGACGCTCCATCCACCGAGGCAAACACTAGGGCAGTAATAACCCTCTACGACTTGAGTTGGCTGTTACCAGGTAAGCTCAAAATATAAATATCCTCATGCAACACAGAGTCATCATCAAGAAAACTAATGTTAAGAATGAGAGCTAGCCAAAACCGGTTTGGCTCAGTGGTAGAGTGTCGGTCTGCCCCAGGTTCAATTCCGGTCAAGGACATGTACCTTGGTTGCAGGCACATCCTCAGTGACAGGTGTGCAGGAGGCAGCTGGTTGGTGTTTCTCTCTCGTTGACGTTTCTAGCTCTCTATCTCTCTCCCTTCCTCTCTGTAAAATATCAATAAAATATATATTTTTAAAAGAATGAGAGCTACCTGTAGATAACAAGTATGTTACACTCTAAAGTCTGTTGTGAAGATCTCATGTTGTGTTCTTACCTTAGCAACATTATAGTAGACAGACAGACAGACAATGTATAGAAAGATAGAGGGCCTGGCCGGCATAGCTCTGTGGTTGAGCATCGACCTATGAACCCAGAAGTCATGGTTCGATTCCCGGTCAGGGCATATGCCAGGGTTGCAGGCTTGATCCCTGGTGTGGGGAATGCAGGAGGCAACCGATCATGATTCTTTTTCATCATTGATGTTTCTATCTATCTATCCCTCTCCCTCCCTCCCTGAAATCAATACAAATATTTTTTTAAAATAAATAAAGGTGGATTAAATAAAACAAACCATAAATTAAAGCAAAGCAAAAAATGTTGGAGGCAATTAAGAATTGAGGAGGAGCCATATGATGGTAATAATCTCTAACAAAGTATTTAAAAGCCTTTTCCAGCCTGGCCAGTGTGGCTCAGTGGTTGAACATCGGCTTATGAATGAGGAGGTCACTGGTTCAATCCCTGCACATGCTCAGGTTGCAGGCTCAATCCTCAGTTAAGTGTGTACGGGAGGCAGCCAATGAATTCTTCTCTCTCCTCATTGACATCTATCATTCTCCCTCTCCCTTCCGCTCTCAAATCAATAAAAATATTTTTTAAAGTGCTCCAAAGTCTGAGAAATGAATTTCCTGAGAGAAAAGAACTCCAAAAGAAATGTGAATGGCTCATTCCATGGACACTGAAAGCTTTACACTGAAGACAATAAAACTGCTCATTCACAAGAAACTAGGATTAGTAACCTCGATTAAAGTGGCTAAGAAATGAAAAGCTGGAAAAAAAAAGGTAACAGCACACTCCCCCACCCTCATGCACTCCCCTCCCTACACACACACACACACACACACACACTCTCACACTCTCACACACACACACACACACTCACACTCACACACACACACGCACACGCACACGCACACGCACACGCATGCACACACACACTCTCGGCCTAAGGAAATTGCTCCACCCTCAGGGCTCCAGCATAGCTCTGTACTATCCATCTCTCTCTATTATGACGTATCACCTTGATATATTATAGTTCTTCATCTTTATTGCCTCCCAGATTGTAAACCTTTGGAAACATAAAGTGTCTTATTCACCTTCTTACTCCAAGAAATTACTACAGTGCCTGGGCACTCAGAAGACTCTGAGTAAATGTGCATTGGATGGACGGATGGATGGAAGAACAGACAGACAGACAGCAGACAGACAGATGGCAGGGCAGGGGGAGATGATGCGAGGGAGAACTAACACCAGACTTGCCTCAGTCCCTAAAAATTCCCATACATCTCCAACAAATCCGCAATCCATCTCAGTGTCCCTGACGCACAACTAAAAGATTCCTATACATTATACGGTTCATCAACCTGATAGTCCTACAGGGCAAACTTCATGTAACTGTGGACATAGCTAACTGCAGGCTCTCAACGTCAGATCATGAGCAAAGGAAATTCTAGCTCAGGTATCTTGACGGTAGCGCAGCCCTGCCTGGGACCCGGCCGTCAGAAACTCAGCCTCAGGTGCAATCCAGACCAAAGGAATCAGAACCTGCATTTTCATCCAGATCCCATTTTGGTTCGAATGCAAGTTAAGAGTTTAAAAGGCACAGCTAGAATGCACTCTTAGGTTACTTTACCTATTGGAGTTAATTTTTTTTTAAAGCCACTCTGTTACTTTTTTGCAACTGGGATAGGTGAGTTTATGTTTAGTAAAAGGCGAAGCATTAGTTGGGATCAAAATTTCTTTCTTAGCCTGCTTGACTGAAAAGCAGCAGTACCAACCGAGGCCCAAGGTTGTGGAGGACTGCCATCTAGCGGCGGTTCATTCTGCTGCACACACCAGAAACCCCGGCCTTGTCTACTACACTGGTTTAAGATAGGGCCGGGTTTTCTTTTTGCTTCATTCCTTCCTTGAGGACTACTCACATAGCGCCCACTTAATAAGAACACAATGAGGCAGGGGTCGGCAAACTCATTAGTCAACAGAGCCACATATCAACAGTACAACGGTTGAGAGTCAAATTTTTTAAACTTAAACTTCTTCTGACTCCACTTCTTCAAAATAGACTCGCCCAGGCCGTGGTATCTTGTGGAAGAGACACACTCAAGGGGCCAAAGAGCCGCATGTGGCTCACGAGCCGCAGTTTGCCGACCACGGCAATAAGGCATCATAAATGTCAAGAAAGGTAAAAGACGACGATTTTCTTAGTTTCCTTTTTAAACTCAAATCAAGTGTAGGGAAGTTTTCAAATTAGAAGATTGATCTGCTCACACCTACAAAAGGTACACACTTGACAAACCATAGAAACAGGCTTAGAAAGTGGGATTTCTTTTGGCATATGCATATGTCAGAGTGACTTTTATTTCCTTCTTCCTAAATTCTGTACTTGTTACCAATTATGTAGTATTTGGGGGTGAGGAACTTTCAAATTGAGAAATATAGTAACCTCTTAATAATTCCATTCTTACATCCTATCCCAAGGAAATAATCGTAAATGTAGACAAAGATTATGTTCAAAGTCAAAGATGTTCATTCCAGAAAACAAAATTAATCTTAATAGCTTCATGATAACCCAATGAATCCATGCATCAAAACTTAGCCATTCTCTTCTATTACTCATTTTGATCACTTCTCATGTTTATATGTTACAAATAAATGCACAAATGTATATACAAAAGGAAGAAAGGGAGGACAGAAGGAGAGAAGAAATAAATTAATGTATGGCAACTTGATATAACTTTTCCGTATTTTGGAGCATTTCCTAACATACATTCCCATAAGTCGCATTTCAGATCCAAGAACATTTTCATGGCTCTTAACAGCCAACCTGCCTTGTAAGTGTTGTATTGTGTCACAAGCCACAAGCAATGTGTGATGTTGAGACTATCATCACCTTTCTAACATGGGGACTTATGCCACGGCTAACTTTTTAAAGTTTTATTGAGATGTAATTTATATATCCTCCTATTAAAGTATGTAGCGCAATAGTTTATAGTGTATTGACAGCCTATGCAAGCATCACCATAATATAACTTTGGAACATTTTCATCATAAAAAAACCATTAGCAGATTCTCTCCATTCCCTTAATACCTCCCATATGAAGAATTGTTACTAATTCACCAGCCCAGTATTTAGTCCTGTTTTCGTGAAGATACTGCAATAAGTGTTCCAAACACATGAAATGGAAAAATTCCTTCTGCTACTCAGCTATTTCTGTTTCAAACTGAAATATTCTACTCAACAGGAAAATAAAGCATGCCAGAATATCCCCTTGTTTTTTCAGAAGGTACTTTTGAAATGTAAGGCATACTTTAAGAACTAAGAGATGGTATCATATAAACACAAAGTTATCTATTCTTTTCAAAATAGTAGCAACTCTATTACATTGGAAGTCCGTTATTAAATCCAGCAGAAATGTTACCAAAAAAAAGCAAACAACTTATTTTTACTTAATTAATTTAAAACTTCATTTTTTATTAACTTGATCTGATAATTAAATTAAATAAAAGGCAACATTTAACAAAGAATTATCTTGATGCTACCAAAAAATACACACACACACACACACACACACACACACACTTACCCAAAGCACTTTTTTCTCATATCATTTTTTGGATCCAAATATATATTTAGCAATTTGCCTTTGGGGCTTTAGTAGGTAAATGAGAATTGAAAATTTTAATTAAACAAGAGGACCTAGATCTCCCATCATGTCAAACATTTTTTTAAAGAACAGTGAAATCAGTTCTAACAGCTGAGGCAGGAGGTGGGGGCACTTCATTGACAAACTTAGCCTCTCATCAAATTTCAGTGTGGGACCTAGGAGCCAGGAGGTCTCAGTTGGAATCCAGTTGGGGCACAGGCCCAGGTTTTGGGCTCGATACCCAGTGTGGAGCGTGCAGGAGGCTGCCGATCAATGACTCTCTCTCATCACTAATGTTTCTCTCTCTCCCTCTCCCTTTCTCTCTGAAATCAATAAAAATATTTTTTTTTAAAAAGAAAAAAGAGCCGAAACCAGTTTTGCTCAGTGGTTAGAGCGTCGGTCTGACCCAGGTTCGATTAAAAGGTCCCAGGTTTGGGGGAAGAGTACAACCGAAGGACTGGTATGCATGCATATAAATACAACCAACGAACACAGAACTCTGGGGAGGGAGGGCATGAATAGGAAGTGGGGGGGGGGGGCGCCAATGGTAAGCTATGTACACATATAATACCTTAATAAATTAAAAAATTAAATTAAAAAAAGGTCCCAGGTTCGATTCCGATCAAGAGCATGTACCTTGGTTATAGGCACATCCCCAGTAGGGGGTGTGCAGGAGGCAGCTGATTGATGTTTCTCTCCCATCGATGTTTCTGACTCTTTATCTCTCTCCCTTCCTTTCTGTAAAAAAAATCAATAAAATATATATAAAATAAAATAAAATACTGGATTTAAAAAAAAGAAAAAAAACTACAGTGCACAAAATGCTGCTACTTGAGGACCTGCTGCACTCTAACCTGGGACTCACAACAACACACTCACGAATAACGCAAATTACCTTTTACACCACCGAACGGCCCGTAAGTCATATTGCACGCTGTCCTCTGAAGATTATGTTCATACATCAGTTTGATCTGATACTGGTTCCCGTGTTCCACATTACCCAGGGTTCCTAAGGCGAAAAACAAACCCTTTCGTTGCCTTGTATTTTTTCACATTAAAAAAAATATGCATTATTGCCAAAACCAGTTTGGCTCAGTGGATAGAGCCTCGGCCTGCGGACTGAAAGGTCCCGGGTTCGATTCCAGTCAAGGGCATGTACCTTGGTTGCGGGCACATCCCCAGTAGGGGGTGTGCAGGAGACAGCTGATCGGTGTTTCTCTCTCATCCATGTTTTAACTCTCTATCCCTCTCCTTGCCTCTCTGAAAAAAAATCAATAAAATATTTTTTTTAAATAAAATGACAGAGCACGGAAACGCTGTGTACTGGGAACAATTAGCAGGCGGATAACAGAATGCCAGCTCGGTCCTAACAGGTGGGTCTCAGCAAGGCCACACCATCGTGACATCTCATCACCCATGGTCACTGCGTCTGGGAAAAGTGTGATTATTCAAATAACAACAAAACCCTCCCACGTCTGGTCTGACATCAGTGAGGTTCTTAACTTCCTTGTGCTCAGAAACAGTAACAAAATTCCCTACACGTTCAAGCAATTCCATTGCCTGTCCCAACTCTCAAAGCTGTACTCAGGCCCTAACGCGTCAGTCAGATCCTAAATGAATGGAGAGATCTTCCAAAGCTTCCCTGGGAGAGTAAAGAGGACAGGAGGTTTGGTTTGAAGTCTGCCGAGAAGAATTTCCTTGCCGAAACCGGTTTGGCTCAGGGGATAGAGCGTCAGCCTGCGGACTAAAAGGTCCCAGGTTCAATTCCGGTCAGGGGCTTGTACCTTGGTTGCGGGCACATCCCCAGTGGGGGGTGCAGGAGGCAGCTGGTTGATGATTCTCTCTCATTGATGTTTCTGGCTCTCTATCCTTCTCCCTTCCTCTCTGTGAAAAATCAATAAAATATATATTAAAAATAAATTTAAAAAAGAAGAATTTCCTTGAAAACAGGGAGCGTGCAGGAGGCAGCCCATCGCTTTTTCCTCTCACATGGATGTTTCTCTTTCCTTCTCCCCTCCTCTCTCTCTAAAAATCAACTTTTTTAATCTTAAAAAAAAAAACAAAAAAAAAAAACACGTAGCAGTGTAACTAGAGAACCTTAGGCAATGCATCCTTACTGACCACCTTAAAATAAAGACAGTGCCTGAAAATCTAAAATTTCTGGCCACTTTTTTTCTAGAGAAGCATCAATGACATAACATTAAAATCACTGACATGGTTTTGCCCTCAGGGACAGACTGAATCTAATAACGTATACCTATATTGCCAAAACCGGTTTGGCTCAGTGGTAGAGCGTCGGTCTGTGGACTGAAGGGTCCCGGGTTCGATTCCGGTCAAGGGCATGTACATTGGTTGTGGGCACATCCCTGGTAGGGGGTGTGCAAGAGGCAGCTGGTTGATGTTTCTCTCTCATCGATGTTTCTAGCTCTCTATCTCTCTCCCTTCCTCTCTGTAAAATATCAATAAAATATATTTAAATAAATAAATAAATAACGTATACCTATAATCACAACCCCCGAATAGCCAAAGTTCCTGTAAAGTTTCACCAGTTAGCAAGTAAATGGTTACTAACGCATTTATGCTGTTGGCCTTAAACAAGATCTCATTTAAAAAAGAAAAAACCTATTGAAAATCAAGGGTTACCTTGACAACAATTTCTGGTGCGCTTTCATATAACCGCTGAGAAATCTAATGATGCTGAATGACATAAAAGCCTTCCCACGGCGAGGGAAAGGGTTCACTGTGTTAAAGAACCAAATTAATGACTTACGCCTGTCAGAAGTAAAGAACCCGTGTTTCTGCCTCTCGTGGCGAGCATCGAGATGCCATAAACAGGCCACGTGCTTATCAGTAAATGCGTGTTGGAAATACACAATTTGGGGACAGACTTAACAGAACCAGGATGGCCTCGGCTCACGATGTAACCACTCACCAGAACTATGGGAAAGGACTGGGGATGCCAGGCTGCTGTCTTCACCGTGTCTGATCCCATGGCTAACGTCGGGCAGCGGGAGCTGGTTCTCTACACCAAGCATGCGCCGGCAACAGAGCACCCCCAAAAACAGGCCAGCAGAGAGCCTCTGACTGTTAAGGGGTGTTCGGTGTGTCTACGCCAGTGGTCGGCAAACTCATCAGTCCGCAGAGCCAAATAGCAACAGGACAACAATTGAAATTTCTTTGGAGAGCCACATTTTTTAAACTTAAAATTCTTCTAACGCCACATCTTCAAAATAGACTCGCTCTGGCCGTGGTCTTTTGTGGAAGAGCCACACTCAAGGGGCCAAAGAGCCGCATGTGGCTCGTGAGCCGCGGTGTGCCGACCATTGATCTAGGGAATCTCCAGTTTGCCTGGAATCTATCTGAGCTGCACACAGCGTGTGAAAGAGGACAGAATGTAATTGGGAACTGCAAAGAAAAAACACTTGAGGTTCACCAAAGAAAAGGCCCTTTAAACCACTGTGACTCAGCAGCTGATGAATTTTGACTGCTATTGAATATTTCTGAAAACTCGAGTGCCCTAAGTACCCAGCATTGGCCTGCATTAGTCACGGGCAATCCTGGACACGACTCCTGAGCAGGAGGAGGTTACAGGGAACCTCCAGCGGAAATGGGCGCACCCCGGGAAACAGCCCAAGCACCTGAAATAAAGGGCGGAGGGGACCCTAACCAGGTTGGCATGTGCCTTGGTTGCGGGCACATCCGCAGTGGGGGGTGTGCAGGAGGCAGCGGATGGATGTTTCTCTCTCATCGATGTTTCTAACTCTCCCTCCATCTTCCTTCCTCTCTGTAAAAAAAAAAAAAATCAATAAAATATATTTAAATAAATAAAGAATCTAGGGGAAATGCTCATTAAGAGAAGCAAACCTCAACTCGAATCTTTTTTGTCCTCCAGCACGTCAACATTAGAGAATATCTATTCTTTCACAATGTCAGAAACCCCAGTTCTTAATACAAATTCTCCATTAGAAGAAAAAAAAAAAAGGTTTCTTACCTGAGACAGAGTAGACGCAAAGTTTTCTAAAATGCAGCACAGCCAAATGCAGCATTTCAGTGCCTCTGGAAAATGGGGAAGTTTTAAAAGTGTAACTATTAGTTTCAGATGGAACCAAAAAATTGTAGAATAATTTGTTAAAGTGAATACAACCACTCTACCATGAATAAAGCAAGCAGTTTGCTGGATGACATTCTACCCCGAAAAACAGAGGTCACACCAGCAGCCGGCCTGGCGACCCCGGGGGCTCGGGCCGGGCCGCCGGCAGCTGCCTCCAGCCTGGGGCTCGGGAGCCCCCGGAGTCTGTGGAGCCCCTTCCGCGCCGCCACGGCAAGGAGCCCGGGGCGGGTCCGGCTCCCCACCAACAACCTGTGACCCTGGCCACGCACTTCACCTCTCCAGCTGTGTCCCCTTCGGGACGAGAAGAGGTGTCAATCGGATGAAATAAAATCACGTGAGAGCACCTTGTAACATGTGAAGCACCACAGAACGCTAATCGTGACTAAGCTACAGTCATGATCTCACATGCATTCGTCACGCCCAGCTCTGACACATCATGGAGGTACTGGGTATGTTTCAGCTTGACCACTGTCGCCACTCACCACCTGGCCCCCGTCCAGTGTTTTTTGTTTGTTTGTTTTTAATATATTTTATTGATATTTTACAGAGAGGAAGGGAGAGAGATAGAGAGCTAGAAACATCCATGAGAGAGAAACACCGATCAGCTGCCTCTTGCATACCCCCGACCGGGGATGTGCCCGCAACCAAGGTACATGCCCTTGGCCGGAATCGAACCTGGGACCTTTCAGTCCGCAGACCGATGCTCTATCCATTGAGCCAAACCGGTTTCAGCCGTCCAGTGGTTTTGAGAGACAAGGACGGCAGAGTCCAGAAGTCCCAAGTTCAGAGTCTTCTAGGGTCAGCCGGGGGATGTGGATGAGGGAAGGGCGGTGACCCCCTGGAGGCCGGGCCAGACTAAGGGAGGCCACTGCTGTCAGTTCCGGGCTGGAGGCCAGATGTCCACTGTTTTTTTCTTTTCCGAGAAAAACCAGAATGTAATCTGCAGCCTCACATACATACATACACATATATGAGTTCATTTGAGCCAACTGGCATCACATGCTGGGGAGCAAGCTCTCCTCCCGGCTCTCACATGTTGGCAGGCTTTTCCGGCTCAGACACATCTGCAGGCCTCCGGGGTCCGGCCTGCGCTCCACAGACCGTCCTACACGGCAGGGGTGGTCTCGGGAATCTGAAGACTGGGGTGGGGTCCTGACCCTCACCTGGACACGTGTGTGATCATGGGCCCTTTCAGAGAATGAGTCTCCCACTTAGAAAATGAGAAGTATGTGCGATAAGACTTGCAGAGCATCGTTACAGTGAATACATAAATACCCACCGCTTGCTCTGCTACCAGGAAATGCAAACGTACACACAGCTACCTAATCAACACTGCCTTCAGAAGTGTTTCATACGTGCCCTGAACCCCACAGCAGCCTCCCGTCACGCACAGGGAACATGTCATGAGCAGACAGAAAGCAGAGGGTGGAGTCAGACGTGGGTCTGAATCCCGGGCTCCAGCTATGGTAGCTTCCTTATCCGAGGTCACATATCACAAAGAGCAATGAGGTGACCGCAGTCGTTAACACTAGCACAGAATCCACTCATCAGCGTTAGCGGTCACCCAGACGAAGGCCACCCTGAGGGCTACTGGACAGCACGGCTGTCCCAGCATTTCACTTTCTGACAAAACAAAAAGGAGACCGTGCTCTCAGCTCCTCACCCTATAAGCCCGTCGTGTATGGGCAAGCAGGCAGTGGGCACCCGACCACAGGAGCCTGCAGGGGAGGAGACAGGGACCAGCCAGGTCAGTCCCGCATCCCCCGGTCCACCCGTCACAGGGCACCAGGGGGCAGCTGCCCATCGGAACGAAGCACAGCGGGGAGAGGGGCGGCGTCAAAGCCGCCGGCTGGGTTTCTCCTGCAGGACCGGGGCCTGAGTAAACGGAAGCTGCAGCCAATAAACCATGATGAGCAGGTGGAGTGAGCCAGAATCTGGAGCTCAGGGCACCCTGGGTCAAGAAGGCAAATGGGCCAAAACCGGTTTGGCTCAGTGGATAGAGCGTCGGCCTGGGGACTGAGAGGTCCCAGGTTCAATTCCGCTCAAGGGCATGTACCTTGGTTGTGGGCACATCCCCAGTGGTGGGTATGCAAGAGGCAGCTGATCGATGTTTCTCTCTCATCCTCTCTGTGAAAAATCAATTTTTTAAAAAAAGGCAAACGGGGGGACAAAAAGAAGAGGCAGGGGAAACGAGACCACCTCTGCCTTCAGAACTCCCCAAAATGGGCACTTCCACAAATGATTACGAAGCAAGGGCTTCAGGGAGAAAAACTGCTGTTTGCAACCACATGGATGGGTCCCGAGAGCATCACGCTGAGCAAGTTAAGTCAGATGGAAAAGGGCAGGAACCAGATGATTTCCGTCATGTGTGGGATACAAAACAGAAAGTAGCAAGTGAGCAAAACAAACTCACAGACACAGACAACAGAAAGAAAAAAAAGGGGGGGTGGAGAATGAAGAGAGAAAGGGGGTCAACTATATGGTGACAGAGGAGACTAGAGTTTGGCTGGTGGGCACACGATGCCACATACAAATGACATATCATAGATCTATACACGTGAAACCTGTCATTATTAACCAATGTCACCCAACAGATTTAATTTTTTTAAAAGAAATACAGGCTTATTTTAAGAAATTGACAATAAGACAAAATCAGCAATATCACCAGTAAATAAAAAGCAGACATTTTAAACAAAATGCAAACTAATAAACAGTTTTCTAAAATAAATTAGGTTAAAAAGTATAAACTACTTTGAAACAAAGCTCTTGTAAGGGGAGACTTAGCTTTATAGTTTCATGTGGCTTCTTTTAAGAAACTAATGACTGCCCTGGCTGGTTTGGCTCAGTGGACAGAGGATCAGCCTGTGGACGGAAGGGTACTGGGTTCAATTTCAGTCAAGGGCACATGCCCGGGACATGGGCTCGATCCCCAGTAGGGGGCGTGCAGGAGGCAGCCGATCAATGATTCTCATCATTCATATTCCTGTTTCTCTGTCCCTCTCCCTTCCTCTCTGAAATCAATAAAAAATATTTTTTAAAGAAAAAAGAAAACCACTAAGGACCAACCTCTCTACCCCAAACAAGTAATTCATTTTTTTTTAATATTTTTTATTGATATTTTACAGAGAGGAAGGGAGAGAGATAGAGAGCTAGAAACGTCCATGAGAGAGAAACATCGACCAGCTGCCTCTTGCACACCCCCTACCGGGGATGTGCCCGCAGCCAAGGTACATGCCCTTGACCGGAATCGAACCCAGGACCTTTCAGTCCACAGACCGATGCTCTACCACTGAGCCAAACCGGTTTCGGCCAAGTAATTCATTTTAAAGACTCATACCTGCTACTTTTCTAATTATTTAGAGAGACGTTTATATAACCTGGATATTGAGTGTTTTAAGTAAGTGAATGCTTTCTATTTCTCTATTGGGTTATTTTCAGAAGCTTATCCTTTTCCCTTAAGTTTCTGATACATCAGGCATCTTAGGTCTGTTACTATAAAAGTTAAAAAAAAAATTTTTTTTAAGTCCTAAATGATTTGATCTTAAATGTACAGGCTTCCCTGTTAAAAAGCATTCAGTGCATGAGGAGCACCTGGGTGACAATATTCAGAAAACGTATTCAATGGATATTAAAACATACTCATGGATCGTCTTTTTTTCTTTGAAGAATTCACAAATGGGACACAGTGAGGGATTGATACACTCCACGTAAAATCAGACCCCAGAATTTGTAGGCCGTACTTACGAAACAAACTGTCCTACTTCCACCTGCAGGATTGGATCTCGCAGCTGAACTTCTAGAAGCAAGTCTTCAGCCTGAGCGCCATCTCCTGTTTTCACAGGATGGGGGTTAAAGATGCGTAGGTATCCCATAAAACTGCCCACAATTATTTTATCTGTAGAGAGATTTGAAAAAGAAAAATAATTAGGAAGAAACAAACAGTGACAACATTTGGAAATAAACTTTTTATGGTATGACTCTTTTATGTTGTCAAATAACAGGGGAAGCATAGCTTTAACGAAGAGCTGAGCAGCTGAAGCCGGTTTGGCTCAGTGGTAGAGCGTCGGCCTGCGGACTGAAAGGTCCCGGGTTCGATTCCGGTCAAGGGCATGTACCTAGGTTGTTCCTAAGTTGCTTACCTTGTCCGTTTCCACTATTATCAACATCAGCCAAGCACAGACAGCCTTGATCAAATTCTTCCTTTTCTCCCAGAACAGTAGACCACCAGTCCCGGGCTTTAAACAAAGACATTTTCGTTCACTCTAAAAAGAAAACATGTGTTTACAGTGAAAATCCACTTCACACCATGAATTATGAATTAATTACCTCTTAAGGCGTTTACCTCTTAAAACTTGGAAAACTAAGAAAAACATTATGTTGGTCCAGTTCTCTCTTCTGGAAGATTCTGGAGACAGCTGCACGAAGCACCAACAAAAACTATCACTTGGCGGATCGATGTTAAGATTCTACCATCACCTGTTCGCACACGATTCCTTAGCAAAATATCTAATTTCCCTTCATTTTTCTCACAAAAGACTGCAGCCTCTCCAGCCACAATGCGTTGCTGAGGAGAGCAAATGAGACCGAATGCCTCCACGGAATAAGCCGGGCGCTTGCACATCACAGGTCCTCAAAAGCATCCACTCCCTTCCCCATTCTAACCACAGAAAGGCAAAGTGAAAGGGGGAAATTCACACCAAAAAAAGCAGCGGGAAAACTGGACGTGGTTTTCCATTCACAGCACTACCGGCATTTCCTCAGACAACCCACAGACCCTCTCTGATGCTCTGATTCCTCAGCTAGAGGAGGATGCACCAACCACACCTGCCACGGAGTTACTGAAGGGGTGTCTGCGGAAGCCCACTGGACCCTCAGAATTACAGCGCACCCCACACGCCCTGGGACGCCGGGAGGGTAAATGTACCGTCGGTGAGGCTTTCCCTCAAGCCAGACTGATTTAAAAGATAACGGGAAACGCGGTCCATCCTCCTCATTCAGAGAAGTCACGTTCCATAAGGTCCCAAGCACTGAATTGGCACATATGAACCACTGGTCCTGGGGAAATACAGGGGCTAGCATAAGCTTCTAGTCACATTCTCATCAACCAATCGCTACATAACTTGTGTGTGTGTGTGTGTGTGTGTGTGTGTGTTTTAAATACTTTATTTATTGTTGATTCACCAACATTGAACTCAATGGCCAACAACAATAAGACTCTGATTTGAATGAAGCTTACATGTATTTCCTCCAAAAGGTACATCATAGTCTTCTTACACTTAGGAACATGAGACACTTCTTCAGCATTATGTGACTTGCACAGCAAAATCACCAAAAAACCACAACAACAAACATGGCACTGAATAGGCCCGGGAAAGGCCATCTGCCTCTAGCATGAGAGCTGGAACCGACAGGCAGAGCTGCGGTTAGACATCCGCTGGGAAAGTGTGCAGCGAGTGGCCCAAATTGTTTGCCGTCTGCGCATGACCCTGAGTGACCCTAAGAGCACCAAGAGCATTAATTTTGGAATTACAAATAACTTTAGCAAGTGGGCAAATCACAAACAATGAGGACCAACTGTGCTTTTAAAAAACGTAGAGCAATCTGCTTCTTAAAGAAGGATTTCCAGCCAGATTGGTAGGCGTGTCATCCAGATATGCCAAGATTGTGGGTTCAATCCCAGACAGGGCACATTCAAGAATCAAATGCCCTAGCTGGTCTGGCTCAGTGGATAGAGCATCAGCCTGCAGACAGAAGGGTCCCAGGTCCGATTCCAATCAGGGGCATATGCTTGATCCCCAGTGTAGGGCATGCAGGAGACAGCTGATCAATCCCTCTCTCTCATCATTGACATTTCTATCTCTCTCCCTCTCTGAAGTCAATAAACATATTTTTTTTAAAAGAATCAACCAGTTAATGCATATCTCTCTCTCTCTCTCTCTCTCTCTCTCTCTCCCCTCCCCCCACCCCCACTGCTTCCTGTGCTCTAAAATTAAATAAATAAAAGTTGTGGGCAGTTATTTTTTAATATATTTTATTGATTTTTTACAGAGAGGAAGAGAGAGGGATAGAGAGTTAGAAACATCCACAAGAGGAAACATCGATCAGCTGCCTCGTGCACACTCCCCACTAGGGATGTGGCCGCAACCAAGGTACATGCCCTTGACGGGAATCGAACCCGGAACCCTTCAATCCGCAGACCAACGCTCTATCCACTGAGCCAAACCGGTTTCGGCTGTGGGCACGTTTTTAAAGTAGGCCTTCCACATGGGCTAACTGCAGAAATCAAGGCCCAGCCAGGGCGCATACAAGAAGCAACCATGAATGCATACATATGTGGAACAATAAGGTGATCTTTCTCTCCCGCCCTCTCTCCCATCAATAATTTTTTGGGAAGAAAGAAAACCTGCCCCAGTGGTCACGATGGTACACGGTGGAAGCAGCACCTGAAGCCAGGCGGTCACTCCAGAGCCTGTGCAGAAGCCGTGCCATCAAGACCAAAAGCTGGGCCTCTGCTCCCAGAGATTCTCATTCCTGCAAGTTCAAACCCCGGGAGAGCATGCCATGCGTCTCGTTACACTGCTCAAGGATGGTGAGGAAACTACTGTGAAGGTTTCCACAGATGCATGCCTATAAATAGCCACAAAGATTGATTTCATATGCCTTATTGGGATAATAAATAGAAGATAATCTCTTTATCACTTAAGCTCCAGAAATTCCCTTCCATACTCATCACTGGACACTTTTTGTTGTTGTTGTTGTTCTTTAATACCTACTTAAATATACATTATCTCCCAAACCAAGTTTACTCAATTTGTGCGGTCCTTTAAGATTTGTATGTTTTAACACCTCGTTGGCCTAGCCCTACACTGAGGAAGGGCCGGTACAAAAATGGATGTGGTGATGAGAACCCCACGAATCCTACGGAAGGCACATGGGGTCAGGAAGGCAGATTCTGCAGTTATGAGTCTAAGACCCTGACACTGCAGCTGTTCGTATCTGAAGCTTTGCTTCCTCCAGGTCATGTAGTGCCTCCTCAGATTCTGCAAACTAGGAATCAGGCCTTGCAGTCCAAAAAAGCTGACTACCGCACACAGAGGTGAAGGGGGATTTTGCTTTTGAAGATAATGTGCTAAGGGCTCTTTCAATAAAACACACAAGGCCAAGAGCACAGGAGAGGGATTCTGGGGTTCCCTTTCTGACCCCCCACTCCAGCAATGTGACCCTAGCCAAGTCCCTCGCCCTCCAGTCTCCCAACTGGTCTAGGGGGTGGGGGATACCATGGCTTAGCACCTGACACTGCTGAGCCCAACACCCGCTCCATAGGACACGCTCAATCAATGTCAGACACGTGTCAGTAGTTACCGAGAAGTAATGGCGGTGCTGGAGGTGGAGAGTCTTCTGAGCAAGACAGGATTACAAATGCCGATCTGACCCTCTGGACTGAAGTTCAAATGGGACATTCCAAAGACCAAAAGCAATCGTTTATGGAAATGTTGTTAATCTGCAGGGGTGTCTTATAACTTCTATGTTTCAATTCTTTTTGAGAAATATTTGAAAGTCTGAATTCTATGGGATAAGGCTTGCTTACAAACATCAAAAGGTATAAAATTTTTTAAATTACTATATACTATTGATATTGGGGGTTTTTTTTCCCTTCAGATAATGTTCCTATCAATAATCTGTACCATTGCCGAAACCGGTTTGGCTCAGTGGATAGAGCGTCGGCCTGCGGACTGAAAGGTCCCAGGTTCGATTCCGGTCAAGGGCATGTACCTTGGTTGCGGGCACATCTCCAGTAGAGGGTGTGCAAGAGGCAGCTGGTCAATGTTTCCTCTCTCATCGATGTTTCTGACTTTCTATCCCTCTCCCTTCCTCTCTGTAAAAAATCAATAAAATATGTTTTTAAATTGTTTAAAAATAATAATAATCTGTACCATCAACATAAGTGTAGTTGTAATTTAAGGACAACACTTACAGGAAATGAAAAATCCCTTAAACTCTCATAAATAGCTTATAAATTATTTGCAATTTTTTAAAAGTTTGTAAAGTTCTCTAAATGATGATTTAGTCTATACACACACACACACACACACACACACACACACAAGCCCTACCACCAATTATTCTCTTTACATTACCTATAATAACAATTAGACTTTCGGGGCCACGACAGGGCGATGAGGGGAGCCTGGGTCCCGGGGGGCCTGCTGGGTGGCCAGAGGGAAGCCGGGTCCCAGGTGATGGAGGAAGCCGGTGCAGGCAGCTGGGGAAGGAAGGCCTACTCTTGCAGGAATTCCATGCATCGGGCCTCTAGTTTCTAATAAGTTAGAAAATCTCTCCCTCTCTGATAGACTTTAGTTAAGACCAGTTTTACTTTGTGCATATGTGCGATGTGGTTTCATTTTTTTAAGGAAAAGTGAGCTAGAAAGAAAAAGAAAGAAAAAAACCACTTAATTTTCCAGGAAATCTGAGTCAACCCCAGGACATGCTTGGGGGCGAAAGATGCTAATAAAATCAGGTCATTTCATCGAAGCTGCTGCGGTTTGCAGTGCGGAGAGAAGGCGCAGCAATAATCCTATTGCGAGGAGGACTTAGGGGGTATTAGAGCAGGCGTCCCACTTCCTCACAGCGGAGGACTGCGCCGACCGTTTGCTCACCAGACCTGTTGACAGCCACCGGACGAGGAGGATGCTGCTGCCCCACGGAACGTTCCTGCCTGGGTCTTTACAATCCCTAACACCCTCCTGGAAGCGCCCGCGGGATCCCACCCACACGGTGCTCCTGCTTGTGTTTCGTTGTGTTCAACACACACATCCGTCCTGAGAAACCCATTGCCCCCCCAAAAAACGAATGCATGGCATCAGAGGATCAGCCTTGCCCACGGGATAAAACTCAGGACGGGAATCCGTCCGCCCCGCGGACCAGACCCACTTTCTTACCTGGCGCCGGGCCCGGGGGTCCTGCCCGCCTCGCTTGGAACTCTCCCCGCGGGGGGGTTTTCCTCTCGGAACGCCTGCCTGCCGCCGGGGGGTCCCGGCTGGAACGGGAGCCGGAGCGGGGTGCAGAGAGAGCCCCTCGCCTCGCTCCCCCTCTGCTTCCCCGGCTCCAACGCGCCCCACGTCCCGGCGGGGAAGGGGGCGCCTCGCCCGGCGGCGGCGGCGGCGGCGCCGGTTGCCCCGAGCGGGAGCGGTCAGCCCAGGGGGCGCCCCCGCATCCCGCCTCGGTCACCCCCAGGCGCGGGCGGGGGACGCGGCATCAGTCAGCCCCTGGGCAGGGGCCGGGCAGGCAGGGACGACGGCCCGGGCCGCCGGCCGCAGGGAGGAGGAGGAGGAGGCGCCGGACGGAGAGGTCGGCGGGCGGGACGGAGCGGAGCGGGGAGGAGAGGACGGCGGCCGCGGAAGGGACTCCCCCGCGCCCGAGCCTAACTCCAAACCATCCTCGCCCAGTTGTCATAGCGCTTTACAACGAACGCTACTGCGCAGGCGCGAGGGCGGCGCCCCGGGGCCTTCTGGGGGTTGTAGTCCCGGAGGGCGGGGCCGGGGGCGAAAACGGGAATGTGGGACGTCTGCTAGGCGGGTGGGCGGGGCTCCCGAACCCGCCCCTCCGCGCTCGTGGGGGGCTGGGGGGGAGGGGGCTTTTATGGTGGGGGATTGGGGTTCAGAATATCACAGCCTCTGGAGCGACTTCTTCTTTTCCAGCCCACGAGGCTCTGTCCGTGGACTGGGCTGCTGGGCTGCGGGGTGCAGGGGGGTGGGGGGTGGAGGGAGGGGAGGAAGGGGGAGCGGGAAGGGGGCCGGCTCGGCACAGACTCACCGTGGAGAAGACCCCGAGGGTGGAAGACCGAGATCTCTGAGGCTGTGGGGCAAGGTTTATGGGGGTTTTATTTTTTTTTCCCCTCCTGGAAAAAGTTATTTATACGTGTCTCCTCGTTGCATGTGCTAAATATTCTCCTTAGAATATACTAACGGGCTGGATTTCCGGGTACATGGGTGTGCGAATGTTCACCTTTATAACTGAACATAACGGTAATGCCAACTTCTCCGACTTTTTATGGGCTCTCAACAGACTGTCGTTGGAGCCAATTCACCAGCAACAGGGATCCCCCAATTGGGGTGTGATGCCGGAAACGGGGCAAACAGTGCTGTGTGACACGGCCCGGCGACGGCACGGCCCAGGGGGCTGCGCTGAACCGGGAGCCCCGCCGCCGGGGCGATGCCCGTGAGGGGTCCGCAGCCCCAGCCAAGGGGACGCAGCTCCAGTGGAAAGGAAACAGGCCGTTTCCCCAGTCTGCGGGGAGCTGACTTTTAAGTCCCATCCCTGGCCCCTGATTGGTCCATCCTCCTGCAAATGAGAGCCCAGTTGGATTTGTCCCAACAGTGTTGTTTGGATTTGGTCAAAATACAGCTGTGATTGGACAGGGACGTTCTCAGGCTGATTGGTTGAAGAAGGAATCCAGGAACTCCTTAGGACAGGCCGGCTTCAGTGCACGAGACAGGTCCGTGCTGGAGGCGGCTTAGAATCAGCTCCGGGGCTGTTTTTTTCTATTGTTTTCTTCTTCTTTAACCCAGTGAGCCACCAGGAGCCCTTTCTTGGTAGGTGTCTTCTTTCTTAAGGCCCAAACTTCTTTACTTTCAAAGACAGTGTAGGTATATAGCCTCTGATACCAACTTTGAAGCTTTAGTTCTTGCTTTTTTCTTTTTTTCTTTTTTTAATACATTTTATTGATTTTTCACAGAGAGGAAGAGAGAGGGATAGAGAGTTAGAAACACCGATGAGAGAGAAACATCCATCAGCTGCCTCTTGCACACGCCCCACTGGGGATGTGCCCGCAACCAAGGTACATGCCCTTGACCGGAATCGAACCAGGGACCTTTCAGTCCCCAGGCCGGTGCTCTATCCACTGAGCCAAACCGGTTTTGGCAGTTCTTGCTTTTTTCACTAGATTTAACTTATACACTTTAAATTCCTGTCTTTCACCACCAATTCACATTACCACTAGGAAATGTAATTCTAAATTATGGCTTTTTTTAAGATAAAAGAATTTCATGGAAAGCATTAATTTTTAATAATTTGATATTATTAAACCATCACAACATTGAATATAACAAATAAAATGTAAATTCCTTGGACTGTCAATAATAAAAGCTTAGGCAAAGTACTATTCCCCAATTAAAACTCAAATGACTGAGTTATTTCCATTTGAATAATGTTCAAAATAACAGTGAGAAAAAGTCTTTAAAGCCACTTGATATAATTCTTATAGAGAAAAAAATATGGCCCAGCCGGATGGCCCAGTGGCTCGGTGACTGAGTGTGGGCCTGTAAACTGGGAGGTCACGGCTCCGTTCCTGGTCAGGGCACGTGCCCAGGTTGAGGGCTCCATCCCCAAGTGTGGGGCATGCAAGGGGCAGCTGATCAATGATTCTCATCACTGATGTTTGTATCCCTCTCTCCCTCTCCCTTCTTCTCTGAAATTATATATATATATATATACACACAAAGGAAAACAAAAAGTATGGAATAACACTGGAAGGAATTTTCACAAAAAAGTGTAGGACTATATTAAGTGGGGCTTCTTCTCAACTCTAAAATCAGGATGACTGACCAATGTTACACCAATAAATTCAATAAAAATTTTCACATTAAAAGAGATAATATGTAAGGAAAGTAAATAGTACCTAAGTTTACAACGATTGAGACAATTCTTACTAAGGGCTTAACTCCATGAGCAGGACGTGAAAAGCACTCAGAGTACATGAGCTTTTCATTCCCAGCGCCCAAACCTTGTCTAAGCACAACAAACACTAGGTTTTAACCAGGGGTCGCGTACTCTGCAGAGGTTCCCAAACTTGTCCGCACCTTGGAATCAGTGGAGCTTTGACAACCACTAATGCCTTTGTCCCACCCTAGAGATTGTGATTGGTCTGGGGGGTGGCCTGGGCTTTGGGAATTTTAATAGCTCCCTAAATTACTCAATTATCCAGCCAACCTTGGGAACCACTGCTCTAGAGCATTCCTACGAGAACCTTCCTTTCTCCAAAACGGAGGGGTCCTACAGCTGGACGGAGCGCCTCCCGGCTGGCCACAGGGAGCCCACAGGGCCCGCCCCGGACCCCGGACCCGGGCAGGACGCGGAGGGGAGGCGCGCGCAGCCTTCAGGCGGCGGCGAGGGCGCCCGGCCTCCGCGCGCGGCCTCCGCCAGGGGGCGCGCTCCGCCCCGGCCCCCACGGCCCGGCAGGCGTTGGGCCGGCGCTCGGCGCTCGAACTTCAGGCCTCAGGCCGCGCCGCGGGGAGGCTACCGGCCGGCGGCGGGCGGGCGGGGCGGGGCGAGGCGCGGAGGAAGCGCCGCCTTCGCCGCCGGAGCCGGAGCCGGAGCCGGGGCCGCGATGTCGGCCCGGCCGGGGCGCGGCGAGCCGGGGGCCGGGGCGCGGCGGGCGCGGGAGCCGGCGGAGCAGGAGCTGCGGCGGCGGCGGGAGCAGCGGCGGCGGCGGCACGACGCGCAGCAGCGGCAGCAGCTGCAGCACCTGGAGTCCTTGTGAGGCCGTCCGCCGCCCGCCCGGGGCTCAGGGTTCGGGGCTCGGGGGCCGCGGGCGGGGGGCCTCGGAGGCCGGCACCGGCGGCCGGTACCGGCCCGGGCGGGCGGGGGGGTGGAGGGGGTCGGAGCCCTGGGCCGCCCGGGCCGGAGGGAGCGGCCCCGCCCCCGGCCCCGGGGCCCCCGCGGTGGGGCGGGCGGGGAGGGACGGAGCCCGCGAGCAGCACCCGCCCGGGGTGTGCGGGCTCCCGCCCTCCGGGTGGTGCCGAGGGGGAGCCGCCGCCCGCCACCGGACGGAGCCCACTCCCGGGAGCCGCTCCCAAAGGAGCCCGGCCCGGCGCCCGGGAGCCCGGGAGTGCTTACGGCCTCGGCAGAACGGAGGGTTCTTCCCCTCCCGCTCGGGGGGATCCCCCTTTCCTCCCTCACCTAAATGTGGTCTTCCCGCGGCTCCGAGCCACTCACGCCTCCGGGTTAGAGAACGGAGAGGCGCCGCAGCTGGTGGGGACAGCAGGCCTCGGGACAGGGACAGGCTTTATTTCCCAAAAATAATGCAGACGCTGCCGCTGTGATACCGCGGAAGGCAGCTAACACACATAGTAAACACACTCCTGTTCCCATTCCCACATCTTTTTATTTTTTTACCCTCAACCAAGGATATGTGTGTTGATTTTAGAGACTTGAGAGAGAAACATAGGTTGGTTGCCTCCCGTACTTGTCCTGGGAATCGAACCGGAGACCTTTTGGTGCACAGGACAGTGCTCCAGCCAATGAGCCACCCAGCCAGTCAACTCTGTTATTTTTTTTTCAACTCTGTTATTTTTAGTAGTTAAATATTCCCTCAATAATTGAGAAATATAATTTCTAATTACTACATAAACTAAGAATTTGTTTAGCCCTACCTAAGAAAAAATACCAACCATGGGCCTTTACATTTTTGGAAACAGTTGAGAAATGTCCTTTTTAAGGCCATTGCTAATAATAGGTTTCAAAATGCACAGTTCCATCATATTGCAAGGGATTTAGGATCTGCCCTGTTCAACACGGAGAGTTATGCTAGAGTCCAGCCGTGGGCAAACTACGGCCCTCAGGCCGGATCCGGACCGTTCGGCTGTTCTCTCCGGCCCGCGGAGTCGGAAGAGCAGAGGGTTCTCTTGCTCTCCCCTCCGCTCCTTCACCAGCAGCCCAAGATGAGAGTGCCAGCATGGTCAGGTTGCTTTTGTTCCGGCCCTCCGGTCCAGTTTAAGCACCCATGGTGGCCCTCGAGTCAAAAAGTTTGCCTACCACTGTTAGACAAACCACCTGACAGAGATGATGACAATTTTGAACATAATTAACTCCAGGGTCTTCTTACCACACATCTCTTGCTTCCCTTCTTCCAAAAGGGAGGCCACTGTGCTAAGACGGCAGGTGAGCTAGTTTCAGGAATTTGACTGCGTCTCAGCAGGAAGTGGGAGAACATCAGTGTATGTGTATGTGGTCTCCCGTGCTGGGCACGTCATATTAACCGCTTTAGACGTAACGCGCTTCCAGGTTTTTATTAAAAACTAGAGGCCTGATGCACAAAATTTGTGCAAGGGCCTTGCCCGCCGACCACGGCCACCACGGCCCCCACCTCTGCCTCGGCCCCGCCTGCCGTGGCTTTGTCCGGAAGGAAGGAAGTCCGGTCTAATTAGCATATTATGCCTTTATTATTATTATAGACGTCCTTGTCAGTTTGGCCTGCAGCTGCGTTTTGCTCGCTGTGTCCGGTTGCCATGGGTGGTGACGGTCTGTCTTCTTTCTCTCCGCAGTTATGAGAAGCCTCCTCCCGGGCTCATCAAGGTCAGTGTGAAGCGGGTCCTCTCGGCTCCTCTCAGACCTGGGCACTCGGGGCTCAGGCTCCTGTGTGGTCACCTTCCTTCCTCAGGAGCCAGGCCGGCCCGGGCTTGGTCACAGCTGTGCCCTCCTGGCCGTCCTCAGCGGTGCCTGCTCCCTAAGAACCCAGGCGCCCACCCGGCCCCAGCCATCCCGCCCCTCTCTGCACCCTGGCCAGTGTCCGGGTCTCTGAGGCAGCAAGACTTAGAGGAGTGGTTAAAGGCCAAATTAACCTCTTCTGTTTGCTACCTTTTAATATTAAAAACAATTTTTAAAACATTTTCATTTCAAATGTAATATACATGGAAACCTGGGGGGGGGGGGGAATCAAAAGGTTAAAGAAAAAAGAGCCTTATACAGGCTCGATCCTCAACCCCAGTTGGGTGTGTGTGAGAGGCAACCAGTGAATGTGTCTCTCTCACATCAATGTTCCTCTCCCTCTGCCTCCCCCTCCCTTCAACTCTCTCTAAAAATCCATGGATCCTGATTGGCACAGCACCTGTGACCCAGGAGGTCAGTGCACCATGCCATTCCTGGTCAGGGCACATGCCAGGTTGTGAGCTGCTCCAGTGTTGGGCACAGGAGGCAGCCAATCAGTGAATCTCTCTCATTGTTGATGTTTCTCACTCTCCCTCTTCCTTCCTCTCTGAAGTCAAAAAATATATATTATAAATATCTTCAGATGAGGATTAACTAAAAAAAAAAAAAAGAGGGAACCTTAAAAGGTATTTGGTGGTGTAACCACATTTCATAAATACACCCTGAGGCCTTCAAGGTATCATAATCCATTTTGACTTAACATGCTTTTGTTATTATTCCAGGAAACCTTACTTGTCTAATCCTATTCTTTGTTTTTGGGGTTTTTTTTCACTATTTTTTTTTAGTGAGCTTTCTTTATTTTTTTTACTAGTATTTGTAATATTTTTTTTAATTTGTATTAAGGTATTATATGTGTACATATCTTTCCATTGCCCGTTTGGCTCGTTCCGTAGAACTTTTAAGTTAGCAGAACACTTGTAATCTTAGCATCAGAATTTGGAGCTCATAAATCACTTCTTTGTGAACACCACTAGTACCATTTCTCCAAGAGCAGCCATGTGGCTTTGTGGTGTCGTTCTCCCGGCACATTCACCCCGCCTCTCCTGTGGGTCTCATTGTGACTGTCCTTGAGCGGTGACTCCCGATGACCCGGGGGCTCCCGCTGAGAGAGCCGGGGGCGTCCGAGGCGGTGGGGCGGCTCGGGGCGCTCTGGCCCCGTTGTCCACACGCCGTTTCCCTTCCAGGAGGATGAGACGAAGCCGGAGGACTGCATCCCCGACGTGCCGGGCAACGAGCACGCCCGGGAGTTCCTGGCCCACGCGCCGACCCGGGGGCTGTGGATGCCGCTGGGGAAGGAGGTCAAAGTGATGCAGTGTGAGTGTGGCGTCCATGGTAGTGAGGCCTCTCCAGTGGCCTGAGGGGCGACAGGCCACAGAGGGCGGGGTGCACTCCCCACCACCACCACCAGGGCGGCAGCACCTTCACCAGCGCCAGGAGGCATTTGAAGAAAGGGTGCTGAGCCTTTTTTTTTTAATATGGCTTTTATTGATTTTGGAGAGAGAGAAACATTATTGACTGCCTCCTGCAGGCCCCCACCAGGGGCCAAGCCCACGCAGCCCAGGCATGGACGGTGACCTCCTGGTTCGTAGGTCAGTGCTCGGCCACTGGGCCAGAGCAGGCTGGTAGCGGATCTCACTGCGGGTGGCGTGCCTGCTGCCGAACGGGAAACACAGTGTTTATTTTATGGCTGAAAGCAGCTGCTGAGGTCAGTGTCTCCCGTCTTCCTCATCAGGCGGTTGGTCTTTCAGAGAGAGCTTCCTGCTGACGGCCGAGGCCACGTGCTTGGATCGGGGAACCGCTCGGAGGAGCGAGGCCGGGAGGCCGGAGCCTCCGTCTCCAGTCGCCCGGTCCTTCCTGTGCTCCGTGGCCCCGGCCTCCCGTGGGCTGAGGCCACCGCCAGAGCCGTCCTCCCGCCTGCCCCGGAGATCGCGCCTGCCGTCCCGGGCTGGGGGCTGAGGTGGCCTTTCAACCACCCTCCTCCTCCGAGCTGTCCCCTCGCCCCGTGGCCAGTGTGCGGCCAGTCCCAAGGCCTCTGGGCTCTCCAGGTGGAAACTGAGTGGTTTCTGTGTTGCTGGCTCAGAATCCAGTTCTCCGTGTGCACCCTCTTCCCGGCAGAATAACGTCCTACGTCTTTTTGCTGCGGTTCCTTTCCCACGTCCCCTGTCCTGGGGGGCCACGCCTTCTGTAAAGTGCTTTGCTTTAAAAATTGGAATCCATTGAAGAATAACTTTAATATGACCGACTGATGCTTGATCTTGATGGAGTAAAATACATTCTCTTACAGAAATGTATCCCCTCTCTCTGTTTTCAGGTTGGCGCTGTAAACGGTATGGCCACCGAACGGGCGACAAGGAATGCCCTTTCTTTATCAAAGGCAACCAAAAGTTAGAGCAGTTCAGAGTAGTAAGTAGAACCCCAGGCTGTCCGTTTGTGCTCACCAAAGAGGGTGCATGTCCCTGGAGCAGGCCGCCATCAGGGAACTGGAGGCTCACATAAAACGTACTCCCAGAAGCCTTTTGGCCACAGTGCCTGGTGTTAACTACACCTCTGTGAAATCCTGTTCATGTGAGAGATTAGTTACATTAACAAGAACTAACTTCTTACTAAAGTGTTACTTGCTCATGCCTTGGGAACACTGATTCTTTTTTCTGAAGCAGACATTCTTACCCACTTTTTACTTATGAAAAAAAAAATTATGTTTCCTAACCAAAAGTCAGGGTTCTGGTTTCCTAATCCTTGTCTGGGGACTAGATATCTTTCTGTTATAAACTAGAAGTGAGCATAAATGATATTTCCTCATTACTTGTCAGTAAAATAGGTCTGTCATTGCCTCACTATGTTTTAACAGTCACCTACCATGGATGGTAAACCCTTTCAGTAACTGTTTCAATATATCGGGTATATTGGGATTACCAGCATATATCAAACTGGGGTCCACGTTCTCCAGGGATTTTAAGACATTGAAATATTAATTTTAATAATTTGAAGAAGATATTCTGGATAAATCATTAATAGCTGGAATATCAGTTTTTATACCTCCTCTCACAATTTGGTGATAAATCTCAAAAATTTAAACATACTGTATTCAAAATTTTTTCAAATGCAGAAACCTAAATTCTAAGAATTGATCCTAAGGATTTAACAAAGCGTCAATATACACAAATTTTTATGGATGTTGAAAAATAACTTTCAGAATTATTTATATGGTTAAAAAATAGAAGCTAGATAAAAATAGCCAACAACTTCAATTGCCACTATACCAACAACATAAGTTACTGTATCACAGAAATCATACCGCTTTTAAGAATTATGTTTTAGAAGAAAGTATGTCATAGGAAGATGTTCATGAAGACTTAGGTGAAAAAGAGAACATGATTATAATTTTCTGTAAATTATGAATAATAACTGGGAGAACTGCATTAAATATTAGCAGTGGATATTCCCAGTGGTAAGATAATGGATATTTTAACTATTTTTTAAATATATTTTTATTGATTTCAGAGAGAGAAGGAGAGATAGAAACATCAGTGATGAGAGAGAATCATTGATCAGCCGCCTCCTGCACACACCACACTGAGGACTGAGCCCGCAACCCAGGCTTGTGCCCAGACCGAGAATCGAATCATGTCCTCTTCGCTCATAGGTCAATACACAACCCCTGAGTCACCAGCTGGTCTTAACTCTGTTTTTTAGTTTAATATGAAAAATTAAAAAATAAAAAATAAAAACATTTTAAAAGATAACTCACATACCATAAAATTCACTCTGTGTATTCATATATTAAAGTACTTTAAGTGATTTAAGTTTTAAAGATATTTCAGGAATACATAGGCCTTATTTTAACAAAATGGAAACATTATAATAAGGTTTTCCAGAATTGAAAGGGGATTTACAGTAAGCATCCCTCCAGACTTCTTTTTGGCACATTGTTTGTATACCTATAAATGAATCATTCTTACATATCATTTTCTAACTCACTTGTTTTGCTTAATATGTTTTAATCAAAAGATAATTGCTTCAGCCGAAACCGGTTTGGCTCAGTGAATAGAGCGTCAGCCTGCGGACTGAAAGGTCCCAGGTTCAATTCCGGTCAAGGGCATGTACCTTGGTTGCAGGCACATCCCCAGTAGGAGGTGTGCAAGAGGCAGCTGATCGATGTTTCTAGCTTTCTATCCCTTTCTCTTCCTCTCTGTAAAAACTCAATAAAATATATGTTTTTTTAAAAAGATAATTGCTTCAGTATTTCTAACCTTGAATAGTATTTATCAATATTTCTATGGTTTATTTCCTTACAAAAGATACTAAAATTATAATCCTGTGTATGTATAATTGGAAAATCTTCCTTATGGCCTCCATAAGTTTAAAGTCACGATGACTCTCAGGAAGGATTAAAACGTAGAATATAAAAGTACACCAAACAGGGGAGGGGAACAAACTAATTCGGGTGAAACAGCGATTTAATTTTAAATTAACTAACAATCTATGAAGTTTAACCCAACCTTAACTTTCTCTAACCCTCAAGGCACATGAAGATCCCATGTATGACATCATCCGAGAGAACAAAAGACATGAGAAGGATATAAGGTGAGGTTGTCCTGATGACAACAAGACCCTCTTAAAGTTTTGAATTGTGTTAAGCTGGAAACAGCTCTTCTGTCAGAGGAGGAGTGTAACGAAGGTGGGGCCTAACTGCGCAGTACTTGGGGGTCAGGAGCGGCCACTGAAACTGGCCAGTGTTCCGCAATGAGCAGGGTGTCTGCTCCCTTATCTTAATGCCGTGGGTGTGGCCAGGTCTGCTGAAACCATGAATGGCTGATGTTGGCAGCCCTCATTCTACTGTATGATTGCTTCTCTTTCATATGATTGTCCTTCAGGGATCTGAGCTATTGTTAAACATAAAGATAGAATGAAAAAATACGTTTTTATTTTTTCAAATTTGTGGTCTTCAGTTATAATTGTTGAGGCGATAAATTACCTCGTATGAACTTGAGTAGTGGGGGCATGATTTAGGAAAGGCTATATCTGTTAGAAGGTACAATAGGAGGGCCTATAGAAACATGCAGAAATTGCCTTAGCTGGTTTGGCTCAGTGGATAGAGTGTCAGCCTGCCGACTGAAGGTTCCTGGGTTCGATTCCAGTCAAGGGCACATGCCTGGGTTTCGAACTCGATCCCCAGTAGGGGGCATTCAAGAGGCAGCCGATCAATGATTCTCTCTCATCACTGAACTTTCTATCTCCCCTTTCCCTTCCTCTCTGACATCAATAAAAAATATATTTTAAAAAGAAGAAAAATGAAACATGCAGAAATATTTAGGGTAATGGTAAGGATACAGAACACTTACACAGCCCTATAGAATAGGCACGGATGTGGACAGGAAGGGGAAACATGAAAAACTAAAAATAAATACTGTGCATAATGAGGTGATTATTTGTGACTTTTTTTTACCCTCACTAATAATCTTTCTTTTTTAATTATTTTTAAGCTGTAATGGTTTCTGGTTCTGTGTCCGGTGTTCTCTGTAGGATACAGCAGTTAAAGCAGCTGCTGGAGGATTCCACCTCAGACGACGACGGGAGCAGCTCCAGCTCCTCGGAGTGCAGGGAGAGACACAAGAAGAGGAGGAAGAAGGAGAAGCATAAGAAAAAGAAGAAAGAGAAGAGAAGGAAGAAGAAACGGAAGCACAAGTCTTCCAAGTCCAGTGAGAGCTCGGACTCGGACTGACAGCCGCCCGCCTGTCCGTGTTCTCGGCTCAGAATCCCACGCTGGGCCGGGAGAGAGGCCGGGGCCGGAGCGGGACACCCCGGAGCCATCCGGTGTCTCACACACGAGTGACTTCTCCCCCCCCTGCCGGGGAAGCTGGGACCCGAGAGGGACTGTCCTCCAGGCGCCGGTCCGGACAGGCCTGCCGGTCCTGCTGCTGCCGGGCATGCGGCCCGCGGTGCCCGGAGAGTCGGGGTCCGGACGACAGAACCGAGGACACCCTCCAGGGGCCGCCGCCTCCACACGGGGCTGCCGAGTCCCCGGCTTCAGGCTCCGCCTCTGGTCTGTTGTTGAAGATAATAAAAGCTCATTATTTATTTTTCAAATCTATTTTTTTATTTCTAAATAATACATGCATGTGTTCCAAATTTAAATGGTATATAAGGTTTAGTTATGAAAACTCTTCCTCTCCCTTTCTCCCCCAGCTTCCCCAGTTCCCTTCCCCGATGGCTACCAGTGCTACCAGTCTATTGGTAAGTCTTCCAGATAAGCCTTATAAATCACAAGCACACGGAGGGCTGTTTTACACAAGTGCTCCACACATTCCTCTGCACTTGGCTTTATCCTGACGTGTGAAACTATTTTACAGCCAAGTACCTTTGCATTGCTGCACCAAAGGGTGTGTGTTTATAGCACCTGAGACGATGTGCTGACTGGGAAGAAGGGGTTCCTGTAACTACAATGGAAAAGCTGGTGTGGCTACGTCATATCTAACTCGAATGGATCTTCCTGCCCAAACCCTAAGAATTTCCCAGAGTAAGTGACTCAGAAAATTGTTAAGAATATAAGGGAATTACTGTACTGAGTCAGCTACTCACACCCCAAAATATCCCTCACTTCCTTCCTCTTCCTGGGTAAGCACAGCCCACCTGGGCCTCAGCAGCAGCAGCTGCCTGTCGGGGTGGCGCCTGCAGCTGAGGCAGAGCATGTCTTGTTCTTTGCTGAGCACAGTGGAGCGAGATCTTGCTCACAAGTTGTGTCCCTCCCTATCCAGCAGGTTCTGTTGCTATTACCGGGGTTCCAGAAGCTTTCTATTAATTTCTGGTCTCTTTCCCTAGGGGTTGAGGGACCCTTCCTGCAGACATGGGTCCTCCCAAACTGCCCTCTCCTGCAGGCCTGGTCCCCCCCAACTGCTCTCCCCTGCAGACCTAGTCCCCCCAACTGCTCTCCCCTGTAGGACTGAGTCCTTCCCAGCTGCCCTTTTCTGCAGGCCTGGTCACCCCCAACTGCTCTCCCCTGCAGGCCTGGTCCCCCCTCCCCCAACTTCCCTTCCCTGCAGCCTGGTCACCTCCAACTTCCCTCTTCTACAGGCCTGGGTCCTCCCCCAACTGCCCTTCCCTTCAGGCCCGGTTGCCCCCAACTTCTCTCCTCTGCTGGCCTGGTCAACACCAACTGCCCTCCGTTGCAAGCCACCTTGTGTCCACATGGGGGCAGCTATCTTGTGTGTTGAAGTGATGGTCAATTTGCATATTACTTTAATTAGATAAGATTGGAATGACATCTATAATAAAGTATAATATGCTGATTAGACCAGACATCCTTCTGGGCATCCTCCCGGATGAAGCCAGGGTCCCAGGTGCCTACCAGCAGCCTCAGGGAAGCCCTGATCACAGACACCTGCTGGTGGCTGGAGGGAGGGAAGCCTGGGTCCTGGGTGCTAGAGGGAAGCCGGTGCCGGCAGCTGGGGAAGGAAGGCCTACTCTTGCATGAATTTCATGCATCAGGTCTATAGTTGTTTAATAAAATTATGTAGGTTTCACCCTGGCCTGAAAGTTCAGTTGGTTAGTGTCTTCCCAATATACCAAGGTTGCTGGTTCAATCCCCGATCAGAGCACATACAAAAATCAACCAATGAATACATGAATAAGTAGAACAAGTCGATGTCTCTTTTTCTCTCTTCCTTCCTCTCCCTTTTTCCCTATCTTCTCTTCTTCCCTCCCTCCTTTCCTCAGTCTTTCTTTAAAAAAAAAAAAAAAAAGAAGTCAATAAAAGTTATATAGCCTTAGCCGGTTTTGCTCAGTAGAGCTTTGACCTGCAGACCAAAGGGTCCAGGGTTTGATTCTGGTCAAAGGCACATACCCCTGCAGGCTCCTCCCTGACAGGGGCCCTGGTCCGGGCTATTGCCGGAGGCAACCAATGGATATGTTTCTCTCATCAGTTTCTCCGTCTTTCCCTCCCTCCCATTCTCCCTAAAAATCAAAGGAAAACATCCCTGGGTGAGGATTAATAAGAACAAAAACAAAAAAAGCTTTGGGGCAGGTAAACACATAGAAGTGCTGGAAGACATATGCCCGGAGGGGGCAGGGAAACCACACCCTTTCCTCACACCCTGCCCTATGCATCTCTTCCACCTTTATTTCATTTACATATGGGGATCTGCTTCAGCAAAATCAAACCCAAGGCAAGGACACTGGAACCTCCAAGTGACAGCCAGTCGCCAGCCGCACGGGTGACAACCTGGGTATGTGAGTGGCATGAGGGTGGTGGGCAGTCCTGTAGGACTGAGCCCTTCACCGGTGGGCTGAGCTTAGACCACATTGGGTCCTCACATGCACATATCCCCCTGCAGACACTCATGGCTCTCCCATCACACCAACATGTGCAATGCACTTCCTGCTCTTCCAAATAAGCCCTAATTAACCTTTGTGGCATCTAGTCAAACTTAACCTGCACCATTTCTTGGAAGGTTGTCCCTACAAACTGACCAAGTGACTGTCTACATCTTTATACAAAGACTGTTCCTTTAAAACTTCTAAAACTTCCTTCCTAGGAGCAGGCACTGGACGGAAGTCCATGACACTAGCAGCCACCCTTGGTCAGTGCTATTATCCACAACCTGCTATGTGCCTGGTCTCCATCTATTAAAATGAGCAAGACAGTCTATTCCTTATCTAAGAGTCCCTGGAAATTATTAGAAGCACACACAATGACCCAAATCTATAGGTTATCAGTGATGTGGCCTTTTTGGGAGGGAAAGAAAATAGTCAATCTCAAACATGCAATTCAATGAACTTTCATAACATAAAATTCACTCCAAAGACTTTTGTTTCTGTAATAGCTTTATTAGTTGAAATCCAGACATCACATGTTCTTGCCCATCATGATACATTCAGCTCTTCTTTTGAGCTGGAACTCAGTAATCTGCTTCCCAAGAATGGAATACACTCCCTAGCCAGTGGAAAGAGTATTGCTCTATGTACTGAAGGGTCCAAGGTTCAATTCCAGTCAAGGGCATGTACCTCGGTTTCAGATCAGCCCTGACTGGGGGGTATGCGGAGGCACCAATCCATGTGTCTGTCTCCCTCCCTTCCATTCTCTCTAAAAATCAATCGAAAAATATCCTCAGGCGAGGATTACTAAAAAGAGAGAGGGAGGGAGGGAGGGAGGGAGAGAGAGAGAGAGAGAGAGAGAGAGAGAGAGAGAGAGAGAGAGAGAGAGAGAGAGAGAGAGAACCAATACCCATTTTCCCTTTCTACCTTTAGGATAAAACGAAGGCTCTTGACATCTCGCCTGAGCTTAGTTACCAGTCCTTCCTTTACGCCACCGCAGGCAGGGTGACCTCTACAGGCTGTAAAGCAACTGAACCCTGACGCCCGCGGACTGGGTGCTGGAGGTGTGGCCGGGATACTCAATATCAAGGCTCGGTGTAAAGGAGAGCCTGTCCTTAAGATACTAAACTTCCAGTACCCCGAGGTCATGGCCTCGGTTGTAGGCTTAATTCCTAGCCAGCTGGGAGTCAACCAATCAATGTTTTTCCCTCCCTATTTTTCCCCCTCCCTTTTATTCTCTTAACAAAATAATAATAATTCCACATAAACCACAACTTACTATCATTAGCAACATCAGCAATTAAATGTGAAAAACCATAAAATAACATTACACAGAAAATCTTTGGCTCCAACCCATTTTGTAACCTGAGGTCTTTACACATGCCTGCTATCCAGCTAGAATGGTGACAATTTTCATTTGCTCAGCAGCAGAGTTAAATCTACAACCCCCTATCCTAACCATTCAACCCAGCTCTCCAACTGTTACCTCCCAGCCACCATCTGCTGACTGTGTCTCAACTCTAACTTGGAATCCTCTTTGCAAAGTCTATAAATATGAGCACCTAAAGCATAAGTGAAAACTCAATTTTAAAATGGAGAATTATCGCCCTAACTGGTTTGGCTCAGTGGATAGAGATTCAGCCTGTGGACTCAAGGGTCCCAGGTTTGATTCCGGTCAAGGGCATGTACCTTGGTTGCAGGCACATCCCCAGTGAGGGGGTATGCAGGAGGCAGCTGATTGATGTTTCTTTCTCATCGATGTTTCTAACTCTCCTTTCCTCTCTGTAAAAAAATCAATAAAATATATTTTTTTAAATGGAGAATTACCATTGATCTAGTTGCCTCTGGAACCAGGACCCAAAAGGAAACCACTGGACAATTAAGGAGGCCGAGCCCATTAGTCGCTTCTATTCCATTCCTGAGACAATGTCACAGGATCCAATGCCTCCTGGGTGATGCTATGTTCTGAGAGACTTGTTGTCCTATATCTTCTCATAGTCCTCTTTTTCGTAGGACAGCAGGCTCCTAGAGATGCCCTCATACTCATCATTCTTCTTGTTGATCTTACTGCGGCAGAGCCAGAGAAGCAGAGAACAGAAATAGCTTCCCCAGGATTCCTCCCGATCAAACCTTTTAGAACTCAGACCACTAACTTCTTCTTCAAAGACCCATTCTATCTCACACGCTTTGTCTTCCAACGCACACTCATCTGAAATGTTCAAAGTAATTTCCTTGGTCAAAGTAGCAACTTCGTTCTTCCCTGTTAAGAATGCAGCCCTGGGCTCCTTTAATTCCCTGCTCCTGGGCGTCTTCCTCGGGGCCGCCGCGGTGCAGTTCGGTGCCTCCTCACTCACCAAGGGCATTCGCTCAGGGGAGTCCTCCAGCTCTGCATCTTCCACCCAACCTGTATCACGGTGGACGGCTTCATCGGTTTTGTTAGACTGGGCCAACCGGGCAGCGGAGGGCCAGCTGCCCTGCTCTCCCACCTCCTCTCTGCCCAGGCCCCCACCCAGCACCGCCTCTCCCCCTGCTCCCTTCCTCCCTCCTAGTGAGGCCGAAGGGGATCTCCCCAGCTCCGCACACTCCAGCCAGTTCATGTCACACTGGACGGCTTCATTGAACTCCTTATACTGGGCCAACGGGGCAGCCAAGGGCAGGTGCCCCAGGAGGTAACGGTCCATCCCTCCTTTTTCCTCTTCACACAGTTTCTCCAGGGAGGGGGCCAAGACATGAAGGTTACAGAGCACGCCCCTGCTTTCACGGGAACTCAGTGAAACCCTATTGTGCCACGGCTGCTGACGTTTGGCCTGGGTCCCTTCCCTTCTCATTTTCCCCCCGTGGCCACTGCAGTGCCAGAAATCAGGTCTTTGGTTAGGTGCAGTGGGCAAAGGGGACTGTGGTACGTGGAAGTCCAAATGCTTCCTGGGTGCCAATGACCCTGGAAAATACAGATTTTCATGTCTGAATCCTAGAAAGAAAACACAGTAATTATTTTGTCTCCTGCAGCAGTCACAACAGATAGCCAATATGCATCTGAATGGCCACATACAGTTATCAATCAGTAATCAATGGTCCTCAGGTCCTCCCTGGATAACCCAGAATTCAACAAATAAAGGAGCAATGACTCAAACTGTGGGGGCCCCCTAAATCCTTCTTCAGGACTCCAGTAGTTATCTGTTCTGACTGGCAGGTCCCCAGGACAGCAAATTATCAGTATCACTCAATGATTTTTTTATGTATTTTTATTGATTTCAGAAAGGAAGGGAGAAGAATAGAAAGATAGAAACATCAATGATGAGAGAGAATCATTGATCGGCTGCCTCCTGCATGCCCTACACTGGGGATCGAGCCCTCAACCCGGGCATGTGCTCTGACTGGGAATTGAACCGTGACCTCCTATTCATAGGTTAATGCTCAATCAGTGAGCCACACCGGCCAGGCCGTAATGACAGAATAGTGCTTCTGGTCCACTCCCTCCACTTACAGTATTTGAATGTCTTTTCACAGCCTAAGCTCCTCACCTCATTATCCGGTGTCTCACTGTATCCTCTCATTACTCCCCACAAATAGCACAGACTCTAGCCATAGATGGATTCGTTCACTACCCCAACTTCCCTTCCCTTTCCTGGGACCCTTCTCCACACCCCTCCAATCGCTACCAAAATATACCCACC
Organism: Vespertilio murinus; assembly: GCA_963924515.1. Lineage (NCBI taxonomy): Eukaryota > Metazoa > Chordata > Mammalia > Chiroptera > Vespertilionidae > Vespertilio > Vespertilio murinus. The sequence goes on from OZ004712.1 coordinate 5,693,388, forward strand.
AGGAGGTCACAGCTCAATTTTCAGTCAGGGCACTGAAGACTCGCTCCCCAGTGTGAGGCATGCAAGAGGTAGCTGATCAATTATTTTCTCTCATCATTGATGTTTCTCTCTCTCTCTCTCCCTTCATTTTTAGTTATTTTCTTTGTGTGTGTGTTTTTAATCCTCACCAGAGGATATTTTTTCATGGATTTTTAGCGAGAAAAAGAGAGAGAAAGACAAAGAGAAGCTCTGAGGTGAGAGAAGCACAAGGATAGGTTGTCTCCTGCACACGCCCACTCAGGGCCCGGGGCCAGGGAGGAGGCAGTAACCAAGGTACTTGCCCTTGACTGGAATCCAGCCAGGGACCCTTCAGTGTGCTTTATCCACTGAGCCAACCCAGTTAGGGCAATTAAAAAAATACGTATTTTTTTTTAAAGAAAATAAAGAGAGTGGGAGAAGATGTATTTTATTTTTTTTTAAATATATTTTATTGATATTTTACAGAGAGAAAGGGAGAGAGATAGAGAGCCAGAAACGTTGATGAGAGAGAAACATCAACCAGCTGCCTCTTGCACACCCCCTAATGGAGATGTGCCCGTAACCAATGTACATGCCCCTGACGGGAATCGAACCTGGGACCTTTCAGTCCGCAGACCGACGCTCTACCACTGAGCCAAACCAGTTTCGGCAGATGTATTTTATTTTAAAGCAAGAAAAGTCTCCAGGGATAAAAGGGGGCATTACCTAAAAGCCAATTGTTCACTGAGACACAGCAATCCCTTGTGTGCCCTTAACAGAGGGTGAAACTACAGGAGCCGGGCCGGCTAGAAGGGTCAATGGGGGAAGAAAAGGGGTCATATGCAATACTTTTAACAATAAAGATTTAATTAAAAATATAAACTACAGAGGCTCTTTAGACCACAACTGAACTAATGTAGAAAATAATAAGGCAGCTGGAAAAATCCCCAAACATTTTGAGATTAAACACACTGCTGAACACATTTGTGAATGAAGTCTCAGGAGAAATTAAATATTTTGAACATAAAAGCAGGGAAATTTATACCATTGAATGCATGTATTAGAAAAGATCTAAAAGTCATTCAGCTTCTATGCCTGCTAGCTCAGTTGATTGCAACATCGGTCTGTACACCAAAAAGGTTGTGAGTTCAATCCCTGGTTGGGATGTATATAGAAGGCAACCCATAGATGTTTTCACACATTAATGTTTCTTCCCGCCTCTCTATGCCTTCCTCTCTTAAAAAAAAAAAAAGATCATTGAACATACCCTCAGGTTAGGATTAAAAAAAATAATAGAAATTATCTAGCTTCTAACAAAGGAATGTAGAAAAACAGAGTAAATTAAATCCAAAGAAATAAACATTACAGCAGAATCATTGAAACTGAAAACAGGAACTCAATAGGGGAACCTACCAAAAGCTGACACACTAAAAAGAGCAAAAATTGGTACCGGGTAATCCTCTAGCCAAGCTAAGTAAAAAGACAAAAACTACAAATATCAGAAATGAGAGCAAACAGCTGCCAAAACCAGGGGCATTTACCTTACTATTGACACAATTTTCATAACTAGATAAAAATGGGCCGATTCCTTAAAAGACAGTATTTGCCAACACCCAACTGGAAATGGACTGAGTAGGTCGATTTTTATTAAAGAACTTGAATAATAACCTTCCAAAACATAAAAAACATCAGATCCAAAAGGGTCACATTTAAGGGGGAAAAAATCAAAAATAGATCAATGGAAAAACATAAGAGAATCCACAAATAGACCACATCAATATAATCAACTAGTCTTTAACTCAGTAGCAAAGGAAATACAAATCGTTTTCCTCACACAATTAGTTCCTCTAACATTTCAACTTCCCTATCAGTTAGGGATCTCCAGAAAGAGCCAAGGAACGTTTATATACGGGAAAAAACTCTTCTTTAAGGAATTGGCTCACAGGGAGATGTAAGTCCAAAATCCGACAGGTAGGCGGCCAGCCACACCAGCGACATGGCTGGCGTCCATAGGCCCTATACTGACACAATTCCTCCCGGCTTGGACTGCAACCTTGAAAATGCCACCAACAGCTCCTACTACCCAGAGAGATGTAGTCACTGATAAACTCAACCGCCCTCCGGATCACACCTAGTTTGGGGAAAAGATGAGTAGGGTACACAACATGCTTTATCTACAGATGGGGACACAAGAATGAGGGTAAGGCCCCAGAAATACTCTTTGCTACTGAGTAAAGAGTCACTGAAATACTACTGAGATAAGAGAATCACTAACTCCTACTCAGTTCACCTGGCCCGCCCTACATACCTCTTTAAACCCCACTTATCTCTAATTGGTTTGGTGTGGTTTGTTTTTTTGTTTGTTGGGGGTTTTTTTTGTGTTTTATTTTTTTTTAGAGGGGAATGGAGAGGGAGAGAAATCAATGCGAGAGCCTTCCATCATGCCCAGACCAGGGATGGAAACTGCAACCTGGGCATGTGCTCTGATCGGGAATCAAGCCCAGGACCCCTCAGGGCACAGGATGATGCTCCAACCAACTGAGCAACACCGGCCTAGGCAAACCCCCTTCCCTTGAAGCCACTTATTCATTCTTCCCAGGGTATTTTTTTCACTTCAGTGTAGAAGACTTTACAGTTTGTAGGCCTCGTGGAAACAATTACGGGAGCTCTGGGTCAACTCTTCCACCCAGACTGGTCTCAGAACTGAGGTTTTGGTTGGACTGCTGGGTGACCGCAGGCAACTCACTAACTGTCCTGGCCTCCGTCCCCTTACTTGTGAAGCAAGGGCAGCAACACCTGGCTCATGAGGTTGTTGAGAGGTGGCAGAGAATCACTCCGAGCATTTAGCAGAGTACCTGGCACGGCGCTAGATTCACGTTTTACCTATTAATGGGAACTTCTGAGCTGCCACAAGGGAGAAGAAAAGTTTATAAAAACCTTCGGGCGTTGGAGACACCAGAAAACCTTCAGGCTTTGGTTTAGGAGGGTGCCCGACCCCATTGGACTTCTATACAGATTCCTTACCTGCCCCAGGTGCAGAGAGTGGACTGCAGGTATGATTCTGGCCCCAGCACTTTGAGCTAGGCTGCCAAGCCTCCCCATCCAGGTTAAAAAAGGGCGTGGGTTCGTTTTCCTCAGAAGGCCTCTTTTCTTCTGAAGAGTTCATCTTCTGGGCTGAAAAAAACAAAAAACACAAAACAGATGTTCGCATTTTGGAAAGGACCATTGCTCTCTGTCGGGTGCAATGCTATGAAAGTAGAGAAGTCGCCGAAATCGGTTTGGCTCAGTGGATACAGCGTCGGCCTGCGGACTCAAGGGACCCAGGTTCGACTCCAGTCAGGAGCATGTACCTTGGTTGCGGGCACATACCGACTGCGGGTGTGCAAGAAGAGGCAGCTGGTCGATGTTTCTCTCTCACTGATGTTTCTCACTCTCTATCCGTCTCCCTTCTCCCTTCCTCTCTGTAAAACATCAACTTTAAAAAAAAAAAAAAGTCATCCTAGGCCTCTGGCAGGTTCCCCGCCTTCTCCTCCCGCTCACCGGGCAGCCAGGACCCGGAGGGCTGCACTGCACCTGGGGCCCCAGGTTGTGCCCAGAGGCCTAGGTTCCCGGGGGGGAGGCGGAGCCGGGAGATGCGGAGAACCCAGCGCTGCCCCCCCCGCGCGGGGCCTGGGCTGTCTGGTCCTCAGGCCGGGCTTCCCACGTGCCCAGCCTCCCCGGGCCCAGCCCCTCTCCAGTTTAGGGGTGAACCCCAGGGCTCCACTAACGCCACAGACAGACACCCGTTCCCGCCCGCCTCACGCCCTCCGCAAGGCCCCTGCCCCGCCCCGGGCACACCGACCCGCTCTAATCCTCTGGCCTGCCTTCCGCAACCGGGGATGTCTGCCATGTCGGTGGCGCCCTCGCCCGCCCTTATAAGCGCTACCGAGCGGCACGTGCTGCGTGGTTCCTGGTGCGCAGGCGCAGGCCCTTCCCCGCGCATGCGCCCTGGGCAAGGACGCCCCGCCCCCTGGCCCGCTGGCTCCGCCGGAAGGAAGGAACAGAGCGGCTCTGCGCCCGCCCCGGGAGCAACCTCAGCCCTTCCCTCTGGGCCCACCTGCTGCGTGTAGACGCCCTGGAGTGGGCTCCTTCCCAGAACCGGACAGTTCCTTGCCCCCCTCCCAGTTCCTAACTCCCCCTCCATTAGTGCTTTGTGTTTTGTTTTTAAATATATTTTATTGATTTTTTACAGAGAATGGAACCTGGGACCTTTCAGTCCGAAGACCAACGCTCTACCACTGAGCCAAACCGGTTTCGGCAGTGCTTTGTGTTTTGTTTGTTTTGAGAATATATATATATTAATATATATATATATTAATTATTATATATATATAATATATATATATAATATATATATTAATATATATATATATTAATTATTATATATATATAATATATATATAATATATATATATATATTAATTATTTCAAAAAGGGAGAAACAGCAATGGTGAGAACGAATCAATGATTGGCTGCCTCCTGCAGGGCCCCTATTGGGGATGAGCTCACAACCCAGGCATGTGCCCTTGACCTGAATAGAACCCAGGACCCTTCAGTCCACAGGCTGGCGCTCTACCCACTGAGCCAAACAAGATAGGGCTGTTTTTGTTTGTTTTCAAAATCTATTTTTATTGATTTCAGAGAGGAAGGGAGAGGGAGACAGAGATAGACACATCAAGGATGAGAAAGAATCATTGATTGGCTGCTTCCCAAGTGCCCCCTCCTAGGGATGGAGTCTGAAACCCAGGCATGTGCCGGGATGGAAAATCTAACCCCTATCTCCTGGTTCCTGGGTTGACCCTCAACCACTGAGCCGTCTCCACCAGCCAGGCAACTGCTTGGCCTTCTTACAGTGTTTTACTGGCTTCTCTTCCCAAACTTCTCTCTCTGTGTTCCTGGTCTCCAGATTATAGTCCTAAGGTTTCTTCCCTTTTATGCCACTTCACATCTTCACCCATTCTCAGCGCTTCAAGTACAACCATCATACTGCTCACTCCCAAATCTCCATCTTCATTCTATCTACTAGATACTTACATCTCAACAGAAGACTTCTCCTGTTAGGACATGCACAAGTGACGACTTCTGTACACACCTTGGAATGGGAAGCCACATTCCAGCGTACTGTTAACCTCCACAGGTGGCATACCAGTTGGGAAGCTCTATTAACTATGTGTGTGTAGACATGTTATTTAGACAATACGTATAGTTTCCACCCAGCCGAGTACATGGAGCGGCTGTAGGCTTGGAACTGTCTCTGGCAGTATTTTTTAATATATTTTATTGATATTTTACAGAGAGGAAAGGAGAGAGATAGAGAACTAGAAACGTTGATGAGAGAGAAACATCGACCAGCTGCCTCTTGCAGCTGGGGATGTGCCCGAAACCAATGTACATGCCCTTGACCGGAATCGAACCCGGGACCCTTCAGTCCACAGACTGACGCTCTACCACTGAGCCAACCCGGTTTCGGCAGTATTTTTGAACTGTAACTTCTTTATGTTGCCCAACAGTTGGAGAGCCGTAAGATTTAATAATCATTAGATCTGGGGGCAGGGTGTATAATCTTGAGGACCCCGAAATAAACTGTGGTTCAAAGGCCTTTCAACCTCCTCTTGGTGGCAGGTCAGAGCCAAGATTTTCATGAGAAATAATGCATTCGTTTTAGTGCAATTTAATATCCCCTGCTCTTCTTTCCATGTGTGATGTTCTTCTTTTACTTTCCCCCCTAGAATCTACAGTTTCATTCTGGGCAAGTGTTTCATTCTGTGCTTGTTTGAAATGGCCACCTGGGTGGATGAAAGGAATGGACATTGGAGGGACTGTAGCAATGCAGAGATAGGCTGAATGTAGACGTATTCCTCTGTACCCTCTGAGGCACAAAAATGCCCATAAAACTGTGCTGTTTGCCGACCAGGAAACAGAGACTACAGATAGCTATGTGGCAGATTCCCAGGGGGAAGGCTCTGAACGTGGCTGGTAAGTCAGACTGATGCAAGTAGCCCTAAGGAGCTACAGATGGGTTTTGATTCCGTTTCCATGGCTCCCAAGGGTAGCAAGTCAGTGGTTTCAAGGGAGATTAGGTGTGAGGTTAAGACAGGAAAGAAAGAAGCTAAGGAGATTCCTTGACAAGTGGAATAAGGGAAACTGAGGCAATATAATTATACAAGGCCAAACAATATGAGCAATTTACAGCCAGCTAATGAATCGCAAAGTTTTATCTTTCCTAACCAAGGACACTAAGGAGCAAATGGTTTATATATCCCTCTTCAATTATGTTCTTTTTTTTTTTTTTTAATCTTCACCTGAGGATATTTTCCCATTGGTCTCTCAGAGAGAGTGAAAGAGAGAGGGAAAGACAGAGAGAAACATCGATGTGAGAGAAACCCATTGATTGGTTGTCTCCTGTACACATCCTGACCAAGGCCTCTGGGCCAGGGAGGAGCCTGCAACCAAGGCGGAATCGAACCTGGGATCCTTTGGTCCGCAGGCCAACGCTCTATCCACTGACCCAAACTGTCTAGGGCTTCAATGATATTCTTGATGATATTCTTTAAAATGAAGCTAACCAAAAAATAACCCCTGACCCCTCTGTTGCACTTTTTTTTTTTTTTTTTTAAGGGAACACTTATGTGGTAAGTCACAGAGGTTAGAAGAAATGGGCTTGGGAAACAAGTGATCCGAGGGAAAGGAAGGACCCCTGGAGCTTGGGAGTGAGGCAGCTAATGGGACGGTGTGTGGGCAGGGAGGGTTAGAAGAAAGGGAGCTGCACGTGTGGCACAGAGACAAGGGCTTCCCCAAGGCCACACTGGCTGCTGGCCGGGTAGCTCACTTGGTTAGAGCGTCCTCCCATACTCTAAGGTTTCAGTTTTGGTCCCCAGTCAGGGCACATACAAGAAGCAACCAATGAATGCGTAAATAAATGGAACAATAAATTGATGTTTCTTTCTCACTCCTTTCCTTTCTCTCCCCCACCCTTTCCTTTTTCTCTCCCCATCTCTTTTTTTCTCTTTCCCCCCTTCTCTTATTTCCTCTTTTTCAAATCAACAAATAATTTTTCCCACCAATTTTTTATTAAGGTATTATATGTGTACATTGCTTACCATTGCCCCCCCCATACATGCCCTCCCTCCCCAGAGTTTTGTGTCCATTGGTTGTACCTATATGCATGCATACCAGTCCTTCTGTTGATCTGTTATCTCCCCTAGATCATCCTACCCTCCCCACTGTCATTTGACAGTCTGCTTGTTGCTTTACTGTCACTATATCTATCTTTCTGTTCATTAGTGTATAATATTCTTTATTATCCATAAATGAGTGAGAATATGTGGTGTTTCTCTTTCATTGACTGGCTTATTTCACTCAGCATGATGTTCTCCAATTCCATCTGGGTTGCTGCTAATGATGAGAATTCCTTCTTTTTCGTGGCAGCATAGTATTCCATTGTGTCAATGTACCATAGTTTTCTGCTCCAATCATGTGCTGACGGGCACCTAGGCTGTTTCCTAATCCTAATAGTGCGGGACATACTTGTCTTTTTGTGACTGGCTTATTTCTCTCAGTAAAGTCCTCCGGGTCCATCCTTACTGCCGAACCTTGCAGAATCTCCTCCTTTTTAAAGGCCTATGGTCTTCCTTTTGAAATGGATGCCACCTATTCCTTATCCACCCACCTGGGCAGGGGCATCTCTGCTCTTCTGAATGGGCGGCCGTGGGCTCAGGAGCTGGTGGCTGAGCGCCCGGAGCTGCAATCGCTGGGTCCATGGCGGCTCTACTTTTAATAACCGGAGGAACGTCCACGCTGTTTCCCGCAGCGGCTGCGCCCATTCACATGTCCACGAACGGTGCATGAGGTCTCCCCACCAGCACATCAGCGCTTTCTCTTCTGTTGTTGTTGCTGCTTTTTCATAAAGGCCATCCTAACTGTGTGCGAAGCTTCCTGGCGGCTTTGATTTGCATTTCCGGATGGCGCTGAGCATGTTTCCAGAAGCTTGTCGGCCATGTGTCTAGCTGGGCCTTTGGCGGCCCATTTTTAACCTGGGTTTCCTTCTGTGGGCCAGACGTTGGGAGTTCTTTACATATTCTTTTTTCCCCATTTCCTTATCCCCAACTCGAGGATCTTTCCCCACTGATTTTGAGGGAGAGTGGAAGGGAGAGTGACGGACAGAGAAACGCCGATGTGTCTCCTCACATCCACGGGCTGCCTCCCCAGGGCCCCGAACAGGCCGGGGGTTGGGCCCGAAACAGGCCGGGCATCGAACCCGGGACACTCTACCCACCGAACCGCATTGGCTAGGGCGCCCCCTTTAATTATAAAAATCGTGGCAATTGTTCTGTACACACGGCTGAGCTAAACGGTATTACCACAGTACGGACTCGTTACCTACCGGAGGAGCAGAAGTGAAATCTGGAGATGAGGTGTCATCGTTTCAATAACGTGTGCTCCTGCCCTAACGGTAAGAAGGACCCCTTGTCAGACACGTGGTTTGAAAATTCTCCCTCACGTTCCCTGAGTCCCTCTTGGCGCGCAGCCCTCAGCCGTACGTCACCGCCGACGCCACTGCGCGGGTTAGGCGGCGGCGCCGCGCGGCATTCTGGGGGTTGTAGTCCAGGAGGCTGGACGTCGCGGAACCTTTTTTTTTTTTTTTAATGGACCAAGTCTGGAATCGGATTCCTATTGGGTGAAGCTAGAATGAACCCCAGCGTGGCCCTCATTAGCAGAGACAGATAATTAATACAATTCCCTTTTCAGCGCTTGGAGAGCGCCCGGACCTTGGCTGGGATAGGCCCACCTTCCGCCTCGCCCCCCCTCCCTGAGGCAGGCCACGCCCTCCCGCCTTTAGCCTGTCCCCGCCCCCCCGGCGCTCGGGGCGGGGCTTGTTCCGGGGGCGGGGCCAGCTCCTGGCGGCGGGGGCGGGGCGTCCTGGCCTTCCCGGCCCGCGCCCCGCAGGCCCCCGCGGCCCGGAGCCCGGCTCTCTTCCGCTCGGGAGGCGCGCGGGGACCCGTCCATGGACCGGGCGGCCGTGGCGAGGATGGGCGCGGTGGCGAGCGCCAGCGTGTGCGCCCTGGTGGCGGGCGTGGTGCTGGCCCAGTACATCTTCACCTTGAAGAGGAAGACGGGGCGGAAGACCAAGATCATCGAGATGGTGAGTGCGGGCGCCCGGCGCGCGGGAGAGCCGGGGAGGGGGCCCGCGGGCTGGCATGCCAGGGGCGCCCCGAGGACCGATCGGGACCCCGCGCTTGGCGGCACTCGGGGGCCTCGGCTCTGTCTCCCTCTGAAGCAGAAAGGCAGCGAATAGGTGGTAAGGAAAGGAGCGATCTACCTCCTGCTGCAAAGTCCGTTTCTGGAGGGAGAAGCCGAGCCTCTGGACGGTTCCCTCCTTCCCGCACCCCTGCACCCCCTGGCCCCGGCCCAGTCCCCTCAGCGGAGGGCTGCGCCTGCACCGGGGCTGGGGCGGGGTGGACCAGGAGCCCGTGTACCTGCTCCGCGGTTACAGAATGCCACTAATCCAGTCCGAGTTCCGAGCTGTTTATTTTGTATTTGTATTTGAGTGTTATTTATTTCTCCTGGTCTCAAACCGCCGAGAGGTATCTTTGTGATCATTTTAACCCCAAGCCTCTCGCATAGCATTTTAGAAGTCTATATACAATGTTATTGTAATAGAATGTTTCGAGAATTCTATTTGAGGAGCATTATAAGGAATGTTTGCAACAAAGTCAGAGGTGTGTTTTTTTTAAAAAAAAATTACAGTTCATTAATCAAGACAGGTAACCCACGGAGTTGCATTCCCATGTACTTACTGGAGTATATTCTCCGGGTAGATTCCAGGTGAACATCCGGAGTCACGTATTTGTGACAAATCAGTTGACAGTCTACGACTCTACTAAACACTAATCACTTTAGGTTCATGTACTACTTAGAATATTTCAGCCCCAGCGATATGATCTGATGGGTCAGATAAACTGTTTGGCTGCTTTTGGCCACAGGTTGAGTACAGAAATACTTTCCATTACTAAGAGTAAAAAAAAAAAAAAAAAATTAACTCCTTCATGTCTCATATGTCAATGATATTTCTAGGTTGTTTATTGTTAGCGTTCGATTATTCTTGGGTTATTACTTCTTTTCTCCACTTGTATACCCACAGCAGAAAGTTTTTATCTCAGACATTTCATTTAGTTGACAGTGCTGTCCCGTGGAGAGAACTTGGGTGTCTTCTTTGTGTCCCAGACCAAGAATTTATTCACGAGTATCTTTATGTGACCCATAAAACTTAATTTTATGTCAGGAAAATTTGTAATACACATGTACAAACTGATGGTCATACCTTCTGGTGTGTGGTTCTGTGTGTAGAACTGTGGGTTCATCTGTTACTTCTCTGAACCAAAAATGAATGCCCTTGCACGATCCCACAGTGATACGTACCATCACGTACAGTTGGCCCCGGTTGTGAAGGGAGAGACCAGGCAATCTTCCCGTATGCATCTGTATACAGTGTGCACACTGTTACATTCACATTGGGATGTATGGTATTACAGCTATTAAAGGACAAACGTCAGAAGAACTTGGTGTTTATAACTTGTCATTTTACTTCCTCCAACGGGATGAGCATCTGTTTGGGAATCGGAAGACCTAGATTCAAATCCCGGTTTCACCTCTTGGTAATAGATGTGTCTCAGGGGGCACGCTGTGCCCACCTCACCCTCAACAACCCCCACCTTAGAGGATCTGAACAAACCCACCGATGCGCAGTGGACAGAGCCGAGGCTGGTCCAGGTGATGGGCCCAGCAGTGACTCCCTGCCCACAGTGGCCTGACTGTCGCTGACTAGGTGGACAGGTGACGTCTGGCACTGGGCTTGGTAGGATGCGCTGCTTGGAGGCTTTTTACTAGTGAGACACCGGGAGTTGCTAGTGGGCTGCACACCCAGCCGCTGAAAGGCTCGGTGAGGCACCTCGGTAATCACACCGAAGGGAAGTCAGCCACACGCCCGGACAGCATCAGAGATAAGAGCCGCCCTTTCACTGGTGTTGCAGTTTCTTCCCCGTCTAGCCTGTTTGTTTAATTATTTTATCGGTTAAAGTATCACAGATGGTAGTAGTACCTCTTCTTTACCCCCCCCCATTGACTCCTCCTACCCCCACCCTCCCCCTCTGGGCTCCCCTACCCGTCCCCCTAAGGCCATGTAGCAGCCAGCCTCACCTATTTTTAAATATATATATATTTTATTGATATTTTACAGAGAGGAAGGGAGAGAGCTAGAGAGCTAGAAACGTCAATGAGAAAGAAACATCGACCAGGTGCCTCTTGTACACCCCCTACCAAGGATGTGCCCGCATCCAATGTACATGCCCCCAACCAGAATTGAACCCGGGACCTTTCAGTCCACAGACCAACGCTCTACCACTGAGCCAAACCGGTTTCGGTCAGCCTCACCTATTAATGGAGCTAGTTTGGGTCGATTTCTCTTCCTCGCAGCCCAAATCTATTTAAGATGACTAATTCATTTGTCGTAGTCAATACACTTTATTTATTTATTTTAAAAATATATATTTCAGCCGAAACTGGTTTGGCTCAGTCGGCCTTCGGACTGAAAGGTCCCAGGTTCGATTCCGGTCAAGGGCATGTGCCTTGGTTGCGGGCACGTCCCCAGTGGGGGGTGTGCAAGAGGCAGCTGGTCGGTGATTGTCTCTCATCGACGTTTCTAGCTCTCTATCCCTCTCCCTTCCTCTCTGTGGAAAATCAATAAAATATATATATATATATATATATATATATATATATATATATATATTTCATTAATTTTTTACAGAGAGAAAGGGAGAAGGATAGAGTTCGTGATGAGAGAAACGTCGATCAGCTGCCTCCTGCAGACCCCCTACTGGGGATGTGCCTGCAACCAAGGTACATGCCCTTGACCAGAATCGTACCTGGGACTCTTGAGTCCGCAGGCCAATGCTCTATCCACTGAGCCAAACCGGTTAGAGCACACTTTATTTTTAAATAAACACTTTATTTTGGGATAATTTTACATTTACGAAACAATTGAGCAGGTAAGCAGAGTCCTCTCATGCTCCACAGCCAGTGTCCCTGTTACTAACGTTAGTATGGGGCGTTTGTGCAAATTAATTCTTATTCATATATTTTATTTTGATTTTTTTCTTTCTTTTTTTCGGAGTCCCCTTCCCCCTTATTTATACATTTTAAATATCCATACTTTGTTCAAATTTTCTTTGACTTTGCCTAATGTCCTCTGCCCCAAGATTCCATTCAGAATATCCCATTACATTCGGTCATCATGTCTCCAGATCCCATCCTGGCTGGGACAGTTTCTCAGATTTTCCTTGTGTGTTTTTTTCATTTGTTTGGTTTTTTATATATCCACGACACTATGAGAAACATATATATATTTGGAGTTTGTCCCACATCCCACGTTCCTGGTACACAGCCCATAAAACGCTTGGACTCTGGCAAGTGTTAGGACTGTCTCTCGTATGCTAATGAGATGGACTCTGCCATCTGGTGGCCCCAAGATGTGAGAGGTGGGCTGATGGTACCCAGAAAGATCAAGGCGTGATTCCAGGATGGAACTTTCATACTGTAGAAGGGAAAGGGCCGGGGTTTGGGCCAATCACCTCGGGCCAGCGAATTAATCCATCATCTTGCCTGCATAACAGAGCCGCCATACGAACCCCTCAGGGAGAGCTGGCAGGCTGGCGGGTACCTCCCGGTGCGGGGGGACGGGGGGGTCGGCTTGGAGAGGGCATGGAGCTCTACGCCCTTCTCCCACAGCCGGCCCTGTGCTTCCCTTCCGCGCGGGGGTTCTGACTTGTAGCCTTAGAAGTAACCCTGTCACCATCAGTAAAGCACGCTCCCGAGTTGGGTGCCAATGTGGGAGCTGAGGAAGGCATTGTGGGAGCCCTCGAATTTCCACCCAATCAGGCCTACGGGTGGGCAACCTGGGGCTTGCCCACTGGCATCTGAAGTAGGAGGCAGATTGTGGGACTACACCCCTCACTCACTATAAATAGTGTTAAATTTGAATTGGCCGTGGAGTTGAATTGGTTGGTGTGAAGAAAACCCTCACGCATTTGGTGCCAGTGCTGTATGAAAACACAGTGTGAAAACAGTAATAACAGAATAAAATAAAATGAAAAACAGTTCAGTGTGAAGCATAGTAACTTTACTAAATACTAGCTGTCACTATATGTCAAAGCACGGAGTGTCAGCCCCTCTAAACCATTTTTCCTTATGGACACTAGTGGGTCATAATTTTAGCCACTGCTCTTACTTTCTTTCACCTTTCTCTCTCCTACGCTTTCATCGTCAAAATTACTCTTTCCAGCCCCGCCGGGGTGGCTCAGTGGTTGAGCATCGACCTATGAATCAGGAGGTCACGGTTTGATTCCGGGTCAGGGCACATGGCCAGGTTGCCGGCCCGATCACCAGTAGATGGTGTGCAGGAGGCAGCCAATGGGTGATTCTTTCTCATCACTGATATTTCTATTTCTCCCTCTTTCTTCCTCTTTGAATTCAATTAAAAAAAAGATTACACTTTCTAATGATCCCCACTAAGGATGACTTGCAGTTTTTATAAACTGGCCTAAAAAGGTTAAGGTTGCCAAAGTTCATACATATAGGGTTGGATTTTGCACAAATGTGACTGGTCCTCGGGGGTGAATTAGGGTTTAATGGTGAGCCTGGATTCCTTTCTCCCTCCCGCCAGTCTCTCCGGGAGTCGTGCAGTGCTGAGGCCTCCCTCCTATCTGTTGGCCATCGCGCCTCAGTTTAACTCACCATTCCGGTCAAGCGTGCCTCCTCACATCCGACCAGTTCTCCCCAGTCCCTCCTCCACGCAGATCAGACCTGGCAGCCGGCTATGGCTAGTCTCCCATAAAACCAAAGGTTCGGGAACAAAGGTTGGTCCCTGACTGGAAGTTTCCTCCTGCCCGGCAGAGAAACCCACTTGGACACAGAGCTTGGTCTTTGAAGGATGGGGCTCTGAGGCCGGGAAATGGAATCAACATTTTCATATTGAATGATGCATGACAGCTTTAGTGTTTACACTTGGTTGGTTTTTTAAAATATATTTTATTGATTTTTTACAGAGAGGAAGAGAGAGGGATAGAGAGTTAGAAACATAAATGAGAGAAAATCATAGATAAGCTGCCTCCTGCACACCCCCCACCGGGGATGTGCCCACAACTACAGTACATGCCCTTGACCGGAATCGAACCCGGGACCTTTCAGTCTGCAGGCTGACGCTTTATCCACTGAGCCAAACCGGTTTCGTCTGATTGATTTTTATTCGTGGACATTGCTTCCATATTTTATAGTCTACAGATAGCATTTATCTACTTTCAAATTAATTCAGCCTAAATATAAGAGCATTAACAATAATAAAATTTTCAGGAAATAGTAAGCACTGCAAGTTTTCTTCATGAAAGAAAGACCTGTGAACATCTTACTTGAAAAGGAGTAAAAATAAGTGTTAGTGACTAAAAAGACTTTGGTGTACAAAATTAAGTACTAGGTATGGCTTCTAAAGAAGACAGTTATGGGAGGATCTTTACACCATTAAAAATGTGTTTGGGGCCAAAACTGGTTTGGCTCAGTGGTAGAGCGTCGGTCTGAGGACTAAAGGTCCCAGGTTCGATTCCGGTCAAGGGCATGTACATTCGTTGCTGGCACATCCCCGGTAGGGGGGTGTGCAGGAGGCAGCTGGTCGATGTTTCTCTCTCATCGACGTTTCTAGCTCTCTATCTCTCTCCCTTCCTCTCTGTAAAAAAATCAATAAAATATATATATTTTTAAAATGTGTTTGGGCCCTGGCTGGTGTGGCTCAGTGGTAGTGTACCAGCCCTCAAACTGAAGGGCCATGGGTTTGATTCCTGGTCAAGGGCACGCACCTGGATTGCAGGTTCATTCCACAGCCCCACTTGGGGCCCCTGCGAGAGGCAACCAATCAATGTGTCTGTCCCTCCCACACAGATGTTTCTTTCTCTCTCTCTCCCTCTCCTCCTCCCTCTGTCTATTAAGGATCAAAGGAGAAAATTATTCAGGCAAGGATTTAAAAAGAATAATAAAATAATGTTGAAGAAGAAATTATGTTAAGATGGAAAACATTTATTTTTAAATGTATGTGTATAAATATGTTTATGTACACATACGATATTTGTACGAACTCTAGCCTTTTTGGGTTATGGCGGTAGAAGTCCACAACCCAGGCATGTGCCCTGACTGGGAATTGAACCCATGATCTTTTGGTTCCTGGGTCGATGCTCAACTGCTGAGTCACACCTGGCTGGGCATGACTATATTTTAAGATCACAAGAAATCAATCTCATTTCTGCCAACCGATATGTCCAGTCTTATCTATGGTTCACGACTTCAGTATTAATTTTCATGTGAGACTCTAGGTGGGCATTACGGGTGCTCACCAATATTTTTAGTCCTTCTGTCCTCCTCACAGTAGCGCAAGCTTTCACTGCTCTGGCCAATGAGCTGTGTCCAGAGATAATGTGATCAGTTCTGAGCCTCTGGTGATGACCGGGTGCCCAGTTACCCATGTTCTCTCCTTCTGCTGGCGCTAACCCTGAAGCACCATGTTGAGATGGAGGTGACACCATCAAAGCAGCATGGAATATCATGTCATTACCTGGAGGACAGCTGCCCCGGAGAGCCATCTGGACCCATGTTGGCCTGTGTGTGAATGAATAAACTTTTTTGTTGTTAAGGAACTGAGATTTTTGTGTCGTTACTGCACCGTAACCTATCCTAATACAGACTTTTCCATCAGCCCCAAGCTATGTCTGATGACAGAGCCCCTTTTCTTTGTCTTTTTCAAATGTTGGCTTTATTGAGGTACGGCACAAAATTGTAAGGTACTGAAACGCCCATCGTGGTGATTAGATACACATTGAAAAAGGGATTTCCTCCATCTATAATTGACATATCCGTCACCTTACAGATTTATCTTGTGTGTGTGTGTGTGTTTGTGTTTTGTGTGTGTGTGTGTGTGTGTGTGTGTGTGTGTGTGTGATAACATTTAAATTCATAAAAGCATTTGCTAAATTCTCTTAGCAAATATCGATTGTGCAATGTGGTGTTATCAACTATAGGAAATACAGACCTCTGCACAGTGGAGTGCAACAGCCATCCCTGTCCCCACCGACCTCTGTAGCATGGGTCAGGCAAACTCACTTTAAGGTCTCCCAGGAACCCCACAAAAGGCCCCACCCACTAGCCTGGTGAGAAGGTCACCTGAATGAACCGCCCCCTCGAACGGCTCTTTATGAATGCATCTTCCTTCATGTTTCCACCCTTTTTTGTTCTTTAAGTGAGTGAGGGCCCTAGGGCAGTGGTCAGCAAACTCATTAGTGAACAGACCCAAATATTAACAGTATAATTGAAATTTCTTTTTTTTTAAATATATTTTATTGATTTTTTTACAGAGAGGAAGAGAGAGGGATAGAGAGTTAGAAACATCGATGAGAGAGAATCATCCATCAGCTGCCTCTTGCACATCCCCTACTGGGGATGTGCCCGCAACCAAGGTACATGCCCTTGACCGGAATCGAACCTGAGACCCTTCAGTCTGCAGGCCGACGCTGTATCCACTGAGCCAAACCAGTTTCAGCTGAAATTTCTTTTGAGAGCCAAACTTTTTAAACTTAAACTTCTTCTAATGCCACTTCTTCAAAATAGACTTGCCCAGGCCGTAGTATTTTGTGGAAGAGCCACACTCAAGGGGCCAAAGAGCTGCATGTGGCTCTCGAGCTGCAGTTTGCCTACCAGGGCCCTAGGGTCATGAACTCAGTTTTCTCTGTTTCCTTGTTAAATAGACTGCACCTGTCCAGCTGGCGTGGCTCAGAGGTTGAGCACTGACCCAAGAACAGTTTGATTCCTGGTCAGGACATGTGCCTAGGTTGCAGGCTCAATCCCCAGCGTGGGGCGTGCAGGAGGCAGCTGCTCAATTATTCTCTCTCATCATTTAAAAAACATTTTTAAAAATATTTTTACTGATGAGAGAGAATCATTAATTGGCTGCCTTCTGTACACCCCGTTCTGGGATTGAGCCCACAACCCAGGCACGAACCGGAATTGAACCAGAACCCTTCGGATTGCAGGTAGACGCTTCATCAACTGAGCCACATCGGCTCCGGCTCGCTCATCGTTGATGTTCCTATCTCTCTCTCCCTCTTTGAAATGAAAATAATAATAATAATAAATTAAAATTGGTAAATAAATAGTCTGCACCTTAAGTATGATACTTATATTGGTTCCAGAATTGAGCCTAGACAGGAAGGTCCAGAATTTGACATCCTCCTACGTCTAAGACATTTTTTTCCCGGTGTCACTCTTTGTAAGGGTTCACATTGTGTTCCACCTAAATTCAAAAATTCTCGTGCCAACCCTCCCTGCCTCAGATATAATCCCATTTGGAAATAAGGTGTTTAAAGAGCTTATGAACTTTTAACGAAGTTGGTAGGAAGGAGCCCTAATCCAGTGTTGCTGGGCCCTTACAAGAAGAGGAGGAAAAACCTGGGGCATTTGTGAGCTGAAAGAGGCGGCCAGAGGGGGGCCATCTGCAAGCCACGGAGAGAGCCCTCAGGAAACCATTCGCGCTCACATCTCATCTTGGACTTCAGCTTCCAACGCCGCCCGATCTAGTATTTTGCTATGGCAGTTTTATTTATTTTATTTTTATTCTTTACTCCAACCGTAAGAGAACATTTATCAGGTGAATTAACAGAGATAGAAAAAAAAATTCCCAGAAGAAATGGGCTTTGCATGATGAAACCGGTTTGGCTCAGTGGATAGAGCGTCGGCTGCGGACTGAAGGGTCCCAGGTTCAATTCCGGTCAAGGGCATGTACCTTGGCTGCGGGCACATCCCCGGTAGGGGGTGTGCAAGAGGCAGCTGGTCGATGTTTCTCTCTCATCAACGTTTCTAACTCTCTATCTCTCTCCTTTCCTCTCTGTAAAATATCAATAAAATATATTTTTAAAAAAAGAAAAAGAAATGGGCTTTGCAGACACGTTCTAGAGGTGAAGAAAGGGCCCTTGGAGTTTGGGAGCGGGAAGCTCATGGTAACGGGCCGGGGAGGGTGGGGCGGGAGGGGAATGGAGAGGGAAGGGAAAGCAGGGCCTTGCTTGGCAGTGATGTTTTGGGAGAAGCTAACCCCACAATTTCAGAAGTGGCCCGAAAGCCAGTGAGATTTGGCACATTCACATTATCGCTTCGTATCGTAGAAATAGGGCAGTTCATGACATCAAGAAATGGGTTTGTGCAGATGGTTTCTTATCCATAATGTTAACGCGAGAAGAAAAGCAAGCTTGAGGATTGTGCCATTGAAGAGTGTTGGGAAGGAAAACAGCTGTCAGAGGCGGAATACGGGGAGGGGTCCCCACAGCAGAGCAGAATGAACGGGATCGGACTGCGGAGGTCACACGTTGGACCGAAAGCTGGTGTGGCCGTGGCCTGAGCAGCCACCGGCGGGACAACGAAGGAGACCGCCGTGACTGCTGAGCAGAAGAAAGACTCACGCCGAAACCGGTTTGGCTCGGTGGTAGAGCATTGGTCTGCAGACTGAAAGGTCCCGGGTTCAATTCTGGTCAAGGGCATGTACCTTGGTTGCGGGCACATCCCCGGTAGGGGGTGTGCTAGAGGCAGCTGTCGATGGTTTGATCCTATTGTTATTATTATATCCTTCATTAAGTTCTCCCAAAGTACAAGCATCTACCAAAGGAAATAATATCCAGGCACAAACCCAGAACAAGCCAGTGTCACCCTAATAAATTTAATTAAAAAAATTTTTTATATTAGAACAAATGTGTAGTCTAAACATTTCCCCCTAAAGAGCAAAAATGAGGGTGGGCATTTTTAGACAGCAGGCTAGGGGACATGGAACTGTCTAGAAGTTCCCCAACCAGTTAAATGTGTCATTTCTAACTTAAACACATGTCGGCTATTTATGGCTTTCTGGTGAACATAAGCGTTCTCCTTAAGTAGCTGGTGCTGTTTCTGAAACCTGGTAGGGCGTGTTTCCTTCCCGGTGGTGAGCTTCTCACCAGCACTTCCTCCTTTCTGCTGTCTTAAGATAGGACTGTGTCCGATGCCCTCCGGCACTGCCACTGAGAAAGGGACCAGTATTGAGTCTGTACTTAGAAAGGGAAGGGAGGGGGGAGGGCAGGCCGAGACTTAACTGCTTTAGTGGATTAAGCTAGCATGATCGCTTGGGCTTTTAAAATATCTCTGGGGCTCAACGTTGATGTAATGTATACCAGTCCTCAGATTTATGACCTTGTGGGACCTGTGCTGACTTCCTGCCTTGTTTTACAAAGCCTGTTTCCCCAGCTCCTGTGGCATTTCCTGAGGATTCCTCAAAATTTAGCCATCTGTGTACTGTCTTGTATTGTTTGCTGTTGTGCGGGCTCTTTAAGAGTCTGAGTTGGTGCATATTCTGTGGTCTTTCTGTTTTATTAATTGCACCTAAGAGAGACAGAGACCCCCAAACAGTGGCTCCAATACACAACTCAGATAGTATTTTTGTAAGCTAATGAGAAGTTCAAAAAATAAGCAGTTGTTGGTGTTAATAAGAGAATATGAGGATATCAAGGCAGAAGTCTGGTGTTTACTTAGCTTTTCCTAGGGTCGTGCGATGGTTGTCGCAGCCCCAGCCAACTTACCTCTATTTTCAGGCAGCTGGGAGGAAGGAGGAAACCTGCTTCAAGTAAAGCAGAACTTTCTCCCTACATATCATGGGAGAGACTGTCACACGGCCTCCCCAGCTGTAAAGGAAGCTGAGATTTTGTTGTTGTTGTTGTTGTTGTTGAGCAAATTGCCATCCTCTGACAAAACTGAGATCCTATCAGTAAGAAAGCAGGCGAGAGTATGCTAATTCCTCATCCAGCAGTCTGCCGCTCTACACCACAGTGTCTGTTCTTATTGACTAAATATTTGATCAAGAGAAAACACATGTATGTATTCTAATATTACTGGTGGTCAGTTGGCTGGTAGAAAAGTAGAGCATCCCAGCTGGTCCAAATACGTGGTACCACAGCAGAAAAGAGTGCAAATTCAGAATAGTTCTGCTCTTCCGGCCGCCCTAAGAGTAAAGATTTCTTCATTCCCACCTAAATTGTCTGAGGCTTCCATAGTTCTGGAGACCTGCCCACTGCCTTCATACATGTGCATCAGATGTAGAGGCTGGTTTCCCAGGTAAATGTGACAACAAGCTTAGCAGCTAGAGTCCTAACCGTGCTTTCAAGGTATCAACAAAGGGCTGACATGGATTTCAAGGGAATAGGAGATGGCGCTGGGTAATATTTGATGGCTGTGGCGGTATTTGAAGGGTGCCCTTTCTGATTGGCTCAGTTTGAATGAAACGTTTTGTAAAATAAGGGAAATACATTAAATTCTTAACATTGGCAAAGACTATATCCAGGATCATCTTGACTCTCCAGATCTGCACGTATGGGAATGTTTATTCCAGGCACGCGACTTGGTCCTTTGAGGTTGGATCTGTCATGTGTCCTGTGTATTGCCCTCATACAGCACGTTAACCCCATGAAAAGTTTGGCTTCTTTTCCAGTAAGCCGTTTTAAGTTTTAGGAAGTTAACCTGATATTAAAATGCCAAAATTAGAAGCAAGGAGCATTTAGTTGAGATTTAAAATAATACCTAGCGGAAACCGGTTTGGCTCAGTGGTAGAGCGTCGGTCTGCGGACTGAAAGGTCCCGGGTTCGATTCCGGTCAAGGGCATGTACAATGGCTGCGAGCACATCCCCGGTAGGGGGTGTGCAAGAGGCAGCTGGTCGATGTTTCTCTCTCATCGACGTTTCTAGCTCTCTATCTCTCTCCCTTTCTCTCTGTAAAATATCAATAAAATATATATATTTTTTTAAAACAAAAAAATAAAAAATAATAAAATAAAATAACACCTAATCGGGAAAGCAGAGCCCAGGACAGCTGGGGTCAGGGGCGATGGCAAAGGTGTTTCTGGGAAAGGGAGGGGGTCGGTTACACCAGGGGAAGAAAGGCGTTTCCGTGTGGAGGTAAGCGAGCACAGTGACACTAATTCTAAATAATGTTTTTAGCGTTCAGTTCTGCAGTCATCAGGTAAGTCATAGTAGCTGCTTTCTTGTTGTCTTTGTTAGCAGTTCTTGGAGGAATAACGTTGCTTTCGGCCCAGTCCGAAGGTTATTTTGCCCATTTCAATATTCCAGACGTTTGAGGAGTGAGAACGCAAGGCGGTTCCTCTGAGTGGCAGCTCCAGTTCCATTTTAAAGGCCCTGTTTGCATACTTTTCCTACTTGTTTTGTTTTTGTTGTGAATTCATTTACATAACAGATGGAGACATGCTTGAACTGGACACTAGGATTTTCCTTTCTTTCTTTTTGGACACTAAAATTTTTTTTAAGTTGTCTAAAAATTTCTCCTTTCTGGCTAAAAGCCTGCATAGCCTTAAATGCTTTTACTTTCTTCATTTGCGTCGTTACCAATGGGAGCCATTGATGCAAGGGGATAAACAGTATCTTCCCCCCCCCCCCTCCACACACACAGTAGGGCAATTTTTTACAATCTCATAAGTGCTGACTTTATCAACCATGACAAAGATGGGCAACCCTCATATTTTGAAGTATAAGATCCCCGTGCTAGTGCTGAGGTGCAGTGGTTCTCGGTGCTCCTAGCATCAGCATCGGCAGCTGGTGGGAATTTGTAAGATGCCCAGGTTCTCTAGCTCTACTCAAGTTTACCGAATCCACAGCTGACGTAGGCGGGGCCCAGCTCTCTGCTGCAACCTGCCCCTGGGTGATTCTGATGCTCGCTAAAGCTGGAGAACCATTGGAGTAAACCAGTATTTCCCAAAGTGTGGTCTGCGTACCCCCAGGGGGACGGGAAGAGTGTGGTGGGGGTACGTGTTGCACCGAAGTTTGGTGGGGATATGCACTGCACCGTGCTTAGCTGCGCCTAATTCTACGTTCTCATGAGTCAAGTCAAGACAGTCTTGTGAGGCGTGAGATGGTCCGGTGTGCGAATAAGTGTTATTTATAATATAACTTTTATTTATATTTTATTATGAATAATTTTATTTTTCGTTTATTATTATTTTGTGTATGTACCCAAAAAAGAAATATATTTTGATTGTTATTAAAATACATCCTTTTTTTTTTTTTTGACGAGGGGTACTCAGCGTTATGAAAATTATAGAAGGGATACACAAAAGTCAAAAGTTTGGGAAACACTGGAGTAAATGATTCAAATCCTTACCTCCAGCAAAATGACAATTTCACAAGTCACACAACGTCAGGAAAATGGCTGACAAATAGTCAAAAATGGGTCAGCCAACAATGACTGTGTAAAGAGTTTAGAAAAGTGGGCACTTCCATTTCCTCAGTTGGAGGTAGTATACGTTAGCTAAATAAGTCATAGTGATGCCTAAATGATGCGGCATTTCAATAATAAGATATTGTACCGCCCAGCCAATGAGGTGCAGTAGTTGAGTGTCAACCTATGAACCAAGAGGTCACCAGTTTGATTCCTGGTCAGGGCACACGCAGGGGGGAGGCAGCCAATCAGTGATTTTCATCATTGATGTTTCCCAAACTTCTCTCTCCCCAAAAAAGTAAATCTGCATGAATTAACATTTTTAAAGGCTCAAAAGATTGTAACTAGAGGGAAAAAAACAAAGTGTAGAACAGTGATGGCCCCAAAAGAGACAATACCCAATGAATGGCATATGATTGCATGTCACTGAAAATTTGGGGGAAACCACACAAGAAAGTCTTTACAGTTTTTTCCTTTAGCAAACACAAGTGTATTAACATGTATATGTCAATGTAAGAAGCGTCCAAACCTGTAAAGAATTTTCCTAAGCCTTTTTTTGAGCCGAAACTGAATTAATGAAGGAATGAAAAGAAAATTATGAGGGTGGGAGAAAGTGAGGCAAGGATGAGATTACAGGAGAGTAAACAAAATTACATGCTCTCTCTAGCAGGGGTGGGCAAACTTTTTGACTCGAGGGCCACAATGGGTTCTTACACTGGACCGGAGGGCCAGAACAAAAGCAGCCTGACCATGCTGGCACTCTCCTCTTGGGCTGCTGGTGAAGGCGCGGAGGGGAGAGCAAGAGAACCCTCCGCTCTTTCGGCTCCGCGGGCCACATAGAACAGCCGAACGGGCCGGATCCGGCCCGAGGGCCATAGTTTGCCCACGGCTGCTCTAGAGAGTGACTGTGCTTCTTCCGAAGGTGCTTTAACTCAGATTCTCCAGGCAAAGAGAAGCCTCTCACCGGGGAAGCTACAGGCCTGCGGTGTGGCTACCCACCACGCCTGCCCAGTTAGGAGTTTGGGACCAGATCACCCTGGGAGGTTCTGTTCCATAGAGCCCCCTGTTCTGTCCACATATACATGGGGAGGTACCTGAGGGAAAATGACTAACTCTCCCAGGTGGCTTAGACGTATACCATCTGCAGTTAAGACAAAAGAGAGAAGGGTATGGGGAGGGCTGCTCTGGGGGAGGGGATGAGAAGTACGGTGAAGGGAGTACAGTCCACATGCAGATTTAACTCAGCTCGTCCCCACTAATAATGTGGAATCATTTGTTTGCTTTTAACATAATTCAGGCATCACACTATGTAGAGTGATTGAGCTAAGAGGCATATAAGTAACCTTGAGCCCTATTTTAACCCTCCTTTTCCTTTAAAGTGGAGGTTATACTTTATATCTTTGGTGTGATAATTAATTTGAAATCTGATCGCCATGGTAGGTTTCCCCCCTTGAGAGGGCAATCTGGGAAAGCTATGCAATGCCGCGTTTCTGTCAGCAGGTGGCAGAGTTCTCCCTTTGCTGTGAACGGCACAGGGAGGCATTTTCAAGTTACCTTTCTTGTTTACGCACTTCTGTTTACTCTCTTGGTGTAGCCTCCACCCATCTGGCTGTACAATATAAGCCACCTGGCAGGGAGACAGCTCTGCGATGCCCTAAATTAAATTATTGCCGCAGGCCAGAGCTACACCAAGGCCAGAGAAAGACACCAAGAAGGGGTTCTCCGTTCACGCCTGCAGGGCCACACCGACAAGCCTGCCCGCACTCCTGGGTGTGCAAGGAGTTTGGGGTTAATTTCCAGATGGCTCTTTCTCGGATGTCTGAAAGAGAAAGGAGCAGCCAGGTGCTGTCAAACGCCAGGAGCCTCTGCTTCTGGAATTTTCCAATCTCCTGCCCACGGCTAATCCCACGAAGCAGCACTTCTTCCTCACGCACCTGCGTGCCTGTCTCAGAACCAGGCCGCACTGTGCTTCTCTTCCTCCTCCCGCTTGTGCCCACAGCTCACGTGGGTTGTTCCAGAGCAGCTTACCTGTTGTAACCAAACTCTTGCCAGCGCCAGGACGGGGGCAGGCGTGCCTCTCCTGGCCGCGCTGCCACGCCCAGGACCTGCCTCCTCGTTCTTGCCTCCAGTGGCCTAATACACCCTTTCTTTGAAAAAGACGTTCAGCCGAGGAAATTAAACTTTTCGTTTTAAGGTCCCCCTTGCGAAGTCAGGGCTGTTTATTATTTCCTTACGTGTTGTTTGTCTTCCTCATTTTCAAGGCCCTCGTCACGACAAGATTGCTTGGAGGATTGCTCAAACTGTTTGGCCATTTCCTGCAGATGCGCAGGGGAGGTGGAAGTAGACTCAGCCTCGTGTGGGTTCTGGGCAGGTACCGTGGCACCGTCCTCTCCTTTGCTCACCCCGAGCGCCCCAGTTAGGGTCTGAGTTCAGAGTATTGTCATTTAAAAAAAAATCATCCTATTCTTATACAGTTTCACCCCAGGAACAACTTGTCCATTTATCCAGATTTCTCTGTCAAACCATCAGGGCTCCGAGGGAATGAGACCCTGGATTGATTCGGGTGGAGGGGGACAGGAAAGTTAGAGAACCTCAGCATTATAGAGTAACGAAGCGTTAGAAACTAGCAGCCCACTGAGTTATCTTAAGGAAAAACTGGGCCGAAACCGGTTTGGCTCAGTGGATAGAGCGTCGGCCTGCGGACTGAAAGGTCCCGGGTTCGATTCCGGTCAAGGGCATGTACCTTGGTTGAGGGCACATCCCTGGTGGGGAGTGTGCAAGAGGCAGCTGGTCGATGTTTCTCTCTTATCGACGTTTCTAACTATCTATCCCTCTCAATTCCTCTCTGTGTAAAATCAATAAAATATATATTTTTTTAAAAAGGAAAAACTGGGCCACACTGGGATGAGGTTTTCTACTAGAAAACCAGTAGATGTGGGTTCCCATTTTATTTATTTGGTCGAGTCCCGTCATCCAGTAACCAGGAAGCAGGAGCTGAAATTCTGGGCCAACTACACCCCCTGTGTTTACCTTAGTTAATCCAGAAGACCCAGCCCAGCTGGCAGGTGTGGTAGTCTGTGCACACCCAATCCTGGCTCCAAAGCTGGCTGTGAGGCCCTCTCCCCCGTTGGGGTGAGAATTTGCTTCTCCAGGGAAGTGCCTTTGTCGCTCTCTTCAAACACTTGGTCTTTCCGAGCTAACGAAATACCTGGCTCTCTGTCTTTTGTGCCTCCCCTCTAAGACACTGACAACAAAACAGATCACACGCTTCACGGCGCCCACACACATGGATTTCCAATCCTGTGACTCAGAGGTAGGGAGGTTCTAATAATTAAGGGCTCAAAAACTAACTGAATAGCTGACTAACAAAATAAATATAATTAAGGGCTCATGAGTACCTGAATGAAGATCCAGCTTTTTGTAAGGAACTTGCCTGTTTTATGTATGTATATTAAGCTCTCTTTTTATTTCTGATGTAAGAATAAATAACTCTAGATAAGGAAAGAGAGGCTATCTGCAATTTTACTACCTTAAAAAATAAAAAATAAATAAAACCATATTTTAATAAGTGTACTACTTTCTTTTCCACGTATATAAATATTAAGTATTATCTCCCCCCAAAGGAGATCAAATTCTAACATTGTTTTTGACAAGATTATTCACTTCTTAATTGTTTCTCAGTAATAAACTTATACTGATTTCAATAACTATTATGCTGCGTTAGGTTATGGTAGCATATATGGATATCACAACTTATTTTGTGTGTTTTTCGTTTTTTTACTTTTTATCACAATTTATTTAGCAGGTTTCTTCATGGAGGGACATGGTTTTCTTATGAGAAATGGTGGGTCCACGAACAGTCTCGCTGTTTTCCTGGGAACAGGCATCACCTCTTCTCATCTTTCCAATGGAGAGTTACTTCTGAGAATCTCAGTTACTTTTGAGGTTGAACTTTAAAGAATTGGCCGTTTCTTTTCTTCTTTCCTGGACCATAGGCGTTCTTGTTGTTGATTTGCAAGGGCTCTTTGTAAGGTGATTGTAAGCCCGGGTGTACGTCGGGAACGTGCTTTTCCGGGTGTTTTGGGGCAGTCTGCCTGGGACCCTCCTTTTCAGGCCGGGACCTGTGTGGTGAGGCTTGGGAACGTCTCGCAGAGCTTCCTCCGCACGCGGCCCCTCGCTGACACATCGTGACTTCAGCCTGCAGCCAGGTGGGCGGGGCGATGGCACGTTGTTAGGATGGTTTGTGTAACTTACTCATTGGTGTGCCCTCCCAGATACAGAATTAGGAAGGCAACTACAGGGGGGATAAAAGGCTGGTATGATTTTGTAATTATATTTTATGGTCATAAGCATGACTTAACATATGCCATGTTCATTTCTTCCAAAGTTGCAGTAGCATTATATACGTTCACTTTTTTATATTTTGAGCCATGGAAGTTTCTTTTAAATTTTTCTTTTCTTATGTTTTAAAATATGTTTTTGTTGATTTCAGAGAGGAAGGGAAAGGGAGAGAGAGAGAAGCATAAATGATGAGAGGGAATCATTGATTGGCTGCCTTCTGCTCGCCCCCTACTGGGATTGAGCCCACAACTGGGGCATGTGCCCTTGGCCGGAATCAAACCTGGGACCCTTCTGTCTGCAGGCTGACGCTCTATCCACTGAGCCACACCAACTAGGGATAAAACTTGATTTTGGAGAGGGAGAGAGATAGAGAAACATCGATGTGTGAGGGAAACATTGCAGTTGCCACCCATAAATGCAGGCCATCCAGGATTGAGCCAGCAGCCTAGGTGTGTGCCATGACCAGGAATTGAACTGGGACCCTTCCGTGCATGGGAGATCGCACAACCAACTGAGCCACACCAGCCACAGCGGAGCATGCAATTTTAATTTAACAAACAGTCTTTCTTTTCTTCTGGGTGTGTGATATAATCATTACAGAAAACACCAAGGAATACGAAGAGAATGCAATCACCTGTGACCCTGTCCTCCCTCTGTGATGTTTGTTGATTCTTAGAATGTATTTGATATAAAAAAAAGTATATTCTTTAGGTGCTTTTAAAACCTATGAGCATTTTCAAAACCTTATGATTTTTAAAACTTAAGTTATAACCCACTCCTCTTCCATATAATTCTTTGCTATATTTTTTTACATCATCATCAGCAGCAGCATTATTAGTTCATACTCACCCAAGGATATTTTTTCCATTTCCCATTGATTTTAAAGAGGGAAAAAGGGAAGAGGGAGATACACACACACACACACACACACACACACACACACACACGCACATCTGATTGCCTTTGTATGTGCACAGAATGGAGCCCGGGGTAGAACCTGCAACCCAGTTACCGTATTTGCCGGCGTATAAGACGATTTTTTGGCCCTGAAAAATACCGTATTTGCCGGCCTATAAGAGACTGGGCGTATAAGACGACCCCCTAACATTTCCATCTAAAATACAGAGTTTGTTATATACTCGCCGTATAAGACTAGCCCCAACTTGGAGGCATATTTTTCAGGGCCAAAAAATCGTCTTATACGCCGGCAAATACGGTACATGCCCTTGCCAGGGAATTGAACTCAGGACTCTTTGGTGTGCAAGCCAGCGCTCTATCCACTAAGCAACACTGGCCATGGCTTACCTTATTGGTTTTAAAATGAGTTTATCTAGCAAAAAGGGGGTAGTAAGTTAAGTCTTATACTCTACATTTAAATGTATTGGATATACCATACCAGTACTGGAAAGAAAGAAAAAAAGCTTAAATAGAATAACCTTTTGCCATTTTTAATATAACCCATATCAAAATAGCAATCCCAAACAATACTATTTCTTTTCAGCAGACAGAATACCAACTGTGTGATGTGGAAAGAGTCCAAAATGAAACAAAGTTTTTCATCTTGTCCCATCCCAGGCACAAAGACTCAGATATGAAATGGACACAATTTCAGTGCTAAGAACACAGCATTGAGAAAGGGAGAGCTAAGAGAGACCCCTGCATTATGACACTGTCTCACATCCAGCGTTCTTGACCTTGGCCTACCTATTGCCACAGTGTCATGTACTTCTGGGGTTTGGGTTCCAGAATTTATTACCTTTAAATAAGAAAATAAAAATTAACATAGACTACCTTCAAGAACTTTATTTGCATAAAAAAGAATTTGAGTTTCTGAAAATCAGGTTAGTCCATCTTAGATTTCTACACAGCGATTTAAAGAACTGCGCCTAGATTAGAACCGAAGGTTTCCCTCAGTGTGCCCATGTGCGTCAGGTCACAAGTGCAGCAACCACGGCCACCAACAGGCGCCCAGACAGAAGGCGTTGGGGATGGTTTTCCATGGGGAAATCTTGCTTTCTTGTTTATTTTCCCCAGATCTAATACTTTATTGTTTCACCTTTGTTTCTGCTCCTTAAACATTTGCAACCACGTTCCAATAAGCATCCACAGCAGCCTGTTTTGATTTTGTTTGGAAGTCACAGTGTTGAAGGCAGTTGACTCGTCTCAGAGGGCTCTGAGAAAGGTCTAACGCCTGGACAGGTGCTTTGCTTATCCAAACAGAACCGAGCATCTTCCTACGTACACCACCCAGCAGTCAGCAGGAGTGACTTCGGCAAGAGAAATACGGAGTATTGATCTCACCTCCTCCTGAGTTGTCTTCCTTGTGTGGCTCTGTCGTTTTGTTTGAAATGACTTCCTAAGGGTGTCAGTCAGGGTCATGTGGAAGTTTAAAAGTACGTTGGGTGTAATGAACATCATAAACTGATGAGCAGACACAGATAATAGAGACAGAGAACCATCGGACGGGCTGTCAAACTGCAGCGGGGAGGCGGGGAGGGTGGGGGAGGGTGAGAGATCAACCGAAGGACTTGTACACATGCAGACAGGGATAACCAGTGGACACGGACACTGGTGGGCGGGGGAGGGCAGGTGCCGGGGGGCAGGGGAGGCTGTGGGGGGGTCAACAGGGGGAAAATGAGACTTAGGTACTACTATTTGTAATGCTTAAAACCATAAAAAAAAAAAAAAGAACCAACACAGTGGGTGGTTGAAAAATAATTGGATTATGGTAAACTGGATTACTAGTGAAACCTTAGATTGAATTATTGAGAAATAGCGCAGGTTTTACGTGGGGTTAGGAAATGATTTCTTTCACATGTAACTTAATTAACGTAATAACTTTATTCCATTTCCTTCCCTATCCCAAGATTAAAGGCAAAACGAATCCAGCAGCGAATAAGTAATTACGGCTCACATTGATAGATTTGATTTTCTCTGGGCTCTTTTGGTTTTCCCATATTTTCAAAAACTGGAGAAAGGTTTTGCTGGCAGAATACGAAGTGATTGCTTACAGGTCTCTAAGTCGATGGAGTAGCTGTCGGTATCTGGAAGGTATCTGGTCTCTCAGCAGAACCGCTGGGAAGCCCTTTCCCCAGTGATGAGAACAGGTCAGGGTCACGCGGGGAGGAAACCCCCGAACCTGTGCGTGTGCAGAAGCGCCTGAGGCGGCTCCGGTTCGGGTGGAGTTTGCGTTGGGAGGGGAGCGGGAGCGGGAGCGGTTTCTGTGTTTATGACGATCAGGAAAGAAACTCCAAGGCCACGGGGCCAGGGGTGAAAGTCCACGCTGCTTCCTCCGGGTAATTTCTTTATATCCCTTCAGAAAAAGAAAAAGTGCCCCAGCTGTCCGAAGCCACGCTCATTCTCTTTTTTCCGGCGTTTTGCCCGTGTCCTCGTCCGTGGCCCCGGTTCCAGGCATTCTTACTCGTGAGCACGTCTAGCCCGCTCGTGTGATTGCTGTGTGTCTGCGATTGCCTGGAAACACATGTCATGTGTGTGTGTGGGAAATGTCCCAGCTCCTGTATAGAAGCTTCCTGAGTAATCAGTGACTTAACACCGCTCCGAACCTCAGGTTCCTCATCTGTCAGAACGAGGGAATCATTGCCTTCTCTGAAGGCTACGCTCGCATGTAAAGGCAGAGGCATGCCGCTGGGACCCTGGCACGCAGGGAGAGGAGGTGCTAGAAGAATGTTAGTCCCGCTGGGGACTGTGCACCAGACACGCCGTCGCACCCGCCGCGTGTGCACGTTCGGGGGGAGGCGGGAGCAGCCCCGGTGGAGGAGGCCGCTCACAGGCCCCCGTCTGCGCTCCCCCCCACCCCACCCCGCACCGACAGGCGGACCCCGGGGAGCCAGGACCGACCAGGGCTCCCTCAGCGGCTGGAATGGCCTCCCGATGAGACCGCAGCCCTCCTTCCTGAATGTCTGCGTTTCCTCTCCGAGTAAACTGGCTCAATTCCTTGTTTCTGTCCCTGTTTTAGAAACACTGTTTTAAATTGGTAGATTTGATTTACTCTGGGCTTTCTTAAAAGTTTTTCATATTTTCTTTAAAAAATGTACCTTGGTGGTGGGCACCAATTTTAATATATTTTATTGATTTTTTACAGAGAGGAAGAGAGAGGGATAGAGAGTTAGAAACATGGATGAGAGAGAAACATCGACCAGCTGCCTCTTGAACACCCCCCACTGGGGATGTGCCCGCAACCAAGGTGCATGCCCTTCACCGGAATCGAACCTGGGACCTTTCAGTCCGCAGGCTAACGCTCTAGCCACTGCGCTGAACTGGCTTCGGCTGTTTTTCATATTTTCAAAAATTGGAGAATCCATAGGACGTTGGCTGTTTCTGCAGGGTGTGTGTGTGTTTGTGTAACTTTTCTATTATTATTATGGGCATGGTTGGTGCTGCTCCTGCACATTTTTAAGAAGCCCTTTTGCATTTCCCAAGGCACTTGTTTATTTCATGAAGGTCAGGACA
The DNA here is from genome assembly GCA_963924515.1 of Vespertilio murinus. Taxonomy (NCBI): domain Eukaryota; kingdom Metazoa; phylum Chordata; class Mammalia; order Chiroptera; family Vespertilionidae; genus Vespertilio; species Vespertilio murinus. The sequence goes on from OZ004712.1 coordinate 5,724,561, forward strand.
CAGGAGTGGCCTCTGGATCCCATCGGGGTCTTACGTGCTCTGTCTTAGACTCCCTGCGCTCATGGAGAGGTTTACCCCGAGCTGGACCCTCGCTGCAGACCCCGTGGCGTTCAGTCGGCGGTGGGTCAGGCACATCCCCGCTGCCCTCCCGTCACGGGGCGGCACTGCCAGGGGTTGTCAGCGCGGGGCTGACGTCAGAGTGGCCCAGTTTGGATCCAGTTCTGCCGCCTGCCAGCTACAAGCCGCACTGAGTCACCTGTAAATGGGGAAATAGTAGCCCGTACCTCCCAGGGTTCTCAGCGTTAGCAGAGATGAGCAATGCCAGGTGCTTAAGAAGTATCTGGCACACCATAAGTGTGCAATAAACACCTGTTTATAACAGATGTTTTTAAAGATTTATCACTTTATATTCTATGTGTGTACCACAATTTGTTTGGCTCTCCTGTATTTATGGACATTTAGATATTGATCATTTAGGTGTGTGTTTTTTTAAATATGTTTTTATTGATCTTAGGAAGAGAGAGAGAGACAACAGTGATGTGAGAAAGAAACATTGATTGGTTGCCTTCCATAAGCCTGCAGCTTAGGAATGGGCCCTGATTGGGAATCAGACCCTAGACCTTTCGGAGCCCGCAGGACACTCCACCAGCTGGCCACACCGGCCAGGGCGGCCATCGAGGCTGGTGCGTTTCCTGGAATTGTGAAACAACTCTGCAGGCACACCTTTGCAACTAGGCGTTTGTGCTCTCTGCCTCATTCCCACAGGACACACAGTTGGGGTGTGGGGGATGCACATTTGGAAAGCTTTTCATGGTGTGTCTAAATGCTGGTGGAACTCTGCGCTCGCTCCACAGCACATATACTAAATGCTGGTGGACTCTAACACCAGCATCCGTGTTGTTGAAGATTTATCTTATCTTTCCAAGCGATGGCTTCACAGCCCCTGTCACTGTCCGTTACGCTAGCTAGCGTGCGGGGAGAGGTAAGCGACCACGATGACCCGTTCATTCAGAAGTGTTTTCACAACGAACCCCCTCATTGCCCTGGCACCCCGTCACTAGAGTGTAAGAGATTTCCTCTTTGTGAATCGTCTCACCTTAGCAAAATAAGATAGGAGGGCCAAGCTTTTAACATTTGGCAGAGACCAAGTCTGGGTAGTGTGTTAGTGGCCTTTTTTTTTTTAAGCAGTAGTTAAATTTTTAGGGTTTTTAAAATTTTTATTTTTATCAGAGAGGAAGGGAGAGAGATAGAAACATCAGTGATGAGAGAGAATCATTGATCCGCTGCTTCCTGCAGGCCCCGCCCTGGGCACTGAGCCTGTGCCCCGACCGGGAACCAAGCTGATGTCCGGGTTCGAGGTGGACGCTCAGCCGCCTCGCCTCGCCGGGTGATGGGAAGGAGGTGTTGCAACAGAAATGCTAACTTCACGAAGCTTGATTGCTGAACTGTTGCAGGGTTTGATTTCTCGGGCGCGGGGAGGAGGCTGAGGAAATGTATTTACAGCTGGCAGCTCAGCCGGTCGCCGCTGATAAGGCCGCGCCGAGGCCGGCGTCTAATCAGGCCCCGCACACGGCCTCCCCGGTGAGTCCGCCCGGCTGAAAGCAAGCCCGTTCTCTCCAAAGGCTGGAAATGTGCTGGGGAAACATGAATAAAACTTAACAAATGTTCCCCTCACAGCAGTTTGTTTTTAAAAATATATATATATTTTTATTGATTTCAGAGAGGAAGGGAGAGGGAGGGAGAGATACAAACATCAACGATGAGAGAGAATCATTGATCAGCTGCCTCCTGCACGGCCCCCTACTGGGGATCGAGCCTGCAACCCAGGCCTGTGCCCTTGGCCCAAATTGAACCCGGGACCCTTCCGTCCGCAGGCCAACGCTCTATCCACTGAGCCAAACCAGCCAGGGTGACAGTTTGCTTTATTTCTTACAGGAAAGCAACTTTGTAAAAATAGTTTTTAACCATAAAAATTAGTTTTCACTATTTGTATTCAGATATATATATATATATATATATATATATATATATATATATATATATATTTCTTTTAGCAAATCCATGCATGGTCTTGTTCACATTTTCAAACAACATAGGAGAATGTGAAGAAAAACATAAGCGATCTCTTTAACCCCCTCTGCCCTGCAGTAAAGACTATTAACGTCTTCTGACCCTACATACGTGCACCAGGCTTTTCCTGTGTGTCGTAGTGAGCTCGTCTTTCAGCCATGGTGAAGCACACATAGCAGAAGTCTGGTTTTCACCTGCCCTCACCGGGGCGGCGTTAAGGAGTTTGCATTGCTGTGCAACCACGGCACCATCCACCTCGGGAGGCCTCTCTCTCCCTCCCCTTCCAGGGGGACTGTGCCCGCTGAGCAACGCCCACCGCCCCCTCCCCTCCCCTCCCGCCCCCGCCCACCGCGGCCTGATCGTTGTTTAACCTGCAATGAAACCTAATATTCACACCCAAAAACTCGCGGCCACAAGCTCACTGACAACCCCCCAAGGAAAACCACCGGGAGGAAGGAAGTATTTGTGCCCCTATCGGAGTTCCTCTTTTCTCGGCACACACAGCCCGCGCCCTGACAGCCCCGGCCGGCTCTGGGCGGACACTCTCCCAGGCCGTGTCCGTGGGCGGTGACAGCGGGCTGTCAGGAGCCCAGTAACGAGTCACGGCCGTGTGCGCAGAGCCCGCCCCCGGGCACCTGTGCCTTATCAGGCCCGCGCACACGGGAAGACTTTTCTTTCGCCCGTGGATCTGGCCCGGCTGCCTTCGGGGTAAGTGTGCACCGCTCCTGTAGGGACTGTGGGTGAACTTGATCCCGACTCTTCGTTGGTTTAGTGTCTGATTGAAATGCTAGGCATTTAAAAAAAACATGAACTAGAGAAACCGAAAATAGAAGGACCCAGCAGAGTGCACAAGTGTAATTTGCAGAGATCCGGATTTGTAAGACTTTGCAGAGGTCTCAGAAAGGGAGGGGGTCTGATTTGAAGAGCTTCCTGTTTGACGTGTAGGTGTTAAGACAAAGCCAAGTGCCCTCAGAAATCTTTTTTTTAAGGGTGGGGGACAGCAGGTCCGATTTTGTTGTTCACCACGAAGTGAGTGGATTTTGCTGATAGTTGCACACTCTGTGTGTCTGGAAGTGGAAACTGCCGGTTACAGCTAGGAATACAGATAATTAATGTTTATGTTGTGCTGCGAGCTTTATCAAGGCTGTCACGGAACAGGATTATCCTGGTTCGTTTTATGAGTTGACAAACTAAAACTCATTGCTCCCTTGGAGGCTTATAACAAGTTGTATGTTGTCAATTAAGATTCAAGCATACATATCACCGTAAAAGGGTGAGCATTTTGTAAACAAGTTGGATCTCTGTTGTAAAAAAAAAAAAAAAAAGTGCAATGTAAGCATTTTAATTTACCTCCTTTCTTGTAGTTTGTCTTTCTCAATGAGGAAAATTAGACAATACAGCAGACCCGTTCTCAAAGCAGGTTGCTCGGTTTTTACTGGCAGCTTGTACCCAAGCATCTCCGGATATTGCTTCCCACCTGTGCTGTGGGTCTGGGTCTAGGACAAAGTCAAGGACAGAAGAATTCAGAGTGCCTTAAGGGTAATCAGCACACGTTACTTCATTTCTATGTGCCTTGGTTTAAGTCTCTTGGTAAAAAAAAAAATGCTATTAGATATCAGGGCAGAGTTGGTGGGGAGGGTGGATGAGTAAACTCTAAACTCCGAAATTATGTATTTTCTTAGTATCCACTGAATTCTGGCCAGGAAGCCAAGTTTTACTGTTTAAGAAGATGGGTATAAATCGCCAATTTTTAAACAACTGGCCTTTGACAATGATTTTTTTCCTCTTTCCTCCTCTCTCCTTCTCTCCTCCCACCTGTGGCTCTTTAGTTTCATTTCTGTTTTATATCTTCATCAAGAAGGTTTCACTTTCCAATTTATATATATTTTTTATTTTTTAAATTATTTTTTTTATTGCTGCCTTGAACATTTCATTGGGGAGAATTATTAAAATGTCTCAAGAAACTGATATACAATGCTATGAAAATCGCAACCTTACAGTTTTACGTTTCCCCATGTGCTAACTGCCTAAGAAAGCGCTGTTATTAGGAGCCCACGCTGAGAACAGGTGACGCAGGCTGTGGGAAGGCCGTCACGGGTTCCCATGGATGTGCAGCCCTGTCCCGCCCGCCCCGGCCAGCCCGTGGGCTCCGAGCCCCTCCTGTGGAGGCAGCGCAGTCCGCCACCCGGGCTCCATCACCTCACTGCCGAGCAGCCCGATGACCCTGCAAGCATCAAAATTAGAGCAGAATCATCCCTTCCCCGCTCATCAGAGGCAGGAGTTCCAGCCTTTTCCTTTTCCCAGGAGACTGAGCAGATGCTTGTCTCCAGGCCGGGAGCCGTTTTCATGTAGACGTAGAACTTCTCGGTCCCTCTGGCTCCGGCCGGCCGCTGGCCCTGCCCCGCGTGTCCCCGGGGGCACCTGCGACAGCGGAGGCCCGGCCTCCCGCACCCAGCACCCTGGCAGCTTGAGGTCCCACCTCATGGAGCACCCTGGCAGCCTGAGGTCCCACCCCAGCCGGCCCACGTGGAGGATTCCAGAGGCTGGAACCTTCGGGAGCCTCCTTTGAAGGGAGTGCAGAGTTCAAGGCCGCTGTTTTCTATTTTTGAACGTGGCTTCCCCACCCAGCGTGTCTTTCCCAACGCCTCTCCTCCCGCAGCATCTGCCGCAGACGACTGCTGGCAGCGGGGCCAGAGCTTTATGTCCCGAGTGTAGGCTTACAAGCCCATTGGTTTAAAAATACCCTGCCCTCCTCCTCTGTGTCTCCTGGCTGTGCCAGGGTGCTGACATTTATGCCTCGGTCTTTGCGGGTCTAGAAGGATCGTGGCCTGGGGCCGATGCTTGTGTTCGCACCCGGGAGCACTTGATGGGAGACTGTTTTTGAGCCAAGGATACACTCTGGTCAGATTGCCGGTGAGGGTCAGGGAAAAAGGAAAGCTCTGCAGTGGGAATTTGATTATCAAAAGTAATGTCCTCATTATCAATAACGGGGTCCCACTCACGTGGGAAATGTAGCAGTTGCAACTTTCTGATTACTCTTAGGTTTTGTGTGTTTTGTTAAATAAAATTTGAAGAGACCATGAGAAAGACAACTACTCTTTCACCTTTTAACACTGCCCTTTTTTTTTTTTTTTTTTTTAATGAAGACTGAATGTTCTAGAAAGAGCCAGACTTGGGGGCCGGGGGAGGAGAGAGATTGGGCTGCTTGGTCGTGTGTAACAAAGGGGGCTTAGATTCCCAGATATTAAAATGTGTCCTGTTCTGCTTGAATTGTTTTCTTTGGGCTTTTCCAATGTCTCACAGGGTGCGTGGTATTTTTGTAAACTCTATTGTACTTTTCCACATCCTCCTTCCTCTTTGTCAGGCTAATAAAATGGTTTTATTGAAATAGTGCCTTCTAGAAATTTCAACTCCTTTTCAGACATTAAACATCAAAGAGTAACCACGGGCACTTGTTGGTGTGTGCGTTGGTTTTATAGATAAAAACAGACTCTAAGACATCTTTGTTTAAGCTGGGGGACTGGCAGAAAGCAGACAGGCCAAAGGTTACTTAAATTTGACTCCATGTTTGACTATGCCTAATCATTTTGACAACTGAACCCCCCCCCCAATCAAAAATTTAAAAAAAGACTACTAACCCCCAAACTACCATTTGTAATTAAATTTTGGAATGGTGACCAAATATTTTATGAGCTACATAGAGTGTATGTCTATGCAGATGGATACTACATTGAAAATTTAGAGGTATCTTACTATTTGAAAATACTTTTTACTCAACTCCAAGATGCCATCAATTATACCATCAATTTACTAATAACCTTTCTGAGAAGGGAGGAAAAATACTTTTTTATAAAACATTTCCCAGTTATATGCAGTTAAGCCGGGGAGAGGATAGGTTTCAGAATTTAAAGAATTTTTTTAGATCTGCTACCACACATTCTAATTATCAAGAACACAGATCTAATGTCTAACTTATATTAATAGAATTTAAGGAAAAGTCTGACTTTTTACCTGACTGTGTATAATGTTTCTTCTTACATTTTTCTCTATATTTCTTCATTGGCTTAGTAATAGTAAAGCATCATTTTCCCACAAACGTCAACCTCACATGTAGAGGAAATGTTGACAACATGTTCTGGTAGTAAATCATTTTCTTGCAAATATCTGCTTCATTTTAACTCTGTTCAAATCTTCTTAACACCATGGTTCTTGTAAGAGGGCTGCAAATTCTCCAAGTAAAACTTTTGACCCTGGCCCTAGGTGGTTTGGCTCATTGGAGAGAGCATCGGCCTGTAGACTCAAGGATCCCGGGCTGGATTCCAGGAAAGGGCATGTACCCACGTTCAGGCTCCAGCCCCAAAAGGGAGGCGTGCAGGAGTCAGCTGACCCATGATTCTCATTGATGTTTCTATCTCTCTCTCCCTCTCCCTTCCTCTCTGAAATTAAAAAAGAAAAAGAAAAAGAAAAAAGAGTATCTATAAATCTTTTAACCTGGAATTTTAAGAGAAAGAGTGGCATCTTTACTGAAGTCCATGGGAAAGGAAAAGGACGCCTTCCACAACTTGGTATTTGAATCCCAAAGTACCGTCTTAGTGTGCCATTAGCGTACAGGAGGAACCTGAAATGTATGTGTGTCACGTGTGCCTTTTTTCTCTCTCTTTCACTGTGACCTCACCTGGGAAAATCCAGAAGATTGGATAACCACGATATGACTAATCAAGATTCTGCTGTACATGTGGACATGGTGGGTATTTAAGTATTTCCAGCTCCATTTGTTAATGGTGACTCCTCACCACCGTGACCTCTGCCTCTAACCAGTCATTCTTTATGGGCCTGTAACTTGATGCAGATCTTTCTTCACAATGTTTGACTTACAGTAACACCTCAAATATTTGTTGAATCGAATTCCAACTTACCTTTGACATATTTGTGGTTGAAATACAATGTGCATTTGGGTGTTTCTAGGCATATGAGATGGTTCCTCCATGCCTTTTGGTGCTAGGTTTTCCTTGTTCAACAACACGTGTAAATCATACAGTGTGAGACGTTTTATATTAGGCCTCTGAATTTACAATGACAAGCTTTTACATTAAAAACAAACTTCTTGCCGAAACTGGTTTGGCTCAGTGGTAGAGCGTCTGTCTGCAGACTGAAAGGTCCCAGGTTCGATTCCGGTCAAGGGCATGTACATTGGTTGCGGGCACATCTCCAGTAGGGGGTGTGCAAGAGGCAGCTGTTTGATGTTTCTCTCTCATCGATGTTTCTAGCTCTCTATCTCTCTCCCTTCCTCTCTGTAAAATATCAATAAAATATATATATATATATATATATATATATATATATATATATATATTTTAAAAAACAACAAACTTCTTGCCCAGCCAGCATGGCTCAGTGGTTGAGTGTCATCGACCTATAAACCTGGAGGTCACAGTTCGTTTCCTGGTCAGGGCACAGGCCCAGGTTGTAGGCTCAATCCCCTGTGTAGGACGTGCAGGAGGCGGCCAATCAATGATTCTCTCTCATCATTGATGTTTCTATCTCTGTCTCCCTCTCCCTTCCTCTCTGAAATCAATATATATAAAACCCTCTTGGTCCTAGCTGGTCTGGCTTAGTGGATAGAACACTAGCGTGTGGACTGAAAGGTCCCGGGTTCAGTTCCAGTCACGGACGCCATACCTCGGTTGCAGGCTCCATCCCCAGCCTTCCTTGGGCCACTTGCGGAAGGCAGCCAATCAGTGTGTCTCTCACAGCGATGTTTCTCTCTCTGTGTCTCTGCCCCTCCCTTCCACTCACTCTAAAAATCAATGGAAAAATATCCTTGGTGAAGATTAACAAAAACAAAAACAAAAATAACTCCTTGGACAATAATAGAGTTCATTGCATTAAGGACATTAGGTTGAGGTAGGAAAAATAGTCTTTGGCATCAGAACTGGCTTCAAATCTTTTTTTTTTTATTAAAATGTATTTTTTATTGATTTTTCACAGAGAAGAAGAGAGAAGGATAGAGTTAGAAACATCGATGAGAGAGAAACATTGATCAGCTGCCTCCTGCACACCCTCTACTGGAGATGTGCCCGCAACCAAGGTACATGCCCTTGACCGGTTCCAGCTGGCTTCAAATCTTACCTTGATCCTCGAGAGCTGTGATACCCCCAATGAGGGCAGCATTGTCAGCTTTAAGAGACACGCATGAAACCATCCAACTCTTGTTCGTATTCATATTTCCCCCATCTTTATTGAGGTATAATTGACAAATAAAATTGCAAGTATTTTAAGTATACTGTGTATGATTTGACACATGTATGCATTGTGAAAGGATTCCTCTGTCTAACACATCCATTACTTCATATTCACTGCTGATTTTTGCTGGGGTTTTTTTTTGGTGAGAACATTGAAGTTCTACTCTTTCAGCAGATTTCACTAATACAGAAATATAAATTTCAACTATGAGATAGTTTATAGTTATAAACTTCAGTCACCAGGTTTTACATTAGATCCTCAGACCTTACTTGTTATAACTGAAATGTTCTTACTTATACTTGATGAAAAGGTATGTGAAGTGCCTACTAGCACGTAGTAAGCACTCTAAACATTAATCACCTGTATTACGTTAGTGAGTGTTGTAACTATGTAAGTAGCATTTTTTTAAAAAAAATTATCTTTATTGTTGAAAGTATTACAGATGTCCTCTTTGTTTGTTTATTTTTCCCCCCCTGACTCCCTCCTCCCCGCACCCGCCCCTCCCAAGCCTTCACTACACTTGTCTGTGTCCATGGCTGTGCGTATATGCATAAATATTAATGTCCCCCTTCCCCCGACTTTCCTCTGAAATTCATCAGTCTCTTCATGGTCCTGTGTCTCTGGATCCATTTTGCTCATCAGTTTATTTTGTTCATTAGATTCCACCTATGAGTGAGATCATGAGATGCTTACAATAAACTCAAAATGCATAAAAGACGGAAATGTAAGCGGTGAAACCATAAAAACCCTAGAAGAAACCAGAGGCAGCAAAATCTCAGGCATCTCTTGTAGCAACATGTTTACAGACACGTCTTCTAGGGCAGAGGCAACTAAGAAAAAAAGTAAACACATGGGACTACATCAAAACAAAAGGCGTCTGCGCAGCACAATAAAATATCAACAGAATGAAAAGGGAGCCCGCCGTGTGGGAGAACATATTTGGCAATTATATATCCGATAAAGGGTTAATATCGCTTTGTTTCTGGAGTCTGACTGAAGATACATCAATTTTGTTATTCTTTTTAAAGAGCCAGCTCTTGGTTTTGTTGATATTTTGTTTTTGTTTTGTTTTATTGTTTTGTTTTGTTTTGTTTTTAGTCTCTGTGTCATGTATTTCCACTCTGATCTTTATTATCTCCTTCCTTGTACTTACTCTGGGCTTTTCTTGTTGTTCTCTTTCGAAATCTTTAAATTTATGGTAGATAGTTTTTTAGAGGTTTTTCTTGTTTTTTGAGGTAGGCCTGTGGTGCTATGAACTTCCCTCTCAGGACTTCCATGGTGCCCCGAAGATTTGGGGTTGTTGTATGTTCATTTTCATTTGTTTGCAGGAAGTTTTTAAAATTTTTTCTTGCTCTCTTTGGTAGCCCAGTCATTGTTTAACAACATGCTATTTAGCCTCCACGTGTTTGAATGTGTCTATTGTAGTTGGTTTCTAATTTCATGCCATTGTGATGTGAGAAGATGCTTGATATGATTCCAATCTTCTTAAACTCGTAGAGACTTAGTTTGTGTCCTAACATGTGGTCTAGCTTTGAAAATTTCCCATGTGCGCTTAAAAAAGAAAGTATATTCTGTAGTTTGGGGGGTGAAATGTGCTATAAATATCAGTTAATTCCATCTGATCTAGTGTATTGTTTAGGATCAGGGTTTCCTTGTTGATTTTTTTTTTTTTTTTTTTTTTTTGTCTAGGAAATTTATCCAGTGATGTCAGTGTTTAAGTCACCTACTATGATTGTATTGCTGTCTATCTCCTTAAAATCCTCTAGGGGAGATATATATATATATATTTATTTCTGTATTTGGTACATATATTTTTATCAGAGTTATATCCTCTTGTTGTATTGATTCCTTTAGTATTATGACATGGCATTCATTGTCTCTTATTATGGCCTTCATTTTTTATTAATATTTTCTTTTTATCGATTTCAGAGAGGCAGGGAGAGGGAGAGAGAGAAACATCAATGATGATAGAGAATCATTGATTGGCTGCCTCCTGCACACCCCCTACTGGAGATTAAGCCCACAACCTGGGCATATGCCCTGACCCAAAATTAAACTTTCGACTTCCTGGTTTATAGATCGATGCTCAACCACTGAGCCACTCTGGCCAGGCATCATGGCCTTCATTTTGAAGTCTATTTTGCCAGGTATGAGTATTGCTACCCCATTTCTACCCCCTCCCCCCATTCCATTTGCTTGGAAATTGTTTCCCCTGTCCTTCACCTTCATTCTGTGTGAGGGTTTTTTTTTTTTTTTCCTGAGATGAGTTTCTTGTAGACAACATGTAGTTGGGTCACGTTTTCTTATCGGTTCAGTGACTCTGCCTTTTGATTGGCACCATAGGTTATTATTGATAGGTGCTTATTGATAGTATGCCTGTGCTCTTCTCTTCCTCTCTCCTTCTTCTTATGCCAGTCCCTTTACCATTTCTTGCTGTATTGATTTGGTGGTAATAAGTTCTTTTAGCCTTTTTTGTCTGCAAAGCTCTTTTCTTTAAAAAAAATTTTTTTTGATTTCATAGAGGGAGGGAGAGAGATTAGAAACATCAATGATGAGAGAGAATTAATGATCAGCTTCCAATCGCAGTGGAGACTGAGCCCACAGCCCAGGAATCAAACTGTGACCTCCTGGTTCTTAGGTTGACACTCAGCCGCTGAGCCGAGCCGGTTGGGCAAACATGTGTCTCTTTTTGAAGCAAGTACCTTGTATGTGGCCAGCCCACAAAAAGACTTTGGAAGGAAAAGAAGCCAAAGATTATGTATATTTATTATTTGTATATTTTTTCTATCAAGGTGATGTATACTTACATGTTTTTTATTATCATTACATTAATTTACACAGTTTGCCTGGGGCTTGATTTTCTAAAAATTTGATACAACTTATAGGTTGAAAGCCCCTTAGGATGTCAGCCTGCCTCCACATCTCTCCCTCCAGACTTCACATACACACACACACACAATTTCCATGTCCACTTAGGTTTTAGACAAACAGAGCTATTTATCTTTCTCCCCCATTAGACCCAGGACTTGATTTCTCCCCAAACTCAGCATATCCAAATCCTGCTTCTCTGTGGAAGCCTAGCTCAGCATAAATAATGTCTGTTCCATTTGTATTTTATCTGGATGTCTTGGCAAGGCAGTAGCTATTACAATCCATATTATAGAACATGTATCTTAAGTGTAAGAAGTAGATCTTACTAAAGCTTTGTGCATTACAGACCTGTTTAACATTGTGCCTTAAGAAAATAAAAGGGGGGGGGGGACAAAAACCACATAGTGCCTTATTCTTAATAATAATATGGTGAATGAATAAAAAAGAATTTTGCCTACATGACCTTAATATGGAGATAGGCCAAATACAGGGTGTCCCAATATATACATATGCACACTATAAAGGCAGTATTTATTAAAATATATTTCATTTTCAAACTATGATAGGATCTGCAGATATCAGCTATTAAAGTGTATATACATTTTTTGGATATCCTGTATGTGGGAGGGGGGGTTCTCACTAAAATTTAGTAATGTATAATCCCCCCCATAAGTCATAGAATCATCTGTGTAAGTGAGTAAATGTGCCAGTCTGAGCAGGCGTAATTCAATCTATACTTTTTATGTAGTTACATAAAAATCCTAGTGCCTACTCCTTTATAATTGATTTCAGAGAGGAAGAGAGAGGGAAAGACAGAAACATCAATGAGAGAGAATCATTGATCGGCTGCCTCCTGTACGCCCCCTACTAGGGTATAGGCCCCGACCAGGAATCGAACTGGTTCATAGGTCAATACTCAACCACTGAGCCACACTGGCTGGGCAGTCCTCACTCCTTTATACCAATGTAATAATGAAATCTTTATTACCTTGCATACCATGCAGTATTATGAGTATATGTATACCATGCAGCTACTCATTTATATCTTCTCATTTATATCTCAATAAATGTACCTGAAAGATAACATCAAATAATATCACTAAAGGGTTTTGAATAAACCTGTGTATCTTTGAAATCAACATCTTTAGAAATCACTGCTTTTTTTTTTTTAACATGGACGTAGACTAACAGGAAGTAGACTAAATGTTTAATTTTCTTGGTTTTATCTGTGCAAGCACGGTATTGTAGAGATCAGCCAGGAGAGCGTACGTTAGGTTTTCTGCGTCATCGTGAGCGCTGATCCAGGTCAGGCTCCGATCCACCAGCGTCCCCGGTTCTTGCCAGGAGAGCCTTGCTCCTTCCCACCTTTTCCTTACGGTCTTTGTTCACAGACGATGGACTTGTGTAGCCTCTTATTTATTTTCCATAAGATTGTATCGTAATCGAATTGAAAAGCCTTAGGACAAATCACAGCAGCTTGCCCTTCAGAGGTGAGGCATGGTGGCTTTATGTGCCATCAAGTGGGTACAGTTGTTAAAATATATTTTATTGATTTTTTTTACAGAGAGGAAGGAAGGGAGAGAGACAGAGAGTCGATGGGAGAGAAACATCGATCAGCTGCCCCCTGCACACCCCTTACTGGGGATGTGCCCACAACCAAGGTTCATGCCCCTGACCGGAATCGAACCTGGGACCCTTCAGTCCGCAGGCTGACACTATCCACTGAGCCACACCCCTTAGGGCAGCAGGTGCATTTTTGTCCAAGAATAGGGGAGAAGAGATCTGAGGAGGTAACAGTATGATGGAATGCACACTCCTGCCGCGTGCTTCTTAACGTTCTGATGATCTCTGACACATTTCACACATACTTACTTAAAGTTCTATTTCTGGGGCCCGTTCTAAAATAGTTGAGTAAGCCCAGCCGGTATGGCTCAGCAGTTGAGCGGCGACCTATGAACCAGGAGTTCAGGGTTCGAATCCCGGTCAGGGCACATGCCTAGGTTGTGGGCTGGAACCCCAGTGTGAGGCGTGCAGGAGGCAGCCGGTTAATGATTCTCTCTCTCCCTCTACCTTCCTCTCTCTGAAATTTTAAAAAGTATTAGAGTAAAATGCCCAAAGTCTGAGAAGCATTTAGTGCCGCTGTATGTGGCCTGCGGGAGGTTGGAGTAGGGTTACCGTCTAACCCGAGGCAGATGTCATTATGGTTCTTACGTTCCCCACACCTGTCACCCCCGCCCCGCTGTTCTCCGGAGAGAGCAGCTGCCGGCTCTCCCGCTCTCATCGCTGTCCTTTCCCTGCAGCGGCCCCGGCTCCCCGCTGCTCCTGGGTCTGTAGGGAATGTTGTGTGTCGTGCAGAAGCAGGGACACCAGTGCCTCCGGCCACTGGTCCCTTCAGGCCGGCGATTTCGCAGACGCCAGGCCAGAAGCTGTTGGCCCCGCAGACCTGGCTCCTCTGAGCAGTCAGCCCTGGGCCCCGTCCGTCCTCTGGAACCTGGATGTGGCTTGCGGGAGGCAGGAGTCTGCCTCAGCTCAGATGCACTGAGGCCGATGTTTCATCTTCTTGGAGAAAATACAGTCGGTGGCCTATATCCTCTTGCTTTTCAAAGCAACGAGTTATTGAATCAAGCACGTGCTGCTGACGATGCACCTGCCACCGAAGGCCGCGGGAGGAGCAGAATGGCGTCTGGAGATGAGTTTACTAGCGGGATGTTTGGGAGGACGCTACGGAAGTGCGATTCCAAAGCAGCAGCGGTTCCTGAAACCCCGCAGGGCACCGGTGTGAGCAGTGCTCACCGTGCTGTCCCCGGGGTCCAGTGAGACTGTCTGACACCACGTGGGCACGTGGGCAGCCTTAATGAATAATAATAATAATAATACTAAAAAGGAATCTGGGAACACGTGCCTGTTCATTTCTCTCTATTGAAAAATCACTATAAGTACCCTGTTTCCCCGAAAATAAGACAGTGTCTTATATTAATTTTTGCTCCCAAAGATGCACTAGGTCTTATTTTCAGGGGATGTATTATGTTTCCATGAAGTAGGTCTTATTTTCGGGGAAACACGGTAGTTAGAGGGCCTTCCTCACTCAGCGGCTGACTCCTGTGGAGTCCGGTCAATGAAAAGCTCGCTGTGTGAAGGCTGACAGTGCGGCTGACTTGTCCTACCTACACACGCTCTTCAAAGGAAGTGGATTGTGAGGCCAGGAGTTCGTTCATGGAGAAGATTTTAATGTCAGCATGTCTCTTTCCTGTACATTTCTGCATCCCTCTCGCAGCCTTTGGAAAACAGTTTAGCTGTTTCCCGATATTTCTAATCTCGTCCTTTGTGTAGAGATTGCATAGGACCTGATAGAGGTCAGGCTCTCTTGTCACAAAGATCTAAGACCTAGGGAATATTTTCATAACCGTGTCCATTACACAGGTGAACTGTGTTGGTGAGAACACACCCAGAATAATAGAATGTGAAATGGATATTGTCAGGTACAAGCCAGTATGGAACCTTGATTTGAGCGCCAATAATTGTCTTTTTACACTGCGGGCCAACTATTAAATCATTTATGCTTCCATCCTCCGGGTCTGCTTGTGCAGACGCTATAAGAGCACCGAGCTGGTGCTGAATTTACCCGTTTCATTCTGTCTGCAATCGAGTAGGGAGTAAACAAACATTTATGAGAAACACCAAAGCCTGCATTAACCATTCTTGTAGCAGTAGTAGTTGTCCTAACTTGAAATAAATCTGTTGTAAAATTTTTGCCATGGACAATGAAGTTATTTGGAATATAGTACAATAAAGGAGAAAATATCTTGAAGTAACTTTCCCAATTAAATATATTATAATTCTATGTGCAAAGGTAGCCCTGGCCCGTTTTGCTCAGTGGGTAGAGCATTGGCCTGCGGACTGAAGGGTCCCAGGTTCAATTCCAGTCAAGGGCACATGCCTAGGGTTGCAGACTCAGTCCCCAGTAGGGGGCATGTAGGAGGCAGTTGATCAATGATTCCCTCTTATTATTGATGTTTCTCTTTCACTCACCCCACCTGTGCACAAATTTGTGCATCGATCCTCTAGTGTAATTATATTTTAAGAAAATCCGATGCAAAAGTAAATTATGAGAATTAAATAAACTGTGCATATACATGCATATTTGCAATCAGAGATATGAAAATAATGAAAAATAAAGTGGTTGTTTATCTTTGGGTAATAGAATTCCAAGCAATTTCTTTTTCTGTAACTTTTGTAATAAGCATGCATGATTTTTTAAAATATATATATATTTTATTGATTTTTTTACAGAGAGGAAGAGAGAGGGATAGAGAGTTAGAAACATTGATGAGAGAGAATCATCGATCAGTTGCCTCTTGCACACCCCCTACTGGGGATGTGCCTGCAACCAAGGTACATGCCCTTGACCAGAATCAAACCTGGGACCTTTCAGTCTGCAGGCCGACGCTCTATCCATTGAGCCAAACCGGTTTCGGCGCATTCATGACTTATAATTAGAAAAATTACTCTGACAATGTGTTAATTACCAATGTAGTTTTATTTTAATCTTCTAGATGGGAACTACTGATGTGCTTTGAAAAACTTTGTAAATAGATGATAATTTGATGCCATGGTTTGCTTGTTTTTATGTAATGCCTCAGTATCTTAAAACCTTTGAATAATATAAACTGCTGCTTGGTATCAAAGGAACCCGAGAAAGAGAAATTAAAAAGTCAGTTACTTTCCTTTTATTTTAGATGCCAGAATTCCAGAAGAGTTCAGTTCGCATCAAGAACCCCACGAGAGTAGAAGAAATCATCTGTGGTCTCATCAAGGGGGGAGCTGTCAAACTTCAGGTGAGTAGTCATCACGAAGCCTTTACTGCTAGGCCCTTATTTCTTACCGGCAAGTAGACACATTCATCTGCTCTGCTGAAGTCTCGGCAGAGAAAGGTTAGATAGATGAGCTTTGCCTATCCTTTCAGAATATAAAATCTGGAAGAGGGGTCTAGCATAGCCGTGGGCAAACTACGGCCCGCGGGCCGGATCCGGCCCGTTCGGCTGTTCTATCCGGCCCGCGGAGCCGAAAGAGCAGAGGGTTCTCTTGCTCTCCCCTCCGCTCCTTCACCAGCAGCCCAAGATGAGAGTGCCAGCATGGTCAGGCTGCTTTTGTTCCGGCCCTCCGGTCCAGTTTAAGAACCCATGGTGGCCCTCGAGTCAAAAAGTTTGCCCATCCCTGGTCTAGCACTTATCAAAAATACATAGAATGCCTGTTGTAAACAAATAAAACCTAATAGTCTCAAAATAAATTTAGCTTTTCTTTAATATTAAGTACTAATTTAACTAATACTGTGCATAAGTACTCAACTATTTTAAGAGTAATGTTAAATGTGTACAGTTTCCAGTTGCCATTCCATCTTTTAATTAAATCATAATAGTTCAAATTAAGTTGTCACTACATGGGATAACTGATTTTTTTTGAAGTTTTTTAAAGGGATGTTTTATTTTTTCTTATTTTTTTAAAGTATATTTTATTGATTTTTTACAGAGAGGAAGGAGAGGGGGATACAAAGTTAGAAACACCGATCAGCTGCCTCTTGCACACGCACTACCGGGGATGTGCCTGCAACCAAGGTACATGCCCTTGACCGGAATTGAATCTGGGACCTTTCAGTCCGTAGGCTAACGCTCTATCCACTGAGCCAAACTGGTTTCAGTTAAAGGGATGTTTTAAATGTGAGCTAAATCAGCAGTCCTGGATAGTCAGTGAAAATAAATCTTTTCCTTTTTTTTTTTTTTTTTTTTTTTTTTTTGGAAAAAATATTTAACCCAACCTCCTAAATTGCAAGAGCTGGCAAACTGTACCAGGTATGAGTCATTGATTGGTATAGTTTATTTACCTATATAGACAAGTTACACCTAGAATAGAACAGTGTCAGTGACTAAGCTTCATATAGTTTAAATGCTTTCATTGCATTTTTGTACATTGACCCAGGGGGGTTGAAATTGTGCAGTGTTTTATCTCTGTGGCCTGCGACTGCAAATTCCTATAGTGTGTGGTAACGCTTGGGCATGTAGGGTGTAGCTGTAGTTAAGGAAATTCTCAGGGCTTTGTGGATGAGCTGCGTTAGGAAACTCAGGGCAGAGGGAATAGCTAGTAATGGGGCCGGTCGTTGAGCAGTCTTGTGCCTCTGGCCAGCTTGCGGATACGTGTCTGGCCTTGCGGCTGTGTTTTCATAACGGTTTCCCCCCTTTTCTTACAGATAATAACAGACTTTGACATGACACTGAGTAGATTTTCCTACAAAGGAAAACGATGTCCAACATGTCATAGTAAGTGTGGCCCTATTAACAAACTCAGGAAAGCAGCCATTATTTTAAGATCCTTTTCTACCAATGATATTATCTATGAGATTGGGGTTTTTTTTAATCTTACTTTTGGACATTGAAAGTGAGGGGACCTGCTTTTTTGCCCCCTGAGATCAGATGAGATTGGGCGTGTTCAAGGTGGTATGGCCATAGACCAGCTTTTTCTTATTATATGTTTAGGATTTATCACCTCTCACCCTCCCTCCCCGACCATGTTATATAAATGGCTATTTTCTTTTTCTTTTTTAAAATATTTTTTATTGATTTTTTACAGAGAGGAAGAGAGAGAGATAGTTAGAAACATTGATGAGAGAGAATCATCAATCAGCTGCCTCCTGCACACACCCCTACTGGGGATGTGCCCACAACCAAGGCACATGCCCCCGACCGGAATCGAACCTGGGACCTTTCAGTCCGCAGGCCGACACTCTGTCCACTGAGCCAAACTGGTTTCGGCTAAATGGCTATTTTCTGTATGGTTTTGGTTGCAAGAGGAATAAAGAAGTCTGAAATTTTTCTCTCCAAATGTAGTCCAAATGAAAATGAAATTTCAATTTTGGGTTAGAAACAACATTTATTAATTAGTAATATGTTACTAAATGTTTGTGTCATTTATATGTAATCTAGTTAAACAATACGTTTTTAAATAAATACTAAGTTAAAATGTGTTGCTAAAATAAGACGCCTATTTTGAATTCTAAATGAGACAATTCAGTTTTTTAAATAATAATACTCGCCCGGCCAGTGTGGCTCAGTGGTATTGAGCATCCGCCTATGAACCAGGAGGTCACAGTTTGATTGCCAGTCAGGCCACATGTCCGGGTTGTGGGCTTTATCCCCGGTGTAGGGCAGACAGGAAGCAGCCAGTGAATGATTTTCTCTCATCATTGATGTTTATTTCTCTCTCCTGCTCGCTTTCTCTTTGAAATCAATAAAAAAATATATATTTTTAAAAATACAAACTACACTGTGAGGTGAAAAAGAAAGCCAAATTCAAAAGTATAGATCTGATTTAATTGCTATATAATTGGTAATGCATAGAACTTTAAGATTGAAAGGAAATATAATAAAGTGTTAATTGATTATTAAGTGGTAAAATTATAATTTTTATTCTCGTTACAATCTGTAATTTCCAGATTTTTGCATTATTATTTTTTAAAATATATTTTATTGAATTTTTACAGAGAGGAAGGGAGAGAGATAGAGAGTCACAAACATCGTTCAGCTGCCTCTTGCACGTTCCCCCACCAGGATGTGCCCACAACCAAGGCACATGCCCTTGACCGGAATCAAACACAGGACCCTTCAGTCCGCAGGCTGACGCTCTACCACTGAGCCAAACCGGTTTCAGCCAGATTTTCGTATTATTAATAATGTTTTATTAAGAAAGTATATTTCAAAGGTGTATTCCCTGCTTCTCTTTAATGATTTTAAAGTGACCAGTCACTGTACAATTCAGTGTCCAAAGGTTTTGAATCGCCTATCTCAGTGGTGCACATGAGCAATCACTAAATGGTGGATTTTAGAACCATTAGCTTCTCCAGCAATGCCACGTGGACAGCACTCCTCGGACAGCCGTAGTGAGCGTGCTAGTTGACTTGTCACGTAAACTCACGGGAAAAGTAGTCAGTTCTTCACCCATGAGAGCACTTCTCTTCAGCCGCGTTTGCTTTTCCCTTTAGATGTCATTGACAACTGTAAGCTGGTTTCCGATGAATGCCGGAAAAAGGTAAGCTCACCAACAGTAATCCAGTTAGGAAAGCCTTCATCACCATTTTCCCCCGAGAATTTCTTCAGGTTCAGTCACACAAATGAGAATGAATGCCAAGGGCTTGTAGCCATATTTGGCTCACTAAATGTTAGGTTTATCCTGCAGATTATAGCGCTCAGCTTATGTTAAAGAAAAAATTACCAGTAAAATTTTAATAACAACAAAACTTACACGAAAAAAAACTATTAAATGGTTACCCAAATATCCTGGTATCTTTAATTTATTTTTATTTATTTATTTTTAAATATATTCTATTGATTTTGTACAGAGAGGAAGAGAGAGGGATAGAGAGTTAGAAACATCGATGAGAGAGAATCATGGATCAGCTGCCTCTTGCACACCCCCTACTGGGGATGTTCCCGCAACCAAGGTACATGCCCTTGACCGGAATCCAACCTGGGACCCTTCAGTCCGCAGGCCAATGCTCTATCCACTGAGCCAAACCGGTTTCGGCCTGGTATCTTTATATTAACTGGAAAGTTAAACAAAACTACTTTGGTTTTAATGTAGGTTTTGCTCCTTTAAATGGATAAGGAAATTGCCTTAGTTTTCTGCTTTTTTGAGTAGGTGTCTGCCTGTATCTCTTCTTAACAAAGATCCCAAAGATGAATCAAATGTAATACTTTCATATGAGAATGAAAATGTTTTTGTAGTGGTTGTTTGATTATTAGTTGGTTTCACTGAATTGCTGAACTGAAAATACTAAAGAAAGAAAATCAGCCTTTTGCAGGTCTATTTAGTTACATGTAAAACAAAATCAATCAAGGTCTTTTCAGAGCTGCTATATGTAATAGGTACTCATGCTCCAATCTTTGCGGTTTAAAGCAGTTCATGGAAAACTCTCATCTGTGTTGTTTTGCTTCCCATAAAACTAAGCACTCAATGGCAGCTCTGCAGCCTTCCTGACGGAGTATCTGTTTCTTTCTAGTTACTGGAGCTGAAGGAAAAATTTTATGCTATTGAAACTGACCCTCTTCTAACGGTAGAAGATAAGTTCCCTTATATGGTAGAATGGTGAGTGTGTGTTCCCAATGGGGGTTCCAATGTAATAACATGACCTAACAGTTACAACTAATGGTGTCTCCCCCCTCCCCCCGCCCCGTACCATGTGCACATAGATGGATACGTTGTCCAACGAGTTAGAGCAAGTGATTAAATGTCACAAAACCAACCAATTCTCTAATCACTCTCACAGTCTAGAATCAGTTTTGTTCGGCTTCAGTTGTTTTCGAAGATGAAGATCAGTAGGAGTAAATTTAAAATTCTGTGCCTAAGTCTGAAACTAAAAACAAGAATTTGTTTTCTCTGAAGTCCATGGGCGAGATGCCGCTCAGTGTGTCAGGAAAACGGCTTAGGATCCAGATGGAGCCAGCGGGGGGCAGTGCTGAGAACCAGCTGGCCTCCGCTGCCGGTTGCCTTCATGGACATGCCCTTCGCTCTAAGCAGGGCACAGTGTTGCCTCCTCGAGGACACCGGAGAAATGCTGACACTCAGAGGGTCACTAAGATATGCCCAGACCCTGGAGGAGCCACTCCATTTGAGGAACATCTCAAAGAATGGCACACTGAGTGCTTTTAGAATGTTAGGAGCCCAGAAATGATGTTGTTTCTATCCATTATCCCATCACCTAACCGCGGGCCTTGCACATCAATCAGTGTTTGTGGTAGGAAGTGTTGGAAAGAGGTTCGACCCACTCAACAAGCGGAACTGGAACCAGACGTGGAAGGCCTAGACCAGGGGCGGGCAAACTTTTTAACTCGAGGGCCACCATGGGTTCTTAAACTGGACCGGAGGGCCGGAACAAAAGCAGCCTGACCATGCTGGCACTCTCCTCTTGGGCTGCTGGGGAAGGAGCGGAGGGGAGAGCAAGAGAACCCTCCGCTCTTTCTGCTCCGCGGGCCGGATAGAACAGCCGAACGGGCCAGATCTGGCCCGCGGGCTATAGTTTGCCCACGGCTGGCCTAGACCATGGATTTCAGCATGATGACAGGACTGTCTAGGAATTACTAGTAGAATGTTCTAGCAATGGTATAGCTTCCCGGGAGAATGGGCTCACTGGGAGGATGGGAGCCACCCAGAGAGGGGGTTTCACTGAAGACTATTAGAGGGGGGATGTGTGGGTGTCAGGTGGAGAGGTTCTATACGTTCATTGGTAATGAATGTAAAGATCTGAAACTTAAATCCAAAATAGCATAAATGAAATACTGCGTTTTCACATACTGAAAAATGCTTTGTCACAAGAACAGTATTCATTCACTTTTGATGATTTTCTTTTTTCTTTGGGCATAAACTGCAGGTATACTAAGTCACATCGCCTGCTTGTCGAACAGGCTATCCCGAGAGCTAAGCTTAAAGAAATTGTGGCAGAATCGGACGTTATGCTCAAGTAAGTTTCTTGGGTGTTTTTTGTTGTTAATTGTCTACAGACCTGACCTGTTATTCAGAGTGTGTATTTCTATTAAAATAATCTAGAATATCCCATATAAAACCATATCTAGAACATGCCGCCCATCACATACTAAAAGTGTCACGATAAGACACAGCAGATTATGGTGCAGGGAATGAAAGCCTGTGAGCTTGAAGCACTAATTTACATTTTCTTTCTCCAAATTTAAAATCTCAAGACTTACAAAGTTAGGAGAACAAGAGCATTTTGAAGTTGTTGATATTTTTTTTTAGCAAAAATACTTTTCAAAGATATGAAATATAAAAAAGAATGTTTATATAGTCATATTGAAGAGTGTTTTGCTAAGTACCCTGTCTTTATGATGCACCCTCTTTTAAAATTGACATAAATCTACTTTCTGAATTCTCCAAGTCCCTAGAATACAATCTCTAGGAAAGGTGCATATGTTTTAGCAAATAATACCAATATTTCTAATAGGTGAATTACTGGATATTAACATGTTAAAGCTTATTTTCAATTCTGTTTACTTCCTCTTATATTCTTCAACTCACTAGACAAATATGATGCTTTTCGTTTTCCTTTTTTTTATGATGCTACATTAAAGACGATTTATTTCTGAGGAAAGCATTCAATTGTCAGAGTGTGAGGACAGCTGGTATTTAGTTTCTTTGTTGGGCAGCTAATCCTAGAGCCGGGAGCGTGGAAAGGGAAGGGGAGATGTTAAGGTGAAGACGTCAGGAACAGTCCCCCGGGCCTTGTTTGGACACGAGAACTCAGTGCCTCGTAGAAATGCGTGGCTTTTTCAACATCTCGGGGGGGGGGGGGGGGGGGGAAGAGCTACGTCCTCGCTCCTGACTGCCATGCCGCACCTCGCCCGCAGGGAGGGCTATGAGAACTTCTTCGACAAGCTCCAGCAGCACGGCATCCCCGTGTTCATCTTCTCGGCCGGCATCGGCGACGTCCTGGAGGAGGTGATCCGTCAGGCCGGGGTCTACTATTCCAACGTCAAAGTGGTGTCCAACTTCATGGACTTTGATGACAATGTAAGACTAGCGGGTCACTCGTTCCCTGTCATTACTGTGAAAGTCTGAAAATATTCTAATCATATAGATGCATTTGTTATTTATTATTTCATGTGTGCTCATTTAATTAAGGCCAAGTTCACAGGCCCACGATGGGCCTCACCATCTCTCGCGGTCCTGTATCCATACCCATGTTTCAGACATAATAACTCTGCTTAAACTTTTGTTTCCCGAGGTGTAGACTAATCTTACATTACATTAGAAATTTTAATAATTTGTTAAAAATATATTTTATTGATTTTTTTTTTTTTTTTACAGAGAGGAAGGGAGAGGGGTAGAGAGTTAGAAACATTGATGAGAAACATCCATCAGCTGTCTCCTGCACACTCCCTACTGGGGATGTGCCTGCAACCAAGGTATATGCCCTTGACCGGGATCGAACCTGGGACCCTTCAGTCCGCAGGCCTACGCTCTAGCCACTGAGCCAAACCGGTTAGGGCAGTGGTCCGAAAACTACGACTTGCGAGCCACATGCAGCTCTTTGGCCCCTTGAGTGTGGCTCTTCCACAGAATACCATGGCCTGTTCGAGTCTACTTTGAAGAAGTGGCATTAGAAGAAGTTTAAATTTAAACTTTAAAAATTTGGCTCTCAAAAGAAATTTCAGCCAAAACTAGTTTGGCTCAGTGGATAGAGTGTCAGCCTGCAGACTGAAAGGTCCCAGGTTCGATTCCAGTCAAGGACATGTACCTTGGTTGCGGGTACATCCCCAGTAGGGGGTATGCAAGAGGAAGCTAATCGATTCTCTCATCGATGTTTCTAATTCTCTAACCCTCTCTCTTCTGCTCTGCAAAAAATCAATAAAAATTTTTTTTTTTTAAAGAAAGAAATTTCAAACGTTGTACTGTTGATATTTGACTCTGTTGACTAATGAGTTTGCTGACCACTGGGTTAGGGCAGTTTTACTAATTTTAATGCAACAACCCTAAAGAATTAACATCCATGGATGGGAAAAAAGAAGTGGCTTAGAACTAATGTAACTGGAACTGGTTCTTCTAGTCAAGACAATATAGCATACGTAAAATGGCACCTTGTGGTTAGGAACCAAATGACAAGTAAAAATTGGGCTTTCAACTCATGTTTAGCATTTAAAGCATCCCTGGAGAGTCACTTACTTCTCAGAGTCCTTCTTGCCTGTCATGAATGTGAAACTACGACAAGTAAAATTTGTAAAGCCTGTTATTTCAAAGGATTTCTGTCTTTTGCACAGGGGGTGCTCAAAGGATTTAAAGGAGATCTGATTCATGTATTTAACAAACATGACGGAGCCCTGAAGAACACAGAGTACTTCACCCAGCTGAAAGACAACAGCAACATCATTCTGCTGGGGGACTCCCAGGGAGACCTAAGAATGGCGGATGGAGTCGCCAATGTGGAACACATTCTGAAAATTGGATATCTAAACGATAAGGTAAGCATGTAAATCTCATTTCCTTTTAGGAAAACACTAGGGTTGTCCTGGCCAGAGTGGCTCAGCTGGCTGGGTGTCGTCCCTTGCACTGGAAGGTTGCTGGTTCGATTCCCAGTCCAGGGCACAGGCCCGGGTTGTGGGTTCAATCCCCAATAGGAGGGGGGGTGCAGGAGGCAGCTGACCAATGTTTTGCTCTCACATCGATGTTTCTCTCTCCCTCTCTTTCTAAATGTAAATCAATAAAAATGTTTTGTTTTGAGAAGGAAAAATTAGGGTGAAACTTGGTAGGTAACTGCTGTCCTGGGTTCCTGAGAAAGCTATTCTTTTGGAGACTGAGCAAAGGAGTTGCTGTCCACTGTAGTGTTGGGAAGGAAGGATGGACGTTATAATAGGCCTCTAGCCTCTTCTCCCTTGATGCCAATAGCACTCCCGTTCAGGAGAATCAAAAATTTAGCCAAATGTTCCTTGGGCACCTTATCCCCATTTGAGAACCACTGGAATAGAGAGAATTCATTTAGGGAGAAAAGCCCCTAAGTGGAAAAAGTTCTGTCAGTGAGCCTTAAGAATTGTTTTTAATTGATTCTAGAGAGAGAGGGAGAGCAAGAAAGAAACATTGATGAGAGAAATAGCAATAGTGTTCTGCCTCCTGCACACCCCCTGTTGGGGATCCAGCCTGCAACCCATGCATGTGCCCTGCCTGGGAATTGAACCCGTGACCTCTTGGTGCATGGATTGACACTCAACCACTGAGCCACATCAACCAGGCAGACCTTAAGAAATTGAATGTTTCCTAAAAATAAATAAAATTAAAAAGTTAAATAAAAAATAATTTAAAAGTGAACTTGAATATTTGAAAAGTACTGCTTCATTTTAAATGTTTAATGAAAGTTAATTTAGTTTTTTATTAAATTCACACTCAGGAAACTTTTTTTTTTCTTTCCTCAACAAATTTAACATAACAATGTAGTTTGTACTGAAATTCTTGGCTTCTCCCTGTACATTAATCTTTGTGGTTTTCTTGTTGTTGTTGATTAGGTGGATGAGCTTTTAGACAAGTACATGGACTCTTACGATATTGTTCTAGTCAAAGAGGAATCCTTGGAGGTAGCCAACTCGATCTTACAGAAGATCCTGTACAAATGAGCCTTCTTCAGGGAGACGCCTGCCCAGTGGGTGCAACGGACGCAAGAACCACTCATGTGTTCAGCGTGCGAAAGACTCTTATTTATAACATATCCTTGCTCAAGCATGCTGAATCCATCAGCCGGAAGCTCCTTGTTTTCTGCCTCTCTCAACACACTCCTCACCATATTTTTTAACATTTAAAAAAAAAAATCTTAAAGTCAAAATTTGAAAACACTGCCTACATTTCCAGAGTGAATTTTGTAGTTTACTGTTAAGAAGTCTTTGAGGAGTCTTTTTACAAGTGTGTGATTTTAAGTATTGACATTTTTGTAATTTGAATGAATTATGCTGATGGTATCACCATCTCTTAAAATTGTGTTCCTTGTTTTTTGAGGGGGGTTGAAATTTACAAGAACATACCAGCACATGGTGTTGGAAAAACTTGGTATCCACATGTCACTGATCACTATAAAATGTTCTATATTGATGCACTGATAATAAACATGAAATGAAAAGTCTTTTTAATCCTATTGGTAAGACCATCATTCATTCATTCAACAAGTACTTATTCAGCACCTGCCGTGTTTATCTTGGCTGTGTTTGATAACCTTGCAGTCAGGCCAACTTCCCTGCCAAAATGAATTTTTTTTTTCTGTATTAAGTGATAATTTTGGAAAGCTGTATAGCCCTGGTCAGTGTGGTTCAGCTGGTTGCCACACTCAAGTCGCTGGTTCAATTCCTGGTCAGGGCACATGTCTGGATTGTGGGCTCCATCCCCAGTCAGGGGTGTGCAGGAGACAGCTGATGGATGGTTCTCTCTCATTGATGTTTCTCTCCCTTCCCCTTCCTTTCTCTCTCTCTCTCTCTCTCTAAAATCAATAAAAACAATTTTTTTAAAAAAGAAAAGCTATATAGCCGAAACCAGTTTGGCTCAGTGGATAGAGCATTGGTCTACAGACTGAAAGGGCCCAGGTTCGATTCCGGTCAAGGGCATGTACCTTGGTTGCGGGCACATCCCCAGTAGGGGTTGTGCAGGAGGCAGCTGCTTGATGTTTCTCTCATCATCGATGTTTCTAGCTGTCTATCTCTCTCCCTTCCTCTCTATAAAACATTAATATATTAAAAAAAAATAAAAGCTATGTAAATTCCTAAGTAATCAGAAATCAAATGCACTAGGTTTTTGTTTTGTTTTTTTGCACTAGGTTTTTATATATATATATATTTTTTTTTTAATTGATATTTTACAGAGAGGAAGGGAGAGAGATAGAGAGCTAGAAATGTCGATGAGAGAGAAACATAGACCAGCTGCCTACCGGGGATGTGCCCGCAATCAATGTACATGCCCTTGACCAGAATCGAACCCGGGACCTTTCAGTCCGCAGACCGACGCTCTACCACTGAGCCAAACCGGTTTCGGCAAATGCACTAGGTTTTAACAAAATAGTGCAGACTGCTTATGCTTGCAAAGAAGCCTCGTGGTTTGTTTGGAGAGAAGAAGGGGGAGAGAGAAACATCAATTTGTTATTCAACTTCTTTATGCATTCACTGGTGGATTCTTCTATGTGCCCTGACCGGGGATCGAACCTTGGAGCATCGGGACAGTACAAACCAGCCGGGCTACCCAACCAGGGTGCCTCCTGGCGTTTTGAGCACACAGGTCATGTGCATGCTTAGATGTCAGATTCTCTAAGGTACTCTAACCCCCACCAGCATCAGCCGCCTAATTCAGTGGTTGGCCAACTCAGTACAACAATTGAAATTTCTTTAGAGAGTCACATTTTTAAATTTAAACTTCTAACGCCACTTCTTCAAAATAGACTCGCCCAGGCCGTGGTATTTTGTGGAAGAGCCACACTCAAGGGACCAAAGAGCCACCGCATGTGGCTCATGAGCCGTAGTTTGCTGACCACTGACCTAGTTCATCTTTCAGGCCCAAAGTTCAAAACCTGTGTCACCAGCCAGGTGGTCCTAAGGCAGAGACCGGCCATCTGTCCTGTCAGGGGGTCCACGCTGCCTCGGGGGGCAGCCACAGCTCCGGGCCTGGCTCCGGCCCTGTCTACGCTCCCCTCCCCCCTCAGGCCCCGGGCGGGGGGAGCAGCCTCCTGCTGTTGCTGGCCACCTGCCGTCGGGGTACCTGACATTCATGTGGGTCCCAGAGTCCCGTCCACACCTCCACGACAGTCCTGTCATTGTCCTCCCCGCACAGTCCCTAGGAGGGCGCTGCCTGCCGGAACCCTGAGCCCGAAACCTCTAAACCAGGGGCGGGCAAACTTTTTGACTCGAGTGCCACAATGGGTTCTTAACTGGACCAGAGGGCCGGAACAAAAGCATGGATGGAGTGTTTGTGTGAACTAATATAAATTCAAAGTAAACATCATTACAGAAAAGGGTATGGCCCGCTCTTTCGGCTCCGAGCTGGCCGGATAGAACAGCCGAAGGGGCCGGATCCGGCCCGAGGGCCATAGTTTGCCCACGCCTGCTCTAAACTCTCCCAAATCACACAGCGCGGCCCTGTGCGTCTTATCCGGGGGGTTCTGACTGCACGGCGTATTCCCACGGGATCCTTTCTCTCCGCCTTTCAAGGAAACACCGCAACGCCTGGTGAGAATTCAACGTTTTATATACGAACAGATGGGTTTTCCAACATTCAGCTGAGTGAGTGCCTGGCGTGTTCACGGGCTGCCTCAGAGCCGCATCGGTACAAAACAGTTAAATTAGTGACAGAAAGCCGGTTCGGAGGGGAAAGCGTGGATCACGGGGTGGGGGTGGGGGTGCCATCACCGGTGGGAGCAGGAGATAAGGCAGCAAGGTGTTCACCGCGCAACGTGGGGACGGACGGGCCGCCGGGGCAGCGGCCTCGTTTCGCAGAGCGAGGCCCCAGCATCGGGCCCGAAGACGTGGCCGCCGGGGCCGGGGAGATGCTCTGGGGCTCGGCCTGGCCGAGGGCCGCACGCATCTCTGATCAAATGACTGGGGGGAGGGGGGGCGGGGCGGGGGGGGAGGGCCACGGGCAGAGTGACGCTGACAGTGAAGCAGGTGGCCTCTCAGGGCAGACAGCCAGGCTCTCCCCCCGTGGGCCTCCGTGCCTTTTGTTTGGTCTCCAGTTTTCCACCTCCAAGTTACCCAGCCAATTGGAGGACCACATAGAAAAGCGTGTGTGTGTGTGTGTGTGTGTGTGTGTGTGTGTGTGTGTGGAGGAGGAGGATGTGGAGGCTGTGTGTGTGTAGGAGGAGGTGGAGGCTGTGGGGGGGTGGGTGTGTGTGTAGGAGGAGGTGGAGGCTGTATGGGGGTGTGTGTGTGTGTGTAAGAGGAGGTGGAGGGTGTGTGTGTGGGGGGAAGATGTAGGAGGAGGTGGAGGTGGAGGCTGGGCCAACCAGAAGGTGCTGTACGGGCCACTGAGGAGTTTCGGAGGCTTTCTGGAAATCCTACTGGGCACGCCCTTTGCTCTTCCTGCCGTCTGGACAACGCTTCTAAAACACCAGCAAGTTAAAAAAAAATTGCCTCAATCCTCCCTACCCAGACATCCTGAGTTTTCCTCTGTCCCTGCAGGATGGTCCCAGCTCCTCCACGACGCCGCTTCCCTCAACAACACGCTACCGGAAGGCCCAGAACAATGGCTGGCAGCGCCCACCGGCCCATCTAGTCTACCCCCCGCGCTCGGCCCGGCCTCCCGCGTGGACCCGCCCGGCCTCGCGTGGCCACCGCGCTGGCTGACAGTCCGCCCTCCGGCCGCTCGCTCGGCGTCACGCGGGGCGGCCAGGCTCACAGCTCGTCGTGCTTGGCCTCCTGGTCCTTGAGCTTGAACTCCTCGGCCGTGACCTTGCCGTCGCCGTTGCGGTCCTGGTTGGTGAACATGTTCTTCACGATCATCTCGGCCTCGAAGCCGGGGGCCAGCTTCCCTCTGCCGGACGCCACCTGGGCGTGGATGTACTCCGAGAACTGGAAGGGAGGGGAGGGGCGGCTCAGACACACGTGCATCTGAGCGCGCCCACGGGGAGTCCTCTGGGCTGCTCAGGCTGCTTTCCCCTCCGGATGCAGGTGGGAATCCGCCCACGAAGAGAGCCCAGCAGCCCCTGGGGTCCAGGCGGGCAACCCCAGCGGCTGCTGGAGCTCCCCGCTCCCCCAAACCGGCCCTTCGTTCCGCACAATTCGGACCCCTGACCACCCAGCCCCTGAGGACGCCTCGGCCCACGCTCATCATTCACGCGAGAACAGTGTCTCCTCTGCCGTGTCCCGGGCTGCATCAGGACACAAACCAGGCTTCCTGCACCCGTGATTCTAGCGTGTCCCGGGAGGAAAGGCGCCCAGTTAGACAGGAACATACAGTGTAAGCTCCACAGTAAGGAAAACGGGAGAATGCTCCAGAAACACGAACAAGGAGAGCCACGTGAGGAAGATGCAAAGGGGGTGAGGGATGAACTCGGGATCAGGGTCCGACCCGGGGACAAAGGGAGCCTTGAGCAGGGGCTCGAAGGGCGCGAGGGAAGGTGCCAGGTGTCCGGGGCCAGAGCCTCCGGGGCCGAGGGGAGAGCGGGTGCGAAGGCGGTGGGTGCCTGCCAGGCGCTCACAGACCCGCCAGGAGAGAGGAGGCAAGACTCCTGAGGAGCCACCCGTGAGGGGTGGTGAGGGGTTCTGGAAGCCGGGGAAAGCGGGCAGCGTGGGGAGGAGTCAGCTGTGTCGCGGTAGGAGAGTGAGGACCGACCACCGGGCTCGGCACCGGTCCCCCGGCAAGACCGGGGTCAGGGCCACTGTGGGCAGGCCAGTGGCCGGGGAGACGCTGATGGCGTGGGAGAAAGGGGAAAAGGCGAGAGCAGGCGTGGAGCGGGGGCAGTGGACTTAGCAGGGCTGTGACGGGACGGAGGACTCTGCCCAGCACCACCAGGGCGCTTGGGTCAGGAGGCACAACCGGGGTGCGGGCCCCGGCTCCACCTCCGGGGGCTGGGTGACCCTGGGCAGGCCAGCGACCTTGTCTGTGCACAGCAGCTCCCTCTGAAAGCCGGGCTGACTGCATGGCTGTGGTGAGGGCCAAGCCAGGTGACAGCTGGGCAAACGGCACGCAGGGAGCACCCAGGAACGGGGCCCACCCAGAGCCGAGACCCTGCCCGCGTCCCTGCAGCTCTCGGTTCCTCAGAGCTTCGCTGAGAGGGGCAGGTGCTCCCGGCACAGGACGTGCGCACAGGCGTCCTCCCCAGGACGGCCCCGGAGCTCCCGCCAGCCCGCCTCCATGGGCAGTTACCTCTTCCAGGAGGACGTCTCCGTTGCCGTCCTTGTCGATCTCTTCGAAGAGGTTGGGGGACACCTCGTCGTTCCATATGAACATGTACCCCTCGGGCAGGCCGGCCACCAGCTCCAGCAGCTCAATGTCGAACACCAGCACCGCGCTGCCCGGCACTTCTCCGGCTGCCTCGCCCGCAGGGGGGGGAGAGGGGCGTCAGCCCTGCAGGGAGGCGGACAGGCCCCGCGGCCGCCCTCCTGCCCCCCCCTCCCCCCCCGGGCTCCAGCCACCTCGAGGGGGGCAGTTCTTGGGAGAGCAAGCAGGTTCGGCATCAGCACATGGTTTTCCCAGCGGGAGGCAGCGACTGCTGGTGAGTCACCACGTCAGCTTAGAGGGTGTGACCAGCATTATATATGTATATGTGTGTGTATGTGTGTGTGTAATATATATATATATATATTACACACACACTAGATAGATAGATAGATAGATAGATAGATAGATAGATAGATAGATTTCAGCGAGGAAGGGAGAGAGAGAGAGAGAGAAACATCAGTGATGAGAGAGAATCATGGATCAGCTGCCTCCTGCACGCCCCACACTGGCGATGGAGCCCCCAACCCGGGCATGTGCTCTTTCCGGGTTCACAGATCAACACTCAACCACTGAGCCACGCCAGGCCAGCGTTTTTGTCTTTTTTTTTTTTTAAATAAAGGAATGGATTAAAAAATCAGGGCACCACGCCGAAACTGGTTTGGCTCAGTGGATAGAGCGTCGGTCTGCGGACTGAAGGGTCCCGGGTTCGATTCCGGTCAAGGGCATGTACATTGGTTTGGGGCACATCCCCCGTAGGGGGTGTGCAAGAGGCAGATGGTTGATGATTCTCTCTCATCGATGTTTCTAGCTCTCTATCTCTCTCCCTTCCTCTCTGTAAAATATCAATAAAATATATATTTTTTTTAAAAATCAGGGCACCTTGCACATAAAAAGGATAAGTATTCCATGAAACTTGAGTTTCCATGCTATAGGTAAACCTAAATGTACGTGTCTATGTGGATACACACAAACTGTGTATTTACGTGTAACCCAGGTTAGGAGCTAACACACACTTCTTCCTGTGTGTCGGGGGCGCAAAGGCTCCCGCAGAGGCCACCGTGGGAGGGCGGAGTGCATCTCCCACGTACTCAGAGCCGTGAGGGCCATGAGGACAGTGAGGGACGCCTCAGAGCTGTGAGGACGGTGAGGACAGTGAGGGACGCCTCAGAGCTGTGAGGACGGTGAGGACAGTGAGGGACGCCTCAGAGCTGTGAGGACAGCGAGGGACGCCTCAGAGCTGTGAGGACACAGAGCTGTGAGGACAGTGAGGACCGTGAGGGACGCCTTCGGGTCGTGGTCCGAGGTGACGGCCACCACAAACCTGGGACCTGCACTGCAGCGCGGCCGCAGGCTTTCTCCGGAGACGGAGGCATTCACCTGGTGCCAACCCTGAATCCACGGGGGCTGTCACCCAAATATGCCAAACGCTTTAAAAAAAAAATCCAATCTTTGGGTTCAACGTGGAAGCAGCAGGCTTGGGGGGGCGGGTGACAAAGGGGAGGGGAGCCCCGGCCAGGGGGGCTCCGTTGGCTGAATGCCACCCGTCGCCCCGAAAGGCCCCAGTTCGATCCCCTGTCGGGGCTGTGGGTTCAGTCCTTGGCTGGGGCTGGTACAGGAGGCAATCGATCGATGTGTCTCTCTCTGAAACCAGTAAAACTATATTTTAAAAAACATTTTTTAAATGTGAACACGACGGTGACGGAGCAGGCCACTCACCCACGCCGGCCTCGCCGTAGCCCAGGTGCGGCGGGACGATCACCGTCCGCCTCTCGCCCACGCACATGGCGCGCAGCCCCATGTCCATGCCCAGCACCACCTGGCCCGAGCCCAGCACGATGTTGTACGTTCGGCCCAGGTTCCACCTGGAGCGAGAGAGACAGAGGCGTCCCCGTGAGGTCGTCGGCCCACGGCGCTGAGAGTCCGCGTGGGACGCTCACCACGTCCCTGGCACCGCCCGTCACCCCGAGGCACGGCCCCGACTGGGCACGAGGACACGGGCAACCCCCGCGGGGACGCTGTGCAGGAGAAACAGAGGGAAGTGAGAACGCCGAAACCATCTCCGAAAGCGTCCCATGGAAGTCAGAGGAAGGTGAGGACGTGTTCAGGGTGAGAACATCTCGGAATGGGCTTTTTATTTTTATTTTTATTGATTTCAGAGAGTAAGGGAGAGAGAGAGAGAGAGAGAGAGAGAGAGAGAGAGAGAAACATCAATGTTGCCAAAACCGGTTTGGCTCAGTGGGTAGAGCCTACAGACTAAAAGGTCCCGGGTTCGATTCCGGTCAAGGGCATGTACCTTGGTTGCGGGCACATCCCCAGTAGGGGTGTGCAGGAGGCGGCTGGTCGATGTTTCTAACTCTCTATATCTCTCCTTTCCTCTCTGTAATGAATCAATAAAATATATTTTTTTTAAAAAGAAAGAAACTGCCGAAACCGGTTTGGCTCAGTGGTAGAGCGTCGGTCTGGGAACTGAAAGGTCCCGGGTTCGATTCCGGTCAAGGGCATGTACATTGGCTGCGGGCACATCCCCAGTAGGGGGTGTGCAAGAGGCGGCTGGTCGATGTTTCTCTCTCATGGACGTTTCCAGCTCTCTATCTCTCTCCCTTCCTCTCTGTGAAATATCAATAAAATATATTTAAGAAAAAAAAAAAAGAAAGAAACATCACTGGTGAGAGAGAATCATTCAGGGGAAGGACCTCAGGGGAACATTTAGGGGGACTTGGTGGGTGTGGAGTGGAAAGGCGGTAATCTAGCAGGCCACCTCCCTGACCTGGGTGCGTACTGAGCTACGCGGGGCAGGGCCGGTTTTAGGAAGATCCTCCCAGCCGGCTCCTTCCCGCCTCCAGCTGGTCCCCAGGCCCGGCTGGTTCTCGGGGGCCAGGAAACCAAAACCGGGCTTGCATTCCCCTACCTGGGACGGAGCGGAAGCCAGCCAACTGGCACCGGCAGCCCCGGCGGCCCTCGGGAGGGGCGTCCGTCCGCCCCACACAGTCCCCCTTTGTCTGCAGCACAGAGGCGCCTTCTCACTGCTCCTCTCGGGGACCGGGGCCTCCCGGGCCCACGGGCGGGGCCTCAGGGATCGCTCACTCAGGGAACCGTCTCCCTCCTCCGGGGCCTCCTCTGGGGGCCCGTGTGCACTCGCAGGGGAGGACCTCGGAGCAAGCACCGTGCATTCCTAACGCAGACCTGTCCTTTCTCCTCGTCCATCCTCTTACTGTTTCCTGGTTTCCCTCCAGTGTCTGACATTCTCCTCATTCCTCCGGTGCTTCCCAGCTTCTGAAAGCTTCCTGCCTCCTGCAGCCGCCCTCCCCCATTCCCTCCGCCCCTCCACAGCCCGCTCACCGCCTCCGCCTCGGTTTGCAGTGCTCCCGGGGCCCCCTCCAGCCCCCCCCCATCGCACACACAGGTGGGCACGCGCCGCCCACCCCCCTTCATCCCTCTGTTCTGGAGCTGACCCCTGAGAGCCCAGCAGGGACGCTGCCCTCCGGTGTGGACTCCACCCGCACAGAGGCCTCCAGAGAACGGGCCTCCGCTCAGAGGAGGCAGCGCCGTGGCTTCCTTCCGGAGGCTCCGGGGAAGCCGTGAGCCCCCACACCCTCAGACGGGGCGGCTGACTCTCCCTCCCCATGGAGAAGTTCGCCCTGAACCCACCGGTCGGAGCCCCTTTGCCCATCTCCTGCCCTCGGGTCACCCTCCCAGGCCAGAGGAGCAGCAGCAACATGTGAGCGTTAGCTAGAGCCTGACAGTGACAGCCACCACCGGCCCTGGAGCCGGTCCCAACCTCACAGAGCGTGCTCACAGGCCTAAACCCGCTCCATCCCCAAACCACAGGCCACGCTCCCTCCCCTACCCTCCTCTCCCCTCCTCTCTCCTCCCTCCCCTCCCCTCTCCTCCTTCCACTCCCCTCCCCTCTGCAGGCTTCTGACACCAGTGCAAGGTGTGCTCACGCTGGTCCACGTCAGCCTTCGCCCCGGAAGCTAGTGCCTCTTTCATTGGCTCCATAACGCCCATTCCCCCGTGTTTAGCATCTG
Organism: Vespertilio murinus; assembly: GCA_963924515.1. Lineage (NCBI taxonomy): Eukaryota > Metazoa > Chordata > Mammalia > Chiroptera > Vespertilionidae > Vespertilio > Vespertilio murinus. The sequence continues at coordinate 5,759,225 of OZ004712.1, forward strand.
TCACCGGGACACGTGCTAACACGGCAGCATGGCGTTCTTTCAGGGAAGCGTTTTCCTTCCTTAGCGTTTCCTCAAATGGTGCTTCTCATCGGCACATTCCGATGCGATCAAGCACGCTGAGTGCCCCGGGACACGGCCCTCACGGCAGCAGAGAGAATGGTCCGGACAGTGTGTGCCCCGGGCTCGCGCTCCTGGCCTGGCTCCCCAGCCACACTGCCCCCAGAAGAGGAGAGGGGAGACACCCTCCCATCCACAGGAAATGCATCACAACTATTTACAGGAAGCCCTTCCTTCTCCCTAAGCCAGGCCCAGCGCCGACACAGTGCGCTGAGATAGAAAGCAGGGCTGGCCCTGGCCATGCGGGTCCGAGGGCTGAACGTCGTCCTGTGCTCAGAGAGGTTTCGGGTTCGAGTCCCAGTTAGGGCACATGCCCAGTTACGGGCTCAAGCCCCAGAGCAGATCTCTCTCTCTTTCTCCTTTCCTCCTTCCCCCTCCCTTCCTCCTTCTCTCTTAAGTCAATAAAAACATATTTTTTAAAAAGGCTGAAAATGCCTTTTCCCAAAGAAGAGAGTATTGTGCTAACTCACAGACGCACCTACATCAGAAACAAAGCTCCTTTCAGCCCCCTGACACCAGTTCATACGCCGATTCCCTCGAGGTGCTTCCAGAGTCACCTCAGCCCCTTAACCGTCACGGAACGCCCCGGGCTACGCTCCGGCCACACGGAGAACAAACACCAACAAACACCTCTGTCCCCGGGCTCTCAGACCAGCACTGAGAGGGACAGGAAGGAAAATAACGGGCAGGGAAGCATTACACCGCGAGGAGGCTCCAGAGGGGAGCCGGGACCCTTCCTAAGAGGCGAGGACAGTCTGGGGAAAGGGCAGAGGCTGACAGAGGAGGCGGAACCGGGCCCCGGCGGAGGACCAGACGGGTGAGGCAGGCGGGCGGACGGACGGACGGACAGAGGCGGCCTGGCCCCCGTCTGCGGGCTGATGTGTGAAGGCAGCGGTGAAAAGACTGAAGGATGAGAGCAGGGGAGGCCACGCAGAGGGAACTCTGAGACGGACACATCGGAGCAGCGATGAGGGCTTGAGCTGCGCAGTGGGGGGGCCATGGGGGTGACGGTCCTCGGCCGGGGCCCGATGAGAAGAAAAGGGGGGTCCTCCAGCCCCCCCCCCCGCACCCCCCGCGTGCCCGGGCCTCACGTGGAGTCCAGCAGGGTCCCGTCCAGCAGCGAGGCGTTGTAGTGGTACTTGAGGTAGTCCCCCTTCTTACTCAGCACCGAGCAGTCGGGGGGCTTGTAGTGCGACGTGACGCTGATGGAGTCCGAGGGGTTGTGGAAGTCGATCACGTGGATGTCAAACACCAGCACGGCCGAGCCGGGGATCTTCCCTGAGGACAGACGCGGGAAGTGGATGAGGGACCCTCCAGGCTCCGCTCCCCCACCCCCTTCACCTCGAATGCCCTCACCCCTCACCTCTGTGACCCCTCCGGGGTCCGTCCCTCCGGGGTGAGCACTGGGTGCCAACCGAGAGAGGACAGAGGCGGACTCCGCACAAAAAGCACCCCGGGAGTCACAGTCAGAGCGCCCCACCCCCACAGCAGCTCTGGGCGCAGCAGCCTCGGGCCCAGGAAATGGACAGGCCCTCCCTGCGTCCCAGAACCTCATGTGAGTCTCTGACAGAGAGCCAAAGGGAGAAGGATCCTCTAAGCAAAAGCCTTCACATCAGCCAAGTTTGGCTCAGTGGATAGAGTGTCGGCCTGCAGACTGAAAGGTCCCAGGTTCGATTCCGCTCAAGGGCATGTACCTTGGTTGCGGGCACGTCCCCAGTGGGGGGTGTGCAAGAGGCAGCTGATCGATGATTCTCTCATTGATGTTTCTAGCTCTCTATCCCTCTCTCTTCCTCTCTTTAAAAAAATCAATAAAATATATATTCTTTTTAAAAAGAAAGTGTTCCCATCCATACATTCCTTTTAGAGAGACACAAAACAACGGGCATCGAGACGCGTGGCCAGCAGGCGAGGCTGCTCCGTGTGGCTGGAGCTGGCCCTGTGGCGGCCGCCGCAGTGGGGGGTTCGTGTCAGGAAGGAAGAGAAGCTTCTCCAGGGTCACAACCAACCTGAGGAAGTTCCTAAGACCCGCAGGCACCGGGGTGGCCAGAAAAGGGTGATGTCATACATGCACACGGCCTGCCACGCCGGCCACAATCCCGTCGGATGAGGGGACGTGGCAGAGCACCTCCAGGAAGGGCAACTGCTTGCCCCCCTCTGCCCACTCCCCCCCCCTAGGTCTAGCTGCCCCTGAGTCTGGGCGCTGCCTGCGGGCAGCGGGCACTCACCTCTCCCGTCCTCCCCGTACCCCAGGTGTGGGGGGACCACGATCCTCCGCTTCTCCCCGATGCACACGCCCAGCAGACCCTCGTCCATCCCCGGGATCACGTAGCCCTGCCCGATGTACGTGTCGAAGGTGCGGTTCCGTGAGTAGCTGGGGAAGAGCACAAAGGGTTCCTTCCTCGCGCGGGGACGCCGCAGCCGGGACGTCCGTCAGCGCGGGGAGGCTGCCAGTCCCCGAACACATCGACTTGTCTTTAAAAATACATACGGGTTTTTACCCATTTCAGAGGATGAAGGGGAGAGGGAGACAGGGAGAGAAACATCGACGGCTGCCTTGTGCACGCCGCCTGCTGGAGACGGAGCCCCAGCCCAGGCCTGGGCCTGACCAGGATTGAACCAGCAACTTGCTGGGGGGGGAGGGTGAGCTGACCAGCGGGGCGAGTACAGGGAGCCCCCGAACCCGAGGACACAGCCCGGGAGGGGCTCCTCTGTCCGCACCCAGCGTCCCGGCTGCCCTGTGGCAGGGGCGCCTCGGGACAAGCCCTCCAGCCGCTGGGCGCCTTGCGAACGGACCCCGCACCCAGGAGCAGCCGCAGGGGCGCAGCTCGCCGGGCTGATGGGAAAAGCGTCCCGGGAGCCCTCATCAGGAGCGCAGAGCGCCCTGGAGATCTCATGATTTTACTCTGGAACCGCTGGGCTTCTAGAAACGGCTTCTCGTTCTCAGGACAATGAAAGAGGACAATGTCCAGTTTCTTTCTTCTTCTTCTTTAAAAAAAAGTATATGTTTTATTGATTTTTTTTAAAGAGAGGAAGAGAGAGGGATAGAGAGGTAGAAACATCGATGAGAGAGAATCATTGACCAGCTGCCTCCTGTACACCCTCCACTGGGGATGTGCCCACAACCAAGGTGCATGCCCTTGACTGGAATCGAACCCGGGACCCTTCGGTCAGCAGGCCGACGCTCTTTCCACTGAGCCACCCCAGTTTCGGCACAATGTCCAGTTCCGAAGGAGGACACGTGCACAGGTGGGACAGGAACACTGGGACAGCCAGAAAGCAGCGTGTGCACCGAGAGCAACCGAACTCCACCCCCGCCCGGCGAACCCTCCCTGCTGTGTCCACCCCCGGCCGGCGAATCCTCCCTGCTGTGTCCACCCCGCCCCACAAATCCCCCCTGCCGTGTCCACCCCCGCCCCGGGAATCCTCCCTGCTGTGTCCACCCCCGCCCGGCGAATCCCCCCTGCCGTGTCCACCCCCGCCCCGGGAATCCTCCCTGCTGTGTCCACCCCCACCCGGTGAACCCTCCCTGCTGTGTCCACCCCCGCCCCGGGAATCCCCCCTGCTGTGTCCACCCCCGCCCTGAGAATCCCCCCTGCTGTGTCCACCCCCGCCCTGAGAATCCTCCCTGCTGTGTCCACCCCCCCTCCCCCTCGTGAATCCTCCCTGCTGTGTCCACCCCCGCCCGGAGAATCCTCCCTGCCGTGTCCCCGAGCACCACGCCGCCATCGGTGAAGACTTGGGTTTCTCAAGTGCCCCTGGCAGGCGGCCCGAGCATTCCGCTCAGCGGAGATCCAGCTCTGGGTGAGCTGCCAATTGAGGTCAAGAATCATGAGTCTGGTGAGAACAAGAAGCAATTTCTTGAAGCCCAGCGATTCCAGAATAAAATCATAAAATTTCATCTGCCACGTCTACTGCCCAACTCTGAGCCACGGGGACGGGCAGCCGTTCTCCACCCCCCCCTGGGGCAGAGGGCAGAAGCCTGTCCTAGAGGAGCCAGGTGGTCTCCCCACCACCACCACCACCCCCATCCCGTCCCCCCATCCCCCCCCCCGTCCCCGTCCCCTCACTGAGCACAGCCCGGGGACCGCCTCAGAGAAGGTGGGGAGAGCTGGGAGGGTCCTCCTCTCAGCACCTCAGACCACAAAGCCAAGGGGCGTGCAGAGATGGCAGTAACAGTCCTGGCCGGAGTGGCTCAGTTGATTGAGCATTGTCCCGCGCACCTAGAGTTCGCTGGCTCAATTCCCGGTCAGGGCATATGCCCGGACTGTGAGCTCCATCCCCCTGGGCGGGGTGCATGCATATGGGAGGCAGCTGACTGATGTTTCTCCCACACATCCATCTCTCTCTCTCTCTCTCTCAATCAATCAATAAAAACATATCCTGGGGTGAGGATTAAAAAAAAAAAAAAAAAGAATACTGTTTAGAAGATGTAGGATAGAGCAAGCTCTCATTCTTGTAAAAAAAATTAAAATAGGGGAGCCGAAACTGGGTTTGGCTCAGTGGATAGAGCGTCGGCCTGCAGGCTAAAGGGTCCCAGGTTCTATTCCGGTCAAGGGCATGTACCTTGGTTGCAGGCACGTCCCCGATGGGGGGGTGTGCAGGAGGCAGCTGGTCGATGTTTCTCACTCATCGACATTTCTAGCTCTCTATCCTTCTCCCTTCCTCTCTGTGGAAAATCAATAAAATATATATTTTTAAATTAAAATAGGGGAATATGTATTTCAATGCACATGTATGGAGGACCGGTGAAATCCATCATACGGCTTCCCTTTGGAGAGGGCACTGGGTGTCAAGGACAAGCACAGGAGGACAGTTCCTCATTGCACACACTTCTCTATTTGGAGGATTTTGAACTATGTCAATGTATCATTTAGTGGAAAATAATAATGTTGGAAATAGAAAAGAATACCATCTATCATACAAATTAGAAAGCTGTAATAGTTTAAGGTGTGACACTGGCCCAGGAAGAGTTACACCAATGGAAAAGGATGAAAATTCTAGACAAAGACCCAAAAGCATATTTTAAGAATTCAGTACGTAATAAAAGCCAGATATTTGATGAGTGAGGGAAAAAAACAGCTATTCAATAAAGACTGTTGGAAGCACTAGCTAACCATCTGGAAAAAACTAGTTCGATGCTTACTGTCACATTGAATTCAACCAATTCCAGATGGATTGAATATTTAAGCCTGAATGCATTCATAAGAGTGGAGGGGGACTGTGGAAGGTTATTAATATTTACCCTGGTAGGGAGAAGAGAAGGGGCTGATGGGAAATTATTATAGTCTACTAGTGGCCTGGTTCACGAAATTCATGAAGGGGGAGTGGGAGAGGTGTCCCTCAGCCTGGCCTGCATCCTCTCCAATCTGGGACCCCTGTGGGATCGGGCCTAACCCAGCAGTCGGACAATCCCCTTGCAATGTGGAGCTATTGGCTCCTAACCCCTCGCCTGCCTGCCTGCCTGCTTGAGCTCCCCTAACCACTCTACCTGCTGGCCTGCTTGCCCCCCACTGCACCTCCCCGCCATCCCGATCACCTCCCATTGCCCTCCCCTTCTGGCCTGATCACCCCTAACCACTCCTGCCTCGGCCCCGCCACCATGGCTTTGTCCGCAAGGTCTTATTAGCATGTTATCCTCTTATTAATATAGGTTATATACCTTTGCATCGTCTCCCATATATAATAAAGTAGGGACCGGTAGTACAACATATCGTAATGCCTATGTGGTTTTCATTTTGAACCATGACTGTTACTTTTCCCCCAAAAAAAGAAAACCAAATGAAAAATGTAGAAGAAGAGACCCTTCTTCTCCCAGGAAGAAAGGATTATTCAAATAAAATGCTGGGAGGGTCCTCCTCCTCAGCACCTCAGAGACCACAAAGCCAAGGGGCGTGAAGAGATGGCAGTAACAGTCCTGGCCGGAGTGGCTCAGTTGATTGAGCATTGTCCCGCACACCTAGAGTCCGCTGGCTCAATTCCCGGTCAGGGCATATGCCTGATTGTGAGCTCCATATAATACCATATAACCATTCTGCTGAACGTTTCTGGCTGACTAAGGAAGCTCGAAGTCTCCTGCCTCGGAGGGAGGGAGGGAGGGAGGGACGGGAGACCGCTATCACGCCTGTTTGCTCTGCAGGAGTGGCTTCCCAACAGCACAGGCCACGGAAGGAGCAGGACACGCCTCACGCAGGCATGCCCGGCCATGCACACCTGGGCGGATCCTTCAAAACCAAACACGACAGGGGCTGGGCCATCAGCCTCTCCGGCCCGGGACCAGCCGCTGAGCACACCCAGCCCGGCCCTGCAATGCGAGGAAAGCCTGTCCCGTCGGGCTAGCGCCTTTCTCTCCCTGCGTCTCCCACCGTCTCTCTCTCTCCGGGAGAAAGGGGCTCCTCGCGGGTGACAACCTGCAGCTGCGGGAGGTCAGAGGCTGTCCGCAGCCAGGGCTCGGGGCCTGCAGCCCAGGTGTCTTGCCACCAAGTCTGTTCTCTTCCCAGACGACTGCCTGGACCCCCCCTCTGCCTCCCCCCCCCCCCTGAGGGTGTACGTGGAGAGCTAAGCCCAGGGGAGAGGGTCGGTGGGCATCAGCGGGGGCCTCTCCTCTTTCCCTGCAGATTCCAGCCCCTCAGGCCCCCGGGGGACAGGCCGACCAGCCTCCGCAGGACTCCGGTTCAGCGAACAGCATCCTGTGTGGGAGCGGAACACGCCGAGTGCGAGTCAGCCTGGATGGAGGGGGGCGTTCGGACCCGGGCCCACCTGGAGTCGAAGGGGGTGCCGTCCAGCAGCGTGCCGTTGTAGTGGTACCGGAGGAAGTCCCCGCTCTGGCTGCGCCGCTCACAGTTCTCCGGGACCTCCTTGTTCTCCACGGAGATGCCGTCCTTGGGGTTGTGCAGGTCCAGCAGGGCGACGTCGAACACCAGCGACGCCTGCCCGGGGATGTCCTTCCCTGGGGCGGGGCAGGAAGGTCGGGAAGTCAGGATGCAAGAACTGCCCCTCCACACCCCGCCCCGCCTCCAAGCAAAGCAAACCAATGCTCCTCCTGGTCTCGGTTCCCCCTGGGGGCTCACCGTGCGCCGGCGGGCTCAGTGTGAAGCCAGACCCCCTCAGGAAAAGGAGCAAAGGTGCATTAATGACATAAAGACTGCTCCGACCGTGGGGTCCCTGCTTGTGCCGGCAAATCAGGGCGCCACGTGGGTACCCCCACCTGCAAACGCCAGCACGTGCCTCTGTGGGCGTGTTTGTGCAGAAACACAAGTGTGGGCAGTTAGAGGCACACGTTCCAAAGCTGGGGTCTGCTTCCACCTAGACTTGTTCTTTGGGATCCACAGACAGTTGTTTGTTTTTTTGTTTTTTTAATATATTTTATTGATTTTTTACAGAGAGGAAGGGAGAGGGTCAGAAACATAGATGAGAGAGAAACATCGATCAGCTGCCTCCTGCACCCCCCCCCCCCCACTGGGGATGTGCCTGCAACCAATGTACATGCCCTTGACCGGAATCGAACCCGGGACCTTTCAGTCCGCAGACCGACGCCCTATCCACTGAGCCACACCGGTTCTGGCAGCCAGTTGTTTTTTAAGAGACAATATTAAATCCTCTGGGTGACTCCAAAACAAGATATAAGTAATAGTAAAGTTAGCGGAGGTCAGAGAAAAAGTGACACCCATGACGTAACACACAAAGAGCCCTGGAGCCGTTTCCGTCCCGCTTCTGGATGGCACCGCCTCCCGTGGCTCTTCCCGACAGTGAGGAGTCACGACTGCCGGCACCATGACCGTCCGCGTGGTGAGCCTGCTGGGCACCCGCTGGTCCCGCAGAGATCAGCAGCCACGGCTAAGACTCCACACCAGAACTCCGGGATGAAAGTAAGTTCAGCCGAAACCGGTTTGGCTCAGTGGTAGAGCATCGGTCTGCGGACTGAAAGATCCCGGGTTCGATTCCGGTCAAGGGCATGTACCTTGGTTGCGGGCACATCCCCAGTAGGGGGTGTGCAAGAGGCAGCTGGTCGATGTTTCTCTCTCATCGACGTTTCTAGCTCCCTATCTCTCTCCCTTCCTCTGTGAAATATCAATAAAACATTTAAAAAAAAAAAAAAAAAGAAAGTTCACTGCCGTGCCGCTGGCCTCCGCCCTCTGACTCGCCACGGCCCTGCCGCTGGAAGGAGGAGGCCTGGGCGAGTGAGCTGCCCAGTACACAGGCCACGGCTGTGCTCCCTCCACGGGCTCTGGGTCCTCCCTCGGGGAGATGATGAAACCGGGGGAAACCAGCTGCTGAGTCAGCCTCTGGAATGCAAGGCGTGGCCCAGCCCGGGGGGCGTGTGTGTGTGTGTGTGTGTGTGTGTGTGTATGCAGTAGGATATGCTCAGGTTTCCGGCTCCATCTCCGGTCGGGGAGCATGCGGGAAGCAGCTGATGGATGTTTCTCTCCCGCATCACTGTTTCTCTCTCCCTCCCCCCCCTCCCTCTCTCTCTGAAAGGACAGGTGGGAGTGGGTGAGAGGGAGAAGGGTTTACCGTCCCCGTCTTCTCCGTAGGCCAGGAAGGGGGGGATGGTGATGAGGCGCTTCTCCCCCACGCACATCCCCAGCAGCCCTTTGTCCATCCCGGGGATCAGCCAGCCAATGCCCACGTAGGTGTCGTATGTTTTCATGCGGTTATGGCTGCAGACCAACGAGAGAGGGGAGAAGTTCCACACCATCCCGGCGTTCCTCACTCAGCCCCCAGCGGGGTTTTGTGACCCACATCTCAGCCGAACCGTGAACCCGTCCCCATCCCCATCCCCATCCCCTCCCGGGAGACAAGCACATCTGGATCTCGGCCCCTAACCACAGAGCTCAAGTCCCAGAATTTACAAAAAGTATGTGAGCAAGCCATTGCGATTCACAAAATTAGGCTTGTTCGTCTGTCTGTCACCCCAGCGTAGCTCCGTCTGCCCACACTTCCCCAAGCCTCACATCCATGCCGCCTTCCCCTCCTCCTATGGGAAAACTATGAAGATGGGCCAAGACATGCATGAACTCCTTGGTCCTGAGGGCCTTCGTCCAATGAGACCTGAAGAGGCTGTTCATTTAGGTAAACCCCGTTCTTGGGCTTCTCTAAGGGGTTTCAGGGCATGGACCCGGCACCAGGGGGTGAAGACATCAGTGCTGGGGCATGCTGGGAGGAGCCCGTTCCGGGTCTCCCGTGGGCACGGAAGGCAGGCGAGACGGCGGGACCGGGGCGGGCTCACCTGGAGTCGAACAGGGTCCCGTCCAGGAACGTGCCGTTGTAGTGATAGCGGACGAAGTCGGACACCTGGATGGCCCGAGGGCAGCTCGGGGGCCGGAAGTAAGTGTGCACCTGGACCTGGTCTTCCGAGTTCCACAGGTCCATGAGGAGCACGTCGAAATGCAGCACGGAGTCTGGGGGGATCACACCAGCTGGAAATCGGAGAGCATGCACACTGAGGGGCTGCAGCCGAGGGATCCCGGGGCCCCCGGTTCCAAGCCCCCGGGTCCTCCAAATGAAACAGAAAGAAAGCAGGACAACAAGACGTTCCCGCCGAAACCGGTGTGGCTCAGTGGGTAGAGCGTCGGCCTGCGGACTGAAGGGTCCCGGGTTCGATTCCGGTCAAGGGCATGTACCTTGGTGGCGGGCACATCCCCAGTGGGGGGTGTGCAGGAGGCAGCTGATCGATGTTTCTCTCTCATCGATGTTTCTAACTCTCTCTCCCTCTCCCTTCCCTCTGTGAAAATTAATAAAATATATATATATTTTTAAATCATGTCACTTAAAAAAAAAAAAAAAAAAGACGTTCCTCTCAGCAAGGGGTAACATTCTCGACACCTGTGTTAATAACACCTTCCTTCATGTTTAGAAGAAATGACCCTAAGAGAAAATTTAGCTCTGTGTGCATGTGCATGCATGTGTGCATGAGTGTGTGTATGTGTGTGTGTGTATGTGTGTCCGCCGCTTCTTCATTTCCTCCCCAATCCAAAGCTTCTGAGGATCCTCCCATCGGCCTGACGGTCATCCCGCAGATGCGCGGCTGTTCCTGCGGGAGCGTGGGCAGACGCGGGTGGAAAACTTACCAACGCCTTCACTCCCGTAAGCGAGCGCCGGGGGGATCTTCACAAAGCGCCTCTCGTTCACGCACATGCCCACCAGAGCCTGGTCCATCCCTGCGATCAGCTGGCCCTTCCCCACAAACACGTTGAACGTGGAGTCTCTGTCGTAGCTGGCGGCCCAGAGGGAGGGAGAGAAAGGGCGGCATCAGTAATGTCTCCCTCGGCGAAGCCCGCCTCTGGGAACGGGCACCGCGGGCGGGCGGGGAGGGCACTGCAAAGCCAAAAGCCTGCGGGGGAGTGACTGACGTGGAGACTGTTCTTACGGCGCTGGGCCTTTTAAACTCCTGTGAACATTGCTGGCAAATCTAGTTAGATAGCATCAGTATAACCACCCCCCCATATATATATATATATATATATATATATATATATATATATATACACACACTTTTCTAGATGTTTTATATTCTATATATATAATTTATTTTGAAAAATAACTTCCAATTCTACTAAAATTAGTTTGCTCCGTTCCTTTTTCTTTTCCTTTCTTCCTTCCTTCCTTCCTTCCTTCCTTCCTTCCTTCCTTCCTTCCTTTTTCTGCAGTAAATCACTCTTAGGGCAGAGAAACTAGGGCAGGCATGGAAGGAGCAGCAGGAGAGCCGGCGGGCTGCTCTGGCTCGCTGGGAAGTCAGAGACCGGGAGCCGTGGAGACAGGTTCGGGGGTGGGCCCGGGATGAGCTGCGGCTGCTCACTGCTCCCCTGGTTGCTAGTCTCACGGGGTCCCTTAGACTCAGAGCTTGGGGAATGCATGCCTTGGGGAAAGGGAACGGAGAAAGAACGGCACGGACATGTCCCTGGAGGGAGAGCACCCAGTTTACTCCATGTCTGCGTGACTGGCACCTAAAAACATCACCCCGGCCCACCGGCGGGGCTCAGTGGTTGAGCGTCAACCTAGAAACCAGGAAGGAAGTCACAGTTAAATTCCCAGTCAGGGCACATGCCTGGGATGAAGGTTCAGTCTCCAGTAGGGGGCGTGTAGGAGGCAGCCAAATGATGATTTTCTCTCTATCCATCTTCCTTCCTCTGTCTCCAAAAGTCAATAAAAACATTAAAAAACAAAAATAAATAAAAAATAAATACAGTAAAGGTTGTATGGCCATTTTAAAATACCAGATTAAAAAAGCAATAAAAAGCCCTGACTGGTTTGGCTCAGTGGATAGAGCTTCGGCCTGTGGACTGAGTCGTCCCAGGTTCGATTCCAGTCAAGGGCATGTGTCTTGGTTGTGGGCATATCCCCAGTGAGGGGGGTGCGAGAGGCAGCTGATCAGTGTTTCTCTCTCATCGATGTTTCTGGCTCTCTGTCCCTCTCCCTTCCTCTCTGTAAAAAAATCAATGAAACATATTATTAAAAAAAATTTTTAAAGCAATAAAAATAACAGATTTCTGTTATGGGGATGTAATGGGACCACAGTTAATAATTTGCATATTATATTTCATATTTGTAAGCTATATAGGTCTTCAAATTTCCCATCAAAAGAAAAAAAGTTTTTGTAACTACATATGGTGACAGATGTTAACTACACTGTGGTGATCATTTTGCAATACATACAAATATCTAATCATTATGCCATACACCTGAAACTAATGCCATATGTCATAAATTATACCTCAATTAAAAATTTGAAAAAACAACAACACACAACAAACAGATTTGTATTCACTGGAAAAGAGGATACACTCATTAAGAGAAAAGTGCAGGTTACAGAGCCACAGTATAAAACAATCCGTTACGGATTTACATAAATAGAGGCACGTGAAAAAACCCACAAGGCGATACCTGAAAATAACATCAATGGTAATCTATGGGTAGGAGATTACAAGTGATTTGTCTTCCCGTTAATCCTCTCTGAATTTTCAAAATGATCGTGTAATATTTGTGCCGTAAAACATTGAGAGCAGCTGGAATGTGCCTCATTAGGACACCCTGCCCTTCACTTGGTAAATTACTTCCACCTCTTCTTCCTTTTCTCTAAAAGCAGGCTGGGGCCACAGCACATCCCCCTTCCTCCCACTGGCAGGACAGCTTCCTCCCACCCCACCCCACCCCCCTCCCTTTGTGCTCAGTCTGATGGCCATTTCACAGCCTTCCCTTCTCCAAGGTCAGTGAACGGAGCACAACATTCCACGTCCGGGCCAGCCCTGGGCCCTGGGCGGCTTACACCTCCACCCTCAACCCCTGGAGGGCCACAGCCGCCCCCGGAATGCCAGCTCGGAACGCCACGTGGCCGTGGCCGGGGCCAGGCCAGAACCACCCGGCCCCGAGCCACCATCTAACTGGTGGGTTTGTGTTACTAATGACCAGAACTCAAAGGAGCTTCAAAGGCTCCTCAGACCCCGAACTGCACAAATAGCAACAGTGCGGCTGAAAACTTTTTATAACTATGTTTTCCACCCACAGCACTTGAATATAGTTCCCACATTTTTTAAAGAATGCATTTATACTCACACACACACACATACACACACACACACACACATATATACACACACACATATATATACACACACACACACATACACACACACACACACACACACACACACACATATATACACACACACATACATATACATACACTAGAGGCCCAGTGCATGGAATTTGTGCATGGGGGTGGGGTCCCCTCTGGCCAGCCTGCACCCTCTCCAATCTGGGACCCTCAAGGGATGTCCGACTATCAATTTAGGCCTGATCCCGATCCTTCTCACAATCCGGGACCACTGGCCCCTAACTGCTCACTTGCCTGCCTGCCTGATGGCCCCTAATTGCCAGCCTGATTGCTCCTAACTGCTCCCCACCCCCAACGCCCCACTGGCCTGGTCACCCCTTACTCTCCCCTTCTGCACCCCACACAGTCTGCTGCTGTTGGGTCATTTGGTCAGCCCTCACTAACCCCCCCATCAGCCTGGTCACCCCATGCAGCCTGCTATTAACTCGTTACTGTGAGGGTGTCCTGACCAATTTGCATATCACCCTTTTATTAGTACAGATATTTTTAAAATTGATTTCAGAGAGGAAGGGAGAGGGAGAGATAGAAACATCAATGATGAGAGAGAGTTATTGATCAGCTGCCTCCTGTTTGCCCTCTACAGGAATTGAGCCTGCAACAGTGGTACGTGCCCTGACCAGGAATCAAACCAGTGACCTCCTGGTTCATAGGCTGACGCTCAACCACCAACCCACACTGGCAGGGCTATAGTTCCCAAATTCAATGAGAATGTTTAATAATTACTATTTAGAGAGCGTTTCCGATGTGAGGCACAAAGGCAAACTCAGTTTTGCCACAACCTCCTCACTGGGTCCTCAAACAACCCTTTAATGTGGGTGCGGATACCTGTGCTCCTGGGAGGTGAGAACATTTCCCAAACTCATATGGTTCAGCCAAGTTGGGGGGGGGGCAGGGAAGCTAGAACCCAGGACTGTTCAATCCTCACCTTTCAGGCACAGGGCCTCCCTAGACGATGTATAAAAACTGCTACTGGCCAAGGCCGGTTTGGCTCAGTGGAGAGAGCGTCGCCTGCGGACTGAAAGGTCCCGGGTTCAATTCCGGTCAAGGGCGTGTGCCTTGGTTGCAGGCACGTCCCCAGTGGGGGTTGTGCAGGAGGCAGCTGGTCGATGATTCTCTCTCATCGATGTTTCTGACTCTCTATCCCTCTCTCTTCCTCTGTGCAATAAATAAATAAAATATATATATATTTTTAAAACTGCTACTGCCTCGCAGCACTAATTTCTCCATTGGAGGACCCCGTAAACGAGGTGCTAAAGACAGAAAACGCCTTCCAGAAGAAAGCTGGCGTGCTCCAGGGATGAATGGTGCAAGGCAGGCCAGCCTTATTTACCGCTGAGAACCCTGGCCATCTGGAAAAATAAAGCTGTCCTGAGCACATCTGTGCTGATCAGTACCCCTGGCACACAGCACCCAGCCCGGCGCCGCCGGGCATGAAAGTGGAGCTCAGGAATGAGCTGTTACTCAACCGGGCCCAGCATCTGGCTGATGGACACCTTCAGCAGGCATCCCAGGCAAGGGGGCAGTGTGCAAACGTGTGTGTGTGTGTGTGTGTGTGTGTGTGTGTGTGTGCAGGGTGCAGAGAAATGACAGGGAGATGCAGTGCCCGAGGGGACCAGTAGGGGGCACTGCTGTCACAGATGGGCCTGAGGGATTCAGGGGCAGAGATGGTATCTCCAAGCACCCAACAGAAGCTAAGCTGGGGGGCCTTAGGTATGGGGACACTGTCCACCATAACTCTACAGAAAGGGAGCCTGGGAAATAAATATCTCATCTTTATTTTTTTATTTTTTAAATATATTTTTTATTGATTTTCCACAGAGAGGAAGGGAGAGGGATAGAGAGCTAGAAACATCCATGAGAAAGAAACATCAACCAGCTGCCTCCTACACACCCCCTACTGGGGATGTGCCCACAACCAATGTATATGCCCTTGACCGGAATTGAACCTGGGACCCTTCAATCCGCAGGCCGACGCTCTATCCACTGAGCCAAACCGGTTTCGGCAATATCTCATCTTTATTCTCCACCAGCCCTCTGTCCTTTTGCTGATGTCCCATTGGCTGAACCCAACCAAAAGCCAATTGACAAGGAGGTCGCTGACATCCCCCCTGTATCACTGGAAAGGGGGGAGTGGACCTAGAAAGGCAAGTGGAACCCACCAACACTCCCCTTTCCTCTCCGCCAGCTTGTGTCTCTCCCCTGCTCCTTCTCCGCCGTAGCCCCTTCCGTGGCTGCCCCCGACACTTGTACCTGAGCAGGGGTTGGGGGTTGGGGGTGTGGGAGGTGTGGGGGGTGGGATGGGAGGTGTTTGCGGTACTCTCCAATGATGCTCTTCACAATTATCAGCGCCTAACCCTCTAAGACTGGAGACATCATGTAAAACCATCATGTGCACCCCACTCAGCTGTGTACCCACAAGCACACACCACAGCATGTTCCTCAGGAGAAATGACCATCCCTGGCTGTATTCTTTAAAATATATATATATATATATATATATATATATATATATTTGATTTTTTACAGAGAGGAAGAGAAAGGGATAGAGAGCTAGAAACATCTATGAGAGAGAAACATCGACCAGCCGCCTCCTGCACACCCCCCACTGGGGATGTGCCCACAACCAAGGTACATGCCCTTGACCAGAATCAAACCCGGGACCTTTCAGTCTGCAGACCAACGCTCTATCCACTGAGCCAAACCGGCTAGGGCTCAAGCTCCTCTTTTTAAACACGGACTTAGAAAGCCAGGAAGGAGATACCTGATGTTGGAAGGTGGAAGGGACTGGATGAGCAGAAACTGACCCAGAAATGAAGAAACGGAACCTCGATGCACACAAAGGGGATGAGGCCGAGCCTGCAGGTGGAAGGCAGCAGGGCAGAAGGAAGCCCGGAGCTGTGTCAGAGCTTCCCACCCACAGGGCACGTAGTAGGCCCACAATAATATCTACTGAACGTCTGGACTCTAAGGCCTGCAGGCTGCGAAAGCAGTGACCGGATGCTGGGTTTGCCAGCTAAAGGTAAGGGGAACTGGTAAACCTCGGCCCCCACCCCCACCCGGCCCCAGGAAATGTGAGCAAACAAAAGAGATCGTGCCCCTCTGGGGGACAAGGGGTGCTAGGATTACTACAAACACCCTGAAAACTGCCAGGAGTGCCTCGCTCACCTGCAGGCGGGAAGCCCGTGGCCTCTCCGTGGGTCTGAGCAGCAGCCACGGGGGCAGCGTGTTAACAAGCTCACAGAGGCTCCGAGCAAAACCCAACCGGGTCCACGCCAGTGGCCGAGGGCCGAAGGGCTGGACCGCTTGGCAACTGCCAGTGCCCACAAGCTGAACCATCCCCAGCTGCTCCCGAGCGCCAGGCCGAGATGCGGGAAGAGAGCTCTGTGGAAAGAAAGGCCCTTTCAGGTTTATGGCTCTGGTTGGGGCGACAGCCATCACTTCCCTCTGGGCACAATCTCCAAGTCAGCAGCCAAGGCCCGAAACACCTTCGGCGTCTCCTCCCTCACCTTCTCCGAGCAGGAAGAGCAAAGTCATCCCTAATACCTCATAAAACCCCAAAGGAAAGGGGGCCCTCGAGAAAACCCTCGCATTAGGAAAGCCCCTACTGTGTGCCCTGCCCCTCCCACTCCTCTGTCCACACTGCAGCCACGGGGGTCGTTGTAAAACACAACTCTGGCCCCTCATCCCCCTGACTAAAACTCTCCAATAAGCCAAAACCGGTTTGGCTCAGCGGATGGAGTATCAGCCTGCGGACTGAGGGGTCCTGGGTTTGATTCTGGTCAGGGGCACATGCCCGGGTTGCGGGCTTGATCCCATGGTGGGGTGCGCGGGAGGCAGCTGATGGATGATTCTCTCTCATCATTGATGTTTCTATCTCTCCCTCCCTCGCTGAAATAAATTTTAAAAATATTTTTTAAAAAAAGACGTGATAAAAACTACATGTGAACTCTACATGTGAGAAACGGAAGTGTGTGCTATTATTCTTTTTCTGTTTTTAAATATATTTTATTGATTTTTTTTACAGAGAGGAAGGGAGAGGGATAGAGAGTTAGAAACATCGATGAGAGAGAAACATCAATCAGCTGCCTCCTGCACACAACATACTGGGGATGTGCCCACAACCAAAGTGCATGCCCTTGACAGGAATCGAACCTGGGACCCTTCAGTCCGCAGGCCGACGACGCTCTACCCACTGAGCCACACCAGTCAGGGTTCTATTATTCTTTCTGTCCCGCTTCCCTATGTAATTGCTGAACTGTCGGTGGTGGGGGCAGGGAGGGGGCAGTCCCTCCAGGGGCAGACGCTGCGTCCACGTTTGCTGAGGGGACAATAGCCCCTCTGTGCTCTCCCCACTGTCCCACACCGACGCAAAGTAGACGCCACGCCCACAGGGTAGAAAGTATCGGGCAACTCGTCCTGGTGGGAATTATTAAATAACACCAGTGTAGCCGAAACCGGTTTGGCTCAGTGGAGAGAGCGTCGGCCTGCGGACTGAAAGGTCCCGGGTTCGATTTCTGTCAAGGGCATGTACCTTGGTTGCGGGCACCTCCCCAGCAGGGGGTGTGCAGGAGGCAGCTGATCGATGATTCTCTCTCATCGATGTTTCTAACTCTCTATCCCTCTCTCTTCCTCTCTGTAAAAAATCAATAAAATATATTTTAAAAAAATAACCCCAGTGTAAGTAGGACACTTTTCCTATGAAGCAGCAAAGGGAAGAGGGCACGCAAAGGGTCAACAGACACACGAGAAGGTGCTCGGTGTCATTGGCCCGAGGGAGCTACCACTTAAAACCACGAGGAGATGCCGCTTCACGCCCGCCAGGACTTAAGTGGCTATCATTACAAACACAATTATAGGCGCTGGGAGAATGTGGAGCAGTTAGAACCCCCGCGCACTGCTGGTGGGGATGTAGAACAGCAGTCAACTGCTGGGAAAAAAAATGCAGTTCCTCAAGAAGTTAAGTAGTAACCTTAGGGTCCAGCAGTTACACTCCTGGCGCTGGATCCTTAGTCCACATTCTGTCTTCCCGTTATCATTGGATGGGCATTTGGGCTGATAGTACTTTTTGGATATTATGAATAACTAGAGGCCCAGTGCACGAAATTTGTGGGGAGGGGGGGGACTCCCCTCAGCCCAGACTGCACTCTCTCCAATCCGGGACCCCTCGGGGGATGTCTGACTGCGGGGATCGGGCCTAAACTGGCAGTTGGACATCCCTCTTACAATCCGGGACTGCTGGCTCCTAACTGATCACCTGCCTGCCAGCCTGATCACCCATAACTGCCTCTGCCTGCTGGCCTGATTGCCCCTAACTGCCCCCAACTGCTCCCCCTGCCAGCCTGGTCTCCCCATGCAGCCTCCTGTTTGGTCGTTACTGTGAGGCCATCCTGGCCAATTTGCATATTAGCCTTTTATTAGTACAGACGATGTGTGCACAGGCACGCACAAAGTTCTGTGTGGCTATATGTTTTCGTTTCCTTTTTTGGAGTGGCGAAAGTGTCCTGGAATGGGGCAGTTGTGATGTTTGCACCACTGCGACTATGACTATACTAGAAGCCACGGAACTGTGCATTTTGAGTGAACTGTTTGGTATGTGGATTCTATCTCCAAAACAAAGGAAGCGATTGAGACAATAGCAAGCCGAGCGTGTGTAAGCACTTGCTATGGGCCTTGCAGCACGCTTGACAGCTTCTGTAGTTTCTCTCATTGACTGCAATTTCAGAAGGAAGGGGAAAAAAAAGTATCCTTAAAAAGACCAGTTCAGTCAGGAGCCTGCCCAGCCCGGGCCCAGAGCGGATGCCCAGTCCGGTGATTCACTCAGATGCGCCGGATCAGACCTGCTGTTAGTAACAAAGCCCTGCGGGGAGGCCTGGAGCCGGGGGGGGGGGGGGGGGGGGGGGGCCCAGAGGCCTGTGAACTCTGGCCTTGGATGGTCCGAGCTTTACTTGGGCAAGTGTCTTAGCCTCAGTGGCCGGTGAGGGTAGCAGCAGTTCCAAGCCCAGGGATAGCAGTAGGAATAAGTGAGCGCATTCCGTGGAGAGCACTGAGGACCCCCGGCTCGCTGTGCCATCCCCGCGCCCGCAGGACCGTTACCCGGGCCGGCGTGGCTGACCAGGCGCGGGGCCCGCGGGAGGCTCCGAGGGGGCGGCGGGGGCGCACGGCCACAGGGACCCCGGGCCGGGTCGCCCCGCTCTTCGCGCGTGTAAAGGATCTGGGCGCGGGTGGGGAGGGGGGAGGAGGCGTGACTGGCCCGAGCTCCGCGGCGCGCGGTCGGGTCGGCGATCCCCGATCCCCGCCGGGACCAGGAGACCCGGGAGCCCGGGGCCGGGAGCTTCGGGGTGGGAGGAGGGCGGGGAGGAGCGCGGGCCCGGGGGCGGGGCGGGCCGGGGGAGGTCCGCCGGGGGGAAAAGGCCCGTCCGGGGAGCGGGGCGCGGCGGGCGGTACCTGGAGTCGAACTTCTGGCCGTCGGGGAAGGTGCCCACGTAGTGGTAGCGCACGAAGTCGCCGCTGCGCACGGCGCGCGGGCACTCGTCGGGCACGAAGCGCCGCTCGATCTGCAGCCCCGGGTCGGCGCCCAGGCCCAGGCCGGCCACGGGCGCCGCCTGCCCGGTCACCCAGAGCAGCAGCAGCAGCAGCGGCGGCGGCGGCGGCCGCCGGCCCCGGGCCCGGAGCGCCATCGGCGGCGGCGGGGAGGCGGGAGCGGGGCGCGGGGCGCGGGCGGAGACGGCGGGCGCGTGGCGGGCCTGGCAGCGCGGCGTTTGCAAACGTGGAAATGGATCCCGGCCCGCCCCGGCCCGGCCCCACCCCCCGGCCCGGCCCCCGCCCCCCGGACCCCGGACCCCGCCCGGCCCCCGCCCCCCGGGCCCGGCCCCCGCCCCGGCCACATCCGAGCGGGGCGGAGCTGCGGCCGCGCGGGGCGGGCCCGCTGGCCCTGCGCCGCCGCCCAGGCCGCCCGGCCCGGCCCTGCCCTGCCCTGCCTGGCCGGCCCCGGAGGACCTTCCCCGGGAGGACCTTCCCCGGGAGGACCGTCCCCTCCTCGGGACGGGGCTGCGGGCCGGAGCCGGGAGCGAGGAGCGCAGACCCGCCGGTCCCGCCTGTCCCCGGAGACTCCGGATTTAGAACCGCCGGAGGCTCCTACGTGGCCGCGGGTCCAGCTACCCTTTGCTGCTTTGGAGAAGGAGAGACACAGATTTAAAAAACAACAACAACAACAACAACCGAAACCGGTTTGGCTCAGCGGGTAGAGCGTCGGTCTGCGGACTGAAGGGTCCCAGGTTCGATTCCCGTCAAGGGCATGTGTCTTGGTTGTGGGCACATCCCCAGTGGAGGGTGTGCAGGAGGCAGCTGGTCGATGTTTCTCTTTCGTTGATGTTTCTAGCTCTCTATCCCTCTCCCCTCATTTCTGTAAAAAATCAATAAAATATATTTTAAAAACAAACCTAGTTACAAGGATGAAGTCTCCCCTGAAAAAGACTGGACGTCCCCAGTCTTCAGGATTAGAGAGAGGGGAGGCATGCGTGGCCAGACTACTCCTGGGACAGTTGCACAGGTGAAAGTTTTAAGGTGCCAACGGTGAATGTCCCCCAGGCCATCAAGGTGGATGGTGAGCTGACGTACAGCAATACTCAGACGTGGCAAGAAACTCATCGGCGCTAACCGGTTTGGCTCAGTGGATGGAGCGTCGGCCTGCGGACTGAAGTGTCCCAGGTTCGATTCAGGTCAGGGGCATGTACCTTGGTTGCGGGCACATCCCCAGTAGGGAGTGTGCAGGAGGCAGCTGATCCATGTTTCTCTCTCATCGATGTTTCTAACTCTCTGTCCCTCTCCCTTCCTCTCAGTAAAAAAATCCTTCACTGTGGCGGCCTGGCTCGGCTGGCAGGAACAGAGCCCACAAGCGGTTCAGCCAGCTTGCTTCTCCCTGAAGCTCAGTTTGCATGAGAGGCCTCTGGGTAGAAAAGGCCCCATTTTTAAGAATTTGAGCTCAGTCAGCCGGTGGGAACCCTACTAGGAAAGTATCTTCTTTCTCAGGGCCCACAGATGCTAGCCATTCTGATATCAAAATGTGGTAAGGATAGCGGAGAGAGAAACTGGGCACCAACCTAATATACACATGCATCTGCAAAAATACTAAGTAAAAATACTGAGCAAGTGGAAACCAACAAGTTATCAAAAGATTGATACATAGAACACGTGGACTGTCTAAGTTCGTAGTATCCTCTGCAAAATGAAGATAAAACATGATAATGACAAGATTATTATAGATCTTAGGAGGTCCCAGGATCTACTGAGAAACTTCTTGTAGCACTAACGAAATGCTCACTGCTCCCATTAGAGCTTAGTCCATGGGAATCGAAAACCTATTCATGTAATTCACCCTGTGAGCACGGTCAGTCCGTGCAGCCCGGGTAAGGCTGATTTCACCCCTGGGAATTGCGGGGGGCATGTGACATAGGCTGGGCCAGTCGGAGCACTGCTTCTTTCCGACAACAGAGATGGTTGCCATAGCAGCTACATGACCCTTGCTAAGCCAAGGCATATAATACATGGAAGTCCCATCGGAAAGGAGAACGGCTTCTCCCAGCGGCTGCTACGCTGCTGGCCACCTTTGCCCCAACTGTGGGAGAACCTACGTGAGAATGAAGCCGAGAGGAAGAGCAATGGCTAGCTCAGGAGTGGGCAAACTTTTTGACTCGAGGGCCACAATGGGTTCTTAAACTGGACCGGAGGGCCGGAACAAAAGCATGGATGGAGTGTTTGTGTGAACTACGGTAATATAAATTCAAAGTAAACATCATTACATAAAAGAGTACGGTCTTTTTTGTGTGTGTGTGTGTGTGTGTGTTTTTTTTTTAATTCAATAGTTTTACTCACTGGATCCGGCCCGCGGGCGGTAGTTTGCCCAGCCCTGGCTGGCTCGTAACATTTCAGCACCTAGATCAGGCGATTCATGAAGTGCTGCCCCATGACATCGCATATATGTGAGAAAATAAATTCCTTTTAAAAAAAAATCAAGCAGGTTTGTTTGGATTTTGGCAGGTTGTCTTCAAAAGAGCCGATTAATGCTTGCCAGAATGGAACTATCAATCCCTGAGTCTTCTTCTTGAGAGATCAAATCACTGAGTTAAGCAAATATTTGCTTCATCAAGACTTTCTTTTTTTTTTCTTCTTTTTTTTATAAAGTGTATACTAGATAATTTTATTGATCAAAACTCTTTCAATTGCAAGTGTGGGAGGAACAACCTCACTGGTTTGCAGAGACGTGTATCCTAAAGTTGCCAGCTTGTTCGCTTGCTATGTTCGGTATCTCCTTTTTGTTTCTTCTACGTTAGGGGCATGTCTCCACCAGCAGCAGTCTTCCCAGGAGAGGAGGAGCTATTGGGCCAGGCCACTTGCATCTACAACTGCATTGGTTTGTACACTGATTCCTCTTTCTCAAAGGAAACCTGGTTTCCAGGTCCTGGGACACATCTGTGTAACACCGAATGTGTTCGTAGTCTTTTGTGTGTTCACTTGTACTTCCTGCGATAACTGTGAGAGAGCTCCCAGGTGTTGATTATACTAAATGCCGTGGGACATTGCATTGCATACTTGAGGGAGGTATCTTCTATACTATTTTTTTTTTAAGTATGGAACGCTTCATGAATTTTCCTGTCATCCTTGCTCAGGGGCCATGCTAATCTTCTCTGTATCGTTCCACTTTTAGAATATGTGCTGCCAGAGTGAGCACTCCCCTACCCTATTGTTTTACTTCCTTTGAAGGTTTTGTTCAAAATATATTTTTTTGGTTTTTTACAAAGAGGAAGGGAGAGGCATGGACAGTTAGAAACATCCATCAGCTGCCTCCTACACACTCCCTACGGGGGATGTGCCCACAACCAAGGTACTTGCCCTTGACCGGAATCGAACCCGGGACCTTTCAGTCCGCAGGCGGACAGTCTATCCACCGAGCCAAACCGATTAGGGCCTTCCTTTGTAGTTGATCTCATTACATGGAAGTTACTATAACTTAAAGTATCAAACACTTCTAAAGTACAATCTGGTCAAGCACCCAACACTTTTGCGTCCTGGCTCCACCATTTACTAGTTTCACATCCTTGAGCATGACCCTTAACTTCCTGGGCCTCCTCCAGCCCACAAAATTAGTGTAATACACAAAGACAATAACAGAAGTTAAGTTTGTAAAGATTGAATCCTATCTTCTTAAGGGCGTGGCTCAGTGACCAGTGCCTAAAAGCGCTCAATATGTACTAGGCTTTCACTTTCAGCTCCCAAAGCTGTCTAAAGTCAACACGCACTGTTTTAACCAGGGGTCGCACATTCTAGAGGTGGGGGTGGGGTGGGGTGGGGTGGGGTGGGGTGGATGGGGGGAGGCAGGGCAGGGCTCCCAACCGCCGCCGCCCTCAGCCCTCAGCCGCCGCCAGGGGGCGCGCTCCCACCTCCGGCCCCACCGGCCCGGCGGGCGCTCCGAGCGAAGACCGAGCCTCGCCGCAGGGGGCGGGACGGGGGCCCTGGCGGGACCCCGGGCTCGGCCGGCGGCCTCGGGGTGGCGGCGGGCGGGGCGCGGAGGAAGCGCCACCTTCGCCGCCGGACCCGGAGCCGGAGCCGGGGCCGCGATGCCGGCCCGGCCGGGGCGCGGCGAGCCGGGGGCCGGGGCGCGGCGGGCGCGGGAGCCGGCGGAGCAGGAGCTGCGGCGGCGGCGGGAGCAGCGGCGGCGGCGGCACGACGCGCAGCAGCGGCAGCAGCTGCAGCACCTGGAGTCCTTGTGAGGCCGCGCCCGGGGCCCGGGGCGCGGGGCTCGGGGGCCGCGGGCGGGGGGCCTCGGAGGCCGGCACCGCTGCCGTTACCGGTGCCGGGCGGGGCGGAGGGGGTCGGAGCCCGGGAGCCGCCGGGCCGGAGGGAGCGCGGCCCCGCCCCCGGCTCCGGGGCCCCCGCGGGCGGCGGGGAGGGCGGGGCGGGGCGGGGCGGGGTGCTGCCCGCGCCTTCGGAGCTCGGCTGGGCTCTGCGTGCGCACCCCGCACCTGGGGATGGATGGATGGGTGGATGGATGGATGGATGGATGGGTGGATGGATGGGTGGATGGATGAATGAATGAATGAATGGATGGATGGATGGATGGGTGAATGGATGGATGGGTGGATGGATGGGTGGGTGGATGGATGGTTGGATGAATGAATGAATGAATGAGTGGGTGGATGGATGGATGGATGGATGGATGAATGAGTGAATGGATGGATGGATGGATGGATGGATGGATGAATGGATGGATGGGTGGATGAATGAATGAATGAATGAGTGGGTGGATGGATGGATGGTTGGATGAATGAATAAATGAATGAATGGGTGGATGGATGGATGGATGGATGGATGGATACGCGGGCAATGCGCGTTGGTCCCTGTCCTTTCGCGGCTCTTTCCGTCCGTCCCTAACGGAAGGGAGACGCAGTCCGGAGCGCCAGTGGAGGACAGTAACCTGGGTGGGGGCTTGGGCCTGAGGACCGGGAAGGGGCTGTGGGTAGGGGGAGTGCAGACCCGCTCTCAGGATACATCCCACCGAGGACTTCACCGGACGGGGGTGGAGGCCGCAGAGGCCGGTTCCAGCTCCAGAGGGAATTAGGGAGAGCCTCGTCCCTGCAGTGAGGCTGGCCGCACTGAGGAGGGTCCGGGGAGCCCAGGGGACCGCCGGGAGCGGGAGCGGGAGGGCGGGAAAGGAGAACCATCGGTGGGAGGTTGGATGAATAATGACCTTCCAGCTCTTTCCTGCCATTCTGGCATTCTGCAGTTAGCTTTCAGTCTTAAAGTTTGGTGTTCACCGAGTTACTCAGTACAGCGTTCCGTTTCAAGGCGCTGAGGCAGTCACGTAAGGAAAGGTGACAAAGCGTCAGATCGACCCTCCTGGGAGCGTTGACATAAGATGCATCGCTTTTCTGGAGCCTGGCCAGCTCTGCATAATAGATTTGTTTATTTTTAAAATATATTTTATTGATTTTTTACAGAGAGGAAGGGAGAGGGATAGAGAGTCAGAAACAGCGATGGGAGAGAAACATCGACCAGCTGCCTCCTGCACACCCCCCACAGGGGATGTGCCCGCAACCAAGGTACATGCCCTTGACCGGAATCGAACCTGGGACCTTTCAGTCCACAGGCCAACGCTCTACCACTGAGCCAAATGGGTTAGGGCTGCATAATAAGTGTATGTGTCCTCAGAGTGGCCCTGGAGCTGAATGTCCCCTCAGTAGGACGGTGGTTGCAGGACGGGGCCTTGCTTTGCGCTAACCCATGGCCCGTTCCGAGAGGAATCAGCGCCCTCCCCCCGTCTCTCTGGATCCGGGGTGCGGGGGAAACAGTCCCTGTGGTTATGCCTGTAGTTTGTCCCTTCTGGTACGTACCGTGTTTCCCCGAAAATAAGACATCCTCCGAAAATAAGACCTACTCACAGGTTTCCTTCTGAGTGAAATATAAGGCATCCCCCCGAAAATAAGGCCCCCAGGCTCTGTCTCAGAATGAGAATTAATTTACCGTCAACTGGTCACTGGGGCCCCGGGCTTGGGCAGCTGGGCTCCCCCCGGCAGAGGCGGTGGGAGGACCTGGAGGTGGGACCTTCCGGACGGAAGGGGAGCTTGTGGGACAGATCACACACACACACACACACACACACACACACACACCCCGTTCCCCTCCAGCAGGCCCTTCCCGCCAGCCTGCTCTCCCCACCGCTGCCCCCGCCCCTCAGGGCAGACCCAGACCCAGCCCGAGCCTCTCCCCGTTGGGGGTGCAGTGATGCGGGGTGAGCAACCTGACAACCGTAATGACAATTTGGAACCACAGTTAACCCCAGGGTCTTCTTACCACACGCTTTCCCTGTGGTCTCTGGCTTCCCTTCTTCCAAAAGGGAGGCCGCTGTGCTAAGACGGCAGGTGAGCTAGTTTCAGGAATTTGACTGCGTCTGAGCAGGAAGTGGGAGGACATCAGTGTATGTGTATGTGGTCCCGGTGCTGGGCACGTCCCATTAACCGCTTTAGACGTAACGCACTTCCAGGTTTTTATTAAAAACTAGAGGCCTGATGCACAAAATTTGTGCAAGGGCCTTGCCCGCCGACCACGGCGACCGTGCCCCCCCCCTGCCTGCCGTGGCTTCGTCCGGAAGGAAGGAAGTCCGGTCTAATTAGCATATCATGCCTTTATTATTATTATAGACGTCCTTGTCAGTTTGGCCTGCAGCTGCGTTTTGCTCGCTGTGTCGGTTGCCGTGGGTGGTGACGGTCTGTTCTCTTTCTCTCCGCAGTTATGAGAAGCCTCCTCCCGGGCTCATCAAGGTCAGTGTGAAGCGGGTCCCCTCGGCTCCTCTCAGACATGTCACTCGGGGCTCAGGCTCCTGTGTGGCCACCTTCCTTCCTCAGGAGCCAGGCCGGCCGGGGCTTGGTCACAGCTGTGCCCTCCTGGCCGTCCTCAGCCGCTGTCTGTTCCCCAAGAAACCAGGCGCCCACCCGGCCCCAGCCATCCCGCCCCTCCCCTCCCTCCAGCTCTGCTGCCTGGTGCCCACTCCCGCCGGGCCCTGGTGCCTCAATGTCATCAGCTCAGAGAGTGGGAGACTCTGGGGGGACCCGGAGCTCCCCGCCCCAGTCCCTGCAGGAGCATCCCCCCCCCCCCCAGCCCCTGGCCAGTGTCTGTTTCTCGGGGGGAGTGAGGCTTAGAGGAGGGTTAAAAGCCAAAGCAGCCTTTTCTGTTCAAAGACTTAAACTTTCAATTTTAAAAAAAGATGTGAGCCCGGCCGGCATGGCTCAGCCTCTGAGCCAGGAGGTCACGGTTCGATTCCCAGTCAGGACACAGGCCCAGCTTGTGGGCTCGATCCCCAGTGTGGGGTGTGCAGGAGGCAGCCGGTCCATGATTCTCTCTCATCATTGGTGTTTCTGTCTCTCTCTTCTTCTCCCTTCCTCTCTCAAATAAAATTTTATATATATATATATATATATATATATATATATATATATATATGGAGGGAAACGGGGGGGCATCTGTACAATAAAAACAAAAATAAATTTTAAAAATAGAAATAAAAATATTTTAAGAAAATTTTACTGTAAATTTAATATTCATGGACACAGGGTTGGAGGAAGCTTGTTAAGTATGACTGCAGTTATGCAGCAGTGAAACGCATATCAGAGATAGAGCACGTGTGTGACTAGAAAACAAGGCAAGGTTAACAAGCAACATGCCATTTTATTATTCTAGGTAGCCTTGTTTAATTCTTATGTTGTGCTCATTCCACACAGAGTTTTCTCTTTTTTTAATTTTTAAAATATATTTTATTGATTTTTTTACAGAGAGGAAGGGAGAGGAATAGAGAGTCAGAACCATCCATGAGAGAGAAACATTGACCAGCTGCCTCCTGCACACTCCCCACTGGGGATGTGCCCACAACCAAGGTACATGCCCTTGACCGGAATCGAACCTGGGACCCTTCAGTCCACAGGCTGACGCTCTATCCACTGAGCCAAACCAGTTTCGGCTATTTATTGATTTTAGAGGTGGGAAGGAGAAACATCAATTTGTAGTTTCACTTACTGAGATATTCATTGGTTGATTCTTGTATGTGCCCTGACTGGGGATTGAACCTGTAACCTTGGCATATCAGAACGACACTAACAACTGAGCTACCCAGCCAGGGCGAGGTGAAACTTTTTTTTTTAATCTTGGAATCTAACATACATTAGAATTTCGAGCTTGCAGGTCACTCCTGTGGGAAGGACAGATTTCCATCCAAAAATGCCACGTGGCTTTGTGGTGTAGTTCTCCCGGCACATTCCCCCCGCCTCCCTGTAGGTCTCATTGTGACCCCGTCCTAGAGCGGTGACTCCTGATGCCCTGGGGGCTCCCGCTGAGAGCCGGGGAGCTGTCCGAGGCGGTGGGGCGGCCCGGGGCGCTCTGGCCCGTTGTCCACACGCCGTTTCCCTTCCAGGAAGATGAGACGAAGCCGGAGGACTGCATCCCCGACGTGCCGGGCAACGAGCACGCCCGGGAGTTCCTGGCCCACGCGCCGACCCGGGGGCTGTGGATGCCGCTGGGGAAGGAGGTCAAAGTGATGCAGTGTGAGTGCGGGCGGCCGCCGAGTGCCCGCAGGGCCACCGTGCCCACGGGCGGTCTCCTGCCATAACTGCCTCCTCCCGGCGCCGTCAGGTCCGCCTGCGCTCTGCTCTGTAGAATCCATTGTGGCCCTCAAGTCAAAAAGTTTGCCCATCCCTGGCTAGAGTCTTTTTTTTTATGCTTAAAAATTACTTTATTTGATGAGGCTGTTATAGTTGCATTTCACTTACCACTTTATAGTTATCTGCATTGTACGTGTGTTTGGGTTGGGACCAGAGCCAGTTCTACCATGAAGTAATTGAAGTTTAAACTTCAGGGAACCTCAGTTGTGCCTTTCAGGGGCCCGCAGGATCCCACTGATATGCTCTATGGTCATACCCTTTTGTAAAATTTGCCACGGCAAGATTCCACCCCCCCTCCCAAAGCGCCCACTGCTTCCAGGCCCACAGAGCTTGCTCTTGTTCCAGATATGCGCACTATACATACTTTCATCCTTTTCTTATTGGTTGTAGTGTTACCTAGAACCGTGGTTTTTAAACTTTAACATGTCTACAAATCATCAACAAGTCCTAGGAAATTCAAGTACCGGTACATGTCAGTATTTCTGGAGTAGGCCGCCTACTGTGCATTTCCAGCAGTCTCACGTGTCACCAATTTTCTAGACTCCTCATGGTTCATCCACTGATTGCTTTTGGATTGGAGTCTAATGAAGAAAAACCTTAATGTGATCCACTGATTATCTTCATTAGGTGAAACTGTGTCATCTTACAGGAATATTTCCCTTTTTCTTTGTTTTCAGGTTGGCGCTGTAAACGGTACGGCCACCGAACGGGCGACAAGGAATGCCCTTTCTTTATCAAAGGCAACCAAAAGTTAGAGCAGTTCAGAGTAGTAAGTAGAACCCCACCATGTGAATTTACATTTATTAGAAACTAGAGGCTCGGTGCATGAAAGCATATCATCTCTTATAACTCACTTTTAAAAAAACCCAATCTCTCAGTCATCTCTACACATAGACCAAAGAGAATTACCTCAATATTTCTACCTTGTTTAGTAGTTTGTGATTCTGCCAGAGGTTTTTTTTTTTACTTATAAGAGATATTTAAATTATATCCTATACTTTTTAAAAATTCTATATTTTTATTCTTTTTTTAAAATTTATTTTATTTTCAATCTTGTTTTTCTAAGTGGAAAATCCTTTTCACAGCATCAGTGAGTTCGCAGTCAGTGATGGTGACCCTCGGGAAGAATTAGAACATCTTTAAAAACTACCAAACTGGAAAAAAGTAACTGGTTCTGGTGGCATAGAGATTTAATATTTATTTAATGTTTCACGAAGTCTTACCCAACGTTAACCTTCTCTGACCCTCAAGGCACATGAAGATCCCATGTATGACGTCATCCGAGAGAACAAAAGACATGAGAAGGATATAAGGTGAGGTTGTCCTGATGATGACAAGACCCTCTTAAAGTTTTGAATTGTGCTAAGCTGGAAACAGCTCTTCTGTCAGAGGAGTAGTGTAACGAAGGTGGGGCCTAACTGCGCAGTACCTGGGGGTCAGGAGCGGCCACTGAAACGGCCCGGGTCCAGCAGTGAGCAGGGAGCCTGCTCCATGGGGTGAGCGTAATGCCGTGGGCCTGGCCCAGCCCGCTGACGCAGGGATGGTTGATGCTGGCAGCCCTCTTCGTGGTGGTGTGTGGTTCTTCTGTCTTATGGGTCCTCTTTCATCTGATTTAGTTTATCTTCTCCAGTGTCTTCAGAGATCTGAGCTATTTTTTAAAAAATATATTTTATTGATATTTTATAGAGAGGAAAGGAGAGAGATAGAGAGCTAGAAACGTCAATGAGAGAGAAACATCGACCAGCTGCCTCTTGCACACCCCCTACTGGGGATGTGCCCGCAACCAAGGTACATGCCCTTGACCGGAATCGAACCCAGGACCTTTCAGTCCACAGACCAACGCTCTACCACTGAGCCAAATCGGTTTCGGCAAGATCTGAGCTATTATTAAACGTGAATAATGACGGTGAAAACACGGGAGGTTTTTATTTTTTAAAATCTGTGGTCTTGAGTTATAATTGCTGAGAGGGTGGATAGCTAGTATGACCTGAGCAACGGGAGAAGGAGTTAGGAAAGGCTGTATCTGTTAGGGTTATAGTAGGAGGGACTATAGAAATACACAGGCACGCCTCCTTGGGGCATGTGTGCTCAAATCTCCTTTTTTTCGGTGAATTTTATTTCTCCTGAATGCTAAGGGAGCCCACAAGACTTGCAACCCACAGAGCAGTGGGCAGTGACAGCGCGTCCCTGGCTGACCCCTGATGAAAGGGTCCCCGAGGCCCCTTCCTCTGGCTTCTAGTGAGCGAAGCAGCCACGTAGGCTCTCCGTTACTTCTGTCCTGGGCCCTTCCCGGCTCACTGGCCCAGCTTTAGTAAACGTACCATCAAAAAATAATAATAAAAATGTAAAAGGAAAAATGGGGAAATGTTAGGACAATGAAAAGGATACAGAACGACTGTACACTGGCGAATAGGCATGGATGTGGACAGGAATGGGAAACGTGCAAAAATAAAAGTTAAGTACTGTGCAGAATGAGGTGATTATTTGTGACATTTTTACCCTAATAATCTTGTAACTAAAAAAGTATGTATTTTTAAGCTGTAATGGTTTCTGGTTCTGTGTCCGGTGTTCTCTGTAGGATACAGCAGTTAAAGCAGCTGCTGGAGGATTCCACCTCAGACGACGATGGGAGCAGCTCCAGCTCCTCGGAATGCAGGGAGAGACACAAGAAGAGGAGGAAGAAGGAGAAGCAGAAGAAAGAGAAGAAAGAGAAGAGAAGGAAGAAGAAACGGAAGCACAAGTCTTCCAAGTCGAGTGAGAGCTCGGACTCGGACTGACAGCCGCCCGCCTGTCCGTGTTCTCGGCTCAGAATCCCACGCTGGGCCGGGAGCAGAGGCCGGGGCCGGAGCGGGACACCCCGGAGCCATCCGGTGTCTCACACACGAGTGACTTCTCACCCCTGCCAGGGAGGCTGGGACCCGAGAGGGACTGTCCTCCAGGCGCCGGTCCGGACAGGCCTGCCGGTCCTCCTGCTGCCGGGCATGCGGCCGCGGAGCCCGGAGAGTCGGGGTCCGGACGACAGAGCCCCGAGGACACCCTCCAGGGGCCGCCGCCTCCAACGGGGCTGCCGAGTCCCCGGCTTCCGGCTCGGCTCTGGCCTGTGGTTGCAGATAATAAAAGCTCATTATTTATTTTTCAATTGCGTTTATTAATATTTTATTTCTGAACAATACTTGCATGTTTTTCAAATTTCAGAGGTACGTAAGGTTTAATTATGAATCTTAAGTAAATGTGGATTTTCTTTTGTTTGGTTTTGAGCATATATGCTAGTATACCATCCCCATTTCAATTTTTATTTTTTCACTCAACGGTGTAAGTACGTTGGGCCTCGCTGCTCACAAAAGCCTGTGCTCATAAACCCTGGCACGATGGGTTGAGTTTTTTGGGGGGTGGTGAGGGGTAATTGGTGTTCTGTAATAACAGTGAAAAATCATGTATCTGCCGAAACCGGTTTGGCTCAGTGGATAGAGCGTTGGCCTGCGGACTGAAACGTCCCGGGTTCAATTCCGGTCAAGGGCACATCCCCAGTAGGGGGTGTGCAAGAGGCGGCTGATGGATGATTCTCTCACATCGATGTTTCTAATTCTCTATCCCTCTCTCTTCCTCTCTGTAAAAAAATCAATAATATAGATATATATTTTTTTAAAATCATGTACTTAACTTGCTTAGAGCTCATTGCCACCATCCCGTGATTATGATTATGCCCAGAACTATTGATCCAGAGACATTATAAGGATTTAGGGATGACTATACCGGGTCAGGTACCCACATCCCCCAAACTCACCTCAGTCCTGATGGCTAAGCACAGCCCCCCGGGATCTGCTAGTGTTGATTGGGGCAGCGAGGCCGCTCTGCAGTCTTGGGGGGTGGGGGTGGGGGTGTCTGCAGCCAGGGGAGCGTGTTCTTCGGGAGCCAAGGTGGAGCCACATCTTGCTCAGGGACAGTGTCCCTCCCTCTCCAGCTGCAGGTGCTGCGGTCATCACTGGGGTCCCTGGATCTCACCATGGCCCCGGGGTGGATTCCCGCATCTTTTCTAAAGAGGAGCCGTGGCAGGCAGGCTGGCTCTCTCTCCAGTCACTGCTCCTACACTTGGCCTTAGACACTTTATCTCAGCGACACCATTGGCCCCGGTGGGAAGGGCCAGAGCTCGTCACTTCTGGAACCCTAAGGCCAGGGAAGGCAGCCATGCGTGGCCTACCCCGGGCATCCAAGCTCCGCGTGCGGCAGGAGCTTCTCCTGCCAGGCCTTTTCTTCATTCCCGTGGCATGCCATTTATGTTACACGTGTTCTCTTACGATCTGGAGGAAGCACGTCAGGGATCTCACTCCGGGTGGTCGCCGGGAGTTACCTTACGTGTTGGACTCCATTTCCAGACGTACGCCTGACTTCCTCTAGCCTGCAGGAGAAAGGGAGAACTCCGGAAGGTTAGCCAATCAGGGGAGTGAGCAGTGGCCCGCCTCCCTCTTTCTGTGCTTCCTCTTCCACATCCTGGCATTAGCATCTTCCCCCGATGGCCATTTAAGTGCCTCAAGTTAGTTCACCCACAACACTTCAAGCTCCTATGTCGCACGTGTCCGAAAGACAATGAGATTCAACTCATTCTTAGTAACACGCTAATCTCTCTTTTTTGAAAAATGTATTTCATTGGTTTTTTTACAGAGAGGAAGGGAGAGGGATAGAGAGTCAGAAACATCGATGAGAGAGAAACATCAATCAGCTGCCTCCTGCACACCCCCTACTGGGGATGTGCCCGCAACCAAGGTACATGCCCTTGACCGGAATTGAACCTGGGACCCTTCAGTCCGCAGGCCGACGCTCTATCCACTGAGCCAAACCGGTTAGGGCAACACACTAATCTCTTATGGGAATTTATAGGGGGATGAATCAGGTTGTTGGCATTCCTGGTGTTAGAGCAGTGGAATGCCTGCCCGGTTCCCATGAAAGCAGGGAAGGTGGGTCATCGGGACCCCAGAGTAACAGTTTTTCAGTTCCTCTAACCAGCGCATCCCTTTCTCCGCCTTCCCACCTCAGCTGTGTTCTGCTGGGCCTGGTGTGGGGGGACCAGCGACCAGGGAGAAATCGGTTCGCCCAAACAGACGCAAAGCCATTCTTTCAGAAATGCTTGAGAGCCTATGCATCAGGCTCTGTATTGACTATTCCATGGAGAGACTGCAGTGGGCACTGCTCTAGGGAATATGCGGTCTCCGGAAGACACTGAGAATGTTGCAGACTTCTTGTGTCCTGCCCGGAAATGGGCTCTGAAAGGGAAAACACAGGAGAGGCGCATAGGCCAGCCTGGGTGGCCATCTGGGTCAAAGGTGTTCACCTGGAGGATCTGAACCGAATGAATCCTGAAGCAGAGGTTAGGAAAAGGCATAGACCTCATTCAGAATCTCAGAAACGGGGCCTTTTGGTTGCCTTTTTGCAGCTCATCTGAAAAAAATGCATTGCTATCACTTTGTGCCATCTACTTACACCACCCTGACAGGTGCTTGGTTGCTACAGGGAGTTAAAACAGAGGGCGTTTTCACCGCAGGGTAACGTAGAGGCAACACCGCTGTACCCACCTGTAGGTATTGTCATTCTGTCCAGATTATCACCCAAAGATCCTTTCTGGAAGGCACCCCATGCTCTCCCACACCTGTCCTGCTCTTCCAAACAACTTTGGATCAGAATTACTTGTAAGTCACCTATGAACATGTTGGCACCTCGTCAGACTTAACCTGTAAGATTTATCGGGAGAAGGTCGGTTCCACAAAGGGACCATCCAGGTCCCAGGTTCTGAATATCAACTTCTGTTTGCTTCCTCTTCCGTTGTCTCTGTGCACTGGTGGGAAGACCAGATGGTACTAGAACCAACCCTTGGGCACATCTGTCAGTGCTCTTACCAGGGACCTACAATGCGCCCGGTCGCTCCAGCTATAAAAACGAGCAAGGCATACTCTGTCTCAGGGAAGGACCTGTTGTTCATGGAGATGCCCTCATCCATCCTCAACTCCGCCATCATGTTCTCCTATCTGAAGGTCCCTGGAGATTGTAAGACAGGATACATGGTAGAATTATATGTGAATGACCCAACCCTATTTGATGGTGTTATCAGTGATGTGGCCACTTGGGGAAAGGGAGAAAAATGCGTCAGGTTCACGCAACCATATGCAATTCAGTTTGTTGACGGTTTTACAACCTATTCCAAAGGCTTTATGATGGGACACTTCCTTAATGTGGTTGATGGTCTCACAGCTTTATTAGTTCAAATCAGGAGAGAGATCAATGGTCTAAGTTGAATATCATGCCCTTGCGATATTTAGCTGTTCTTTGTAGCTGGAACTCAGAAATTGGTTTTCTATGAAATAACAACAGAATAGTACATTCCCTTAAACCAGTTATATAACAGACTCAAGATACCTCATACAGAGGACCATTATCAATATCTTTCTCATCTTGGGGCTAAAGCTGAAGGTCTTGACTTCGCTTCAGTTCCCACGGGGCTGTGTCGTCCAGCATGGCTTTACCGTAAACCAGGTCATACGAACACAGTTTTGGGTTTTTTAAAGCTTCCCAGAACCGCATTACATGGGATCCTTTGCCCTCTTCCGCCCTCATTTTCTCTTTCCCAAATGCATAGTTTCTTTGAGGTGCATTTCCACACAGAACCTCTTTTCAAGAGCTCTTACCACGTAGCTCCCTCTTCTGGGCAACAGAAGATAAAGCTCGTCTGTTTCTGAGGGAAGGCTGTCAGTTTCTGTGTCAATATTACTGTGTTCCCCCAAAATAATACATCCTCCGAAAAATACTTACAGGTTTCCTTGTGAGTGAAATATAAGGCATCCCCCCGAAAATAAGGCCCCCAGGCTCTGTCTCAGAATGAAAATTAATTTACCGTAAACTGGTCGCTAGGGCCGCCCCGACTGGCGTCTAGCAACCAGTGACGTTACGCGGAGAGAAATCAGCGTGGGAACTTTGTGAAACCTAAACTGCAAGAAGTTGTGACTTGGGTGAAGAATTCATGGGAGAAAATCACTGACAGTTGCATTGCAAATGCACTGCGAGCAGGCTACCTTGACAAGAAGTACTCATTTAGAGACAGTGCTATTGCTAAACATGAGAGATTTGGTCCACTGATTCTGAAAGAAATGGAGTCACAAGAAATTCACCAGGAAATTCAGGAATTGGATTGTTATGATGATGTTCCAGAAGATGCTGACATGATTGTCAATGAATAAGTGAGTAAATTCTTGATACTGTAGGATTCACAGTTTGTCTGGTTTGTGTTGACAACCACTGTACTACCGTACCGTATACAGGTAATAAATTTCCTTTATTTTCATTTAACAATGAATGTGTACGGTATTCTTCTTCATGGAAAAATAAGACATCCCCTGAAAATAAGACCTAGCGCATCTTTGGGAGCAAAAATTCATATAAGACACTGTCTTATTTTTGGGGAAACAGGGTAGCAGCAGAGATACTGGTCACCACCTGTGTCATGGCTGTTGCCTTCTAGGTGTAAGTCTTGTTTTTCCCTCAAGTCCTCAGCCTGTTGAAGTTCAGTCTGAGTTTCTGTCGTTCTCATTTTCCCCATAACCACGGTAGTGCCGGAACTGTGCCTGATGATCACACATGGGGAGTATAGGTTTGTGGCTAAGTGTGGTGGGCAATGGGGACTGAGATGCGAAGAAGCCGGATCGTCACTGAGCACCACGGAACATGGAAAATACCGACTTCCATTTCTGACACCCAGAAGAAAAGGTGGTGGCCATTTTGTCCCCCGCAGCCAGTCACAACATTCGGGCAACGTGCACCTGTGTGGCACACCATGGAGTTGCTAACGAATGGCCCCCAGTTCCTCCCGGGATATCCCAGGATTCAGCAGATGAAGGGGCTTGAGTGGAGCAGTGGGGCACCAAACCCTTCAGCACCAGAGTAGGTATCTGTTCTGACTGGCAGACCCCCACTCACATCAGCTGCAGCATATTTGGAATGTCACCCCACTTCCTCTTGAACCCTAGGTGTCGTCAGACTTATTCAACTCCCCCCCCCCCATGTGATATAGTTATAAATGGCATCTCACTGCAAAACATAGGCTAGGAATTATAATTTTGTTTTTCTTCCCTGCTGATCCCTTAGAGCAGTGTTTCCCAAACTTTTGACATATGTGTACCCCTTCTATAATTTTCGTAACGCTGAGTACCCCTCTTTAAAAAAAATGGATGTATTTTAATAACAATCAAATATATTTATTTTTTGGTACATACACAAAATAATAATAAACAAAAAATAAAATTATTCATAATAAAATATAAATAAAAGTTATACTATAAATAATATTTATTTGCACACCAGACCATCTCACGCCTCACAAGACTGTCTTGACTTGACTCATGAGAACGTAGAATTAGGCGCAGCTAAGCCCGGTGCAGTGCATGTCCCCACCAAACTCCGGTGCAACACGTACCCCCACCAAGCTCTTCCCGTACCCCTGGGGGTGCGCGCACCACACTTTGGGAAACACTGCCTTAGAGTTACAATTGTACTGGTCCCTACAATTCAAATACATATTTGAATCTGAGGAGTGAATGAAGGAAGGACCGCCAGTGAGGCTGAGCTTCCTTGGTGTGTTTATTGCTTGACCAACATGGTAAAGGCGAGGCTCAAGGTGTGAAAACAGAGACCGTCTTTACACTGTGTCTAACATTTCAATGTGACAGCAGTGCGTCAACTGAGGGGAAAGTCTAAATCGGTCTTCTTTAACGAGAGACACGGACCATCAAATTGTCGAAACGAGGGTGACGCTGACCACCCGAGCACTAGAAAGGCCCTGGGCCTGAGAATTCAGAGATCTCAGCCCACTCCCCTTCCAACCAGGAGGGCTGGCACTTCACGTAGATGGGCAGACGACTTAACCTCCTGAACCCCGGGTCCTCATCTTAAAATGGAGATGATGGTGATAATACCCATTTGGAATTCTGAGCAAAGAACACACAGTTCATTGACTGGCCTTACCACCAAAATAGCAGCCACTGTCTAACCTCAGATGCCCCCCTCCACAAAATGCCGCACAACGCAGCACAAAAGCCTTACCTAAGAGGTCAGTTGGAGTCCTAGCTAGTTTGGCTCATTAAGATAGCACGTCGGCCTGTGGATTGAAGAGTCCCGGATTCAATTCCTGTCAAGGGCACATGCTTGGGTTGCAGGCTCAATTCCCAGTGTGTGTGTGTGTGTGTGTGTGTGTGTGCAGGAGGCAGCCAATCAATGGTTCTCTCTCTTCATTGGTGATTCTCTCTCTCCCTCTTCCTTCCTCTTTGAAATCAATTTTTAAAAATATTAAACTGTGAACATAAACTGTGCATCTATGAATGAGGACAATGGGGGCTGGGGAAAGGGCAGAGGGTGGGATGGGAACCTGGTGGAGGGGAGCAATGGAGGGGGGGAAATGAACATTTTTAATAATGTGAACAATAAAGATTTATTTAAAAAAATAAAAAAAAACATTAAAAAAAAGAGGCCAGTTGGAATCTACAGGGCAGACCATTCTGTTTCGCCCTTGACAGCTTTCAGCACTGCCCCCAGCCCAAACCTGGCCGCTGGTGTTCAGGAGGCATTCTCATTCCACGCCTGCTCCCTGGTGATCTACCTACCAACCCTCCCAACTGTACCGCCTAGCACCCCGTTTGGCTACACGGGGGCCACCAGGTACCTCATCCAGCTCACTGAGTCGTCCTTGAACCGTGCTCCCTCCCGAGGACTCTCCCCGGAGGGTCTTCACTCTCCCCGCCCCATGCCTTTGAGGGCTGGGGCGTGGCCCCTAGCTTGTGGCAGATCCGAGTTTTATGGGCACTGAGTATCAGAAAGCTTAGGGGACTCTCTTCAAGAAAAACATGATAAAAGTGTGAACACACACGTCTTGTGCTGTTTCTGTCTCTCCCCTGGCTGTTCACTCTGGCACAGTCGGGGAAGGCCTGGGATCCCGTAAATGACTACAGTCTGAAGGAGGCAGTGACTCATGCAGAACCCCACCTTTTTGGCTATTTTCCTTCCTCAGCATCAAAGACCTTCTTCACGCCCAGAGCCCTCCAGCAAACCGCTACCACGGCTCCCCGGTGGGCCGCGCTATGATTTACGGCTCCGACTCTGAAACTGCACACTTCAAACCTCCGTTCTCTGACCGCAGCCCATGCCGCTGGCTCCTTGGCTCTCATGTAGACCTCCATTACTTTTTCTCCATTGGATCAGCTCCCGACATCACTCCGCTTCCTGGCTATATGGTGAGGTACTGTGCCAGGGCACACAACTCAAGGAGGTTCTTTTTATTATTTTTTAACTAATTTTTTAAATAAAATTATCTGTGTACATATTTTACCATTGCCCCCCCCCCATACATGCCCTCCCTCCCCAGAGTTTTGTGTCCATTGGTTGTACTTAAATGCAAGTATACAAGTCCTTCGGTTGATCTCTTATCTCCCCCAGATCTCCCTACTCTCCCCGCTGTCATTTGACAGTCTGCTTGTTGCCTTACTGTCTCTGCATCTATCTTTTGGTTCATCAGTTTATAATGTTCTTTATTATCCATAAATGAGTGAGGTCATGTGGTGTTTCTCTTTCATTGACTGGCTTATTTCATTCAGCATGATGTTCTCCAATTCCATCCAGGTCGCTGCAAATGATAAGAATTCCTTCTTTTTTATGGCAGCATAGTATTCCATTGTGTCGATGTACCATAGTTTTTTGATCCAATCAAATGCGGATGGGCACCTAGGCTGTTTCCAAACCCTAGCTATTGTAAATTGTGCTGCAATGAACATAGGCGTGCATATATCCTTTCTGATTGGTATTTCTAGTTTTTTTTGGATATATAAGGAGGCTCTTTTTATTAAAAATTTTTTTTAACTGATTTCAGAGAGGAAAGGAGAGGGAAAGATAGAAACATTAATAATGAGAATCACTGATCAGCTGCCTCCCGCAGGCCCCCTACTGGGGGCGGAGCCAGCAACCCGGGCATGGGCCCTCAACGGGAATCGAACCATGACCTCTCAGGCTCATGCTCAACCACGGAGGCATGCCAGCTGGGCCAAGGAGGCTCTTGTGCCAGGTCATGTAGATGCAGGAAAACCATTTGTTAAAACTCAACAATTATATATTTTTTTCCATCTTCCTTATAATAAAGCAGATTCCTTCATGGATTTTTCTCATTAAACAACCCATATATTCTTGAGATACACTCAACTCAGGATTGATATGCTTTAATATACCTTGCAGGGTTCCATTTGCTGGTCTTTCATTAAGGATTTTGGAATCTGAGACTATAAATGCCAATTGCTTTATAATTTTCAGTATCCATATTGTCTTTTCATATAATCAGTTGGCCTCATATAATCAATCAAATAACTTGCATTTTTTTCTGTTCCCAAGAGCAACTTGCATAAGATTATCTAAAACTAGTTAAAATTAATGTTAAAAGTATTTTTATTTTCCTGAAAAAGACAACAACAAAAACATAGGTGGCTGAAGCCATTCCCTTCTCCATCTTCCAGTGTGAACACCAAAACTGCTATAACCATCTTGCAACCATGAGGGAAATGTCAAGAGAATCAGACATTGGGGCTCTGTTGTTCTTAAGCTGTTGAATCAAAAAGAGTAACTGCCTACCTGCGGACTGGTTACATGACTAAATAGACCCTTATTGTTTAAGCCATTGCAATAGAGTTTTGTGGGTTTGTTTGTTTTTTTTACTTGCAGCCAAATGCTTTTCTAACTGTAGCTATTAAGCTGCCTTTGTAGTCCTCTCTCTCTCTTTTTTAAAATATATTTTATTGATTTTTTTACAGAGAGGAAGAGAGAGGGGTAGAGAGTTAGAAACATCAGTGAGAGTCATCGATCAGCTGTCTCCTGCACACCCCTACTGGGGATGTGCCCGCAACCAAGGTACATGCCCTTGACTGGAATCGAACCCGGGACCTTTTAGTCTGCAGGCTCTATCCACTGAGCCAAACCGGCTGTAATCCTCTTTTTAATCTTCACATTTAGCTTTACTGACCTTACTATGTAATCACTCTATTTTCCCTCATCTTACGTATTATATCTAACTAGTTTCTGATCCATCCTTGACAATCATCACTAAATGAGTTTAGGCTCTCCCATCCCCCGTCTGGACTATTTTAACAGTCTCCTATCTAGTATCCCAGCTTCCAGTCAGAAATCCACCATGCTTCAGAATTTCTAAAATCTTATCAACATATTCTTAAAAATCTTAAATGGCTCTTCTACCGGATGAAAAACACTCTTACCATAGGCATTGTGGGTTTTTTTTTCCACCTTTCTGTTTATTTTTAAATATATTTGTGTTGATTTCAGAGAGGAGAGACTGAAACATCAATGATGTAAGAGAATCACTGATGGGTG
This sequence comes from Vespertilio murinus, assembly GCA_963924515.1. NCBI lineage: Eukaryota > Metazoa > Chordata > Mammalia > Chiroptera > Vespertilionidae > Vespertilio > Vespertilio murinus. Next base: position 5,799,554 of record OZ004712.1, read on the forward strand.
CCTCCTGCACATCCTACAATCACTGGATGCGCAACCCTGGCATGTGCCCGACCTGGAATCAAACCCTGACCTCCTGGTTCACAGGTAGAGGCTCAACTACTGAAGGATGAAGGATGCTGGCCAGGCCCACCTTCCTCCTTAGACTTTGCATCTCCAGGGTCTAGTAGGTTCTCAAATATTTGTTAAATGGCTGAATATTTTGCATGGGGTTTTTTTGTTGTTGTTAATATTAAAAACACTTAAACATTTAATCAGACTAAGCAGAGTGACAGCATATTGGGCACTCAATGAAGATGTGTTGAATGAATCTAGTTTCTAAATTCTACTGGAAAATCCTTTATCAGTAGACCCAAATAAATGCTCACATCTTGGTGTGCACTCAGTTGTAAGACATTACCCTTACCCAGAAGTTTTGACTTCAAGTTAAAGATGTTAGTACATTATTAAAATGTTTTTAAAGTGTTTTTTTTTCCCTAAGGCAGTAGTCGGCAAACTCATTAGTCAAGTGGGCTCGAGAGCCGCATGCGGGAAGAGAATAATTAGTGGTGTAGGTTCTGCAGAGGGCGCTTGTGCCAGGAGGGAAGTTATGGCAGTAGGTGGTGGCTGTGTGGGCATTTCTGACAATTTCAGACCCACAAATAAACTCTCATCGAATGCGAGAACAAACTGTGCCAAGTTCATCAGACCAGTGTGGGCCAGTGCCTGCGGCTGCTACGAAGGCTCGGCTTTGCGAAGCTGAAGGTGGAGTGGGGGTGGGGAGTGGGGCCGGCGGCGGCCCGCATTGCGGCACCAAACCGTCTGGAAGCTTCACACGCAGACAGCCTCCCCCGCTCCCCGGCGGCTCCCTCCCTCCCCCGGCTGCTCGGCCTCGTCCCTGGGCCTGAGACCCGGACCCGAAGCCGCTCGGGATGCGATCGGGAAAACGAACGCGCTCGGGGGGAGTGGAGGGCGTGCTGTGGAGGGAAAGGGCTGGAGAGACAAAGCCCAGCCACCCCGCAGCCCCCCGGCCTGGCGGTGTCCGGGTTCCCGCGCCCCGACCCCATCCTGCAAATTTCTGTCAAGGGGACAGAAAACGTCCCCGGCGGAAGCTGCGCCGCCTCGCTTCCCGGACTTCCTAGCAGCTCAGTCCCCGGGCCTCTCCGTCCACCGGGGTAACCTCCGGGCGCCCGCCGCCCCCGGAACCCCAGGCGCCCAGCCCGCGCGCCGGGGGGGAGGCGGGGGCGGCGAACCCCCGCCGCGCACGCGCCCTCCGCTGACCTTTCCCGGGAAACCCCTCCGCGGCGCTTCCCCGTCGCCGCGCGCCGCCCCCGCCCTTCCTGCTACTTCCGCTCCCCGCTCCGCGCCTGCGCGGCCGGATTGTTTTGGCTTTCCGGTAGGACCCGGCCCGGAGCGGGCGGGGGCGCTGGGGGCGGGCGGGGGCGGGGGGCTCGGGAACCCGGGAAACTGCAAACCAGCGCCCGCGCCGCGAGGAGGAGAGCCCGGCGAGGCCGGCCCGCGCGTTCCCGGGCGGCGACCGGGGCGCCGAGGTGAGAGCGCCGCAGGGGCGGGGCGGGCGGGAGCGGCGTCTGGCGGCCCCGGCTGACGAGGCGGCGCGGGCGGGCGGCGGGCGGCGCGGCTCCCGGGGGAGGAGTCCGGCGGCGGCGGCGGCCGCAGAGGACGCGGGGCCCGCGCAGCACGGGCGGCCGAGCGGAGGAGGCTCGTGAGGGAGCCGGAAGGCGGCGGCGGCCCCAGCCTTCCCGGGGGAGGCCAAGGCCAGACCCCGGCCCGGGCCCGGACCACGCCCCCGCCCCGAGGGCCCCGGGACTCCGGAGCCGCGGCCACTCCGGGCCCCGCCGTCGCGACCGAGGATTGCGGGTGAGCGGGCGTCGCGGGCGCCGGGAGAGGGCGGGCAGGGCGCCCGCCGCGGCCTCGGGGAGCGGGGAGGGGGGCTGAGCGGGGCGGGCCGGCCCTTTGTGGCGGGCGGGCGGGCGCGCGGGCGGGCGGGGGGCGGCGGCGGCATCTTTCAAACCCGAGCCGTTTCCGCCGCGGCGGGGGAGGGGCGCGGGCGGCGGCGGCGGCGGGGGCGTTTCCGGCCCGGCCCTCCCGGGAGGAAGCGTCTCCCCGGGCGACGGGCGGGCGGCGGGGGCCGGGGCCGGGGGAGGGCGGCGGGCTGCGGGGCCGGGGCCGGGGGAGGGCGGCGGGCTCCGGGGCCGGGGCCGGGGGATGGGGGGCCGGGGCCGGGGGATGGGGGGCCGGGGCCGGGGGATGGGGGGCCGGGGCCGGGGGATGGGGGGCCGGGGCCGGGGCCGGGGAGGGCCCGCCCTGCGGCGCGGGCTTCCTTGCTCCGACCATCCGCACCCGCCGACGGCCGTCCGGGGGACAGAGCTCCCATTGTGATCCACTCGTGATTTTTTAGGCCGAAAGCAGGCGCTGCCCCTGGGGACGGAGGCTTGTGGCCGCGTGTTTACTTGGGGCCCAGATCGGTCGCTTATTTGAAACTCGACCACCGCCCGCCCGCCCCCTCCTCGCTGGGGAGCCGCGGAGCGGAAGACGGTCCCCTGGCTGGCGAGTCGTTATTTTTTTAGAGTTTGTTTTTGGTTTGTTTTTTTTCGGGGTTAGCGGCCCGAGAGGTCTTCCTAGCTAGCTCCAGCGGGAAGAAGTTGCTCTGACCCGGACGAGGGTCTGTTTGGGTGAAACGTCCCCATCCCTGGCCCGGTGGGAGCGCGGCCCCGCCGGTCACGTGCTGCCCCCGTAGGAATCCGGGCTCGGGCTCGCCGGGCCTTCTGGCTTCCGGAAACAAAACCCGATGTGTGGTCTGGCCAAATCTACATTTTCTAATAATTAGCAGGGTGCTGGGTTTTGTGTTTTGTTTTTTTCTTTCCTCTGAGTTGTGACCTTATTTTAGAAATCTTTCGTAAATGGCTTTTTTCCCTGACGTTGTTTGAGGACTCTTTCTGTGACCTGAAAAGTGAATTGGGAAGTGAAGCCGGGCCGCCGTCCTCCAGCCTGGATGGTGTGGATGGAGCTCTGTTTTCCTGCCCATCGGGCTGCGCCCTGCGGCGGAGCTGGCTTCTTCGCTTTGACCTCCTGTCGGTCTGGTGCTGGTTGGAGGCCTTTTTTTGGGGGGGCCCTGGCGTCTCTGGGCAGTAAACCCGCCCGCCGGCCCCGGGAGGTGCTGGGGAGCACGCGTCACCGGCCACGCGGCCACCCACACGGTGCTCTCGTCTCCGCACGGTTTTGCAGGGAGAGTTTTTTGCTCCCATAAGAAGCAATACCATAAAACGTTAGCTTCCGTTGTTTAGGGGGGCTGTAAGGAGACGGTGGGAATAGATTTTCTTTCTCTTGGTTAATGGAAATGAGGCATTTCATACCATCCAAACATTGTGGAGCAATGCATGTGTTGAAGGTGGTCAGTTCCCGGAAACTGGAATGCGACTTCATTTCACACCTTTAGAACAGAGTTGTTTTTCTCCTTGCCCGCGTTCCTAAGACCAGGAAAGGAAGGTCGATCCTGCCGTCATAAAGTATAGGAGGGAAAATGCCAAAGTCCTTCATTATGTATCAGTCTTATCGTTTTCAGTTTTGTAGCATTTGACTAGAGCAACTGATATTTGAATAACTCAATATTTGAAGTGACAGATTGATTTCCACTTTTTAAAGTATATGAAGGTTACTCCTGGTTCCCTTACCAGGTACTTGCAGTACCTAGCTTCTTTTGGTGTTGGAAGAAGGGATTATTATAAGAGATTTGGAGAAAATAATTTTATGAGAGGTGCCGAAATTTTTTCCCCCTTTCCTCCCACATCTCTGTCATGGTTGCATGCACTAGCTTCCATGGTAGGCAGAACGTTCTAAGTATTCCTCCGTTTGCCCTTTATTTTTTAAAAAAATTGAGAAATATCAGTAGTTGTAATCATTAAGTGGCTTTGCCCCTAATGACCTCATGAGTATGTTTGAATATCTGGAAATAATTTCTTTTGCTATTGTGTTGGAAAAGATCATTGATTTGAAACCCCAATGAAAAAGTTAAGGGTTAGTTTCTCTTTAGGGAAATTTAGCTAAAGTTTTCTTTCCTCACCATGCAGAGCTGAGAGGAAAAAAATAACATAAAAAAAAAGACACATAATTATCCTGTCATAGATGGCGTCTCCTTTAAGTTCTTGTTTAATTGTTTAAAAGTGTGGTAACTTATTCAACTTGTGATCTGAATTTACTTAAGAGTCCTGAGCATAGTTGACTTGATGGAGCCATGTTGTCTCTCCCGTGTGGTTGGAGAGGAGGAACACGGGACAGACCTCAGCTCTGAATTTGTTAGAGCAGGGGACACTGCTGAAGTTTATCAAACCTGATGAGTGTTTGCTTTTTAACTGGTGTTTGTCACAACTCCAAAAAACTGTTTGTGAAGTGGTTGACAATTCAAAGACTAAGTCTTCGGAGCATATTCTCAACTGTCAGGTTGTTTTGATAACTTGAAAGTAAACTATTTCTGGCACCAGTCTTTTGTTCTCCCTGAGGAGAGAGAGGCCTGTCTCCTCCTTGAAGAGAAGAAAGGCTGTTTCTGACCGGTGCCTCCCTGGCCCCCATTTCCTTTCTCTGTGCTGGCCCCGGCCTTCTTAGGGTTGGTCTTTGTTGAATTAGTTTGTTTCATGATTTGTACCATCAAAAACACTCCCTAAAAACTTTGGACGAACGTCTCTTATCTAAAATACTGTTCACCCTGGGTGAAATGAGCTGTGTTTAAGTGCGGAGACCTTGTGATTGGGACCCTCGGCGTGGTGCTGGTGAGGAGATCCAGGAGTTGGGAAAGGAATACAAAAAAGTTTCATCAATGATGCATCAATAAAAGCAATTGCATATCCTTTATAGTAGTGCTGTGTGTCAGTCACTGCTCCAGCCTCTTTATCAAACTCATTTAATCCTTAATCCATTGAGAAGAGTTTATTTTTATCCCTCATTTTACATCACAGAGAGTAAATATCTTTTAAAAGGTCACACAACTAATAAGTCGCCAATTGGGCTTTCAACCCAAGTAATTTGGCTTCACAGTTCTTGTTCTTAATTTTTTGGCAATATTTAACATCCAGAAAGCCTTGGGTTCTTCCAGTAGACGTTTCCAGTCTTCTGGGTTGCCATTGGCGGCAAAGGCAGATGCAGCTCCACCTGGGTTAGCAATACACAGCGTGCAGGTGCTTGTCCGGGTGAGGGCCGAGGGCCTCTGCCCCGTGCCCTGCTGTCACTGCTTGGTCCCTGCCCGTCACTTCTGTGCAGTCCTTGTTTGCACCCTTCCCATTTTTTTTTATCCTTCCTTTCTTTTAACATACACAGCCCAGTTAACTGCTGATCAGTCTCATTGATTATTTAAGGAAGGAAAACCAGTTGCAATAATTTTCCAGAAGAGGTGTTTCGGGTTTTTAAGTATAATTATATATATTACTATGGATTGCTGACTGATTTAATCCTAATGATCATTTAATAACAATGTTTTTGTATGAAATTACTTTGTGTAGTGGAATTCACTCATTAGAACCTTGGAAGCTTAGGTATTCTAGACAAAGTATATTAGAACCTAAGTTTTATGTCAAAGTACATTATACTTTATTAGATCCTGAATTTCATTACATTATGTTTATATGACTTGTATTTCTTTCTTATTCTGGTTGGCATTTTCCATTATGAAATATGTTCTAATGACCTGCTGTAAAATGTCAGACTTTCCTAATAATCAGGAATTGTAGCCTGCAACAGTGATTTCCCAATCTCTGCCCCTTTTATTTAATCAATCCTAGTATCCACTAACTGTCTTAATGCAAGCATTGTCTTATATACATCTTCTCTTTCAAATGTATGTAGACATTACATACATTTGCAGATATTGTAGTTGATAAAAATGGAAAGTAGCCCTAACTGTTTGGCTCAGTGAATAGAGCGTTGGCCTGCAGACTGAAAGGTCTGGGGTTCCCTTCCAGTCAAGGGCAAGTACCTTGGTTTCGGGCACATGCCCTGTGGGAGGTGTGCAGGAGGCAGCTGATTGATTTTTCTCTCCCATCAATGTTTCTAACTCTATCCCTCTCCCTTTCTCTCTGTAAAAAATCAATAAAATATATTTTTTTAAAATGGAAAGAAATTCAAGTGTTTCTGACTATAATAGGTTTTTTTCTCATTGTGTGTGTTTTTTTCCCCCCAATAGATTCTCTTGGAGAGTAATTTTTTTTAAACCTTTTTTAAAGGTTTATCTAGTAAGTGTTGGTTTTATCTAGTAAGAGGTTTTAAAAAAGGAATATTTTGTTCATATTAAATACAAGAAAGTATTTCACATATAGTAGGTGGGGGAAAGCAGTTATGTGATTAGGTTTGAGATGTTAAAATATTTCACCTGAAAAGAAAAGTGGACTATATACAGGTTAGATAAAGAATTATATTCAACTTTGAGTCACTTAAGTTTTGTGCTTTTTTCCTTGTTTTTGCAATCTGTAGGGAAAAGATTATAAGAAAAAACAATTTTTTTTTGCTTTTAAGTAATTTTGTTTTTTCTAATTTTTATTACTTTAATTTCCTATAGTACCTTAGCCATGCTGAAGATGAAAATACAAATACAAGAATGTATTTATTTTAATGTAATATGTATGAGCATGTATCACACCATTTGAGGGGACAGTTCAGACAATAGGAACAAACCTAAGGAATGGACAATATAGCCAGCTAACTTGTCACTGATTTAAAAAAAAAAATCTATCTATCTATCTATCTATATATATATATATATATATATATATAATTTTTTTTTTACAGAGAGGAAGGGAGAGGGATAGAAAGCTAGAAACATGGACCAGCTGCCCCCCACCAGCAGGGTCACCCCCAACTGTCCCCTCCCCACTGACCGGGTCACCCCTCACTGGCCCCTTCTGCTGGCTTGGTTGCCCCTAACTGTCCCCTCTCTGCCAGCCTGGTCACCCCCAACTGCCCCCCCTGCTGGCCTGGTCACCCCTCACTGCCGCCGGGCCCCGCCTCCAGCCTGGTCACCCCATGCAGCCTTCTGTTGTTACTGTGAGGTCATTGTAATCAATTTGCATATTACCCTTTTATTAGTATAGATTCACTTATTTTGGCTATTTAATTTGTCTAATTTGGTTTTAAACACCCTGTTTTTAAGGGACAGTCATGGTTTTGGCTGTAGTCTATACCAAGAATAAATGCACTTGGTGTTTTGGCACTGTAGTAGTTGGCCCATTCAGTGTGATTACTTATAGTACAATGACCAACACTTACTAGATAACTTAATAAACATTTGTAAAGTTAGATTTCAGTAGCCATTAATTCATAATAAAAGATTAAGTAAACAATTTCCTCGATACCTAAAAATTACTCACTCTGAGGATGCTAACACCTATAGGTAATAGGATATAGCACTTATTTTGAAGTGAATTTTAATATAATTCAGTGATATGACAATATATTTATTAAAAGGAAAATTTGTATAATGTGTGAGATCATCAGTAGTTAAGTAATATAGTACAAACTTTGTGAAATGTTTTCTGGTTTTGTTTTTAGGTAAGAAAGGAATCTTGTTACAGAAAATTTCATGTTACAGGCTTTTGAAGGCTGCTGGTTGGTCATCTTAAACTTAACAACTTTTCACATTTTTTAGTTAATACATCTTGAAGTTTATGTTCCCAGTAAGTCATTTAGATATCACATTAAGTAAATTTTTATGACTTACTTTTTTTCTGTCTATTTTAATATTAACTTATCCTGAATAAAAATTATCTTAGGATCAAATTTATCCTAAATTACAGAAGAAGGGGTGAGAAGTAGGGGTGTATAAATCAGTGATAATGAGGAATATATGATTACATAAAGTTGGCTAACTGATGCTCTAAAAGCAGGCTTCAATTATTTTAATAGTTTCATATGTGATTTAAAAAACAAAACCTAGCCAAAACCGGTTTGGCTCAGTGGTAGAGCGTCGGTCTGCGGACTGAAAGGTCCCGGGTTTGATTCCGGTCAAGGGCATGCACATTGGTTGCGGGCACATCCCCAGTAGGGGGTGTGCAAGAGGCAGCTGGTCGATGTTTCTCTCATTGACGTTTCTAGCTCTCTATCTCTCTCCCTCTTTAAAATATCAATAAAATATATTTTTAAAAAATAAAAAATAAAATAAAAAACAAAATCTAAATGTAAATTAAATGCGGCCCAGAAAAGTCACTGCAGAATAAATCAGGTTATAGTAGAAGGTTAAAGAAATTACCAGAGTGAGGGATTCTGGGGGCTAGCAATACAATCCAACTCTATCCTGGCCTTGGTGGCCAGTTCCTGTCACCTGATGTAAATGTGGATGGGGATGATTTTGGGCCCTGTAGCAAGGGTTAGAACTTTCAGTTTATTAATGCATGCATTTCTTTCTTTTTTCCCCCCCAAGCACCATTATTTTTTTATTTTGAAAAGTTTATACTGATGTACAATTTCCATAGAGAAAGGACACACATCATAAACAACAGTTCAACCGTTTTCCACAAACTAAACACCCCATCTGGTCACCAGCACCTGGTGGAGAAATAGAACATTACTAGCATCCTGGAAGCTTCCCTCATAATAATAACAAATATTATATCCATGTAATATTTCACTTGCAATTCCAAAATTCAGAAAGCTCTTAAAATCAAGTTTTAATAAAGCTTTGCCTATGAAACCTGACCTGAAGTAACATGAGGCTATGTATAGTGTTATGCTTCACACTGTTCTGTTTCCTGCAGTAAGGATAGTAATATAGGTGTAATGGTTAATCAGATTTTTTCAATAGATGGACTTACACATATGTTGATATATATGTGATTTGATGTGTATGCTGTTTTGTTGTATTGACAACAAACTTAAACTTCATATGTCAAATTTGCTGAAGGTGTTAACATCATACATATTTTTACACTTAAAAATGTCGAATTTTGTGCCGAACAAAGAGCATTTGCAGGAAGTTATATTTCATTATTTTATTTTGAAGAAAAGTGCTGCTGAATACTTCGGGAAGCTTATGGTGAACATGCTTCATCTGAAGAAAATACTTGTGAACGCTGGTCTGAACGCTTTAAAAGTGATGACTTCGATGTGAAAGACAAAGAATGTCCAGGCCAACCGAAAAATTTTAAAGATGAACAATTACAAGCATTATTGTATGAAGATGCGTGTCAAACTCAAAAGCAACTTGCAGAAAGATTAAACATGGCTCAGCAAACAATTTCCTATCGTTTACAAGTAATGGGAAAGATTTTAAAGAAAGGAAAACGGGTGCTACATCAATCGAACAAAAGACAAATGGAAAATCAAAAAGTCTTCAGTAAAATGTTGCTTCAAAGGCATAAAAGAAAGTCTTTTTTGCATCGAATTATGATTGGCGATGAAAAGTGGATTTATTTTGAGAATCCCAAACGCACAAAATCATGGGTTGATCCAGGTCAACCATCAACATCGACTGCAAGACCAAATCACTTTGGAAAGAAGACAATGCTCTGCGTTTGGTGGGATCGGGAAGGTGTGGTGTATTATGAGCTTCCAAAACCAGGTGAATCCATTAATACTGGGCACTACCAACAACAAATAATCAATTTGAACCACACTTTGATCATGAAATGACCAGAATCCTGTTCCAGAAGACAGCCAAGCAATTTTTTCTTTATGCTGACACACCATCACACACTTCTAAACCAATTAAAGACGTGTTAAAAGATCTTGCCTGGGAAGTATTAACCCACCTGCTGTATTCACCAAACCTTGCTCCTTCAGATGACCACTTGTTCTGATCCATGGCACCCGCACTTTCTGAGCATCCCTTCAAAACGTACGAAGAAGTGGAAAATTGGATCTCTGAATGGTTTGCCTCAAAGAAAAGTTCTATTGGGACGGTATCCACAAACTACCTCTTAAGTTATGGTCATGTATTGCTACTAAACTAATAACTGGAAGGTCTGGCTTTGTGATTCAAATTCTGGTTTTGGGGGTTTTCCCCCCCAAATTCTTTTAAAAACTTTAAAAATGTATACTTATGTGCCTCTTGTTTTCTACAATGTTTTTATTTTGTATAGCAGGTAAAATTACAAATGTCAATTTTCTTCAGTCTATTTTTAATTTTAAATGTAAAAGACTTAAAAAAACATTCCTCAAGTTTCATTTTTATGGTAATATCTAGTGTACTGGCTTAGATACTGTAACTGAACTTTTTTTTTTTTTTTTTAGTTACTCCAGAAGATCCATAGACTATAGGATGTGGCCACAAAGCCTACCTCTGTCTTTCACATACAGCCTGTACAACCATTGCAAAGTCGAGCAAGATGTCTGCAGACTGTGTTGAAAAACTCTAAAGAACCAATTAACACAGGATGACCTAGGAGTGATTCTAAGTCTCTTAACAAGAAACTATTCAATTAGTGAAAGTGTCAGTCTTGGTTCTGAATGCTGCAGATAACAGCAAGCGGAATTTCTCCTTTCATTATTTCTGAAACGTTCACTTGACCTTCCATCAGTAAGACTGACTTTTTAAATTTGCTCCGGGAGATATTAATGGGATACAGTCATGTCCACTCAAGACGAGAGGCAGATCAATACTGAGTATGCAGTGTCCTTGCTGGAACAGTTAAAACTGTTTTATGAACAGCAGTTGTTTACTGACATCGTGTTAATTGTGGAGGGCACCGAGTTCCCTTGTCATAAGATGGTTCTTGCCACATGCAGCTCTTATTTTAGGTAAGTACTTTAATCTTGATCAGTTTGTCATTTCAAATGCAGCCTGATAGCTTTTATTAATAGGAATTCTTTAAGCATTATTTAAATTTTAAAATAATAGATTCTTAATGTTTTATTTACTAGACTCCTTTTTGTCCCTCTACATATTTGGACATTTCATGTACATGGACTCATACCATGTGGCCCTTTTTTTGGTATCTGGCTCCTTTTGCTGAGTATAATGTTTTTGAGGTTCATCTGTGTTATGATATATATCGTTGCTTAGTTCCTTTTTATTGCCCATTAGTGTCCCATGACAGACTTCAGAGATATTGTGAATTCAGGTCCAGACCACCACAACAAAGCAAATATCATAATAAAGCGAGTCTCATGATTTTTTTGTTTCCCAGTGCATATGAAAGTTTGTACTATAGTGTAGTAGCGTGCCAGTAGCATTATGTCTAAAAAAAAATACATACTTTAATTAAAAAATAATCTTTCTGAAAAATACTGTTAGGTGAGCCTTCAGTGAATTGTAATCTTTTTGCCGAGTTATACCTTCAATTTGTAAACAAACAAAAACCCACCACAATATCTGCAAAGAGTGGTAGGGCAAAGTGAAAATAAAGCAGGCTTTGCCTGTAAAGGAATATTTGCATTGTCACTCAGAATGGCGTGGTAGAATAGAGGTTTGGTATGACTTTGGCACTGGATTGTAATTTCGTGTTGTCTTACTCAAAAGTTTTCCCAAGCAGTTGTTCATCAGCAAATGCCCCAACTAAACATCTGATGTTATCTAGCTTCTCTTTTTAGCTCTATTGTTTCATGCTAAAAGCAAAGGTTTGTTTTTTCTCTCTGCTGTAGGGCCATGTTCATGAGTGGGCTAAGTGAAAGCAAACAGACACACGTACACCTGAGGAATGTGGATGCAGCCACCTTGCAGATAATAATTACGTACGCGTACACGGGTAATTTGGCAATAAATGACAACACTGTAGAACAGCTGTATGAAACAGCTTGCTTCCTGCAGGTAAGCAGTTCCTTCTGTTTACATTAACTGTGTGGTTTCTTTTTACTTTTTAAAAAACATCTTTATTGTTTTGAGAAACATTGATTTTCTTGTTCCATTTATTTGTGCATTCATTGGTTGCTTCTTGTATGTGCCCTAATATGGGATCGAACCCACAACCTTGGCATACCGGAATGATGCTCACCAATTGAACTGCCAAGCCAGGGCTTTGTGGCTAATGTTTTTTTTTTTTAAAAAAAAATATATATTTTATTGATATTTTACAGAAAGGAAGGGAGAGAGATAGAGAGCTGGAAACGTCGATGAGAGAGAAACATCTACCAGCTGCCTCTTGCACACCCCCTATCTGGGGATGCGCCCGCAACCAATGTACATGCCCTTGGCTGGGATCGAACCTGGGACCTTTCAGTCCGCAGACCGACACTCTACCACTGAGCCAAACTGGCCTCGGTTGGTTAATGTTTTTATGTGCCATACTATAAACTCTGTATAGCAATTCCCCATTTTATACACTTGAGACTTAGAGAAATAGCTACTTGACTAGTAGGGTGCAAGTACTGACTGGCCAACCCAAGTTTTGAATCCAAGCAATCCCAACTTCTCTCCATAAATTGCTTTTAGTTAACCACCATGATTTTTTTCTTTACTTTTTAACCTCTGTGATGGTGAGTAAGTATAGTGGGTTAACACTTCCGATTCATCTGAGATCTACTTTTCCTTCTTAAGAAAAAACAAACCTAGGAAACTTAGAGTGGCAGCTTAGGTAATCTAAATGTAGATAATTTAGCCCTGCAGGTTTGGTTCGGTGGTGAGAGTGTGGCCCCTGCACTGAAGGGTCTCGGGTTTAATTCCCAGTCGAGAGCATGGACTTCGGTTGTATGTTTGGTCCTGAGGCAACGAATTGATGTGTCTCTGTCACATCACTGTTTCTCTCCCCAGCTTTTCTTCTCTCCCTCCCGCCCCCTCTATTCTTCCCCCCTTCCCTTCCTCCTACCCATGCTCTGTAAAAATAAGTAAATAAATAAAGATAATTTATAACTATACAGAAATGTATTTGTTATTCCTTTGATTGGTTGTCTTAGCTCTCTAGATAAGAAAGGCATATATAACCATTTTTAGTCATTATGTATGGTGTTCTGGTTTTATTTTGCTATCTTGTCCATATTGATAAAACCAGATTCCAGCTACTCAACAATGTTTATTTTCTGCACTATGATTTATTTACATATTTTTTATTTGGTTCTATCAATGACATATTTTTAACTTATACATGGACTTCTAACCTTACCCTTTCGTTTTTTAAGAGCCTGTTTAATGTCATACTACTGGCTCCTAAATAGGGCAGTTAAGTAGGCCACTGGACAGGTGGAAAAAATGCAGAGCCATACGTACAGTCTTCTAATTTTATTATTACAGAAAACATCTTAGCCCACAATCAGTATCTAAAAATAAAAACTACAATATAGAGATCTGATTAATATACTGTCATCCACACAAAATAAAATGTGTCTGTTCTGCCTTTATGAACTTCTTTTTTTCTTTTAGGTAGAAGATGTGTTGCATCGTTGTCGGGAATATTTAATTAAAAAAATAAATGCAGAGAATTGTGTGCGGTTGTTGAGCTTTGCTGATCTGTTCAGTTGTGAGGAATTGAAACAAAGTGCTAAAAGAATGGTGGAGCACAAGTTCACTGCCGTGTGCCACCAGGAAGCGTTCATGCAGCTGTCCCATGACCTCCTGATAGACATTCTCAGTAGTGACAACTTGAACGTGGAAAAGGAGGAGACGGTCCGCGAAGCTGCCATGCTGTGGCTGGAGTACAACACAGAGTCTCGGTCCCAGTATTTGTCGTCGGTTCTTAGCCAAATCCGAATCGATGCCCTTTCAGAAGTGACCCAGAGAGCTTGGTTTCAAGGTCTGCCACCCAATGATAAGTCTGTCGTGGTTCAAGGTCTGTATAAGTCCATGCCCAAGTTTTTCAAACCCAGACTTGGGATGACAAAAGAGGAGATGATGATTTTCATTGAAGCCTCTTCAGAAAATTCTTGTGGTCTTTACTCTTCTGTCTGTTACAGTCCCCAAGCAGAAAAAGTTTACAAGCTCTGCAGCCCGCCAGCCGATTTGCATAAAGTTGGGACCGTTGTAACTCCTGATAATGACATCTACATAGCAGGTGGTCAGATTCCTTTGAAAAGTACAAAAACAAATCACAGTAAGACAAGCAAACTTCAGACTGCCTTCAGAACTGTGAATTGCTTTTATTGGTTTGATGCACAGCAAAATATCTGGTTTCCAAAGACACCGATGCTTTTTGTCCGAGTAAAGCCATCCTTGGTTTGCTGTGAAGGCTATATCTATGCAATTGGAGGAGACAGTGTCGGTGGAGAACTTAACCGGAGGACCGTAGAGAGATACGACACCGAGAAGGATGAGTGGACAATGGTGAGCCCTCTGCCTTGTGCTTGGCAGTGGAGCGCAGCAGTTGTGGTTCATGACTGTATCTACGTGATGACGCTGAACCTCATGTACTGTTATTTTCCGAGGTCCGACTCCTGGGTAGAAATGGCCATGAGGCAGACGAGCAGGTCTTTTGCTTCAGCTGCAGCTTTCGGTGATAAAATTTTCTATATTGGAGGGTTACACATTGCCACCAATTCTGGCTTAAGATTCCCGTCAGGCACTGTAGACGGGTCTTCAGTAACTGTGGAAATTTACGATGTGAATAAAAATGAGTGGAAAATGGCAGCTAACATCCCTGCTAAGAGGTACTCAGACCCCTGCGTTCGAGCTGTTGTGATCTCAAATTCTCTGTGTGTGTTTATGCGAGAAACTCACTTAAATGAAAGAGCTAAATATGTCATTTACCAGTATGATCTGGAACTGGACCGGTGGTCTCTGCGGCAGCATATATCTGAACGTGTGCTGTGGGACCTAGGGAGAGACTTCCGATGCACTGTGGGGAAACTTTATCCATCCTGCCTTGAAGAATCTCCGTGGAAACCACCAACCTATCTCTTTTCACCAGATGGGATGGAGGAGTTTGAACTGGATTGAGAAATGGCTGCACTACCACCTGTACAGTTGGGGAGTCTAGGAGGTGCACGCCTGATGTATGTGCTTTGTCATTTTCTTTGCTAAATAAGAGAGGCTATGAAAGGACTAATGTGAGTACATAAAAATCTATCTTTGATAAATTTTATTTTTATGCCCTACTTAATATTTGCATCAGTATAATATATATCAGTAAGTCTTGCAGAAAGATATGCTTCCATAATATGAAATAGATTACCCAATAATTGTAATAATTTTATGTGTATCATGAGAGCATAGAATCTAGATTATCTAACATTGTTAGCCCTGTGTATGTACAGTTCAAAAAGTTCACTTATTAAACTAGCTTCCTGTTCCTAGCGTGGTATATCACAAATTGTGCTGAGGTTATTTTAGCATATGTATTTTGTTCCTGTGCTTCTGTTCTGAAGTCCTGGAATACAGTTTTTCGGTGTAATTAGTTCAGCTGCACTTAACACTAACATCCATGTTGGTATCGAAATGTCTCAATCCTGTGCCATAGTTGAGGAAGATCTTCCATTGTATGGTATTACACGGGGAGAGCTATGACTGCAGGACCAGTCTAACTATACTCTTAGGTGCATGTACTCTCTTCTCACTAACTTATACTTGTCTCTAGAATACAGGTCTTCCAATCAGCTGGTCATTTACCAGGTATAGACTTAAGTTGCTGGGCTTGCAATACAATTTGCTAGTCCCTCATTGTGCGGGTCTGGGTGGAGCATTCATCAGTAAATGCCTCCACTTTCTGTATTTCGTTAACATTGGCTCATGCGTATAACTACCTGCTGCTGTTGTATTTCTCCATCTTAAAAGATTTAGAGTGGGTCAACCAGGTCATTACATCTTAATTTAATAACAAGCATTACTGTAGAGTGATTGTGTATAGATACCCGTTAGCCGTCAGGGTGTGTTTTTTAACCTGTTGTGTGTGTGGGTAGGATTAGAGGGCGAGCCGGTCAGGGGTGCTCTGCGCTGGCCGTGGCTGCGGACGAGCAGTACGAGTGCCGCTGGCATCCCCCCGGAACCACTAGCAGAGCGGCGCCGCCCCTCTGACATGAGCACGGTGCTTCCCCACAAACAGTAGTGGCATGTTCAACTGCATATGTTCTGGCACTGTATTTTGAATGACATTAATTTATTAAATAAGTTGTATATATTCAATATTTGTTTTTCTTTTGTGGTGGGAATGGTCTAATGGTGTGCTCTTAGTTTTAATTTTACTGGGTTGTTTTACCTTGTTGTGTTTTCTTCAGAATTTTGAGTATATATAAAAAATTGTGATACGAGCCTTACTGTATCAATGTGAACTACAGATAAGAAGCAATGCCTTTCAACCCTCGTTGCATATTAGAGTCATCTGAGATGGTGGTGGTGCCTGAGCCTCATCCCAAACAAAATGAGCTCTGTCTAGTCTGGGTGGACCTCCCACAGTGTCTGAGAGCACTGTCACACGGCGTTTCTTTGGGCGGTCCTCGAGAGGCATGGGTTTAGGCTTCGAATGCAGGCATGCCTTGGAGGTGCCACAGGCTCAGTTCCAGACCACTGCAATAAATAAAGCCTTTTGCTGGTGGAGGGCTTACCTTCAATTTGTAAAATTGCAACCCGTGAAACGGAATACACCAAGGTGTGCCTGTGTAAGGATTCGATTCTAGATTATCAGTCTTCCCAGAACACGTCCTTGGTCATGTTTCCAGATTTGAACTGCCTCCCTCTACTGAATGAAGTCCAATTGCTTTTGCTTTTAAAAAATATATATTTTATTGATTTTTTACAGAGAGGAAGAGAGAGGGATAGAGAGCTAGAAACACCGATGAGTGAGAATCATCAATCAGCTGCCTCTTGCACACCCCCTACCGGGATGTGCCCGCAACCAACGTACATGCCCTTGACCAGAATCGAACCTGGGACCTTTCAGTTCACAGACCGATGCTCTATCCACTGAGCCAAACCAGTTTCAGCTTCTTTTGCTTTTTTAAGTTTTTTAAATAAACATTGTATTTATGAAATTTCAACCCATAATAACACAAAGCAACAATTCTTTTTTTAGATATCAATGTGTAAAAGTGATTTTAATGTTGAAAGTTCCATTTAATAAGTAAACACATTTACTATTTGAGGCAAATTATTTAGAATTTCATCATAGATTATCAGAAATTGAGGTAGCTGTAGTCTAGACTAGCACCATAGAAGAACTAGAGGCCCAGTGCACGGAAATCGTGCCTAGGGAGGCTGGGCGCCTCCCTTCCCCCAGCCACCTGCTGCTGCTATTGCTGCCAGAGCTGCCTCCGACCCCACTCCCTGGATGAACTCCAGGCTGAGGGAACAATTTGCATATTAGGCTTATATAGGATGAAAGGTAAGAGATGTACCTCTTTGGTCCTAATGACTTTTCACATATCCTTTTATGGTAAACACCATGAAAGGAAGCAGGGAAATTGGTAAAAAATTGAATCTTTGCCCTAAAAATTATAAAGGGAAAAGGAAACTGGAGAGAAACATTGGGAATAAGTTTCCAGCAAACTCATTCGACGAAAGAATCCTTGGATCCTAACAGCATCCTTCCACGGACAGATGCCATTTGTGTCCTCTCATGTGAGAAAGTATTACAAGCAGCTCCGGGGGCTACACGTTGGAGATGGAGGTGCCGGCGGGATTGGTGTCCTGGGAGGGCTGCTCAGTCCGCTCTCCGGGCTCGTGGAGGCCATCTGCGCTTCACACGGTGTTCTTCCTCCGGAAGCAGAGCGGCCAGCATCCGGTTCTCGACTTCCCAGCCTCCAGAAACTTCTTGCAGCTACAAGTTCCAAACCAAAGTCCAAAAGGATTGGTTTCTGGCGAACACCTGCCGGCTTGCAGATGGCCACCTTCTCGTCGTGTCCTCACATGGTGGAGAGTGAAGTTCAAATTCTTTAGCACATTCAAAGCCCAAGATTTGGCTTTCAGTTACTTTTACAGCAAAGCCTTACATTGTTTATCCATAAACCTTAGCTTGAATTAGGTTTTTGCTAGTTTCCTGCCTTTGCTTCTTGCTCTACTCAGAGTGGTCTGACCACGTTATAAACATGCCTGTGACTTATCTGTACTACCCAAGATCTGTTTAAGGTAGTCTTAATTTTTCCCCCTTGCTTTCCCCCCATTAAGGTAGTTTTTAGATGAATGCTTCCCTGTGCTGAAGAGCCCCTAGTACCTTGTGCCCTGGTCGATTAATTTACCAATCATTCACTGAGCATTCTGACTGGTCTGACTGCTTTTCTACACAGTGAGCGGTGTGTTTGAGAGTAAGGACTTAACATAGGGCTGCATCCCGCTATACCAGTGGTCGGCAAACTGCGGCTCTCCAGCCGAGGTTTGCAGCTCTGTTGACCAATGAGTTTGCCAACCACTGGGATAGGGGCTTAATCACAAGGAACAACAACAGCCTGTAGTTATTGGAATGGAGAGTCTAGGTCAGTGGTCGGCAAACTCAGTCAACAGAGTGGCAAACCGCGGCTCACGAGCCACATGTGGCTTGCAAGCCTCAGTTTGCCGCTGACCACTACCCTGTACTGTAGCATAGTTGGTGATAAAAAGTCAAACCCAATCTAACAAATTCTTTATTGTCATTAGAAGTTTCATTAGTCACTTCCCACCACCATTTAACCCTCCATCTTAGATCTGTTATCTTAATACTTAGGCCACTCTTGGCAACATTGTAAATTCCTTTGTCTTATTTATATTCAGGCAAAACCTGAGTCTTAGATGAGTATGAATGGTCTTGACCTGCTCGTAACAGCTAACTAAGCTATGGTAGTTTCATTTCAAACAAATCCCTTCAAGTGCAGTGCTCCTCGCACAACTACTGGAAAGTTATTTCCGTTGGGGGGATTTGATAATAGGAACCCTGTTTTAGGCCTTGGGTGCTGGGGGTGCAGGGGGGACCGATTGAGGCTGGCCACGTTCACGGGAAAGGGCACGTGAGCCTGTTTCTCTAGGAACAGCGCCCCCCTGGAGGCCTGAGAGCTGCTGTTTTCCCACATTTGCTTTTCCCTCGCTGCCCTCCTGGCGGGTTACATAACGACGCGGGTCAGCATCGCGGCTGTTCTGCCCTCGGACAGCGCTTTCTGAAACTGCCTGATGTCCACACGAGAACTGTTTACTCTGGACCGGACCTAATTTGGTCAGCTGAACTCTCCTGGGTATGGAGTTTTTCTTACCCTTGGCCTACTTTTCCTGGCACTAAATATCCCTTCACAGCGTCACCTCGCACTCTGTCAAACACACGGCTGAAAGCACTGCTCTCTTCCGCTGCTGGACTACGTCATTCTCGCCGCGCTCCTTGGGAAGCCGCAGGCGCGGAGCCTGGCGTTGGGGAGGAAGGTTTTCTTCATGTCACAGGGTTAGTCAGCTACCTGCCAGGTGCCAGCCTCCCTGACCTCACAGCTCAGCTAGGCCATCACCCAGAACACAGAGGTGATGGAAATATATTCCAGGCCCACAGGGGAAAAAAGCACTGGCCCAGCTCCGGGCCCACGAGGCTCTTCCTCACGTGCAATGCCTTCTCTGCCTCTCTTTGGGCTTTGATTTCATCCCTTCCCCGTCACAGTAATAGACGCAGAAGGAAATCACCATAGTGTCATTATCCTCATAAACCAACTCATTTTTCCTTGTCCTGAAGCAACGTAGAGACAAAGAGGAAGGAGGAGGAAGAAATGAAGGGGAAGCAAGATACTTCACCTGCACCTGATCAGCCCATTTAAATTCCTGGTGATGCCAAGGCATTGGAGACCATGTGGAGCAATGGCTTTCTGAGGCCATGCTGGTGGGTGGGTGCTCATATCCCCATGTGTACACCTGAGAAATGTGCACCGAGCGCTGGGATCAGCCTCAAGTCCTCTGGGCCACTGCAGATGCTGCCTCCTCCGGAAGCTGGCGCTGCTGTCCAAAGGGGAAGCAGGCCAGAGCCCCCCTCACCCGCCCGGGAAGGGGACTTCTCAAAAGACAGGTCAAGTACGACTGTATGCAGGACAAATTGGGTAATTTTATTCTCATTTGTTCTTTAAAATAAAGATACAGTAGGGGTTTTACAATTCAGTATGATTAGATGCGATTTATAACTTTTAACATTTATTTTTAAATAAATGACAATAGAAACAAAGAATTGCTACAAATGATAAATCTTACTGGAGCGATCCAACACGTGCCACAGCTAAACCTCCTTGGACAACTTTCTAAGATCTCTAAGCTAAGCTTCCCTAGGAAAAGGGTTTGTGGGGAGCCTGGACTCTCAAATCTTGAAACTGTTTTTGTGAGCACCTGGCCCTTTACCAACTTGGTTCATCAAAAGCTTCCCACATGTAGGAGCCCATGACCGAGTGCCCTGAAACGGGCAAGTCTTGATCCTATTTTCCCAGCTATAAGTCATTCATGTTTCAAGCAAACAAAGTATGTTCTAAGCACAGAAGCTTTCTAAAGACTTCAATTACCTTCTCTGGCTCAGTACCTGACTGAAATGTTCAAATGTTCATGTTACACACACACACACACACACACACACACACACAAAGTTTGAGCAGCATACTGTGTGTGTGAGAAGCTGATGAAAAATAAGATTGAAAAACCCCCTAAATTGTGTCCCATTTACATGATTTAAATATATAGTCTCTATATCTTTAATTAATAGAAGTAAAAAGGTAAACTTTAGAACAGCACAGAAATACAAATGCATTAGTTTTACAAAATATATTCAACCCCTTATGCGTGCACAATCTTTTAATTTTGGAGTTACAAGGGACCTCATTTCGTCTCCATGTGAAAGCAGGAAGTCACCTGTACAGAGTTATTTACATGGAAAGAGCACACATCTACATTCCTTTGTCCTTGGCAGCTGTGCATGGAATGTTGGGAATGATGAGAAGACAATCGCAATGTTTTGGAAGTTCAAAGGCTTGCCATGAGAAAGCTGCTAGCGGCACCTTGCACTCCAGGGCATGACCGTCCCTTCCAGAAACCAGGCTTGCGGTCTCTGTCACGCGGAGAGGCGGCCACAGAGCTGGGGGAAAGGCCCCGCACGCCGAGCCGCCTCCGGCCAAAGAAGCGGGGTACAGAAACGTTCAAATGTGGGTGCCAAGTCCCCACCAAGCCCCCGATGAAATAACAGGCACCGTTTGGCAGCTACGGCTGCACAGGCTACTTGCCCACACCGCTGAAGCCACGCATGAGGTTGGGGATCCATCCGCTGGCCTCGTACACAGCTGAGGTCCCCCACCCCCTTCCCCCCGCATCACCCCGCCAGGACGGAGCAGGACCCCTGGCTGTAACTTCCACAAAACACAAAACAAACACAAAACCTGCCCGCCAGGAAGGTGAGGTCACAGCTTCCTTTTAAACTTGTCACCAGCAGATTAAGGTGTTAACTTCTCTGTAAAAGAATTCTTATAACCTGTAGGGTAGGAAACACTGCTCTCAAAATACTTCCATTCAGATGTCTTAGTACCTTGCTCATCAGCCTTGCAAAGACTTATCACTTCTCCTCTCTCTCCCTAATTTGCTTTCCTCCTAGCCTTTCCACAAACTCAATTATTCTAAAAAAAGAAAAAGAAGAAAAAGTTCAATGCTTAATATAGACCTCGGAAAGCAAGGTAAGGTTGTGGAAGTGACGCCATACAGTCTGGTTTGCTGCCCAAGGATACTACTACCATGTTTCTTTTTAAAAATATATTTTAATTGATTTCAGAGAGGAAGGGAGAGAAACATCAATGACGAGAGATTCACTGATTGGCTGCCTCCTGCACGCTCCCTACTGAGGACCTAGCTGGCAGCTTGGGCATGTGCCCTGACTGGAATGCCACCGTGACCTCCTGGTTCACAGGTCTACGCTCAACCACTGAGCCACACCAGCTTGGCAGCGTCCATGCTTCTTAAAGCAAAAAGAAGGGGATTGTATTAAGGCGTGGGGGCCGACAGATCACTAACGGATTTGGAAACAGACTATTCACACTCGTGATTAAGAACCAAATGCAAATGCCAAGTAACTCTAAGCCTTCCACGCAGCTCTCCCTGCTCACCTGGTCCGAGACACTGTTACTTTAACCCTTCTTTTCCCTGCCTCTGTCACTGCCATCACCGTGCCTCACAGGAATCAAAGTACGCCGAGGACTTCCCCCCCACCCCCCTGAACGCCGCTTTGTGGTCACCTAGACAGGCAGTGAGGCCACCCCAGGCTACAGATCGGCCTGTGTGCTGGCACAGCTGGCAAAGGCCTGGCTGACCGAGCTCCCTCGGGCCTCCTTACATATCCTCGGCTCTTAAGACACAAAAGGACCAGAGCAAGCACGGCCAACCCAAATACACACTCTTCCCGGCGACATGTCCTGAAGATGGCCTGGTGTCGGCTGGCTCCTATGGCTCAGAGAGCCGGTGACCGAAGGGAGGTCACTGCTTCTGGCTGGAGCCTGCAGCCCGAGCCCGAAGCATGGACGAGTGGCCGGGCTCCCTGCCGCCAGCCGTGCTGCCTGTCCCAGGCCCTGCCACAGTGTACAGCCACAGCGTACAGCCTCCGCGCCCTGAAAACCCCGTGCCCCCGAGAACCGGAAGGAAAGGCATTTCTACAACAACAGTTCTATCCTCTGCAATGCTCATTTTATGTCAAAAGCTCATGAAATGGCCACTCTGAACTCTTTAACTGGAAACGTTATCAGAAAGTTCATTGAAGGTGGATATTAAATGGGGAACACATGGTGACTAGAGGTAAGGTGACCAGATATCCCGATTTTTAACAATTTGTCCTGCATCCCTCGGCGGACAAATTGTTAAAAATTGGGACTGTCCCGCTTTGGGGGACGTCTGGTCACCTTATTAGAGCAAAGTTAGATCCATGTGACTAGCTTTATTTCAGTGGGATCCAGAGGTGGCTGGCCACTTTTGCAGAGTGAGAGGTGGGAACTGGGCCCGGCCACACAAACCATGCAGCGTGAGGGCGAGTCCGGGCTGAGGCTCCCCAGTGAGTCTCTGGCCGCCTGGAGGGAAGAAGCCTCACTAATACCCTGTCTCTCCAACCAATATGCAGCCTCCGCGAAGCGGGGAGGGATTCTTCACGGTCTGTGCCACGCTGATGAAAGTACCTTTTAAGGGTTCTGTTGGTTTTCTCTTCTGTACTATTTCCTGAGAAGGTAAACTTTCCTAGCAGAAGTAGAATTAAAGGAGTTTTCACAATAAGCCCTTTAAATTATCATCACTGAATTTTTTTTTTAATGAAACGCTTTATTTTTTAAATTTGTATTGCATCTATTGGGGTGACATTGCTGAATAAAATCCTATAGGTTGGGGTGACATTGCTGAATAAAATCCTATAGGTTTCAAGTGTACAACTCTATAATACATCACCTGTATATTGCATTGTGTGTTCATCACCCCACGTCAAATGGAAGGGTGCTTTTAGATTTGCTGAACTTGTGTTGAAACACAAACTGGGAAATTTAGGGACATTCGGATTATGTCCTATGACCGTTTCACATGCCCTGGGAGGGCTTACACGGTATAAACACTTCCTAAGGGGAAAGTCAAACATCACCGAGTGCCACCCTTCATGGGGCCCCTCCTTTTCCCAGCACTCTTCGTATCACATGTAGGTCACGCTCACTACGTATTTTCCAAGTACCCTTTGCTATGAAAAAGCAGTCTGTCCCCTGTACGTACTCCCTGAGAACACCCATCCCATGTCCCCACGGAAAGCAAACGAGAGCTGCGCGTGGCAGACATGAAGTCCAGGTGTGTAAACCTCTGCGGCACGAGGCACACACGTGCACATGTCTGAAATGAAACCAGGTGTCCTTGTATGAAGCAGGACTGGTGTCACGGCCGGGGTTTTCTTGTCCTGCTTCTTGCTCTCCTCAGAGTGAGCTAAGTCAAGATTTCTATTTACTATTTACAGAGCATCTTGCTTCCCTTTAAACATTCTTTTAGATGGGCTTGGTTCCAGCATTTTCCACCAGGGAAGTAGGAAAGCCTCGGAAAGCTTACGAAGAATAAGACGGAAAAAGCGTCAGGTCTGTAAACACCCAATGGAAAACTGTTGGAGAGAAGGAATAGAAGGCACACACCTTGGGTTGAAAATGCTTGTAAGAGGTTACAACATGACTAGAGTCAGCAGAACGAACACCCAGGTTTTTCCAAAGTCTTGCCCTAAATACAGATTCGTGCTCCGCTGCTCTGACCCCGTGGGGCCTCGGCTGCTCCTCCGCACGGCTGCCCGGATGACCGGAGAAGAACGCACACGCCGTGGGCCTCGGCGCCAGGGTTCGGGCTGGGCAAGAACACAGCACACGGGGCCAACAAGCATCCTCGGCACCCACGCCCGTGCTTTTGCCTTTCCGGGAGCAAGCGGATTGATAGTTTGTCGGTAGAAAACCAACCAAAAGAAAAAAAATCATCATAGAACTCAGCAAAGATAATAACAACAAGGACTGGGCAGTACAGGCCCTTAACTTTATAAGCATAATTTAGGGCCAACGTTAGAGAAATTAAAATACTATTACAACGATTTCAACACTAATAAATTACAATGATCATCCAGCTACTCAAATAGCGAAACAGAACGAAATGTACATACGTAAAACCTTTCCTAAGTAAACAAGTGTACACGGTCAGAATGGGAGACACCGTAGCAGAGACACGGCGTGTTTGGATCAGGCTCAGGCTGAAATAAAAGCAGTCGATTCACACTCCATCCAGGAGAGCCAGCCCTGCTGTGGCTGCATCTTTCAGGCATCCTGTGCCATTCACTCATTCAGAGGGCTCTGCCCCCCTCCGTGTAAACAGTGGACGTGTGTCCCCGCTGTGGTGTGGTCCCCGCGGTGGGCCGGGGGCTGGCGGAGAACAGCCGGGAGCAGCTCACAGACTCGGGGAGCACGGCCGCCTCGGGCCGCTCAGGGCTTCCCGCCGGGCGGCTCCGGGAGGCTCTGCGGGGCGGCGCTGGTGAAGGTGGAGAGCCAGGAGGACATGGCCGTCTTTGCGCTGGAAAGAGCTCCTCCCACCGACTGGCCTGCAAGGGAAGGAGGAGAAAGGAGGGAAAGCGCCTTCACTTCTGCTAAGAGGCCGTGAGAGAGGGCCCGAGGCTGATGAATAAATGTCAGTCCACGGTAACGCATCAATATGCCAACGATGACTAGCATGCCATTTAAATTTCAAGAAGACAAACATGGAACAATCCCTTGCTGCCCTAACTGGTTTGGCTCAGTGGATAGTGCGTTGGCCTGTGGACCAAAGGGTCCCAGGTTCGATTCCGGTCAAGGGCACATGCCTGGGGTTGGGCTCGATCCCCAGTGGGGGGCGTGCAGGAGGCAGCCGATCAATGATTCTCATCATTGGTGTTTCTCTCTCTCCCTTCCTCTCTGAAATCAATAAAAATATATATTTAAAACCCCCCACAAAAACAGCTGAAACCGGTTTGGCTCAGTAGATAGAGTGTCAGCCTGTGGACTGAAGGGTCCTGGGTTCGAATACGGTCAAGGGCATGTACCTTGGTTGCGGGCACATCCCAGTGGAGGGTGTGCAAAAGGCAGCTGATCGATGATTCTCTCTCATCAGTGTTTTGACTCTCTATCCCTCTCTCTCCCTCTCTGTAAAAAATCAATAAAATATATTTTAAAAAAACAAACACACAAAAACAATGCCTTGCCACGCTTGTCGAATAGGAGACTGAACGATTTCTGGTGGGAGAGCCTGCCAGCTTCTAAGCATCTCGAAGGCACCCAGCAAACTCTCCTTGGTGCCCACTGGGCGTGGCCAGTGGTTCTCAGCTCTCATCCATGTTTCTGACTCTATCCCTCTCCTCTCTGTAAAAATTCAAATAAATAAATAAAAATAAAAATTGGCATCAAGTTATTCACAAAAGTCCTTTAATTTTTGTATGGCCTATAGTGATGTCCCTCTCTACTCTTAATAAAGGACTTTGGCAGATCTGGGGGGAAATCCACTGACGCTCGGATCCTGGTAGCAGAAGAGTGAACTCATCAGAAAACCCGTCACTCCCCATCACATGTGGCAACATCTGCTTAACTCTGATATTATCTGGTGCCATGGCATTTTTTTAAACAAATAAGACCAAAATTAAAAACCAACTACAAACAAACCCCTGTATGTGACTATGGGAATTATCTGTGTTATGATGTGATACACAGACCTCTACAACTGCACGCTTTTCTCAACAACGCGCTGAGCGCACAGAGGGGATGAGCTATCGCTGCAGCCTGTTCCGGGCCAGAGGTGCCTTACCGACGGCCTTTCCTGTCTGGACCACATTCCGGCTGGTGGACACCATGACGTTGCCAATTTTCTTGCCACGTTCACTGTTCTGAACGGAACTGAGTGAAGGAAAGACGCGTTAAATACAACTTAAAGCAACCCCCTCACTCACACATACATCCCTCTGTCACCAGCCCCCAAACGAGTATTCCTGAGAAAAGCAGCTAAACTGTTAACTGTTATCCATCAATTACTTTAATGAAGCCTGTGCATTTTCAGTAAAATACTAAAAAGAAACAGCGTGCAGATGAATGACTAACTCTCCCGACAGGATTTGCCAAGGTTACTTCCAGATAAAAAGGCAAACCCGGCGCTTAATTCACAGCAGCCTCCGGAGGCAGCAGTGTTTTCGCTCTGAAGCCAAGTCTCCCGCGTGCGGAAAACACCTCCCAGTTAGCATGGCACAGGCTCCGAGGCAGAGCTGCCCCGGGTTCTTCTCGGGATACTCACTGTGAGAACCGCAGCTTCATGTCCGACACCGAGTACTGGCCCTGGAAAGGGTGGCTGTAAAACAGAGTTCCGGTTCGAGCCCCCGGGTCCCGGCAGGAAAGCCACGGAGCAGTCACCCCGGGAGCACGGGGAGCCTCACTCGCAGGGGGGGCGCTCTGAGCCTAACACCCACGCGCTTGGCCCCCCTCCCCGCCTGAGTGAGGGGACCTCTCTGCGCCCCTCCCCTCCCACAGGAAATGGGTGTTTGCTAGGCTGCGGGGAGGAGGGTTGTGTTAGTGTAGTTGATTTGTTTAGTTGGTGTGGGCCCCAAGCATTAACATTTTTAAAAAAGCTCCCAGCCGAAACCGGTTTGGCTCAGTGGGTAGAGCGTCGGTCTGCGGACTGAAGGGTCCCGGGTTCGATTCCGGTCAAGGGCATGTACATTGGTTGCGGGCACATCCCCGGTAGTGGGTGTGCAAGAGGCAGCCGGTCGATGTTTCTCTCTCATCGATGTTTCTAGCTCTTTATCTCTCTCCCTTCCTCTCTGTAAAATATCAATAAAATATATTTAAAAAAAAAAAAAGCTCCCAGAACCCTAGCCGGTTTAGCTCAGTGGATAGAGCACTGGCCTGCGGATTGAAGGGTCCTGGGTTTGATTCCGGTCAAGGGTACATGCCCTGGTTACGGCTTGATCCCAAATAGGGGATGTGCAGGAGGCAGCCGATCAATGATTCTCCCTCATCACTGATGTTTCTATCTCCTCCCCCCTCTCCCTTCCTCTGAAATCAATAAATATACACACACTGGAGGCCTGGTGCACGGATTTGTGCACTGGTGGGGTCCCTTCAGTGCTTGGGCCAATGCTGCAACCAGTGAGCAAACTGGCCAGGGTGGGATAGGGTTTCCTAAAGGGATCGTTCTGTGCTCTACCTACGAGTCTCGGAGGATGTGCTTACTTCGGATTTATTTCTGCGAGGGCTGGATGCCGGTTGCTGTTCCAGACCCTGTAGTTGTGAGTGTTCTTCCACGCCATCACGAAGGCTGTCCCGTAGTCGGCCACCACCTTTTCGTTATCTGTCAAGTAAACGTGCGAAAGCTGAGCTGCCGGTAGCCGGTCGGGTGTGGAGATGAACATCAGAAAGGATAAAGGGATAGTTCCGCCCCCTGACCCCCCGGCTCCCTGGGGGTCTACCAGATGTCAGGAAGTTAGGTCTGGCTCCTAACGGCCTGTGAGGGGCTGTGTGGTCTTTGGCCAGCCACTGAGTCCGGAGGGGGAATGGCATTTCCCTAACTGGGAAAGCGGGGCGGCCCCGAGACTGTCCGAGGCTCCTCACAAAGCCAAGTGGCCCCGCTGTGCTTGCCAAGGTCAGGAGGCAGTGTTTATCAAACAGACGACAGGCCGGACGGCGAGCCGATGCTCCGATGTTTGCACGGGGAGGAGGCAAGCAGGGCATCTTTTATCTGGGCACAATGCCCCTGTTCCTAGGAACACGGATTGGTTCTTGTAGGCATGACTTTCTCTCCTTTGGGCTCTGCCTTGCTATCTGGTGAAGCTCACTCCAGAGTTTCCATGCATTCGGCTGTCAAGATACCTAACAGCCGAAACCGGTTTGGCTCAGTGGCTAGAGGGTCGGCCTGTGGACTGAAAGGTCCCGGGTTTGATTCCAGTCAAGGGCATGTACCTTGGTTGTGGGCACATCCCCAGTAGGGAGTGTGCAAGAGGCAGCTGGTCGATGATTCTCTCTCATCGATGTTTCTAACTCTCTATCCCTCTCTCTTCCCCTCTGTAAAAAATCAATAAAATATATTTAAAATAAAAAAATAAAAAACAAACAAACAAACAAAAACCAATGACAGCAAAATCTATCCTCCATCGACCGGGTGTCCATGTGCGAGAGCGCATTACCAGGCTCCTCGAGGTCTTTGTACGTTTTTGTTCGATGGGGAAGGAGGCGGGTCTCACCCAGGAGTGACTGTTCCCCGCTCCCCGGCCACAGTGAGAATCATTCAGGCCTCAGGGTGACAGAACGGGAGTGGCTGTGCCCCTCACCCAGCTGCAGCGTGGCGGCCAGCAGCGCGTGGATGTAGACGGCGAACTGCGCTCGGATCCACTCGTCGCCGCCCTCCCAGCCCGTGCCGTCCAGGAAGATGTCGTCGCGGTTCTCGGTCACGTGCTTCACCAGGTAGTCTGCGAACCTGAGGTCGGCCGTGGTGGGGCTGAGCAGCTTCCTCAGCTCGGGGTCCTGGACCTGGACCAGCGCCTCTTCCACCTGCGGGGCACCCAGGCAGTCAGCGCGGCTCACGCGGTCCCCAGGCAACCACTGGCCCGGCCGGGGTGGCCCAGTGGTTGAGCACCCATCTATGCACCCAGAGGTCCAGGTTGGATTCCTGGTCCAGGCATAGGCCAGGTTGCAAGCTCCATCCCCAGTGTGGGGTGTGCAGGAGGCAGCTGATCACCGATTCTCTCTCATCATTGATGTTTTTCTCTCTCTCTTCTCCCTTCCTCTCGGAAATAAAAAATATATATATATATATATATATATATATATATATATATATATATATAGAGAGAGAGAGAGAGAGAGAGAGAGACTACTGGGAAGTTGGAGCCGGCAATAAAAAATAAGAGTAACGGCATTCTCAAAAGGTGAATCTAAGAAAGAGACGGGCTTTTACACTCCAGCATTTTTCTTTCTACACTTAAAAAAAAGTGCTCATTTTCTATTTTCAGAAAATAAGTGCATTAAGTATTTAATTTTGAATTATAAAAAGAATTCATGTTTATTGTACTGTTTAGGGAAATATGAATCTCCTTTATTGCACAATCAGAAATGAGTGCAATTGAGAATTTCTAATTTTTTTGCCTTTGAGTGCACAGATACTCTGGAATACTCTTATTATGTGACAGTTGAAATGCAAAGACGTGTATGGAACTTACAAGTGAGCTTGGAAGTATAAGAAAACTAATACCCATGAGCCTGCAACAGAACTGACTGTTACTAACGCTGCCTCAACAGCTCCATGAGTGTCTGTATCCTTCCGCCTTGGAAGGCCTGTGTGTGTTTTTCCTCCTCAAACTTGGGATCGTAATACCTAAAGCTCTGCACTCCAGTTCTTCATTTATATACTGTAAACATTTTCCCAGGAAGCGTGTTTTGGTACTTTCTAAAAATCTTAAAATGGCTTAACGCACATTCCCCCCTTCCCCATTTAAATTACTTCAACTCTAAAGTTGAACAAATGACTTAAACTTATTCTATACTGATGTCAAATAGTTATCTCTAGCTCCTTGCTCTTGATATCAGAAGCATCTTACACAGGCTAGAAGCATTTACATCATTTAAACAATGAACACATTTTAATTGTAAGATTGTAGTGGGACTGGGGTTTGGGGTCCTGGCTCACCCACTATTCTTGCTGTTTGACTCTCTGCTCCTTTGCTCCCACAGGTATCTAATAGGGATGGTAACAGTATGTACCACATAGGTTGTCGTGCAAATTACTTCGGTTAATATACCTGAGGCGCTCAGAATGCCTGGCCCAGGGGACAGTTAGCACTGTTATTAGTTACTAGAGGCCTGATGCATGAAGATTCGTGCAAGAATGGGCCTTCCTTCCCCTGGCTGCCTGCACCGCCTTTGCTCCGACCCAGAGCTGCCTTTCCGCCTTCCCATGCTGCCCAGAGGCCTGGAGTGGCTAGGGCGGCGTGGAATGCCTGCGTCCTCGCCATTCCACGTGGCCATGACGCAAGCTCCCCACCCCACCACTTGATCCAGTGAATGCAAATTAACCTTCCATCTTTGCTGGGTTGATTTACATACTCACTCCTGATTGGCTGGTGGGCATGGTAAAGGTACGGCCAATTTGCATCTTTCTCTTGTATTAGTACAAATGACTCTGCCCTCCTCATTTCAAATCAGAAAGGACCCCAGGGCCCAGCAGTGCCAAGGGCACTCAGACATAAACCTACTTCCACGATGGCATCACTGAGGTGCTTCTGTTGTCGAAAAAGGATGTTAGTAGCTCCAGCAACAAATCCCCGGACTGTGACATCTGAGAGAAGATGATGCTGCTGCAATGCCATGTAAGGCAAACACAGATATCCCTGGGAATCATAAGAGTAACACAGACTATTAGAAAAGCAACGGAATCATCACCTCCCTCTTCACGCCCAGGGAGCTAAGGGTAGGAAAGGAAGCTCCCGGCTTTCTCCCACCTCCTCGCCATCCAGAACGCAGCCGATCCCGGACTCCCTGCAATAATGTTCCCAGGCACCCTCGGGCTGTGAGTGCACGGACGGTCGACCTTGGCAAGGTCATCATACATGAAGGCTGTCCTCCTCCATCACTTTGTTCTCGGTTCCACTGAAAAGCCTCCACAGTAACTAACACGCTGGGCTTTTACACTTAGGAACTGAAATATGAAGCCCGTTCACAAGCATGTTGTTCAGCAGAAAGCTGTTAGCTCGTCTAGTAAAACTTTACACCTGCCTCTGCACAAAACCTCTCATGCATTAGTATGAGAAGCACACAGCACTCCTTACCCGGTGTTACTGTCCTCTCGTTAAAATTATGCAAACATATTTCAAGATATTTGCTCCTTCATGCTGGAAGCAAAAATAACACTTGGCAGTACTTGAGTATTTTAGTTAATTTCCATTGGAATTATACTTGAACATTTCACTGCCCTAAAAACTACAATGGCAGTGCCAAACCCCAGCAGGCAGTGAGTGTACAAAAAGCAGCGTATCTCCTGACGGGGAAGGTGCTGACACTGGGCTGGCGCTCTGGAGCAGGACAGGGAATCTCTGCCGAGATTCCACACTGAGATGGACTGTCAACGGGTGGCACGGTTTGTGAATGCGGCTAGGAAGGCCGGCTTCGGAAACCCGGGACTTGTTTTCAATCTCAAGTTCCGCGACAGTTTTATGTCATTATTTTTCAAACTTCTCATCCTTTTTCCAAAAACACTGCACTGTTCCCTGGCACCTGCTGTGTGGTTTCCGTCACAAGAAGAGGCTACGCCTCTTGCTGTTGCGTGTGCTGCACCGCAGCGAGGATGCGCCCTGGACCTCGCAGGGGGTTGCTGAACTGCCTGCCGTGGGAGAGGAGACTTCCAAAAGTCGGAATACGGGGCTAGTAACTTGTTTTTTGTTTGTTTGTTTGTTTGTTTTTAAATATATTTTATTGATATTTTACAGAGAGGAAGGGAGAGAGAGAAACATCAATGAGAGAGAAACATCGATCAGCTGCCTCCTGCACACTTCCCACTGGGGATGTGCCCACAACCAAGGTACATGCCCTTGACCGGAATCGAACCTGGGACCCTTCAGTCCACAGGCTGACGCTCTATCCACTGAGCCAAACCAGCTTCGGCTAGTAACTTGCTTTTATTCTTAGTCTCGACAGTCTCGACCTCTGCTTGATAAAATGCTAACTAACAGCAGCAAAAGGAAACCCACGTCTATGCATTAGAGATACCCAGCACGTGTTTCTGAGCCCACGCCCTCTCGTGACGGAAGGCGGAAGGGACCCTGCTCCTCCTGCAGAAGCAGACCAGAGAGCTGGCCAGGGCTCGGGGTTCACTTCACTGTATGGGGCAGGCATTTTAGATCCTCAGTCTGACGCTCTCCCCACTGAGCTATTTCGGCTTCTCAGGCATTTTAAAACAAAACTTCCCTCGACCCCAACTCCCTGTTTCTAGACATAAATATTATAACAGTGAATGGACTTCAAACAGAATACTCACTCCCCCAATTAGAACTGAGAACCCTTGCTAAAGGCACTCTCAGAACAGCCAATTCTTACAAAAGATTTATACTGCAAAAACAGTGATAAAGGAATTTAATTGTTCATAGTGTTACATTCATAATTTATGCTGTGAGAGCAGAAAAGTCTATCTCAACAATGGAATCTTGGCTAAGTCTCTAAAATCATGAAAACTCAAAAGTATGTTTTTAAAAAAATCAATAGTGCAAAGCTTTGTAAGTATGTGAAAAAATACATCCCTTAAAAAAATACATATTCAAAGTAAACAAGAAAAAAAAAACCACCACCAAAAATTACATATTCATATTCTGTGACCCAGCATTACACTTCCTGTAATTTATTCTACAGATACACCTGCTCATGTGTGAGATTTGTAAAACGTTATTTATTGCACCATTGTTTATTACAACAAAAGACGAGAACCCTAACTAATCATGAACAGGGAACTGAATAAACATTCATCTGTGCCACGAAACACACCCTGCAATGATGAAGTTAATCTCCAATGAATATTTTGTAAAAAAATAAAATAAAATAAAAAGTAATACATAACTAAGGGGCATAAAAATGGGTATAGTCTGCTCTTTATGCATGAAATGCCCTAGAAGGAACCGACGGCATTGATGATGTGGCCGCCCGTGGAGAGGGCCGGTGAGCAGCAGGGGATGATGGAATGACAGGGAGACTTATTACAGATGCCTCTCTGAGATCAATAAAAAAATATTTAAAAATCTTTTCATTTTAAAAAACTGTCTAGAGTTTCTCAATTCATCTTTTTTCCCCAAAGATAAACCTGAATGACTAAAAAGCAGATCCCACTTGGCTGACCTCATATTTATTAAGATTCCAAATTCTTCCCAATCGAAACTGCCTGAATGAATTCCTTATAGACTTTCAACTGTAGTCCCAGATATCGCCACAGTACACATTTGGTACATGTTTTAGTTTTCAAGGAAATGTTCAGATCTGAAAATGCACGCAGCACAAAGGCTAAGTTCCACCAGGACGCGGCCAGCCTGTGAGGACAGTGCGCTTTACCTTTGTGAAGATGGCCAGGGGCATGCCGTACTGGTCCTCCTCCAACCCGGAAATGAGCCCTGGGAGCAGGACGGCCTGGCCCACGTGAGCCTGCGGCTGCACAGTGATGGGAGCACTGTCCGAGGGCACCGGCTCCCTGGGGAGTGAGTCCTGTCCTGAGCCCACCGGCTCCCTTTCCTTCGAGGCGGGGTCCTCCAGGACACTGGGGTCCAAGGTCTCCCAGTCACTCTCTGAGGACTCCGGAGACGGGCGAGAAGGAGGTTTCAGATACACACTGGTCTCACTGGGTCCCTGCCCTTTGCTGCTGTTCTCTGCGGGGAACAAGGGTTCTTCCGTTGCGGTGGCAGCATCTCCACCGTGGCTTCCCGCCAGGGTTTTCTTGTCCGTTTCCGAGTTGGTACATGCGATGTTAGGAGCAGACACGGAAACAAAGTCATGTGCCGGGTGGTGGTTCTGCAGAAGCCCCGCCTCTTCAGACACACTCTTCCGAGGTTTGTACTGGGAACAGTCCCTGAGGCCATGCTCGATCATGCCTGCAACAGAAAAGATTGGAGGACAGCTTAGTTTATAAAGAGGAGGAAGAGAGTAAGCGCTGTGTATTCTGTTCTAAGCAGCAGAACTCTCCTATAAAAATGTTAAAAGCTATGCTTGCCTACATTCCAGTGAAAAATAATGAAAATGTCAGACAACACACACACACACACACACACACACACACACACACAAAAAAAAAAAACTACTGACAAAACAGAAATGTCATATTAAACTAGGAATGCTAATCTTGATGAGTTTATCCTTGAACACCTTTATCACTGAAAGTTCCAGCACAAGCTGACCAATAGAAAGATACTGCTGCCCTCTTACCTGGAAAAAGGGATAACACAGTCATCAGGGCACCCACCAGTTTATTCACTGGAGAAATATAAAAGAGGACCTGAAATGGATTCAATGACAATACAATTAGAAAATCAGAGTCCACAATGACATTAAAAAAAAAAAAAAAAAAAAAGAGGGGGAAAGAGAGGAGAAAACTCTTCTTTACAGAAGAATAACAGTTAATGACAGAATTAGAAAACTACCAGGTAAAAATTACCAGTGGACGCTAAAACTATTGTGAAGGGTTGCTGGGCAACAGGATATTCACACAGATTCAAACTTACCATCCCACAGATAATTTATGAATTGTAAAGGGAAAACCAAGTGCCTTACTATGAAGAAATCTGGCAACCACCACCTTAACCAAACAATTAAACTTCACATCATCCATAATCGTACAGGAGGTGGGTGGGAAGAGATCAACCAAAGGCCTGGTATGCACATGTGCATAACCTACAGACACAGACTACAGTGTGGTGAAGGCCTGGGGAGGGGGCGAGGGGCAGGCTAGAAGGGGTCAATAGGGGAGAAAAAGGGAACATATGTAATACTTTTAACAATCAACATTTAAATAATAATAGGACAGCTAGGGGTCTTTTGAAGTGGTACCCTGAAGACATACCACCACTTTGGTCCTCAGATTTTAAAAAAACAACCACCAGCCCTTA
This sequence comes from Vespertilio murinus, assembly GCA_963924515.1. Lineage (NCBI taxonomy): Eukaryota > Metazoa > Chordata > Mammalia > Chiroptera > Vespertilionidae > Vespertilio > Vespertilio murinus. The sequence goes on from OZ004712.1 coordinate 5,834,404, forward strand.
CCAGATTGGCTCAGTGGATAGAGCATCAGCCTGTGGACTGAAGGGTCCCAGGTTTGATTCCAGTCAAGGGCATGTACCTCAGTTGCGGGCACATCCCTAGTGGGGAGTGTGCAAGAGGCAGCTGATCAATGTTTCTCTCTCATTGATGTTTCTAACTATCCCTCTCCCTTCCTCTTTGTGAAAAATCAATACAATATATCTATAAAAAAAAAACAGTTCATAGGACATTATTATGATATTTGTGGAAATTTAAGAATGGACTTTGATATTAGGTATCATTGATTGTATTAATTTCTTGAATCCGAAAATGGTATTTTGGTTATATATACATCCTTAATTCTTTTTTTTTTTTTTACATCCTTAATTCTTAAGAGATATATCCTCAAGTATTCGGGATAAAGTATCATATCTACAAATGACTTTAAAATTATTATGATTTGGGGGAAATGAATATATATAATGCAATAATGCAAAAGTGGCAAAATATTAAAAACTGGTAGATACAGATGAAGAGTGTAAAAGTGTTCACTATATTATTATTCTGTCAATTTTTTCTGTAGGTTTGACATTTTTTAGAGTAAATATTGAGAAAAAAATTAACCTGAAACAAGATTCAGTTAGCTATTGCATTGAAACACTGGTAATAACTAAATTAACAAGCAAAGATTTGCTTAGGTGACTTTTTTCCTCTTTTAAACAATTAAATCACTTAGTGATACTGTAGTGCTATTTCACAAAGCATAGCACCCACAACTGTGTTCTCCTCACACCCTGGTCTTCTGTAAGGAGTAGCCTGCAAGTAAGAAAGTAAACCTTGCATTAAAAAGGATGTCCTTATTTTATCAAATCGATATAAAGAATGTAGGAATGATATGCCACATTAGATAAAGTTTATTTGACCGTAAATGCCACTGCATGTAACTAGGCTAAGCATTATTTTACAAAACTTTTGTTTCAGATAAATAGATCCGTGTGTGCTCCAGGCTGCCATGTAAAACATTTATTTTTTATTTTTTATTACGGGTTGCAATAAAAAAGTCTGAAACCTGTTACTTGACAACAACAACAACAAAACAACCTGATTAAAAAAGAGCCAATGGCCGAAACCGATTTGGCTCAGTGGATAGAGCGTCGCCCTGCGGACTGGAAGGTCCCGGGTTCGATTCCGGTCAAGGGCATGCACCTTGGTTGCGGGCACATCCCCAGTGAGGAGTGTGCAGGAGGCAGCTGATCGATGATTCTAACTCTCTATCCCTCTCTCTTCCTCTCTGTAAAGAATCAATATATCAATATTTTTTTTTAAAAAAAAGAGCCAGGGGACTGGAACGGACATCTCTCCAGGGAAGATGTCAGGCGGCGCACACGCACAGGAGCAGGTGCTCCACCTCACTGGTCATCGGGGAAGGCACCTCAAAGCCGGGAGGTCCTCCCTCACCTACTAGGATGTGACTCTCAAAACCCAGAAAATGGCAAGTACTGAATGAAGGTGTGGAGAGACAGGAACCTTTGTGCTCTGCTGGCAAGAAGGTAAGAGGTGCCGCTGCTGTGGGTAACAGTGTGGTGGGTCTTCACCCTGAAAACGGAACTACCATCTGCTCCAGCGACACCCGTCTGGATAGAAACCCCAAGAACTGAGAGCAGGACTGAATGCCGTCACACTGTCTCCTCAAAAAGGAGCGCGTGAACTTATGCTTCTAAGGCAGTGGACAGGATTATGGGCTTCAACAGAAGAAAGAAAAGAAAGGAAGGAAGGAAGGAAGGAAGGAAGGAAGGAAGGAAGGAAGGAAGGAAGGAAGGAAATAAACAAATAAGTAAATAAATAAAAAAGAATGTGGGCTTCAGCGCATCATAATTTGATAGGCAAAAAACATACTTTATCATTAGTTTTAATTGTATATAGTATTTAATATTAAATATTCCATCCCACCAAATCTCACCTTTTTTTCAAGAAGAATTAATTTAAACAGAATTAAGACCTAAACAAAAAAAGAAACACTGTATTAAAATAAGAAATGCAAGCCTATTATTTATTTGCCTTTTCCTGTCTGCAAAGATACCGTATATCATCTAATCAATTATATTAAAATCATTACAGTGCTTTAAAAATTGCATTGAAAATCATGAATTTATACTAAGAAATTAAATATTATCTGTGTCCTCTAAAAAGTGTAAAAACCACTTAAATCTCTAACAAATTGTGTTTTTGGAATGAGTTGTGCCATTTTTGCTTGAAATATTGCAAGCTCCTTAAAGGGTGGGAACTACTCATTTATTTCTGAACTAGAGGCCCGATGCACGAAAATTCGTGCAAGAGTAGACCTTCCTTCACCCAGATGCTGGCACCGGCTTCCCTCCAGCACCCGAGGACCCAAGCCCCAGGACCTGGGCATCCCTCCCTCAGCTGCCGGCAGGCACCCAGGACACCGGCTTTGCCAGGAAGGACATCCAGAATGATGTCCGGAAGACATGAGGTCTAATTAGCATATTACCCTTTTATCATTATGGATTATTTTAGATATGCCCAGAGCATTCACCCAACAGATACTCATTAAATGCTTAAGTGAATGATCACGTGTGCAGGCCCTAGCCAACACATGCTTCCGTACTGAGATCAGAAGTAATATGCATAGAAATTCTACTGAAAAATGTTTCACTCTTAAGGCAACAAATAAAATATTCTGCAAGATTGAAACATGTGTCTTCCCACTCTAACTTCGTGATACCAGAAATTACAAACACCATGGAAAAAAATACTCTATCCTATATCACAGATGGTATCTGTACACATTTAGAAATTTCTCTCATACAAGCACTACCAGAACTTCCGGCTCATGTCATCACGAGAGATGTCTTAGAAGAACTAAAACGTAGTTGTGCCATAATTTTCATTTGACCGCGCAGCACATGGCACCTGCCCAGTTACATGAACACCTTTTAGGACAGCAGAGGTTAAATGCATACCTTGTGTCGAAAATGAAGCACAAGATCCCGAGGAGACAGACCTACACAGGTAACAGAAAAGCGAATCTGTAACTACACCCTGCTGTTTTTGCCAAAAAAGTTTTTTTCTCAAAGGAAAGTCAGGTGTAAAAAAAAAAGTAGGAATATGCAAGTATTGAAATATTATACAGTATTTGATCACTATACATGGACTCAGAATTTATCAAATTGCTAACAGTCAAACACAGCACTACAATGATGAAAAGGTAGAACTGTCTGCACTGCGGTGATGGAGGTATCCTAAATCGGGGTTGCCCTACCCAGTGGCCACGGAGCCCTCGAAATGTGCCAAGTGGGACTGGCAAACTAACCTTTTAATTTTATTTAATGTGTATTAAGTCTAATATAAATGTAAATAGTCATGCACTGGCCGGATGCTCAGGTATGATCCTCAGGCAGAGCAAATACAAAAACCAACCAATGAATACATAAATAATTGGAACAACAAATCAATGCTCCTCACTAGTGGCCACTGCTATGGACAGTATAGCTCCATCATTTTCCTCCATTCTACAAATAAACGTCTTAGAAATGACACAAGCTTAGAGATTATAAAGCTGGTACTAAGGTGGCAACCAATCATTTAAACATGCTTTTTTGGTCACTACACTCCATAGGCTATTGTTTCTGAGTCACAGTCTTCTCTGATGACTTGTCAGGGGAAAGAAAATAATTTAGAGGGAAATACGTTCTCAGAATAGGAATTTTGTAACTAGCTTTTGTAGCACACAGGATTACCAAAGTGAACTACCTGTGTGGCGACTTCATGCTGAAACAGGAACTGAGTGGGCATAAGTCACTGTTGTTTTAATCCTGAAAAGCATATTGACTGAGTGCCCACTGAGTACCATGGACACCAATGCAGATTCTGGGTTGTCAATAGTGCAAATTAAACAAACCCCCAACCTGGAAAACCTTAAAACAGAAAAGTGCTAAGCGGCTCTCTCTCTTGCCCTCGCTCTCTGTTATACCATGGAATTGACCCGGCCAGCGGTAATGTAAGGAAAAGAAAAAACTTCCATTATTATTCTGAAAACCAGAAATGTCTTTAAACAGTAATAGTTACGAATATTGGTACAAGTATGTTATACTAATGAGCAAAATAAACTGATGAATGAAACAGAAATAGAGACACGGATCCATGGAACAGACTGACAGCTGTCAGAGGGGCGGGGGCGTGAGGGACTGGGTGAAAGAAGATGAAGGGATTAGCCAAAGAGCACATACGCATAGCCCCTGGACACAGACAACAGTGGTGATGCCCAGGGAAGGGGGGTGAAGGCTGGGTGGAGGGAGCAAAGATGGGGAAAATGGGGACATCTGAAATAGTGTCAACAATTTTTTAAAAAAAGGTCTGTTATTATACTTTTGCCAATATAAATACCGGCTAAGAAGATACGTAAGGAAGCAGCAGGATCAAACGCTGAAGAGTTTGGATCCATATAGAAATGTAATTCTGATCATGAAGTGTCACATGCACCTAACTCGGTGCCCCAAACAAAGAACGTGAGGGCGTTTCTCCCCACTTGTCAGAAAGCGACTTACCAAGATACACCTGGGACCCCTCCAATGACGCTCCTCCCAAGGAACTATTCATATGTTCGTAGAGTTCCTACAAAGTACAGATTCCGTTAGACATTCTGGGCACTGAATTAGAACCATGATGGTCAGGAAGAACTGCTTCTTTAGGTGAGGCCGTTTGTTTTGCCAGGCCCTAAATGTATTTATTTTTATTTTTAAATCTATTTTTTATTGATTTCAGAGAGGAAGGGAGAGGGAGAGAGATAGAAACATCAATGATGACAGAGAATCACTGATCAGCTGCCTCTGGCATGCCCCCTGCTGAGGATCGAGCCTGCAACCCGGGAACGTGCCCCTGACCGCAACTGAACCTGGGAGCCTTCACTCCGCAGGCTGATGCTCTATCCTCAGAGACAATCAAGGTCTCTCTGAAGACTTGCCTTGCCAGCACTCTTTCCATCCTTGCCTCTACATTTTAGACCTTGATTCATTCACATGGTGCTAAGGACTCCTGGATAAGTTCCCCCTACTTTCTTGCTAAATACCTAACTGTCCTACTCTCGCCAGAATCTATGAGAGACCCATGTTCTACCTATTCATGGCTCTCCATTTCAATAAAGCAGTCATGTAGTTTTCCAGGGTTTTGCATGGGGGTTAGGAGCCAGAAGCCTGATACAAAGCATACTGAGCAGGGTATTAGTAAGACAAGCAGACTTGGAGAAGCAATGCCATAGCAAAAGGGCTATTACCCTTTTATGAACAGAAGCATTTATGTTAGTTGCAGTCATTTGCATTATTTCCTAATAAAAGGCAGTTTGGTTACAGGTAATAAGGATGAACAGATCCCTACCCCTTCCATGTTATTTTCAAAGAAGAATGTTTTTCTTAAGGTAGTAAGTGATCATCTTTCACAATATCACTGACAGGATTTACTCGATTCATCAATGTGTCTGCGGCCAAACACATCTGTAGAGGGGCACAAATTTACCTTTAGAATGGAAATTTGGGAAAAATCCTTCTCTTCAAAATATGCATGTGTAATGAGCTGAAGTTTTGCTTGAAGCAAGCCATAGAGAGGCTTAAAGGAAAAAAAACAAAGAAAACTGCCATTAGTACGGTAAGAGTAAAAAAACAAACACCCACAGCCTCTCAACTGGAAGAGAACAGGAAGAAGGAAGTTAGTAACTCTCAACATCAGGGCCCTGTTATGCACTGAGAGCCCTGACCTCCCTCCTGGAGCCCCCTGGCTGCAGCTGACGGTGTGGCACCCACTCAGCGGGCAGCGGTTGAGTGTGGGCACCGACCTCCTGGTCTCTCCCATCACTCAGCTGCGTAACCGGGCACCTTCCCCCTGCATCCCCGCTTGCTGCTGCGAGCACGGGCATCTGAAAAGACAGCATCTTCAGGAGCTGCTTTCAGAATCAAACAACCAGGGGGAAGCACTTAGTAGAGAACTGGGCACCCAGGAAGGACGGAGATGTTGGCTATTATTATCATAATTCAAATCATCGCCTGATACTGCACACGGTCTGCTGGCTCATGGAGGCATTTAACCGTCCTTTACAGATTGTAGTTTTACAGGTGTAGTTACAGATTCGCTAGTGCTTATAGCTGGTCGAACATTCATAATTAAATTTCCGTTTTCTGTCCTCTGTGGAGGCTTACAACTAGTCTGAGTCCTCCATCATAATATTTTTCTACATACTTGAACAAAGTTATTCCTTAGTTCTTCATTTTCCCATTTAAGACCCTCTCTTACCACTTCCATTCTTTTATTCGTAATGTTCTTTTCTAGATGTTTTCTGATATCTATTTTCTTTTGGGGATGCGGAGACCAATGCTGCATATTTTTTAATTAATGAAGGCAGGTAATACTGGAATAGTTCCCCCATTACTCCCAGTATCCTGTTACTGTATCTGAGTATTACCATCTGAGTATAAAGTCAGCATATTGTAATCCTTAGACTACAATGCACTGTGAACCACCGACCCCCTTAGTGTGAGCTAGCTCTCCCCGCCCCAGGCATGTTGAGAGACAGGATGAATTTTCAGCCCAGTTTTACCACTTAGTAGCTATATGTCTACGAGAGACACCTTTTTCTCTGAAATATATCTTTACTTGTAAAATGAGAACAGAAAATACTTATAGCTCACAGTTGTCATGAGGATTAAAATGACAATTATATCCAAAAAGTGTGTGGTATATAATTATACCTGACACACAGGCACTAGATAAGTGACATTTATTTTCATTATATCTGTTCTCTGAAGAATGATTTTGAGTGAGCTTTTCAACACCTTGCATTTGCTTTAGTATCTAGTGCTCTTATGCTTTCTTTTCTTTGGTCATGTGACCCAATATAAAAATATTTCACTGATGTATATTTTTCAGGCCATCCTTCTAGTATCTGTACACGGATCAGATTCGCAATCTACCAATTTCCTGATATTTGTAATCATTCCTTTTCTTGAATATTCTTGCCCTATACTTAAAATTACTGTCTTGGGAGAAATATTCTGATCCTTAAAATCTTAATGTTAAGGCCAGTAAGTATTAAATTATTATTATTATTCAGATATTTTCTTTGTTTTTAAACTTAGTAACAAAACCAAAACTCAACTTATATTAAACAAACTACATTTAAATTATCTGTGGGCATAAAAAAATTGGATAATTGCAGAAGAAATAATTAAACAAAATCTACACACATTTAGTGACTAGACTAATAAAATATTCTCATCTGTGGTTTAGGTTAATGGCAGAAACATCTGTATTCAGTAATCATATAGAGCTAAGGTAATTACCATGCTAGAGATCTGGCTTTTCCCACAAAGGAGGTTTGGGTATTATATATGACATGTAGGCTTAGGTATCTGGTGTTATTGGTAAAGGTGTTATTAACCTATTAGTAATAAAAGTGGAACATTACACGTGATTTAATGTAGAGAGATATAAAAAAAAATAAACATCATATATTCCTTTTAAAAAAATATAAAGAAAATTAAAACAAAGGACCAGTAAAAAATATATACATATATAGTTAAAATGATGATACACTTGCAACTGATCGACTTGTACAGAGGAAGCAATTTAAAGCACTGTCATAGTGCATTTCATTATGCACTTCCCTTCCTCTAGCATTTTCAGATTGTAAAGAGCAAGTTCAGGCTACAATTTCACCATAAAAGGGTCATGCACTTCTAGTATCATCAATAAAACCTGAATATTATAGTACTTTGAATTTTAGTAAAATGGTATTTATTCAAAGTCTTGGGAACAAAACAAAAATGCATAAAGGAAATGTACATTTCGATCACGTGTCCCCTCCTTCCCCACGACCTATCTGTTAGATCTTCTCCTCTGACCTCGCTCTGGGCGGAGGGCAAATGGGCCTGAGACTGCTGCCGGGCAGAGAGAGAGGAGCTGCAAGAGCCTAAATACTGAGTCACTGGAGCACGTGAGTGTGTTTCCTGGCTCTGACCTCAGACTAATAATGCTGATCCCCGAGTGGGAATCTGTCAGGAAGTTAACAACCATGTTCACGGGGAGTGATCTGGTCTCTTACCAGCTTGCTTAGAACACAAACGCTCTTCTGCACCGTCTCTCTGGTGACGTCCACGTGCCGGACTTTCAATGCCTGTTACAAATGGTCATTGTTAGAAATACTTAAAGATAATTCTTCTTCAACATAAACATAGCAAGGAGATAGAAAACATTTCTTGCATTTGCTTAATTACATGCAAAAAGTATTTATTGAGAACCTCAGAAAATATTCCTTGGACTCATCGGCCAGGACACTGTGTGCTGGAATATGGGAGGCGAAGGGAACAGTGAGAGACAGTTTCTATTATCAGGAATTTACAGTCTGACGGAGAACGCTTTATGTGCAAGTTGCCACGCTCAATGCCAATCAGCCATCCTTGTTCTGGTGGTAAAATGGGCGGCCCTTTCGGAGCCACTGTTTCGGTGAGAAGGAGATAGTTTAAGAGCCAACAAAACAGCTTGGTGAGGGTGGCTGTCCTAGGCTGGTATGGCAGCCAGCTCTGAGCTGTGTCGCATGCCTCCACGATTCCGAGGGGGACGTGTGGGCTTTCTCGTGCCCTCCGCCATCAGAAAGCAGCCTGATCAGGTCGGCCCCCGCAGGGAGGCCGTGAGGGCAGGGGGAGTGACCCCCCCTCCCTAGTGCCCGGCCTGACAGACAGCTCCGGGGTCTGTCCTGAGGACCAACGAGCTTCCTGCCTCCAGCTGGCTGCGGACTAGCGGCTGCCTGAAGTCAGGTGGGGAGCCTTCCCCCATGTTCCTCCCTCTCTGCCTTGCTTGGTTCATTCATCAGGACCCCTCATTCAAAGGGGCTTCAGTCCTTCCCTTAGGCTCCGGGCCCCTCTGCCACCTGGCTTATCTGTCTGGCTCCCCGGAGGCTAGAAAAACGTGGAGAAAAGGGCAGCCCCAGATACTCTGGAGTGGGTCAGACCGGGGGGACAGGCAGTATGAAATGCCACCTGAAGGTTAAGCAGAGCGTGAGAACTGTCGATAAAACCGTAGGGGAGAAGAGGGAGTAAAGGAACAGACCTCCCAAAAGGGACAGTAGCTCAATTCACCTCACAGGAAAGAGTAAGGTAACAGTGTACGGAGAAATCAAAGGCACAAAGCTACCACACAGAACAGCCCTCCACAAACACACACACAAACCCAGCGCTGTTTCAGAAGCAAACCGGAAAAGGGGAAGCTGCCCACCTCAGTGTAGGTGAATTTATTAATCAGGCTATTAAGCTGGCAAGTAGTTTAAGAATTATCAAAATCGTAGTCATAGATAATTAAGATAACAAGTAGTTTGGAGCTACTGTAAGAGCTTTCTACTGCTTCTAAAATGCTGCTTCAAAAAAACAAAAAACAAAAGGAACCCATTACCACTCCATTTTTCTAAGTTATACACCAAACACTAGAAATAGAAAAAGTTCAAGAACACCATGAAATTTAAACACAGCATTTTGCAGACAAGCGACTAAGTTTGGTATCACTATCTGAAAACAGTGTGCAAAATATGACATGATACAATTATAACTATAATCACCCGTATCAACTCACAAAGACATTTACATGAATAAATTGTTACTATTGGGAAAACAGCTACACACCATTTATAAAAATGTAAAACTGTATCACAGGTCCCACCAATGCATGTCCCAAATTTTACATTTTGGGTGGGCAATACTTAAGAAAGAATTCTCCAGGCTTTTTTTTTTGCTGTTCGCTGTAAGTGTCGTACCTTGGCTTCGATCTGCCGGTAGCAAGAGATGCCATAGACGGTGGCTCCGTTCCCATTTCGGGGTGGCAGGTGAAAAAAGACAGTATCTAAGAGACACAGAAAGAGGTAGATACGGAAGTGATTGCCCTTATGAGTGAGCGCTGACACTGAAGTTAACGCGGTCATTGCAGACAAGACTGTCCCGGGAACCGCACGCACGGGCTTTCAGCAGCACCACCACTGGCTGTAGGAACTCCTCTCTCGGCCTTCCGGCACACACCCATCACCAAAGCACGGAAGGCTGAATCAGAGTAGGCCTCCCCGGGACTGGGGTCACTTATCTCAGAAAGTACCTGATCTATACAGGCTTCTTCCAGAATAAAACAAAACAGAGAACTGAAAAACCAAACGCAATGCGTGACTCTTGACCAGAAACTCCCGCACACTGGGGACACCTGAACACAGCCGGAGTATTAAGTGGCGTTATGGACTTACTGGCACATCCCTTGGCTGTGACACTGATATTGATTGTGCTGGGAAGGACCTTATTCTTGGAGACGCATGGCATCTGAAGCAACAAGAGCTCAGGTGTCATGATGTTTACAACTGACTTTCGAATGGCACAGCAAAACTGGGCACCAACACCAACACAGAGGATCCTGTGGAGTATTCGCTACACTCGTCTTTCAACTTTTCTGCATGTTTAAAAAGTGTTCCTCATACAAAAAATTGGGATAAGAACATCTGTAAGGTCCTAGCCGGTTTGGCTCAGTGGATAGAGCATCGGCCTTTGGACTGAAGGGTGCCAGGTTTGATTCCGGTCAAGGGCATGTACCTTGGTTGTGGGCACATCCCCAGTAGGGGGTGTACAGGAGGCAGTTGATGGATGTTTCTCTCTCATCGATGTTTCTAACTCTCTATCCCTCTCCCTTCCTCTCTATAAAAAAAAAAAAAAAAATCAATAAAATATATTTTAAAAACATCTGTAAGGTTAAAATTCGATATTTGAAGTTTATGTACTTGCATAGTAACATTTGCTCCATTTTATCAAAAATCCAACCAAGACCAACCTAGTCTTTTGGCAGAGCCCCTGCCACGTGGTAACATGTAGCTCTCCGCTAAGCGCTGACCTCACAGCGGTGCTTCAGGTAGTGCTCAATCTGCACCAGGCAGGCCAGCTTTCTGGCGGAGCGTGTGATGACGGTGGCCCGGGGACGGAGACCCCGTGCCGGCTGTGTCCAGGTGGGCACCGGGGCACTAACCGAGTCTGTCCACAGGCGGAGCCCCTGCCAGTCTGCCGGTGCAGTGAGGCCTCAGCATGCCTGAGAGGCGTCTGAGGTACAAAGGCAGGGAGTGCTACCAGCAGCGAACGTCCTAATCTGGCTAATCACTGACGTTGGCCAGGCTCCTGGCAAGAGAAGCCAAGGTTCACCAACCGTTACAGTGCAGCCTGGCCTCAGCCGGAGAGCACGAGCAGTCAGCTGCAACCAGCTCCGAAACATTTTATAAAGAAGCACAACAACCGTTCTTTCTTTCTTTTTCTTTTTAACAAATGACTGAACAGCAGGCTGCAGGAGGCGACCGTCCTTTCCTTCCTTCCTTCATTTATTTGTTTGTTAATCCTCACCCGAGGATATATTTTTTTGCTTTTTAGAGAGAGTGGAAGGGAGGGCAGAGACAGAGAGAGAGAAACATCAATGTGAGAGACACAGACACCTTGACTGGTTGCCTCCCAAATGTGACCTGACAGGGGTGACGGGGCAGACCAGGAATCAAGCCTGCAGGGGAGGTGCGTGCCCTTGACCGGAATAGAAACGGAGACCCTTCACTCCGAGGGTCGACACTCTATCCACTGAGCCCAACCGGCTAGCTAGGGCCAAAGGCATTTCATTTACAAAGTACTTAGCGTCTAAGATGTCTTATCAAATTATAAAAATGCCGCCACCCGCCCCATGGCCAAGGTGCGTACCTTCCTGGTAGTTGTGGGCGCCGTCGGGCAGGGCCAGGAAGGGCAGGTACTTCCACTCCTCCGGGACGCTGGCGCTGTCGTGTCCATCTCCGGGAATCAGGGGCGGGTAGGAGAATTCAACCTGAAGCGGAAAGGAATGTTCTTAGCCAACGGCTGTGGATCAAAGGGGGAATTTTATCTTGAAAGGCAGAAACGCTTTTAGACGCTGTAGAGCTGTAGTAAGGGTGAGCCACGCTTGTTGACGCATTTGACGTTACCAGCAGACCTCTGGAGGGGGTTAGGGGGAGGGAGTTAAAGAAGGACTTGTACGCCTCTCCCTCTGGCTGATTTAACCCTCTCCCTCTGGCTGACTTAACCGGCTGCTGCATGTTCACGTGACAGGAGGTGGTGGTGGCAGTGAGCCGGCTGAGACTTACATGTGGGAGCATCACAGGTAGACGGTAATTGACGCCATGGAGCCTCAGGGAACCCAACGTCCCACTGAACAGAGGGAGGGGGACGCCCAGCCAAGGGGCCTGAGGAGTGAGCCAAGACCTGGGTTTGCTCCCCATCAGTGGCTCCCTCGTTCCCTATACTCACATCTTCCAGTTCATGGTTTTGATGGGGGATGGGTGGGGCGTGAGGAGGTGTTAAGCAACATTTTGGATTTATTATTATTTTTCAAGATGGAGAATTGATCAATGAAAGTTCAATGAAGTCTCTCAACAGTGTCTTATAGAAAGAACAAAGGTTTTAAATATATTTTTTTTTTATTGATTTCAGGGGGAGGGAGAGAGAAATAGGAACATCAATGATGAGAGAGAATCATTGATCGGCTGCCTCCTGCATGCCCCCCACTGAGAACCAAGCCAGCAACCCAGGCATGTGCCCTTGACCGGAATCGAACCTGGAACCCTTCAGTCCACAGGTTGACACTCTATCCACTGCGCCAAACCAGCTGGAGCCCCCAGGTGCTGGCATCCCCAGGCTTATTAGCATTTTCTCTGAGCTTCTAATTCTTTTTGTTATTTCAATGAGACTTTTGGAGAGGAGGGCAGAATAAAATACTAGTTAGCTATTTTAAAAATGTTATAATTCAGCCTGGCCAGTGTGGCTCAGATGGGGTCACTGGTTCAATTCCCGGTCTCAAGTGCTAGTTTTATTTTTTTCTTCTCTATATTTTCTCACTTTTCTACTACAGTGAACGCATATTACTTATGATAAGAAATGTTACTTTTTTAAAAACAGCTGGAATATGGCTTAAAAACTGTCTTAAAATACCAATTTTAAAAACAGCGGGAGCTGTATCGGTGTGTTGGGGTCGGGAGATGTTTAGGTTCTTTGGTGGGACGGGAGGAAGGAATCGAAGGTCCTCCCCAATCTCCTGCCTGTCCATCTGTCTCCCTCCTTGGCGCTCCCCTAGCAGGCCAGGGCTTCTGCAGGCCTCCCTCATCCAGCGAAGGCCAAGCTCAGCACAGGCTCTCAGGCACGAACAGGAAAGAGAGTTGCCCATGATGCATAGCGTTTTACTAGAGATGAAGACTACAGCCAAAGAAAGAAGTGTGGGCACCCTCTAGCTCCCGGGAGCTTCACAAGAGGACAAAAGCATCCTCCTGACATTTCTAAACGTCCCTCATTCAGGCTGACAGGCACCCTGCTTCGCTGGGATGCCCAGGCCTAAGTGACTATTCCACTCTCCACAAGCTAATGCCGCAGCCCTCCAGGCCAGGATGTCCATCGTCGCAGCACACATGCATGGTGAGCATCAGGAAAAACCGCCACCAAAACATTCAAGTTCAGGAAACAGAAGTGCTGGGGAGGAGGCGGGGTGAGGCAGTATTGTTTCGCAAGTTCTCTGAGAAGCTAAAACATCTCAGGACTTATTCTTCCCTAACCTCTGACTCTCCAAAGTTTGCTCTTTCTGTTCCAAAGGCCTGCTTATTCCAACAAGAACCACAAAGGACACCTCCTCAGTGTTTCATCATCGTCACCGCGGGATTTCATCCACAGCGGGTGCCAAAACTGCCTGCGTCAGCCAGCCATCTGTCACCAGAACCTGAATGGGTCGGAGCTTGCCAATATCACCCTAACACAACCTCCCCCACCGATCTCCACAACCCGTTCCCGAGTTTGCAACGCAACCTCCTGTTACCCAAGGAGATAGATGTGCCTGGTGTGGGACCACTCAGACCACCAGGAAAACATACTGTTCTCTCCCTCGTTCCACTTGCGTTACTCACCGTTGGAAATGGTGTCAACAGGAGGTCCAGGACTTTCATAATTCTACTTTTTTAAGACGTAAAACCAGCTTACTCAAGAATTAAAATGGCTAGCCACGTATACAAAACCACGAACAGAACAAAATCAGAACAGTGGTCAAAAATCAAGTAATGCTTCCAACTTTTTAGACATCATCACTTTGGAAAACAACTATTCCCTATTAATTTGAGTGTTTTTTAAAAAGTTCCAGTCTAAGAAAGAACCAAAAGTTTTCGTTGATAAACATTTGATTATATTATCTTGCCAAAAAGTATACTAATCTGACACAGTTTGTATTATTTAGTGCCACAAAGCAAATAAGGAACAAATAAAACTCTGAAACACACAATCTATAACAAGCAAGCTACAACAGAGGAAAAGCCCATCAATTATATCGTGTCAAAGACTCATTTCAGATGAGTTTTTATGGAAGAAGGGTCCTTGGCTAAATACTCAGTTTTTAAAAATTTCAGGAAACGAATGGGAATAGATCAACACCTCAAAACTATTTTAGATGTCTTGGTAGCACTTTCAGCCACTTTAAAAAAAAAAAAGTGTTCTCAATGTTAAGTCTAGCCATCAACTAAAATTATCACCACTAGAAATTAACATTGTCTACAAAAGGATTCACTCCTGCAAATTATCCCAATAGACGTGAAAAAAAAAATGGTCAAGTGGTAAGATTACTAGATGTTCACTTTCATTTAAATGGAGGAGTTTTTCATTAAAATATATTTCATTAAAATGTATCTGAAGGCCTCAAAGGTGACAAACAAACAGACGGGAGACAAGATGATGGGACATCTGTCCACACGCTAGTTTGGGGCCTCAGCCCGGCTGGCCTGAAGAGAGCTTTCACCTGTGGTCGGGTGAGGGGCCTCCCTCCGGTACCAGGGCAGTGGCTCAGAGCAGCTTTTCAGCAGAGCGCCCCCCTGCGGCGAGCCGCTTCTTCACACAAAGGCTATGCTTTGGTTCCCCTCGATCTAAAAATGGCAAGTGACACCCAAGTATGGGAATTTTCGCTGTGAATAATGTGGAAAGAACTGGTGATCGGCATGACCTGCAGCATCTGGCCCGTGGGGAGGCCAGCCCAACAGGCCCTCCCGCTGTCTGAAGTCAGAGTCACAGGCCAGTGACCGCCCCTGGAGGGAGCACCGTCTTCAAATGGAGAAGCGGGTGGCTGAGTAGAACATCCCGAGGGAAGTCTCCCACAACTGGACGCTCTGAAACACCGGGAGGCTGATTCTTGTCCCGCACTGTCTGATGTTGGCTAGAAGCCTGCTTGGTTTAGCCAGAAACCCCCCTCCCCGCTGACCAGTCAGTTCCCGGTCACCGGCCCCCAATCTGCTCCTGGCCGTCAACTCCCACTGTTCCCCGTGGCATTCAGAATGGAGCCTCACTCTCTTTTTCCCTCCTGCAACGCTTTTCTGAATAAAGTCCGGTTCGCCGCTTTTCACTAGGGTCCGGCTCTGGTTCTCCTGATAGCACCACGTTAGCTGTAAGTGTGCGTGAGTCACTTAACCTTTCTGGGTTCGGCTGACTCACCTGTAAGTTTGAGAGGGATGGAGCAGGTGATCTCTGAGGACCCCGGCCAGGTCTGAAGCCTCAGGAGGAAATAAGGTACAGAAAAACAAACAAACAGCAGTTTGGCCTTGCTGGGGTCTGGGAGCCGTGAGGCCAGCACACCCCGGCTCCCACACAGCGTTCCTTTTCCAGAACCAGTCACCACTGTAAACCTCAGACCAGACACACCCACAGAAAGGACAGGGCACACTTCAGCCCAATGCCCCCGCACCTCACAATCTGTTGTACAGTTGTCTTCAAGCAAGTGGCACTGCGTTTGGTTTTGTAAAGTAAAGCCAGCCCAGCGGGTGTGGCTCAGTGGGTGTGGCTCAGCAGCCTCTGACCCAGGATGATCCCAGGTCAGGGATGGATCCCAGGCACAGGCCTGGGATGGAGCCCCCGTGTGGGTTGTACGAGAGGGAGCCGATCAATGCTCTCTCTCTCCCCGCTCCCTTCCTCTCAGAAAGCAATAAAAATACATTGCAAATAAAGTCGTTTTTCCTCTCTGGAAATAAAAGTTATGCTACTTTTGCCCGTAAAACAGATCTACGACCTACTAATGAATCTCGACTGTAGAGGACAGCAAAGATGAAAAGACCTTACTGTATCTCCTACCGATAGTTCCTTCTTTTCTGTCTTGAAAACAGTTTGGTCTGAAGCTGGCTGCCACTTCTTACTGCACCCCGAAAGACTCCCACGTGCCGCATGGCTCCCCAGAATGCACACAGGAGGTACCAAGTCCGACTCCCGGGCTGCCGGGCCGTGTGACCTCAGCCAGACCGCCTTCCTGCCTCCAAGCTCCAGTCTCCGCACCCACAGCCAGAGGAAGTGATCCAGTGACACGATCAAAGCCGCCAAGTTTAAAGGCCTGGTGATGATGAACACTTTGCCCGCCACGGTGCAAACTCCACTATCTCTTCCCTCCCCTGTAAACACGGGGCCACATTTTACAACCTCACAGTGTATACGCCCATGTTTCAGGCACAGCCCTGAGTAACGCCCTTCCTCCGTGGTCTCCCTCAATGCCATTTCCACCCGAGGGGCGGGGAACAGCAAGCAAGCAGTCTTTACAACACAAGCACAACCATCTCCTCACTTCCTCCACCACCCCCCCCCCTATCATTCTCCTAACAAACTTATAAATTGTGTCCACAGACGCCTTCTAAAATGTTATGTTCCCGTGACACGCAGGACAGAAAATGCCACCTTGCCCAGCGGCAGCAGCGGGCATGTTGGACAGTTCAGACACATTTCCATTTCCGCCAGGGCATTGTGACATCACTGCCTTCCAGGTCGGGGCTCCTCGGTCGCTGCTTCTATTTGGCTCCCTGGCCTCCAACTCATCCACCGCAGAGGCGCCTCCGTCCCCTTCCCCATCCCGCGAAGGGGCTTCAGAAAGGGCTTTGCATTTATTTGCCCGGGTCCTGGCTCGGTGCACCCGCTCCTTTTGCAGCACTGGAGCCCGGAGGTCCGCCGCGCACCCCCGGGCGGCGCTGGACGCGATCAGACAGCCTCCGGGCCGCGGCCGATGGGCGGGCGGGGCGGGCGGGCCGCACCTCCGGGCGCCGGCCCGGCGTCCAGGCCGACAAAGGAAGTGGCTTTGTCCCCGCGGCAGGTGCCTCCGCCGCCGCCACCTGTCCGAGGCCGCCCCGGGGCCGCCTTTCCCGGATGGCTCCCCGAGAGCCCTGGGCGGGGGAGAGTCCACGGGGGCAGAGGTGGACGGGGGAGGAGGAGTGGGGCGGACCTTCCCCCCTCCCTCCCTCCCGCCCCACCGGAGACCCCAGCACCCACCGACCCGGCACACCCACACGGCCCCCCGCCCAGCGCGATGGCCCCGGGCAGGAGGGAGAGGGGGCGGAGGGGCTGCGGCGAGGGGACGAGCTGGGGCGGAGGAGGAGGGCCGGGGGCGCCGCAGGGAGGCCGGGCGGAGGGGGCGGGCGGGGCGGGCGATCGGGCCTTCCTCACCTGGCAGCCCTTCTTGTGGTGGAAGCCGACCACCACGATGTGCAGGACCGGCCCCCGCGGGGCGCGCTCGCAGCCCCGCCCGGCCCGCTCCATGGGCCGCCGCCGCCGCCGCCGCCGCCGCCGCGGGCCCGCACCACCTCGACTCCAACCGCCGGGCGAGCGGCGCTGCCCCGCGGCCGGCGATCGGCGGGTCGCAGGTGTCAGCCCGGGCGCCGCATGAGGCCGCGCCGGGGCCCGACCGGCTGAGGCTCCCGCGGCTCCGCCCCGCCCCCCGCCGCCGCCCCCGCCGCCGCCGCGCTCGTCAGCCTCCAGCTTCCGGGCCGACGCAGCCGCCGCCGGGGGGGCGGGGCCTACGGAGCGGGGCGGGGCCTAAGGGCCGGGGGCGGGGCCTGCGGTGACCTCCTGCTCACCTGCGCCCTGTTCTCCGTCCACCTGCTTCCTCCTCTTCTTCCTCCTTCACATCTCCGCCCGCCCCACATCTTTCCTTCCTTTAATATATATATATATATATATATATATATATGTATGTATATGTGTATATATAAATAAATAAATAAATATATATATATATATAATTGATTTTTTTTTTTTTTACAGAGAGGAAGAGAGAGGGATAGAGAGTTAGAAACATCGATGAGAGAGAAGCATGGATCAGCCGCCTCCTGCACACCCCCCACTGGGGATGTGCCCGCAACCAAGGTACATGCCCCTGACCGGAATCGAACCTGGCACCTTCCAGTCCGCAGGCCGAAGCTCTATCCACTGAGCCAAACCGGTTTCGGCTTTCCTTCCTTTTGAACGTGTTTTCTGTGCATTCCTTCACTTCCTTTCCTCGGGTTCTCTGGCCTGGGCTCTCTCTACTCTTTATCTTTCAATATCAGGTGACATATCGGTGCTGTTCTGTCTGTGTTTTCAATATTTAAATGCTTGCCCAGTATTTCTCTTCCGCTTTGTGCTATGTTTTTTTGTTTGTTTGTTTGTTTGTTTTTCTACCTATTTAAATATTGTCTATAGGAATTTGGAAGCGACTCAAGGCCTGAAGCAGAATATCCTTGACAAAAAGGAAGTTTACAGGAGGCCTGTAAAATGATTATTCTAATCCCACTATTAAAACAACAACATTAAAGAAAAAAAAGAAAACAACGTTATTTTCAGTCTATCTTGTTTCTGGGTTTGGTTTAGTGCTCTGGCCAGCATAAAATATATGTGGGAGCTGTTGCACTAGAGTTTTCAACTTCCTTGCTGTTATATTACTTCATTTTTAAAAAAACAAGCATTGAATCTCATCTTTGCCAATTTAAAGTGCATAATGGAAATACTAACCGATGGAACAAGTCTTATCCAGGGCAGTTTGGGAGCAAACTAAAGATAGGTGCCTGCTTCAAACAGAAGTTGAGATCACTACAATCATCGGCTGTAAAGCTTATCATTATAGTTGCACCTCCCTTAGTTTAAACAACGCTAGCAGTTAATGTTTTTCACTGTTGGCCTTGACATTTATGGACCTGCATTCTAATCTAAGAATAGCTGAGAAAAAGAGTAAGCTTCCTGTGACCAAGTTTAGTTTCTGTGATTCAGTAGAACTGTTTTGATGCTAATAAAAATACTGTAGATGTTGCTATTATTTCTATATTACAAAATTGTTGGTGTTGGCTCAGAAGTGTGTGAAACTATATTATTTCCTGTATGTAGAATATGCTATCATTTTCTTCCATCTGACTTGATATTTTTTCACAACTGGAATAGCTAAAATTAAAATGTAATTGAACATTTTTTTTAAAAAAAAAGTAAGGGTTGGGTATTTTAGAACTCTATCTATGGTGAACCCCAATTATTTAATTCATTGTCCTGGAGGCCCAATAACAGCTTTAAAAAAACTCTGTATCACTTTGCATCCTAGGATTTCCAACTAAGATTAAATAATTTGTTCATAACTATTTTTAAAAAATATATTTTATTGATATTTTACAGAGAGGAAGGGAGAGAGATAGAGAGCTAGAAAGGTCGACGAGAGAGAAACATCGACCAGGTGCCTCTTGCACACCCCCTACTGGGGATGTACATGCCCTTGATCGGAATCGAACCCGGGACCCTTAAGTCCGCAGACCAACGCTCTACCACTGAGCCAAACCGGCTTTGGCATAACTATTGGATAGTGTAAATGTTTAAAGAATTTATCATTTAAAATATGCTGTAAGAAAAGAAGCTACATTGTGGGAGATATCGGGAGTGAAAGTAAGCAAGGGAATTTCCAGAAATTTTCCATCTCTAAACATACAGACTGGCCCACTTAACAGTGTAGAAGAACAACTTTTATATTAATTCCTTGCATTGCATTAATATCATAAATTCATTAATAAGATGTCTATAAGGACAAATATGTATTGAGAAAAGAAAAACCCAAAAATGTATACTCTGTTAGAAAAAGCATTGGGAGATTATCAAGATTGGAAGTAACAATTTGAGATAATGGAATACTTTCTGAACATTATTATGACAGGAAACTTGCTTGTATTTTGATGGTATTTTTCTCCAGGGAAAAAGTAAGAAATGCTTTTCTGAATACATAATACATTGAAGAGCCTCTTCTAGTTACATATGTTTATATTGGATATAAGTTTTATTTTGTGGCTGCTCTGTGAGAGCTACAGGGAGAAAAACCCTCGAGACATCGAGCTAGCTAGGGCGTGTTTTCAAGTTCATTCAAAGTGAACTCTCCATCTGGAATCCGCTGTTGTTTCTTTTGTATCTTGCCTCAGGAAACAACACGATAAAATAAAACCACTCCCTTCCTGCAACTTCCATGAACTCTACAATCTCCCTGAACCCCAAGGCGTCAATGAACTCTATCTCCTTTCTCAGGTTACAGTAGTCCCCCTTTTCCTCCTTTAAATCATTCACCTTTTCACTTAAAAGAAGCACTTGGCAACCTCTCTTTGGCATGTCTGAATTGCCAGCATCGACACTCCTGCGCTCTGGGGCCATGATTAAGTAAAACAAGGATATGTGAGCACTGAGATTCCACAACAGCCAATCTGATCACCGGGGCGGCTACTGAGGGACAGTGGGCGGGAGCGTGCACCGCCTGGAGACGCTGGGCCGGGGATGAATCACTTCCAGATCAGATGAGAGGGATGATGGGAGATTTCTCCACTGCTCCGGGCGTGCAATTTCAAAGTTATGTGTTGTTTATTTCTGGAATTTTCCATGTTATATTTTCAGACCATGCTTGACCAAGTGTAACTGAAACCATGGAAAGCAAAGCCTCAGATAAGCACAAACGACTCTATAAAGAGACTTTCTCCATTCTTTATCAATTGAAAATAGTATTGCAAATTGCTAATGGTCATTTTATTACTGTAAAGGAACACCAAGTATTAACTTTTCTGAAAGCATTTTTTTTCCTGAATTTTAAACTATCAAGTAATGACTTGAATTTGGTCTCTCATTCCGGTATGGAGAAAATAAAATGAGACTAGAGAAAGGAAAGAGAAACCAGGAAAAGAAAAGGGCTTCGCAAACAAATTTGGCATTACTTTGGCCTTAGCATCCTTTTATTTTTTTAAAGTATATGTTTATTGATTTCAGAGAGGGAGAGGTAGAGATAGAAACATCAATGATGAGAAAGAATCACTGATTGGCTGCCTCCTAACGCCCCACACTAGGAATGGAGCACACCTGACTGGGAATTCACTGTGACCTGGTTCACAGGTCCACGCTCAACCACTGAGCCACACCGGCCAGGTTGTCTTCAGAAGCTTATGAAGATCTAGGAGGATGTTGATGGGTGTGACTGAAATAGTGAGAATCACTTTAAAGAATATTCATTAGACTGTAAAATACACCTGGAACTGTATGTAGTAAGTTTTGTGCATTTCAAAAAGAAAAAGGGAGAGAGAGAGAGAGAGAGAGAGAGAGAGAGAGAGAGAGAGAGAAAGGAAGAAAAAAGAAATTGCTGCCCTAGACGGTTTGGCTCAGTGGATAGAGCATTGGCCTGTGGACTGAGGGGTCCCAGGTTCAATTTCAGCCAAGGGCACATGCCTGGGTTGTGGGTTCAACCCCAGTGGGGGTGCAGGAGGCAGCTGATCAATGATTGTCTCTCATCATTGATGTTTCTATCTCTCTATCTCCCTTCCTCTCTGAAATCAATAAAGAAATATATATATTTTAAAAACAAAGAAATTGCTGCCTTAAAGTGGCTTATGTCTAGCTATCAGATGAAAGTGAAACCAGCTAGCAACACTAGCTATTGTAGCCCCCACTCTAAAGCCAAGCATCGTGTTAAGTATTAGGAAACCCAGTTAAGTAAGCAGTAATAGCTCAAATTTAATAAATAAGCACTAATATGCCAGTCCTTTGCTAACCACTTTTGATGGATTATCTCATTTAACCTTCACAACAATTGTACAACTAGGTTTTTCCAACGGGTAAAGTAAGACTTACAAAGGTTAAACTGGCCCAAAATAACTTGAAGGAATTGTAGTGGAGACAAGATTTGAACCAAAGTAATTTAACTTTGAACCATTTGATGTAACCATTATACTGCTTCCGAAAATTCTTGACTCCGAAGAACTCAGTTTTTGTGGAAGTGGTAACCCCTTGGATAGAAAATTAGAAGAGAATACACTGAGAACTATTAACATTGCTGCAGGACAGTGAGAGCCCACCAAGTCTGCAAGTCAGAGAAACTTCCCAGAGAAAGCCACATTGGTCTTGAAGGATGAACAGGACTTTTCAGAATTGGGGGCAGAGCACCCCAAGAGTGACAAAGTAAAAGCACTAAGGCCTGGAGTTATTAAGGTAAACATCTGGGAAAGGAAGGGTTTTATGTCAAACTTAGAGAAAATATGTAAAAGTAAAGTGCAATAGGAGATGCTTGGAGGTGGGCACATGCCAACGGCACATGGTATTCTCTCTATTTGGAATGCTGTTTCTGCCTTTCCAATTCTTTTTTTTAAAATTTAGTAAATCTTTATTGTTCCTTCCCCCCTCTCCCCTCCAATTCTTATTCATCTTCCATGACCAGACTCCTGTGAATTCCTCTGAAGCTTCCCAAGCTTACCTATATGGTCAGTGGTCAAATTACTTAATCTTCCTGAGTATGAGGAACTTCATCCTAACACCTGCTTCAAAGGCTAGTCATAAATATTAGGAGTAAGTGTATTTGTTACGTTTCCTGGCACACAGTAGGTGTTTAATATTTATGAGATGCAAAAAGCCAGGAATGGCTTGGGGTTTCGAAGGAGTTTGAATCTTATAGGGTTTTGAACTCAAGAGCCCATCTGTGAAGGCTTCTGAACCTCCTCACTGACATTTGCCTTAACTCATACCTACTTCTCTAGAAATCTTGAAGCTAAAAGAGGTCTTTTTGTTCAATATATTAACATTTCATGTGCCTTGAACATGTTTGTTAGTTGTCTCTCTTCCCCATACACCCTCAAGCTCCTACAAGGGCAGACGACCCTGTAGCTCTATTCTGTACACAGTTTTACACTCAGCAAAATGCTGGGCAAAGGGTGTGCAACTAATACTTAGTTGTCCAATGAGTAAACGATGGGTACTTTGTTACACCGATAAATAGTGTTCTCCTGGCCTCTCTTGGTGAGACTCTAGCTTTAAGTTCCCAGGACGTACATGTAAAATAGAGGAAGGCAGAGAATTTGCTTTCCATTCAAAAACGTGCAAAAGCTGCAAGGTGTCCTGAGAGGGATGACATTAACATGGAGCGCCATCAGGTGGTTGCCCGTTAGACAATGCCTTTTCCGAATTCGTGAATGCAAAAAGCCTAAAAAAATTAGACTCCTCGATATAACAAGGTTAAGAAAAATGAAATAACTACAGCAAAAAATAAAATAAAATAAAATAAAAAGAAACAATTTACTCCCCCCCTTACAAAAGCTTACAAAAAAAATGCCAATTGTGGGATTCCCCAGTGTCAAGTGAATTTATTCACAAGGCGGGGTATTTTTAACGTCCCTCAGAGACTTGGAGGGGAGCGAGGGTACCTGTCGAGACCACACAAGGGCCAGTGGACAGAAATATGTCCCTGGATCTCACTGCCGGGGAAGGAAGGGAAGGGTCCCGGTGGGATCCACGTGGACGGGCCCGATCGCACGCTCGGCCCTCGATTGGTCGAGCCTGCCCGGGCTGCGTGGGGGCGGGGCCGGGGGGCGGAAGCGCGCTCTTTCAAACAGGCAGTCCTGACGTCCACGCACTTCCGGCGTCGCGATGGCGGCTAACGCTACCACTAACCCGTCGCAGCTGCTGCCTCTAGGTAATGGTGGTCCTGCGGGGGACCGGGCGAGGAGCTGAGGCTTAGGATTGGGGCCGCGGGGCCGCGGGCCGAGGGTTAGGAAAACGCTTTCCCCTCGCGGCCTGTCTCCAGGCTCCTTGTCTCCGCGGCGCCAGGCCGCCCGCCCGCCCGCCCGCCCGCCCGCCCGCCCGCGCAGCGTGCAGGGACTTTAGGCCCGAACCACAGGCCCCGGGAAGGTCCGCGCCGGGCAGGGGCGTCGCCGGCCCTCCTCGTCTTTGGCAGCCCCACTCCTCAGCCTGGCGTTTAAAAGCTCCCCGGGTAACCCGGTCACTTCTCTGGCCGCTTATGGAGCGAAGCGCTGGGCTCTGGAGGGAGCCTAGACGGGGAGACTGGAAGATCGCCCTATTTGTCATTCATTCATTCATCCATCCATCCATCGAGCAGTTATGGAGCATCTGCGCACCCCCCCCCCCCTTTCACCACACTGTCGTGTGCAGAGGTTATGCATATCCTATATAATAAACAGAGGAACATGCTAATTAACTGTCAAGCCTTGAGGCATAAGGACCAGATCACAGGAGGGTGGGGCAGTGAATTACTAGCGGGCAGTGAAAAGCGACAGAAGGGGGCAGGGCAGCAAGCCATGGAAAGGGGAGAGAGGCGGGTGCGGGAGGAGCTACAGGGGGGTGGCAGAGAGCTACTGGCTCGTGCTCAGGGCTGTAAGTTCTTTGATGTCTCTGGATTTATTTTGTTCATCAGTGTATTTTGCTCATTAGATTCCACTTATGAATGAGATCATGTGGTACTTGTCTTTGACTGACCGACTTGGCTTAGCCTACTACTCCCCAGGTCCCTCCATGCATGACAAACTGAATACCCCGCATATGCCAGGCACTGTCCCCTGAGGACCCAGTGATAAGGAAGGACAACCTGTTTCTGCTTTCATGGGCTGAGAGTCTAGAGAGGAGTTTCTATGTTAAGCAGTCTATATAAAAGCTCCAGTGACCCGCAGACCATTGGACCACCCACCCGGTAGCTATGACAGGCACTGATCACCAGGGGGCAGATGCTCAACGCAGGAGCTGCTGAGCTGTGGTGACTTGGCAGCTGCAGTTCTCGGGTGCAAGAGGAGGGAGCCCGATTCTGGGGTGCATCACCTGAGAACCGCCCTCTCCCAATTTGGGACCCCTAGGGGTTGTTGGAGAGCTGGTTTCAGCCCAATCCCCGCAGGCCAGGCTGAGGGACCCCACCAGTGCACGAATCCGTGCATCAGGCCTCTAGTCTAATATAAAACCACAACATGATAAATTGCTACAAAATTGAGGTGATGCCGAAACCGGTTTGGCTCAGTGGTAGAGTGTCAGTCTGCAGACTGAAGGGTCCCAGGTTTGATTCTGGTCAAGGGCATGTACCTTGGTTACGGGCACATCCCCGGTAGGGGGTGTGCAAGAGGCAGCTGATCGATGATTCTCTCTCATCGACGTTTCTAGCTCTCTCTTTCTTCCTCTCTGTAAAATATCAATAAAATATATTTTTAAAAAAAGAAAATATTTTTAAAAAATTGAGGTGAGCGGAGAGCAGGGGAAACTTTAATGTAATGTAGTGATTGAACACAGATATATGGTATAAAACCTGAAGTTTTAGAATGAATACTTTCCCTGGTTTATCTTTCACCATATGCATGTAATAAGTGCCAATAGGCACCCAAATGTTTATTGTCGTAATGAGTTGGTAAATAATCTTTTTCTTCTCCCTTAAAAAATATGTAGAGCTTGTGGACAAGTGTATAGGATCAAGAATTCACATCGTGATGAAGAGTGATAAGGAAATTGTTGGCACGCTTCTGGGATTTGATGACTTTGTCAGTATCCTTTTAAAAGACAGTGGTGCTATGAGTTTTCCTTCAGAATTTAAGAATGGAAGTAAGAACTATAGACAATTTACTTACTGATAACTATAAGAAAAATCAATGCATTCTCAGGGAAGCTTAAATAATATTTTAAGTGGATATGTAACTGAAAGAAGATAAAGTTCCTAACAATCACAAGCTTTTTGAATTCAGGCAGAAAGCCAGAGCAATTTTCACCTCGTATATTATTTCCTTAACACAAATTTCAGATATGGTACTGGAAGATGTCACTGAGTTGTAAGTAGTGTTAAAAATTAAAGAATTGTTGGGGTGGGGGGGTTCCTCTTTAAGGCAATTTTAGTACTGTGGAGTCAGTAAAATGATGTATGAGAAAACATTGCCAGTTGGAATTACTACTAGAAATTTTATCTACTGACACAATGCTAGTAAATTTGGATCTGAGGGTTGTTACCTAATGAAATGTTACTAAATTGCTAGGAAATTAGTGGAGACTAATTTAGTGGAAACTATATTTAAGATAAAAGATACTAAAATAGAGCTCAGGTCAAATCAAGGAGTTGATAGAGCATTTAATGTAATTTATAATATAAAATGTAATGATGACGCAACATAAAGATCGTAACCAGTATCTGCTTTCAAAATTGAAATGACTGTGGATTGGCTTAATGGATAGGAATCATTAGTAAACAATAGTAAAAGAGTGAAGATAGGAAACCTTTTATTTCACATTTGATCTCCTTGGCAAGTTTCAGCTGCTTTACGAAGATCAGCCCCAGTCGATGTGGGCCTCGGGCCGGTCAGTCCACGGTGTTGCCTTTGGGGGAGATGGCACATCATCCAGGAGCTAACTGTGTCTCTGAAAACGGTCGATACAGTTGTCTGACCTCATGCTCATTTACATGCAATAATAACTTTCTTAGGGGTCAAACTGTTGGTTTTGATTATCTGATTTTCTTGACTCTGTTTTTTTCAATCTATTCGTGTAGTGAAATCACACCAGAAGGAAGAAGGATCACTAAATTAGACCAGATTTTGCTAAATGGGAATAATATAACAATGGTAAGACAGTAAAGCTGTTTTATTTCGGTGTTAGACCATTTCTGTGGGGAAGGGAGTACAGAGCTCCCTTGCTTGACCACGTGTTCACGGCCCCGTGGTGCTTTAGATGGGATGGGATGCTCCGAAGCTGAGCTATTGATGACGTTGGGCATGAAGAGAATTTGCTTGTACTTTTTAATAATGTGTGTTACTTCTCCATGTGTCCTTGGGACCTGTCATTGTGGCAGTCTCCCTTCCTAGCCATGGAAGAGCATTTTCTTGTTTATTGGCAAAGCTGTCACCATTTAATTGGTATCAGATTCTGACTTGCACAAGTAACATTCTTCTAAAACCCTGGGAGGCGCTGGGTTATCGCGCAAGGATGTCTCTCAATGTTTCCGCTAAGTTGAACTAATTGAGTCAATGGTGATGGAAACAAGGGATGGAGAAACCCCTGAGGGGTGACGTCTCCTGGAGCTTCCTGCAGTGCACAGGATTCCCAAGGCGGCAGCTCCAGGGTAGAGTGGGAGATGTGATGGGAAAACAATGATCTGGAAACCACAGAGGAAGCATTTTCAGCATAGCCCTGAATGTTTTAAGTAGCAAATGAATGTATAGTTGTAATTAAATAAAGCATTTGGTTCATCTGCAAAAAAAAATAAAAATAAAAATAAATAATGTGTGTTACTAAGGATTGTTGTTGAGGCACCCAGTATTAACCGCTGGTGGTGGACTTGTGAGGGGGCCATGGAGAAATGGGAGTGAGGGGGGGCAGAGGCGGATGGCCTTGGTCGAGGAGGGCTCTCAGCAGGTGTTTTTACATGCCGGTAGTGGTGGTGTTACTAACTTTCCCCTCCTTTGCAGCTGGTTCCTGGAGGAGAAGGACCTGAAGTATGAATGGATTTCCTTGACCTACATTAGATTCTGTTTTGTCTTATAATGACAACACATTATAATTTTTTTTAACCTTTCACTGTCTGGATTCTGTGAAGCCAAGTTTCCCGTTAAAGGGGAAAGCTTTGAGGAGGCATTGTAAATGCCATTTTTTAAGTTAATCATGTTTATCTTGGGGGGAAAAAGAACACTGAAGACTAAAATAAAGATGGTTTTGGTTAATTGTCATTTATTTATTATACTGCAATAGCCATTGGAACAAAGTTTGTGGTTATTTTGTCAGTTGTCTCTTGTCATTTTACGTCTGTTTTCTTATTTACATGACCACTTGGTTCTCAAAAATTGTTCCCAACAAAATGGTGAATTTTGGATTTTGAACAGGTACATTTAAACTGATATTATTCAGTTTAGTTCATATTGTGATGCTTTGAAATTAGGATTTTTCTACTGCACTCAAGTTGTAGTAACTTCTCCTAAAAACAACAAGCAAAATAGACAGGTAATCTGTGCGCATTGTAGAAATGCAGACAAATGAAAAGGAAAACATACTTTGCTATCCTCTTAGACTTTTTCAGTACATATTTTATATTTACAAAAACTTGTTCGCCCTGATTATGCTGTTTTGTGGCCTCCATTAAAGATTTTTTTAAAATTTAAGTGTCTTTCCATGTCACATTTCAGCAACATTAATGTGTGCACAGTATTTCATTAAGTGGGTTTACCATAGTTTATTTGCCTTTTCTTATTATTGGCCACAGTAGTCTAAATCTTTATACATTTTTATTTTTCTTAGAAGAAATTCAGAAGTGTGTACTGTCAAAAGGTATAGATTGTTATGTTGCTAACAAAATATTTTCAGCAATTTTTCATGCATTGTATGCCACCATTGTCTATGTTCTCTCTTTGTCATTGTGATAGGCAAAACTTGGTATGTTTAAAATTTTCTTTACTAATTTTGTATTTTGTGGATTATGTCTATGAGGCTTTTGCTATTGAGATGCTTGTCTTGTTTCTTACTAATTTGTAAGAATTCTTAAGAGTTCCTCTTAGTCATGTATTTTGCAGGTAAATTCCCCAGTTTGTAGTTTGCCTGTTAGGGGTACATTTTTTGACAAATAAAAAAATATTTTATGTAGTCGTATGTTGGTCTTGTTCTTTATGGCTTTTGTCTATGGTATAATGATTAGAAAGACCTCCTTTGCTGAAATGTTTTCTTGGTACTTTATATTTTCTTTGATTAAGTCTTGAGTCCATCTTCAGTTTTAATGCTTCCACATGAGAAAAAGACCAACTTTATTTTCTAAAAGCAAAGCACTGATTTGTAGTATTTTAAATATATATATTTTATTGATTTTTTTTTACAGAGGGGAACGAAGAGAGATAGAGAGTTAGAAACATCGATGAGAGAGAAACATCGATCAGCTGCCTCCTACACACCCTCTACTGGGGATGTGCCCACAACCAAGGTACATGCCCTTGACCAAAATCGAACCTGGGACCTTTCAGTCCACAGGCTGACGCTCTATCCACTGAGCCAAACCAGTTTCAGCTGATTTGTGGTATTTTTATTTTATTTTATTTTATTTTCATGGTGTAAATACTCCTACCGTGGCTGATTTCACGCTGCCCAGGGTTTAACAGCTGGCTTGCAAACTTCCCCAAAGTTGAACGGTTGGTTCTCAGGAGCCACTGCTTCTGACCCTTGTTGGAGGAATGCTTTCCCTCCTGTTGCTTCTTTCCTTGTGGAGGGAGGGTAAGTGATGGAACTTATCCTCTTACCACCCTTTTACTCTCTATCCTCGGTCGTCATGCTCAGCTCTTTCTTTTTTCCTTCCAGAAGTTTGCTGCTTGCAGGGAGCACATGCTCTTGGTTCCAGCATGCTCTGGTGTCGGAGCAGCCTGACCTCACGTAGGGAGGCCTGCAGTTACCTTGTCTGTGGCCAGGTGTCCCAGTTGACTTCCGGGGTTCAGTAATAGGAAGTTCACTTGCCTACAGATAAAACTGTCTCTTAATCTAGTCTTCAAAAGTGATAAAGATGAGGGTATGGTTCTCCCATCTGCTTACACTTTTCCAAAATTCAGGTAGGTACTGTGACATAGGGGACTGCGTGAAGACATGAAGTCGGGGGTGTCCAGCAGGCCTGTGGTTTTGTGGTACATTTGAATAATTTGGGAGTTCCAGACTAACAAGGTAACTCCAGCTCATAGATATAAGCTACATCCTCTATCATCTGTCAATAAAAATGATATTTTGACCCCTGTCTACCATTTTGCCTTTTTTCTCAGTTGGTTTAGACCTCAATCTTGGAAGAGGGATGCTGACTATTGGTCCACCCAAGTCTCTGCTGTACTAATAATACAACTTCCTTTGTCTTCCCAGTGGCTTCCTGTCACCCAGAGCATCTGTCCTCCATGCCATTAGAGCATTCCAGTGATTCTGTCTTTCAATCTTTCAGTAACTTACCCTCTGTACAACAACAGCCCAAGTTCCTTGAGACCATGAGGGAGGGATACCTGTTGACCTTGACAACCACATCTAGATCTTGCCTTAGTAACAGAATTTGTAATGCTGACTGTTTGGACTTTTGGCTTTACTCATGTTGGGCCCCTGTGGGAATGCCCTTGACTTTAAACATTATTTGATTTCTCTTCAAGCGTAACTTCCTCCAAAAAGTCCTATAAGACCCCCCACCCTTCCACCACTTCTCAGTGCTTATACGTGATAGTTGGTCTTGAAGACTTCAAAAGTGATGCCGAATTATACTGCCTTGAACAGTATCCTCAAACAGTTCGTGCCATGCAAAGTCCTGTTTCAGGGGAAACAGACCCTGTTGCACCCTTGGATCAGAAACTGTAGAGTTTGGCTGCCACTTACACAACCAGCGCTGCCATCATCTGAATATCTTAAACATTTTTTTTTTTTTAGATATCATAAAGTGACATTAAGAATATTCAAGGATCTTGTTGAATTTTTGTGAACTACGCACTTTTAATTACAACCAATGAATTAATGATTTAATTGATACAAATGTAGAAATGAGCAAAGAAAGACCCGGATATGGACCAATGGTAAAGACTGGTGGTGAATGAGTCATAGATGAAAATATATATCTAAAACTGAGGTCCAATGTGGAACTTCATTAGTCTATTTCCTCTATTGAAGCTCTACAGAGAGATGCTAGGAATAAGTAGATCATATATATATAATATATTTTATTGATTTTTTACAGAGAGGAAGGGAGCAGGATAGAGAGTTAGAAACATTGATGAGAGAGAGACATCGATCAGCTGCCTCCTGCACATCTACTGGGAATGTGCCTGCAACCAAGGTACATGCCTTTGACCGGAATTGAACCTGGGACCCCTCAGTCCACAGGCCGACGCTCTATCCACTGAGCCAAACCAGTTTTGGCCAGATCATATTCTTATTGACTTTATAAATGAAGATTTGTTATTAATGGGTTAATTATAGAACTTTTAAATATAAATGTATAAAGGACAGTGAAGCATTCTTCAACTAAGAGTGTATGTGATGAGGTAAGAAATACATCTTGAAAACCCTTATGCTCATTAAGTAGTAAATGGATACAGGCTTCACCTCTTTGACTAAGGTCGTAAAGATCCTGATTAGGAATTTTATTCTGGGTCAGCCTCAAGATTGAGTCCCACCCACTGACACCTGAGGTGTATAGCACTTAGCCCAGCCACATCGCCTGGCCTGTGCTCTGTCTCCTCCAGTCGTGAGGAGTGTGAGGTCAGCAGGCATGAGGCTGGAGCGGAGAATGGTCGGAAAACAATCTACTTTATCCGAGGTGTTG
This sequence comes from Vespertilio murinus, assembly GCA_963924515.1. Taxonomy (NCBI): domain Eukaryota; kingdom Metazoa; phylum Chordata; class Mammalia; order Chiroptera; family Vespertilionidae; genus Vespertilio; species Vespertilio murinus. The sequence continues at coordinate 5,865,779 of OZ004712.1, forward strand.
CTGGCTGGATCTTTGATTACTTGGACATTTTATTCTAGAGTTTAAAGAAAAATCATGTATGACATCAGCTGGTCGCCAGAGGGCGCTGTGGAACAGGCAGCTAGTTGCTAAGCCAAGGCTTTTAGTTTTCCTCAGAACTTTGTTGGAATTCAGAAGGATGGTGACCTCTGGCTGACCAGAGAGCTGGGCCCCAGCACTCAGAGGCTCCTCCCCTGTCCTTTCTGTGTACGTTCTGCCCACCACAGGAACACGGTAGGAACTGTTTCCAGGATGCAGCCTTGAGAGTAAGGTGTTGAGACCATCTGGACAGAAGTTTCTGAGCTCAGGTAAGGCCTCTCTATACATATTGAGATTCAGGCCGGTGGGTGTGGATCTGTTTGTTTTGAGGTTGCCCAAGACAAGCCTCGTAAGTTACTTCTCTGGTTTATTAAGCCCGCCACCTACTAACCTGCAGTGCTCTGCCTCTTTCTTCAGTCTCTCTCTCCCCCATATATGGGGCCAGTTTCAAATTTCACCCGGCAGGCCCAAGGTTTAATTTTTTAAAAATTTTTTAAGTTTATCTTTATTGTTGAAAGTAGTAGATGTTCCCTTTGTTTTTTGTTTGTTTGTTTTTCCCCTATTGGCCCCCTCCTTGCCACACCCACCCTTCCCAAGAGCAATTGGTTTGTTTGTTTGTTTTGTTTTTGTGTTTTTGTAATCCTCACTGAGGATATTTTCCCATTGATTTTTTTTTTAAATATATTTTATTGATTTTTTACAGAGAGGAAGAGAGAGGGACAGAGAGAAACATCGATGAGAGAGAATCATCGACCAGTTGCCTCTTGCACACCCCCTACTGGGGATGTGCCCGCAACCAAGGTACATGCCCTTGACCGGAATCGAACCCGGGACCCTTCAGTCCGTAGTCCAACGCTCTACCACTGAGCCAAACCGGTTCTGGCCCCATTGATTTTAGAGAGAGTGGAAGAGAGAGGGAAAGACAAAGAGAAACATCGATGTGAGAGAAACACATCCATTGGTTGCCTCCTCTGGGGAGGAGCCTTCAACCCAAGTATGTGCCCTTGACCTTAATCAAACCTGGGACCCTTAATGTGCAGGCTCACGTGCTAGGCACTGAGCCAAACCTTTCAGTGGTTCCCAAACTTGTCCGAAAATTGGAATCAATGGAGCTTTGACAACCACTAATGCCTTTGTTCCACCCCAGAGACTGGGATGCACTAGTAATTGGTCTGGGGTGTGGCCTGGGGCCTTGGAAATTTTAACAGATCCCTAAATTATTCAGTTATTTAACCACTCAGTGGTTCTCAAACTTGGCTAGATAACTGAATAATTTAGGGATCCATTAAAATTTCCAAAGCCCCAGGCCACCCCCCAGACCAATTACTAGTGCATCACAATCTCTAGGGTGGAACAAAGGCATTAGTGGTTGTCAAAGCTCCATTGATTTCAAGGTGCGGACAAGTTTGGGCCAAGGTTTAATTTTGAACCAACAATCCTGCATTTGAATTCAGATTTCTGGTCTTCTACTCTATTATACTCACTATTGGATCACACCACAGAGCAGGTAAAGGGTTCAAAATTATTTTATTTAACACTTTTTAAAAAATTAATTTTTTATTGTTGAAAGTATTACATATTCCTGTTTTGTTTTGTTTTTCCCATTGACCCCCTCCAGCTCGTCCTGCTCCCACCCGGGCCCTCACTGCCCCAGTGCCTGTGGCCATGGGCCGTGCATACATGCACACAGGTTCTTGGTTGATTACTTCCCACCCGCACACCCTCCCCTGCCTTCCCTCTGAGGTTCCCCACTCTGTCCCATGCTTCTATGTCTCTGGGTCCGCTCGGTTCATCGATTTATTTTGTTCATTAGATTCCACATATGAGGGAGATCGTGTGATACTTGTCTTTCTCTGACTGATTTATTTCACTTAGCATGATACCCTCCAGGTGCCTCCATGCTGTCTCAAATGGTAAAGGATTCTTCTTCTTTTTTACTGCTGCATAGTACTCTATGGTATAAATGTACCACAGCTTTTTTATCCACTCATCTGCTGATGGGCACTTGGGCTGTTTCCAGATCTAAGCTATTTGTAAATTGTGCTGCTATGAACATAGAGGTGCATACATTCTTTCTGATTGGTGTTTCAGTTTCCTTAGAATATGTTCCTAGAAGTGGGATCACTGGGTCAAGTGGCAGTTGCATATTTAATACTGTTTTCCATAATGGCTACACCAGCCTGCATTCCCACCAACAGTGTACTAGGGTTACCTTTTCTCCACATTCTCGCCTGACACTACTTGTCATTTGTTGATTTGTTGGTGGCAGCCATTTTGACAGATGTGAGGTGATACCTCGTCATTTTAATTTGCATCTCTCTGATCAGTGACTTTGAACATTTTTTCCTATGTCTCTTGGCCATCTCTATGTCCTCTTTGGAGAAGGGTCTATTTAGGTCCTTAGCCCATTTTTTAATTGGGTTGTCTTTGTTAAGTTGTATGAGTTCCTTATATATTTTGGATATTAACCCCTTATCAGATGTATCATTGCCAAATATGTTCTCTCATACAGTGTGCTCCCTTTTAGTTTTGTTAATGGTTTTCTTTTGCTGTGCAGAAGCTTTTTATTTTGATGTAGTTCTATTTATTTTCTCCTCAGTCTCCATTGCCCTAGGACAGTGTTTCCCAAACTTCTCTCATGATGAGAATCACCTGGTGGAGTTGTTAAACTACAGATTCTAAGCTCTAAGCTTAGAACACTAGTTAAGTATACAATTTTACCTATATGTTCCCAAAAATTCTAGTTTAGCACTTCTTAGTTGGGATTCAGGAATCTGTATTTTAACAACTCCACCAGGTGATTCTCATCATGAGAGAAGTTTGGGAAACACTGCCCTAGGAGATGTATCCTTAATCAAGAGATAGCTGGGCCAAAACCGGTTTGGCTCAGTGGATAGAGCATCGGTCTGCAGACTGAAGGGTCCCAGGTTCGATTCCGGTCAAGGGCATGTACACTGGTTGTGGACACATCCCCAGTAGGAGGTGTGCAGGAGGCAGCTGGTCGATGTTTCTCTCTCATCGACGTTTATAGCTCTCTATCCCTCTCCCTTCCTCTCTGTGGAAAATCAATAAAATATATATTTAAAAAAAAGAGAGATAGCTGGGATTTTGCTACAGACTAATAAAATTGACTTGAATTGCCCTGAAGCAATTGTCCTCTGGTGTGGCTAGAGTTGTTTTTCCACAGGGTGGGTAATTGTGCCTGGATGCTAATTCTTATTTCTTCTGGCAATGGACCTCAGGAACTCCACATTGTGGGACTAGGTGTTTACCAATAGGGGGGTCAGCTGTCTCTCCCTGGGCAAAGCTGCTTGTATGGCTAATGCCTGCATGAGAAAGATGTCCTCCCCAGCGGGAGGGGATGTCTCAGCACAGGAAACCAGGGTGTCTGCCTTCTGAGCTCTTAATTCTAGAACCTCCAATCCTGGCAGCTGCTCACTGAGCTCCAGTCCACTCTGCCCTCCCTCTGCCAGAGCATGAAGTAGGCAGCTTCACGGGGAATTCTGTGCATTGGCCCTCAGGAGGGTACCTGGATTTCCCGCCGTCTCTCCCCGGCAGGCAGCAGCTCCACTACTTTTCACGCCAGTTGCTATGTGTGTACCCTTCTCAATTCTGGTGCTCTCTGCTGGGGGGCCCAGCTTGGGGTTTAGACATCAGATTTCTCAATGGGAATCCCCCACAGCTGAGATATCTCTCTGGAACATCAGTTGCTGTCTGTGGGCACCCTGCCAGCCCTTTCACCCCTCCTGCCAGTCTATGTGGTCTCTGATAGATCCTCCCTTTCTCCAATTGATGGACAGATGTAAACCCCACCTGTGGCTAGACATACCTGAGCTCTGAACCACCAATCAGCACCTGCTAAATGCCCTAAGTCCCGCCTCTTATCCTTAAAGGTACTGCCAGGGGCGCACGCTCTCTTCCTCTTTCTCTCTGGAAGCAGCCGGCGGAGGTACCCTCTCTCCAATAAAAGCCTGTGTCCTGACCTCCCAGTCTCCGCTACCTTCTTTAATTAATCTATCAGTCTCCACTTTCAGTCCTTGGGTATAAGGGTTCTCTGCAGTGAGTCTTCCGTTGATTATTCAGGATCTTTTTCTGTATTTTAGTTGTAATTCCAGTTTGTTCCTGGGAGCATGTCCATGCAGCATCTACTTACTCTGCCGCCATTTTTAATCTCCTATGCTGCTTAAAAAAAAAATATATATATATATAATATATATATATATATATATGTATATATATATATATATATTATTGATTTTTTTTACAGAGAGGAAGAGAGAGGGATAGAGAGTCAGAAACATCTATGAGAGAGAGAGTCATCAATCAGCTGCCTCTTGCATATGTGCCTGCAACCAAGGTACATGCCCTTGACCGGAATCGAACCTGGGTCCCATCAGTCTGCAGGCCGAAGCTCTATCCACTGAGCCAAACTGGTCTTGGCATCCTATGCTGCTTTTTGAAAAAGGAGCTCTTTTCATATTTTTAATACAAGGTGCCTTTTCATTGTCTAAGTGTAATGTGAATGGAAACATGGGCTCTTCCAGTATACTTTCAGTCAGAAAGTGCTCAATAAATAAATAGTGATTATTACTGTTATTTATATTTTATTTTATTTTTTTATTTTTTTTTACAGAGAGGAAAGGAGAGGGATAGAGAGCTAGAAACATTGATGAGAGAGAAACACCAACCAGCTGCCTCCTGCACACCCCTCACTGGGGATGTGCCTGCAACTAATGTACATGCCCTTGACCGGAATCGAACCTGGTACCCTTCAGTCTGCAGGCCGACGCTCTATCCACTGAGCCAAACCGGTTCGGGCTATTACTGTTATTTAAAGAGCCTCTAGATCAGCTTACTTTTATGTTTTTTCTAGGACAGCAATTCAATTTCAACAATTCCAGCAACCTGTCACTTAGTCCACATTACCCCCCCCCCCCCAAGAACTGAGCCCTTAGTCATCTTGGAATCTTTTGTCACAAAACACATACTAGGACCCTGGGGCTCCAGTGATATTTGTTGAATTAAGTGGCAACCATAGAGTAGGAAGTTAGCTCTTGTCCCATAATTGCTGCCCTTGGGAGCTGGGCCCCATTAACACTTCCTCCTGGCAGCCCGTTATTTGTCGCTGGTTTTAGCCAGCTTCAAGGCCAGTGTCTCAGGAGGGTAGTGAGAACTGGGAAGCACCTTATTTTTCCCTCTACCGAGTCACCTGGAGAGCATCTCTTGGTGATGGCAGCTGGAAGTGTGACATTTAATTAGGGGAGAAAGTCGAGCCAGGCTAGAGGCAGCCTGTGCCAACATGAGGGTGAGGAAGGGCTCAGCGGGCAATGTGGCCCCGGTTTCACACCCCGCAGGTGGCGACTGCAGGAGCTTGAGGAATGGCACCCGCAGATGAGTCACACGGACACTTACTTTCTTCTGCCTGACATTTATTTAGGAAAGTAGATCGTGCGCTCCCGAGAGGTGAGGCCCTCGACCAACGAAGCCTGGCCTGCTCGCTCAGCGGCGGGTGGTTGAGGATGGCCCCGGGCGTGACTGAGTGAGCTCTCTGCCTCTCACTCACAGGGCCTGGGGGCTGAGTTGGACCAGAGCTTTACAGATGAGTGACCTTGACCCAGGGACTCGGGAGCTGCGCAGAACCAGTGCTTAGATCACCGGGACCTGGTTCACAGCTCTTGGCCGTGCCATTTTGCATTCCTGGCGGAGTGGTGATGGCTGGGTTTTCCTGGATAAAATTACTGGCTCTGTCCCAGAAGCTGATTGGAATCACCTGCACAGTTTGATTCCCGTCAGGGCACATGCCTGGGTGTGGGCGCAATCCCCAGTGTGGGGTGTGCAGCAGGCAGCCGAGCAATGATGCTCTCTCATCATTGATGTTTCTATCTCTTCCTTCCTTTCTGAAATCAACACACACACACACACACACACACACACACACACACACACACACATTAAAAAAAAAAAAATCACCCGCACTTCCCCATGAGCATCCTGGAGATGTGTTTTCCCAGTTGATTTCCCGTGTGGGCACAGTGCTGTTGGAATGATGCCTCACCTGCTTCTGGGCCCCTCACACCTTGGAAAAGGCTGACCATCAGCAGCAGGAGCCACAGGGCCCAGGAGGAGGCGCTTAGATGGGACAGGAGCCTGAGAGGAAGCATGGCCCTCACTGGTATGGCTCAGTGGATGGGGCATCAGCCTGCACTGATGGGTCCTGGGTTCAGTTCCAGTCAGGGGCTTATACCTTGGTTGCAGGTTTCCCGGCCTTGATTGGGGTGAGAGCAGGAGGCAGCCAATCGATATGTTTCTCTCACATTGGTATTTCTGTCTCTCCCGCTCCCTTCTACTCTCTGAAAATCAATGGGAAAATATCCTTGGGTGGGGATTAACAACAACAAAAAGGTAAAATAAAAGAAGCATGGTGGGAGGGGGGCGGGGTGGTTTCTGGTTTCTGATACTTGCTCTTCTCACTAATGTGCTCTGGGAGAAGTTTCCTAACTCTAAGCCTAGTGCCCTTCTCTGTCGGTAGGAATGATGAAGTATTTCTGGGTTGAGTGAGAATCAAATGAGATGATGTACATGGTAAATGCAGAGAGAACATGACACATGAAATCCGAGAGCACCCCGTGCTGGTTGTGCAGGAGGCACCCTCAGGTCACACACAGGTTCCTCCCGGGTCTCTAGCCCTGCAGGTTGCATGTTTCAATGACAAAGGTCAAAGTTAGTGTTTTGTTGTTGTTAAGGAAAAAAGGGCAGTGTTTCACACAATTTAACGTTCCAGTCACCCAATGGCTGGATCCAGGCGTCCTAATGATGTCAGCAGTTGGTCCCCTCGGCCTAGCTCTGCTCTCATTGTCTGACCGGTCTCAGGCCAGCTCTCCCCAATGGCGGTGAGCGCGGGGGTGCAGTCCCCATGCGGATGAGAGAAGGCCATGCAGAAACAGCGCTGATAGAAGTGCTGGTGGGACTGTTTTTGTAGGGGACCCTGGGAACCTGGTTTTTGCCGTCTCTTGCTAAGTGGCTCCCAGGGGAAAGAAAGGAGAATAAATAGCTTTTATTGCTTGGACACAGTAGTGGAAACTGCTGGTGGTTCCCCATTTTCACTCTCTCCTTACATGGCTGCTCAGCTAAAGACTACATTTCTGCGTCTCCCTTTCAGCAAAATGGGGTCATGCAAGAATCACCTACTCACATTATGGAGGGTAATCTCCCTTGATTAAAGCCAACCGATTGTGGCTATTAACCACAGCTTTGAAACACTTCACAGCAACACCTGGATTTGTGTTTCATTAAATAACTGGGTACTATAGCCTAGCCAAGTTGACACACAAAACTAACAATCACACCCCCTTATACAGACGAGGAAACTGAGGCAGAGAGTTGAGAATGCCCGAGGTGTGGGCTGGGATGTGACAGACTCAGATTCCAACCCACAGTGCCCTTCACCACTGCCCTGCTCTACAGCCTAACCCAGGGGTGGGCAAACTTTTTGACTCGAGGGCCACAATGGGTTCTTAAACTGGACCGGAGGGCCGGAAAAAAAGCATGGATGGAGTGTTTGTGTGAACTAATATAAATTCAAAGTAAACATCATTACATAAAAGGGTGCGCTCTTTTTTTTTTTTTTTAATTCGATAGTTTTATTCACTGGATCCGGCCCGCGGGCCATAGTTTGCCCAGCTCTGGTCTAACCTGCTACACTTCCCTCAGTACAGGTGAGGCTAACGAGGCCTGCCCTTCTCTCCTTGGGATTGCTGTACTTAGCTTTGTGCTTTTGTTATGTCCCACTGCACGTGGGATTTGGGGAGGCTCTGGGAAGTCAACCAGACAGCTCCCACAAGAGCACTTGGAAGAACATGAAGGGAAAGAAGAGACCCAAGGTGGCCGCACCCCTCTGTGAGCCAGACACAGTGCCAGCATCTGCACATCCGTGTCTCACTGAACACCCAGAACATGCAAATCTTCCGTCACTTGAAGCTTGTTGCTCATATTAGTTTCCTTGATGCTTTCCCCCCCCCTTTTTATTGTCTAAAGTCTTAGATACGTCTCCTTTTTCCCTTGATACTTTTCACAGGGCCGGGAGTAGTGTAGACACCCAGTCAATGGAATGATTGCCCAGTGATGTAACGGGAAACCAAGGTGATCGCCGCCGGTAAGGGCTTCATGGGCGGGGCAGAGGGTTTTGTGTGGGACCCAGCACCTTTCAGGGAATGAAAGAATAATCCCAGCTCCTGCTGGTTGCCCTGGAGAGGGAGGGAGGAGTCTTCCCCAGACTCCCTGGGGAAATCATCTGCAGGTGAACTTGCTAAAATTACCCATTCCTTTTGTGCAGCACACTCCCCAGGCTGGAAAACAGCCTCTTTCGTCACCCGGACTCTGAAACCTGCTCCTCCCGGAGGCAGCGTCTCTCCACGTCCCGGGCACGGAGGTCCTGCCCTCCCGGCCCTGAAAGCGTCCCCGGGGGAGGCACGTGCGTGGGTGTCTGCCCTGTGGCCCCTTCCGCATCAGTCCCTCTTACAAACGCCAAGCAGTCAACACAGCCACCGGCCTGCAGAGGGTTTCATGGTAAATGTAGGCAGGGCTCGGATTTCGGTTAGTAAAAGGTTCCCTGGCAGACAATCCAGTCCATCTGCCCCTCCCCGCTGGGAGGACTGGTGCTTTCGGAAGTGCCCTGGACTTCTTTAAAACTGGGCTCAAGGGACATGCTCTTCCCGAGAGTGCGGAGCACTGCTCTCTGCGTGAGGAGCAAAGGGCAGGAGGGTTTGGAGTTGGCTTCACCCGGTCTGAGTCCGGAAGGTGTCACTTCCCGGCTACATGCGATGGAGCAAGCCTGCCTCTCCAGGTCCCAGTTTGCGCGTGTCTGTGCATATGACGGGCATATGTGCAATTGTGAGGCTATCACGCGTCTCGTAGGGCTGTGGTGAGCATTACCGGGAGACAGTATTTGTACAGAACCTGGCCTGAGTAAGGTGCTCAATGCACATTGGGTCCCTTCCTTCCCCGAACCCAAAACCCTGATGTAGAGGGACTATTTTCTAACCAACTGAGCTACCCGGCCAGGGCCGAATTGTATACTTTAAAGTGGTCCATTGTAGCTGAAAGTGGTTTGGCTCAATGGATAGAGCATTGGCTTACAGACTGAAAGGTCCCGGGTTCGATTCCGGTCAAGGGCACGTACCTTGGTTGCTGGCACATCCCCAGTAGGGGTGTGCAAGAGGCAGCTGATCGGTGATTCTTTCTCATTGATGTTTCTAACTCTCTATCCATCTCTCTTCCTCTCTGTAAAAATCAATAAAATATATTAAAATAAATAAAATAAATAAAATGGTCCATTGTATGTTATGTGAATTTCACTTCAATTAGCACCCCCCCCCCCAACATCTGGGAAGTTGTTAAAATATCTGAGGCCCCACCTTTCTCAGCCCCACATCAAGCTTTGCCTCTTAAGCATATTCATGTGTTACAAGGGATGCGAGGTGACTACCTGTCTCCGGGTGACTCATCATCATTTATTAAGCTACCTGGAGGCTTGAGAGCAGTGCATTTCGGGCAATTTGCTGATCCCGTTAGGCAGTCTTAATGCCAAGCCTTGTGGGTAGCAGAAATAGCATATGATTAGAGCAGAGGCAATTACCCTTAGAAAAGCACCGTTTCAAAAGCTCTTGTTCTGAGCCATGTGGCTAAGTGGAGACACATGAGGATGCTGCCTAGAGGAGCGAAAGTGAAGTTGTTTTAGGACGGAGAGGAAACCGAAACCCTGTTCCAGGAAGTTAATGCTTCGTCTGGGGTGTGATGGCGGGTTGGGGAGGGCTGTTGGCCATGGGGTGGTCGCAGGAGGCCTACTGTTGTATTAATTCCCCCTAAAGCTGCTTCGTTCTTTGTTGCCGTCTCTCTGGCGATAAGAAGGAGCTGTCCACACTTCCCATTTGTGTCCATCATAGAGGCCTCCTGGGCTCTAATTAGTGAGCAGGACAGCAGTGGCCCATTCTCAGGGGACCACTCAGGGTTTCTTTTTCTGTTCTAGGATCCCTTTCTGGGTGGGGCCTGGCTCGTCAGGAACATAAATCAGAGCAAAGCAAAGGGGGTCACCTCCCAGGTCCTTATTTGGAAGCAGATCCTGAACTGCACATTCTTACTAAGAAGGAATTCAGAGCATGTGGGGAGTGGGAACTTCTACTCTTCACTCTGAAGCCCTCAGACAGGATGTCAACACAAAACCCCCACTGAGTGCCTTCAGCTGGCATCGTCTCCACTTCCTACCCACCACCGTAAGCTCCAGTACGAGCCCTGGCTGCAGCACTGACTTCAAGGACAAGCCCCTTCACATTTCTGTGTCACACTTTCCGCATTGCTGGGTAGCTGTACCTAAACTCCATTGTTGTTGTGGAGACCAGAGGGAGTGGACGCGCCCTGGTCTCCGCTGGCATCGCCGCCTCTCCTGCTTCGACCTCCTGACCTCCCGGTTCCGTTAGGTTGCCACTGGGCTCCCCGCTGGTTGCTGGGGTTCGGCCCCTCCCCCTAACCCAGGGCTGTGACTCGTCCTGGGGTTTCCAGGCCGCAGCTCGGTAATCTGTTGTGACCCCAGCTCCGTTCCGAGTGAACGGCCTTCCAGGCAGGCGGGCAGAAAGTTCTTCAGAAGTTAACAAGTAGAATAAATGCACAGGATCCAAAACAAGCCTGTCATTTCCAGAATGCTGCAGATGTGATAAAGGGTGGGAGTTTGGCATGACACCGTGGTTGAGAACATGCGTGGGGCTGCTGAGTCAGAAAGACCTAGATTTGAGTTTGTATAACCTTGGAGAGGTAGCTTAAGCTCCCTGAACCTGCTTCCTGGTCTGTAAAGGGATTAATACCATACTGACCTCCCTGTGTCGTAGTGAGGACACGAGATGAGGTGGCTAACGTGTTACTATTACTGTAGGCCAGCATTTTATACAGAGAGGTCAATGGCGAACTTACTATGTTCCCCCATTTCACAGGAGGATAGAGAGGTGAGATAATCCTCAACGTCACACAGCTAGTAACTTGTGGAGTTGGGCTTTGCAAAATTTGGTTAACAAACGTTTTGCCTAAGTGATCAAGGGGAATGAAGTAATTCAGCTAATCATCTATGAGGTAAAGCTTGGAAACTTAGAGGGTCAGTGTCTAGGTCATAGATCATAGGTTAGCATAGAGGCGTCCTTGAGTCTTACCTAAATCCTTTGGGAAGCTTTATTTATTTACTAGTTGCCCAGTGCAAAAATTCGTGTACATTGAAAAGAAATTAATTAGAAGAAATATTTTATTATCATTATTCTCCCTTTCTTTGTAATAGAAGTGTCAACCAAATTCACTGTCGACAATGACAGATGGAAACCACACGCCTGCGATTGGTCCCAGTGAGGGCTTTACATGTGTCATGCATACGTGAGTCAACTTAGCCTTTTCTAGATATAGAACAAACTTGCCTAATTAGACCTCTTTCTGATTTAGCTAAACTTTCTCCAGCCCAGTGAAGCACCCCAACTTCTCTTTCAGTTAGTTGTCAGTAACTCAGCAGTAAATATCGACATGAAGCACATTATTATTGTAGATCACGCAGGGAGAACAAGGACTGAAATATTTAACTGCAGCAGTGTTTGACTGTATTCTGTGCAGTGAGAAAACCTGAAGTCATTTTTAAGATCCACCATTTCTTCTTTTCAGTTGGGTCAAGTTTCTAAGCTTTCTAAATCTACGTTTTCTGGCTAATGAAAAGAAAATAGGATTCCACCAAGTCTACCTACCTACCTACTCCAAGACTTCTGTGAGGATCAAATGAGATGAGGGATGGAAAATGCTTCACAGACATTTGGTTACAGTGTAAAGTGTTTGCACCTGGCTATAAAGCAAGGCGTGTTCCTGGGCTGCAGAAACTTCAAGGAGGCTAGTTGTTGCTAGGGAGACGAAGCCAGGTGTTGCTACTTGACGTCATTCCCCAGACGGAGGGAAGGACACAGCCTTTTATATAGATAGATTTTAGTAAGCTGTTTTCTGGGACAGGAAAGGGTGGGAACTTTCTTCACCTTCACGGCTTTCCAGTAGCATAGGGCTCAGGGAAAATTCAACATCGTCTGGTAAAACCTTCAGGATCCAAAGTCACTCAGTTGGTGACACTGTCACGGGATGTTGACGGGTGAGTCACATCTCAATGCACACTCTATTGAGCGCCCACTGGTGGGAACTGGGAGGGAGGTCGCCTACCCTTGATTCGACCCTAGGCCTGAAGAAGACAGGTAAGATGCTGAGGTCAGCCCAGCCTGCGTGTCTCTGACAGCTCCTCTCACCACCCGGGAGCTGAGCACACAGTCCCATTTTAAAAGTGCGAGTGGGCAAGGTGACAGGGAAATCTCAGTTTCCGGGGCTCGCCCCTTCCCACACAGGAGGACGGAAGAGAGGTTCTCAGCAGCGGTGTCTACAGCCTCTCACTCCAGGGGAGGGTGTGCGCATGCGTGCTAGGGAAAGGCCAGGGTTAGCCTGTGTACTGGAGGGACTGGGGTCGCGGGTGGTGGTGGTGGTGGTGGTTAGCAAACACTTTACCATTAATAAGTATTACGTTCATGTATTTTCCCAGTAGATACAGCCAAGAGTCACTTAGTAGGCCCAGGACATCTTGCCTCCTTCCACGCCCACCTTTGTATCTTTGCTAATGACGCCCACGTCAGGTTCGCAGGAGAACCAAGTCAAGGTTCAAGAACGGGAAATGTGTGCCGAGGGAGCTTCCTTTCCAAAAGGCCATTTGCCCGGAGTGAGATTTATTATTATTATAATTATTATAATTATTATTATTTACTACATGTCCATCGATGAGCAAGGAAAGAATAAAAAAGGATTTAAATTATTAAAAAAATTAATATAGCCATACAGACCCCGTTCTTTCCTTTTGCCTGCCCCGAAAAGATGGGTTGCATGGGGACACTGCCCCTGGGGACACCCGGTGGTGTGGGGGTTATAGGGTGTGTTCTCTCCTACAGGGAGACGGGTCCTCTGTAAAATGTTTGCTCAGCCTCTGCCCACCTCACAGGAAACAATGTCAAGCACAGGGGGCTGTGTCAGGCCCACAACGACCCTGTCCCAGTTAATCCTCTGGCTGGTCTCCAGTTTAACGGCGTGCTGGGCCCCGAGTGTGACCGGGAGGTTGGGTTCCCGGCCAGCCGAGACGTCCCTGCCACTCAGTCCAACCTCAGGTTTGCTGTGCATTGCACAGTTGTCTCCCTGCACAATCCCGCGTCTGGAAGCCTTTGGAATGCGGAGCGGTGTGGGTGGGGCATTGGACCTGGAAATTGTAGCCCCAGGCACAAGGCCCAGCTCCGCCCTAACTAACCGGCTGGCTGTGGGCAAGACCTAACGGGACAGAGGCTGGAACGTACCTCAGGCTGCCTTTGTGCTTCTGGCCCCACCTTGGGCGTCACCACCTTCCCACCGCATCCAGCCAGAGGAGGGATGGAGCCAAGGGCAGGCCTGTGGACAGGGGCCGGCGCTTTGGCTGCTGGTCAGAGCTGCCAGGACCGGCTGGCGCCTGCCCCCCTGCTTTCCTGCGGAGAACCAGACACCCTGGCTCCTCTGGCACCTCCGCCGCCCCTGCCTCCGCCCTGCGCAGAAAGGGTGGGCAGTCTCGGTGCCCACAGGGGGAGGTGCCCAGGGGGAGGAGGGGCATGGAGGAGGCTCTTTGGGGGGGGGGTACCAAACCTCCCTGGGGCAGTGGTGAACAGGGCTCCTCGGGAACACACAGCCTGGGAAGCAGTGACACTGGCTCCAAAGAGAGCAACTGAGAAGAAAACACAGGCAGGCCTCTCCTCCCGGCTCGCCAAACTCTCCAGTCCCCCGGGGACGAGGCGGCCAGCCGCGTGGGGAGGAGCGGGAAGGACGTGCTGGGCTTGGGCCCAGGTGAATCCAGTGGAGAAAGAAGAGAGAAATGTATCCCTCACTTCATGCCACACCCCTTCCTCTTCTCCCCCCCCCCCCCCCCCCCGCCCCAAACCCCTCCTAAAATCCCCGGACAACCTGTGCGCACGGATCCCTCCAAGGGCCCCGTCCACCCCCTTCCTGACCGCCACAGGTGTGGCCACCCTGCCTTCGCCCGCCCGGGATGGGCGCGCAGCCCCCCTGCAGCCTCCTCCTCCTCCTCCTCCTCCGCTAAGGAGGGACCAAGGAGGGACCGAGGAGGGACCGAGGAGGGACCGCGGCCCGAGAGGGTCAGAGGCGGGGCTGGGACGTGGGGCGCGTCGGTGCGCGGAGGGAGCAAGCCTCCCTCTGGCGGCTCCGGCTGCGGGTCCGCGGGGAGCCCCGGCGCACCTGGGCCGCCCGGCCCGCCGAGATGGGCTCCGTGTCCTCGGCGCTGGCGCGGTCCCGCAGCGCCGCCGTGCAGCCGGTCCCGCCGCCGCCCGCTGTGCCCGCAGATCGCGGGGAGCCCTGCGCGCCCCCCAAGACCCGGAGGCTCGGGTCCCGGCCGAGCCAGCCGCCCGCCCCGCCGGCAGCGCCGAGTCCCGGGGCGCGCGCCCGGCTCGCGAGCCCGGAGCTGTCCGCGGTGCTGACGCCCCGGCCCGACCTCCCGGGTGAGTCCCCGCACCCCGCACCCCGCACCCGCACCCGCGGGAGGGTCGCGGGGGGCTGATGCCTGGGGACCCGGGGGTTGGGGGTTTCTGGGGGGGGGAGCTTTTTACCTTAGGGGGAGAAATGACGGCTCTGTCTGCCACCGGGATTTTGCCCATGATTTCTTTTACGAGTGAAAACTCCTTTCTGGCCCCACCGGTGCGGCTCAGCGATTGAGCACCATCGAGCCATGAGCCAAGAGGCCACGGGTTCGATTCCGGTGCCCGGGTTGTGGGCTTAACCCCCGGTGGGGGCGTTCAGGAGGCAGCCCGCCGATGAGATTGCTCTCTTATTGATGTTTCTGCCCTCTCCCTCTCTAAAAAAAAAAGTCAATAATATCTATATTTTTTAAAACCTCATTTCTGGTTCAACAACGGGTATTTGGGAAGGACCCTCTGTCTTCCCCCGGGGCTTAGACAGCAGCAGGCAGGGCACCCCGGGGATGGGTCCCTCTCCCCAGCTTTCTCCCCGCCGGCACCCGGGAGGAGCCTTCCTTGTCGGGAAGGACGGGGGTAAAGGAGGCGCCCTTCCCGCCTCCTCTCAGGGGCCTGGCAAAGGGCCTGGAGTTTCCTGCTTGTCCAAGACACAGTGCCCCGAGCGAAGAAGGAAGTGGGTACCTGGGCTCGTCTTTTCTGGGGGAACGTGGTGTGTGTGGCTGGGGAGGCGTGTTTGGGACGGTAACGGAGAAGTGGAGACACAGCTGTGGCGTCAGAGGGTCCGGGACTCCACCTGCTGCGCTCACGGTGGAGCTCTCGGGCGGGAGACCCTGCTAGCTTCAGTGTTCTCTCCTGTGAGGCAGGGCTGACAGGCACCTGCCAGGCAGCTGGGGAACCTGGCCGCACGCAGTGCGTGTACAAGTGCTTTGACAATTCCTGAACTGTCAGGGGGGTTATGATTCTTTACCAGTGATGCTTTTCACTGGAGATTACATTCTTTGGAAAATTTTGGCTGATTTGAAAGGACTGATCAACATGAAAATAAAACTCTCATTATTTTATTTTTATTTTGTTTTTTTAAAAAAATATATTTTATTGATATTTTACAGAGAGGAAGGGAGAGAGATAGAGAGCTAGAAACGTCAATGAGAGAGAAACATTGACCAGCTGCCTCTTGCACACCCCCACCAGGGATGTGCCCACAACCAATGTACATGCTCTTGGCCAGAATCGAACCCGGGACCTTCCAGTTCGCAGGCGGACGCTCTATCCACTGAGCCGAACCGGTTTTGGCCTCTCATTATTTTAAGGATCAGCGGGTGGGTGGGTGAAGCGGTGACGCCTCCAGGGTCCTCAGCGCCCACAGCAGCTCCGTCTCCCAGTTGATTGAAACAGACACGAGCAGCCTTCTGCCGGCTTCGCCAGTGACAGGCCTGCTGATGGGAACAGAGATGTGACAGGCCCGGCAGCACCCCTCTGGCTTGGCGTCCCCTCCAGGAACTGAGTCCCCACCCCACTGCCCCTCCCCAGGGAGGCAAGCTGGTCTCAGCGTCCTCTGAAGGCCGACAAGTCTGAAGCCCTTCCCTTGGACTCTCTCCCCGGCAGTTACTGGAGTCATTTCGTCCAAAGGCGGCCCTCACTCCACCGAAGGCGGGACGTGAGGGTCAGGCTGGAGGCTCTGCGCCTGCTGGTGCTGTGGTTGACCAGAGGCCCCGAGCCATGGTCCTTTGGGGCTTTCGGGTCAGCCTGTCCCCTGGGAGGCAGCAGCATTCAAACATGCTGCCCTCTCTCTGCCGAAACCAGTTTGGCTCAGTGGATAGAGCGTCAGACTGCAGACTGAAAGGTCCCAGGTTCGATTCCGGTCAGGGGCATGTACCTTGGTTGCGGGCACATCTCCAGTAGGGGGTGTGCAGGAGGCAGCTGGTCGATGTTTCTCTCTCATCGATGTTTCTAACTCTTTATCCTTCTCTCTTCCTCTCTGCAAAAAATCAATAAAATATATTAATAAAAAAATAAAAATAAACATACTGCCCTCCTCCTGAGCCAGGGCCGGGGGGAGCAGGGCCCGGGTGGATGGTCGGGGCGAGCGCCGGCCGTGGCTGCTCGTGGGCCGCTGCAGACTCACTCAGGGGGGCAGTGGCCCCTCCGCCCCTCCCAGGCCACTCCCAGCACAGCTCACACTGGGCACAGCTCACACCGGGCACGGCTCACACCGGGCACAGCTCACACCGGGCACGGGCACGTCCTGTTCCTCCCCAGGACCCCGCCCTTGCCCTGCCCACGGGAAGAAGCTCTGCAGGGATCCCCACCCACCAGCCGCCTTGCTTCTGCTTTTCCATTCTGTCACTTTTTCCAGGCCCTTCCGCCCTCCCCGGGGAGAGGGGAGGCCGCCGTGCTCCCAGCAGGCCCCTCGCCAGCTGCCAGCCTTCTGCTTTGTTGTCTGCAGCCCTGGGGACCTGCTCTGTCCCGCGGCGTGGGGGCACAGGGCGGGTCAGTGCCCACGAGGAGGGCCCAGACCTCTGCCGCGCCCCACACCGATTCCCACGCTGCCCCGGAAGGGGGTGACGGACCTCAGGCACGTCCTATTTCCCCCTTTGAGCAGATTTCCTAAAAAACAATTGCTTTCTAATGGCCTCCCTGTACATACAACCTTGCAAGGGACTGCCTCCAGCTGCCCCCTGCTGCCCCCAGCTGCCCACTTCTGGCCCCTGCTGCCCCCTGCTGCCCCCTGCTGCCCCCTGCTGCCTCCAGCTGCCCCCAGCTGCCTCCAGCTGCCCCCTGCTGCCCCCTGCTGCCTCCAGCTGCCTCCAGCTGCCTCCAGCTGCCCCCTGCTGCCTCCAGCTGCCTCCAGCTGCCCCCTGCTGCCCCCTGCTGCCTCCAGCTGCCCCCTGCTGCCCCCTGCTGCCCCCTGCTGCCTCCAGCTGCCCCCTGCTGCCCCCAGCTGCCTCCAGCTGCCCCCTGCTGCCTCCAGCTGCCCCCTGCTGCCCCCTGCTGCCTCCTGCTGCCCCCTGCTGCCCCCTGCTGCCCCCTGCTGCCTCCAGCTGCCCCCTGCTGCCTCCAGCTGCCCCCTGCTGCCCCTTGCTGCCTCCAGCAGCCCCCAGCTGCCCTCTGCTGCCTCCAGCTGCCCCCTGCTGCCCCCAGAGCTGCCCCCTGCTGCCCCTACACGCATGCTTTTAAACCCTGTTTTTTTTGTTTTTTTAAAAATAAATCTTTATTACTCAGATTATTACAATTGTTTCTCCTTTTTCTCCCCCAAAGCTCCCTACCACCCAGTTCCCTCCTGTTTTGTTATTTTAGCTATTTAAAAATCTCAAGTTGCATAAAATACATTTATTTATTTATTTTGCAGGCAATAGACATTAATATTTCGAGAAAAAAGGGGTTTTAAATATAATAACATTAACAAAATTATACCAACACAGAATGATATCGCAAAAGTTGTAGGCAATATTAAAAAATCTACAAATAACAGGATTACTTCTATTCTAAAATATCCCCCCCCCCTCTGGCTCTATTTTTGTTCATCAGTTTATGGTGTTTACTATATTCCACAAATGAGTGAGACCATGTGATATTCATCTTTCTCTGACTGCTTACTGGTATTTCGTTTAGCTTGATGCTCTCCAGTTCCATCCAGGCTGTTGCAAAGGGTAAGAACTCCTTTTTTACTGCAGCGTAGTATTCCACGGTGTGGATGTACCACAGTGTTCTAATCCACTCATCTGCTGATGGGCACTTAGGCTGTTTCCAAATCTTAGCTATGGTGAATGGTGCTGCTATGAACATAGAGATGCATACATTCTTTCTGATTTCTTAGGATAAATACATTCATTTAGAATGTTACTTTTTTCCACTCTTAATTTTTTTTATTTTATTGATATTTTACAGAGAGGAAGGGAGAGAGAGAGAGAGCTAGAAACATCAACGAGAGAGAGATATCGACCAACTGCCTCTTGCATACCCCCTACTGGGGATGTGCCCGCAACCAATGTACATGCCCTTGACCAGAATCGAACCTGGGACCTTTCAGTCCGCAGACTGATGCTCTACCACTGAGCCAAACTGGTTTCGCCCACTCTTAATTTTTTTAAATGATAATGAAAGTTTTATTTATTAATTTTTGTTTTAAATATATTTTATTGATTTTTCATAGAGAGGAAGGGAGAGGGATAGACAGCTAGAAACATCGATGAGAGAGAAACATCGACCAGCTGCCTCCTGCATGCCCCCTACTGGGTATGTGCCCGAAACCAATGTACATGCCCTTGACCGGAATCGAACCTGGGACCTTTCAGTCTGCAGACCGAGGCTCTACCACTGAGCCAAACCGGTTTCAGCTGGTCCTGTGTTTTGAAGGATGCTTTTTGGATTCTTTGATGTTTTCCTCATAATAGACTGGGGTTTGGGGAAGGGCACCACTGGAGTGGAGCATGCTCATTGCACAGAGTCAGGGCACGTGATACCAACAGGATTTCTCCATGGATCCCTGGTGATGCTGGCCTTGGTCACCAGCATCCTGGGGAGTCTGTCATGTTCCCCACTGTACACAGGCTGTGATTTCCTCCCCACAGCCTGAGCACTGGGAGGGAGACACGTCGTGCCTCCTGGTAATGGGAGGAAGGCGGGGTTGGGGGTGCAAAAGTGCTTTAGGAGGACACAATTGCCCCCTGTCCTTGAGGGTAGATTGGGCCTGAGCAGTGAGGAGGAGGCGGAGACCAGAAAAAGGAGCTGGGCCTAAAGGTGGGGCTTGTTCAGAGAGATCTGTATTTCTGTAATTTATTTGTGCGCTGCCGTAACCTAAAGGAGGTTTGGAGTAGTCAGTCCACACTTAGCATTTACTTTTCTTTCTTTTCATTGATGTGTTTCTCAAGGATTCTGGTACCTAATACCTGGCAGGCACTGTTCTTAGTACTCCACCGTCGAGTTGGTGATCTAATGCTGCGTAGCAAGCTACCCCCAATGGAGCAGCTCAATGCAGCCACACTGTGAGCTCCTCTTTCCTTGGAGTGGGAATGTGGGTGTGCTTTAGCAGTAAGGGTAGTGCCTGTGTGGGTGGGTAGTCATTTGAAGATGCAGGAGGGGTGGGACTTAATTCCAACCTCACCCAATGTTTGTTGATAGGTGAAACCACCTCGAACCTCACCCAATGGTTATTGAGGGGCGGGACACACTTCCAATCTCGCCCAATGATTATTGAGTGATGGGACCCACTTCCAACCTCACCCAATGGAAGTTGAGGGGCGGGACCCACTTCCAACCT